>OX465588.1:41681888-43129388 GCA_950022655.1 Alentia gelatinosa | reverse complement strand
GAGGGAGGGAGGGAGGGAAGGAGGGAGGGAGGGAGGGAGGTGGAAGCCTGTTGCAATATATAAAAATACACTACTGTCGCCGGGTGCGGACCACATCTGACCAGAGCGGGTCCCTCCCGCTAGTAGGTATTCATTGAACCGCAACGGGTGCCTACACAATATATAAAAATACACTACTGTCGCCGGGTGCGGACCCGGTATCGATTTGGAAATGATAAAAAAAATCATAATATATCTGGCCTTAACTAAGAGCTGACATTATATTTCATTATGTTAACTTATTTCTCCTTGGACTGACAGTGACCTCAATAATGGCCATGGGACGACAAAAACATATGGAAGTTCCATGCCTGATATTATATAATATACATACACATAATGCAAAGTATTAAGTCGTTCATACCTATGTGTTTGTAATATAAAGGTGTGTAGAGGTTGACTATCCTGCCTGCAACTAGAAGAAGCATACAAGCGAAGACGCACATTTGCAGAGGGAAATTATTCTTGGGCCACATGAAGGGCCACAGCCTTTTCATCTTCGACCAGAGGTTTGCCCACGTGGAACCTTGGGAGTTGGAGCCTTCTGTACTCTCACCATTTATGAGGCCCTGAAAGATGTGAATTCGATGGGTTTGAATTAGAATACAGTGGAAGCCTGGTACTACTGTAAAACTGGATGAGGTTTAATCTTGGCCACCGTATTCCACGACTGGTGTTTGGCAAAGTGACTTCATGAGGCGAAGCCGAGTGAAGTCCGGAGCCAAAACTTCAGGAGTGGAATGCGGTGGCCAAGATTAAAATGAATCAGGTTTTGATTTTATCCTACCCTGTCTCCTCGATTTTGGAATATTACGTGATAACAATGCTGTATGCCACTAGTGGTATATAAAACTCCGTATGCCAGTCAGCGTGGCATAGGGAAACCCAATGTTAGGCCTATGGGATTTTATATTAGGGGTAGGATAAAGTGGACAATTCACTTTTTGTGGATAGTTGATCTCAGTCACAACGGTGTCTACTACTTATGGAGTTAACGTTATGAGCCAACTTTACGCACTTCAATCATTTTCCAGGGCACATGTAGTTTACGAGTTCTCCAGATACCGTAAATCTGGAGAATGTGGTAAGATGTGCTCGGAGAATGTTGTAAATGTACTGCACAGAGCATGCATATATCTTAAATAAAATATTGGATTAAACTAAATCTGAGATTAATTATAATCAAACATAATAAACTTGTTTAATTACCAATCATAAAACACATAATGAGGAATGAAAGTCGAGACTGCCGAAGAAATTTAATCTTAAAACGTTTATAAAAAAAGAATCATTATAACATAAACTTGAAACACTGCGAGTGTTGCCGATATACATATAAAATGTCGGAATTCCATCATTTGTCGGAAAACGTGTATCCCTGCATAATTTTCTGTGGTAATTCACTCATAATCATTCTTTCGATCGGAGCTACTATGTACATTTCATTTAAAAGAACATGGCCAACCTGAATTTCTTCCTCGTCAGAATTAAGATTGTATCGGCTTCGTTGAATCCCCGGCGCATAGAATCCAATGACAAACAGCAGGAACGTGCACACATAACGACTGATCCACAGTCCCAGTTCCGCGTTGCTGGCAGTGCTGCAATTTGATAGGATCTTTAAAGCTTTTTTTCCTTTTACATGACAAGAAAATTCGAATGTAATTTACAGGCATATTAGTTTAAAAAAGGGGAATCTTTTCCGTGTGCCTCACAGAGACTGAGAAAATATAGAAAACACATCTTATTGGCCATGGAATGGGACTGGGGTGTGTGGGGAAGTTTATTGGTGTGCATGAGGCCCAATTTATTCTCTTTTTCTCTTAAAAAAATAATTTTACAAACTGAAAATGAAAACAAGTTGTTTTTAAAAAAAATGAAAACAAGCATTTCTTTGGAGAAGATGAAAACTGGCATCTCTGAATTTACAGTTACAACGTCAAATCAGGTATGTCAGGGCCAAAACAAAGGAATATGCATATATGTTAAAAGATTTAGATTCTTGGGAATTTAATTACCCACATTTATAACATTTTAAGTTTATTTACATCATAAGAATACCCTGTGAAGTCATAAGAACTTTATGCTTGAGACCGTGGACATATATACGGTCATCTAGATCCATGTTAAGACTATACTAAAAAACGATGGTGTATACATAAAAGAATAAAACAAACAATATCATCACACCAACCTCCGTTTCTGGAACCACCAGAGGGGACTAAACCAGGAGATAAAAGCAAGGTTTTCTACAGCGTAGGCCAAGGTCCAGAACATGAGAAGAATGAGGCCGTGGCCGCGTGCTGGGATGCTGGGCAGTAAGCGATGCCGCTCCAACCACAGCAGGACCAGCGACATGGACCACATGGCAGCCCCGAAGACGGCGCTGAGGATCTGGTAGACGTAGACCGCGCCCCCCTGGAGGAGGAAGCACTGGAGGAGAACGCGCAGCGGACCCTGCAGCACCAGGAGGACGCCCAGCAACACCTGAAGATGAAGACCACGCCAGAGAATATGTAAGTGTGTTGGTGTTTATTACCCACCTACTACGGAGTCTCCATACTAAGTCTATGGAGCCTACAGATCGCTACTGAGTAGAATATGGAAAGCCGTATTCTCCTAGGAGAATATGGCTTTTTCTGCCACCTGACGAGCATTATAGGAACTATTTATATAGACAATGCACGGTGCTTGCGTAAAATTTCTAATCATTTATAAGATTTGTTTCTGAATAAATTTCCATCTGTGTGGCTGTATTCTGCTTGTAGTTGATTCTACGCAATACTCCTCGCTATCGCTCAAGAGTTTTACTTCGTGTCAACTTCGCAGAGAATATGGCTACTCAGATCGAAATATGGTAATATTGTGTATATCTCCTTATTTAATATCCACCTGATACAAAGTGTCCATAGAAAAAACATGGGGAGTGTGTATGGACATACCCGGAGCGTACAGATATGTTGTCTGGTCTGGGTTGCAAATGACGACGCATTCCGGAAAATAGTGCATATAAAAATATAGTGAGTACCTAATTGAACTATTAAAAATCAGTATGCCACTTGTCAGGAAAAGGTGGATAATAAATTTATACAATATAAACTGGTTTCAGATAAAAGCTCCTCGGAGTTGCCTCTATGCAATATCCTCTATTGTCCATGGTAAACCTATTGGGACTCTGTATGGACAAACCTGGCGCATATAGATGTGCTGTATGTGCCGGGTTGCGATAAAGCGCGCATACGGAAAAATAGTGCTTACAGAAAAATAGGTCATAAATAAAGACTGGTTTCAGATAAAATCAGTTGTATGCTCCTTGGAGTTGAACCTTCACAATATATTCGCATGCACTCGGATATCACTATGCGTCAACTCCTCAGAGCATATGGCCGCTTGTATCTAAAACCAATCAATATTGGGTATATACTCAAAGCTACGTATGGGTACTCTGGTCTTAAAAGATTGACACCTACTATAGGATCTTACAGTAATACCACTATTGTCTGCATTGCAGTGGTCACCATAAGGATGACCAAGGGAGAGGTTACGGATTGTCACCTATTTTTAAAAATAAAAAGCCACGTTTTCAACAGGATTTGTTTGGAGTTTCACCCTCACATAGTTGACCAGATCTAGGCTTGTAAGTTGAAACTTTAACCTGCAATTCCTATATCTTTATTCAGATATACTCTCTTATTCGATGAAAGTTTCAAGCAGTTTCAAAATGTTAATTAAGATAACAGAAAACTGGAAGCACTCTTTGATCTAAATCGGGTCGCTATATGGCATGAATCTGTGACTAGAGTCAAAGTCTAAAACCCAGTATAGTAGGCACATATCTGATACTGACTAAAGTCCATTATAAAATATACAGTTGAAAGGATGCCAGTCAGGGTAAGAAAAGACATATTGAAATATCTGTTATTGCAATATAGGGTTTAACCATTACATGTACGCATAGCAGAGTGAATCAAGCAATAAAGGGAAAGCTCAAGTTTTTACATGGGTCAGTGGGATGGTTAAGTTGGAAATCATGGGCTGCGGCTGAATTGGGTAAATCAAGAGGTGGAATGTCAATATTACACACGGAAAAATATCATTCATTCTGAAAAACAAAACATGAATTTAAATGGAAACATTAACAATTGGTATCCCTGGAACTTGTGCCTAGTCAGTACATACCTGGAAGCGGTAGAGGCAGGAGCGAGGCTGGAGGCGCCTCTCTAGGGGTGTCGAGTAGCGGCGGTACATGTACATCTGAATTATCCCGAACAACAGGAGGAAGCCGAACAGAGTCGAATAGGTGATCGTATCGAGGAAGCACCGGGATAAACCCTCTTTTATCCATGGTTTGGAGAGGTTACTGTGCGGATCACAGAATGGCATCATGGTGCACGAATACGTCAGTGACCTGTCAGGAGAAAAAACACTTGAGATTAATTGATTAATTTAAGGGTAATCCTATATTGCTGAAACTGTTACTCTCCATGGATATAAGTGTAGAACATAAACAAAAACGGGTAGATTAAAGATAATTGTAAATTATGGATCATTTATAGCAGGACTGCTCCTCATGTATTTATCCGTCTCACAACTGTTTTTTTTTCTAAATCCTTACACTTAAACTGTCTCTCGTACTTATTTTCAAGGTCTTGTTACATTTGAGACTTTCCCGAGAACCCACGTCACCCACACCACAGAGCACTACTAACAATTGAATGTGCCTCGCAAGATGGTCAATCACCGCCGCAGCCTCACAAATAAAGTTGCTTCGATCTTAAAACTGAATTAACTACATATTATTGATCATGTTATCAACTCAACTACTGTCAAGAATTTATATATCACTTTTATATTTTAAGTAGCAGTAAGTTACCACCAAAAATCAGATTTGTTCAATTAAAATCAAAGAAGCAAAGGGATGAGATACAGAAGGATCAATGCGATGAGTGATTGATGATTCATAATAGACTTCAAGTTGTGATTATTATTCATTAATCTTCGCCAGGAGTAATTCTATATTCACGGTATGTAGGACACGGGTGAATGCGAAACGGCGGGAACGACTTGCCCGCGGTTCGGCTCTGTCACTTGCTCATTAGTCGCGTTGTAGCCTCGTCGACCTCTGTAATTCTATATTTTATCATATTTATCAACTCTTTATCAAATTGTAAAACATCATCTTATAATTGTCAAATAAGATCTATGGAGGAGGTAAATTCACAAAAAACCAGACTCAGTAGTTTTTGTTAACAGTGGTTGTTGTATTTGACCAAGATGACAATTAACTGATTGATATATATGACACCACCTTGTTAATTGTCATCTTGGTCAAATACAACAACCACTGTTAACAACAACTACTGTGTCTGTTTTTTTGTGAATTTACCTCCTCCATAGTTACTACTTCTCATGATAGTATCCTCTGTGGGATCACCAGACAACAGCGACACGACCCAGTCTGGTTGTGGGCACCCCTACCCACACTGTCACACTGTCAAATAATATATTTTAAAATTGTAGTGCTGTATTTGGTAATTATGCATATAAGTGGCTAGAGGAAGGAAGGATAGTTAAACAAAGACGTTTCAGACGGTGTTCTTGATGATTATCTCAGCCTAGTATGAACCTCCATAGGCTTAACATTGGGAACTTGTTCTCAATGGGGTTGCGAGAATAGTTATATACAGCGTCCTGACCATTCTGTACAAGGTACAAAATGAGATGATAATTCACGGTTCGTACGGAACGAGGCCTTTACGCCGAGTTCCGTACAAACTCTTTGAACTTGTTCGGAAGGATTTCTGGCCTTCACCGAGAATAAGTATCATTGTATGAGCGTCATCACTGTGTTTTTTTTATTATTATATACCTTATTTTGGTTATAATCCTCCGAAATCGACTCTGTTGACACTGTCACTGTCAATCAGTGTGGCAAGTACATCACCATACTCTTTCGGAAGTCAATTGCACCTGCGCGAGATAAGTTTGCTTTCCGAACAGATTTTTTTGGTTTGAACTGATAGTGTGAACGGACCTGAACTCCGCTTGGAGAATGTGAAGCTACCCAGATTCACTTTTTACATCACCAATCGTATATCGACTGATTGTTTATTTGGTTAAACAGAACAGAATATCGGCTTCGGAGTGTGGAGTTAACATTTTCTAGTTACCATGCCACCTTGACTCGTAGTGTCTCAAGTTGAGTGGTGCGATGCATCTTACACGCACGACAGAACGATTTATCATGTGTATTGACCAAATATCAAGGCAACTAACGTGTAGCTTTAACCTGATACCGTTTAAATGGCGTAAATATGTGATAATTAGTAGAAACCGAACGAGAGTTAGGGTCTATGTTGATATCAATCCAATACGCATATTTAAGCAATTTAAACGGTATTATGTGAAACCATAGTTATGGTGACAGTACGGGGTAGATTTATGAGTTGTTTCGGAGAAATTCGTTCTGAACTCGCCGTGCCGGTAGAGTAGAGTAAATCTACCCCGTACTGGCACCATCACTATGGTTTCATATTATTATATACCTTAATTCGGTCTTAATTCGCGTAAACTGACCGTAATTAGACAGTATTTCTCTTGTGGTGTCGTCATTACAGTATATAATAACAGGTGAATCCTACACGTTAGTTGCCTCGATATTTGGTCAATACACATGATAACTGGTCACGTTGCGCGTGTAAGATACATCAGAACACGCGAAGTGAAGGGGTCTGCCATTTGCAATTTTTCCTCCCAGATTTGTGTTGTCGGCCTCTTGTCCAATCAGATTGTGTTATTTTTCAAAGCGTATATACGACGTTCAAAGTGCACAATACGTATACCAAAGCACGCAATATGTAATTCAAACCACGCAATATGTACATCAGTACAAAGCTATTTACTTGATAAAGTATTTACACTGAGTTAGTGCATAGGTATATAATAATATGTGAAACCATAGTTATGGTGACAGTACGGGGTAGATTTATGAGTTGTTTCGGAGAAATTCGTTCTGAACAAGCCGGCACGGCGAGTTCAGAACGAATTTCTCCGAAACAATGAGTAAATCTACCCCGTACTGGCACCATCACTATGGTTTCATATTATTATATACCTTAATTCGGTCTTAATTCGCGTAAACTGACCGTAATTTGACGTCGAAGTGACTTGGCACAACTCTCAAACACGATGTGTACGTTAGCAGACATGCCGGATGTTGATAACAGGAAGGGATCACCGCGCAGGCGCGAATAGATTATAGCGTCGCATAAATTAGTGAGTGATCACCCTGCTATGCTCGATCGTGCATCGGACAGCTGTACTCGAGCGGTGCAGTGTCTCCGCTATTTGTTGACATCGACGAGTCGCCCGCTCGGCCCGTGAACGTATCGAAATCGATATTTCTCGCATATCTAAGCTATCTAAAGTGTATCACGTGGTTCGTTATCGTATTCCACCTCGATGTTTGATGTATTTTCGCACTAACTCGCTCCGTGGTTACTGTACGATGCCACAGAACTCGCGAAGTGAAGGGATCTGCCATTTTTGAATCTTGCACCTAGAATTCTGTTGTCGGCCTCTCGACCAATCAAAATGTGTTATTTCTTCAAAGCGTGCATTCTGTCACCCAAAGCGTGCAGGTAAGACTCAAAGGATGCAGTCTGTCACCCAAAGCGTGCAGTCTGTCACTATCCAAAGGCACCAGTACAACGTTTCACGGCGTACAGTGCATTCTGTGTATAATAACTATACCCCCAGGAGCAGTATGTATTTACTCTGACTTTGTGCATAGGTATATAATAATAGTGACAGAAAATCGATATAAAGTTTACTGTAATGCTAATACTAGATCTAGAATCTAGTAGTCTTAGCATTACAGTAGGGATGGGCGAACAAAAAATTATTTTGATAAACAAGACTGAAATATATATTTTCTGATGGCTCAGATCAATATGTATGCAATTCTGTAATTATGTCTTCTCTATCCCAAAATACCGACATTTTACAATTTTTTGAAACAAAAAAGAACAGCTGAGTTTCTGTCACACCGAATACAAGAGAACTGAGCCTGCAAGAGAACTGAGCCAGAGGTGTGATTGCGAACTGAGCCTTCAGGAGAACTGAGCCTCCAAGAGAACTGAGCCTGGCTCAGTCAGTGCTGGGCTAGTTCAAACCATGTTTCTAGCACCAGTACTACAGTAGAACCGTTTTTCCCAAAGTACCAAACATAAAATTGCATTTAGATGTATTATTGTGGATGAGACCAAGATATGATACAATATCCTGTAAAAGAAAAACGGGTAACGACGACGGGTAGCGAGGGCCGAGCGAAACATTTGCGCAACATTACTTGGCACCTCTGGGCTCAGTTGGGAGCGCTAAATCTCAACCCCAGGCTCAGTTCTCCTGAAGGCTCAGTTCGCACCTCTGGCTCAGTTCTCTTGCGGGCTCAGTTCTCCAGGTACCGTCACACCTTGGGAGTGTGTTGGAGACAGTAGCCCCGTGGGGAGCGACCACGTGCACCATCACATGGTGGGTCTACCGCGTCTGTGCGAGGGGAGGTGGCAGGGGTGTAATTTGTAGACATTTTTTACACAAATCCAGAAAAACATAATCAAATTAAAAGATATTTGAGGATGGATTTTCTATATGTATGACATGCACATGTTCACAAAATTTCAGTCTTATTATGCTTGTTTCCTTCATGAGGCACCTTTAGATTTTGATATAGCAAACGTCCGACACAAGGGTGAGACAACTGACACACTGTTTTCGCGTGTGTCACTTGTCTTGTGTCAGTTGAGATTTCGGTCAGTTGTCCCACCCCCGCCGTGCCCATCGCTAATTACAGTAAACTTTAAATCGATATAATTATTGAACATAGGATTACTCCTTGTGTGGAATCTTAGGGCACATCGTTCTGGAAGACTGGTCATACCCTCTACTCATGTATTACGTGAAACGAAACAGTTTGGGTTGTGAACCATGACTAGGCAAATTGGGAACTTTCACTTTATGCCCCTCGTCACGTTCTCACTGCAGAGCGAGTGCTAATCCTCTGTTTCTGTAAGTTGTAACTTGTAAACAGTGTTACCCTGATTTGGCGCACGCGGTCTTGTGCGTCACTGAGATGGAAAACCATACACTCTTCTCTTTCACTATTCTCTGAAATAGGACTTGTAATCTACTTGTACCCAAGTAATCCACATGGGTATGGTAATTTCAACCATATGCACATACTTACCTAACAACCAACTTGACTTTGTTTAGGTTTTACAAACCGGTAAATGCTAAAACATGACAATGTCAGAAGGTGTTGCAACAATGAATTCAATTTCTCACGCCAGGTGGCGGCGCAGTAAACCGTGAAAGCGCCTCCTGGTAAGTTTATGGGAAAGCTTAATCCGGGTCTCTGGTGGCCTTGGTTACCGCTTGGTCGCCATCTTTAACTTGTTGTGTTGTTACCTGTCACCACTCTGTTGTCGAACAGAAGTCAGTTGCCGGAAAAGAACAGGGAAGGGATAAGAAAAGACACCATGGCCGAGGAGAGTATATATAACCTTATCCCAAGGGAACATCAAGATCCTCCTAAGAGCAAAAAGTAAGTTGGCGATACATGTTTCCAAATTTATGAACAAAGACCACGAAAAGAAACTGAGATACGTGAAAATCGAATTTTCTCTTGCCATTGCACTGACATTAAGTATAGTGTGAATCCATACATACATGTATCGGTGTATCTATATCCATGTTATCGATTCATAATAAGGGACAAGTTCAGGTTATTCTCTATTCTACTAACCGAAATAGGTACGATTGATAGTGTTTGTGTTATTCAGTTACTGTATTAGTTACTGTTCCGTGTTCGTGTTGTTAAAATGTTACTGTTAGTGTTAGCACTGGTAGTGTTACTGTTACTAGTGTTAGTGGTTATGATTGACAGTGTCAGACTGACTTCCCCACCTCTAAGTTTTATCTTTTGTTGGAACACGTCTTCATTCATAACAATACATCCAAGTACTCTTCTCGTTGGGCCATATTTGAGATACAGAGCATTGATTGATTTTGCTAAATTAAATAATAAAACACATTCTAACTAAGGTTGCCAATGGTTGGAATACGAGTAATATCGGCCCGCCCTCGGAGGTCGGCCCGGGGTATTCACGGCCCGAGGTAATATCGGCCCGCCGAAGTAGTAATATCGGTCCGCCCGCCCGCCGGCACCTCCCTGCCGCGCACCCGGCCGTCTGCGGGCTTTCACACGCGACATTCACATATGTATAAAATTCTTCGCTGAAAATATCATTGAAATTGATTGAGATTTAGTGGACAAAAAACAAGAATTTAGATCACTGTATTGACCAAAGCGATAGGGTCACTGACGGCCCATAGCACGGCCGAGTGAAGCCCGGAGGCCGGCACGAAAAGCCGGGTAGTCCCGCCTCTGTTGCCGGCTATGTTTATTTGCCGTTTTCTGTTACGCATTTCGCCGCGAATGCCAGTCGAACCCCTATTATCGCTCACCTCTTGCACGTCTGTACACAAAAACAAATTCTCCGATCCGGCCTGGAAGTAGGGGGCACTACGAACTGCCTTGGCGGCCATTTTGGAGACACACCTCCGCAGTGCTAAGCCTATGAGCCGTTTCGACGTCCATTTGTGATACTTTTGAAAGTCTGAGGATGTTTTAAGTACGTCTGAGGAATTTCTCCTGACAAAATCAGACTTCCCTGGTAAATTCAGATCAAATGATTGTCTGGAAGCCCCAGTTAAGGCTATAAACGTGATGTCAACAAATCGTCGAAACAAGCGATTTTCTTCGAGTTGGCACATTTAAATTATATCTCAATAATGTAAATAATCCTATTTCAATTATTACATGTATAGGATGCACATGAGGAGGTTGATTAATATAGTTTTTCGCCATTTTAGACTCTGACAGCGCTTTGTATTCACCAGGCAAGATGGCGGATCGATCCGTTGTCAGGCAAATTTACATATTTTGGAGGGTATTTTGAACCGGAAGTGTCCATCCGGATCGGAGAATGAACAAAATACTTTTTAATTCCAGGAAACTCCCAGAATATATATGTATCATCTTAGTTAAATGCATATATTTCCCAAAACGTTTTTATAAATCTTTACAAAAATATCGAGCCGCGGTTACGGGGGGCGGGCCGTGATTACTCGCAGGCCGGGCCGATAATACCGGGCCGATTTTACTCTGGGCCGTTTCTACCTGCTACCAATGGTTGGCCCAATGTTTATACCTATACAAGTTATTACAACTAGATCTAGATCTAGATTCTAGTCTAATGAACTATAAAGTTGATACTTTATTATACACCAGTGCATGTCAGTATATCGTAAATAAGTCATATTTCCCAGTGGTAAAACAAATCATGTACGACCCGATTAGCCCCGATTAACTTTAGGCATAGATTTAGAGCCGTGAATGTGTATCTAGATTAGAGCAAAAATTGCATATCGAATAAAAAACGAATATGCGTGGAAATTTATAAAGGAACCGATGTAATATTTTCACAAACATATCTATGGTATCAATTTAAAAAAAAAAATGGTTGAAAAAACTCAACACATCTGCATAAGCCTAGCAGGGCCGTAACAGTGACTAACACTATATAACAGCATGGACGGACCGGTTTTGCATACCCAAATTGAACTTTATATGGTAATTTCTTCATCTATTTAAAACGCTAAAACTTTGTTCTTTAGCTTCAGTATAAAAATGTAACTTCTAGTTATAGTACTACTTGACTCATGTTGTGCATGCTGAGTTGATGATGGAATTTAGGTTACATCGATTCTGAGTTTCATGAAGAGATAAGATACATAATTTCAGGGGGAAGATAAAAATGCTTATATTTGTTCCTAAGCTTAAAGAGCAGTTTAACAGGGGTTCCTAACAGGCATCGGAAAAAGCCTAAATTCCAGTAGTCAGTAACCAGTATGATTTGTTCTTGACAAGACTCCACATGTATAAAACGAATCTATAATCAATAAACATATACCGGTTACCTCTATTTGAATTAAAAATCACGATACCCTTATCATTGCAGACATATTTCCAAGTTTAATAACACTGTACGAGATGACCAGACCAAGCATAAAGCACCGTGTAAAACAATGGGCCAAGCAAAAGTGGACACAAGGGCACCAGATAATTTCTTGAAGAAACACGAAAAAGAACCCCAGCTGCCAGCAAGTGAGTTAATTGCGCATTAAAAGAAATAAGTACGGCCCATATATGACTTGATAAATATCCCCTATCTGAAATAGTAATGAATTGTCTTTTTTTCTTGATTCTTTAGAACATTCTTTAGCAGATTGAGCGAAATATTCTTCTACAATTAGTTAATCACTGCTGTGATTTTTTCTTTTCATATTGCTCATGGTAAAGTGTAACTAGATATTTTTTTAAGATTATTAATGGGTTAGGAATATATGTATGGGTAATTATGTAAGACTAAAGTACACTATAGTGATGTGGACTAGGAAGCACCGTACTCAGAACTTTCAGTATGTCTGTTCCTTATCATCACCCAAGTCACATAAAAAAAACTATAATTGAGCCCAATATTTTCAAGATAGACTCGTGTATGTGTATTTAAGAGGACAGGTGATTAAATACCAATATATTTCGTCACCACAGAGAGTAAGTTCAACTACAAAGATGACGAGAGGAAGAGGCCATCTGTCCCAAAGCGGGATGATCAGCCACTCATGGGTATGAAAACTACCAAGAACTTCATCACACTCAATGCCGTTGAGAACATTATGTCTGTACCAACCAAACCCGCAAAGAACATGGTGGACACAAAAGCAGGCGACAAGCAACCTCTAGATAACTCAGGTCTTGAGCCCAAATTCATTCACAAAAAGGTAAGTTTTCTTTCATCGTTAGATGGTTTAAAGTTAGGTGTCATTACTTGGTGTTCTCTTTTGTTTGCAAAGTCGGTGTTTAAATTCCAAATGTCTTCACTGGCGGCAGGATTGAGAATACCAATTTCAACATAGGACATGTTGATTTTGGCTTACTATGTTTGACAGACATCGAAGGTATAGCATAACTGTTAGAGGATCGACTCCTGGAAGTCTAATTGAATCAATTTTACGTTAAACTACCCAAACAAATAAATAAAAATCGACTCCTGGCTCCATATCAAACGTGTACATTCCCCCTTATGTGATATTACAAATCTCTTTCTCACCAAAATGACATTTGTAACTAATGAAATGCTGTGCTGGTAGATAACCATGACAACCAAGTTTTGCATCTTCTTCATCGGGCCTAATTACAAGGCCAATATAAATAAGATTTCTTATCTTTCCCTCAATGAATAAAAAAAAAAAATCTCTTTTACATTTTGTTCTACTGTCATCTGAAATCTCAAAACCTTGCTTCATATGGGACGTTTTGCGTGTTCTATATCTTTTTAAGACTGTCTGTATAATGTATGGAAGGTAGCGATGTCCCAGAGGATAAGTTATGACGGCTAAAATGTGCTACTCTTCCTAAATCATTAGAAGGAAACTCACAAAATGAAAATAACTTTGTCTATACTCCACCTTGTTTAACCGCAGAGTAATTCACAAAGCGAAGCTGGGTGAATTACTTAACAGTCAAACGAGGTGAGGTGGAGTGTTGACCCAAGCTATTTTCATGGGTTTCTGATTTTATCTTACACCCTATAACTTTATTAATCAATAAAATACATCACCCAATAAGCCATTAGTATTGGGCACACCACCTTCACGTCCATTCCTAACGTTAAGCCTATGGAGAAAAAAACCCGGGGTGAGATAATGTATAGAAGGTAGAGAAGTCCCAGAGCATAATTTATAACGGCTAAAATGTGCTACCCTTCCTACATCATTGCTAATTCAACATCGTTCTTTAATATGACATTGCAGGAGTTCGGTAAGGTGCCCACATATTTGGTGACACGTAAAGAGGAGGTGGCTCGCGCACAGGAGGAATACGATGCCTACATCGCCGAGAACTTCCGCCGGGGCGCCATGAAGCAGCTGACCTACTCCGAGCGAGAGGAGATCCTCGGCGGCCTCAAGACCAACTGGGAGCAGCTCCACCACGAGTACCAGGGCCTCTCGGTGGTCACGGACACCGCCCCCAAGAAGAACCGCAAGGAACGCATGGAGGCCGAGATGAAGCAGTTGGAACGAGACATTGAAACTATTGAGAAACACAAGGTCATCTATGTGGCGTAATCTCCCTCAACTCTTCGGCGAATTTATACTATGTGGACACAGCACCATGAGATAGTTCCTATTGTGTCACGGAATATTTAACTTTAGATTGTGGAGAATGAGGCACTCTGGCACCGGACAATATCGTGGAACGTGAAGTTTGCTGTCTGTGATAAGTTGTGTAAATAGATATCAGTATTTGACGTGCCCTTTGTTTTTGTAGATGGCATATGTCGGTACTTTTTGTTGTCATGTTTCATGGCCAGCTATATCAGTAAAATGTAGGCACCTAGAGTGCCTTGACTTTTATTCATTACGAATCATTAAAAATTATAAACACTTTTGCCCTAATGGTCCCAAGGAAATGTGAATTGGAATAATGTTCTATTTATTACACAATGAAGAAAACCTGCAGCAAACAAAGGATTCCAATTAACTTGCTAAATGTACTCAAATGTATGGTTCTGTATATATATGTCTTAATAATAAATCAAGACTTTTCTCACGAACCATGAGCTATACCTGTTCAGACTTTGTTACTACAGATACGTTTACTACACGATAGGTCTCCACTTAGCCTGAATAACCCAGTCAGGTTTAGACTGGGAATACGCTTCTTTCAGAGATGGCATTTATTCATTATATAAAATTATTTTTCCTTGTATAAAACAAGGATAACATTGATCCTTGCTCACGCCAGAGAAAGAGTGGTTTGAACTTCCCCATAGAGCCTCAGACCTACACCTTGGCCTATGCTGACATGTTTTCCTCATTCTCTTGATTTTTGAGTCTCTGAGGTAGAAAGTTACACACAAAAAAATCTTATATTTCCACTTTTTTTTTCTGACCCTTGTAACAATTCGAGACATAATTCTTGAAAACTACGAGGGTATTCAAAGGTGGTAACTGCGTTATGGCTATTTGGGACGTTTCTCTTTCGGTTTGGTTTCTTTGTACGGATTGTTGTTTCTAAAAAGAATGCAACATTAGTTGCTCAGGGGTGCGGTGAGGTTTATTCTGGAAGAAAACGTAACTGTCTACACCCCATCTATAAACCACTTTAACATTTAATATGATGCCAAAAATCAACATTGAATAGTATGTGTAGGGATGGCAATGAAGTCCCGGGAAAAGTCTCTGATTTCTAATGGTAAATTAAATTGAATAACTATTTTCAGTTATGCTTTTACATTGCAAAATAGTCTACAATATATAACTCACCTGCCTCCCCCATCAGCCTGTTTTCATATGGTTTTTAATAATTATATAGAACGTCCTGACCATGCTGTACAAGCTATAAAACGAGATGATAATTCACGGTTCGTATGGAACGAGGCGTTTACAAACTATGAATTATCCTCGAGTTTTGTGGCTTGTACAAGCATGGTAGGTCGTTCTATATTTACTATATACCTGAAATTAAAAGAAAAAATTCATTTGGCTTAACAATCAATATTTTAATAAACGAGTATGAGTAGGTAGTCCGTATTATCGTAAAACTGGATGAGTTTTAATCTTAGCCACCGTATGCCACGACTGGAGTTTGGCAAAGTGACTTCATGAGGCAAAGCCGAGTGAAGTCCGGAGTCAAAACTTCAGGAGTGGCATACAGTGCCAAAGATTAAAACGAATCAGGTTTTGATCTTATCCTACCCTGTCTCCTCAATTTTGGAATATTGTGTGATAAATATTCTGTATGCCACTAGTGGCATATAAAACTCTGTATCCCAGTGAGCGTGGCATACAGAATCTCAATGTTAAGCCTATGGGATTTTATATTAGGGGTGGGATAAAATAGAGTACGGACCAGTGCTGGGACAAACTCTACCCCCCACCCCCATTCCCCCACAAACTACAATGAACAAGCTTACTGGGAAATCAAAACCGATGAAACCGTGTTCTCTCTTGAGTAGCACAGCCAGTGCTCTCCAAGCTGAGCCCTACTTTCCATGTCCTATTGATGTTAAACCAAATATGTGCATGGGAGATTGTAGTATGAAGCTGGTTTCTGGTGATAGGTATGCATTCAAAGTGGTTTGCGTGGTAACAATACAAGGGTTTCAGGGATTTCAGCGATTTTTAGCCATGCATTATCTGTCAGGGAAAATCCTGAAGATCATGGACGTAATAATGCAGACATCTATGAGGAACTCAGGTACAAGTATATAGGGTTCCGGAAACAATATGGGGTTGGCATACACAGGTTCTATCAAGGTTTTTGAATAGTAAGACAATATTTCTGTGTTTATAAGAACCCTGATTTCAGGGATTCCCCTGAACTCTGACATCCCTGCATTTAGACAGTG
This sequence comes from Alentia gelatinosa, assembly GCA_950022655.1. Classification (NCBI taxonomy): domain Eukaryota; kingdom Metazoa; phylum Annelida; class Polychaeta; order Phyllodocida; family Polynoidae; genus Alentia; species Alentia gelatinosa. The sequence goes on along the minus strand of OX465588.1, from coordinate 43,112,814 downwards.
TGTGCTCAGGGAAATTGCCTGTACTCTGCAAGGCCATGGGGCACACAGGATACTTCTGGTCTATCAAGGAGTGCTGCTGGGTTAACACCACCAGGACTCGGGTACTGATAACCTGGCGCCGGGTCTTCACTACTGGCCACCTATAGACTGCATTTCAATGGAATTCATGGACATGTCTAAAATTAAATTTTAAAAAAAGGGGAAATAGGAAATTCCCTGAGAACTGGCATCCCTGTTAATAAAAAGAATCATTTATAATATTATATTGGAGCTGAATGGCTATGAATCGATATAAAATCTAACACTGCAAGTGTTGCCGGTCCATGTGGATGTCGGAATTCCGTCATTTGTCAGAAAGCTTGCATCCCTGTGTATTCAGCATTGCAAATTTAAATTATCAATGAAAAGACGAAATGACCGCTATCTTCTCAACCACTATTTCGTTCACAAGGGACTTTTTTTCCTGTAATCTCCGCTCTGTGGATGGCGGAGATTATGATCATCCGTAATCTCCGTCCGGTGAATTATACACTCCCTATAGGGCACAGAGTGATTGCTAGTTCTGCCATCATCCGCCAGGAAATTGTTAGATAGCGCTACTCTAGTCGGGGGGCAACAACTGTTATCAGTTGTTATAATCTATAGATAATATCAAGACAAACCTAAAATTCACAAATGCGTCATAAAATCCACAAATGATATTTCTGATAAAATCCATTGTAATTTGTCTCGCCACCATATGTTTTGGATGGCGTTGGGATGCAAGATGACCGCCTCCATAACACAATAGCTATGTGCCCTATAGGCTGAGTATGGAGACTCCGTATGAGGTGGATGAAAAAAAAATACGATGCAATAGCCAATTAACATACTGTATTATTTATTGCAAATTCAGTTTACAAGAAATTGTGCCAAAACATTTTTGTTTTTAAGCCTATTGTATTCAGGCACTCACCGTCAACCACTGGACACCTATCTCAAGGTAGTTAATACACTACAAACTGTTCACACGGGCTGTTTGCCTCCCCGAAAACATTCCACGGATAGGTTGACCAGTATTTGACAACACGTTCACGAGGAGACGAGAAATCTCCAACAAGCACTTGCGGGTCACACACTTCACGAGCGTCCATCCGCCGCCATGTTTCCAGTTTTACAGCCAGGAATCTATAAGTTATATACATCGCGCATTCAATCGTACTAGTCCAACGACGTCGTTACTTCCACTGCTTCTTAATGGACATGTTCTTCTCTGAGTCCTTCTGCATGACCTGTGAAGAAGGCAAGACGGGGATTTTATTATTACGGGCAAGAAACATGAACACAGCAGAGATAGATGATATATGTCAATGTTTACCTAAAATTAGGAATTATACATGTAGTTATTGAATCGAAATCTTTTTAAATGAGTAACCCGGAAGCTCCGGTCCGTGCTTCCACTACTCCCAGATCAGTGAGAATTAATGTAACATACACGGTCTTACCGAGTGAAATAATGGCCCTGGCCAAACCAGGAAATAACATGTAAACTGTTTTTTTTTTAATCTAAAATAAATTTTTTAAATTTTCTTTTTTACAAAACCCCAATCAATATAGCGTCGCCCTGCTGACCAAGCATTTTCTCTATTGTCTGATTAAATTGAAATTCTGTTGAAATTGATCATTACTTGTCTATCGGAAAATGATACCATATGAGAATATAAGGGAGCTCGAATTCACTTATGCCGTATGGGCATCTGACATATAGTATAGATTATGACTTAACGAGAATGTTTATAATGATTAGGAAGTAAACAACCTCTCCAACGTTATCTGAAGACATATTATCCATATTTTGTAAGCGGTGAAACAGTCCGAACTCCCGCATGGGAATTGATGTTATTCACGGAACTCGGCCACAAGCCTCGTCCCGTACAATTACTCATCTCGATTTGTATTATATACAGCATGGTCAGGTTATTCTATATAATTATGTAAACAAATATTTTTTGGTTTAAAGCTGCAGTTAGACCTATTTCAGCCTTATCCATATTATATGTAAAACAAAATTATCTTATGACGTACCTTGGCAACGGCAAGTTCAAAATCTTCCTGTGTAACATGTACACGCCTTTCTCTCAGGGCGTACATCCCAGCTTCTGTGCAGACACCCTGTAACCACGACACCAAATTCAAGTCAACACTTCTACATGTATTGTACATCTCTGCTCTCTCTTTTCTTCCTCTATCCATACTACCAGTCTGAACCTAGTTAGAGCCAATTACCTAAGCTAATCCACATATGCCACCCTGATGAAAGACCAAAAAGTCCGAAACATGTCGATAATTTTATCAACTCATGACTACCTTGTTATTAATATTTAGTACGAGGCTAGGTGTCGATTCATTGGCAGCTACCGCTTGAATGAGCTCGATGTCTGTTATCGGTTACGTCATCGGAACCATTCGATTGGGACGACCATAGTGACAGTAGCGTTATTGTGGCGATTTGCTTGGTGTCAATTATTGACAAAACGGTTTGTGAGTAACAAATTGGGTTTGTCAGGCATTTTCAGGGTGTGAGTATGACAATAACAGCGGTTTCATCCTAGGGAATCCTCAGGCTGCACTGATGTTGGTGGATTGAGATGATGAGTGATCATAATATTCCAATATCCAAAATAGCCGATTTGTCAACAGGTTGTGACAAAAAATACAACAACAAAAAACCCCCAAAACCTTGTTATTAATATAACATGGCCTCGGCCCAGCACCAAGTTAGTAGGAATATTTATTTTCTACCTAATACACGCATCTTTTACTTGTAGTACGCCACAGAAACCACTGAGGCCCTGGGAAAAACGGAAAATGTCTAAATCTTGAGCATAAACCGTATGTACCTTACGAATTTACTACTGCGAATGATAATACTCAATCTGCTTATAAAGATCATATAAGAGAAGTAGATAGATTATGTGAAATAATATTTATCACTCAAGCTTATGGACAATTTTAATTCTAGCGTGAAAACGGCAAATTTCCCCCTGCATCAATCCTGTACACTTTTTTCCTTTTTAAAAAAAAAATATAAAGCAGCTTTATTTCTTTTGTATTGATACAGTGCATATGTTATCTAGATATGGTGTAGCATACATCGAGATAGTTGCATATATTGAAAAAGTGAATTTTAACAAATCGTTCTTCTTACAACGTGTAACCCATGGCATTGCTGGAATTTCTTTACTCCTTTCAACATTTTCCAGTTAACATAAAATAATAAAATAAGGATCTAGGTTATAATCTTATACATAGTTATAAAAAGTAATTAAACTTTGACTAACCTTGACCTCAGCCCCAGAAGCACCGGGCATCATCTCGGCGATCTTACGCAGGTTAATTCCGCGAGTCAAGTTCATCTTCCGCGAGTGGATCTTCAAAATGTCTGACCGAGCCTGTAATCAAATATAAATGGTAGACACATTATCAAATACTTCATCAGGGAATTACCAGACACAAATAAAATGAGGTTACATTGTTGGGAGCAGCCAATTTGGTTTTATCTCACTCCTGGTATTTTTTTCCCATAGACTGGACATTGGGAACTCGTACCCAATACCCATGAAGTATTTAGAAAAAATACTCAATGGGAGATTATGTTACACATGTTAGCCAATTGGTCAATGTTAGGAGTGAGGTAATCCACGGATCCCAGTCCGTGGGTAGTCAAAATGCTTGTGTTGGTAGCTCACAAAATTAGATATAAACGGGTAGTCAAGTAAAAATCAAGTTGAATTTCACCAGCAATAAATTGAGGAACGCACACCAACCAAAATTGATTTGAAGAAAAAACAATCATTTTTACAAAACTACTTGTTTCCATTCTAATGCTGTGCCATTTCTATCTATAATCATGACTCATACATCAAGTTTGGATTCCTGGTAAGAACTATGTATAAAAGTTCTTCCTGGTGAAAACAGGGAAATATGATATGAACACGTTTGACTTACCTCTTCATTTGGAGCTGGGAATTCAATTTTCCTGTCAATTCGTCCTGGACGAAGCAGCGCTGAGTCAAGAATGTCAATTCTGTTTGTCGCCATGATAACCTACGCCATGAAAAAAGAAAAGTGCTACATGAAAATCGGCCGCATAGAGTTCTATGAAGGGCTAAGTAAAATGAAATAACGCGTCTGACTTCTACTTGTAATTTTGCCGTTCACCAGCCAACCTTAGAAGCTAAGATACCAACTACTATCCTGTTCACTTTTCATATGTTATGGGCATCTTATATATCTTACCTTGATATTCTGTTTCGGTTCAAATCCATCGAGCTGATTCAACAACTCCAACATAGTTCGTTGTACCTCACTGTCACCTACAAAACGAAAAGTGATCATTTAACACAAATATATACAAAGAGACACGACACACTGGATGGCTTATCATAGGGAACCTATCTATATAGTCCATGGATGAAAGTCGGGACTGAATAGAAAAGATAAGAAATTTAAAACGTTTATCAAAAGGATTAATCTATAACATTATTTGGGAACAGAATGGCTATGAATCGTAATACATTTTAACACAGTGTGTTGCCAATGTATATGAAATGTCGGAATTCCGCATTTTTGTCGGAAAACTGGCATCCCTGAAAATTTTGGTCGCCTACATAAATCGCCTACGTCAACTCTAGGTTTGGGGAATTAAGTATCTGCGAAAGGGCACATATCAGGTAAAAGTACAGGCTATTGTCAGGAATGTCCTAATAGCAGGAGCGACATGTACCAACTGTATCGTCCATTGATCGAGTTCTTCAGCAACAATTTTCATCATTTGTTTGGCAACAAACATATTCACATGGGGGTTCTTTACGAGGTTGTTTCTTACCTCCAGATCCTGATTCGAGACGTGTTGATCCTATGGAGTCGATTTCGTCCATGAAGATGATAGAAGGGGCGTGTTCTCTAAAAAAAAGATTCAAAACCATTTTATACATGATACACGAATAAAATAAAATCACAATAATTTGGATGTTATCCGGATAATGATTTTTAGAATATGTAGTCGTTTTTTTAACCTAAAAATCTTCTTTTCATAACATTATTTTCATTAAAGTTTATTTATATTAAAGGGATGTCAACTGGGGTCATGAAAAATATAGGATGAGTAATTTACTGCCTCAGAGAGTCTGATAAACATGAAAACCACATCGTTATTGGTTATGGAATAGAGCTTGTGTGTGGGGAGGTTTGAACTATTGTATATTGGTGTAAATGAGGTCAAAGATATTCTCTCTTTATCTAACACAAGAAAACAAATAATTCATTAACTGAAAATGAAAACAAATATTTCCTTGAAAAAGAGGAAAACTGCAACCACTGATGTTTTGCATCAACAATTGCTATAAGTGCTGGAGAGTGACAAATTCACTACAAAGGTTATTACGCGAGAACAATGCTACTCACCTCGCCATGACGAAAAGCTCGCGTACCATACGGGAACCTTCCCCGATGAACTTCTGCACGAGTTCTGAGCCTGAGACACGGATAAACGTACACTCTGTGTGGTGAGCCACTGCACGGGCCAGCAATGTCTTACCAGTACCGGGGGGTCCATACAGAAGTACTCCCTAAGAGAAGGCGAAAAACACGTAGACACATATACAACTGTTACAAGAAGACACTCTATTTAGTGAAATAAATGACAAATCCCAACTCTAAAAGCTTATCAATGATACAGGGATGAAAGTAGGGAGTAAGGAAAAAAATCAGAAATGTAAAACCCGTACAAAAAGAGGCATTTTATACCATTATATTGGAACAGCTGGCTATGAATTGATGTATATATTCCAATTTATCTTGATTACACTCTAACTTTCAGTATTCGAAGAGAGATTGCAACTAAACAAGAAATATCATGCTAACATTGTGGGTGCTGATGTAGAAAATATCGGAATTCCGTCATTTATCGGCGAACTTGCTTCCCTAATTGGTGAAGTATAGATTTGGTGTTGTATTTTTTTCGAGGGTTCAAACGATGCTAATAGCGTAAGTGAAGTTCATTTAGGAAAGCCTACCTTTGGCTGTGCAATGCCGAGAGCCTCAAAGAGTTCTGGATGCTTGACAGGCAACTCAATCACCTCTTTGATCTCTTTAATCTGCTTGTCTAGACCTCCGACCATTTCGTATGTTGAGTCTGGCACTTTCTCCACCATCATCAGACTCACCAGTGGATCCACCTATGTAATACAAGAAATGTAGACGAAAAATTTACATAATTTTCATTAATGCAACATAGGAGATGATACAAATCAAATATAGCTCCTTTCCTTTTTTTCCTTTTGTAATAAGTACATCCGTCTGATCTGTTCCATCACAAGTTAACAAACCCCCCAAAGATGTTATAAAACTTAATAAATGCATCTGCTACAGTAGATCAAAAGAACATTGACTGTTCTAACCCCCTATCTAAAAGAGAAACGAAAGTCCAGTTTATTGCCTCGCAAGCCACCTTTACAGGGCTTCCCGTACCAGTCAGATCTCTAACATCACAATCCCTGTCCATCCTATGCAGCCTGATGATTCCATGGATGAAACCGATTTTGTTGTCATTCCCACATCGTGACAACACTCGACAATCCCGCTTTGTCCCCAATAAAATGATCTATACATGGTATTACCCATCATAGTTCAGTTTCATACTAACCCCTAACGAACAACAAAACCGAATACTCCTTATGCAATAAATATTGTATCCCACTTGATTGTGTTATGCAGAAAATGGTACATCAAATCTCACCTTGTTGGGAAGGATCTTGTGTAATGTGTAGCTGTCGTTTCGTAGCGCAACTCGGCAGTTGGGTGTCACATCATTTATGTCAATATTTTTGTCAAGATCTACAACGAACTTTCCCTCTGGATGAACCTGAATGAAAAACCAGACATTGAATTAAAAAGTTATTTTGCACGTAAAGTTGAGAATATCCCGACTGCACATTACGGTATAATATATGAATTTCTCATGTATTTTATCCTCAAAATCCCAACTGTTCTTCAAAGATTCAACTCTATTTTCCTGGAGCAAATTATACTTGACTTCAATATAAAATTGACTAACAATTTTAGATCAGTGTACAATTAATGTAGAGTAACAACACAGTTCCAAACAGGGTTCGTACATAGGCAGCCCAATGAAATTCCAGGCTTTTTCAAGGCTTTTCCAGGCTCTAATTTTTTTTTCCAGGCACATCTGGCCATTGTTTTTAAAACCTGATTCATCACCAAATTTAGCTAACATTTTCTTTGTCTTAATTACTACCTGTGGAATTTCAAAATTCTATACATGGTAAAATAAAGGATTTTTTAAAACTATTTTATCCAAGTCACTGATATTCCATAAGCGGCAAGGTATTGCAGTTAAGGAAAGCTAATAATAACCAGAATTTCATAGCCTAAAATAATTGCTTTTATGCAAAGCCAAATTTTCCAGGCTCTTCCAGGCTCTCTGTGAGAATTCCAGGCTTTTCCAGGCCTGGAAAACCCAAAAGCACAATTCCAGGCTTTTCCAGGTTTTCCAGGCTCTGTACGAACCCTGTCCAAATATATCTTAAAATGATAAGATCATTACTATAAAAAAAACCAAATCCCCCCCCCCTTTGGTAAGCTACATACCTTGACTAGAACCTTCTTCTTGTCCATTGGCTTGACGACTTCTCCGACATAAGAACCCTGCTCAAGCAGCAGCTGGAGCTCTTCTCGAAGCATACGGACTGAGAACGACAAATGCAACACATCAGACAATAACCAAAAAACACAACAATGATATTCCGTGCAAACCATTTGCCATTCATTCTCTATTTCCAACTTAAACAATTATCTCTTTTTCTGCAATTAGTGTCTCTTCATAGGTGGAATTATCTGTGCGGGTCCAAATACGACGCGAAAAAAAGAAAGAAATTTATACCACAGGATTTTGTTATACATAGCACTCATAAAGTTCTGACGAGATATTTACCTTTTGCGTTTAACTCATTCCTTTGTGCTTCCAACCTCCGGAGATTCTGTGTCTTTTCTGTTGTAATCAACTGAAAAATACAAAGTTCCTGTAAGTAAACTCCCCACAACGAATCTTGAAACGTATAAATAGTAGAGTTGATATGATTGGTTAAGTATCTTTTGTGTTTTGCTATAAAGTAATCTCAGAAAGGTCAACAGTTATAATAGAATACATGCGTGAAAGTCAAATAGGGTCGTTAGTTGAATTTTGCAAGATATGCTATTTTGATATACATCAGAAAATAATCAATTCCTTAGATATCTTACATGCTTACATGGACTTTCAATCCATGTGGTAAATTTAGTGCTGAATAAGGTGTAACCTGTACTCATCTAAACCATTAATGGTAGAAATTGAATTGAGACGAGAGACAAGTACTGCTGATTGGTGCAGAGAACCTATCGACCTCAACTCTATACCGACTACACTGATGACAATATATGGACAGTAGTTCTACAAATAACCATACCTGTAATTCTTCGATTTTGCTAATGTAGTACTGCTTGATTCCTTCATTTTTTCCATTTCCATTGACGGCCGTCTCTTCGACATCCATTTTCTGGGTGAAAGATAAAAACATGGACTTGTCATCTACGTACACAAGGAGTGGTCCAATTGGAACCAATAATTTACATACATAATTTACATAAGATATATTGGTGCAATAAATATAATTGATCGGTGCTTCAATTCTACAATAAGAACTGAGTTTTTGCCATTTTGTTGGGGGTTTTCTCAGTTCTTGTGTTCTAGGCCGCTTAAAGACAAATGTGAGTAGGTATTGGTATCGTAATGTCTTCTATATCTATACTCAGAAATAAATTTTAAACAGGTGTTGCCATCTGATTTCATGAAAATATTGCAGTTTCACATAGACACCAATACTCAAGCACTCAGCTTCTCCAGATTGCCTTCTCATAGAAGTTAGCATGGTGACATCATATTTTTTTTAGCATTTCTCATTTGTATATGTTCCCTACTATCAGAAACCAGAATTATTTGAAGATAGCAATAGAACATCAGTGTCATCTAGCCACAAAGTCAAAGTATTGCAGTTTCCCATAGACACCAATAGTTAAGCACCTATTTTTCAGAGGGCCTTCCCATAGAAGTTAGCATCGTGACATGTTTTTTTTCCATATCCTATATGCTGATATATGAAACTTATCCAGAGTTATTTTTTAAAAAATCAATAGAAATTAGAAACTACCAGCATTTGTCTTTTAACGGCCTTTAATATATGAAGCATGTGCGGCACGCTTCTAGGTTCGTAGGTATTTTTGAAGATGAGCCAAATAGGGTTGCAGTCCTAAATCAACCCATCCTTTGGTCATTGTGCTGTGGAACAAATTATATGTTTCTCAAACATGCAGTGTTCTTTCCTAAGTGTTTTATTATAAAGTTAAAGTTGTGTTTTGTTATAAAGTTAAATGCCTTCTCGATTGAAAATCACAATTGAAACTTTGTGAATTAAAATGTCAATAAAACTGTTTGAAAAGAAATATGAAAAGCATTTTTCCCCTTTGTTTACTAATTTATACATACTTTTAGAGCACTCTATATACTGTCAGTGTTATGGATATCGAACTTCAAGGAACTTTAAGAAGTCAAGGATAGCAATCTTCAAAGAATAATAAGATATGGGATTTGACAAAGGACTCTATTGCTTATAAGTTATAAAAAGAAAACTGCTACGGACGTAGGAATCACCACTCGACATGTGACTCATTTCCTGAATACTAAAACACATTGTTTTTGAACAGTTCAATGTAAACAATATTCAATTAGTAACATAATACTAGATCTGCCTGACTCAGTGACTGTGCCTGTGGGGCTGTTTTGCTGTGTTTTATTATTGCAGTTAAACTTGGGTTGGGAGAAGAGTGGTTTCCGCTGGTGCACACGGCGGTTTGATTTCTAATGTTATTTGTACATATCCGAAATGCTCCGTGGTTCGATAATCAAAGAAACACATGTATCTGTAATACCTGGCGAAGAGAGGGCTCATTTGGAAATTGGGATCTAATCAGTACGGTAAAAGACTGCCAAGCACCCGATAAAATTCGTCAACCATCATGACCTGGCAAAACTGACAGTGGCAGACCGGTATTCAAAACGTCAAATTTTCAAATGAATTACGTATATAATGACCTACTCACTCTATCACAGTGATTGCCTGTATACTTATGTGACACACTATCATATATTCATCTAAATAATTCACAATATACAAGTTATATACAGCATATCTCTTTTGTGTTGAATAGCTTACCTGATCCTTGTCGGTCGCCATTTTGTATCTCTATGCTTGGAGAGTGATAGTACACTGCATTGCTCGATCCTCATAGGTTTTGTGGAGGTTGCTCGAGCGATGCAGTGTGGTGGCTATGAGATATGCTTGCAGAGTGATGATTAATAGTCTGCAGGTTCCTTTCAGTCGTTTCCCGGTTATCCGCTAGGTAGCAGTTTATTTCATAAACCGTGGTTATAGCACAAGAATCAAAGCTAGTATAGTTCTTTGTTATAGTCTAGATTAGTCACCCACCCACCTACACTAAGCTACGAGCAAATGAATGCTCTGGCGGCCAGTGTAGTTATAGTATCGGGTCCGTTTAAGGCCTGCCTTTCAGAGCCTCAGAGCCCTGGCGACAACGGGACGTACTACTGTCTGCTCAAACTCTCCGACTCTGGCCTGAAACCAAATACTTTTTCCATTTTAAGTTCTGAAAGCAGATCTACCTACTAGGGAACATCATGAGCCGGATTTAATCCGACCAGGGCTAACGTAGAGTACCTATGGCGGCCAATATATCGGACTTTAAACACGTTGACCTGAGTAAGTTTGGTCTGGTGGCCAGTGTAAGAAGTGGTCAAACCAATTTGGGCACCACACCGGCCGACCAGGTACCGGATTCTTCACGGCTAGGCTGTCCTGTGCGTGAATCACTGAAGGAGGCGATCATTTGATCTGGAACTGTAAGGAATGTCTGATTTTGCTAAAGGGTTCACTTGAGATATATCTAACACATCCCCAATATTTAATAAACGTTTGACATGGCTAGCATTACGTAAGTGCTTCGGCTAAATGGCGTAGCGCCACCTACTTTCAGGTAGACTCCCACTGTCTCAGATATTTCAGGTCCGTGAACAGACGAAGCGCCGATCCTACTGCGTACGGTGAGCCTTCATTTATCAAAACTGAGGTATCAAACACCCTCATAACAAGTCATAATATAACAGCATTTCAAGAGGCACAAATTGTGAATTTAGACCGAGCCGCACAGTAAGCAAACTGTATTATTCCTTATTATCGCCCACTTATAAACTTTTAAAAATTTGTAAACAGAGGGCAAACAGAGACACGTTTTGAATAACCAAAGTTTACAAGGTGGCAGAGGGGGTTCACAACGCTAAGGATAGAGGTGGGTACATTCATCGCCATGTTGAAGAGTAGTAGGTCTATTAAATGTGGTCGTGTGGCCCATGCGGTCAATTCTAATTAGGCCTACCGGTACGGTTTATCATCTGCACTGTGACTGTGCGACCGAGGGGGCTTGCGAACCGGTACCTGCAGTCTGAGAGGAGAGGTTCCCGCTTGGCCTACCGCATGTACCTACCTGGGATCGCAAGGTATCATCGCTTAAATTGCGATTGGAGCGCTTGAGATTTTAAGATCAGTCTGCACTGTGCGACCGAGGGGGGGGGGGGGGGGGGGCATGCGATCCGGTACCTCTAGGTAAAACGTTCACCCCTCAACTCCATTCAGGTTGTGGACAGGGCTGGTTACACTGGCTACGGTACCTCCAGTTTGAGACTTAAGGTACCCGCTTGGCTTTAATACCGCATGTACCTCGCATCGTAAGGTTACATCGATTCTGTGTGTGGACTACCCCCCTTTTGATTAGAGCGCTTGTGATTCTAGGTACATTGGTACGTCCTATAACAGACTGGGCACTAATCTCTTAGCTCAGTAGCTGCGTTCAAACGAGTGTTAAAAGACGTAAGTTTAAGTTTTGAAAGCAGACCTGCCTACTAGGGAACATTATATCTGACTTCCTCTTCATAATGCTGTATGTAAAGTCTTCTCTATTGATGTCTACTAGTAGATCTTCTTGTATATAACTTTCCCTTCCTTACCCTCTTTTTTTCTTTTCTTTTTCTCGTGCACAACGAAGGCACACTGAACTAATAGACTGTACAGGTTGTATCTGATATTGTCAAATGGAAGACCTGGGCTTGCCCAGAATTTGGTAATAAACTTTTAAAAAAGGGTGAGAGTGGTGCCTTGCAGAGTTTTGTATGTTTCACACCAAAATACCCGGGAACTATCAATAATGATGTCATAACTAATACAGTCTAGTATTCACAATCTTTTAAAAACATCAAATACATGAAAAACAAATCAGGACTATTTTCTGCGTGATTTAACAAGAAATTGCAATGATTTTAGAATTTGTAGGTTGTGCATGATTATGCTAAGACTATCAGATGCAATACTGCTACCAGGAGATTGCTCCATGACCTTGTGCGGTGCTGCTCCACTGTATTAGTATCTATACTCAGCTCAATGATCAATGTCAGGTGATCGCCAGGCAATGTAACTTAGCACATCCAAGTGTTTTTTTGTATGCCTCCACTGTCTCAATAGAACACCCCCTTAAGATGGGCTTCAGAGCAGAAGGTACATAAGCTTCAGTGCCAACAAGTCCTGACAGGCTAAGGGTTCACTTCCTAGGTGGTGGATATCTAATCCTATAACTTTGCTACTTAGTTTGCAGTCATTGCTCTTAAACCATCACTAGCGGTCCACATTTCTCATGGTCTGGATAGCGGCGTATTAGAAGATTTGATCTTAGAAGTATAAAATTTGCACACCAGAATTCAACTGGCTTTATTTACTTAACATTATTGTAATTGTATATGTGTACTTATACATGTGTATATGGAAAAAAATCGATTTAAGGCTACTGCCTGGGGGGGGGGGGGGAATTAATATCAGGGTATTTACCTGGGGGGGGGGGGGGGGGAGAGGCACTTTATTTTGAGGTATTTCCGAGGGGGAGGGCATTTCATTTGGAGGTATTCTTGAGGGGTGGGATTCATTTTGGATAATTCGCCTAGCAAAACACACACACCCCTGCCATAGATAATGAATGCTCCCTTATCCAGACGTAATTTAAATGTGCCAACTCAAAGGAAATCTTTGTTTCTACGATTTGTTGACATAACTTTCTGAGGCCAAAATGAGGCTATCATTTGATCTGAAACTGCAAGAGTGGTCTTATTTTATCAAGTGAAAGGCTTGAGGGTTACTGAACACATCCCCACCTAATAAAAACTATTAGATATGAAAGTTCGAATTTGCCATAGGCTTAGCACTGTGTAAGTGCCTTGCGAACATGGTAGCGAGGGGGGTTCGTAGCGCCATCTACTTACATGTATTTTTTTTTTCTGGGGTTGCGGCACATTCTGTCTTTGTCTAAAATTCGTTGGGTTGCCGCTAAAATTGTTACTGATTTTTTGGTAGTCTGTCTTGAAAAAAAAATACCCCTAGGCCTTAACAAGCTATTTCACTATTGATTTCAAGTATATACCTACTTTCAACAGTTGAAATTATGGTTCTAAGACTAAGTGCTCTGTTTTTTTCCTGGGGATGCGGCATATTTTGTCTCACTTTGGGTCAGGGCGGCAGTCAGACTTCCCTGGTTTTCAAGTGACAAATACAGAAAATCCAGATTTATTAGATATTCCGAAATATATAGAATAGTTAGAATTATTGTGATAAGTGCAGTGGTTTTTTTTCTCCTGGGGGTGTGGCACAATTTATGTAACTAAAGTTTGGGATGGTCTACCCTCTTACGCAAGGGTGCCGGTCGTTTTCATGGCGATGAATCCGATGCATCGTCATGTAGAATATATTTAAGTTAGAGATTCCAGAGTTGCATGATTCAGACTAGAATGAAATAAACTTTCTGTGAATATTTCAATCAAAATGATCCGTTGAGAAACAAGGATTAAAAGTTGGCATGGCATTGCCATGATTTCGGTTTCAACAAGTAATAAGGGAGGGAGGTAGGGAGGGAGGGAGGTGGAAGCCTGTTGCAATATACAAAAATAGACTACTGTCGCCGGGTGCAGACTCCATCTGACCTGTGGGGCTCCACCCACTAGTAGGGATTCATTGAACCGCAATGGGTACTGATACCAGATGTGTTCGAGGGAATCAGGTCAAATAGGTCACCAGCATACAAGACATAGTCAGAGGCTCAACGTAACATAAATATAAGGATCGAACGCACCTACGACCAAGCGAGGTAGGGAGGGAGGAAGGGAGGGAGGGAGGTGGAAGCCTGTTGCAATATATATAAATACACTGAACCGCAACAGGTGCCTATACAATATATAAAAATACACTACTGTCGCCGGGTGCGGACCGGTATTGAGGGTATCAAGGCTCTAATTATTCAGAATACATTACTTTAATGTATTATAATGTAAGCCGCAAAAAACGTTCCCCGTCTCCCCTAATATATTTCGGTCTTGACCTACAGGTCAAACCGAAATAATAAGGAGATTGTGCCCATTTTACTTTAGAACAGTGACACTGTGTTCTCTCAGTGAGTAAGCAACAGCACCCTGCCGCCCGACCACCACAACACAGAAGTAGCTAAATCATGTTAAGAAATAGCCGTCAAAACTATATTTAAAATTGACTACTCACTGTTTTCATGTATCCTTTTCCGAATCTTGCTCAGAACCTATATATGAATTATTATGTTAAACATCTGTCTATCCATTATTTATTATTTATTTGTAAAGTACACAAATTATACCACCAATACCTTTTCATAGATCTACTGAATTTTGACTATTTTTCTTATACATAAGCATCGCGAGTGCATTGTTGTTATATTTTGATACTATGTTGATATATTGTTACTTATTTGGTTATTCTGTTGCTTAGTCAGTTAGGGACACGCAGATATTGCAACTACGCTACATGTACTACGATGCTGGTTACAGGTTGTCAACAGGCAATCATGCCTTCCCTTATCCAGGGTAAATTAACGATTTAAAAAAAACCAACATACCTCTAACAAATGAGGGTTACAGTGTCAGGCACCATAACTCAGAAATTCATGGAGAGACATGCAACAGTCCGCAGAGGTAAAACATCTCATGCTACAATGTCAGGCCACCAAAGAGAACAGGAATAAATTCCTAAAGAATGTGAAAACAAGGCGCAATGTTTTCCATAACACTGGCGAGAAAGAAATTCTTGACTTCCTAAGGGAATGTAAGATTTTCAATGAGATATGATTGAAAAATATAAGATGCCTGGATCAACCAGGCAGCATAGCTTGTTATTCCAACAGGATATGCAAATTTGAGTAAAGTAAACCAAAGCAAGTCTAATTGAACAAATTGGACTTTAGACTACCCAAACAAACAAACAAACAAACTTTAAATAATGACTGAAATATGGAGAAAGATGAGGAGCACTCATTGATATATTAAACATTGATTTATCAAACATTCTATCCGCTATGTTGGCAGAAGGTAGTGGCCAACAGGGATGAAGACATTGAAATGAAGCGTTCGCTGTTTTTTTTTCCGTTTTTACTACCGTCAATTTCCTGAAACGGGTCCCTGAGATAAACTGCATTAGCTCTGGGGCCTGTTGAATGATTTAGGGTTGTATATCGAAATCCTTTTTTATTCATCAAAGAGACCCTGGGACGATGTGGGTCACCCTCGCCCCCTATAGCAGCTAAGAAAAGCAACTTACCTCACCCATAAGGAGGTCACCTGGTCACAGGCGGTCAACCTTAAAGTACTACTAAGTCCTGCAACCAAACAGGTCATTGCTACTCATGGAATCACTGTAGCTAACGCCTGGAGAATCAAGACACGTTTATAGTGAAATAAGGTGGAGGAATGATGTATACTAAATTGTGAGAACTATAGACTACCAATTTGTGCCAAGCCTACAGAGATATAAGTGTTACAAGGGATGAAAAGCAACATATGGAGATGAAAGGAGATAACAAGGATTTACTAAATACAGTTGGTGGAAGAATAATTGAAATGCAAGCACCATCTGAAGTCACTGTACCTGGAAATGGTAAATCATTGAGCATAAACTCAATAAGCCATCAACCCAAGTCTCCTGGATCATGTACATGCTGTACATCACCTGCCTCATACACCTTACTGGGATACCTCATGTGTTTCAGTACAGTCATCTTTTATATTTTCTCTGTAGTTTGTGTGCAGCTCCTGGATAAAGCAATACCTGACTTCCAGCTCAGTCTCTACAGGTACCTTGTAAGTGCACTGCTTTTCCTCCCCATACTCTATCTGAACAAGGTACCCATGAAGGTGGACTTGGAACAAATACCAGCTGTGATGGTGATGTGCATTAGCAGTTTCATGTGGAATGTCTTTCTCTTTTCTGCTGCATCAATTTTGCCAGTCGCTCATGTTCTTGGCGGTTTCAGTTTTAGTGCAAACTTGTCTGTCATCCTCCTGAAAAGATTCTTCTTGCAAAAGGATATTGACTATGGACATGGAATCCCTGTATTCATATCTGCAATAGGAATAATTTTGGTGAGTCAGCCATGGATGCCGTTTGGGCAGGGATTCTTACCTGACTTTATGAAGAAGAACAATGGATCATTCTGGACAGATGGCAAAAATCTCCTGATGAATACTACCGCCATGCCGGGAGTTAATCATGCCTTTGACAATAATAGAATGATACAGTCCTCCATTTCAGTTACAACTATAGTCATCTTTGGCTATGGCTTGGTTTTTCTTTCTGGGGTGTGTGAAGCTGTAAACGTCATTGTTATTAGTATATACCTACAGAATATGCACCCAATGTTACAGTGTTTCATAACAGCTGTGGTCAGCATCCCTGTATCACTCATATTGGCTTTGTACATTGAGGAACCAGTGCTTGTCATAAAAGTATGGGACATTATTTACATCTTTGTCCATGCTGTGTTATGTGCTGTAGGCATTGCAGTCTATTACACTTGTGTTCAAATGATTGGTTATGCACGATGTGTGCTGGTTCAGAGCATCACTGTTATTGGTGCTCTTATTTGCCAGTACACAGTCATGACAAAAGATCTCTCTGGAAGAAAAAACTCCCTGGAGGGGATTGGGTGTGTGATTGTCTTGGCATCTGTTATGTTAAGTGCAATCTTTGCACTCAAAACCAACCGGCATGAAGATATCTAATTATAAAGGAAGACCTCTGAGTTAGCAATACCTTAGATAATTAGTTTCAAATCAAATATCTCTAATAATCTGCACCGTCCAGTTTTGTGGATTCTCACCACATTTTATCATATATTATAGAATATTTAAGTAAAGAAAAACATGCTCTGAACAATTCCATGTGTAGTGTGGCGGATGGGCGGTGGAGCCTTGTAGTACGAGGTAGGGGACAGGGGCGTTACCCTAGGATGGGAGCTGCCCGTCCACCGGAGTACATCAGAGAACGAATCCACTGCACTACCCTGGAGGAGGACGGATCGTCCGCACTACACCGGAGTCTACCCACCAAAGGAGGGGTGCGGGGACGTCTGGTGTGAGGTGAGAGGTAGCTGTAGATAAGGGGTATTCTTATGATCCAGCTCTAAGAGCGAGGACGTTACTTTCACAGCCCAGTCCACAGCCAAAGAAGACCGATAGATAGACTTAGGCACTACTGACGTACCTCATTGATGTACCTGATACCCTCTACTGTAATACAAAAAGGATTCACGCTTGAGTACTATTCCCAAGTTCTTGTTGTTGGAATAACCATATCAGTATGTTTTAACCATATATCGATATTTATAATTCTCTAGTAGTCAATTCCTTTGTGATAACCATTATACTATACGAAGCAAGAGCTGCAGTCACTGTACCACTCAGCCCATTCTTACACACAACCTACTGCATCGCTCGACCCTAGGCTATCACTTGCTGGTCTTACAAATGAAAGCTATTGTGTCGCGCCCTATTAGGGCCTAATAACAAAAGCTATAATGTTGGGAGAGACGAATAATTCGGAATTATCAAATCATTGATTTATTGAATAATCCGTTCGTTATGCTGGAATAGCGAACGGAATTGGGATGTCATCAGCGACGAAGCTTCTAAAAAGTGACTTCACTTTTTCTGCTATTGTTTCCGCCATAGATGCCGCTATTTCAGTCTTACCTTCTGTATGAACCCCAAAACTAGTAAAACGGGTCCCAGGTTTAGATTGCGCCCTGACATACCATGCGGAAGCAATGCGACTACGTCATCAGGGCGTCGGGATCATCTCCAACCTTCTTTTTTTTTTTTTTTTTTTTTTTTTTTGGATAAAGAGTTTTATTAGAGACGAAAAAAGTTCACATGAGAGTACAGTGATCTTCAACTGATTCCGTCTGCATCCAGATCAGACAGACAAATCAAGAGTAATCAGAACATATGCAGAGCATACAGTCTGATAAGACATACAGGGAGTCGTTTCAAAACGTGGGTCAGGTCTATGGTTTTGAAACAGCCCCCCAGTCAGGAGATACACAAGGTATTGGGGTTACAAAACGCAGACAACTTCCTAAAATGTCATTCATATGCCCCATACATTGGACCTAAGGTACCCCCAAGACAACTCTAAAAAGTCATTTAAAACTGGGTAGTTCAGCTAATATGGTCAGTTGAGACCATTTCCAATAAGTAAGCAGACCATTACTGTTACGCAGACCCAATTGTCTAGGTATAATATCATTTAGATCAAAGATGATTCAGCAAGCAAAAAAAAGGACAAGACAGGACAGACATAGACAGGTACTATCGTAAAACTGGATGAGGTTTAATCTTGGCCACCGTATTACACCAGATTAAAACGAATCAGGTTTTGATTTTATCCTACCCTATCTCCTCTATTTTGGAATATTACGTGATAACAATGCTGTATGCCACTAGTGGCATATAAAACTCCGTATGCCAGTCAGCGTGGCATACGGAAACCCAATGTTAAGCCTATGGGATTTTATATTAGGGGTAGGATATAGGTGTTGCGGTTGGCGGTTGTGAGTGTAGGTGGGTAGAGGTGTTGGTAGGTGTGAGTTTTGGTGTTGGTGGCCATAGGTGCTGGTGTTGATGTTTGTTGGTGTTGGAAGGTGTAGGTAGGAGTGGGTTGGTGTGCGTAGGTGTTATCGATTGCGGGTGTGGATACGCGTGGAACAGTGAGTGTCAATGTTGTTGGTGGGTGCTGGGGCTGATGGGTGTGAATGTTTGTGATGTTGCGAGTTATATTTCTTGCATCGGTGCTATTCCGTCAACTACGGATGTTTATTTGCTACTTGTTTATAATCCACCCTAATCGTATCCTGTACGTTTGTTTCTGAGTTCTGACTCCCTTTTACTTTATACATCTAGACTTTACACATTGGTACCAGTTACAATCGTACGATAAGCCTTATCTGCTTATACCATAAGGCGTCTCTTAAATAGGTCAGTCAGAGAGTACTTGTGCTGTATATATGTGTGCTTACATTTATGGAAGGTACCCTTATGCTGACTAATGGGTGAGTTTATTTTCGGATTATCTGACAATATCCGAAATTTCCTGTTTATAAACCTAAATGCAATAGTAGTAAGTAAATATGACCTATTGGGGTATGTTGCTGAGTTAATGCAATGACGGTCAAAAATTTCTCTCTAGAGGAATGAGATCACACTTGAAACTAGGATTCTGTCCCAGATATGTTGAATGTGACAATCTTCGATAATTTTTAGTTATGATCAAAATTTGGAACAAAGCGAAAACTCCATTGAGATACTGTTAATCGATTGCATGATTTATATATCTATATGATATAAATAGATATTTACTTTTAAAGATTTTTATTTATACCGAGGAACAAGAACGACTATTCACTAAGGATCATTGAAGAAATCACGACTTTTGGCAAAGTTTGGGAGTAATGATTAATATAAGATTTATTATGGGATGCTACCATGGCCATATCCACTAGGACTTCAGTGATGCAAATACCAGAATAACAATGTAATATAAATCTTACTATCAACTAACATAACATTTTCTACACAGCCTTGTTCCGGCCAAATAGTTGCTGCAAGTCAAGTTCGCCTTGTGCTCCTCTCCATAGCTATCGTCTTATGGGGGCAGCCATCTTGCCTCCAATGCTAATCTGGTGGCGGTTCCAGTTATCAATGGATTTTTTTTTTTTAAAGTTGTTTGCCATAAAAGGGTTTTAGCCTTGCATGACAATTATAGATCTATAGATTACGACAGCAAAAAGTAGTGGTTGTCCCCCGACTACAGTGGCGCTATATTACAACTTTCTGGCGGATGATGTCAGAACTAGCAATCACTCCTTGCCCTATAGATAGGCACAGTAAGGTAATATCTTATGTCAGATGACTGTTTATCGGATATTTCTATTTGTTGACTTTAGTTTATGATTGCATCCTGTTTTATATCATTGTCACAGATGTCAGGAGCTGCGGGTAGAAAGGCGGCACTGCAGTTGTACAAGACTATACTTAGGAAGGGCCAGTCACTGCGACTAACCGACAAGGAATTTTACGCGCGCAGAATTCGGACAGAATTTGAAAGAAATAGAAGTGTGACGGATGAACAGGAAAGACTGACTCTCATCAAGGTAGTTATATTTCCTCCCTGTTCCTACATACACTATCGCCACCTTGTGTATCTTGACAATACTACATAGTAATTAACCGCCTCTATAGGGAGCCAAAGTAAACCCGCTAAAACGGCAGATACCCGTGCTAAAAAAACACCCATTTCCGGAGGCCAGTAAGAGTCTTAGCCCTAAAGCTTTGGTGGTTCGAGGCTAGAATTTTGATTTTGGTCTCATTTGCTACGATTGAAGTGTACTTTACTACAATCGTCTCTGAATAAATTTGTATTGAGGCTACGTTGACAGTTGCTAAGTGTATAAAAATATGCATATAAAAGAATGTCGAACGAGACATTTAATCTCAAACCTATATAGTCAAAGTACTTAGCGTCTATCTCCGGAAATCCACTCTAGTGCTGTTACTCTCATATTTTTTCACGATAAACAATATTTGACACTTTGGGTAGTATTTTCATTGTGGTTCTATGTCAATTGGGGTTTAAGGAATGAATGCTATCAAGAGACGTCACGAGTTTGGTTTGAACAACCAAATCTCCGTCGTATGATATCAAGAGACGTCACAATTTTGAGTCTGAGTTTATTTATGCCACGCATTTTGTTGGCTCCATAATTTCACGAGTCGAAGACGAATGACAATACGGAGCCAACAAAATGCGTGGCATAAATAAGCTCAAACTCAAACGAGTGGCGTCTAGATTTTATCCTACCCCGTTTCCATATTTTTTCAGCATCAGAAAGTAGTCGCATAAACAACACTTTATGTCACGCCCGTGAAATAAACAAATCCCATGTTAAGCCTATGGCGTTTTTTATTAGGAGTAGGATAAATGTCTATCGCGCACACCATCAGGATGACTAACTACGCTTTCTCATAGTATAGCATAGTGCTATTTAATTTACGACAATACGACCCTTGGCCTGAAGGCCTCCAATACGGTTTATGCCGTAAATTGGATTTCGTTCTGTCCTCACTATGCTCTACCTGAAGCCTTCCTGTCATAATATTTATAATTTCCAGTGACCTTTCAGAAAAAAATAATACATGATTGCTAACTTCGATGAATATCTTTCGTTTTTTCCAGAAAGGAGAAAAATTCCTAGATAACGACAGAGTAGTTTGATCGACATCCGCAAGCTAAACCAACCAATCAGGATGACTGTCCTGCACGAGATGGAGGCGGGTGGTCTGATGATGTCACTGGTACGATTAGCCAATGATGAAGCCCGTCTCATAGAATACTTGGCATACTTCATGATCCTCATGGCTGTCATTGTAGTGATAACACTTCAGTTTCTAAACGCCGCCTACGGACGATACTCCAGCTCCTCCTGGGGATTCGAGGTCAACGCGCGCGTAGCCTGGTTCCTCCAGGAACTCCCCTCCTTTGTCTTGATAACCTACTATTTCTTCTTCTCTAACGGCAAGATGGTGGCTGGTCAGACAAACACCGCTCTGATGATACTCTTCATGATACATTACTTCCAGCGAACATTTATCTTTACCTACCTCATTCGTGGCGGCAAACCAACGCCGTTTTTCGTATTCATATCGGCGGTGTTTTTCACTTTGTATAACGGCTACATGCAGGGATGCTATCTGGCTAAGTTTGCTGACTACCCGGAGACCTGGTATTCCTCTCCCAGGTTCCTTATTGGGGTTGTGGTGTTTTTGTGTGGGATGGCTATCAACATCCACTCAGACCATATTCTGCGTAACCTGAGGAAGCCAGGAGAGAGGGGATACAAGATACCGAGGGGCGGATTCTTTGAGCTTGTATCTGGAGCTAATTTCTTTGGGGAGATGGTGGAATGGTCCGGGTTTGCATTAGCAAGTGGCTCCCTGCCGGGGCTAGCCTTTGCCATCTTCACCGCATTTAATATTGGTCCACGCGCTGTGTCCCATCATCGGTGGTATCAAGACAAGTTTGGTTCTGACTACCCTAAAAACAGAAGGGCATTAATCCCTTGGATTTTATAAGTTCAGGGATGTGACTAAAATGAATGTGAATAGTTAAAAGTACTGAATGGTGAATACATGTAGAATAGTACTAACGTTAGAAAATACCAAAACATGTCAATAGAAAAATATTTTGAAATGACGCCTATGAGAGTGAGTATAATAAAATGATATCCCTCCATTGCCATTGTCTCATTTGTTCATATTTTGAATCATGGTATGAAAAGTCAAAAATGCAATCTTATAATCCGTCCTCAAAATTAAAAAGTTTGATTTAGTGTACATATGATGAATGATAAAGAATTATCATGGATGATATACTATAGAAAAGCAGGGGTTGGAAATTCACCAGCCTATAGCCAACCCGCACTGACATCTCTGATAAGGTCACTTACAAGAAATTTAATTGTTCAAATACATAGCTTACTCTATCGACATGGAGTTTGCTTAAATAAACACTTCTATCAAGAATTAGTTCCTAAAACCAATTTTGAAACTCGGTCCGTTGTCTCAAATCAAGACGTCGTCCAATAGTGAAATGCCGATTTGAAGAAAAGAATATGTTATAGAGAGTTAGATAACGATTTGATTTCAGATGCTATTCACTTAATCTAAGGAAAATGGTGATGACTATTGTTCTCAAGAATAACTTGAGATGCACCATGTGGTGTATAGAGTTCATGAAACGTCTCTTTGGTCAGTGTGGTCAGGTATGTGAATTCAAAGCGATGTGACTCCTGGGACGAGCAAGACGGCAGGATTCACTCGACTAAAACAATGATCCTACATCACATGAAAGTGCAGTGGCTGAGGGAAGGCTGCATATCATTCCGGTCAGGCAGAAAACAGAGAAAGGCTTTCACAGGTTGATGACATTGTCGGAAGAATAATCAAGAAAAAGGAGTTTCTTCCGGCAAATAAGGGCTGCTGAAGTGACCACTTTCAGTGACGTTGTAGCATGCATTAGAGGAATTCAGCCCTGATGTCTACAAAGAACCATATTATTATTTTAAAGTATCTTTTGATAATAGATAATAATCATCGAGGTTATAGAGTACCATTAGTCACGAATCTCGCAGGAACTGGCACAAATATTCCCATTAAAATCCCACTGGATACATCTTTCAACGCACATCACATTGAACAATATTTCAGTTATTACTTTATCACTTAGTAGAGCATAAAAAACTAAATACCATCTCGCATCATAGAAAAACATTTCCGCGGTAAAATCGCTAGCGATAAGAAGGATGCACGGTTCTCTGGGGCCTTATGAATAATTTAGGCTAGAACATAACCCTTTTCTGTACGTCAACGAGACCCAGGGACAATTTGGGTCAACTTTATTCAATACTTATGGACACCCTTTCATCGGCTAGGACTGTTAAAGGCATATCCTACAATTAGCAGTGGCGCCACCTGGTGATTTTAAAATATTCTCATTCATCCATCGAAATTGGTGATTTATGGCATAATCTAAACTCAAAAGAGCAAAATTTGAGTTTTGTCTAGTTTGACCTATCCCAATAGGTAAAATAGGCCCTTTTTCATATGCTTCATTTATATAGAAAATGTACTGAAAATATGGTTTTCTTCGATTCTTTCAAAAACAAGGACGGTCACCTATGATTTTTAAAACCTAAATAGGTAGTATTAGATTTATACTATATTCTGTGAAAGTTTAAGGAAAATGACATGGGTTTTACTAAATGAAAAACAACTTTTTAGAATTTCTATATAATCTAATATAAAATGATCATAATATTGATCTTTAAATCAAAATCTAGCATGGTAACCCCCGAATTTTACGTCAAATATGTGCTCTATAATACTTAGAGATCATTGTATCTAATTTTAGAAAAATGACATGGGTTTTAATTTTCAAGCCAAATTGTCCGATATGCCTACAAAGCTGAGATCAAGACCCGCCCTCACACAGATAGAGTACGGGTTTGTGAGTGTAGCAACGGTCGCGACAAGTGGGCTATAGAAGGTATACAAAAAAAAAAAAAAAAAAATTTTCATATCACCTTACCATGCAACCCAACAGGGAGGGCAGTAACGGTGTATATATTTTTTTCAAAAAAAGATTCACCAAAAAATACCCTCTTAACCCTACCAACAAAACTCTCAGCAACAGCTCACCCCCTACGGCATCAAAAGTAATGGCGCCGACACTGTTCCCCAGTCACACACTGAGACTCTCAGAAAGTACCGACTGAAACACACGCAATAAACCTTACGCACCTGAAGAGAATTCTGTATTGATTCGAAACCACAAGCCATAGCCCTGGTGGACAGAAAGACACACTTTCTACAGGCTCGAATTTCCGAATTTCCGAGCGGCCCACCACCCCCCCGTTAATGACAGGTCCCTCCATAGACCAAATGACCGCTCCGCGGGCCACCCGCGAGCACGCGCCGAGTCCCGCCGACCACGGTCGGGTCGCGAGGCACGCCGCAAAAAGCGTCATTAGCAACCAATGAGATTGAACGACGGCACGCGCCGTCGGCCAATCAGAATAGGGCACGCGGAACAAAGAACCCGGTCGACGCTGAGCTGGGAGACACTTGTGGTAGTGAGACCGTTCGGTTCATCTCTTCGTCTACCCACACATATTTACACAATCCGGCATGTCTGTATCACAGAACGTTGCCTCTACCTCCTCCGCCGGCACCGACTGGGTTGGCGAAATGGAGGTAGAAGTCAGTAACGCTATCCGCGAGGAAGCGTTAGATTCGCATTGCCGCAATGGCGAGGCGAACCCGGCCGCTGACGGCAAACCGGCACACGCCGGACGGGTGTCCGTGAAGGCTCCGCCGGCGTCCGCTCGCGGTAACGCCGTCAACACGGACGACAACGCGGCCACCGCGGAAGATCCCCCGGCGCTCGCCCGAGGGAATGCCGCCAACAAACACGCCGCTCCGCGGCCTCTCGCCGAGGACGAGTGGGAGCGTGCACCGCGTCCCGACAGAGCGGCGGACGCCTACAATCCGTTCAATGAGCCAGGGAATCAACCCCCGGCCCCCATACAACCAACTGAGGCTGTCAACACTGAGCAGGTAAGGATATTTGATCAAATATCCTCCAAATCTCACTGTACACTGGTTAAACAATGTAAATTGACAGACTACTGGAATGTCAACACCAACCAACTGAAACAGGTTGGAGTCACTGACAGCAGTATATTAACTTCCAAAGCTGGGCCCAGTAAGGGAACAGTGGTAAAAGCAACCAACTCTGGAGTGGGAAAACCGCGCGTTCAGTCGACGCACGGTACCCCCAGTCAACCAGTTGAACCCAATGACAAATTTGGGAATGCACTGGACTCTGTTGGTAACTTGCAGAATAATGCACAATCACACGCTGTGAGCCTTCCAGCTCTATACAGTAAACGCAAGCGCCAACCAAGCGCAAACGATGAGTCCAACCTGTCAATCTTGACAGAATTGGACAATGGTGAACATATTGCACTCTCACCACTGAAAAAAAGAAATCTGGGGCGTACCCCTGATCTAACCTCTCAAACTGGACAACAAAAAATCCCTCCATGTACTAATCCGGTAAAGGCACATTGCATATTACCAATTGGAGGCCACGCTCCCGAACCGCCAGCCATTTTGACGACATCGGTGAGTGAACACTCTAGTTTGCTACATAACGTTAACAGCACCGATCCTAAAATAGATAAAAGTACGGTGCACAGCAACAACCCATTTGCTAATGTTTTCCCACGAGATATTGTTGTATCACCCAATAATACTCCCGTCTCTTTACAGAACGTAGACGACCTGGTCCCAAAACGCGCCAGAGGCCCATGGAGAGCTGCTAAAGCGGAGGCCAACCGCAGTGTAAAAGCAAGACTCCGTGGCCAGTGGTACGACCGGGCGATACAGCTGGATCACTTCGAGCCCTGGACGGTGGGGATAACGGAGCCCCCTCAGTACCTGCGCGAAACGGACCTCATGACCGAGGTCGAGGCCATCAGGGTTCAGGCAGCCAAGGATATAATGGTGGCCACCAAGAAGTACCTCTACGAGGCGAGTGACGATTACCACCAAACATCCGAGGCCTACTACGGATCCGTAAGGCTCCTAGTGTCCGCAGAGAACCCACCCGACAAAACCATCACCATCATGCAAAAGGTGAGACAGATCAACGGCAAGGCCAATGACTACGAGAGCCAAGCCGAGCAAGCCAGACTCAAATCGAGACTGGACTCACTCTCGGAAAGACGGCCGGTCCAACAGGACCTACGGGATCCAGCCAGCGCAGCCAAAAACCAAGCTAAGGTCCAGAAAAACAAGGAAAATGAAAAACCAACTCAGGATTTTCCCATACCAGCCCCACCCAACTACACCAGGGGGGGGCGAGGACAGAGGCGAGGACAGGGCCGCAAGGGGCCTTACGATCAGTCCAACCGTCGTGGCGGGAACAACCGCGGCAGGGGACGAGGCAAAAACCAGGATCCTCGCACAAAGCCAGGAAACAAAAACTGAACAATGTCTTGACCACAAATGAACTGAACGGCGGACTATCTGACAATAGTCCCAGACCTGATGAACTGACCATTGAACTGTCCACTGATCATGAACTGTTTTGCAATGTATGTCACACTGAATTGAGTTCAAAATGCACTTGTATGTCGTATGGTATTCGGGAAAGTAAAGGTTCAAACTGTTGTTATCCAGTTGTCGATGTCATTCCTTCCACAGCCAAACAGACAGTCAAAACTAAACCTAAACCCAAAACTAAGGTTTCTGATTCGATAGTTGTAAATCTATCATCTAAAAAACTGACAGTAGATGAAGAGTCTCTTCTCAATAAAGGGTTAAACTTCTGCCCTACAGTAAATAATGTAGATGAAGGTAACCTAAAAATCGAACTAGACGAGTTCCATCAGAAATTAAGAATGGTTCAATTCTTCACTAAAGAACCACAAACATCTCGACCATGTACCGGGAATCAAACAATGGGAGGATTTGGTCCCTTTGGGGACCAAGACCTAATCCGCAAACTAAGGGGGAAATCTAATTGGAAGGCCCCACATGGTTCCCATAACCTGGAAAGTTTCGTAGCAGTAAATGAGATCAAACTCATGGCCCGAAATGGTAAAACCCCCAGGACCAAGCCCAACCTGACGCAGGGTGAAAAACAGGCACTACGTGCCTTACCCAAAGATGGCAGTATTGTCATCAAACCTGCCGACAAAGGTGGAGCCACCGTGATACAGGACACCACGGACTATATCACAGAGGCTCATAGGCAACTCGGAGACACTGAGACATATGACCCAGTGACGACCGACCCAACAAAACTAATCTACCAGAAGGTAGAAGACAAAATAAACGAGATGAGGGAAAAGGAGGAAATCACTGACAGAATGACCGGAGCCCTAAAAACGGAAAACCCGAGAGCCCCGAACATTTATTTCCTACCGAAAATCCATAAAAAGGAGAGACCACCACCGGGAAGACCGGTGGTATCAGCCAATAGCTGTCCCACAGAAAAAATATCTGCATTTGTGGATAATTTCTTGAAACCGTTAGTCCCGAAAGTGAAATCATACATCAAGGACACAAACGACTTTGTGAGCCGCATCAGTGACCTATCAGAATGCAAGCCAGGTACCATCGTGGGTACGCTGGATGTAAGCTCACTCTATACCAACATACCAAATGACGAGGGTATAGAGGTGATACGAAGCAAACTAGGGAAAGTGAGGAATAACAACCTCAAACCCTCGAACAGTTCGATAGTGGAACTTCTGGAAATGGTGTTGAAAAACAACAACATAGTGTTCAACGAGAAACACTATATCCAGAAAAGAGGAACGGCGATGGGGACCAGACTGGCCCCTTCGTACGCGAACCTCTACATGGAAGCTATAGAGGAAAAACTCCTCAAAAGCTACCATCTAGAACCCCAGGTTTGGTGGAGATATATAGACGATATCTTCTTCATCTGGGACCACGGAGAGGAAGAAATGGACAAATGGGTCAAACATTTGAACCAAAGCCACCACTCCATCAAGTTCACATCAGAAAGTTCAAAACGGGAAGTTGCCTTCCTAGACACAAAGGTGAGGATACACGGCCAAGAGATCTATACTGACCTCTACACAAAGCCTACAGACGCGAACACGTATCTAGCATACGACTCGTCTCACCCACCTACAACAAAGAAAAGCCTCCCTTACTCCCAGCTACTGCGCATCAAGCGCATCTGCAGTAAAGCAAGCGACTACGAAAGACACGCAAGGGAGAAAATGGACCAATTCCGATCAAAAGGATACCCAAAGAAAATGCTCAAAAACTGTAAAGAGAAAGTAGACAATCTCAACAGAGAAACACTACTGACCAGCAAAAAAGAAAACAAAGAGGGAAAAGACTCACAGGAAAAAGCTTTCCTCATCTCCACCTACAGACCAACAGGCAATGTAATCGGAGACATTGTGAGTAACAACTGGGATATACTTGGTAGATCAATAACCACCAAGCAAATCCACAAGCGCCAACTGGTAAAGGGCTACCGAAGGCCCAAAAACCTCAAAGACCACTTGGTGAGGGCAAAACTCACAACCACAGGGGCGACTGGACCAAAAATGGTACCAGAAAAAAACGGCGCAACCAAAAACGAGTGCAAAAAGAAAGACTGCAAGTACTGCAAGAAAATCTGCAAAACAGGCAAAATCAGATCCAAGCCAACGGGCAAAACGTTTCCTACAAAGTGGAACGTCACATGCAATAGTTCAAACCTGATCTATTGCATAGAATGCAAGCGCTGCAACATGCAATATGTTGGTCAAACAAAGCGCAAGATAAAAGAACGGCTTTACGAACATCTTCGGAACATCGAAAAGGGATCAACCCAAAACGATGTCCCCACGCACTTCAATGAGTGCACTCACGATGGAGTGAACGATGTGGAGATCCATATACTGGACTTCATATTCAGACACCCAGGCAGCAAGAGAGCCACCTCCCTTCGGAATAAAATAGAATTCGGTTGGATTCACAGGCTCAAGAGTCAGTCCCCTTGGGGTCTGAACACTATGGACAACCGGTATGGTTAAAGGTACTTTGAAGCCACGTCGAAAAAAATTTTCATATCACCTTACCATGCAACCCAACAGGGAGGGCAGTAACAGTGTATATATTTTTTTCAAAAAAAGATTCACCAAAAAATACCCTCTTAACCCTACCAACAAAACTCTCAGCAACAGCTCACCCCCTACGGCATCAAAAGTAATGGCGCCGACACTGTTCCCCAGTCACACACTGAGACTCTCAGAAAGTACCGACTGAAACACACGCAATAAACCTTACGCACCTGAAGAGAATTCTGTATTGATTCGAAACCACAAGCCATAGCCCTGGTGGACAGAAAGACACACTTTCTACAGGCTCGAATTTCCGAATTTCCGAGCGGCCCACCACCCCCCCGTTAATGACAGGTCCCTCCATAGACCAAATGACCGCTCCGCGGGCCACCCGCGAGCACGCGCCGAGTCCC
Organism: Alentia gelatinosa; assembly: GCA_950022655.1. Taxonomy (NCBI): domain Eukaryota; kingdom Metazoa; phylum Annelida; class Polychaeta; order Phyllodocida; family Polynoidae; genus Alentia; species Alentia gelatinosa. The sequence continues at coordinate 43,082,629 of OX465588.1, read as the reverse complement.
GCCGACCACGGTCGGGTCGCGAGGCACGCCGCAAAAAGAGTCATTAGCAACCAATGAGATCGCTAATCGAGTTCCGGCTGTTGTCATATAGGGTTGGGTGCTATGTTTCATAATAAGACATGTTCTATCGCGTGTTCCCTTTGCGCCAAGTCCTCTACAATTATGTCCAATTACTACCTGTGGATTCGATTTCAGCTTCTTTGTACATTATCATAGTAGATCCGTTGCTGATCCATGTTTTTTTTATCAATTTTGTAAAATTGTATTTCATTCTGATATTTAATAAACGAAAACACTTTGGTCCGTCGATGAACAACTTTTCGCAAGTGAATAAAGTTTTACGACCAATACTACCGACTTCGTCGAATCGTATTTGGTTAGGCCCCATTCGTACCACCCCCCTCCGGTCGTACCACGAAAGTCGGCCGCACTACAGGCTAACTGAGGCCTCTAGCGGGTGAACGGGAAACCATCGTAAACTCGTGGTTATCATTTCGTATGACACAGGTGCTTGAGCTGATCATCAGCGATCAGCTCTCTATGGATTGAAACCAGCGAAAGTTGGGATCTCATTGGTTTCTCACGAGAAAAATAGATCAGAAAACCACAAAACCAAACTTTGATTTCGGCATGGCTCAAAATGAATCATAAGAGAAGAAGTTTGTCTGAGTATTGAAATACAAAAAAAGAGTAGCAGTTTACAGTTTAGTACTGCACGAGAATCTCACTCTCGTGGGCATTCAATCTCCAGGCCTAGGTCGGGTTCACTATGCCTCTATGTACGGGAGCAACTTCAAGCGGATATTACGGAAATCTACCCGTTTTATATGTGGTAGGTAATAATGTGTGCGGACTAAAGGGTGGCGAAACGTTTTCAATAGACATTTCTTTTCATCACATTTTATGCTTTCAACTTTATTTTATACCCATGATGAATAAAACAGCCCTGCGGTAAGGTAAGGGATTTCATGTCGATTGTAGTTGTTTCACGTTCCATTTTTCCGCCTGGAAGCGACAGTATTGAAACAGCACTCCCCCTGGAGACAACGCCTGAAACTAACACGCCATCCGCAGCGCCATCTTGAAATTTAAAACTGCAGTATTCTACATGATACCAGGGGTCTGTTGGATAACTTAAAAGGGATATCCTACAATTCAAGCAGGCGCCACCCGGTGATTTTTTTAAACATTTTCAATTATCAGTCAAAATTGGTTCTATCTGATTCATTCTAGTTCTAAATGAGTAATTAAATGTTGTTGGTTTTTTTTTCAGTTATCCAAATTTGCTAGGTGAAAATTGCTTGTTTACATTCATTTGATTTACATAGGAAATGTACTGAAAAATATCAAATCAAATTGCAGGAAAATGATATGGATTTTAATTTCCAAGCCATATTATCTGGTATACCTTTAAGAGTATAGGGTACAAGGGAGACATTGTACGAGGGTTATCATTTTATAATGTTCAAGCTAGTTGGTTAAAGCTTATATAAACCAATTAAGCTCTGTTAATTAATCCTATAGAGTAAGCCGCGCCTATGGGCGGGGCTAACAGGTTCAATTATCAGCTGGGAGGAGCGTGAGTTGTATACCAGCCGCTGGCCTTTGTATAACACTGGCGATCTTTGCGACACAGTCACTTATGAATACTTTACTGCCTAGTATGAAGCAGTCTGCCCTGTCTCAAAACGGGACGACCTTCTTGGTACCTCTACACGGCCATATATAAGACCAGAGCCTCCACAGTGTGATTCAGTCAAGCATGACACTAGGAGAGTGTACAGCCAACCTGTCCACACACAGGGCTCTGTGATTACCGACTATGGCCAGGAATACCAGCAGTACACTGACCACAACATGAAAATATGGTAACTAAAACAATATACACAATATCTATGTATCTCTATATGTCTATCTGGTATCTGTGTCTCATGTATCTGTAGTTTCATAGGATAGTCTTACTGCATTGTGCATGTTTACAAAGCCAGGTGAGAGAAAGGTGGCAGGGGCAGTGAGGCATGACAGGTCAAGGTTGTACTGGTGTTTGTTGGGGGGGGGGGGGGGGTATGTATGAAATTCTATGTATCAGATATATCTATATATAATGTGTATCTCTGTATCTTTGCCTGTCTGTCTATCTTGTTATCTGGTTTATATCCCACCATTCCTCACAATGAGACAGCTGAACTTACAGGGAATCCATGTTCTCTTGGGGCTACCTTCTATAGCACGAGTTTACGATGGTTTACCGTTCACCCGCTAGAGGGCTCAGTTAGCCTGTAGTGCGGCCGACTTTCGTGGTACGACCGGAGGGGGGTGGTACGAATGGGGCCTAACCAAATACGATTCGACGAAGTCGCTAGTATTGGTCGTAAAACTTTATTCACTTGCGAAAAGTTGTTCATCGACGGACCAAAGTGTTTTCGTTTATTAAATATCAGAATGAAATACAATTTTACAAAATTGATAATAAAAAACATGGATCAGCAACGGATCTACTATGATAATGTACAAAGAAGCTGAAATCGAATCCACAGGTAGTAATTGGACATAATTGTAGAGGACTTGGCGCAAAGGGAACACGCGATAGAACATGTCTTATTATGAAACATAGCACCCAACCCTATATGACAACAGCCGGAACTCGATTAGCGGTCCGCGCCTGCGCCCTGCGCGTGCATCTGCCAGCGGCCCGGCGGGTTACATTGGCATGAAAATGCCTGTCGGTTCTCATTACGTTTTAATCACACTGCACCACATTAAATTCACATTTCAAAGAGTCACTTTTTCATTTATGGCCAATTAAGGGCGGGTGCCACCGCCACGACGCATTAGGAGTGTGTCGCATTCTGTGTCCCCCTAGCGGGGACGCCGGGAGACGCGGAAGCTGTGTGGGGTCTGTTCTGACAGACGTACATGGAGGCAGCAACGGTATCGCCCTCTAGTGTAGATGACGGGCATATGCAGTAGACGTGGCATCCACTACACTGGCATCCAGAGCTACACAAAGTTAGCTCTGACCGGCTCAGATATACGCCCGCCTTGAACTAGTAGCGGGACCTGTTTGTTACTCTTCTACCAGATCTTTCGTACTGCTTGGAGAGTGTGTTATATCCTAACCTCGAAGCCAATTTTCCATTTTCTTATTTCCTTTGCTGTGTGTTTTTCCAAAATATAATGAACATAATCTTGGTTTCTTCATTGAATTTTTTAGCTATGAATTAAATATTTCGTATTAGGTATGTCTTCTTTTATAGCCTACTTAGAGCAAAACTACCTGGATCGAGGCGCACCCCGAGTGATCCCGTGTGGCATTTAACCCGACTAACCCCTATATCGTAGATGGAGTTGGTTGCCAAACTAGGCATCCACACAAGACATAGTATAAAACTAACGGCTTTGTGGCTCCTCTGTATTCCCTCAATTGTCAGGGTAGAAAGAGTAGGCGATATACTAATGGAGTGTAGCAAGCATCTGGTCTGGTGTCCAGTGTAACCCCACCGCTGCTCCCTAGCGGATGACCAGGGAACCAACGTTAACCATTGCACCGTAAAGGGGTATTTGTATTGGTGGTATTGATACCCCTGATGATAGGTAACAAAGTCTGAAGGTACAAGAATACAGTAACAGAAGCAAAGAACACAAAGAACACAAAGGATCACGGAAACAAAAAGCTTATTCACAAAAATAAACACACAAAAACGCTATCAAGTTGTTCTTTTAAAATTTGAATTCAAAGTGTAACAATAATACAAAGTTTAATAGGGACGAAATTGATAACATATTGCAATCGCACAGTTGATGGAATCTTATTAAGAAACGATGTGAAAATATATACGATCTTATACAAATCATAATCAGATCGTATCTTAATAAGATTCCATATGGATATATTCATTTGGACCAGGAAAGTATTTTTTCCGGTGACTTTTTCCCTTCCTCTGTTGCTTGTGTTACATGTGATATCGACACTCCCCTTGATAATGGCCCTAGTCCTGGTGAAGGAGGTCGAGGAGGTCGAGGAGGTCAAGGAGGTTTGGCCCATATAGGGGACAGAGCCATTGTTAGTCCATAAAACAGTCACCAGGTGGCTAACAGTATGGCAGGTCCATTGGGGGGACATGCTATATTCTGGCTCGTTGTTCTTACGAAATTCAACTGCCTTTCAATGTTTAACCATGGTTCCCCTGACTCTCTACACCCATCCCAGAGCATGATGAGATAATAATTAAACCCAGGACATGATGTTTTTCACATGGAACAGCTTACATACATATGTAAGCAAGGCTAGAATTGTGACACTTCCCGATTATCACTCACTTCTTTTGCACCTCCATTAGTGAAGAACACCCACTTTTCCACCTCCCTTAGTGAAGAACACCTACTCGGGGGGCGTCATGGCAGCCCCCATGGCTCATAGGCTATATGCCGTATATGAGTGGTACTCATTTAAATGTAGACGATGTCCCTGTGTCTGTAGGTCACGACCCCGGTATCGGTGCATATCATGTTGATACAAGTGGTTTCCCGGAACGTCCGTGTTTTTCCGGTTGTAATGGATCTGATCATTGGTTGGGTGGAGTCCGCAATCCTTTGAACCCGTGCATTTTTTGGGACTATTGTTATGGTGAAGGGAATGTAGATGTTAATGCTAATTATATTTTTGATGTATATATATATATGTAAGTACCTGTATCCCTGTATCCCTGAGGACCAGACCTGCATCCAGGCTTACATGTGCGTCAGATGCAATATATAACCTTGTGAATTCTACTTTATGACTTTAGGGGGAAGTGACCTAATTATGAACAGAAGCCTGTATGATTACAAATTGGACTCCAATCATCAACCAAGACAACCATTTCCGGATCTAGAGAGCAGGCAGGACGAGAGCTTTCTTTCTACTCCAAGGTCTATCAGAGAACAAAGGGAATCTTCAAATAGGATAAAGAATAGGTAATGGTGTGCACCTCCAGTGGGAATCAAGCCCGATGGCGGAACTGACTGTCTATGACCTTGGACAATAGGGGATCCATACGGTATAATTGACGTATCGCATTCAACAGGCATCGCTTTGTCTCTGTACCCATATGACCTTGTTTCTATTTGCCGACGAAAACGGCTGAGATTTTTTGAGTTACCCTAAAGGTTTGTCTGTGATGGCACTGACTGTATGTCGGTATCAAAGAATCGGTGACGGTATAAAGTATGCATTGTTTCTACTGTATTTTCCAAGTACACACAGATTTTCTGTGAGAAAATCCATCGGTAGTGGCCTCGGCACATAATCTATACCAAATTAATCGGTGGACATTCTCTGCAGGTCTCGTTTCCATTCACTGATCTGGCGTCAACGTACCCAAAAAGTCCATCGGTGGTTCCCAACTGCAGATCGGTGCAGAATAATCGGCCATTGGAAATGGGCTTTTAAACTTATAAAGCTGATATCTGCACAGCACTATAACCTCGTTTCAATTGGCTGACGAAAACAGCGGATATTTTGTTTGAGTTACCCTGAGAATCTGTCGGTGGTACCACCGACTGTATGTTGATATCAATTTATCTATGAGAGTGCATTGTACTATAGAGGAAACCCATGAAAGTTTAGGGTCTGAGCTCGTATCCCATCGAGTTTGAATCACATAGGAATTCACAAGGCGAAGCCGCGTGAATTGCTATGTGATTCAAATGAGATGGGATCAAGCTCTGACCCTAAACTTGAATGGGTTTCTGAATTTATTTCACCCTTAATATTGACTAATGGGCTAACATTTGTGACATTATCCCCCATTGGATATTTTTCGTAAATATCTAATGGGTGTTAGATACGAGTTCCCAATGTTAAGTCTATGGAGAAAAAATATCTGGGGTGAGATAATATATTGTACTGTATTTTGCATTGGCATTGGCATTGGTGCATACTCTATGCAAAATTAATTGGTGAGCAATATCTGCAGGTCTCGTTTCCATTAAGCTATCTGACGTTGGTATACCCAAAAAATCCATCTGTGGTTCCCAACTGGAGATCGGTGCCAAATAGTCGGCCGATTTAAACGGGCTGTATCAGAGCACGGAGCTCTCCCCAATACAAAATGTATGTCAGAAGAACACATCTCTTTGTATATTGAATGATTTGGGAAAACAAAAGGGAAATATGTCCTGTCTCAGCGGGAATAGATATTTACAAACACGTGAATTTCCATTATGAATCCAAGATTCATTGTTATCTAGGCTCCTCTGCATTTGCATGCATACCCATGGCTTTAACGATTCAAGAAACCTTAAGAGCGAAGCAGCTTTTAGTCCAAGGGCACTTCATATGTTAAAATGCAGAGCTTCACAATTTGTTTTTATGTCAACATTAACGTCGTATGTAGCGCTTTACACACACACAAAAAATCAATCCTCCTAAAATGTCAACATCATTTACGAAGCCAAAACAGTTCAGCAGTTACAACTTTCTAAGGCTAACAACTCAAATAGGACCGTGATTTTCTCTCAATGCCGTTCATCCTAATGGGCTTGGGATAATTCTGTAACGAACTGAGCCTACTTCCGGCCGTTTCGTGCCCAAGTCGCTTTGGCGGGGACGCTCGGGTATTTTCCAGTATCGGTGCGTTGTAATGGGTCTTAATCGGTGTGGTGATTGCAATCGAATGTCCCTTGTCACATGAGAAGTTTCGTTGCAGTTCCGACAGGTGTTACCAAAAAGGCATTTCTTAATGGTCCAGAATGAACCAGCAACAATTGCTAACTTTCCCCTGAATGGGTTGAAACATGTCAAAGTTGTGTGATTTGCCTCTTTCGTCGACGCATTTATGGTGCATTTATCCTTTGTTAATAATATTTTTGGTGAGGGTCATTCTTTGTAAATTGCATTTTTGTCAGTCTTTAGTGTCAGCGGCTTGGTTATTGTACCAGATTTACTGATCAACTGCGGTGCACCTTTCTAGTGACGACATAAAGGCTATGGATAATCTATAACTGAAGGAGATGTATGGAACAGTATGTAAGTATAGATATAATACGAGATCAATTATTAATGACTACATAGAAGAACACCTACTGCTGGTGAATGTAACTATTGTGTGGACTTGAATACCAAAGTGCAGTCTTATAGCTGTATCTGTTTTAAACTTTCTTGTCACCTTCCTTCATGGCTCTTCTAGTAGACTGCCAGGAGCCATTACGTTGCCTTTTTATATCCCTGCTATTTTCCTCTGTCAACGGGCTCCTTATAATCGACTCATTGACCCCCTGACTGATATGGAGCAGCTATATTTGCATTTCATCGACGATATAAATGGGATATATTTTCAATTTTGCAGCATTTATCGATCGTTCAATTGTGTCTCAGTTACATCTAGATACTACTGAAGGATCGATAAAGCTATTGCTCCTTGGGTTTAGGTGAGCAACGCCTTTGATTTCTTGGTACAGGATTAGTGGAGCAGCTTAACTAGAGGTAAAAACAGCGAAATGACACATGATGTCAGAACTAAAGATGAAAGACAGACAGTACTGAAAACGAGGCCTGACGTTACAAACAGGGTGATATATGATAGGGTTGTGTGTGTGTGTAGGTGTGTGTTTAGGTGTGTGGTGTGTGAAGAACCTTTGTAGGATATTTTCCATTTCTGGAACTTTCCGGAGACATAACTGTTTTTCTATCAACAAGGAGCTCTTGAGTTCCATATTCCTTTCATAGGTGGTTTTCAGGAAATAATTTTTGTTTGTATACATAAAACTTGATATTTATCAAAAGGCAGTTTCTTATTTGTGAACTTGTAGAAGTACTTTCTATTCCAGAGAAACATTGTATTTGAGATGGGTTCAGCGTTACTTGTAGAGTATTCCTGATCAAGTTTAAAAGTTAGTCCTAAGCAGGTCGAACTGTAGACTGTGGAACGTTCAGCAAAGAAACAGTATAGGGATGTTATCTTTGTCATTACAATATGAGGATGTAGGTTCCTCCAGAATGCTTCTGTCGTGTAAGAGCAAACAATGATGTTATTTGTGAACAGGACAACCTAAAAAGTCATGTCAACATATCATTGGAAATATAAGATAGGTTTAACAATAGAGATAATATGTAATATGTAACGTCAGTATTATGGGCCATACTAGATCTTGTTTGAAAACAAGATATTGATCAGTGGTTTTAGAGGAAACTCATGAGATGAAAATAACTCCAACGAGTTTGACTGCGGAGTCATTCACAAATCGATGCTGAGTGAATTGCATTATGGTCGAACGAGGTGGAATGCAAACCATGTTATTTACATCAACTGGGTTTCTGATTTTATCTCACTCCATATATATGATCAGAAATATTGTTAATCAATAAAATGACTTGCAAAATTAGCCATTGAGTATTGGGTACACCACCTTCACGGCTGTGGGGTATGGGTTCCTAACGTTAAGCCTATGCAGGAAAATATCGGGGTGGGATAATAGTTCATACGGGAACCTCCTTTGTCTCTCTACACCCATCCCAGTCTAAGATGACACAAAGACATGAGAAGCTCTATGTACACATATGTGAGAAAGGCTAGAGTTGTGACAATTACCTCTTATAACTCACTTACTTTTGCACGTCCAGTAGTGACGGACACTTACTTTCTCACATCCAGTAGTTGAGAATACTAACTTGAGGGCAAAATGGCACCCCCTGGGAAACACTACCTATCTGCCCTATATTCTATGTTCTTTGATATGGCTTTCGTTTATATGCTTAAATTGGAGTGGCGATAACTGGAAGGTGTTTCATAGACAAGGTTTTATATATCTTTTTATTTAGATCAAACCAGAATTCTGTTACACAGATCTTCCATCTGGAAGACCTGTTGGGTTAAAACGCCGAGTGGATATCACATAGTGTTCAAACGAGTTGGAGGACAATGACTTTGACCAAAACAAGTTGCTTTCTGTATCTATCTAACCCCTGGACACACTAAGCGAATGTATGATTCACAGGGTATAGACCATGGAGAACGGACTGCAATACTCGTAGGAGCATGGAGAACGAGTTCCCTATGTTAAGCCTATGGGTAAAGAATACCAGGGGTGAGATAAATGCGTTGGTATGATAATTCGACTATCCAACGGACACGGTCACTATTAACGATCGTCACTACTACAAAACACCTCCCCACTTTCAGGACATGTCCAAGAGCGTATGGCAATTTGCAGTTAAACACCTGTCATGCCTCGTGAGGCTTCAGGGGACAGTCACTGTAAAAGTCTGTCACGACGAATTACACACTGCCCGCGGGTTCACGTGTGCATGCGTGCATCGTGGATGGCTGGGCTCAGTTCATACAGGTGTATCAAATCCGACGTGACTGATCTGAATAAATCACGTTTCAAACAATTGTCCCAAAAGGCTCCTCCTTCTGTGCGGTAATAGAATTACTGGTAATTGTTTGTAGAAATATGCATTCGTTGCATATTGTTGTGATCTATCTGTTATGTTATGGATTGTAGAATGGAGAAAACAAATAGATAAGACATGATTTATGAGGTAGGACTTCAAACGAACTGTTCTTATTAACATGCACTATTGAGAAATTAATATTTCATAAAAGAAATCTTATGAATCAAGTGAATAGCCCAGGAATGAAGCTAGCATCTCTTAGCAGTCCACGTCAGGATGACGCTATTCTCCGAATACTAGAACATGCATCTGTAGAAGCAGGAATATCTAAATGACCTCACATTTAATCACTATTGTAGTGGGTTCTTTAATGAATGATTTAAACTTTATAAAAAATATGGTAACATAAGAGAGATGTATGGCAAATCTTTTCTACCGTATGGTCGTTGGTCGCATGGGACCTGTGTACCACTTTCAGCGGAAAATAAGAGAGATACCTGTGTTTGGCAATATTTATTATAAGTAGAACTGGCTTAATTCGTATCCTCATGTGACGTTTCCACCTGCCGACGAAAAGGCCACCGATTATATACGCCCCATACAAAAGTCGGTGGGTGGGTTTATTTGAAAACTTATCGGTGCACGTAATTGTTGGTAGTCAGCAAAAAGGCTGTTTTCTGAAGGAAACTGAGGTTGTTACAGACCGATTTTGGAAACTAAAGTCCATTCCGCCACCAATATATTCAACACAAAAGTCGTCGTTGGTGCTAGATTATGTAATGTTTGAGAAAAAAAATCGTTGACCCTTTTTATTTCCACCTGACGATTATTGCGCCAAAATGTAACAGAATCGGTCGGCGGTGCTAAATGCCACAATGGGTGGTCATAATCGGCAGAGGGCCATCCATAAAGTACGTACGCACTGAGGGGGGATAGGTGGGGTTAAAATATTTAAGAAATTCTGCGTACGTACTTTATGGATGGCCTCCAGGTGGAAGGGCCAAATAAGTAGTATAACAAACTGAATTATTCTCAGGTACATCGACAGGCTGTGGTGACGAATGAGGTTGGCGTCACGGCAGCTGACCACGCACTAAGTATCAGAACAGGAGGAAATAGGTTCTATGTCAGCGGGAAATAATATTTACAAATACGCAATTTTCCCTTACGAATCTAAGATTCTTTGTTATTCAAGCTCCTTTATACGTACATGCACCCCCATCCTTTCCTTCAGGAGGAAACCATGTAAGAAGTATATAAAAATGAATATTTTAGTCAGGCTTCACCTATTGTATAGTTGTTATAGAGAATAAAAGCTACAATACTCGTTTTAACACGACACTCTCCGCCACACACTCCTATAGGTTAGACAAGGTTATATAGACTTTCCGTGTGCTGCAAAAGATAGAGTGGTCACATAGACTTTGAGGTTTGTGGAGGGGTGGAAGAAAAATGTCTCGTACATGATAACATTAGAGTTGAACAATTTTGTAAAATGTCATAATAATTATCAATAATATTGTTCAGCCAATATGCTGGCAGGGAATGTATGATAGTAGGCATCACAAAATATTCAATATTGTATTCATATATCATATGTCTCCTAAATAAATAGATCTAGAGACCCTCAATAATAAGATTTATAGCATATGCATAACAAAAGGCCATTTATATAGTATATTTAATATAGCTTTGCACTTTCAGGTCTAAACCGTTATCAAAATATGGCTTAATACATTTAAGATTTACGGTCGTGAGTACATCACGATCACCCGTAAAATTTACAGAATTGCCTTGGCACCCAATTGCCAAGGAAATACCGTAAACTTTACGGGACTACTTTTACAGAAAATGTCGTCTGCTCACTAAGACTGCGGGACGTTTCTCCTTGCTATGGGGGCGCTGCCATCGGCCGGAAATGTTCTGTCAACACAAGACTCAAACACATTCACCGCGAGGGGGCGCGCATTACACAACAATGGTCTTATTATCAAGGTCTTCTGTTTGCCCATCAGCCACCAGATCGCGACTGTCTAAACACCGCCGGCTACCACGCGATGTTAATTAAGTCCTCAAGTCGGCCTGGCGGAGGCCTGCTTGACGTAAAATGTTTATAGGCAATATTGAAGTTGAAGAATAGGGAAATCCACACATAGACCTGTCAAATCTATAATATGGATACTCAAATTATATATAGAGGTGGATATTGAAATGTGATTTGAAGTTTTGACATAAAATCAACTAATATTAATACTGGGGCCTAACCGCACAGTTAAGCTAATGACATGATGATTGAATTTATTCCAGATTAAGCATGGTGTACTTCCAATTTCTTCGCAAGAAGAATGTATACAACCAAACTATCCACAGTGTAGCATACCGAAAATAGGGAATTATATGATTTTCTATCATCTGTGGATATCAATAAGATGATTCACAATTGTTTAGGAAACATTGCCAATCTCTCATTGTTGAACGACCTCCGTTTAACAAATCGATCATTTGGATAGTTACGCCCTTATTGGATGACCTGCTCTCATTTATTTGCTTGAGACATACAATTAACCTCATTGTTGAACGGAAGGATCTAAACATTTCTGGTTATTCACTGGTTACAATTTCGATGTTCATATTATACCTTCATCCAGTGTCCATGTCAAACTATCGTCCAATATCGGAAAGCTAACAATATTTAACTCGTGCCAAAGGTGATATTCGGCCATTTCTATGTAGTTTCTGTCAGATGGCTCCCAAAGGTGATAAAGATATCATAAATTGCATAATTTTTTTTATATTTTCGTTCTTTACCCTGCAAGGACTTCAGCAATACAGTATAATATAATTGTATAATACGATTTGTATAACTCGAAGATGGACATACATATGGAATGGATTATACCCACATGGACCTATATGGATAATGACTTTTTACATGCCACAGAAAGGGACTTGATTTGAATGGATTTAGTGTCAGAGAATCCTACCCTGAGAGAAAATCGATAGCTTTCCCTGTATGCACCATTCCGATGGGAGAACTTCTGCCCTTCTGTTTCCTGTTTAAGCCGGGCTTAGGGAAGTCACTGTGGGTAGGAACGCCAAAGACAGCTCAATTTGTTTGAAATGACACCCTGTGTCAAAAAGTCGGAAAGCTTTGAAAGGAAATTGCATGATTGGTTGACCGAGAATTTCGTTTGCAGATGTCCAGAGAAATTTATTCCTGTCCACCATACAGCTCCTTTGAATGAAGTTTGACCAGAGGGCTGAGTCATCTATTTATTTAGTTTTGATCTAATAATGAAGACCGTATATACATTGCAACATCTTTGAGAATTTCAATGTACATGTCAAAATAATTAAAAAACAAGGTAACTTTTTAATCTTATTAAGGATGGTTGCCTGTGGTTGGGTAACTTCCTTATAGTCGAAGATATTTGCCATTACGACGTCTCATGGTAAATGTCGGCGGTGTATTCGACTCCCCCATCGTTTCAATGGAATACTTGCTTAGAACTAGCCAGTTGCTAACATGGTAATTCAATTAGCAGTAATGCCAAGCCCGTTTGTTATCAATATGCCATTCTCGGGAGCGGAGCCTACGTCACTAAGATACACTGCGTTGCTCGATTGTCTCACTCTGCAGTTTATTTTCCCGAAAGCGGTGCAGTGCACTCCCACACGCACGAAGGGTTAAACAACTTTTCACTCCATTGCAACCAATGTTAAATTCACTGTTTGTCTCTGGTAATATCTCAGTAAATATCTAGATTGTTTTATTTGGTCATTTTTCCAGCAATCTTCCGAAATTGCAGAGAACAGGCTGCTACAACTGTCAAAGTAAAAACTTACTCAGAAGTAAATAAATCTGCAGATTCAATCATTCATACTTCTATCCCACAAAGTTTATTCATATTGCTTGTCAGAATAGCATCAAACGACTTCTAATTATGCATACTAATCATGAAATGAGAGTCTAAACATCGTGTTATGTTACGGGCGTCGAGCGATAATAGCAGAAAGCTAGGGTACTCGAAAATGACAAAACCCTTTGCCCCAAGCGGTCGTGAAAGAAACTAAACGTTCCGCTCCCGAGAATATACGCATTGCAGCCTCTCTTCGATTTGAAATTGCACTAAAATATGAACCTTCTTCTCGACAATACTACACCACGGTCGTGGTGGAGTGAATATGAGATAACGCCATATGCCGTTGACCAATAGCGGCCAGGATTTTGTTCAGTGTGAGATGGCGCCATATGCAATTGACCAATCAGCGGCCACGATTTCAGAGGAAAGACAAGATATCAACATGGAGATTTAAACGTTTCTAACTGGATTTGCGAAGTAATTCGAATTATACTGATATTGTGATGCTATTTTAGTATCATTGAAAGGAGTGAGATAAATCCAGAACCGTACTCGAATCATATGATTACACAATACTACACTCGTTTCAGCTTCGCCTCGATGACGACTGCAGCCCATTCAAACTCGTGGAGTATTGCGTTTTTATACGATTCCCGATCCAAACTATATAATGACAGTATGGTTTGATATACTGGAAACTCATGCAATAATACCGGATGGACGTTGAGTAGTTTTGATTAACATACCACATTGGAATTTCGATGGTAATCCTCCATTGCATAACCACATTCTCCCTTGCTTATCTCAAAACCGTGCAGCGAGCCGATACCTCCGGCCGAATGCATAATGCATAAACGTATTACTCACTTCATTACACAAGGATATCGATGCCATTCCAAATTGCACCGTCCCCAGCTTCTGCCGGGAGAAATCCACACACCGGCAAGCCACCTCCTCCCCACTCCACACTCACACGCAGTCTCCCAGCAGATATTCACCTGCGCTTACTAATCTCTGCCTCAACCCAGTGGCGTCACAGCGGGGCAAGAATCAGGACGACATTTCCTGTCTGTTTGTAAACAACTTTTCCTTCTGGAAGCAGATGATAGATATTATCGTAAAATTGGATGAGTTTTTATCTTTTATCCTACCCTTAATATAAAATCCCATAGGCTTGACATTGAGTTTCCGTATGCCACGCTGACTGGCATATAGAGTTTTGTATGCCACTAGTGGCATACAGAATTGTTATCAAGTAATATTCCAAAATCTGGGAGATGGGGTAGGATATAATCAAAACCTGATTCATTTTAATCTTAGCCAACGCATGCCACTCCTGGAGTTTTGGCTCCGGACCTCACTCGGCTTCGCCTCATGAAGTCACTATGCCAAACTCCAGTCATGGCATACGGTGGCCAAGATTAAAACTAATCCAGTTTTACGATATTATCATAAAACTGGATACCCTTAATATAAAATCCCATAGGCTTGACATTGTGTTTCCGTATGCCACGCTGACTGGTATACGGAGTTTTATATGCCACTAGTGGCATACAAAATTGTTGTCACGTGATATTCCAAAATTGAGGAGACGGGTTAGGATAAAATCAAAACCTGATTCGTTTTAATCGTGGCCACCGCATTCCACTCCTGAAAATTTGGCTCCGGACTTCACTCGGCTTCGCCACGTGAAATCACTATGCCAAACTCCAGTCGTGGCATACAGTGGCTAAGATTAAAACTCATCCAGTGTTACGAGAGGCCACCATGTTCATACTACGCAAAAAAAGATAAACCTATATATGAGGCAAAATTTCAAGTTAAAAACCAATGAAATGGTTGTTAAATCTATGTTTGCACTTTGGTCATGGTAAGATAAACACAAAACATTAATTAAAGACATCAGAAATCATGATATTTTAAAACTGGCTTATGGGGCAGAGGTCGGTGCAGAGATACAAGCGGGCGCAGGTAGCAAAGTGCAGGATCTTTGCCAGGAGAGTGACTCACACACTGATTTCGTCTACCAAGTGCCGCCATCGGAGTCAGCCACTCTCCGCTGTGCCGACGAGGGACCAGTTGAAATTGAGGTTTGAGACGATGGCTCAACGTGCGACCAGTCGGCATCCCTCCACCCTCCTCCTCCTCCCTCCCCTCTCTCCACCCCATTCCCTGGGGGGATTTCGCCGCTGGTAGGCGAGGGGAGGGATGAGTAGTAGGTGGAAAGGGGTGTAATCCTGCAAACGGGCCCGATCCGCTGGTTTCATCAGCTGGGCATCTGTCCTTGCCGCCGCCAGCATAAAATGTCAATCATTACTTGGACGAAACAAGTGGCTAATCAAGCGGAGAAGCCGAGCCTCTGTTGGCCAATTACAGCTTCCCCACGCGTGCGTTACTCTCGCACACCAAGCAACTGTTGCATAATCTGAATCTTGTTCCATTTCAGGAACCCCGGGAGAACGCAGTGCCAACTACGATTTAATGGCACCCATCCAATGGCGCCCTCTGGTGTTTGTTGTATAAGGCTCTTCGAACAAGATGGCTGCGAGTGTGAATATAATGTGATGTTGTTCATGTGGAGAATCGAGAGCTGGACCTTATTAAGTCAAGGTAAGCCGTTGAGAAGGGCAGCTATTATTTCTCTGAGTAATAAACGCGTCAAGGAACCGATGTTTGCTGTATAGAATTATACATAATATCACGTATTGATGAATGTCTCTACGAGCAGGACTTTTGATATCGTAGGTATACATATTCAAGATAGGTTATGACCGATTCGACCTTGATTTATTCGTTTAACATGTATCTTTCATTCATTATGCTAGATAGAAATTTGAGATGTGAAGGGAATTCTTCATGGTCTTGTAGCTAGGTTATGACCCTCTATATACCAGGGGTTCTTCATTAAGTATGTATTACTGAGTCATTGTTTTACATAAATATTTGACATTTGTAGGATCAAATATGTAAAAATAAAGGTCAATGAAATTATAGGGGTTGCCAGCTACTTTACTTTGGCCACTACGCAGATACGATTGTATACATAATACCCGGCAGGTAAATGCTACCCTCTGGACTGGATTAGACCCATAGGTTATTCTTGAAGTGTACAGATAATCTTGGCCGAGATCCTTACTCACAAACATGACAGAGTCGGTATCTACAATAAAGTGGCTCTTATTCAGCATACAACGCTCATGTACGTGAGCTGAAGCTCAATCCCGATAGTACCTCAACGCTATGTACTGAGTAAGAAGAACAATATGGGAGTTGGCCCAGCTAACTGCAGTTACTGGTCAGTTTCAACTATCCGGACAGGATGGAAGACCCATCTCCGAGGGAGGCTCGAAGCAAATGCCTGCAGACCTGTCAAGAAGGCAAAGGCCCGGACGCCACCTACTACGATATTGCTCCGATATGGTCTACGATGAACCTCCCGATAAAAGATCTAAATCGCGTCGCTAGGTCACCTAATATCTGGGCAGTTGACCACGTTTCTGTGATTAGACACCAAAAAAAACCCTCACGATGCGTGGTGGATTAGCATGTCTAGACATATGTCTACGATTTCATGCCTTCCCGATATGTTTCCCATATTTGCTTTTTGTATCTGTGCAAAATCGGTGGATCTAAATTTCTATCGCAGTAGGTGGACGCTGGGCCTAAGCACACTGCAATATAGCTCATTTTGTCCCCAGTGTCACGTAAAGAAGACTACAGATGAGGATTACTCGCCCTAGGGATAACACAAGTAATCAAACGCGATTAACAAGCTCTCATCAAATGTGTCGTCCGTGTAGGTATCCTTCGTCGGGCCTGTCGTCCCCTACGGGAGAAATAAAACGACCTCCTGCCATTTTATACGAGGCGGATTCTGTAACCCGGTACAAACCCATGGCACTTCCGTGTTCAGGTTCAACCTAACCACACAATGAAGCTACTGAAGCCATTTTTACATATTCTTATTTCCTTTGTGGCGTATTTTAAATAAAACTAGCGACTTCGTCGAGTCCGAGCCCTAAAAATATTTGAAAAAAGAGATGTAAGATTGCTGGGGGCGGGGATCGAACCCCAGACACTCACGTTAGCGAATGGAGGCTCTGATGACCACTCCACACAGACACTTACTCTTGTAGGGCCAAATACTTAGTGTGCTGGTGGTGGGTTGGCGGAGGGGTATCAGCGGAGTTTTAAAAGGGCTAAGAAAAGTAGATCAGAATACTACAATACTAAAATTTGATTTCGGCATGGCTCGAAATGAATCATAAGAGAAAACGTATGTTTGAGTATAGAAATACAAAAAAGAGTAACAGGTTATAGTTTAGTATTGCACGAGAATCACACTCTCGTGGCCCTTCAATCTCCACCCCCAGGTCTGGTTCACTATGTCTATATGTGCGGGAGCCACTTCAAGCGGATTCGACGGAATTCTACCGTTTTAAATATAGTAGGTAATAACCATAAAGGTAGATTTATCATCAATTTTGTGAGCTGTGAATATTTCTTGATAAGTATTTTTACTCTCAGAATCTAGGTATAGAAAAAGAATGCTTGATCCAAGAGTCTTGAATTCCAGAAAGAACAGAAAAATTACAACTCAACACTCACGCCACTACAAAACTAGGAGCATATGTTATTTCCATTGATAATGGAAGAGCGCAGTATACCAAAATCTCATAAAATAAAAGTAAGACAATATCAATATTTTGGTATATTTCTTTTGAGATGTTTTTCAATTTCTGGCTAAAGTTTTTGATTTTGACTTGTGCCTGGTCTAGCATACCACAGATCACATTCAATTTGTCCTGGTTGTGACTGAATTTTTCATTTAGGGTCTTGGTCAACTGCCCTACTTCTAATAGGTCAGCTATGCCACTCAGTTTGCTCTTTGATAGCCCCTTAGCGCTTGATGCACTCAAGTTTGTTTTGCTTGAAGGTACTTCATTTGGAGTACTAGTGCCCTTGGTAGTCCTCTTACTAACATATTTGTCATCTGTTTTCCATCTACTTCTAAGAGTTATTTTGACATCTTCAGATGGGGTATCATCTGGAACATCCATATATTTGGCACTATTATCATAGTCCATTGATATACGATTTCTGTCCATATGATATATGCATAGAATGCACACACTTTGACATGGTTACTCAGCCATGAAAGTTCTATTTAAAGGAACCAAGTCAGTAGTGGGGCAGGGATACGGTCAGACTGGGATACTGGACACCTTACCATTTTACCAGGCCTTTATAATTGGTGCAGGGATAGTGAAGGGCTAGATTCTCTGCAGTAAGCTGAAAGCCTGTGTGAGCATTCTAACCTCTAGATGACGTAAATGAGCGCGTTTTCCCGCGCTCAATAAAACATACACTGTAAGCACCTATGAAGAAAACTTGTTCTCCTTCCGCACTATTCCCGAGTATGATTGCCCAAATCCGAGCAAATTGATCATCAACGTACCATTTTGGCTCCAACCATATTATTACATTATATGTATATCATTGACAGAAATGAACATTAATAATAAATGTTTGGATATGCATTTTGACTGAAAACCAGAATTATGATCCATATTTATGTCCTTTGGTCACATAAGGCTATAGATAAAACGACAAGTTGAAATAAAATCTTAATTTTAATTTTTGACTGTAGTTACCGGGGACATGTCATTGTGGTCATTCTTGCAGTCTCTTCTTTCCTGTGAACCGCCTTGGTCATTAATCGCCAGACATTCGTATCATAATGAAAGAAATTAAGTTACTGGCATTTAATCTGACGTGTCTTTCAATGTAATAGGATAATCCTTAGCATAATTACGTAATAAGAAATCAAAGGATTCTCTCGAATCCCTCCATCCAAGGAGAGTGCTGTGGTAATGTCAGTCTGAAGCTGCTGAAAATAACTACAACTACCCAACAATCGAATTTTGCAATTTTATAGCAGATGTATTTGCATGGAATTCCACCAAACCCGGTTTAATTCCAAACAAATCTGCTTCCAAATGACAATGCGTCTGGTATCCTCTACATGATACATGCGTTCTACCTTCAACTCTTAAAGCCATTGTCCACTGGTTGACATTACAAGAGTAAGAACCAGGAGCATATGGTATTTTCATCATTGATGAATGAATTGTGCAGTTATGAATAAATAACAATACTAGGAGCAAATGGTATGTTCATCATTGATGAATTAGCGTGCAATTATGAATGGATAACAATTAAGGCTTTAGTTACATTCAGTCTACGGAAAGTTTTCAGTAACCCACTTGCCCCCAGTCAACTTGCCATTTCTGCAACTGTCTGAGTGGAGAATCCAAATGGATCAAGTATCAGTGGGTCAATGAGGTATTTCGGTCTCACATGATTGGTCATGGTCAGCTGAGCATGCCTTTGAAACCCTGAGACACTGGCACCTTGCTCTTTCCCCACTATCATAGTGAATATCATGCAGATAGTGAAGTGATAGTGTTCTGGAAGCAGGCTGGAAGTCTATATGTGACAACTCGAACGTTTAGGCAATGCATATAGCACGCGCTAATAAAAAGATACCCATGTAAATCACTCGAGGTACATATCCCAGTCTTCACATTTTCCCCCATAAGAAATCTAGATACTTCAATTTCTAATTATGGGTCTCCCATGAAAAAATGTAGTTTTCTGACTTATTCTTTAACTTTAAAATTCTCTTGTGATAAAATGACATCGAGATTGCTATTATGAAAAAGTCTTTGCCCGTGTATGAAGGCGTTGTATGATCTCTAGTCGGATTTCTGAATTTTTTAAAAAATCAATTAATTTTATTTGACATAATTCAAATTGTTACATTTGCTATTCTATGATGACCATACATTGTCAAAAGTAGGAGCATTACAATGATATGGATTGCAATTATAGATATAGCCAACGCTGTATAAATTATAAAATACTGTGATTATCTATTAAGATGTGATGGAATTTAATGATAGCCTGGGCTGGCTAGCTAGTGAATGAGTCTGATCACAATACAGGGTATCTATTTATCAGTTTATTCAGGGGTAGGGTGGAGGGTAGGGTGTTTCATATTAATGATATTGATGTTTTTTGACATAGAGTCTGCATTCAGTATTAAGGCCATTTGTGTTCCTAATTACACAATTAGATATACGTTTCCATGCCCTGCTCGTGCAGTCTAGTCGTGTTAAACTATTGCTCGAATGTAATGTGAACCATTCATTGAATACTTGAGATTCATCATAAGAAAGTCGAAGAATGGAATCGTTGGAGGTAATAAATCTCCATTTTAGACACCCATCCATCATAGCAAAACCAGGTTGCCTTTTGTCCAGACTTAACCATTATTTGATATTGGGAGGAATCTGGGATGTGTTCCGCTACAAATCACAATGGAATTCACTTCAGGAAACACAAATAGAATATCAGAATGTGTAGTTTGAGTTAAGTAACGCTTACAGCCGCAGAATAGCCGAGTAGAAAACCAAGTTAATACCATGGTATCATCGCCTTCCCCACGTGAACTTAAACGGAAACTTTACAGCACCTCTAAGTCCATTAATGCTGCTTGAAATGCTCCAGGTCTGGCCAAACCACATTTATTCGGATTCTCCACCGTTCCTAACACGTCATCGTTCCCGGTGTAGATTAGTTGTCATAAAAGATGTCATATCCGCTCGTGGTGCGCATGTTCGCCATTTTAGTCGACAGCTGTAGAATAAGCTGAAAATCCAGTTATTGGATACTTCCCACTTAGCATCGCCAAACGTCGCTGACAAACAGTGAAAAAAGGTTTTGACTGGAAAATCTCGGGGAATTGTAACTTTAACAACTAGATTTTGGCATCAAAATGACTCATGTCTATCCCTTACTTGGCAACAAAACTGATAAAGATTCCAGAATAATTCCACTGGTTTGTTCAGATCGTAACAAAATATTAACGAACGACTCCTGTATACCTTAGAATGAAAGTCAATAGAACACCAAATCCGGCATTTAAATTCAACGATTATAATAGATGATTCTTTAATTTATCAACACCTGACGACTTTCAGCCGTTATTGGCTAGAAATCGTCTGGTGTAAACAACGAATGAGTGACGACCATAGATAGTCAGATCACGTCAGATTACGCAATTGGGGGACACCTGACGATTATGGAGATGATCTGACCCCAACTACTCTTGGTGTACTCCTCTCATAAGATCTCACACTCTCTAAGTGGCATACAAGGTTCTCAATACGCTCTATGGGAGAATAATTCTTAATGAACTAGGCATAGAGCCTTGAGAATCAACTGGCCTGCCTCCCGTGGTAAACACGTACATCAATGTACAGCAACGTACAGCAACCCAAAGATTCCTATAATCTCAATGATGTCACCTAGCCGCAATAATGAGTGCTTGGCACCCTAGTGGCTATATTTGGACTGGAATACAGAATACCACTTAGAGAGTGTGAGATGTTATGCTTTCAGAGCGGATTGAATTAATCATAGAACGAGACACCTGGTGATTCTGTAAGACCTCAGACGTCAACCTCCTCACCCTTTGGCCAAAAACGGGTGTTTTTTGTTCGACGATCACGATATTTCCCCTGCGATCCTCTAATGGGAAATAACCCAAAATACAACGTAGATAATAAGTCGTCTAGTGTACATGCTTGATGTGCTACTTGGATCGACAATTCTTGGTCACTATTGTGTTATCAAGCACCAACTGACGATTTCTTTCTAGGCAATCAACGGCCATCATATTTTCAGTCGTCTAGTGTAAACGCCGGGTTATGCATATTATGGAGGTAGCAGCTTTGCTAAGAAATCATAGTAACTATAGTAGGTCTTTCGATGCAAGTTGTATTTTAATTTCAGATAAACTTTGGCTTAAACTGAGAGGATTTAAAACTTCGGCAAGTACTGGCACCTTTTCCTGCCTGTGCAATTTACATTTGCCTAATTGTATAGTGGACTGAGCTTGCTGATAAAACAACATGTACATGTATGAAGCGTGGAGCAAAGCGGTTATTTTTCTGCCTTCCTGTTGTAAATGAATGGCTGTTCTTTTTACCAGAGAAGGATCGATATAAAACAATACACAGGCATTTCCTCAGGGAATGCAGTATATTTAAGGAGCTCAGTTTACTTCTTTTCTTATAACTGAAGATCATTAAGCTTGTTCGAGATAATCTGCCTTGTACAATTTATCAAAAAAAGTCTGCCTTTTTCTCACCCGTCCCAAAAGATCTCTGTTATTTTTCACATACACATAGGAGTCCGGAAAAAAAGATGAAAGCTTTCGCCTGATCACAAGGACTGTAGTGCACACTTGAAATAACCTAACCAAGCCTTTACACTAGATGACAGAAAACGTGGCGACTGTAAATCGTATGGCCAATAGTCGTTAGGTGCTGCTCGTAATATCAGCCGCAATAGTCGTCTACCCAAGAATTTTCTGAAGCGTTTATACCAGATGATTTCTCAATTTTTTTTCCACCGGGACCCCCAATGGAAGGCGGACGGACCTTGAGGGCCCACCACACCACCAAATTAGGGTAGACAAAGTTTGGTACATATACTTATATGAGGAATGTATTACTTCCTGCTGTCAACCTGAGCAGGTATTTACCCTAGACGACGATTCTTGAGAGTTAATCCTGTTTAAACTACTGGTGAATATATTCAGTTCCCATCAGAAAATCGCAGGTGAAATAGGGTTAAGTAGAAAGTCGTGGTCATCGATTCAGAACACCTGTTTTTGGCGAAAACGAGAGGTGGTCGACGACTGATACTTTACACAATCGCCAGCTGTTTGGACAATTAATCACGCTGTCTTGAAATAGTTGTCGGCCATTAAATTTGGTCTAAATAATCGCCAGGTGGTGCCAAATTGCATAAGCTGGTGTAATCAGATGCAATCAAACGATCTGTAGTCGCCATACGCTTGCCGTTTACCCTATATGATTTCTAGCTTTTTACTGCTGAATGTCTTTAGCTGGGAGTTGTTGCTCCTAAGAAATGTGAGAAAAGCGTTTCTCCCATAATATCAGATTGTGTCTTGTAGTATCGTTATTTTCACGTTGTATCGGTACCTTTTACAACACCGCATTTTCAGTGTTATAGCAGAATGGCTCATTAGATTTTTAATTGGCTATAGATGGTGACATAATTATGATGCGATCCGCAAAAAATCTGGAGCAACATTTTTGACCTCGGATCGCTATTCTGCGATCCGCAAAACGTGGAGCAACGACCCCCGGGTGGTGCTAAATTCATGAATTGCCGCCTATATTCGTCTACTGTAAACGCCAGGAAAGGCGAAAATGAAGCCAGTTTCTATGGGAAACATTTTGAACATAAAGCCTGGTCTGATGGAAAATATTTCACGATGAACCCATCCTTTAAGCTATCTCGAGTTTGCTCCGAATATCAAGCGTTCCATATTTCCAATGATTCCCACTTTCATTACCAAAGGTGTCAATAAATCCTATTTGAAACCTAGATTTATCCCTGTCTACTGTAATTCATTTCTTACTGGTTGAAATTGAACCGGTTCCATCTCTTCCATAATTGGGCGCTTACGAAATATCGACTACCTGTCTCAGTGAATGCTGAATTCGTAAAGGTTCGTGTCTAACATATCTCATTGGGCCAGGTTCCCGGTATTTACCCTGACAGTGAAACCGAATAGGAATGAGTGATAGAGACAGACAGACAGACATACAGAAAGACAGTCAGACAGTCAGACAGACAGACAGAGGGAGCGTTCTGCTAGAGGCCATCAAGGAAGAGCAGACCGAACAAGAAATGAGAGGAATGAGAAACAAGAACGACAGACCAGTAAAACAAAAGTCAAGGAGACATTAATAGACACATGAGATATAGAAGAGAGCTATAGAAGAGAACGGAAAATCAGTAAGAAGAAACATGTAGAAAAAATCCGAGAGAAAGAGACCATAATTATATAGGGAAAGTGAGGAGATGGAAGAGATGAAACACAATTTGGCAACACCTGACGATTTTGCTGACGATCTGAACGACTAGTTCCAAATCTTTAGATGGTGCTAAATTCTAGAATCGTTGCCAATAAGCATCTAGTTTAAACGTTGGGTATAGAGGCTATTGGCGATATAAGTTTAATTCACAACTCGATATATCATTAATTCATAAATCGTAACACGGCCATGGAGGCCAATTTCCGCATATAGCAATGCTGCATATAAAAATATACGATATCATTTGGTAAATTATCTATAACATCATGATTCAATATCGTTCTGTTTGTGTTAGCTAATGTTAAATACGTACATCTCAGAGACGTTTTGCGCGACCATTTCTCGGTACGGAGCAGCGCCATGTCGTTATTTTCCATCTGTCTGGGATTCTGCTGTAAAAACATTCCTACACACTTTATGAGGTTCACTTCTACCTTGCCCCGGGCTGAGGCATTTATATAGATGTGTGCCTGTTTTATTCATACATGAAGAATAGTGCAGGGTATAGCACTTACTAAACGAAGTCATGCAGCCAATCTGAATCATAATCCAAGCTCATATTAATTAGCACATGGCTGTTTTTCAAGCAATTACAGGCAACTGTAGATACCCTCCTTCCCAGCTTACAGAATACGCAATAATGAAGCAGGGATGAGACAAAGTGTCTAATTAGCATTAATGTCCAACGATTCGTGTTGGCACTTTGGTAAAAATGTAATGGACCCTATTGTGATCGAGAGGGGGCAGTCTTGGGTGAAAGCCCAATGCATTTACAATGCCATAAAACCAGACCGTTGTGTGGGGACGTGACAACTTTTATGAAAACTAATCAACCGCATAATTATGCCGACTTCGAGAGTTAGACTCAGCTAAACATGTTAACTTTATTGAATTACATCGGTAATCAGTCACGATTGTAGAGCTTCTTGGGTGGCGATTGGTTGGACACGTAGTCGGAAATCGTGCACGGCAAATGCAGTCAGACTCTGATGAAACAAAGGGAGCACGACTGGGCGAAGATGGCGTCCACAGCGGTGATTACCATATAACGTGCGGTGGTGGCTGGTGGGCAGGCAAAGTGATTTTCATCCTTTCATTCAAAACTTCGCTGCACGCGTAATGCCCAGTTCACACTGTGCAACTGGAGGTACCTAGGTACGCCTCAGACTGGAGGTATCTCCGAGTGGCTAGGGCCACAAAACGCACAGTGCGAATACAGCATGAACATGGATACTAAATGCAACAAGCTCTGTAAACCACTCAAGGTTGAGCTTGTTGAGCTGGCGCTTGTGTATTACGACGCGTCAACCTCTCGTGGTTTACGGCCGCCTGTCCACAAAACCATCGATTATTGTCTATGCATACGCTGGTGCACAGCATAGGCGTATACATGTATATATAAAGATAAACATATCAATATGCCTTGTATACAGATTTATTTACGCAGTGGCGTATAGATGAAATATATACATTTTCCACGCAGTGTAACTGTACGCTTCCCGCTAGTCTGCGACTGGGAGTACCGGGTACCTCCATTGGCCAACTGGAGGTACCTAAGGTACGCCCAATCACAAGCATTTTGAATATCAAACATGTTTGATATTTGGTACCGCTAGTTGCCGACTGCGAGTACCAAGTTACATCCAGACGCAAGCGTTCCAGTCCCAAGGAAGTGGTTCACACACATTTTTCAGCGTACGTTGTCACTGGGCGTCCATCCAGTTTCAAGCGTGGTACCTCCAGTCGGCGACTAGAACTTGGAAGTACTCACTCGCAGGCCCACAAGTCGCACAGTGTGAACTGGACCTTACAGAAACGGAACCGAAAAATACACCCGTGACCCGGCGTTTACACTAGACGATTGAAAACGCGACGATTGTAGATCATCTAAAAATATCGTGCTCCCTGAGAAAGAATCCTTACCAAGAATTGCCGACCCAAGAAACGTGTCAAGTGTTTAATACAATAGATGATTTATTTTGTATCTCAAGGAACGTTTCACTTCCTGCTCTTCACTGAAGCTGGCGTTTACAACTAGGAGTAATATAGGATGTTCATCATAGACGAATGAGCATGCAATTTTAAATGAATAACAATTAAAAGGTTTGGGTTAGATTCAGTCTATGCAGAGGAGGTACACAGCGCAGCGCCCTCTATACTGACCTGACTCATATATGCGATCGCCGCGGCCTCTCGGCGCCACTTTCAAATACGACAGCAGAGGGGAAAGAGCTCGCCAGTCTGACCCATACCACAGAGTAAAAATAGATACCTATGCCATGCTATGCACTATTTTTGTGGAAGAGAACTGTATTCCAACAAACAAAACCCAGATAATGCAGGAGGTGCTATTGAGTTCTTTGGTGGTTTTAGGTATTTTAGATATCACTCTATCAATACATTGAAAGATATTCAATAGAACTTCAGTAGTTAGTATGCAATGGCTCTTCAAAGTTAGCCCAATTTTGAATGTTTTAAACAAGGAGTCTGGCTCAACTGTCAACTGCATCCAAGATTGATTTATATAATTTATGCATTATAACATTCATAAAAAAAGCAATGGTGCCACTAAACAAAGTAGTGAGGAGATGTTGGTAGCTTACCTGTATCTAAATCTTCTTTAAAAACGTCTGTGGTACCGATTCTGTGTAAGTTATTAGCCAGCAGATCGTAGTGTGCATAGTCTGTTGTTTTGGTTCTCTATTATCGCCCAACACTGTAGAGACTGGGTCGGCGCTGTGTTCCTCCTCTGCAGTCTATGGATAGTTTTCTGTAACCCACTTGCACCCAGTAAACTTGCCAATTCTGTAACTGTCTGAGTCTATCTATAGGATCCAAACGTATGAAAAATCAGTAGGTCAATGAGGTATTTCGGGCTTGAGTGATTGGTCATGGTCAGCTGGGCACACCTCTAAGACCCTGAGACACTTGCTCCCTGCTCTGTTCTCAATATCACAGTGAGCAGCATGCAGATAGTAAAGGGATAGTTTTCTGGAAGCACACTGAAAGTTCAATGTGACCACTCTAACCTCTAGATGATGTATATAGCGCATGCAAGCATGCTCTAATAAAGTATTATGGATGACAGCTCTTGAAGGTAACCCCTGCTTAAAACAGCTGAATATATTATTTCCCACTAGAAAATCGAGGCTGAAAGAAGGGGTTAAGTATATAATCGTGATCGTCGATACATAGCACCCATTTCTGGTAAAAAAAAAGACGAGGTGGTTGACCACTGAGGTTTTAGAGAATCATAGCGTTTTTTGACAATAAAAGCCGCTTTGAAATAATCATCAACGTAAAATTATCAGGTGGTGTCATACTGCGTAATATGACGATTGTAGATCGTCACCCGTTCTCTTAATTTGGGCGTTCACATGAGATGATTTCTAGTCGATGCATGATCGTCAGGTCGTGCTAGATAAAAAAAAATCGTCTCCTATAATCATCTAGTGTAAACGCCCGGTGAGAATATAAAAACGTCGGTAGTGATTAGGGGTTAGTTTTCCAGCCCCAGGAATGGGGTTATATAGTGAAGAGGCAACATACGGGGCTGTCTGAGAAACCCTCCCCCTGCCGTCATATGGACTCGCCGCTTGGAGCGCTGATTGAAATGAAATGTGTCACGTGATTCGGCGGCGTTCACTCCGTGGCGTCAACGTTATTACTTTCCCTCGGCGTTGGTGTGACCGGAGCCCGCCCGCCCCAGCCACGGCTAGAGGGCAGTGAGCGGCCACCCAACCCGCACACGTGAAACATATGCCCTCCGGAAGTGAACCGCCCTCCGTTCGTCACGCAGGCGCAAGACAGCGCCTCGGTCGCCACCTCCGCCGTCCGCCGCCACTAACGAGCGCCACTCCGCGAAGCCTTCATGGAAGACCCACGTGACCGAAGCTGACCAATCGGAAGGTGGCCTGCGGTGTTGGCGTCGCTGTTGCCCTGTAGGCCCGGGGTCCTGATCGGTGTCTCGGGCCGGGGTGAGGACAGTATTGCATGTTAAACGGACGAGTACCCTGCGAGCTTGACTTGTACTGCCACTGGCGTATATATTGATGTTTAAACAAACTCCACCTCCCTATAGGCATCAAAGTCTGTCTGCATGGGTGGGTTCATTCAGTGCAGACTCCTCCTGGGCTTCTAATGTGTAATTCATGAAGTGAACATCAATTCGTTCCGGGTTCAGAGACACTAGCTGCGACATAATCAGCCTCTCCCATCATCTTGCCACCGCATACAAACTTTATAAGCCACTTGGTATAGATCTTCATTAAAGGCTTGTAAACCGTGGCTTATATGGGTAAATGTTGTCGATGATTATTAGTTGTACTTCCGGTTCATACAGAAGGGCAATCTAAGCGCATTTTAATGCATGAATAAGTCATGTCTGCTTAGATTGAGTCATGCCTCAACACAAGGCTTTCTTATCTATACATTCCCTGCCCTATAGATCACACATTTAAACGTTTCCCTCCTTCTCTGTGGTACAACAGGGATATAAACTATTGTAGTGTTTCCACCTACCGATTGTGACCAACAATTATGGCATTTAGCACCGCCGACCGATCATGTCACACTTTTAGTGAGAAAATCGTCAGGTGGAAACAAAATGGATTAACAATTTTTGTTTCCCAACATTACATATTTTAACGGTAGCACCACCGACTGATTCTTGTGCCACCGACGAAATGGCTCTCTATTGATTTCATTGTTGGCGGAATGAACTTGAGTGTCAAAAATCGGTCGGCGACTACCTTAGTTTCCACCGTAGAAAAGCATTTTTCTGACCACCACCGACTATGCACAACAATAATTTCTCAAATAGAACCACTGATAGACTTTTGTATAGGTTGCATATAATCGGTGGCCTTTTCATCTTTTCGAGGCATTTCGAATAACCAAACATCACAAGGCGAGTAGTGGAAACCGATCCGCATGCTCCTAAAGATGATCTTACTGCTACCTCTGCTACAACTTAGTCGTCGGTCTCCTCATATTAACTGCAAAACAGAGCTTTTCTCTCACCAACAGTGATTTTTCCATCTGCGCATATCGGACCCGGCCAGTATATATATACTCGTCTACAGTTTAGGGAGCGTTCATTTTCAGAGTAGGACCAATGATGGCCTTTCCGTCGGCAGGTGGAAACGCCACATATTGCAAAACCATGTTGATACACTTGGCTGCCGTGAAGGTACGGCATACCTTCAGCAATTCATTTGAGCGAGGTCTTACGAGGCAGTTGGAATAATCAAACACCACAAGGCGAGTAATGGCATGGAAACCCATCGGCATGCTCTTAAAGATAACCTTACATCATGGAAAGTCGGTATGATCTATTCTTGAGAATTTAGGACCAATAAACTCACAGAACCAATTTCGTTTTATTCACTGAACTCAATATTGACTACTACATCAAAGCGCCCATCACCATGGAGTTATGGGACATTACAGCGATGTTCGACTTGTAAATATTGTACGCTAATTTTTGTCATAGAAACACACGCATACCCAGACCCACATACGCACACACATACACGCACGCGCGCACAGATACACATTTATATAGGGTTCTTAAGTGTAAAGAAGGACGGAAGAAATATGATAAGATGCTATTTTGTAGTGCATGTATACATTATGTGTGGTTTGAAGATTTGAAATGATTACGATTATCTATCTTCCTTTAGGTCATCTCAGTTAAGATTATACAATCATTGAACATGTTCAGCATTCAAAAAGTATACTTCCCATACTAAAGTATATACACATACAATTAATCCCCACTTCTGGGACACCCCACTTGAAGGGACAATTTGCTCGGAACAGAAATTTTTCCTTGTATTAAGGGGTAACTCCGCGCTTAAGGGGACACCCCACTTAAGGGGACAGTTACTTCGTATCGGTACAGAATGCTTTTTAGCCCCATTTAAGGGCGCACTTTGGAAGGAAACGTTATCATATCTGATGGGACGCTGTATGGACAACACTGCGAATTATCCTGATTGCTTGTTCATGGCGTGTGTGTGATTCCTGACGATTCCTACTATTTAAACTGTTTTTTGCTTAATGCGGCGTATCCACCTGCCGACTGAAACCCCATCAATGATTTTCACACTGTACAAAAGTCGGTGAGATGTTCTCCTTGTGAAAGGTCTGTGGTACATAATCAGTGACGCAATGGTCGCTAACCGACTTTTGGTGGTAAAATGCAGACCACCAACGATTAAATCAATTCGCTTTGATTTTGTCAGTGGGAGCAGAAGTCAGTTGGTCGTGCCAAACTGCATAAGGTGGGAGAGAAAAAATCATTGACCATTTCTGTTTCCACCTGACGATTATTGCACGGAATGTGTCGCACAATCGGGTGGCGGTGCGATATGCCATAATCGGTGGTCATAATGGGCAGGTGAAAACGTAACTGTCCTGCTAACAAAGGTCTCCGTTCTCTGATAGCCATCCACTCTCACACCTCATGAGACCTCAACCCCATCACCTTCTCCTGATGACCTTCCCTGAATGACATCCTCGCATCTGCCCCCGCCGCCGATCGGTGCACCACCTGGCGACACAGCTGTAAATATCAATTTTGCCGCCATTAATGTTGAGCACCTCTCTGGTACGGGTCGTGTCCGCTAGGGGATTAGGCGGGGTTGTAGTCAAGTCAAAGGGTAGAGGCTCATAGGTGATCGAACTAGGGCGAGCCTACCCATGTCTCCCATTGATCCACACATGCACATATTTGAAGGATTGGTCAAGGGGAATGGAGGGTTATCTCTAAAAGTGTTCATTTTATAACCAATAGATTCACATACATATAGCTGATCTTCGAACTAGTTTTTTTCTATTCAAGAAGTTTGAGGAATAAGGTTGCGCAAACGCCTTGACAAAACCAGTCAAAGGATTAATAATCACAATGATAATATGCAATCTTAGGTTATCATCATATTGAAAACTCAGCTAGATTTTCTATTTATGATGAAAATCATTTCTCCTTATGCTGTAAAAGGCTTTTTGAGCCTATCCGCAATTATTGATGAAATGTTGGTGTCATCAATTTTCCGAAGAAAAAAGGCAGGCAAAACCTGACCATTAGTTCCAAAAATATCCACCAGGATATGCAATGGGCGCCACCGTAGGGAGCGCATCCAACACAGGATATATGGGAAGGAATCATTGGCTGAGAGCTTTTCCCGCCGCTCTTTGTCTGTTTTTTCAACAAATGAAAAACCTCAGCTTCGGTCATCTGACCGAATCAACCAATGAGGGTCTAGTTCTGTACAAATTCAATGAATAATCAATCTCCTCTCCGCGCCAAAGGCACGGGGAATTGGTCACTTGCTTGATAGTCGTGGTAGCTGCCTCGTGCATACACTAGATTTTCTATTTAGACTGAAATACTAAGATATATAGAAATCTTTAATGGTTAATCTCAAATTAAAACTATGTGGGATTAACACATGTTAAGTCCAAGGGATAGTCACATGTGAACCATGAGGGAAAGTCACATGTATAAGACACTCTATAGATGGACAAAAATAATGAAAATAAAGAGAGCTAAGTTCAAATTTAAAAAAAAATAAAGAAAAAAGTAATTTGCTTGCAGCTGGTTTAGTCTGCTTAATGGCGATAGTTCATGATGTTCTAGGTTTGGTTATGTGACTCTTCCCATCTTGTTGATTTGTTTTCTTTGTAAATTTCCATAAAAGATTCATTTGATGATGATCTGCAAACACATATATTGTTGAACACATCAACATTTGAATTGGAGAAAAAACTTTCTCGCATCCGGGAAATCGGTCTCCCGATTTTCGCTGATTTCACCAATCTCCCGGAAAGAATTTTTGAAATGGGATCAACATCTGTTCGTCAAGAACCCAGCTGGCGTGAAGCATATATTGCTGACGATCTCGCGGCACAAGCAGACATTCTCATAGTTAATATAAAATAACCTCCAGACATCTGACATCTCAGGAACAACTAACATTACTATCTTATCCGATTAAAGTAGAAGAGAAGTGCAGCAACACTGACGTCCACGGAACACATGTCTCTACCAAACACACGTCCTTTCTACACGCCCTCTTTACAAGAAATAACAAAGAAACTAAGCTTAATTACTGCATCGATTATACAATTTCAGTTGTGGCGGGGCGCTGACTGATGACGGGATTCTCACGCGGGCAGCCGGAGAACAAAGCAGATCACGTGCACATGTGGGAGTCTGTGAACCGGATGCATGGCCTCTTCTCTGAGCGATAATGAGACACGTTCCCCTAAGAAATACTCTCCTAAGCAGATCTACGTGGATTCCAAAGATGGCCTTCTCCGCGAGCGCCGCACATTCCTCTGCACTTTCCAGCTTTGTCATTTTTCTCCAGAGATCAGTCGCTAGCGAGCATTGCTAAGGTTTTCTGTAAAAGTGATGCCGCTAGGATGATTACATTCTACCTGAGATGATGGCCAGGAGTGTATACAATAGGCCCAGCTGATTAATCTTTGCGAAATAAGCAAACCAGCTGGCAGCTTGGTGACATTAAATCCTTATGGTAGACCGACCCTTAATGAAATTTCCATCTCGAGGAAGTGATCCATCTACAGAGAAAGAGGGGGAATATATCAGGTGGAGAAGGACTTATTACATAAGTATCTTTACTCTGTGACGGGTTCGTGAAATACAACCCAGGGAAGCAGATCCCTCCGGCATTCCAAAATCAATATTTCGCAATGCCAGATAAGGAAGTAATTGGTGTCAACTAACATCCCTAAGCATTGGATTGAGAATCCAATAATCTTTCGCTCATATTACTGTTTATTGCAAATATTCACTCTAAGAGGAAAATGCAATATAAGACTGACTTCAGAAACCGAACCTTAATTTCCATCAGTGACAACCCATCAAATTGAAACTCTATCACATTGCATGTATGCAGTGTAATCCCCGTGGAGGATATTGTGAAATAAACGAAGTATAACATATCCATGAATAGGGCATAAAGTGAATAACAGAATCTAATTTACTTTATTGAACCACTTCCTCATGCTTTAGATACGTTGCCATTCCTGTTGTCTCAGTGCATGAGAGAGAACCATATGGTGCATTGTCAGCTTTGCCACGAGTGCTGTAACATCAAAGCATCAACCTTCACTGCTACAGACTATTTGATAACAATCACCCTCCAACATAGCCATCTACATCAGAATATACAGCACCGACAGTATTCTGAATCATACATTTGCATGGTGCAGCCGATTATTATCTCACAGACTGCAATAATGAAGCTCAGGGCAACGAGGATCCATAATATTGTTTAAAACAGACTTGCTTTCCAGACTGTTCTTGTAGGAATATTTATCAGGGATTGATAATACAACAGTTAGAATGTCGAAAAATAAGGTAGAAAGATCAAGTCACAAATCAGTGAAGCGAATTTCATCAACAATATATCACTTTGTTAAAGGTCTAGAAGTAATACACATCCGAGTGGTATGAAGCTGCTATATTTGGCTAAAATGTTGGTATGAAATTATTCTCCCGTGTAGTTTGGTTAAAAAGCTAATGGCTATAAAACAAGGTAGAGCAGACGTTTTGTACTTGTGGACGGTTCCCTCTATGATCATGTTAACTGAAACAATTATACAAAAGCGAAATTATATACATACTGTATATATAAAGCTAGCCATTTAATGAACATAAGGTATAAAGGACTGGACTCTTTATCGCGCACAGGTGGCTCATCACATTTATTATCCACCTAATACAAAGTGTCCATAGAAAATACATAGGGAGTGTGTATGGACATACCCAGCGCATATGGATATGTTGTATGCTCGGGGCGGCGCATACGGAAAAATTGTGCGTACGGAAAAATAGTGCATAGCTAAAATGAACAGATACTGACATGCCACTTACCCAGAAAAAGGTGGATAATAAATACAATATAGACTGGTTTCAGATAAAAGCGGATGTATGCTCCTCGGAGTTGACTCTGCGCAATATCCTTGCATACGCTCGGGTATTACGTAGGCTAACGGTACAATGAGTATAATGGCTCAGATGGAAAAAATATGGAATACATAAATAATGTACAGTCGAACCCCACCTAACGGACACCCCGTGAAAGCGGTCACCTTTGCTCGGAACTGATCTCTCTATTAGATGTTTAATTTAACCCCGCGTAAGCGGACACTTTGACCCGGAACGGAAATAGGAAAACTAAAGATGAAGAAGGGCAGGCAACAGGGGAGAGAGAAGGTGAGAGGGATGGGACTAAACATAATTATGAGCAAGAAAATAACCAATTTTATTTTCCAAAAATAATTCTTTTTCCCCTCTGCATTAGAATCTTTCCAATTGACTTTTTATTCTTCTTCCTCCTCTACATTGCCTTTTTCTAACACACATGGGAACATCCTGACTTCTATACCAATCTCAATCCCCTTCTCCTCCCTGCAATCTTCCCCTTCTGCCTATTTTTACGCATTAAAACCTGAGGAAAACTGCTGATTTTCGTATTCCCTCCAGAAATGCTGCGAGGTCTATGGTGAAATCTGACCGGACATTGGTCAAATCCGTGGGATACGTGAAACCCACGCCTTGTTTATGTCCACTTCAGAGATCAGCAGCGACTTCAAAGTAGCTTCCTCCTCTCTGCTCACCTTCACCTGGAGACCACAAATAACCCATGTGGCTACCCGATTAAAACTAGCCCCTCCCCACCTCTCCTCACCACGTCATCCTTTTGGCTGGTTTAAGCACTGACCTTTCCCCTTTTAGAGAACCCTGCTAATATGCATGATGCGCATGCGGGGTGCTCTCTGCGCATGTCTGATGACCTTTAGGTTATGGCGTTAGGCTCGAGGTTATCTGGCTAGAGGTCGGTTTAGTGTAGTTTTTTTATGTTCGGGAGGTCGTGAACCGCTGGGAGATGGGTGAAGGGGTTGTGGAGGCGAATACTGGAGAACTCAACCCGAAACGAACTCAACCCATAGAATACTCGACCCGCAACGAACTCAGTCCATTAGAAACAACCCGTTAGAAAAATTCGACCTGAAACGAACTCGACCCGTTTTAAATTTCCAAAACACAAGTATATTATTACAATTGTGGATAAATAGTATATTTAATAGTAAGCATGCTATCTTGGCTTCAAATTTGGTCTTTTCTGGGGAAGAAAACAAACAGAAAACCCTACCCTTAAACCTATCCCCAACCCTATCCCTAACTCTAACCCTAACCATACCCAAAAACATAGCTGGACTTTTTTTCCAATTCTTCTAAAAGCTACCTAGCTACCTATTCTATACAAAAGGACTTATCAATATGCATCTGAAACGGGTCGACTTCACATATCAAGTTCTCCGTAACGGGTCGCTTTCTCCTGACAACTACGGGTCGAGGTAGTTTCGGGTCGAGTTCTCCTGACAACTACGGCTCGAGTTCGTTTCGGGTTGAGTTCTCCAGTAACCATGGAGACTAGCCCGCGGAATTATATAGAACTGCATCGAGAATCGTATAAATAGACAATACTCCATGAGTTTGGATGGGCCCCAATCATCATCGAGGCGAAGCCAAGTGACAATTAAGGCACAGCCAAACGAGTAGAGTATTGTGTATTTTACAATTCGAGTGCGGTTCTGGATTTATCTCACCCCTTTCTATGACATTGAATATCATCAAAATATCGGAATAAATAGAATATACTTAGCAAATTCATATGACGTCATCTCAAATTCACTACGCCAGGGCTGTGGCGTAGTATTGTCACTTTACGGGGGTGATCGTTGAGTATTTTTTTCTAATGTTATTCCTATGGCTAAACTTGTACCAGGGGTGAGATAAAAGACGTTATGGGGTTGGGGTAGACCGGGGGCAGTTGGAGGGAGGCCATGGGCGACAAGAGGCTGGGTGCTGGATCAGGAGATCACGGAGGGAGAGGATGTTCTTTATTTATTATTCACCCCTGTCCCCGGGAGTTAGGATGGCGGTAGTTCTATCAAAAAATGAATCTGAACATAACATTAACATCGATTTCATTACCTCCTAGACTTGATATCTTGAATGCAAATGCGATTTGATGAGGCGATGAGTATCACGTAAAATCTAATTATATGTAGTACCAAAGGAATCAGTTTCTACAAAGAAAGACCCCAGAGACACGCACAAAATAAGCATAAGGCATATTTCATATGGGTTTATTCTGGCACATTATTTCAGAATAAAGCTGTATATTATTTATATTCTCTCTTCTTTTTGAAAATTGAACAACGCTCTTTGTATTGCATCTTCTTCCTTCTGTACATGTGAACCTCCAGTAGTAGTCTTTGGTATTTTAATCTTAACATGTGACTCTCCAACCTTATCTTAGCACTGGACATTCTTCTTTTAACACGAGTAAATATTTAAACCGTGGATTTTACGCGAAGAAGGCAATCCCTTGGTAAATTGCAAAAGGACTCATCTACATCACCTGACAAGTGGCGTACCGATAGTTCATTTTAGGTACGCACTATTTTTCAGTGCGCACTACCTTTCCATATGCGCTTTATCGGAACCTGGAGCATACAACATAGTAGTATGCTCCGGGTAAGTACACTCCCTATGTGTTTTCTATCGACACTTTGTATTGGTTAGATGATCGAATATAATATAATGACTATATATATATAACCTCTCCTTTATACCATTAGAATACAAAAGCCATTATACCCATGACCTGAGCCCATATCTGCAACATTGATTTGGCAATACCCTGCAGACAGTACAAGTATCCTCGGAGCCAGAGGATACCAGGTGCTGGAGGATACTTAGTGTTCCCGGGGGCCTGGAGGGCGGATACCAAAGCCCAATGGTGGACCACCGGGAGCCGTGGAGAAATCGGCAGTGGGATGTAGTGGGACGGCCGCCTGGTGTTGGGGAATAAGGGAGGCTGGAGGAAGGGTACTGGCAGTGGCAATTACTTACCCCGCTCAGGCCCTTCTCCAGTCCAAGGGGACGTAGATCAACAGGGGGCCCGATGAGGGATAGAGCCCCACCTAGACTGGCCTCAGTCTCCAACCCCTCCACCCCTTCTGAGTGACACAGGGACTGGTCTCATCCGTAATCGGCCGTGTAGACTGCCGCGATTTTGCACCACACTCCCCAAGCAGAGGTCTTGCTACTGGTCAGGATATCTGCTGGGAGATTGATACCCTCTCACTTTGATCTCAATCGAGACATAGTCAGGAGTAGGCAAAATATATTGCTATGACAACACAGGCGGCCAGGGAACTAGAGGAGGGAAGGGGGGAGGGGTAGAGGGAGGTATAAGGTTACAGGGAGTGGCTTGGGGTCATAAACAGGAGATTCTGGTCAGAGTGGATAAGTCTTTGATTCATGGGTCAGTCAGAGAAGGACACATGCTATAATGAATTGTATTCCGATTTTCTTTAATCATTTAATGAATGTTCATAATGAAAGTCTTGAGCAAGTCTAAGCCCCACCCTCTGGTCTTATTCAAATCAGCTACTTGATCTGTTTCCAATCTCCCTCACTCTCTACAAAATGCGCACTGGGCAGGGTCTATAAGCACACTTCGGGGGTAGGTTGGTGTGGTGAGCAGCCTGATAGCGGTAGATACGCCTGCTTGTGTGTGCTGGAGTGTAGAAGAAGCTAGGTGGTTAGTATGCATCGCACGCTAACGATTCACAGGCGTACAACTGTGTTTAAAGAAGACACCAATTTATTACCCACCTAATGCAAAGTCCCCCTAGGAACTGTATAGAGCACCTTGAATTCACTACTCGAAGATCCCGGAAAACAGTCGCTGAATTTTCTTGCGATGTAGTGAAACGGATCCGTCGCAGTTGAGATAATGTAATGGGTTGACAGGGCAATTATGGGCCATTAAGGTGCAACGATCGCGTCGCATCAGTGGGGCCGGGCCTTATTATAGACATCTACCGATTGAGGAATGAACGATTAGTACCAAAATCGTGAACCTGTCGTGATGTTTGTCTCCGGCAAAATGCGTTTCTGGTCAACCAACATGCGCCCATCACAGCCGGATACTAGAGAGGGGGTATTGGGAGTTCATCCTAAGCGAATCAGTCTGCACATGACAACAGAGATACAATTAGGGCCCACTTCACTGCGCACTACATGTGCGCTACCCCCTAGTGCATTAACTCTGCAACACAGTCTCACCCCCATTTCCAATTATCAGCTCTCCTCCTCATTCTCGCCTCATCATCCACACCACTCACACCTTCACCTTTTTTACCCACCCACCCACACCTCTACAACTTCACCTATATTCGTATGCCCTTTCTAATATATTTTAGTATATCACATATGGAAGAACTACCTGTGTAGAATTGGTTTTTCAATAAACAAAAAAAAGAAAAAAAAAGTAACTCATTTCTCTATTAGTCAATTATCATTACATATATCATTAATCATTCATATCAATTACTTCTAATCAGTAATCAATAAGGACAACTAATATCCTTATTATAAATTCAATAAGATTTTATTTGCCCAATTCCGGCCTCATCTCTCTTTTATCCAGGGGTAAGGGTTAATGTATGCTAATTAATGGACAATATCGGTACGCACTATGGAGGTAGTTACTATGTTCCGTTGTCGCAGACAGAATTTATCAACATGTTGGAACCAATTTAGGAATATCGGTTGATGCTTAGTCGGTGACAAAAGAACATCTCCGCGGGGGTATTCACTAATCTTAGGCTAAATTCGAGAATCGTGTCGCCTATAATCGTCTAGTTCAAGCACCGGGAGGGACTTATTTAGTAGAATGATACACCACATATCCTATAGGCCATGTGAGAGCGAGGAATAGAACATATTTAGCTTCCCTGTATTGTGCATTTTTTTGTGAATACATTTGGCGGGATAAGATCTTATTTAGGGATACATCTATTTTGCCTACAATGATTGGTTTAT
This sequence comes from Alentia gelatinosa, assembly GCA_950022655.1. Lineage (NCBI taxonomy): Eukaryota > Metazoa > Annelida > Polychaeta > Phyllodocida > Polynoidae > Alentia > Alentia gelatinosa. The sequence continues at coordinate 43,043,473 of OX465588.1, read as the reverse complement.
TGGAGAACAACTGCACAGCCAGTATTCCTAACAGCTGATGAGACACGTCTAAATCGGAAATATTCGATATTTTATTACCACCCTCAGCATCGGAAACCTGACACATCAATATCTATCTTGAAAAAAACACACTAAAGTAGGAAGATATAAACATCTTCTTTAGATCTGTAAACAACTTATAGGCAAAACACAGACAAAAATAAATTTCTCTTTCTCAGATGAGTATCTAGATGCTGTGTCATGGCTCTAATTCCAGCCGCGGTCAGCAATGATTAACCCTCCAAACCGCACACGTAAACATCAACAACAACAACAATAATAATAACAACACACAGCGGAAAGACCCCACGCAAAGCCTCCTTCCGGCTGCTGGCATTTCTGGGCGTGAAGCTCCGAGCAGCTCCGAGCAGCTCCGAGCATTTCCGAGTAGCTTGAGAGGAAGTGGGACATTCCGACGCTAGACGGTACTGCGTCAAGCGCTCAGCGGGCTTGATGAAGAGGTCTGTGTGTGAACTCGGGGATATGAGAGGTGGCAATAGCGCTATAGCCGTCCTGCTCCTCGCACCGCCTTCCCCGCCTCCTCCAGCGGGTCCTCCCGGCGCGCACGTCGCTGCGGGCGGGAGACGGTTATTGAGAAAACATGTCATTTATCATATTGAGCTAATTATGCCGCCAATTACACGGAGGAGCCCCGCTCCGATCACAGCCGACTAAACTATCGGCTGGGCTCCCGGCTCCCGCGGCTGAGTTTCTATGCAGACAATCAATCACAAACTGTGACTGGGGAACTGCTCGCAAGCGCCGCCAACTGCTCGGGTATTGCTGGGCGGTCGGGGCCCCGCTCACCGCAGTGAAAATTGATACTCTGCAGATTCCTCTGATCAAGGCCTTCATTTGCATCGCGCTTGAAATTTCCTTGCGCTCCCCCCACCCACCCCAGTCTCACCCATCTACCTCTACCCCGCACTGCTCGTTCATTTCTGCTCACTTTTCACGTGGATTTTGCAACGTGTGAATTATGAGTCGGTTGTAATTTAATCTGGAGCTACTCGTTGGGTGCCGGCCGGGAGCTGCCCCCCGTGCCGGGAGCTGGTGGCGGAGCGGCCCGACTGGGAGCCCGGCAGGGTTTGGAAAACATTCATCAGCCTTCAAATCTGCCGCTGTCGTGTCGTGGGAATTAGAATAATAAAAATGGCGTTTCTAACACCCGCTTTTGAAAGGGGTTGGGGTTGGGGAGGGGGACATCCCCAGAGCGATATGCCTTCTACCACTAGCAGTTACTCGGAACGTGAAAACCTATGTACATGAATGACCATCCTCATAAGTAGCACAAAACCATTATCAAAACTCAAACTGCCCAATTTTTTCAGACTAAAAATGAACTTCGAGGAGCTAGTGTTTAACAGGTTAGCCTATTTTCATATTTGATAACAGGAAGGAACTGAAATGCCTTTTCCATATAATATTTCTCAGATGCTGGTCTAGCAACGGTTTTATCCAGATTTAGTGTATACATCTGAAAAATTTCTTTTTCTATATAACTTCATTATTCATCTGTAAATTATATTCATGTGTTCATGTTATATATGCATATATATTGCTTCAAGAGGGGTAGCATTTACATGTATATATGTATTTGATTTATTATTCAAATTTAGAAGCTTCTTCTAATTTACCACCTGATATGTAAACTCCAGGAAGTTGTGTCTATGTAGAGCGGGCTTGATTGATCTTATATAAGCAGCATGAACCAGTACATTTATATTATGTATAAACTGTGGTTTTCTGCATGTATATATGTTTAGATTCTTCCCTCTGATACTAATAAGGAAGATGTCAATGATGTAAATCTCCCTCAGAGTACATAAACCTACGTTATGCAAACGGAATTTACTCTGTGGAACAACCTTCGACAAGGAATGGAGATGAGAATTTTGTCATTTCTTCTATAACTTACAAATAATTCATAATATTTGCAGAGGGTTTACCAATCATACCTAACCTCAGATATCCTTCCCTTTTAATTATTTAATACTGGAATATACTGTTATGGACATATCTTGCGATTTTGATATACATAATTTCGCCTTTCTGGATTCTGCAGACAGGAGAGGTACAGTTAGAAATCACCGCGGGTGGTCGCAGTCACGTCCAATTTGAAACATGGAATTGTCGTCTGCTTGATTCCGGGGGAGGCGAGTAGACCTGTGCCGTGGCAATTCGATTAGGGCGTCTACTCTGGGGCAACAGCTTGTTGGCGTTACTTTTAACTGCAGATATATCCGTTTAACCAGGACGTAGGCGGAACATTTCCGTGAGGCATCATTTCATAGGCTCTAGGCAAACTCCAGTTCGTAGCCAACGCAATTTGTCAACTTATTTATCTTGTAAAATGTATCCCATGATCTGCTGAATAAACTAGTGTTTTTTTATAACGAAGTCCTCCAAGTATATATGACTACAGTTCTAATAGGAGGTTATAAGTAGATCGGTCACTTTATCAACATTACCAACTGTTTTTAAAAATTCTTCTTTTAGCACGATTTTTTTCACTGATTCTCAAAGGTACACACAGTGTTCAGTCTGTGTCCCACTCACAGTTTAAAATACCCAGTGATGTAAACGAGGTGATAACCGAGTGAATATTTTGAAGCATTCCATACAAGATGTCGAGAGAGGACACAGACCAAACACGAATGCGTTTCTGATTTGATCTTAGTCTGCAAATATTAATCTGTTTATCACCCATTAAGTATGAGTTCCTAATTTTAAGTTCATGGACGTTTATACCAGGCTAAGATAAAGTTTGTAACTATCTGCTGCTTGTCCGTTGATTCTAGCTTCTTCTTACTTTCTCTCTGTTTCCCTTATCTAATCTCATCAATTTTTCTTATTCCGAATCGTTGTCTTCCCATTCCAAATCTTTTCATCTGATTTCTTATGGATTCCCACATCACTTACTTCTATCCTCCATCTTCCAACCAGAGGCTGGGGAGTCTATCTAGAGAACCTGTCCAGTTTGGATGGCCATCCCCTGGTTTTGCCCTCAGCCTAACGTCTCTACGTCCTCTGCGCATGTCTCGTCACCAAGCCTCGCTCTGGTAGCGGCGTCCGTGCTATCAGTTCCCTGCCAGGGACCCGGGCAGACACCAAGGTCACCCCGTGACCCCTCAGAGGTTATCGCGCACGCCAAATTCAGGCTGCGTTTCTTGCGACCATCGAGCGCGCGAAAAGGAACAGAAATGTCGTCTGCTCTCGTGGCAAATACAAACCGGAAGAAGAGTAACACCAAACGACCAGGAAATAAGATAAACACGCAGCTGACTCGCAAGGACGGGTCGCCAATGAAGACCCGCTCTGCCAACCTCATGGCTACCGCCGAGCCCAGCCTCGGTCGCTCGCCACTCGTCGGGTGGCGCTACGATCTGTCTCTTTGATTTTGCTGCACACACGTCTTTCCCGTGTTCTAATAGGACCAGCGTCAACATGGCAGATTGCGGGACATGCCGGGACTTTGCAGGAGGCGGTCTTTATTTCTCCGTGACATGCAAAACCTCCAAAAGTTCGGCTTCTAAGGCAAGGCGCCTGTCTACCAAACCAGATTGTCACTTACTAACTTGGCTGACCTTTGGTTTCTCACACTACCAGCAAGGCACACTATCCGTAGATTCTATTAAAACTGCGTCAGTTTGACATGAGAGATCGTAGGAGTCGGAGGCTAACATCTTCTATCCATTGTTTTCCCTTAACAAAGGCAGTAACTATACTAAAAGCGGACCCACCGTTTTAAAAGGTCGGGGTTGTAGTGGCAGAAAAACGTCTACATCATTCACAGTATCCTTCTTCAGGGCAATATATAAGACCGTGCCATGATATGACTTTTAAAAAAAAAAAGTTTTATTTACCAAATTCTGGATACATCCAGTTCTTCCATCTGATAAGGACTTAACCCCTCGATTCTCTTACCTATTCATTTATTTTACCTTTTCTTGGATAAATAACCGTTTTCTAGTTCTTGTGAGGGTCTGTAGAGAGTCTATGTGGCTCTATGAGTGCTCCATAGCATTATCCATCGATTACGAAGTGTCTATACTAGACATGTTGGGTGGAGATTACGGGTGGCCGTAATCTTTGCCCCACACAGAACAGAGATTCCTGGAAAAAATTCTTTGTATACAAAGCAGTGCGTGAGAAGGTCGGCGGTCATTCTTGTCATTTTATCTTTGATAATATAAATTTGCAATACTAAACGATAAATAGAATATAACCGATACCAAATCAAAGCGGTCGTAATCTCCGAGGACCAGGCTCTATATAATATCCGAGCGAATCCGAGGATATTACTAAGCGTCTAGTCCTCGGAGATTACAAGCGCTTGTATCGGAAACCAGTTACTATTGTGTATGTCTTCCAGATTGCACGTGGGGGAAGATATTTCAATGAGCAGAGCTGATTGGGCCCCGGAATTCCTGGTCGGGTTTTGAAGCAACGTTGGGTCACTGAACGTCATATACATTTACACTACACCACTGACCGCCATTATTTACTATAGAGTTTAATTCATTGTAACTGCATGTTATTCTTTATTCAGGGTTTCCTATATAGTTGTTATTGTTGTTGTTGTTATTGGAAAATCATTATGTACACAGACTGTCTACTTATAACCGACAATGGTACATAGTCCGTAGAATCCAATACAAATGTAAAATGGGAGGTGGAAGACTGCAACTTTATAGTATGCGAACTGACCAATAACAATGAAGTAAATAGTAGTATCTATGAAGAGTTGCTACGCTAGGTCTGCCATGTGAGCTAGTAATCATTCTAAAGCGGTGATTCAGTAATCTTGCAATTCATGTGTGCCAATTGAACCACTATATAATGGATATGAAAATCATGGGATACGTGTTTTACAAAGTTATTGATGTGAGATATAAAAGTGTTGGTCTGATTTAAGTATTTATAGTAGCGTACCAGTTGCACCCAGTCATGTTTCAAGGTCAGGTGAAAATCCATAGCACAAATTTTACTTATCTTTTATCTCGAGCTATAGATGACAACCTAGGACCTTTTTGTATTTATCGTTAATTCAATTTTGGAGCACCAGTACTCTCAATATCTTATGTCCGTTCTCATATCATTTCTCGCAATATTCGAGGGATTGGTAGACGGTATACCTCCCCCTCCTTTTCTATCCCTACACTTTCCAATATTCATCGTTTACTATGATACAATGCCAACAATTAAGTCATACCTAAGATCCCTAGTCCTAGAATAGAATCAGATTGCGGAGGAAGAGAACATGCAGCAATTTATTACACACCTAATAAGGAGTCTCCATACTAAATCTATAAAGCCCACAGGTCGCTACTGAGTAGAATACAGAAAGCCGTATTCTAAATTGTACAAAACGGCCTTTTCTGCCACCTGACAGACACTTTAGAAACTACTTTACATAAACAATGCACGGCGCTTACTTTGAGTGGTTAAATCATTCAAAAGATCTTTTCCTAATAATTATTCGAAGGTGAGTAATAAATATGGCAATACCATGAGTTTGATCTGTGTGGCCATATTCTCCTTGTATTTTGCACTACGCAATACTCCGAACAATAGCGAGGTGTTTTACTACGTGTTAACTACGTGGAGAATACGGCCACTCAGATAAGTAAATCATGGTAATATTATGTATGTACCTCATCCCGGTTGTTGAATACAGGAAAGGAGTAAGTGCGGTGGCATCGAGGCAGAAGCAGTCGATGACCTTTACTTTCGTCTGTACAAAGGGCGCTTGAAGGTGAGGAGGCCTTAAAAGCATGAAGTATGTCTAGAGGCACTCTCAAGATAAGTCTGGAAAATGCCTCAAGACACTTTTAAAATTACTTGGTCGCTATCTGAAGAAGAAATGGCTTCCTTTGTTGGCCATTGAACTTTGTTGGTTGGTATCTATTGTGGTCAAAATAAATGTTTGCCCGACGGAAAATGGGAAGAAACATACATCTGTCGCTAAATTTTTTCAAATACATCTCTTATCTAACCCTTCATATATATTTCAGACTCTTTCATCTACAATAATTCTGGTGACAGATTTCCTGTCAGCCAGAAGTACGTTTACATTACATGTTCGCCTTGAAATAATTCCCTCTGAAATTACAGAGACATTTCAGAATCATGAAAAGGCACCGAGACGCAGTGGCAGAAGTAAATTGCGTTTCTTGGAGAACTAAGCCATAAAGAAGCATCAAAATGGCAAACATGGGACATTTAATAACATCCCCTACGTGTCTCTTTAAATTCACGTCTCAGTTAAATATTCCGCCAGCTAGCCCGATGACCCCCTTTCGTCTACACTAGGGGGTCGTTTCCAATACAAAATGGCCGCTGATCCCTACCTTGGTTTCCGCCCCCTGGCCACTTATGGGCCATGGAAGGCATTGGACTTCCTTTAATTAGCGCTAATTGGCACGCGGGTGGTATACGGTTGAGAAATGGTTCAGCTTAGGCCATCAGTCCACGAAAGACGTAGCACCGACGGAATGAAAAGTATTGCATTAATTTTTTTTTCTACATGCACGAGTAAAAAGTATAGAACATGGCCTCTGCTGTACAGGTATTGTGGCCAGTCATTTTTAAATAGATTACATTTTGAATACAGAAACAGTCCATTGTCTCTAAATAGATTACAGGTATAATAGTATGTACATATGGTATGATGAGTATGAGGTGAGTAGATCGGCATACTATCTGATGAACATTGCCAGGTACAATCAGTTGCCCAGTTGCATTTTCTGACCTAGGTAGTTAGCATGTGATCACAAATGTCTTCATTTTTACATACATGTATTTCTTATATTGACACAGAGATGCTTCTTTAATGTCTAAAGGTAGTTCGTTCCATCTGGCCATGTCGTAATATAAAGGAAACATAACATAATGAACATAAAACGATAAAAACGTTTTGGTCAATTAACATTTACTGCTATTCTTTAAGTTGAAATCAAATATAACATCAAGCAATAAGTCAGCGTTTAAAGCTCATAGACTTGAATTATGAACCCGCCTGCGTCAATAGGAAGTGTGTCTTGTATAAGCTTTCATGATCAGGTGGCGCACCGGTCCTTGAATTAATATCTCTAATTGCAATTGAATTTAATTCAACTTCTAATTATACAATTAGGCAGTTCAATCATTATGTGCCATAGACAGCATTTAACAATAAGGTCATTGCTTGATAAGTCATCCTAATCTGCTAATTTCAAATCAAACAATCTATTAACTGAAATGATTGCCACTTTAAGTGACCGGAAACGGAAGGATTTATTTATTATGGCGGAAGATCCACAAATACAGAGAGATAGAGGTAGTTGAGACATAGACGATTGTATTTGATGGTTTAGATTAAACTCAAGTCTGTACATATCTCTATTTAGTTGATCTGAAATATAATAGTATGGAGTGGACTGTGAAAATTACCCAAACCCAATTAATTGAGGATGAACATACCATATGCTCCTAGTTTATATTTCCAGGGGATTTATTCTGATTTACAATTGCCAACACCTCATGCTGCACCTCCGAGACAGGATACTACCGGCGAATGCCACATAAGGCATTCCTGTGGGCATGGTAGAACAATGCTATTTTTTGTTCCTTTGCAGTTTTTCGGTAAATTGTCGCAGACTTATAGATATTACAGTATATATAGTCAGTCGGTCAATGAGGTGTTTCGGCCTCTAGTGATTGGTCATGGTCAGTTAAGCATGCCTTTAAATCCCTGCGACACTGGTCCTCTGCTACTTCCTAAATGTCACAGCGTTAGCACGGAGATGGCGGAGGGTTAGTTTTTTGCAGCAAGCTCAAAGTCTATGTGACCACTTTAACCTTTAGGCGGTGATTATGAACATGTGACCCACGCTCAATCACCACCTCTGGCAATAATGTCTCAGAACCCTATGCAAATTATGTTGTACCGAGACTACAATAGTGTAACCACTTTATTGGTATGTTAGCTCATGGATAGTAAAACTCACTATATTTTTCTATCTCCAAATTCTCTCACCAAGGGCCTCATTAATTTATGTTTCGATCGCATATAGAAAAATATACTTTTGCAACTCTTTCTTCTGTGAATCACACGTGACCTGAGTTGTAAGTCGAGTAAGTGAATTCTAGTTTGGTTTCATAATGAGTAACCATACCGAAAGCACCTATTTGAACAAATAGTTTGACATTTTGCTATACTTTTTGCAGCATATACTAAGTGGTTGATGGTATTTAGTTGTACTTTTGATTTTTGCTGATGGTGTCATGATGGGTGCTTTTGTTCTACGTCCGCCATTGTGTCATTGTGGCTTTGACCACCGCAATCCCAGCTGACATTTGACGACAACAGTGATTGGTATATTTTTTTCTATTTTAATCCTAACGTATTCTTTGTTGTGTGAAGTGACTGATGACAATATAGTTTGAGAGTTTCTATTACTTGTTCCAAACACCACGTGTTCTTTCTCGTTTTTCCATTTAGTTTACACGTCGTAGTATCGAGGTGAGCAGAGGTACAATTGGTCGGAAATTCGCGATGTTTTCTAATTAGACATCAGCCTATGGGAAACATTAACAAGCTCACAATACGTTTTCCTCTTCTTTGATGTTCTTTTTCAGTCCAATGCCCATCATACAGAATCATTCGGTGTTATATTCAGGGTGGAAGAAAACAAAGTCAACCTAGGCATTAAGGTAATCAGAATAATTATGCCCAGACTGGCTTATTTCAAATTTGAACATTATCTATTTCAACAGCTTGTGCATTCAATAAAATCGAAAAATGTTATGTCGGGTGTAGAAAGAAAAAGGTTAACAAGGCTAGAAGATATTTATTGACAGTTCCAGGTAGATTGGCTTGTTCCAGCGAAGACATGGTTCACACTGGAAGGTAAATTTCCCTAACGCAGGTTTCACACGTAGGCACTAATGTACCTGAGACGAATGTACTCCACACCTTTCTCCTAGTCTCAGACAATTCCCCTTTGATACAAAATTCTCATGGCAAAGTGCTTTTGAAAGTCTCAAGGAAAATGGCAAATTTGATTCACATGGAAGGACACACCGGTACATAGTCTCAGACTTAGTCCCAGTGAATTCACCATTGAACTCAATCACTCTTGAGATGAGGGGTGTGGCAAACATGTGATCGTGCTTGCTGGCCCCTATTTGCTAGGTTGTGTACTTAGGCAAAGACTCAGCAGTAGGTCCATTTGTCTCACCTAAATGCCCCCGTAGATTTTAAAGGTGTTTAAAATCAAGATTTCATGGGACTTTTTCTTTTAACCTTCTTAGGGGTAATTGCCGCAGACAATTGACTTTGTGCGAAAAATGAAAGGGAATAGATTCATATTAATTTGAACTTAGGTTAACCTCAGCTTATGCTTGTATGAGTGTCTGATCTGTCTTGTCATTTGTACACTACTTGTCCTGTGCTGTTCCTGATATGTAAGGAAGAACTGCAATAGGCGATGGCTAATGTCTTTAAGTTAACTGAATTGCAAAAAAATAATTGCAGGGGAAATACTTTTCTCAGGGAAATGGAATCCTACAATTCAGACGAGGAGAGAACCTCAGCAGAATTTCTCTCAGACTAATATCCTTCGAGGTACATAAATCCCACCGTGTGAATCCCACTTTACGCAGTTGTGCAGTCGTTTGGACACTTATCCTGAGACTAGATTTATTCAGGTAGCCTATGGATTAGTAAAATCTTATTTGACAGTCCAACATTTTCCATCACCACGACAATTGCAATTATCCTTCCTGTTGTTGTCTTTGTCAGAGGAACCCGAGGGTTGGTGCATGCCCAAAAGTGCAGGTGTTCATTAACCACAAATTCCTCGCCACTTGCAGGTTAAAATGTGCCTCTTTCCCGCACACATTGGCTCACTGCAGCCTGGTACCCCCCCCCCCCCCTCCTTCCCGACAACGGCTGGGCCTCTCGAGAAGATCCGCAAATTGTAAAACCCTTTTTCATCACTTACAATTTTATTTTTTTCACTAATCGCCCTCCCGGTCAATTCACTTTAATTTTTCTGTAATTTCAGCGTTTTGAAAAATAAAATGTTTTGAACAATTTCCTTTACGCCCTTAGCAATTAAGCGGATTTTTATTCTCCTTTTTGTTATTGGTAATTCATTACAAATCGTTGGTCAAATAATTTTCACACGATGGCCGCATTTGACATCAATTCCTCTTTATTTGGTCCAGGCGTATTAATTCCTAATTACAATGGTTGTGTCACAGCCATAACATTTCTCTTGGGTTACATTTCTTAAAATTTTCTTTCAATGGTAACCATGAACATACCATGAGAATATCGACTATGCGGACCTAGATTTTGAACTGAAATGTAGGTAGAAAGACGTCATAAATCGTTGGCGCAGTTATTTCAACCGGAAAAGGGACGACTGGAAACTACCGGGAAGCAGTGCGTGGGTGTCGATTTCTGGCGGGAATCCGTCCGCTCCCTGTGGCTGTAATTTAGATCCGACGTGCCAAAATATGGGTCGGATTCGTGAGTGGCCATCACCGGCCATAACTTGACGATGCGCGCGCACGCCAGATGCTTTTTGACGATAGGTGGCGCAGGGAGCTTTTAGCGCGTCCCTGCTTCCTGGCCGCAGGGCTGGGTCAATCTGCTAAAAGTCGTCTGGTGCGCGAGATCTTGGCGGGAAAGTGTGGTGGGAGTCGCCGGTCGACGTCCACATTAACAAATGTGCCATTGCCTTGCGCGTCATGATACCTGTGCGGTGGCTAAGCATAAATGGTTGGCTCTACTGGCAAGGAGCAGGGAGAGAAACAGTATTTGACGTATGGCTAAGAGGCAATTATGTCAGTAGGAGCTCAGTGTGGAAAGGCCATGTTTCTGTTATTATTTTCACTTCCTTTCCATTTATTTATAGTGATAACAAATGCCAGGTTATGAAGAGAAGACGCCCAATCGATGGTATTTATTGCCCCAATTGCGATTGAGGGCGATCGATTCATCACACTCAATTTTGCAATAACTGTATTGGATATATGCCCCACTGATGCGATTGAATCGTCGCAATTTCGTATATCTATAGCAATGTATTGGGTTTAATCCTATTGTGTAGGTATCTCTTTCTTTCAAATACCTATGCAAAAAGTAATTATATGATTTCCTCTTGTTTATCAGAATATTACATATCATTAGAGGATAGCATCTTGAATGTGATAGGCTTATTCGACCACTTATAATGTATAAAGAAGAGCATTCATGTATTTCTATTTGGAAACCTCAATTAAAAGACATATTCACTGTTGCTTGTGGTTTGAAGTGCACAAGTTTAGACCTAAATCCACAGTCGCCTGTCAATTTCAGTTACCTTTTGTTATCACAATTCCCGATATTACCTATAATGCAATGTGCACTGACTCTATCAATGCGCAAGTATAAATGATGCCTCTATGGAAACTAGAGGCATCATGCTGCCATAGCCAGGGGAATGCCTGGAGGCATCATGCTGCAGTTAAAGGGTTAAGAGAGATTTAACCAACTGCGGCACGACATGATCTCTAAGTCAGGGTTGAAGTAAAAAGCGATTATTTTTGTTTGTTTAATACAAGTAAATGTAACTCCAAGCCAATGTTTTTAATAATTTACTAAGTTTGAGATTATCATTAACCATATCAGTCCGAGTAATGCCTTGAGGCACTCCCAGGCAGGGGACGATGAATGCCTTGAGGCATTCCCATGCAGGGGACGATGAATGCCTCCAGGCATCTTTTGGGGCCATTACTGAAAACGGTATTCTATGTGACAAAATTCATAAACTTTCTTAATTTTTTCAAAATAATTGAAAAACACTATAGGCATCATTATTCAGTATGAGTGTTCTATATGGAACTAAGACAAGGCATATCAAATGCACCTGTTGAATAATTTCCGGTACCATTGTCATAAGGGCATCGTCCCCTGGGGGTATATTGCTTCATATCTGTTGGACTTGGCATGTAGGCCTCCTGCAAGGTGGTCGGACTGAAAGTGTTAAGCAGACATGAGGCTGCTGGACATGTCGTCTGTTTATTTGTTTAACTTTTATTCATGGAATTGCCACTGCAATATTGTGCAGACATTGGCAGATTAAGGGTTGCGCACCGTCCTCCAGGAAAAGGACTCATTCAGCGCGCTAAGTACATAGTAGGCGTGAACGCCGACTCAAAATCCTTCGGCCAAAAACATTGCTACGATTTCCCTTGTGTGGTCTGGCCGACAGCTCCCCGGTCCCGGCTCGCCCGACCAGTCGAAACCACCGCAACGAATTGCGGAAACGAGGCCAGCAGGCCGCCACCTCCCACGGCGCATGCGTCACATTCTCTGTTGCGCTGTTTGGCCACCGGAGGGAGCCACCTAGAAAACAAGATGAGGTTGGAGACGGTCGACAGCGGTGTTAATTTACACTGCGGTAGATAGGACCACCTAATTGCATCCGACTGCAATTGAATTTACCAAATAAATGCGGCGCGATTGAGAGTTGGTCGTGATTTTTTTTGGTCACAGCGGCCAGCGGCCTCGGTTATAATTTCGTTTGAATTATTTATCCGCCGGTCTCAAATAACACAATACTCCGTCATTATCATCGGCCGGAGTGAAACCCAGAAGCTTTGGTTTTGCTGATCGTTGAATGTCAGCCATGGAGACTATTGGCGTGCCGACGGAGTGCCTGCCTTTGGAAAATAAGGAGGAGAAAAAGGCGGAAAGACGGGCGGAAGCCGTTGGTGTTTTCGGTGTGGTCCTTGGAGGACACGTTTTGTTGTTTTGGCCTACGGAACAGCTTGTTAGAAACAATGAGTCATTTCAAACGTGCATGTTCTGCCCTCTGTCTCCCTCACTCTCCCTCCTTTCTCCACCCTGCCTCCTTCTGTTCAAATTATCCTTTTGGCACTAGCTCCATCCATATACAGCAATGTTGACCGTACTCCATCTTACGTGGGGGCCTCCCTCATCTCGTGCCTTTATCATATCTGACAAGCTCATTGCATTACCTCATTACCTCATTTCCTTTTTGACCCTGTATTCCTCGGCTCATTTCCAGTTGTTTCATGTCCTACCCCCATACCTGTCATTACTTCACCCCGGTATTTTTTTCCATTGGAGTAGTCCCACTCGGCTTTGCCTCGTGAGATTACTCCACAACTAAAACACATGGCATATTTTTAGAGTCTACGGCTTTCGATGCAGATCTTTCTTATAATCATACACCTAATACATAGTGTGCATATAAAACACATGGGCAGCGTGTATTTACAAACCCGGAGCATACAGATATGTTGTTTGCTTATGGCTGTAAAAGCTGGCGCACAAGGAAAAATATTGTATATCCAAAAATAGGGCATACCTAAAATAAACTAATATGGTTACCCGATTTGACAGGAAAAGGTGGATAATAAATACAATATAGACTGGTTTCAGATAAATGCGGTTGTTTGCTCCTGGGAGTTGCCTCTACGCAATATCTTGCATACTCTTGGATATTACTAATTGGCAACTCTTAATTCTCCCACTCACAGCCTCCTCTACCTTAAGGACTAGATCCACCAAAATCGACGCTCAGAGACGGCCGGCCGGCCTCAGCCGACGTTATTTGGCCTTTGGCGACGTTATTTGTCTAAATTCTCCGTGCTGGTCCACCAAAAAATCTCCAGCCGGCCGACGTCCACATGATGTACACACGGCGCTCGCGGGGATGGGCCAGCCTAGTTCTCCATTCATCCGATAGGCGGCGCGCACATTTTACGTAGTAATCGAGTTCCCCGATAGGCGGCGCCGCGTGCAGCGATACACTTCGACGCTCTGAACGCTCGACGCTCTGAACCCGCGGAGCAGTGTGTCGGCGTGTCTGGATTTGTACGGGAACGGTCAGAGATTGTCAAATAACTGCGGAAATACACGTTAAATCGAACAATGAAGGTAAATAAAGATAAGGATTAATGTTATGAGTGTGTATGGCATGCTATGGGGCTAGAATTCTGACGATAGTGTCAGAATTTTCGATGTCAGTTCGCGGCTTCAGGTATCGCCGGTATGGTTCGCGCTATGTTGGCGGCGTTCCCTCGCTGCAACTCCCGGCAGAGCCCGCGGGCGGGTGTCGTACTCTTCAAATGCATCGACTTCGTCCGTCCGGCTGCCTTTAAAAAGCAAATAAATCAGTTTGGGGTCGGCTAGGGTCGGCTAGCATCGGCTAGGGAGTTTCCAGATTTTAATATTCGGTGGATCAGCAGAACAGTGACATTTAGGTGAGGCGACGACTGGATGATGCCCGGACGGCTACGGACGACAGGGAAATGGTAGAGGCGACTACGACCAACGAGAGGCGAATGCGGCCGGCTCTAGCCGAGTCAACATTATTTGCTGATCCACCAAGGCGATTGTCCCAACCGTCTTGAACCAACGAGAGGCGGGAGCGGCCGACGTCCACATTCCATCCGCATGGACGTCGTCCGGCCCTAATTTTCACTTGGTGGATCTAGTCCTTTACTCTACATCTTTACCACTTTGTCTTTCTAGATGTCTCCTAGTTTATCTCACCCCTTGTATTTTCCCCCACAGACCTAACATTAGAAACTAATACTCAACAAGTATGCTCAATGGGGGATGATGTCACAAGTTTTAGCCGATTAGTCAGTGATAGGAGTGAGATGATATTTGAACTGCACTCAATCCATAACCACTGATAATATGCCATAAATTTAGGTTTGCTGCTTAATCTCACTCGGCCTTGCCTCGTGAGATTACTCCGCAACCTAATTCATGGCATATTGTCATTGGCTATGGATCTCGAGGCATGTCCATACCAATTCTTAGGGACCGAAATACGTCATTGACCCAGTGGTGCATGATATATGTGAATCCTAGAAATGCAGTTGTATAGGCTACATTTCAAGTTGACTGGGTGCAGGTGCTTTACAGAGAATGAGCTATAGACTGAATATATAATTCAAACCTTTTTAATTGTTTTTCTATAATTCAACGCTTACTTAGCAATGACGAACATACGATGGGCTCCTAGTTCTCTACTCCCACTGTCCCTCATCTTTCTTTCCACATTCGTCAATATTTCCTATTTCAACCTAGCCCTCTCACTCTATTCTTCCTGCTTTATGTGTTTACTGATATCTTAGTGACATTGGCCAGTGACAGTTTAGAAAAGATAGGTATTAATACACCGTAGTATACGTGACAAGTATCTGCTATTGCCTCCTAATATATATGCTGCATACATACGACAAATCACTAGCCCCTGCACTAGTGAATAACAATACTCAGAATCTACACTAAAAGTCCAGTAATGGGACATATCTTCTTTCCATTGCCTGAGGAGAATGTATCTGTTACAGGAAACATGATCCACGCCATGTGGGTTGGCCACCAGGCATACAGGAATGATAAGACCACTTACACCTAGGTACCTAGTCGTAACAAACCGACCTCATGACCGCCATATCTATCTTGAATGTTTTTTTTCCAGTAACACAGGTTTGGATGGCTCTGTATAGAAGGTGAAAAGTGTGGTAATTAAAGTACGTGTAACCCCAAGGAAGATTTGACAAATGGTGCAGATAGCCTAGATCAGATTTTGAATTCTTGCCACTTTCCCGAAATGTACAGCTTATAATCTCTCACGATGCAATGATGATTGGGGGCATTAAGGGCACTTTATTACGTATTAAACCCTAAAACCTACAATAAAGAGGATGGACAATATCAAAAGTCCATATATGAGTTAAAAGATAAGTTAAAAGAAACACATCCCATATAAGAGGTGCGGAGTGATTTATTCAAGGTATCGATGTGTCTGTATTGTTCCTCGCTATATAAAAGAAAGATAAATATATTTGAAACGTCTATATGTAAAAACGTTGGTTTAATAATGGTGGTTGGTAAAATCATTATTTTTAGATTATGGAACAAATACAACTAGATATCTATATACAGTATTCAATTTAATCATCAAATAATTTTCTTTGACGAAGAGAGGTGTAAATAAAAACATATCAAATCTCAGTGACTACAGCCCTCACATGAAGGTCAACTTCTATGCACACGATCCCCTTACATGACCTTGAGGAAGACACAGAGGATTCTCTCTAAGTGATAAACCACCTATGACCTGTACTTTTATCTATAAAACCACGGGGCCACCTTGACAAACCTGACAAGCTATTAGATTTTACTGTTTACACTCTAACAAATTTCACAGATAATCCCATTGGATCGGTCTTTAGTTTCATTTCTTTGAATTCAATCTTGAATGTGACTGCTTTCATCGTTGCCTGCCATTGTCTTGTAGATCAGTGAGCACGCAACCAGAAAGTGAGCGGCAGTGGGAGAGGCCTCTTCATACAAATACAATCATTCTTACCGAAGAGGTTTCTGATTATTTTGGATGTTAATCTTAGGAATGGGACGAAGAAAGGGCTCGTCTGCGCTGATTATGAACCTGCCAGGACCGGTTAGCTTATAATTTTCCTCATGTTTTCTTATGGCGCTGCACGAGGAGCAATAGTGGGAGTCCTTCTCTCCCTGCTAACGGCACCTCACTGCACGAACAACCAACGTCGGCCACGTGATTGGACGACGTCAGTGACGTCAGTGACGTCAGCCAATCACGGTCGGTCACGTGACCATTGACACCTGATTGATCTGGTCAAATCACGCGGGAAATCTCGGGTACAACAGAAGACTGGAACATTCCGAGAGTTCTGGTAGCGGAAGTCACGCTCTCACTCGCGAGACGCGAGAGTTGGACGACAGCCGCCCTTTCTCCCCTTCCGTTCCCACCTCCCCTCCTCCCTCAGTCAACCCTCCCTTTTCCCCGATGAAAAGCCGGTGCGTACAACTGGCAAGGCGACGCCACAAATTGCTAACATTTGGGTGCGATTTGAGTAACTTTCTGAGGTGATTTCCCTGCGGAGGAACACCCAGGCTCTTTTGACGGCACCCGTGCTGGCCCTGCGTGTGCGGCGGGCGATCGGCGGGCGAGAAAAGACAAACCAATCCCCCACGTTGCCGCCTTTTGATTGGAGAGTTTGATTAGAACGTGAGGCCGGCTGTAAGGCGCCCTCTGGTGTCCACGTCAGCACATGGCAGGTCTAATTAGCGTCTATGTTAAAGGCATATCCTACAAGTCACCGCGGCGCCACCTGGTGAATTTTTTAATACTATCAATTGCAAGTCAAATCAGGTTTGTCTTTTGTGATTCATTCTAATTCTGAATGAGTAAATTTAATATTTTGTAGAGTTTATCCAATTTTGATTGGTAAAATATGCCAATTTACATTTGCTTGATTTACATAAGAAATGGACTGAAAAATATGGTTTTCTTCAACTCTCTCAAAAACAACGATGGTGACCCATGAATTTTGAAACTGTGTAGTACTCTACCTCTACTATATTCTATGAACGTTTGAGGAAAATGACATGGGTTTTACTATGTGAAAAGCAACTTTTTGGAATTTCTATATATCATTTTATGAAATTATGATAATATTGATCTCAAAATCTAGCACGGTGACCCTTTATTTTTTAAGTTAGATACGTGTTCTACAACACTTAAACATCATCATATATAATCTTCAGGAAAGTAACATAGGTTTTAATTTTCAAGGCCAATTTCCCGATATGCCTTTAATGACCTCATACCGTCAATATGTCACCGGGTATAGGTTTTCATGCACGCTCACGCCGTATCTGTTTGGAGACTGAGGCGCTTCCCATGATAAACACAACCTCTGATTGGCTGGATTTACTCTCCAGTCCCAGCTGTGTAGTCGTGATTAATCTGATGTGAGAGGATACAACGAGATTCAATAAGATATTTCAATAAAAAAAACTATATCTTAAGCATAGCAAACATACTCAGATTTTACTTATAATCAGAATATAAAAATATTTGTATAGCATGATACATAGGGACAATGCCTGGGTACAGATTCATGTAATGACACCTGATCACACCATCCAAGTTATTCAATGTTTTTGTGTAGACCCCACTCAAGATATGGACTTATCCAACACCCATTCTGTGGAGCAGGATCCAGTCCATGGGGTGCAGTAATTAATCTATTGATTGTGATATGGAGTCAGTATTACACGGCAGATTTACTCTAAAGCAGATGTGATCCTGAGCATATTCAGTGTACAGGGAGTTATCTGATTACTGCAGAAAATCGAATTGAAAGACAATTTAATCAGGGAAACGGACAGCTGCTCCAAATCACTATATTCCCCAGCAGCAATTCTGGTGGCCTACAGGATGTGTTGCACACATCCCTAGATACACATTCTCATAGCATGTTAAATCAAGCAGCATATTTTTAATTGTGTCAATGTTGAAATTGCTACAAGACTAAATTTTCATAACGATTTAGTGTATGTGATGGACCAGTCTCTAAAATAGATAATAAGTTTGGCAGTCTTCATAAATCAAATAGAATACATTTGTTATCATTTGGTTGGTTCAGTATTTTCATATCTAGTGAATATAAGAAATAGAAATTCTGTCCGACTCAGTAAGTACATGAATATCATTCTGTATGATAGTAGTATCTGAAATCTCTAGTCATTGGATTAGACAAGAGTTTCAGAATTTAGGTACCTTACAGCAATATATTGTCACCTTTCAATTCAAATGATCATAAACTACTATATAACCCATGATTCATCTACCAATCATACAATCCTTTTTAACATTAGAAGCAGGAACATGCTATTTTTTTTGTAATTTGTTTGTTTATAATTGGGGAACGGCTTTATACTATTGATGATGATAACGGGTTTTGTCTTGTTTACCAGTAATTACATGTCTCACTTACCATATTGTTTTATACAGCCTCATAGATTATATTGTGAAGGAATATTTCAAAGATAGATGATACTATACTCACTGTCTTTCTTTGATATTGAGGAGTAGCATGGACTTTAAAACCAAATGATAGTGATTTTAGTTCAATAATTGTTGACTTTGATGACAATGCCATGCCAACTACTACGCACGTGTTAACTGTCCACATATAAATCATGATAGCATAATACAACATAATTTATGTATCCGGAGCATCAGGAGCGACCTTTGAATGCACAAAATAACTCCAATGAAGTCTAATCATTCCCAGTAGAGACTGGAGAAGAAAAACATCGGGGTATCCCTTGAGATGTCTATTTTTTATCGTTCCAAATCATTTTGTGATTGTGATCTATATCAATATTGATGGATTCTAAATTTTATTTCAATTCTTCAATTCAATTTCCTTTTGGCGTTAGGTTCCTATTACTAGTAACCTCATTAAGGCGATGATTTGGTTCGGGTGTGACTGGGATCTCGGTATTTGCGAATGCAGACAGAGGGTAATTAGTTTATGGAGAAATAATATCAGACGTCATCAATCAAAGTGCCCAGAATCAGGACCAAAACATTCTGCACAATGGCGACCATTCACCTGGTTACACAATCACAAAAAAACTTAAGAGTCTAAGTGGAAGGTAATCTATTGAACAAGTTTCCCGCATGAGTCATCCTTGAGAAGATGGTATATCGGTTGTTTTGTTATATTTTTAAAAGATGCATTGATTTTGAACCAAATTGCCACCGTTATGGTGTGAATTGTCAGAGATATATATCTGCTTTTGTTATAAGCTGAAGCTGCAGCAGCAACAACCATCGATCCTTTTTTCTCCAAAATAGAATCGATGAGTCTCAGACTGTCCATTTCGTTTTGATGATACACATCCTTTTCATGTTTTAACAATTGGAGATTCTAAAATGGGCTCATTGTAAACTGGCTATATTTGAATGAAAATCTATTTCCCGACTGTATACAAAATCACATGTACGATGTGATGAAACGTAGAAGCTACACGTTTACCACGCTCCTATATGAAATATGAATTCGCCTTAATACAGTCGTCAGTTCCGAACATTTTGCGGAGTACAATGCAGAGGTTGTCACGTTTTGACGACTGGAAAAACATTCAAGCACAGATGTACTTATCATGATCTCTATTTCAGTCACAGTCATGACAGTCTCAGTATCAACATATGGCACTTTACCCTTTTATTTAAGCCGCACTGGGAATGAACCGTTGTATTTCAGAGTACCATTTGTTCACCTGACATAATAATTTACAACATAGCAAGTCAGGAGCACAAAATAAAGGGCATTCAATGCAATTACGATTCACATGGGCGATACTTGAAAATATACCGGAGTTGTGTTATTCAAACGGTATAGTCCGGAAATAATGAAATGTTATTATTGAAGCCTGTTGGAAGACAAATCCTTGTGCAGGACATTCCCAATGCGGTAGCAAAAGCAGTATATATAATGGTAGATACTTACTGATTACATATGTTGAATAATATGAGTTTATATATAACGTTCTATCCACAATCCTCTGAGACTTTAAATAAAGAGAACACCCTAAAGACCATGATAAAATCAGATATTTCATCGCTCTTTCATTAAAATCTCACCCTTGGAGACATCCCTCTGGAGGTGATAAAAAATTGATACCTGGCATTCCCCAAAAGAACTGGATGGGAATTGAAATTATTTACGG
This sequence comes from Alentia gelatinosa, assembly GCA_950022655.1. Lineage (NCBI taxonomy): Eukaryota > Metazoa > Annelida > Polychaeta > Phyllodocida > Polynoidae > Alentia > Alentia gelatinosa. The sequence continues at coordinate 43,022,844 of OX465588.1, read as the reverse complement.
AAAGTTAAACCCAAGATTTGTTCTATATGATATCTGAAAGGGTTGATGTTTCAGAAGACCACACGTGATACATTAGATTTGGTAAATCCATGGGTTAATCCTGCCCAGTATGCGGCGGTTGCGCCATCCCGATGACCTTGCTGTTCACTGAAGCCATCGATGCAACCTGTTGCAGCCTCATTTTGACCTCAATGCATCTAGGGTGGAGAACTATGGCCGAGATGCAAAGTAGCGCTCCTATCTCACGGCCGTGGGCGGAATGATTGTCTGCGCATGCGTCCGTACGCCGCCTAGCGGAGCCAACCATGATGACAGACTATCAGAGCAGGCATGGCCGCTAGGTGGGCTCATTCAGACCAGCAGATGAACTCCCCACCAGGGGGCAGGCCAGGTCTGTCTGCCGGAACCAGTATGGCTCCCGCCCACACCCGCCTACCACAATTTCATCGGTCGCCCCGGCAATTTCCCCGTCTCTCCCAAACTGCCCACATCTGAGAATTGGATTTCTGTATGCTGCCTTTGTATGGCTGTACATGTATGTGTGCAGTGGTGTCTTCGTATGTGTGTACACGTGGTTATTATACACCTGTGCTCATTGTTCCTATGCTTATTGAACTCTGCTCTCTTTACCGTAATAATCATGTACCGCCTACTGGGCTGTACGCTGCTGTATGGGCTTGGCCGGATGGCAATTACTGGAAATTCCTTATTAATTAAAACATTTGAAGGTGTATGATTAAGGGAAAACAGACCACATATTTCATCTGATAATTATTACTCACCCATGGATGCAAAGATATGCCCCTGCCGCCAGTGTGGTTTTGGGACAAGTATTTACCGGTCAGTGAGATCGTAACAATCATTACTGACCTAATACAGAGTCTCCATACTAAAACCTGTAGAGCCTGCAGATCGCTACTGAGTAGAACACCGAAAGTCGTATTCTGCTAGGAGCATACATACAAAATGGTCCCAAGTGTGCAAAGTAGTGCATGAAAAGATCAGCGGCTATTCAATCTTTCCTTTGATAACTTATATTTTGAATATTGAATAATAAATACAACATTACGATGATTTTAATCTGCATTGTTGTATACCCGTGTAGTTGACGAATGCGAGGATGATGTATATTTATCAGATAAAATACCAAATCAGCCATTCATCTGGAAATGATGGCTGATTTGAACATATTGAAAATACATTTTTTCTAATGTTCTTCTGTCTGAGAATACGAAGTATTTGATTTACGTGAGGATCAAAGTACTGGTAGATATATGTCCGACACATGAGGTTTGCAACAAGAAAGGCGTATACCCCCGCAAAATAATATGTATTTGGTATCTCTGAAGTACGGCGTGTAAATATTTAATGGTGTCTCTGAATTACGCAAATTCCATGTACGCTATTGATATTCTAACCGCGGAGGCAATTGAAACATCAATGTATCAAATCATACATTGCTGAATAAGAACGTAATTCAGTAATCATAGATAAATGCCACGATTATCATGATACCTGAAATTCCTATATAAATTGTAAAAGCATCTGGTCATCAGGTTTTAGTACAGCAGTGACCACTGGGACAACCCGTCGACGTTATCAGCCTGGGTCGACTGACCCCTGCATTCACTGCGGGACTCGCCCTGCTGTTGCCAGCATTTGCTGCGGAGCTAGGAGCATTAGGCGGTCACCGTCAGTCACGCCCCCTGGCGGAGCTGGGAGGAGGGTGGCCCCGTCACAATGGCGGCTTTATTGGTAATGACACAACCTAGTCCTAAATTTCCAACGGCCAAATGAGCACGCGCGACTGAAAAGGGCTAAAAAAGAGAAAAACACCAAAAAGAGTTGTCAACCCCAGGCATGATTAGTCGGGCGATGGCGAATCAATTTGCGCGTCCATTGGTCGGCAGTGGCGCCCTCTCTGTGGGCAAGAGGGGAAGCATTGTACTCGCACACAGGCATGGCAAGAGGAGGCAGGCACCCGGCAAGCTAATCCCTAAATCTCCGGCCATTGCTATTCATTTACTTGCAATTATAGACACGCCTTGGCGTGTTAAGGGCAGGCAGGGGATTGTGGGTAGTGGGTGCTGACCGATGGTCAATGGTACGCTCTGCTCTAGCAGCTCAGGGGGGGGGGGGGGGTGTGTGGCCGGGAGACTGGAACGGGGGGGAATCTGTCTGATATATACCTCGTTTCCGTTGGCCGATGAAAACGGCGGAGATGATTTTAGTAGGCCTGGGGCCCGTTTAATAATCTAGGATTGTACTTGTACATGAAGACCCTTTTCTGTACATCGTACAAGGGTTGTCTTTTGATGATATTCAAATCTCTTTGCTAAGATAGTATTAGGCATCCATAAAGTCATCCATAAGTGTTGAATCAAGTTTACACACATCATACCTGGGTCTCTATGTCATACAGAAAAGGGTCTAATTTACGATCCTAGATTATTAAATCCACCGAATCAGTCAAATTCGGTGCAATTTTCGTCGGCCAAAGGAAACGCGGTTATAGGGTGCATTTTATGTACTGCTTCTACTGTATTTTCCCGGTATACAGAGAATAATTTCCACTCGAGGATCTTGGGGATAATCGACAAAATCAAGGCGTTTTGATTCCTTCAGTCTCATTGGTGGCCTTCTTGTGTCATCTATGCCGACTTGATCTGTGAGCATTCTCTGAAAGTCTCGTCTCCATTACCCGATCTAAAATCGGCATACTATCGGTGGTTCCCGATTGCGGATCGATGCCGAGTAATCGATCAATTGAAAATGGCTTAATATGGCAGATGGAGAGATACAAGACAAGAGGGTAGAATGTAAATATGGGATAGTGAGTAAGTAGGGGCGGATGAGCGTCAATAGCCAAAGATAGTAAAGAGTGGAGACGATGCTGATTATAAAGTTATTAAGTTCAAATTTCGTAGATCAAGACAAATTATGAGTATCTCCTATAAATCATCTAGAAAACCAGAGAACATTGTAATAGTCATTCGCGGCACTAGAAGTAATGCAATGGTAAAGATCAAGGAATACACATTCAAGGCCAACGGGGACAAGTGCAGCCTAGCATATATTGAGGAGCAGCAATATGGGACAAGCTTAGTGTAAATACACAGAACGCATCAACAAAGGCTGAGTTTAAGGCATCATCAAAAGAGGAACTACTGCATATGCAGTCGTACAAAGTGTGATGATATGTTGTGATGTTACAAAACTCTTATTGACTGGACACTTTCTCATACCCTTAATCATCCAACATCCTAACCATTTAGATTGTAAATATATGCGTATCATATGCGGGTGTATGCTATTATCAACCTAAATTGTTGTTAAACTTTCCTTACACGTTTGCCATTTCATGGAGGATCTATAATTACAGAATGAAATAAAGCTTTTTTTCCCCAAAAAAAAAGAAAAGAAAAAAAAGATGAAGGCTGAAGAGGACCAAGAGGAGGCTGAAGCGGCCAGGAGAGTGACGAGTCAGGGGTCTGTTTAACAACTTATGCCTGCGAAAGGAAAGCGTACAAGGATACCTCATACCAGGGTTATCGTTTAATAATATTCAAGCTCGTTTAGCTAAAACTGTTCTTCATGACCATAGGTAGCCCATAAGTGTTAAATAAAGTATACCCAAATCGTCCCTGGGACTCCTTGGCGTATAGAAAAGGGTCTTTATGAATGAGCTTAGATTATTGAACAGCCCCCAGGGTTGGCTGACGAGTATCCATGGACGTGTCCGGCTGACTCGGGACGAGCGGCTGCTCAGCAGGCAGGCCGCATGGCTGACACCCGCCACTGACGATGGACAATGCCCCAGTACCTCTCCGGGGACTCACAGATGGGCAGGGGATATATCTATAAATAGACAGGGTAAAACTGATCCGATGACATCGACTATCGCAGGCGTTCAGCTGAGAGGGGGCCATAAGGTCAATCTGCCATGTCAGCAGGTTGACATGACTATTGAGATCCCAGAGGACCGACCCGTACAGCCAGGTGACTGAAGTGACCAGTGTGTGGGCAGAGACAGATGACTGTAGTGACCAGTGTGTGGGCAGAGACAGATGACTGTAGTGACCTATCTGTGGGCAGAGCAGGTGACTGTAGTGACCAATGTGTGGGCAGAGAGAGAGAGAGAGAGAGAGAGAGAGAGAGTTGACTGAAGGGACCAGTGTGTGGGCAGAGACAGATGACTGTAGTGACCTATCTGTGGGCAGAGACAGATGACTATAGTAGCCCATGCGTAGGCAGAGACAGTTGCCTGAAGTGGCCATTATGTGGGCAGAGGCAGGTGACTGAAGTGACCAGAGTGTGGTTAGAATCAGATGACTGAAGTGACCAATGTGTGGGCAGAGAGAGTTGACTTTAGTGACCAGTGTGTGGGCAGAGACAGGTGCCTGAAGTTACCAGTGTGTGGTTAGAATCAGATGACTGAAGTGACCTATGTGTGGAGGGAGACAGATGACTGGATTGACCAGTGTGTGGGCAGAGAGAGTTGACTGAAGTGACCAGTATGTACACAGATATAGGTGCTTGAAGGGACCAGTGTTTAGGCAGAGAAAGAGTTGACTGAATAGACCAATGTGTAGGCAGAGACAAGTACCTGAAGTGACCATTATCTGGGCAGAAAAACGGGACTGGGCTCCGTTGCTCCTGTTTTTGTGGTATCGCTAGCTATAATTTGATCGCAATTTTATTTTAACGATTACTTTAACGATCTGACTAAAAAAGCGTTGCTCCAGTAATATCGGATCGTATCGCTATATTTCCGCAGTATCGCTAATTTATACGATGCGATTACGATACAACAATTCAGGGGCACATATTGAATGAGACAGGGGAATATTCATTAGTTCTTTAATTAAATTCAGATGGCACCATAGTTAAAACTGATCTGACACCTGGTGGTTTGGATCGCTATTTCCTAGAAGGTAGAAGAACAAGTGGCGGGGGTTGGTGGTGCCACCATGGATCGTTATTGAAATATCAGACAAGGCTGTATTTAACCTACAGCGATACGATTCGCAGTGCTATACGCGTAAAAAGTATCGCTAAAAGCCGTATTTTACGCCGCGATGCGCTTATGCGATTACTACGCGATCCGCAAAATTTCAGGAGCAACGTTTTGGCCCTCGGATCGCTATTCTGCGATCCGCAGCTCTATCGTAATCCTGGAGCAACGGGGCCCTGAAGTGACCAGTATGTGGGCAGATGGAAGTGACTGAAGTGACGAGTGTATGGCGAAGACACGTGACTGAAGTGTACAGTGCTCGATGAAGTACACATCAGCAATGACTTTAAATATGTGAAGTCAACCAGATAGAAAAGAAGATGAGTAACATTGCGATTGTAGCGGATTCCAGAGACTACAAACTACAGCATCATTTGCAGACAAACCATGCATCATTTATGGATACAAATAATGTCGAGGTATTTGCAGTAGGTGGGGCTCCAACTAAAAGGTCAGTGAACTTGTTTATGACAACCCGACCAAGGTCGTACCCAATACAGGACACTATTCTCATTATATCTGCTGTTAATAACTTAACAAAGAAGGAAAGGTCGAGGACGGTCCGACTAGCACACAATGACATAGGAGAAAAAGTGGAAAATGTAATTGATGAATATATAGGCGCTAGAGACACGCTTGAGCGATTTTCAAATCGAGTGGTGATTGCATACCTGACTGGTATGGACCTTACAAAGTACAATGAGGTCAAGAACAAACCACTGTATGAGGGTACAAAGAACGATCAGCTGATACTACATGACTCTATAAAATCTATAAACAATTCAATAGCGATATTGAACAAAGAAAAAGGAGTATTCGGACCGAGAAATAAAAGGCGAACCCTCCCACCTCATATGTTTTGTCAGTATGAGAATGGCGTTCATAATACGCTGTTGGACAATCATCCCCTTTTAGAGAATTCCACTCATGTGTCACCTTCTGCTGACCTAGGCGATGTTTAAAGACAGTGCCCGTTATCACGAATTGCTTCAGAGCTAATGGAACTTAGTCACGGGTCGTTGCAGGCTACTGTATATTATGTGAGTAGGCAGATGGTGGAATTAGGCTTTGTGATATAAGAGGAATTCAAGGCACATATGCCTCTGACTAAAGACAATGTAACATGTCATTGGACTATCTATCTTATGTAAGATGGTCATTTAGCGATATTGTGACAAGGCCATAGCCTTGCGGGAATTTCAGCCCACGCATGTATATATATATATATATATATATATATATATATATATATATATATATATATACGCTTGCAGTTGAAATCCTTAGTAGTTCTCTTCAGGTATTTAATGCAATTAAGAGATAGCTACAAGGACATAGTTACAAGGACCATGGCTTGGTTTTGGAATCGATGAGGTACAATTTGGAATTTAGAGAATATAATCTCATATAAGCACCATAAAAAGTGGTTTGGGAAGTTAAGAAAAGGGACACTGTTATGACGCGACCATGGGTATTTATACCCATATTGACAGAAAGCAGAATTCACATGGTAGGATATTTGTACCACTCAGGTCATTTGTCTGAGATAAATCCCCTGAGATTCTACACTGGATAATCTTAGTCTGAAGGGTGGAGTCCCACTTCTTTGAACTTTTATATACACCCCTGTACATATAGTTGATAAATTCCCCTCCAGAGGAGCACTTCTGGAGGTAAATCTGTCTGCAACAAGTGATCCCCTTCATAATCAGTCTTAAGCGGTTTAAGATTCACACATAGAGATTAATTCTGCTGTGGTAGGAAAATCTCATGGCAAGGTACTTTCTCAAGGAAAAATAGTAAATTTGATTCACATGGAAGGATACACCTTGTACATTGTCTCAGACATAGTCACAGTAAACACTCACCCTGGGACTAAGGTACCCTTGAGGTGAGGGGTGGGAAAAACATGTGATGCTTACTGCTTGGATTTAAGGTCCCCCAATCTCATACAGGGATTGTCCCCATTCAGGTCAATGCACCCTGCCTCAAGGACCTTGCATGAGACTATGTAGCGGATGTGTCCTTTCATGTGAATCTAGTCCACCATTTCCTTTGAGAAAAGAAGAAATAAAATAACATTCTTCTATGAGAGTTTTGTATTAAGGAAGAATTGTCTGGTGAAAAGTTGTAAATCACACCAGTCTCAGGTATATCAGTGGGAATCCTGCTTAATCGGGGTTCAGACAAATGTAACGCCATTTGACTGTGAATGTGACTTAATAAGTCATTAGAATTAAAAAATTTTTTTTTATCGATTTTAGGCACATGATGATAAGCAAATGTCCTTATTATAGACGAAATGGTTCTCGTTCTGGGTCAGTCATCGATTCCATACTGCCTTCCGCCTATGAAGTCAGGCAGTATGAAATCGACGACCTACCTGGAACAGGAACCGTTTCGTCCACAGCAAGGACGTTTCCTAATATTACCATTTACTAGTCTCAAACGATTCTCCTGTTGTACAAGAATCTCATAGCAAGGTGCAATATATTTATTGCCTTTCCCTGTCTTCAGGAAAATAGCCGATTGGATTCACTTGGGAGGACATACCTGCAACATAGTCTCAGAAAAACTCCCTTAGGAGAGATTGATAGGTAGATTGTCATGTGAACATTCACCCTGGGACTCTGGAACCCTTTTTTTTTTATTTTTTTTTTTTATTCAATAAGCTTAACGACAAGAGCAATCGCCTGTAGGCGTTCTTCCTTACAGTTGTCACAACAATACACAAATACAGGACAGACAATAACACAATCATTTACACATCCATATATATCGTCGTACACTATCAGCAAGTTAATCATAATTGTTATCAGGTCATTTATACATAATGCACTATGAAAGTCATGATCTTCTGATCATATCGTTATATCAGTTATCAAATTATCATAGTTAACTCCTCCTTGACTCTCGCCTTGAACAACTCTCCCCGGGGTAGTTTTTGAGTATCACATTTTAAACGATCCCAAATTTGACTCCCTTCATACAGAGGTGATTTTAAATATCTATTGCCATTAGGTTTTTTTAGCTTAATTTTTACCTTCACTGCATTTCTGGTTATATTATATTCAGACGTGATAATATTTGTCTCATCTTCACTCCACCATTTAACTAACGGTAAGACGTGAGCCGCTCGTCTATAGTTTAGAGTTCTTATTTTACATCTTTCATAAAGCTCGGGTAAAGATACATCGATAGGATTCCTTATTCCCAATACCATCCTAAGACTGTTATTCACTAGTGTTTGTAGTTTATTTCTTTGTTGAAGTGATAGTAGGTACTGGACAAAATCAGCGTATTCGATTACCGGCAGTAACATATGTTTAACTAATTTCAAAGTTGCTTCATCAGTCAGGCAATGTCTGATCTTTCTTAATCTAAAGAGCTTGTAATTAAAATCCCTTACCATTTTATTGTATTGTAGATTAAAATTCATTCGGTTATCAAACAAAATCCCAAGATATTTATATTGACTCACTGCCTTTAGTTTCTCAGTTCCCATTTGTACGCCTTGGGTTTTATCAAATTCTCGTTTATTAGAAAACCACATTACCTTTGATTTTTCATAATTGACCATCAACTTATTTTTCTTTACCCAGTTATCTAGATTTGCTAAGTCTTCTTCTAAGTTGGCTATAATTTCTCCTTGGTTGTTTCCATAACATATCAAAACAAGGTCATCCGCATAGAGAATAGGTTCAGAATGCATTATAGTTTTTACTAAATCGTTAATGAATATTATAAATAACAGAGGTCCGAGGACCGACCCTTGGGGTACTCCTGATAGCATTTTTAATTTGTCTGATGTTTTGTTATTAATCTTTGTTTGGTGAGTTCTATTTGTAAGATAAGTTTTCAATAAATTTACAAGATCTTCGCCAAGATTATAGGCATACAATTTTTTTATAAGTAACAAATGACTAACACTATCAAATGCTTTACGCAAATCTATGAAACCCAAAGCAACACTAAGTCTATCGTCCAGACGTAAAAGTATTTCGTTTGTAAGCTTAAATATTGCTTGTCCAGTACTGTGTCCCGGCAGGAAACCAAATTGAACATCTGTTATAATACTATTTCGTTCTAGATGTTCCAAAATATTTTTATGTAGAAATTTTTCGATTAATTTTGAAAAAGCCGGAAGTACTGTAATTGGGCGCCAGTTCTTGAATGACCGTACATCACCCCCTTTAGGGATCGGTGTGATCACACCATTTTTTAAACTTTCCGGAAATGACCTGGTCTTAACCACTTTGTTACACATATTAGTTAATATCACTGGTCTATTTATCAATACCCTTTTTATTATTTTTGTGGTGATGCCCTCCATTCCAGAACTCTTGTCGTTATCTAATGATCTGACAATACTAACTGCACAGTCATTATCCATTTTCAGTTCTTCATAATTGAAAATCTCTATCTGTTCGTGTATGTCAATTGGTATAACATCTATGCCTGTAGAGTTATCATTACATATACCTGCTTTGTTGAAGTAATCGTTTAACTTATCTTCAACTGCTCCTCCTTCATTCGTCTCGTCAGCATCGTATTCAGGATAACATTGGGTGGTTGTACCATCCCCCTTCCAGCATTCATTGAGGGACCTCCAAAACCGTTTTGGGTTCTTAGAATTGGCTTCTAGGTTCTTCCGAATCCTCTTAGATGTTAGTGTTTTTAGATCATTAGTTATACACCTTCTTAACTTTCGTATACGCTTTAGAGATTCCAAATATACATCAGTATCTCGATCTATCTTTGATAATTTTTTCAGCAATTTTGCTCTTTCCTTGATTTTATCATCAATGTATTTTGGTATATCTCGAGCTTTTGTGTTTATACCAGTCTTCTTTTTAATAGGGCAGATATCGTCTAGACTATTCCTTAAGTACATTTCAAAGTGATTATAGGAATCAGGCGTATCATCATCACATATATATAACCATCCCCTATTTCCCTTATTCTGTCTTCAGTTAAGTATTTAGTTTCTCTGTATTCTATATTACGTTTAACAATTTTTTCTTTAGTTTTTTTCCGTGTGGTGAAAATCGCAACATGATCACTAAAGTAAAAATTAACATTCCCTGATCTATGGATGAATTTACAATTAGTATAAATATGGTCTATTGTGCTTTTTCCCTTATTATGTAGGTAGGTCTCACAAGTTTTAATCAAATCTAAATTGTTGTTTAGTAGAAAAGTTTTCATTTTTCTATATTTGTTACAGTTTACCGCTTTACAATTGACATTAAAATCCCCCATTATCCAAACTTCCATATTTAGGAAATCGACATCATTAACTATTTTGTCAAGATAGTCATAGCATGGTTCAGGGTTATCCCCTGGAGGCCGATAAACTGATATAATTAACATTTTCTTCCACCCTGGGTATTCTACAGTGCAAGTCAAACATTCCAAATGCTCATTGACGTGAGGGGTGTGAAATATATGTGATTCTGCTTCCTGGCTTCCAATTAACTGGGTTGAATCTGGTACACTTGTCTCACCAAAATGACCCTATAAATCTTTATAAAGATTGTCTTTAGATCGTGTACCTCGTTAGGGGCAAACATCGCTGACAATTGCAGGGGGGGGGGGGGGACGTATCCCAGGTAAATGGATCCATACCATTCAGATGAGCAGATCAGAATTCCAGTGCGATTTCCCAGACAAATGTCCGGGAGGTACATGTATGCCACCGTGTGAATTCCGCCTTGAATGCACAGGCATTAAAAGAGAAGGAATGTTGCGTGGGTGTCAGTGGCTGCATATATCCAACTACAGGAATACCCATATGCTATGTACATGTATGTCTGTCCTGAAAGTTAAAGGTCAATATGCAAGACTGCACACTCTATCTAAATACCCGCCTGACATTTCCATATTCACAAATGTCAGTAATTTGTAAAAGACATGCGGTTCTGTTCCCAGATGAAGAATGGCTGGAGGAGGACTCTGAGGCCTGACCTGCTACAGCAGGAAACACATAGTTAGGATATAATTTGTCTTCATGAAGCAGTAAATGTCAGCAGGTTTTATAACATAAATAGCAATAACGAGATTCGAATGTGCAGAACCTGATCATCTAATATAATCCCAAATTGAATATATTACATCTTTAAGCGCCAGGGAGTAAGAAGGTGATGCCTCCAACATAGTTTAGTATACAGTAGAACCCCGCCTAACGGACACCCAGCGTAAGCGGACACCCCGCGTTAAGAGGCCGCACCCACCTACTACGATAAGGTCCTCGTTATACTCCGATAGGACCCCAACAAGTAATTTTCCCAATGAACTACGATAGAATTCTTATCGGGAACTTCAATCGTAAGCAAAAAAGAAAGGCGCCAAGGTTTTGATGGTTCCCGATATAACGGACACCTGTGCTCGGAACGGTTCCCTCTATTAGATGTTTATCCTAACCCCGCGTAAGCGGGTAGCCTGAGTAAGCGGGCACTTTGACCCGGAACGGAGGGTGTCCGCTTACGCGGGGTTCTACTGTACTGTACAATGACATTTCAGAACGTGAATACGTGTTACATACGGTAAGTCATAGCGGCTGTTTGAAATAAGCACAGGCGGGAGAGTCAGTGACAGAACATAGTCTGTGCCCAGAACCAGAATTACAACTTTCTATAGGACTGCAATAGTGTTTATATTTCATTCCAACTATTATTCACTTCTTACAATATGAACATGGAGGTGACCAAGTCTCAGTCATACCAGGGACTCTTGGTATCTTCACCCTGCCGTGTGAACTGCTCCTGTTAGAGGGTTAAGCACAGCAGATAAGAACTACTTTATCATCGATAGTGGTGAGACAATGTACCCCATTTATTCTGATAAAACACACCCGGGGCACCACACCTACAGAGACGTTACATCCTCGGTTATTCATCAGCAGGAACCTCCCCTGTACATGTGTGTATACCCCCTCATTACGGTCGACGTATTTATCACACTTTACCCCTGCAGTCAGAAAAGCCCAGCTTCTATAATGATGGCGGGTTTTTATGAGGTGTAATTACAAGAGTGTATGACGCATAGGCAGCCTTAAGGATCCTAGCAGCGCAGGCCATTTAGATTCGCCTGATCAAACTAAGGGAGAAACATCCCTGGCTTGCATGACGTGATGCCATCCTCCTGGTACATCCCTCTCTGGTAGATCAAGATGAATGAGCAGGTGTCCTTACGACAGATTGTACACTCCAAGAATTAATAGCTTTATATTAGACTTTGGAAAGGCTGTTAGTTACTTAATGCCCTAGTCACACTGGGGTAAAATATGGCGTATCCAGTATATCTGCACGTTTACGTTTTATGAAATCTATAGATACGTAGCAATAAGCGGGAAAATGCGGAGTTACGTAGACATGTAGAGTGGGAGTGTATAATAAAGCCTTAACAAAACGTAGCATAAACGTGGAGTCAGAATTCCTATTTCTCAGGGATCTTTCTATTTCTCAGGGATCTTCCTATTTCTCAGGGATCTTTTTGTACCTGGCTCAATGTTGGCTCTGTATTCATCCTCATCACTAATTACTATTTTACTCATATCAAATTATCATGTACTGATTGACAAGATTGATGTATTCATTTATTCATGGAAGACCTGTCAATAGACAGATTGAATAAACGCCTTTCAAACCAAAAAAAAAAATTAGTTTTAAAAATCTTCAACTTATCTCTTTTTTTTTCTCATGCGTAAATGAACGCCGAAATACGCCACAATAAGTCCCAATACGTAAATGAATGTTAATAAAGCAAAAAAACAAAACAAAATAAACAGGAACGTTCACAATGAGCAGCTAGTATGTGGTGTTCACCGTTATCTAATGCGTAACAAAAAAGTCAAAATGTAACGCCATGTGACTGGATTGCGCAGTTAAACGTAAAAACATTGAATCTATGTAGTTGATTTGTAAAGGTCGCATTCATTCTGACACATATAAGAAACTCCGTTTTCTTTATGTCAGTCTGACTGGGGCATATAATAACACTGAATACAAAGCGAACGGTTTCAGCATCTCCTATCCAGCGAAACGGCTGCCCTTCTGTGAATTAAGATTTAACCCTTCAAGAGCCACACATCATTCACCATGTACCCATACTACAGCAGGTACCAAAACCAAATGTGGCCTTTGTAAGGCCCACTTTTGTAGTCAATGCTATTAGATGAAATTATGAACATAAAAATCCCAGTAAATCTGTATTTTTTTATCAGAACTTTCCGATATTTCGATGACCTACTGGCAACACTTGGGCTACTATGTCATATAATTTTCATAATCCTTCGATAATTTTTTAAAATGTTACAAAGGAAAAAATACAGCATTGCTCATCCATTCCATACGGGAATGCCATATGGCATTGTCCTGCTATGGCTAGGGGAATGCCATATGGCATTGTCCTGTCATGGCCAGGGGAATGCCATATGGCATTGTCCTGCCAGAAAGGGTTAAATATAAAGGAAATGAATGACTGAATCACCTATCTTTGGGATATACACTACATTAAATGTGAATGAAAATGGACCGATTTCTAATTGACTGACAGAGAAACATTATTCAACAATGTTTATTCCACATTCTGTCAAAGTAACAAAAGTTCATCCATGGGGAAAATTATCTATGACCTAAGCGTTGCAATACTAAGACAATACTAAGATATTTGGAAACATGTGGTTTATCCAAATTGATCCAAGATACAAGGGTTCATACACAAATACTTAAAAAAGGATTCATGGAGAAATTGCAATTAAAAACTCGACACGCTTCACTAGGAATGTGTAAATGCATGAAATCACATCATGTTTACGCGGAAACACGCTGCTCTCGCCTGAATGCTCAATTGGTTTTTCATTTTCGAATAAGGCCCGTAAAAAGAAATTGGGCATTGAAATTGTTTATTTCTCAGGAGATTCCAGTGGACACGGCCTTGTCCAATTACACAACGTTAATGAAATATCATTTTAGAGTAGGATTAAATTTGACTGCTCATTCCAATACATTGGCCCTTGCTTCCGATTGCGTTGATGGATGGCTGTACAGATTTTACTGCCACGCAGCTTCCCGTCTTGGCAGCAATAGCTTGGCCAACCTGCACCATATAAATAAACCACAAACCATTCAACGGAATGATCAATCCATATAAATAATTAACGCCTAAAAGCTGGTGCTGAGCCCCGACCCAACTGGCCACAGTGACGGGCAATGTGTGGTGCGAACAAGACGCCTCCCACCCATTCCAGTTTATAAAAATGATACTGGACTTGAAAAATGAGAATTTCATTCTGCCTTATGTCTTTATTGACTGCTCAAATACGATTTTAAAATTTCAGGAAGGCTTCAATGCTGATAAATGCTTTGGTTATTGCTTCTCGGAGATATTTCACTCAGAAAAATACCCAGGGATTGTGGTGGGTGTTCCTCGGTTGCAATGTAATGACCCGCCTTGAGTCCGTGTTCTGGAAAAAGATACTGTTAAGGATCGCTGCTGTTTTCTGGCGTAGTGAGCTGAAAGAACAATATGGCGTGAGTTAGGGTAGTGCTATATGGAACAGTTCAGTGTGGTATCAGAGGACTATGCATAAAGTATGCACGTACAATCTGGGAAAATGTTGACCACACCCACTCTATCTTTTATCATACATCTGTGCAAATACTTCTGCGAGTTACTTCACATTCTGGGGCATGCAGTATATATTTTGTTCAGCACCTGTATGCAACAATTAGAGTGTACTGTACGGTTTGGACAGAAAAGGTTTAAACATATCTATGGCAATCAGTTAAACGCAGATGGACCACCCTCCTATCAAATATTTCACATTCGGCAAGTGGCTTAAACCAAACATCAGTTTGTAGAGTGTATACGCGCCACTGATGTCACTGCTTATGACAGTGAGCATGTGGCATGTCTTAGAATGGAGTTGCGCTTCAACAGCCCTCTACATTGATTAACAGTAAACTATTACAATATAGCAAAAATATATTTAAGATACACTGAATCTGGATAAATCCGTTGACTGGATCGCATCTAAGAATTGTGAAATCAAAGACTATTACAATATAAGTGTGTAATAAAGACAAGACAGCTGAAGTATGTCCATCTTGAAAACAAACCTCAATTCCTGATGGCCTATAGTACGTAACTCGCCCTATGGGATCATGACGTACTCAAAGCTGTCAGGAATTTCGATCGGATCGGATGAATTCTTACATAATGAGGTCTTCATTATTATATACCTCAAATTGTTTGTGAATCTTCAAACAAAAGCGGTATCCTTCAATCCCAAATTCAGCGTAAAGTTCTGGTAAAGTTTGAATATTTACAAGGTTAGACTTGCTGGAAGTGGTGGAACCTAGGCTCGAGCTGGTACCAACGTTCATTGGGCAATGCACATTTTTTTCTGAAGGCAATGTCATCTCTACGCTTTATTCATCCTATTTCAATTTGAACACTGTCATTGAGCATATTTGAATATATACAAATGATAAAAACTCCTCTTTAATGAAAGTTAGTTTGTTATATGACAGCGATTACTATTGGAGACCTTATCGGAATGAACTAACCCTTACCCGGTGTTTACACAAGGGAATTATAGGCGGCGATTCTTGAATTTTGCACAACCTGACGACGTTTAGCTGACAATAGCTAGAAAGCGGTACATATATAAAGTGTAAACGCTTGAGGAAATTCTTTGGTTGATGACTATCACAGCCGATATTGAATAACCGAGCACCTGATGACTATTGGCAGGACGATCTAAAGTCGTCACGTTAAAAGCCGGGTGAGTTAAAATTCTCAGAAAAGTCTGGTACCCCTCCTAGTGACGATAGCCCAATACACAGGAGAAAGATTTGCTGCACATCAAGATGATTATTGGGTTCTAGGTGCTTGTTGAGACGAGGTAAAAGCCTGTCACCAACTGCTGTCGTTAGTTCTCCCGCTGACGTCCAGGTGGCGTCAGGGAGGCGCAAGCAAGCCAGAATCAGAACGCTGGGAACACAAACGATGTGTTCCGCTTTCCCATATATCATTGATATAGTATGTGCAGTAATATCATGAAATCGAATGGTTTGATATAACAACTTAGACTGTGGCACAATTCATATTCCCTTATGATAGTCGTACCACACTCATGCACACTCGTACCACTCGTATGAGTAAAACCCTATTGTAACTGAATGGCAATGTGGATAACCTGATATAGATTTTGATATCAACGAGCAGTTTTTATCTTCAAGGAAAGTTGTTTCTGTGATATATATTGTAGTGCACTGATCAATATTTCGTGACCATCCTAGGATGAGTAGTTGGACGTATTCAAAGGTTATAGGTTTATTTGTGTATCAATGTACATCTGTTTATATTTATATGTAACGTTTTTCGTCGAATACGTGAGGCATCGGCGGGTATGTTGGGTAATGCTGAATGACGGATAGCCTCACAAAGGACTACGGATAGAGACGGGAGGTGATCCCAAGTGCAAAGAGCATATGGTGAGGGACCCAATGAGAGTCCAACGAATTGAGGCATCCTAACTGACCACCTGATGGCGTGAGGGAGGATTGGTGGATGATGAGGGACATAGAGAATAAGGGAAAATAAAATAGTTGGTTGGTGAGGCTTTGGAAGAGATCCTGGACTGACACCAACGAGGAGCCAAGAGCCTTTACGACCTGCAGCAACTTATTAGCTTGAAAAAGACTATGAAGGACTGGGTTGTTAAAGCTATTGTTACAGCTATCACGAACTCTGAAGTTCTAGGGGATAGATTGTATTTGACCAATTGCTCCCATATTTTTTTGAAATATGTGATTTCCTAAATAATCGATCTAACTAACTGGGAAATACCTGAAAGGGTTGGTATCATTTGAGCATACTTCGACAGTGAAGTTTTGCACAAAAAGAGGCACACGCAGTGTAAGAAAAATTGATGCAATCTGAGTAATTAATACATCTCGATACTTCAACATTGATCACTTCTTTTTCTGATAAACGAAGAATGATCAATAAAAGCTACTGTTAGCAAAGCCTATGCCTATAGTTTAATGTCAACTGTATTTATATGTGCCTTTCACTACAGACATTAGCTGTTAGTGATATGATTTTGTCACATTAACCCTTTAAGGACGGCCACCTGTGGCAGAGCTGTCACCATAAAGACGGGTGCTAGTGGTAGTGCATATCTCTAGATGACGAACACATTTGAAATAGTCATAATTTGATGTTCCATCACGTGATATTATTGGTAATCAATAATATTTCACTTATTTTAGCTTACTAATATTGATTTTGATGTTATAGCTACATTTCCTGTAGATTTCATGTAGATCGATAAATTATTTCCTTGTCAAAAACAATTTTATTGATTTTAGAGAAATGATGCCTTGAGGCATCATTCGGTCTAGGCCGGTTGATGCCTCAAGGCATCATTCGTCCTTAAAGGGTTAACAGAATTGTTTCAAAATAGGGTCATGAATAGCTGGGCCATAAATGTTTCCAAATGTTCTCATCCACTGCCCAAGGTGGAAATGGGGGACATCCACCGACCAGTTATGGCTGAGGGTCAATCCTGAATGTTTCAATACGAAGAATAAGCACTAAGATTTTACAGTGCATCAATATGCAAATAATACAGAATCGTGATTGGTTAACCCCTTTTTCAATTCACCCATAAAGCGGGATTCACAAGTAGAGACTTATGTATATGAGACGGGTGTACTTAATACCTCTTCACCGGTTTTAAATGGGATTCACACGGTGGGACAAATGGACCTGAGACTGGTGTACTTCACACCTTTGCGCCAGTCGGCTACTATTTCCAACTGGGAACAAAGTTTCACAGATTGGGGTGTTCTACAGTCTCAGGGGAACATGGCGGATTCAATTCACATGAGAAGATTTAACAGGTACATAGTCTCACCCCTACACTCCTACACAGGGTACACAGGGTACACAGTCGCCGACTCAGGGTACTTCCCCGTGTGAATAGGTGTTATTTGAGACCGCTGAGACCCACAGATTGGGGGAGAACGTGTGAAATACATTTGTCTCACCAAAATGTCCCTCTAAATTTTAAACCTGCTTAAAGTCAAAATCTCATGAGATTCTGTTCCTTGTTAGGGGCGATTGTCGCCGACAATTGCAAGAGAAAAAAGTTGTCTCAGCAAAATGAAAGCCTGTCATTCACACGAGGAGATTGTGTTCCAGTACCGAATCTCAACAGGATTTGTCTCAGACAAACGGCCTGTGAGGTACATGAATCCCACCGTGTGAATCCCGTTTTAGACAATTCTCCTCAAGTAGAAAAATCTCATAGTAAGGAAAATTGGAGGATTGGATTCACTTGGAAGGGCACACCGAGTCTCAAAGTCCTTCACGGCAGGGGCCCTCCTCATGTGAACAATCACCTGGGACTCACGTACCCCTGAGGTGAGCTTGCTGGCTTCCTATGGGCTAGGTTGCAGTAGGAACATTTGTTTCACCAAAACGCTCCTATATACACATGTATATATATACTCTTTAGATTTTGCACCTCGTCGCTGACAATTCCAGGGGGAAACCGTGTCTCATGGACATAGAACCCTTCTATTCAGGCGAGGAGATTGTGTTACAGTACAAAATCTCAATGGGATTTGTCTCAGACAAGTTCCCAGAGAGGTACATAAATCCCTCATTCTGTAGTCCACTTACAGTTCAAAGGATTGCATTGCTCGTCGGCTTCGTTGGTCTATACGCCGGCATTTAATCAGTGTGTCTATAGTTTATCACGATTCATTTCTTCATCGGAGAAGGCAGTTCCCTCAGAGCGGTAACATGACCTATATCCGCCGGCTTTCTCCCGCCTATATATTGCTATTATACATCCCACTGGTCCTTTATAGAATATTGTCAGAGGAACTTATTACACAGAAAGCGGGTGTGACTACACTCTAGAAATCTAATAGAAGTTTATTGAATGCTTTTGATATTACCGGAAATCTGGTCTGACACGTGCTTTTAAATTCATGGAGTTATTCAAGGAGAAACGGGGGTATGAATAGCTAGGGGGTGTGGGAGAACAGGGTGATGTTGCAGTTTTATTTCCCATCTAGCCATTAAATAGGGTGGGAATACATCAACTTTCCCAAAGCATTTAGCGATAATGTAGTAATATAGCTTTCTACCATTTTATTTTCTAAAACCTGAATTCTTATTCATATATCACCAGCCTGTCACTACAGGCTGGTAATATATAAATATCATATATTAAAAAGATCTATTTAAACTATAGAATTTAGAATGTATAAGGGGTTTATAGTCGCATGACTATATGTACACAATTCCATTTCTTTTCTCCGTGCAATGTAAGTATTTTCTTTCTCAACATCCTAACATCAATCTACAAAGTAACAGGTACTACAGTGCAAAGCAGAATGAACAGAATTATCTGCTCGATTTCCATCTGCTGAAATCTATAGCCTGCGCTTTTTAATTTTTTTTTACCAGAACTAATCGTTGTTGATCCTAATCTTCTATGGCTTAAACTTATATGAAATAGAGAAATGAATATCTATAGAAAGATAGAAGGTCATGTTCTCTGATACAGATTATACTGCCATAGAAGACAGTTTACTGCCATAGAAACCGATAAATATGTATCATGAGACGAATACCGAAAGGCTCTTTTAGTCTCACGTGTCCATCCCTCCTGACATGGTAATCATTCAGAAATGTGATATATGGCAGTTTCTCGTTTACTCACTGCTCAGCTAATATGTACAGTGGGCTTTGTTCCGTTCTATCAGATGGTCACGTGACCCAACTCGGAGCTAGACATGATGAAACAATCAGCCATCAGTAACTGAAACTGGACGTGGAATACTGAAGGGGAATTAGGTGAACACGTCTGCTAAAGATCAGTTTCGCTCAGAAACTTCTATCATTATATATCTATGGAATACTACCCGCTGCTAGGGGTTCCCACCGCCCACTCTTCATTAATCCCACTTTGATGGCCGTATGTTGGTCAACCAGGAGTGCATTTTGCATGAGACTAGCTGCAAGACAGGTTTAGGTTTTGGGAACTAATCGTTCAGCATTCATCGGTAGATGTGCATTAGGCTTAATTTAGGTATATTATCCCATAAAATACGTCCCTCCACCTCTGGCGTCGGGACATATCTTAAGGAACAAATGAGCTCGACCGGCCATCCCTGCTGACTCAGTAACCATGTTTTCTCTTATTACTAAACCCATGATATGACACGTATAAAAAGAAGATTATTGATCGGAATTCAACAGACAAGATTGATTTTCAATTAGCCCATTACAATTATGTGGCCGTAGTTGTTTTTTCTTTGATCACATATCCCTGTAAGTGTTTTTTATCTGTCCTGGTAGAAGAAATTTCTCATGCCCTATTTTAGAAACACACCTCATGCTAGATTCACATCCTTGCACTATCCATATCAGCAGTACTCCTGCTACCGTTCTCCAGACACCCAGTCCTGATGTGGCAGTGAGCTTTGCCTTTTTATTAAAGGATCCGTAGATCTCTCCCTAAAAAATGAGAGTACTATTCTGCGCACAGTAAAATACATGTGGCTTTGATGTTGGTTGCTGGCGGGCTGCGGGCCTCGCCTTGTTGTGGCGGTGTTGGCAGAGCAGTGTTCCGTTACTCAGTACCGGCGCCAAGCCGCTACTACCACTCCTACTAAACCCTCGTCACATAATCGGCCTATTTACCAGCGGACCTTCTTTTTGATCCCACTCAGTCCGAAACCGATGGATCTGTTATCAGTCCACCAACTCGCAAAGACAACCTCAACATGGTGTCTCTCACTGAACACTTTATATCGTATGAGCTCCATAGATGATGTTCGCCGGGATTAAGGAATCTAGTATTCTCAATGGACATTTAGGTTCTTATTTTAGTGGACTTGATTTCTTCCGTAGTTGACACTCGGGTGATTTTACGCTCATCATTTTGACTGATTCACAATATCACATTTCTCTCACAATTTCTAAGGTGATATTTTTTTCGGCCTTGCTTTGTTGTATGGATAAGAATAGAATAGCTACAACCTGACTGCCTATACCTGATAATCTATCCACATCCTTACAAGTCTATATGTAATTTTATTACTTCACTACCATTATGATACCTTCAAAACACAGAGATCTCCTTGTTTTTCTCTCTTTAGTCCTTAATGTTCACCTCATGTGATATGTGCTATTGTTCATATTCATTTAGTCGATATGCAGGTTGTCTTTTTTTCTAACTTCCTTTACTAGTAACTTTTGAGTATTAAAATATAGGAACAACTCAGCACTTCACAGGATGTCAGTCATGTTCCATGTACAAACATGTCCGTCAGAAATATTACATTTATCAACATGTTGGTTGTTGTATGGCTAAAAATAAATCTATTTAAAGATCTTTACTTACTGTCTTGTGTAGCGGAAACTACAATGCAAACAATTTTAAAGTAATTTATCAAAAAATTAAGAATGAGTAATAAATCAAGGATTAAGAAAGAGATTTGAGGAAATATATATCTTGGGAGTGAAGTCATTTCAACATGCATTATCTAGGAGCAGGCTGGTATTCAGCAAACTTATTTAAGTCACACAATGATAGAGTCAGTCAAGTAAAACTAATTGATTATGAATATTAGTGAGGAAGAAATAGTTCCAAAACACTGATTAGTGGGTCAGGTAAGTTAATGAGTCGTTTTGAATTTGTTTAAAGGATTACGAACAACATTAGGGGGGCAAGCTTATATTGACAGCATACCAATAAGCTCTGATGATCTGTTTCAAGAATGTCAAATGATGAAACCAGGAAAGGGAAAGAACAATTGTTAGCTGGGGTAATTAGGGAATTGTTTAGAATTTCAGCAATAAAAGAAGTCGTTAGGATGGAGTATGGGTCTCAAACAAGATCACAAGGAAAAAGTAACCTACATTTTGCTAGATCAAGAAAGGGGAAACTCAGGAAACAAGCCATTTACTTGGACGTCACATTTTGGAACTCACTGACAAGGGAAAATGAAAATGTCAAAAAGAATATTCAAAAAAAGAGGTAATTGCAAAAATGAACGAACTGATTTGGTGACTAAATATATACAGGAAATAAGGTGGTTGTTAAGGTACGACCCGTTGGCTATTCCGCACTAATATAATCACCATTAATTGTATATATACGGTTCAAAATATTTGAATCAGAGAGTAGTTTACTGTTGAAAATGAATAGTATTGATATGAATGCAACTTCTTACTTGACAACAACAACAATAACAACAACAACAACAGCCAACCTTAGAACTCCCAGATATGCCTGATGAGCCAGATCAAAACATGGTGAAACTGTACATGGAAATAAAATGCTTAGGCCTTAAACATTATTTACAGCGTTGACTATTGGGTAGACAGTCTACAGCCGTCACGCTTTAGTCGTCTAGTGTAAACGCCGGGTTAACGCCGACAATCACCGACCATTTTGTATGGATTCCTACAAATCGTGTTATCTGAACGAATCAGTTACATGAATGTCTGGAAGGTCACAGCAGGCTGCCGAAGCATCAGAATATCCACAAGAAAGCCATGTTACTTGCATTTCATGATGATAGTTGCTCATTTCAGTCACAAAGCAGTCATTATTTGGTGTCTCTAGCATGTATATTTACGTATAGAGAATTCCTCATGTCTATTAATGATAAAATACTGCTGTTCATGCAGGATTGGCTTATCAAGAGAGTACTGTAGTAGAGAGTGTGTGAGACGAAGCAGAGGTAGCTCACGACCACGGGGAGGAAAGGCTTGCCCCACGTCGGTTTATATTGCCGATCGTATTTCCGCCAAAATGACGTTCTTGTTTCTGATTGGTCCTCTCCAAAACAACAAAAATTCGCGCCTGTTCTTCACAGGCGTCTGTGTGTAGTCAGGTGTGACAAGAGAGCACTGTAGGGTACTTTAAACTGATCTTCCTGATTTTGTCGATGAAAAGCCATGAAAGTATCAGCATTTCTTCAGTAATTATAATTGGAGCTTTCCATATCCTCTAAAATAATTTTTAATCTTCTTCGCAGCATCCGCCAATCTATATGTAGAGTGAAGCAGGGCAAGGAATGTACGTGATGTACTTGGTTACAGAATCAATTTCTGTACAGTTAGACCGCTGGAATTCAAGGTTCCTCTATAAATAGGCTTTTGATGGCCATCCATCCGGATAGAAAGCAGGCGCCAAACGTCAATTAATCATTCAAGTGTCACATTTTTACCAGATTATTGCAGGGATGACAAGAAAACTAAACTTTAAAAAAAGGTGAAGAAAAATAAATTAAATACCCAACTCATTAGGTTTCAGATATCATTGTACTGTAGGAATCACTTTGGAGCACGAACTGTAATCGATCTGAAACACACGTTATTCAAAATGGCTGACATTGCGCATGCAAAAAAGTACCAAAACGATTTCATGCTGGTTTTAGGTGAAATCTGATAATACAGATTTGTTCTCGACCTCTCATCCTCTCGCCGTATGGGGACCACATGACTCAAGGAATTCGGATGATGCCATTTTGTTATTCAATCCACCATCCTATAGCAAACATGCTTCACTCATTCCGTAAGGAAAAAAGACCAATAAAAGACCATGTAATACCTTAACTAAACTAAAAAAGAGAGATGCTTTACAAAAACGGCGCAGTACAACAGAAAAGAAGATATTGAACATATCTAAATGTGTATTCGTAGACTTAAATGCACATAATGCCAACTTCAATATAAACTAAGAGCTCCTAGGAGGGCAGATTCCGTACCTTTTGATAACATAAGTACATAGGGAAAACTGAGGCTAACTGCAATAATAGAAATATAATGCCAGGGACACACCGAGCGAGTCAAGTCAGCGATCTCTGGAATCGCCAATACAAAATAGCATGTTTGTGAGATATCATTTCATAGTAATATCTCCCACCGATAATTTAGCATATCGGAAGCACTAATCAGGTGAAATATGAAAAAATAGCTCACATGCGCGCCATTATGTTTTGGTGATTCCAGCTTCAGGTAGAAGGTAATACACCCGAATAGATTGTAGAGAATACAGCTTATTAGAATGGCTGGCTGTCACAGGATGATTTAACACGCTATTCTGCAGTGCTGAGCCTGGGGATGGGTGATGGCGGTGGTTGTGGTACTGTCAGTCCCCACTGCAGACCTTAATCACAGCCGGCATTCTCTATTTTAATTAACACATTAGAGGTACGATCGATTCTTTGGGGTTGAGCCCAGGGCCAAAAATACTGAGAGTTGACTAGAGGAGATTAAGAGCTGATACGAGTGGACTGTACCACTACTATCTATCAGCATGTAAAGAGTCATGTCCTCTCTGTATTTGCCTATTTGTTTATATTTATTAACGTGCTCCATTAATTATATATAGATTATTTTTCACCCCAACTGTCTTCCATACACAAGATCGGTGCAATTTCATGTTGGCTCCAATTAGAACCGATTACTAGAAATACTCCGGATTTATGTACATTCAAAGCGCTAACAGAAACTATTATGTATGAATCAATACAGAGTCTATAACTACCCAATCAAGTTATGTTATCTAGGATCGTATTGTTTAGCATATGGAATCTCAAAGTATGACCGCTCAAGCTTGTATGTCTGACCAGTCTATGTGAAAAACATACCAATTCCCTGTTAGTTAGATAAGTTTACCTGTACGCAGGACCATGTAAACCAACCCAATAATAAGGCTGAGGTCCAAGCCTCTTTGCTGAGATATCAATGATCAATGTATGAGATGTAACAAAAAAGAATTGTAGACCAACCAATTTGTCTCAATAAAAAGACTTCTGAAAAAAGATACCCATTTTTGTTGTTGTTGTTGATACTTTTATTGGGTCTAGGTTATTTATATTTAGGTTATTCATATTTATTTAGGGCACATAACTATTGTGTTATGGAAGCGGCCATCTTTCCCCCGACGCTAAACAAAACACCAGATGATTATTCCAGTTATCAATGGATTTTTTCAGAAATAGTTGTTTTGTTTGCCATCAAAGGGTTATAACCTTGTCGCACGATTATCTATGGATTATGACAGCAGATCATAGTAGTTGCTCCCGACTACATTGGCGCTATATTACGATTTTTGGCGGATGATGGCGGAACTAGCAATCAGTCTGTGCCCTATACCTCATATAATACGAAGGGCCTGCTATGATCTTGCTAAAACGTGATACATCACGACCAATGATAAGGCAAGTATCCCATAAATGCCCTTTATGATGAGTCAAGGCAGTGATTTGAAAGTGGGAGGAACCACTTTACATATTGATTATCATCTCACCTTTGGTATTATTTACCCATAGACATAACATTAGGAACTTGTACTCAACGCCCATGGAGTATTATAAAAAGAGCTCTCAATGAGTAATAATGTCACAAACTGATAATCTAGGATCCTACTTTTTCTGTATGCTATAGAGACCCAGGGAGATGTGGGTCAACTTTATTCAACACTTGTGGATGACCTTATGGACGGCTTATACTGTCTTAACGAACAGACATAGAGGGAAACTATGTTCCGGTGAGCAAAAGTTCAAAGTTACGAGGTAAGGCTTGGAAAAATTACTGCCCAAGGCGTCAGCTGCGGGCAGTAATTTTTCCAAGCCTTACTGAGTAACTTTGACTTTTGCTTACCAGTACTTGGTTTCCCTATTCCTATATACCTTCAAATATCGATAAAAATGCTTAATTCTTTACCTGAAAAACTTTCGAAGCAAATGGCCACCCTTATTGACTAACCACAACAGCTATTGTGTCGTCCCGCTGCTGTATTGTATCACGTGATCAGAGCGGGAAGAAAACGTCAGAGCGGGACGAAAACATGAGAGCGAGACGAAAACGTCAACCTCGACACATAACTTATTTTTAATGCACCCCCCAGCAGCGGTATGTAACTCTAGTTAGTTCAATAATGGGTATATAGGAATAACGATTATCAAATGATAACCATTGTACGAGGTACAGAAACGGGTCTCCGTGTAAGATCCTAGATTATTAAAAGGGCCCCGGTAGTCAGTGATAGAGGTGAAATATGATTTGAAGCGCAATCAGTCCAAGGCCACTGAAATAGCCATTCGTTTTGATTGCCTGACAACCAAAACACATGGCATATTTTCAGCAGCTATGGAACTCGATGTAGTTCCTTCTTACTACAGAACGGTGAATAATTGATTCGAGCAACAACTTTAATATGTCCATGTTGCTCACAAAGTCGCTCATTGAAATGCTTATCATGTAAAAATCTACATCTTCAGGCGATGGAACTTCGCTTTTTGACTTCCATTTGTCGTCTGGTCCGAAGTACAACGTTGACGGAACGGTGAAAGATTCAGTGTGCTCTATTCGTCTGTTCATGATATCACGAAGAACGATAGAATAAAATACCAATCCTCTAAAACCCGACCACTCCAATTGAATTCATCCATTCGCCAGCTGGGGAATCTTTGTATAGAACATCAATTCTCTGACTCTGAAGACGAATGATCGATCCTACTGAAAAAAATACATGCATATTCTGTGGCAATTCTATTGGCTGGTTTTTCTTTTGCAATGCATGGGGCATGAGTCTGGTTTTCAATGCATGGATAATTTGAAAGATTCAAGACATGAACACAGCTATCTTTCCTTGAATAAAGAATACGGCGCAAAGAGAGCAGAGAACTAAAAGTTGGTAATGCTTATTGCTACGTTGCAGCTGACGAATCTGCCAAACCATGATTTAGGGAAAGCAATAAATAACTTTGTTTGTGCATACTTGTAATGCGGCGTTTCCACCTGCCGATAATAACCACTGATTATGGTATTTCGCACCCCCGATCGTTTATGCGACAAATTTAGTGCAATAATCGTCAGGTAGAAATAAAAATGGGCAACGATTTTTCTTCCCTGCCCTATGCAATATGGCACCACCGACCGACTTCTGCACCCACCAACAAAATCAAAGCACATTAAATTAATCGAAGATGCTCTGCATTGTACTATCAAAAGTCCACCTTTGCAGTGCATGCACCATCGACCTTTCACAAGGAAAGCTACCGACCGATTTTTGTACAGCGTGAAAATTATCTATTGGTTTTTAGTCGGCAGTAAATTCCTAAGTAGATTTCTGTGGTCTAATGATCAACATAGTTTTAAGAGTTTGTGAGAGTGAGTCATACAGAGTTTGTGCAGGATAAAGGGTTTGGCTTTTCAAGTACAATGATTTTTTTTCTTTTAAACTGGTTGCCCGTCGCAATGATCCTTGTGGTAGGTGGGAGATTGTTCCATGCACTAGCCCCATAATGGAGTACATTTCTTTAGTATATATTGTTATTTGTTTTTCATGGCCTTTTAGAGCGTGCTTGCTAAAGGTAATAGTGCTCACATGTAGACTTCCAAGTCAGGCAGTTGCAGAAATGGCAAGTTGACCTGGTACAAGTGGGTTACAGAAAACTATCCACAGATATAGAATATAACCCTAACCTTTTAATTGTTATTCATTTATAATTGTACGCTCATCGTCAATGATGAACATTCTATTTGCCCCTAGTTGTATACATATAATTCAACACATGGGTCGTACGCTGGTCTTCCAGGTACGGCACGAGCCGGCATAGCTGTCTGCTGTGACGCTCAGACTATATCCTACAGTGCGGGTTCATTGCCCCTATCGGTGTCAGTCGCAGGTATGTCAGATTAGAAAATAACGACGTCCCATATGCCATCTGTCTATTCTTTCTGACAATCAGTTAGCCGGGGATTTAAATGAGGGCAGAATGATACCTTGGCAACGCCACTATTGGGGATAATACAATAGGCATTAATTAAACGGAAGATACTGGGCATTGTGATTTTTTATTTTAGAAACTTGATTCTCTTCGGAAAGAAATATATATGGATAATAATAAATTAATCTACATATCAGCGAACGTCAATCCTGAATCAGCAAACTCTTCTAGCTTATCTTTGTAGGGAAGAGAATTGTAAGTAGGATTGCTGACAGATGCTACTGGCTAATTGTCATATGCCTGTGACCGAAGGACTATGAAATACTACCTGCTGCAAGGAGTGCAGTATAAATAATGTTCGGGCTCAATGTGACGTAATTAATAAGCTATGAATCGATAAATTGAATAAACTGGCTTTTCTTAGGTACATGTATATTAAGAAAAAAACAACGTAGTGACCGAGCCGTAGATATGTCGTTCTTGACCGTTTGTGACAAAATTACGTACGACGCCGGAGGCGGAGGGACATATCTTATGAAATACAAAAGACCTCGAACGGGCATCCCTACAGGCTCAGCAACCACTTTTCTCTTATCATTAGCGCCTATACGAAGTCACTTTTTAGTCCAAAGCCGTACAAATCTAACTGAACGACGGAATTAGCGGCCCCTAAAACGGTGTATAGTAAATCGCTGGCGATGCTAAAATAACTGCATCTATTACTTGACAGAATCTAGAGGTTTAACTCTTTAACTTCTTCAAGCACATACATCCCTGGGTCCTTTAGAGAAACGACGTTAAAGGACAGTGACCCGCCATTTGCGTAGATTTAACTGCATCAGTGAACTTTTAAACAAGGTTTGTACAACAGCAGATCTTGTTTTATGAGATGCTGCGCATACATATACACCAAAGCACCAGCAGCTAGTCACTGAAGTAGACAGCAGCAGGGCATTTACATGCACAACCTATACGAGACGTGTTGACAAACCGGCTTGCCTTTACAAACACACCAGTGCTCAGCAAACTAGCAGCATTGTTCTTTATGTATTTAAACCTCGACTGCCGCCTAATGCTCTATACCTACACCCTCCTCTCGCCATCATACGGCCCTATCTTGAACACACACGTTTTACCCCACGATTGTCACCAACCTCGGCTTAGTGCTAGAGCGTCGTCTTTCCCTGAATAATCATATTTAGCCCTGGTACAGTCTGGCCGCTCAAGTCCTATTTGTTAGGACCTGCTCATCCAGACCAGACGCGCATGCGCTGCGTAGACATCCGTTTGATTACCAGGCCTATCCATCTTATAGCGGGTCCTTTTGATGATTCGCCAAGCCTAATGATATATGCAGTCTAATAGTCAGCTGCTATGCCAGCTGGAAGCTCCCTGGCAGAAAAAAGAAAATGAGCAAAGAAATGAAGCCAGAGAGAGAAAAAAAGCTGGTGGGATAGAATGCAGAGCTGTATTTTTTGTAAATGTTTACTTATATAAGTCTGCTTGTGCTAGCTGGTATTAGCTGATATAAACTGGAAGCTGATGTGAGATAAGGCGAAAGAGAGCTGTATCAAGCGTTTCCGGGAGTATAATGCCA
This sequence comes from Alentia gelatinosa, assembly GCA_950022655.1. Lineage (NCBI taxonomy): Eukaryota > Metazoa > Annelida > Polychaeta > Phyllodocida > Polynoidae > Alentia > Alentia gelatinosa. The sequence goes on along the minus strand of OX465588.1, from coordinate 42,993,452 downwards.
TACATAGTCATGTCGTCCTAGATTTCATCTTCACTGTAAGCAATAGACCAGACAGACATTCAGTGGGAAACATGTTTTGACATTGATGTAATGAAAAATATGGAAATACGATAGGTACATTTTGGAAGTGATTTTGCTCTTGAGAATGAACAAGGCTAAACGTGAGGATAATATTACCAGACACTTGAAAAGGAGAGAAAAATAGATACAACCAGCTATAGCAAAACTAAGGGCAAATGGTATGTTCAACATTGATGAATGAGCATGAAATTATAGATATATAACAATTAAAAGCTTTGGTTATCTTCAGTCTTTGGATCATTTTCTATAACCCACTTGCACCTAGTCAACTTGCACTTTTTGCAACTGCCTGACTAGTCTAGGATCCAAACATATTAAGCACCAGTAGGACAATGAAGTATTTCAGTCTCGAGTGATTGGCCATGGCCAGCTGGACACACCTCTAAGACCCTGAGACACTGATCCTCTTCTCCTTTCACAATATCACAGTGAAAAGCATGCAGAGAGTGAAGACTTTTTTTTTGCAGCAAGCTGCAAGTCCATGTGAGCATTCTAGGCAACATATATATTTCTGTTATGTGTGAAAGCACGTTCCAACAAGTACAAACAACGAGGTCAGATCAATGATAATGTCTAGGAACAACGACTTCAGGGATGAATGACGTCGTTATATTCGTGTTTATAAACTTTTGGTATGTATAGATAGCGTTGATTGTAACGAGGTAGTAGCTCGGGTGTGTGTGTAATGCAAGGAAGATCTAAGTAGTATAGGAAAGTTGGCATTAAAGTGGGATTCACACGGCGGGATTCACATACCTCACGGAGTGTTTGTCTGAGACAAATCCTGGTATTGTTTTTGTTTTTCTTTATCATCAATGCCTCTCAACGTAGTTGAGTCTTTCAGGCATCTCAATAAGTATTGTGAATAGGGCCCAGAGCTGTTGTGCTATGCATGCAGCCATCTTGCCTCCAGACGCCATCCAAAACACCAGGTGGCGGGACCAATCAGGCAATACTTGTGAAATTATCAAGTAATTTTACAGACACGCTTTTTTTTTATTATGGAGCAGTCCATGCTACAAACCTGCAAAACAACAATCTATTCTGAGCATTCTCCGGTCCTGCCTGAGTTATTTCAATGTGTACTCTTTCTATTCTAGGTGTGGGGTCCGTGGGCAGCAGGTGGAAATAATCTCAAACCAATTAATATAGCCTCAAACCAGTTAGGCCACCTACTGTATATATACTCTGACTGAGACAGACCTCTACACTCACTCTTCTCGCCTACAACCGCTGATACTACATGTTCTCTGTTGCTACAAGTCCTCTACAGTGTTGGAGTTCTCTACAGTGTTGGAGACAGCCAGACACCTGTACAAAGGCATATAAGTAAACCTACAGTAGCATTAAATGCAAAAAATATAGGCGAGATGAGTGAGAAAATAGACAACCATACAATTTTAATGTCAAACATTAATGTCAGGCAGTAGTATCACACTGGAAGAGGATGCACTTTCTGTAAGTTCTGACCCAGGCAGATCTAGGCATGCAAGTCAGCCAGTCATAATAACAGATATCCCATTAGGCTGTCCAACCATATACACAACTAGGTCTCGACATGCATCAATCACTGCCACCACAGTCAAAGCTAGAAAACCCCCAGCATGCAATGACTCATCCCCTGATGATATTCCAGAGACAGTAGCCAAAGCAATCCGTGACTCCATGAAAAACAAACGGGAAGGTAATTTCCCTCACCATTTTATTGTCCGGGGTGACAAGAGAGAGAAAGCATCACTAGGAGACCTATCCTTAGCAGAGTATTTTTGGGCTACCCTTCAGGTCATCGCAGGTATGGAAGAAGGGGAGCAGAAAAAGGGCTTAGCAATTCATCTTGAAAGGGTAACCGATAATGCAAGGCAGTATGAATGGCCTCAAGTGAGGGCATGGTCAGCAGATATATTTTCACAAGTAGAAGAGGGAAGGTTGAAGTGGACCAGCCAATATGCCATAGATAGACATCTTGCCTCCAGACGCCATCCAAAACACCAGGTGGCGGGACCAATTATGAATGGATTTTATAAATGAATATTTTTTTTAGCTTTCCATGAAAGAAATTTAGCCTCGTCTCAATATCATCTATAGATTATTACACTTGATAACAGTGGTTGACCCCCGACTACAGTGGTGCTATCTTACTATTTCCTGGCGGATGATCGCAAAACTAGCAATTACTCTTTGTTCTTCCAACTAATTTACCCCTTAATCTCTCCTTTTGACCATACTCTACACTAGAACCCAGCTAGCGGTCACCCCACGTGAGCGGACACTTTTGCCTGGAGCGGAGGGTGTCGGCTTCCGCGGGGTTCTAATATACATACAAAGCTCACAAATATGTTTTACACAGCACTCGAGTCTGACGATTTTGTAATAGGGATAATTTCGTTGATATTTACAGACGGTCTTTGGGTCATGCCAAGAAATAGGTTACAGAGGGATTTGTACCACTTACATCAGTAATCAGCATTCCAAGTCGCGAATAGAGATGTTAGCGCACCTAATAGTAACAGTAATCTTAGCAGTTTAACAAAGCAATTAACGACAAAACATAGACTTCTGGTACTAATGTAATAAGGTAGTCTATCTACAGCATGTATGTAGCTTGGAGTAAATGATGGACGGTAGGTTTCTCTCAGATGGCGTGCAGAGTCTGCAGGAAACATTAATCAGTGTATCTTTAATATGCGACGACCCAATTAACAGTAATTAAAGCAATCCATAAAACCCATCAATGTCTGCAGTAATGTCATGCTAATAGAAGTTATTTAAGACGCGCGTAAGCCAATTTTTCACCCCCTAACTCACACGATGGCTTTGTCTAGTGAATCACGTTAATGAATATTTACACGTACTTCTCACCAATAAACATTAATAAAGATGGTCCAAAATTTCTGTCTGGTGCCAAGTTTAGTACCTATCGATGGCATAATTATTTCCAATTAGTCCCCAAAAGATATATTTCAAAGTACAAAAGATATATATAGAGCTAACACGGGAAGGCAGCCACAGGCTAAAAGGTTTCCTCCAGACATTTTTGTCAACTGTACAGCATACTAGTATATATACATATATATATATATATATGGTCGATATTCAGAATTTGACAGCACTTCAGACCTAGAGGGTAAAAAAATAATATTTTTCAGATCCTTTGTGGAGTTTCCCCATGTGATCTGGACAGTTTTATGGTATCATCCCCAAAATGGCTAATGGTTTGGACTTATATTGGGTTCAGTATGTCATACTGAAGTAATAGTCTCTTTTATATTTCTGCCTCCGTGTACATAGTTATATCAATTAAGAACTCTTTCTTCAACTTTTGTAATATTAAAATAATGATTTTTGTTTGTTTGCTTTGCATAAAGAAGGTGTTCACCTAAAGAAAGAAGGTGAAAAAGATTTCCTGACTAATATAATGAAAATATGGTTTGGTAAACATATGAATGATATTTTTTGCCAGAGTTGATCATTTCTTTATGAATACTGCTTTTTTTTTTAAGTGCCTTAAAAAATTTGAAAAAAATATATACATGTATATGAACATGTTCCCTACCAATCTGGTCAATTTCAAGGATCAGGTACCATCCAGCTGGGAGTTAAAAAAGAAAGAAGGGTGTACACGGAGGTAGAATCTGTACACGGAGGCAGAAATGAAATCTTTTAACTTTCTCTGTGCCCTTCATATATGGCAATTTGTCAATGTTTTCTGACAGTATATGTGTGTGAGGTATACTTGGTGTTGTTTTAGATATTATTTAAGGCAATTTTATAATGAAAATTAATATTTCTAGAAAGTTGTTATATATATCTTTTTTTTTATCTTAATGTCTGCCCCAAAAAAGTATTTTCCATGGATTATTGATGAGATATGATGCCTGTGTGCTGCTTCATGATGTCTCAGGTCTTACTTCAATCCTCAAACCCATTTTTGTTAAAAGAAAAGATAGAAACCCATGTACACGGAGGCAGAAGCATGTACACGGAGGCAGAATCTGCCTCCGTGTACATTATTTCCCAGTATAGGTCCATAGTGCTTGGACCAATTTTAATAGAATCTCACACAGGGACAGGTGTGATCATGCAATAGACATATTGTATCCTTTTCAAATTTTATTAGCAGATCTTATGAAAATATTGATAAAGATTGTGTGTACACGGAGGCAGAAGCATATTTTAGCCTTTGTCATGCCACCAACACCAACACCTGTCAACATCAATGCTCAACAACACCTGCAACTCTAAACCAACACCCATAGCAACACCCACCAAATATTAAGACCCACAGAAGGCTTATTTTCTGTTTAAGCAAAGAGAAAATACATGTACACGGAGGTAGAAACGTGTACACGGAGGCAGAAGTACATGATGTATCAGCTCTTAACTCCATACTGTGTGTGTGGATTTTAATGTGATTTCACACAGTGACAGATGTGGTCATACCATACATATATTATATTGTTTTCAATTTATAAGAGCAGCTCTTATGGAATTATTAATAAATATATGTGTACACGGAGGCAGAAGCACATTTTAGCCAAATCAATTAATGCCATGCTTCTCCTACTACACATATTTTTGATCAATTATATTTTAGGCATGGCCCAGAGGTATTTTTGCTTTATTTGTTAGATACAAAAAAAATATTGTAAACCACTATAAACTAGGTATTTCACTCTCCTTAGTGATGTACACGGAGGCAGAATTCAATTTTAGCCAATACAAATATTAATGAAAATAATGGAAATTTCTTGGCAAAACTATTCAAATTCCTGTTTTTATCTACTTTGTAAAGTTGCATTATTGTACAACTAGTTCAGTAATGAATCTGAGTTGTTTTTTTGTAAAGTGTAGACGATCATTTAATAAAAATGGAAATTTTTATGGAAAAAAGGGCATTTTTACATGGTTTTTGGGCCATAATAGCCCAGATATTGCTAACAGATAGGTAAAAGTATGTATGGCAGGGAAGCTCTCCCCAAGGCGCATGCAATGGTGATAATAATTCATAGATATATTCATTATTATTAGAGATATAACACTGGACATTTCTAAAACTGAAGTGCTGTCAAATTCTGAATATCGACCATATATATATATATATATATATATATATAGATATATAAACTGTAATTATATATAAGTGATAGGATAATAACAAGTATGAATAATAATTGAAGAGTGTATATGTTTGGCTTAGTAATTTATTCATGATAACTATGAGGAATTTGAATAAATCCTCTGATAAAAAAAAAAATTCTTCTGCTGAGTGATATACATCCGATCTGGCTGAGGGTGCGAGGTGAAAGAGGGGTTGAGGCTCGTCTACTTCAGCAGGTCGACTCCCTCACGTGTCTTGACTTTAGCGCCTCAGTGGATCCAACGTGAACCTCAGGAGAACCTCATAGGACCTCTGGCGGGCTGTAGGAGACTCTCTTCCGTTTATACTCATATAAAACCCGGTGGCTTTATATTCCTTATAAACTGTAATTATATATAAGTGATAGGATAATAACAAGTATGAATAATAATTGAAGAGTGTATATGTTTGGCTTAGTAATTTATTCATGATAACTATGAGGAATTTGAATAAATCCTCCAAAAACTGCCAAAAATACACTCAGAAAAAAAGTTTAGATATTATTAAGTTATCTAATTCCTTCTTTCTATCCATGGATCGTGTTAGATAAAGGAGCACGGACCAGCTGGCCCAATCTCCTAATTCTTTAATATCTCCTAGGGAGATTCCTGCTTGAAAAAGTGCTGACGCACCTCCACGTCGAAAAGAGTGTGAAGTGCAACGATCCAATTTCAGATCGTGTAACAAATTAAAAAGTTTCTTGTGAAACCAAGTATATGATGCCCGTACGGGAAAACCTTTCTTGAGAAAAGTCATTAACTGAGTGTGTGGTGGGTGAGACACTCTGTCTACCAGTTGGGAAACGAAATTAAAAAGACAAAAAGGTGAATCCGGAATTTTCTTGAATGGGATTGTTAGAATTCGATCAAAAAACTGTATTGTTTTTGATCGAGAAATTGAAAAAATAATATAATCATCAACATATTGAACATCTTTTACTAGAAGGGCATAACCGTCTTCAAGAATATTTGATTTTCTTAATAGTGCTCTAAATCCTAAGAGGCAGCAGCACCAAAAACATAAATCTTCAGTAACTGTCATATCTAAGGAGAAATAAATCATTTTCATTTCAATTTTCGAAATCGGTCTGGCTTGAGTGACTTCAGCACCAATTGTTCGTTTAATACCTAGCAGGGTTTGTTTAATCAGAAAATTATCGATATTAACGTGTTTGACATCATTAATTTTGTGAAAAGACCAGATTGCGGATAAATAGTTCACAATTGATGAGTATTTAAATTCTCTAGCCATAAATGAGACGTAGAGACATATACAATTCACAGTAGCAGGCAAGGGAATCTGGTCAAATTCTTTGCAAAAGCGAAGGTAGTGGTTCCATTGGCAGCGGCGAGTGTTGGTTGTATTTGTGGACATCCATCTGGACTGGTACATCTTGACTTCAAGTTGAAGGTCTAGAACAACAAAATCCTGACATTAAATTGCGAACATAATGATTATTCAACTTGGGGTCGTATATTCTCGATAAATAATCGGGAACAAGATTGTTTTTTCCAGGTAAATATTCCGCGTAGATAACAAAGTTAAATACAGCTGCAATCCAAAAGAGTTCTCGTAGCCACTGCATTGTTTGGAGGTTACGACTTCTGCCGCTATTTATAGCGAAAACAACTTGGGTGTTGTCGCTTTTGACAATCACTTGATGGTTCCGCCATACCTCACACCATCGGTGTGCCGCGACAACAATAGGCCAGAGCTCCAGCAAATTGATGTTTTTGTCAATAGCTTCTGTAGGGGCTAACGCCCAGTGGTGGCTATAAACATCGCTGGTTTCAGGGTGTGATAATTGAGAATCCCAAACTCCAAACATCCAGTTGCTGCCGCATGTTCCCCCAAATCCAGATTGTGATGCATCTGTTTCTAGGGAATAAGAAAATACATGTTTGGGTACCATTATTTTTTGGGCACCATTGAACATTGGTAGAAAACTTTTCCACCAGCGTAAATCGGAGAAAAGCCATTCAGGGATTTTGCAATAGTGAATTTTGTCTTTCATAAAATTAACAAAATTAACAATCCGACGTGAGAAAGTCCTGCCGCCACGGACAACGGTAGAAGCATGTGATAAATACCCGGCAAGGGAGGCCATTTGTTTATAACTGGCCGTTTCTTTTTCCAAGAAACAAGAAACAAGAGATATAACCTTTTCAAGTTTATCTTGTGGTAAGGACACTGTCATCTGATCACTATTTATTTCGAAACCTAAATAAATAACCTTTCTTGTAGGATTAATCGACTTTTTTTCGTTGATTTCGAAACCCAATGAAGACAAGAAATTTTTCAAAACATTTAAATGGTCGTTACACTCCTTTATGGAATCCCCTAAAATAATGAAATCGTCGAGGTACCCAAAAATCTTGTGAATACCTCTTCTGTGCATTGAACGAATAATAAATTCGGTGATTTGGGTGAAAATGTAGGGTGCACATCGCAGCCCAAAAACTAAACGGTTAGATTCAAAATATAAATCCTTTTGGTTCACATTCCAAATGAAACCTTGGTACTTCCTGTCTTCTGGTGCCACTGGTACTGATCGATATGCATCCTTGATATCTACTACTGAAAAATAGGTATTGGGGGATACGTTAGACAAAACTTCGTCTAAAGAAAGATACGAAAACTTTTCACAAGTTGTAGTCATATAATTATTAATGCTAGAAAACAAGGGACGTTTACAGTCGGTAATCGGTCGGAGTTTCCCTGATTTTTTCCGAACCGCTCCCATGGCGTGGACACAGTCAGGTGGACGGTCAGAGGGGGAAATCTTTTCCCAGTATAACTCTTCCTTTAACGTATTATCCATTTGTACTTTAAACTCTGGTATGTAGATACTGTTGTAATTCTTTGATGAATAGACACCTTTAAAATCTTTATCTACGATTTTAAAACCAGAATTGACTCCTGAAAAAATGTATTTTGCATTTTTGTCGGGTCCTGAATAATGGGAGAAACATTCGTAAAAAAATACGCAAGGGTTTAGCTGATTCCTTCTACCACCTACCGTGTGTTCACCAACACAATCACCACCACATGGACGATAACAATAAGATTGATCTGCATCTGGTTCATTGATCTGAAAAACATTGGAATCATTCACTATATCATTGTTTTCAAGAACACAATCAATCATTATTGATACATTATCGTTCGAATTTTCACATAAACCATTATCATTTTCAATTTCAACTTGAAATTGGGGACACTGCCCGCCGTAATTACTTTCTAGGAATTCTACTGAACTTGCCGTAGAATTGATCGTAACATCAACCGTTGACTGAGAGGAATAAGATTCAATATCTGATATTGTCCTCCTAGAAGATACTTGAAACTCGTGATTAGATTTAACCTGGACAATGGGTATCGCTTGACCATTGCTATGTATAGAGTCCGCCCGGGTGAAATAAGAAACATTATCTAAACCTTTTCTAACAACATCGTAAGTACCAGAAAGGTTAGAAATAGAATTGAAAGAACCCGGGCAATTGTCCAGAACGACCTCTGCGCTGGACATGGTTTGTGGTCCCCACAAGCCAATTGACCCGCCCACACAAGTGTTAGGAGAAATACATTCATTTTCCTGACTATCATCATACACATCGAGATCACAACAATTCCGGCGATAAAAACGATACCTCCGGTTGACCTGACTTCATTTATGGGGTTTTGTTTCACCCGGACTCTTTTTGCATACTAGAACTGTGTGATTAGAGCCGCATTGAGTGCATTCATGACGGTACAAACAGTTGGTGTATGAGCAGCCCTCTTTGGAATTGTATTTCCAGCAGATTCCCTTAGGGCGTAGAACGGTATCTTCCGTATTTGGCCAAGTGTTGCGGCCACCTCGTGTTTTTCGTTCCCCTAATTCCTTGAGTTTTTTATTCAAGGAAACATACGAAAAAGTGGTTTCAAAATTTAAATATTTTTCCGAGAGAAAACTATCACCGTAGGAAAAATACTCAAGCCCAAGTTTATCGCATTTTAAGCGAACTGCTTCGTCGTAATCGACCAAGCTTTTTCCTGTATGAGTTGAACGCCTATCAACTAAATAAGAAACATGGTCTGAATACGTGGAGCTATCTAACCCCTGCTCGTTGATTGACTGTAACAAACCCAGTGAAGCGCTGAGCATTTGGTCGTATGTGGGCGTATCTATTCCCGGAGGGAAAAAAGGTTGAAGAGAGAAATATTTGCACTTACGCTTTGTTTTTGAGTTGCAATGTACCACTTCTGTTTGTTTTTCCGGTCCTTGAGTTTCCGGGGCACAAAAGGTACCACGAATAGCCGGCGAAACAGGTTTAAAACCACTTCTAGGAAGGAGTGGAGTAGCAGTTCCCAATTTGAATTGGTCAGGTGTGTTTCTAGAAGAACTTTCTTCTGCTAAACCTGTCGCCCTATCCTCAGGCAATTTAATGCCTTTTATCAAATTAACGAGTGAGTTAACCTCACTTCTTAATTCGTAAACCTCCTTTCGTAATTTTTCATTATCTTCTGTCATAGGTTGAAGCCAACCTGGGGCCGCAGAAATTTTGCGGTCTATTCTAATAGTTCTACTTTTATCTTCCACCTCTTCCTCTGGATAACTTTCTTTGAGTTCTTGTTCTATTTCGTCTACTCGACAAAACGGGCACCCGTCCCTATGGGAACGGGCATCGAATTCCCGGTGGCAGTTGTCACAACGCCTCATTTCAACAGTAATGTTTAACAGCACTGAAAACAGTAGAACATTGCAAGAAAGTAAAACAATGCTGAAGGCAGCAAATGAGTTGAAACAATTTAAACCAGAACGACCAACCTGTGGTATCACAGAAAAAAAATTCTTCTGCTGAGTGATATACATCCGATCTGGCTGAGGGTGCGAGGTGAAAGAGGGGTTGAGGCTCGTCTACGTTCAGCAGGTCGACTCCCTCACGTGTCTTGACTTTAGCGCCTCAGTGGATCCAACGTGAACCTCAGGAGAACCTCATAGGACCTCTGGCGGGCTGTAGGAGACTCTCTTCCGTTTATACTCATATAAAACCCGGTGGCTTTATATTCCTTATATAGATATATATATATATATAATTTAGATATATATATATATTTAGATATATATATATATATTTAGATATATATATATATTTAGATATATATATTTATATATTTAGATATATATATTTATATTTAGATATATAGATATATATATATATTTAAATATCTCTGAAATGGGTACATTTTTTTGTTGAGAAATGTATTGCGACTTTATATGGGATAGTACATGGAAGATATGCTAGGAAAAACAATCAAAGTATATCAATCAAGTAATCAATATCTCCTATAGTCGAAAGGTAATTCTGAAGACGTACACGATAATGCAGCTATACAGATTCCAACCATTGGCTATGATAAAGATGCTCCTATTCTATTCCCCATATGTCCAATGCAAGAAGTTCCGTTCACATCAGCACCCTCGGGGTTCTTTATCGCATGTTCCCTTCTCTCTGATGCAGCCTCCTTTACCATGTCTTACTGCCCGAGTGACTCATTTGTATTCTGCTAGGGCTGGCTGGGGCATAGGACTCTCATCCTTAGTCTGTTGTTGTATGCGCGACCACGATTTAAGACGGTGCAAAGGGAAGCCTGTAGGTCCTCAGCCGGGAGACACACAGTTTAAGGGGTCTGTTGTCGTCCTGTGAGGCTTTCGTCTTCGTCTTCTTCTAGTTCTTCTTCTTCTTCTTCTTCTGCTTCTTTTATTCATCAAAGCATCGTTAACTATGCAGCTACGCAATGACTGACGTCAGGCAGGTTTACATATACCATTTGTCCACTAGCATTCTGCGTAGATATTATCTGGTTGACGGAGGTTTCGAAAATTACTGTGCCGAACATGAAGAAGGGAAATCATGAACATATATATATCTAAAAATAATTAATTTTCGACTATATCATCTCATCCTAAAAGAATGTTTTTCATATGTAAAGTCGCATGACTATGTACAATAGGTTTCTTTTTTGGTTAGCATAATACGCTTTTTTCTTATTTCAAGTATATGGTCCTGTAATATCCAAGGTCGCACGACGTTATTAATATGTATGATCTCACACAAATAAGATGTGGTTCACTATACATCAGTTCAATAAGAACTCTTCAGTACGCAAGGGATATTGGAAGTATATTATCTCTAGTATACTTATATATCAACTTTATTAGAACTGTATCTGACCTTTCACAACCTCTTCCTTTATCTGTATCTTCTAAAGGTCTAGCTGTTTTTTTATTTTCTGAACTTGCAAAAGTATTTTCCTCCAGATAGACAACCCCTATAAAGAAAGGATTTAAAAAAAATCTTTTGGGTCTATTATACAGTTTAATTTCTATCGTACCTCTAGTGAAATTCCCAAATTTATTTTTATACACTTGACGTGCAAAAGAATTCAATTTTTTTCCATGGCCGCCTACGAATCCTCTGTGGTATTTACGGGATGACATCGTTTGGGGGAATCTAAGTCTAGCGGTGGCCAATTCATACTCCCCCTGGCAGGTCAACGATCTACCAGATGTATTTACAGGTTGCTTTAAACGTCCCTTCATGCTCGGTTTCAATAAAGGTCTAACACATGGCTTCACGCATGGGTTCATCCATGGCTTCAACGGCGTCATGAAAACGGAGACTACTTGGGTTGCTTTGTATTTTAGGGCCAAGGGGAAGTGTTAATCTTCTAAGCTCTGCTGCCTGCACCGCCCATCTTCATGGTGCGAGGCAGGGCGGTAGATCAGTGGCCGACCTTGCGGGGTGGGCGCCGGGCGATGGAGTGATCGTAGGGCAGTGGGAGGAGTCTGTCTTGCGGACCCGTAATGGTAGGTGCGACGGTGGTCAATAGCCCTGCCCCCGGTCCTGCCCCGTCGGCCGACCATATCAATAGGCTGATTGGCTCTATAACACTCTTTACTCTACTTCCACACAGCCTTGTCCCATCTATTACGGCTGTAATATCGACACACACTTCTCCTCTTATCGTTACCCTGGGAGCTGCAGTGCATCAATATGCATAAATCAGGTGGTAGGGTGGTGCAGGGGCCCGCAACCACCCCTTCCTTCTCTCACCCCTTTACCAAAAGCCATATCACCCATAAAACAAGCAGAGAGCATAAGGTTCCTGTAGGCTCAGAACTCTCCTCTGGGATATGTTGCCAGGGATTGTATCGGTAAACCTATGATACACCATCAGGGATTCCCAAATGTCTCTGAATACGACTACTAGAAACCAAAACCTTGCTGCGTCGGAAATTGCTTAGGGCAGACATTTTTCCGTCACTATATTTCAGAGGATGAACATTTGGATTTATGAATATTTATACCATGGCGTAGACAGTAGTAAAGGCTGTATCTACTGATGTTTTCGTATACATGCGCCTGAATTGGGCGCCACCGTGGACATGTTTGTCATATATCTACGTAGGTGTAATGGCTGTATTGGGCATCAGGCATAGACAGTCCACCAATGTGAGATATTGCGCAAAGATTGCAACAATATAATAGATAGAAATTAGAAAGGTTTAGCCACAGTATCCAATACACGCATTATCATTTAACACACTCCTTACACCAACTTTGGCCGTAACATGTACTTTCTGTGTACAGCTCTGCCCACTTCACAATTATACCCAATATGGTTTTAGAATGGTCTTATAATCAAAATTGCAAATGTATGATTAGATTTACAATGGATTTACTAATGGCAAATAGACCCCCCCCCCCCAAAGAAAAAAAACACAAAAAGCAACAAACAAGCAAACCAATAGTGACTCCTTTTTGCAAGAGATCAGAATAATCGGACATAAGCAGGCGTAGACATGACACCCAAAAGCCATGCTTGTCTACGCCTGGGGCGCTTTGTCTACACCGGAATTACATATGCGAAAACACAAAGTTTCATCCTATGTTTCATCAAAAATATCTTACCTTGAAATATCATGTCATCTGAGGAACCAATCTGCACCATTGGGCAATCTGCATTTATGAGTCAGTCATTCAGCCAATCTGGTATATGATGTATGTCATTACAGCAAATTAGATAATCCGTCAAGGTGTGCTGAGGTCATATCTACAGAGAAATATCAATACTGATGCAACCAAGCTGCCTAAAAGGGGGATTCCCCACTGCAAGCAGAGCTTGAACATTGCAACCTGCCTCTCCAAGAATTACACCAATTTCTTAATGATGGGAATTCCAAAGGGCATACTCATACACACGAGTCGTAGTTAAGTCTTTACATATCATCCTAAAATGTTTTTCAAGGCGTGAGTGGCGTGAGTGGCGTGAGTGGCGTGAGTGGCGTGAGTGGCGTGAGTGGCGTGAGTGGCGTGAGTGGCGTGAGTGGCGTGAGTGGCGTGAGTGGCGTGAGTGGCGTGAGTGGCGTGAGTGGCGTGAGTGGCGTGAGTGGCGTGAGTGGCGTGAGTGGCGTGAGTGGCGTGAGTGGCGTGAGTGGCGTGAGTGGCGTGAGTGGCGTGAGTGGCGTGAGTGGCGTGAGTGGCGTGAGTGGCGTGAGTGGCGTGAGTGGCGTGAGTGGCGTGAGTGGCGTGAGTGGCGTGAGTGGCGTGAGTGGCGTGAGTGGCGTGAGTGGCGTGAGTGGCGTGAGTGGCGTGAGTGGCGTGAGTGGCGTGAGTGGCGTGAGTGGCGTGAGTGGCGTGAGTGGCGTGAGTGGCGTGAGTGGCGTGAGTGGCGTGAGTGGCGTGAGTGGCGTGAGTGGCGTGAGTGGCGTGAGTGGCGTGAGTGGCGTGAGTGACGTGAGTGACGTGAGTGACGTGAGTGACGTGAGTGACGTGAGTGACGTGAGTGACGTGAGTGACGTGAGTGACGTGAGTGACGTGAGTGACGTGAGTGACGTGAGTGACGTGAGTGACGTGAGTGACGTGAGTGACGTGAGTGACGTGAGTGAGACGGAGGTGGCTATTTTGACCAATCTGTAAGAGTTAATCATGGAGCTCAAGTATAATCACGTTGTTCTCCTATTATTATGTACCTTAAATTTTTCGTAAATAGTCTAATTTTACTGTTATTGGCTCTTAAATGCACTCCTTCTTCGTCAAGTTTACTCCGAAAGATGTCCTTTACAAGAAATTATTAACCGGATATTTACACTAACCTACGGTGCATGCGCAATCGGCCAAAACCTTCTCCTATCACATTCTTTATATATCGGGAATGTCTCATAATGGTGAGTATAGCGGCATGCCTCCACTTAGAGATTGAGAAGTGTCAATCTCCTATCATATCTTTAACAAAGCAAATCCTATGGCAGAATCGGCTTGATATGTGCTTGGAGAGTGAACATCAGCTTTAAATAAGTGCAGTTGCGCCAACTGACGTAAGGTTGGACTCCGTGGTGTAGTGGTTAGGTCATTCGTTTTTGAATCCAAGGGTCTGGGGTACGATCCCCGATTGGTGCTAACCTTTTTAATGTTTATCTTTTTGAATAAAAAGGAGATACCCTAGTGTAGAGAGATTCAGTACACAATATATAAACAAATTTAAGATATATGCTGCATTATATTAGTTTAATGTGTAAGCAATGTCCAATCAGATTGCGCTATTTCATGTTGAAAGCACTCCGTACGGCCGATCCAAAGGCGACCTGTACAAGAAATTATGGAGTACCTTGCTCATATGGTAGATATACTACACCCCTAGCAGCAGTCCGTATTCGTAGTGAGTTTGTGCATAGGTATATAATAATCAATTCTTAGTGACTGGCAATGCTGCGGGGATGTTTTGTGTGACAAAATTATTGTATGAATCATTATTGAATGGGTCGTTGTAAGCGGTGTCTTTGTAAGCTGTAGATGACAACACCAAACCCCCTCAATTTCTTTTTTTTTTGCTGTTAAAAATGTGGGATAATATGGAATATGATAGTAGAAACTGCACTGTACCTAGCTAAATATGAGGAGGCGGAATTGGCTTTAAAATCATTTATCACATTTTAATTTTCATGGTCTGAAGTTGAAAATGGCCCGTCTTTGCTCATCTGTGCGCGTCAGAAGATATCAGTGACACTTTGAATGGGAAATCATATGAAATAATCAATGTCACCATTCTGAAAATTATGAAATTTTCAGAATATCTGGAATATATAATGATAATGCTGCTCCGCAATTATGGTGAAATTTGATAATAGATAAAGGTCTCAAATTGATCATTTCATACTTTAAATTGGAACTAATTTTTTCATTAAATAGCATTATGAAATATCATATACTATGTTTTGTATCTACAGATAAATTATCAATCATAAATATGCATTATTTCTGGAATTATAAAAGAAAAATGGTTGATTACGCTGGTTGCAACTAGAGCTATATCAGGGTGTATCGGGACCATGGCGCCTTTTTAATGCACCCTCCCCACATGTGCACCGCACCGACGTGAACTAACCTGCACTGATACACTACAATATGGTCATTTTGTATCGGTGCGCGTCGGCATGCATAACCACAAACAAAACCAAGTCCATCCAAAACCGAAAGATGCCTCCCTTTAAAGAGGCCGTTTACATGAAAATAGACTTTGACTCCATGCAGAGAAAACTCTCACAAATTTCATTATGTATGTCACTTACATTGTTCGGAATCCTTCATTAAATGATATTTCATTCAGGGCACTTGGGGAGAAGAGCTATATTAATGCATAACACCCAGGTTTACCTCAACCGCTCAGCTATGCCTCAGTGATGATTATAGCTCATTCAAACCCATGGAGTATTTTACATCTACATCCAGTATATGATTCTCGACATGGTTCTTTCTAAATATATGAATACATATTGCTAGGTATATGTAGCATTCCCTCTAGTCGCTGGAAGTGTATAACCACTTTCCGCGATCGACAGCCGACCAGAGGTTCCGAGACTTCAGTCGCTACCCTGTACTTACCGTGCCAGTACAGGTGGGTTCGGCTTTACCCGCTGGAAAGGGCAGGGAGATGCAGAATCTGCGACCTACCGCTTAACTATGAAGACAAAACCAGACTCCAGACTGTTTTTATATACCGAGCTTTCATTACGGTATATTCAGTTTACAGTGTGTTGGTGCTTTGGGGCACCAACTAGCGCGGGAAGAGATACTGGTCTCTTCAACGTTGAAAGGTGCTACAACACAACCTTACCAACACATGAGGCTCCAGGCGTTCACTCTATACAGAGGCACTGCGAGAAGTCCTGTCAACCCGCTGTGGACTCAGCCTTATATAGTGACTGAGTTACGTAATGCGGGCGAACCCGGAGTATTTGCATACCGCGGGTCCGCCGGCTTTACTGCACAGCAGGGATCGGCACTCATGCTACCTAGCGTAAAGTGAAACAATGCTGCTCGACTGCCCTGACCCCTACATTACCCCTCCCAGCTTTTACGGTGGGGGGGGGGGGTATCCGGCAACCATTTTGTTGCAAAGGGGACTTCCCGAAAAAGTTTATAACTAAGTCGAGCAGTTCTGAAACGTGTCTAACCTAGTTAATTAACCTGATGACAAGGACTCACTAATACACGAATCTTTGTATTATGAATTGCTAAACAAATTCTCATAATACTTATACTATGTCCATGATTTTTTTTGAAAATTTCGTACTATATGAAGCGACCTATAAGTGCTACCTACAACCTACAAGTTTTTTAAACCACTAACAGGGCATGTATACCTTTCAGTTCTGATGATCATTCAATAGTTGCTAGCATTCCGGACTATATTTTAAAATACATCTGAAAATTGCATTTATAGTTTGGTCTATGGAGGATCTGCTTAATGGGTGAAGGAAAATATAGTAAAGTCACTTTTGGTAAAACTCTACTCTTATGTTCAATTTTCTTCAGGATTCCCTCTGGCTATGGATACAAGAAGAAAGTCATTAAGCCTACATTATACTTCTGAAATTATAATAATATGAATTTGATAAAAATAAATCTTTTTCAGCTGAGACACTATCTGATTTCGAGAATCTTTTTTGTAATAGTATGAGTTAAAGTCGTAGATCATGAATGGCATAGTTCCTTGAATTCTGCAAAGGGATTATGACATCCCCTATACCACGACCTTCCATTGATGCTCATTTACTGGCATCGCCGGCACCACTAGCCTAACATCAGAAAACTATAAGCACAATAACAACAATAACATCCAGCCACAACATCAGGAAGCCGCCAGCAACTCCAACAAAGCCAATCTTATCGCCGCGCCACTCAGTTGCGATGAAAGAGTGAAATTCAAGTTGGCGTCCTTGTTTTATTTTTTATTTTTACATTCTTTGGTGGTCGCGGTGTCGGTGTTGGCGGCTGCAGCAGTCTGCTGGTGCATTTACTGATTAGAAATGAAATATGATATTGATCACGTGATATGGGGGCCAAAGCGCCCCACGTTTACACTGAGAGAAGTCCCGCCTCGTCGGCCCCTCGGGGGTGGCCCTGGGAGTGGCTGGGGCGGGGCAGGGTAGTATCTCCCCCCTCTGACGCACACCACCCCTCCTAGTCCCCTCCTGGCACACCCCACTGGGCCCGGACCCAGGGAGGTCGCGGTCTGGAGGAGAACTACCTGGAAAATCAATCAGGATTATTCCTAATCCGGGTAGGCCTAGATTCCTGGAAAGGTGGCGCTGGTTGGCGATGCGTTGATTGGTCCTTGAGGTGTCGTCAGGGTCATTACCTGACTATCGACGGGGCACCTGATTTGGTACGGGAGACGTAGATTTAGGTATAGGACACCTATGTTTTTGTGGTCCCTTGTGTGCTTGTTTTTCTTCAGCCGTATAGCTACCTGGCTTGTTTAGCTATTCGTCTAGTTCTTATAACACCCACACAAAACATTCTTCTCATTGCTAGACCAGCCAACCAGAATTCTACCAGTTGAATTTGTCTGGATGCTTTTTAATCCTGATGGCTATTCATTTTACTGGACTTTAAACTTCCATCATGTGATACATCTTTGCTCGATTGTCAAGAGTTGGAAGAGAAGAACAATGAAACAAATACATGATTGGACAACACAAGACACGGGATAATGTATAAACTGATGTGTATATTGTGTTGCCGTATTACCTAGTCTGTTGTTTAATCTGAAATCTGAAAACCCAAGCAAGGCAGGAGTGGCGGTAAATATATCTTTATTAATATCCAATTATACAAACACTGGATAATAAACACAATAATGGAACCCCAAGAGAACAGGTATAAGAAAAAATTTTCCGATCCGGTCTCGAGGAGTGCCGGTGAAAAGATAGTCTGGGCCTGCGCAGTGGGGTTGTGTTTGATTTACCCGGATAACTTCCGCTACGTGAGAGTTATCCCGCCCAAATCTGAAAACCCAAGCAAGGCAGGAGTGGCGGTAAATATATCTTTATTAATATCCAATTATACAAACACTGGATAATAAACACAATAATGGAACCGCCAAACCGCCAAACGACTAAAGAAAAAGGGTTTTAGATAACTTTGAATCAGAAACAATCCTATCTCGAAGTGGTTTCGAGAGATACTGATAGACACAGTCACTTGACCAGTCACCCCTAATTTTTATATCATAAATAGGTAACCCTGCACGCAACAATGCAGTCGCTCCCCCCCGACGCAGAGAGTGGGAAGTATAATGAGGAAGCGACTTTTGATCACATACGAGAAACAATTTCTTAGAAAACCAATTATAAGTACAGGGTTTCGCAGAACCCGATGATAAAAAACAAAGTAACGGTGAATCAGGATCTGTAGGTCCAGAGAATAAACGTATCCCTATGTGATGACATACACAAAACTTAAGCATAGGAATCCGAGCAAACGGAATCTCTAAAACTCTTTCACGGTTTTGAATAGTTTTTGATTTACGGATAGACACCAAGGCGCCCCAATCAAATAGAGACACATCTCTAACCAGAATACAGGAATCTGTGTCAAATAAGTTTGACTTACGAAGAAGTCCTCTGAAACCTAATATGAGGCACAACCAAAAAATACAATCCTCACATGAGGTAAAATCTAAGGAAGAAAAAATCACATCTAAATGAGGAATGGACATAGGTGGAGCCTGTGAACGGGTATCACCTAAACAACGCCTGATACCCTTTAAAGTTGAGATTACACGAAAGTCAGAAGGTGACACATGATCAAAACCATTCATTTTGTGTAAGGTCCACAAGGCAGACAAATAGTTCTGGATCGAGGAATATGACAAATTTTCGGCCATGTAGGCAAGATAAATACACACTACTTCAATAGATGATGGTAAGGGAGAAAAATTATATATCTCACAAAAACGAAGATAATGGCGCCACTGCGACTTACGAGTCCTAATTGTATTAGGGGCCATCCAGGATTCTTGGTAGTGTTTCACTCTCTCCCGAAGCTCCTGAAGCGCTGAAACAACATAAAATCGCGGAAGGTAAGAAACTACCAAGAGGTGGCACAGAAGTAGATGACAGGCGCGATAAATAATCTGGCAGTACATTTTGGTCAGATGCAATGTGAGTACAGGTTAAATGAAAATTAAAAACAAAACTCAACCAGAACAATTCACGAAGCCAAAACATGGCTCGTACACTCCGGGACCTGCCCGTATTAATCATACACACGACTTGCGTGTTATCAGACTTGAGCCGTACCCGAAGGTTCCTCCACGACTCACCCCAGCGTAAGGCTGCACTGACGACCGGCCATAATTCAAGGACATTAATGTCCATGGACGGCGAAAAATCCGACGGACCTAATGAAAAATGAGCCGACGGGAATAAACCCTGAGTGGAGGCAGTGGGATTCCAAACCCCAGCAACCCAGTCAGTACCCCAGGTAGCACCGAACCCCGAAAGGGAAGAGTCAGTACAGACTGGCTCCAAGTCAGGGGACTCAAATAAAATCCTGGCGGTGCCATTAAAATTTACGAGAAAACTATCCCACCATTTAAGGTCATCGAACAACCAATCTGGAATACGGCAAGTTGAGTCCCATGTATCCAGGGAATTACACAGATTAATGATCCTGCGTGTGAAAGTCCTGCCACCCCTGACTACAGTACTCGCATGAGCAAGTAAACCCGCAAGTCTCTGAAGGTCCCTTTTTGAACAAGTAGATTTTCCTGCAAAATCTGAGACACATTTCTTAATTTTCAAGAGTTTTTTCCCAGGTAAGCGCAAGTCTAAGGTCTTCGAGTCAATCCCAATACCCAAGTACACTACAGAAGTTGAGGGGAACAGTACTTTTTCCCTGGCCACCTCGAAACCCACATACTCCAACAGGCCCATCAAAACACCCGTGGCGAGGGCACACTCCTCAAAAGATGAACCAATGACGATGAAATCGTCAATATAACCAAAAACTCTGTTAAAACCCCTACGGGCCATGCACCGTACTAAAAATTCCGTGAACTGCGTGAAAATGTATGGTGCACATTTAGCACCAAAACATAGGCAATTGTCTGTGAGGTAAGTGCCCCGACCATTGATGTCCCAAAGAAGACCTTGGACCTTTCTGTCCTCTGGACGAACATTTATCGATCTGTATGCAGATTTGATGTCGATAACAGACATAAAGTCGTTTACACACAAATGAGAAGTCACATTGTCAATACTCACATACGTAAATTTTTCACAGGTGTCCTTCATAAAACCGTTAACAGAGAAACCCACCGGTCTGCTACAGTCTGTAATCGGTCTAATTTTCCCTGTCGGTTTCATCACCGCACCCAAGGAGTGCACACACTGCGGGGGTGACTCCGCAACACTTAACTTACCAGCAGCAAGTTCCATACATACAATAAGATCCATCTGAGCTTTGGCATATTCTGACAAAATAGAAGAATAATTGGCACAAGCATAAGAGCTCGTAAAATCATCATCAACTATTTTTACCCCTTGTGACACAGCGTTGAAGATAAAATCAGCGTTGACATCCCTACCGCGATAGTGACAGTAAGCCTCGCGATAAACATTGCATGGCCTAAGTTGACACGAAACACCCGATAATTCGTGACTCCGGCAACCACCACCCTCACAAAAGGTATGGATGGAAACGTCTGAATAGTCTACGTACCAAGACGACGAGAAATAGTCCGCTATTTGTCCCTGAATCTCAGAAAAACACGAGAAGTCATCTGCAGAGCTATCCAAACACGGCAACCGGAAGTGCTCGCCGCCATCTTTGAATTCCGCAGTGAATGAATCCTGAGCTGGTTCCTCCGGCGAAATGACAGTCTCTTGTATCGCTGGTTCTAAAACCACCATTTCAGGGTTCAAGTCACACATAGACAAGTTGGAAAAATTCAAAAACGCATCATCAACGGTTTCTAAACAACCAGCATTGTCACAATTGAGCAAGTCAGAAAAATCCATTTGCTGCGGATCAGTATCTAAGGAAGCATGGCTCCCGCCCGGCTGGTGCGGAGCCTCCGCAGTTACCTATTTCGGTGATTTCGGACAATCAGGGATCTTGTGCGAACTTCCACACGTGCAAATGTGCTTGTTTGGGCACGAAGGACCTTTGGGACAAACCCTGCCCTCGTGAAACAGCCAACAATAGCCCCACGGGCGATTTGGCCTCGGAGCACTCTGTTTACGATCCGCCGTCTTCTGCTGCATCGTCGAGGAGCGCAGTGTGTCGGGACCCAAGTGACGCTGCACGTACTCGTGAACACCATAACAAACAGAAGAAAGCCCGAGACATTCTGCTCTGTCTCTCACAGCCAAGTCATATTTTACGAGCGAAGTTGAAGTATGAACTTTTGATTTGTCTACAAGAAAGCGAACGTGCTTGACATAGTTCATTGCGTCACATTCCCCCTTCGAAACCAACGATTCCAGGAGGCACAGGTTGGCACTGACAACATCTTCAACCGACCTGTCTTTAGCTGAATCCATGAGGAAAAAGGGGCCTAAATCAAACTTGACGAAACGCTTACGTTTTGATCCACAACAGTGAGTAGGGACAGAACCACGAAGAGTCGGTGAAGCATCTGTCGTCGCGTCTACAGGAAGACCACCAAGGGAAGATCCAGCTGTCGGTGCCGCAGAATGAAGAATGGACTGGAACCATACAGGAATACCCTCGGACTTCGAGTCGTCGATCTTCAGCGGCGACGAGGACGGCAAGGCAGCTGCCGGCGCCGGTGCAACAGAGGCAGGAGGACCCGCAATCGACAAACTGCCGATTTTTGACACCAACTGATCGATTTGCTGCTGTTGGCGTATGCTGGCCTGGATTAAACCCTGAAGCAAGCTGTGTGTCGAGTCTTTGGCGACTTGGGGACTTGGAGCCTGCTGAACTCGCGATTCGTCTGACTCGTCACCGCTCGTCTCGTCCGCCAGGTAAACCTTTGAATCGAATTCAATTATTGTCCTGTCAATGGCCGCTCGGCATTGTTCTGGAGATGCTTCCAGGCCCTTCGACTTGCAGATTTTCGCTCCCACGGCCATATATTTACAGAACTGACCACCCCTGGGTGGGTGTGAGAGCATGCAAGCTGAGCATGCAATCAATTTCTTACCCATGTTGAGCAAAAGGCGAGAAATACTTGTTGAAATTTGGAGGAAAAAATTTTCCGATCCGGTCTCGACGAGTGCCGGTGAAAAGATAGTCTGGGCCTGCGCAGTGGGGTTGTGTTTGATTTACCCGGATAACTTCCGCTACGTGAGAGTTATCCCGCCCATATAGCTTGGGTCACACGCTGATAAATTCTGCCTAAAGGTTAGAGTGGTCACATAGACTTTGAGCTTGCTGCTTAAACCTAACCCTTCACCATCTGTGTACTAACACTGTGACATTGGAAAAAGACCAGGGACCCGTCTAATAATCTAGAATAGTTCATGAAGACCCTTTTCTGTACCCCGTACAAGGATAATCGTTCGATAATATTTAAGTCTGTTCGCTAAGACAGTATGATCCGTCCATAAGGTCGTCCATAAGTGTTGAATAAAGTTGAGCTACATCGTTCCTGAGTGTATATGGCATATAGAAAATGGTCTTCTTGTACGATACTAGATTACTAAACAGGTCCCTGAGAGCCAGTGTATCAGGATCTTAGACACGTGCCCAGCTGTCCATGACCAATCACTAGAGAACAAAATACCTCATTGACCTACGGGTGCTTGATACATTTGCATCCTAAACAGGCTGTTATAAGAGCAAGTTGACTTTGTGCAAGTGGGTTACAGGAAATGACCCATAGACTGAATAAACCCAAAATTTTTATTTTGTATAATTCCATGATGATTCATTAATGAAGGAGGGGGGGGGGGGGGTCCTTTAGTACCGATCTGAATAGGAAAGAATGCGGCCCAAGCAGAAGCGAGGCATAAGTCGGGTAAATGTAATAAATCTTTTTTTAAAAAGAGCTTTCCTCTTTTTCATTGTTCAGTAAAACAGTGAAAAAATGAGTTCCAATGTTTTCAAACATGTTGTATTCCAACGCAGTAAAATGATGTATCCTTTCCACAACCTGTGATTTAAGTCAGTGCAGAGCAAGTATATTTCTGGACTTAAAACCTACGACTAACCCCACATTCAACAAATTATAGTACTCAAAATATAGATATTCTTTTACACTCTTATTAGCATGATTTTCCTTAAGACTAATTGGGGAAGAGCAGCAGGGTACTTTTATTTTTGCTTTGAAAAACCAAAAAATATACTGAAAAACCAAAGGAAATATACAGATACATAGGACACAACACAAAGACCGGACAGAAATTGAAGCAGGGCGAACGGTGCGCCTT
Organism: Alentia gelatinosa; assembly: GCA_950022655.1. Lineage (NCBI taxonomy): Eukaryota > Metazoa > Annelida > Polychaeta > Phyllodocida > Polynoidae > Alentia > Alentia gelatinosa. The sequence continues at coordinate 42,969,501 of OX465588.1, read as the reverse complement.
TCTCCGACCTTGTTTGGTTGATCAATGTAAAGACATTAACACTATAGACTCCGGCTGTTTGAAAGATGTCATAAAGTCTTAATTGATAAGTAATCAAACTTTTCAATGTCGTACAACCACTTCATTACAAAGTATCCGAAAAAACATTAGCAAGAGGTATTTCAACAGGAACGCAATGACACGAAAAAGCTATTTCTGTACTTCGTTTTTAATTAGTATTGAAATAATGACCACATTTCCGATTACCTTGCTGCTCAGTAGGTCTGCTCGTAAAACTTTTAATCAAACCATCACTGATAACTATGATGTCAAGAGACTTATTCCACTCGAGGAGATATGGCATGTCCAGTTCAGTGAGCCATTCATCAAGCTCCTTGTTTATGTGGGCCAGACAAGATGTGGGAGTGTGAGACTGGACAGGAAGAAGACAGGAAACAAGACAGGGGAACAGGGAATGAGCGCCACAGTAGCGGGAGGCCGGCGAAACTAAGGCAGTTACCATAAGTGATTCCCTCCGTCCAGGATCCATTAAATTATTGCACGACTCAGCAGGTTTTCGATCACCGGAACAAAAACCTAGCTCCCATAATGAGACACGGGTATGGTGCTCGAAGCAGACATGATTCACCATTGCAATTGGTGGTTGTAGAGAGCAACGATGCCCTTATACACGCCCTCCACCGTTTATCGCGTACTGCGCTTTGGTAATTTGTTATTGTATGCATTTCATTGAGGAGACCTTTTTCTATTGTCAGTGTTACTAAATCGTATATCTCTATACATCTCCACGATGATTCCGAACCATATAGATACACAATATCGACAGGTGTCAGATACAAGCGACTGTTCCCTGAAGTTGATGCGTAGTAATATCAGAGCGTATGCGAGGATATTGTGTAGAGGAGCATGCGACCGTTTTGATCTGAAACCAGTCTATATTGTTTTTATTATCCAACTTTATCCCATTAATGGCGCGCTGATTCTGACTGGGAGTCCCTATAACCTTATTTTGATAAACATGTACATACACACAATTTTGACTGGTTCAGATACAAACGGCCGTATGCTGCGAGGTCATGACGCATAGAGTCGCATTTGCGGCGTAACGGGTTAGAATGGTAATGCTGTAAGGGGGTTAGAATGGTAACACGGTTAGAAATAATAAAGCGGTTAGAACCGTATCGCGGTGACGGGGTTAGAATGGTAACGCGGTTAGAAATGGTAATGCGGTAATGAGGTTACAGACTACAGATATAATGCAGTTAGAATGATAACGCTGTAACTGGTTAGAATGGTAACACGGTAACTTGGATGGAATGGTAAGACAGTAACAGTAACGCAGTAACTGGGTTAGAATAGTAACGCGGTAACGGTACACTAGCGTAAGGCAGTTAGAATGTGATTGCCCCAGGAAATATCTGATAAAACATCTCACCTACCAGTTCTCCTATAAGTTGTCTGCCTCTATATGATAGTAATAATGATAAATAATGATAATGATGAAAATAATGTATCACAAGTATAACACATGTATGTGAGGGTGCAAATATCGGTCTCTGGTCCACTAATCGCTGGAGAAGCGAAATCAACACCCAAACCGTATATGGCACCCCACTACAAGCCTCTCCAAGCGATTACTGTACGTACTGCGTCGGCCTGGGTCGGCCGCCCAATCAAGCCCCATTTACCAACGTTCCGTTGTCGGCGACTAGATTTATCAACATGTTGCAATTGATAAACTTTTCGCCATCGATTTTGGAACATAGAAACCACAACTTGTCCGCGATACAAGGACATCTGAAGGAGGTGGTTCACTAAAACCCCATACACACTGTACGATTTCGGAACATGAATGTTCCTTTCTCGGCGACAAAAGAACAATCGTAAGCTCAGGCGAGGCCTAGAAAATGTGTCGGCCAGTGTGGCACCCCCTACAGTAATTTGCCTAAGATTTGGAAATCCCACCCGTGGTGATGTACCTTTGTCGCCGACAAACTGCAGTCCAATGTACCGAAATCGGGAGCGATAAATTAAGGAACGTGTTCCTTCCCGTTGTCGCTGACAACGGAGTTTAAGAAATACCCCCCTTGGTGCCTACCAACTTTGGCCCATAATTAGTCGCTGGGTGAGCAGAAATGCCCCTGCCACACACAGACTGAGGCCAGCTCACTGATTTAGCTCCCATATACTGAGATTTATTACTTGTTCCTTTATCGGTGGCCTCGAATCTCCGAGAAAATCGGAAGTCAGTCGTCCAGTGTGAACAGAATTTGCTTAAGATAAATTCCCACTAGTGACCTCCACCCCCATCTATAAATCCTGCTGTGATGGTCGATGCCCAGCGCAAATTCGCCAGAGACAAGTTAAAATGCCCTTCCGATTTAGGGAGTTAATCGGTGAGAACGAAATCGTACAGTGTGTTTCCCATTTAATCGGTGGCTCACCCTTGCCTAGCTGTCCTACATCTACCGACTATCGCCGACTCCGTTAGGATGCCTTGGCTGAGACAAAATACCGTCCGTTTGTCGCCAACAAAGGTACATGAATGTTCCAAAATCGGTAGATGGGCATTGGCCTTTAAATCAATATATCTGTGGGTTTTTTTCGGATTTGGAAGCTAAAACCTCTTGCCAGGAGTGGGGTTCGAACCCACGCGGACATAGTCCATTGGATCTTAAGGCCAACGCCTTAACCACTCGGCCATCCTGGCTATGTTCCATACGGTAAATGATGCCATTTTGATGCACTGTATTACAGCACAAATAATGAATGTCCAGATTACAGGACAGAGGGCTTCTTCAAGCTAAAAGTATGAAAAATATATATTGCTCCGCCTCCCTCCCCACCATCAGACTCTTTCCAGAAGAGCCAAGACCTCATCTCTCCCTCAGGGAGTCAGACTTGTGCCTCAGTGACTCCACAACCAACTTGGACTGACATACCTTTAAACAGTTTATCTTACCAATGGTTGTTAAGGCCTGGCGTCCACCTATTACGATAGACATATCGGAAATCTGTCTAGAGATCACAATACACCATGCATCGTAATGGGTTTTTTTTCTGGTGTCTAATCGTAGAAACGTGGTCAACTGATTTAGGTGCATTCTAGACCATATCGGAGCCATATCGTCGTAGGTGGACACCGGGCCTTATCCTATCTTTGATTTCCGCTAGTTGTTTATCCTTGTCATCTAGTGGTTTACATTAGCGTTAATTGTATTACTGATTATTACCCTTATATTGAGTGTGTTACCGTCAACCTGATCTCAACCTTGTGGGTCGGATTTTTGAAACCTGCTAAATTCCGCTTTGATCCTGGGACCAGACATGCAAATTTCTTTTTAGAATAATACTTCTTTTTATATTTTATGTTATTCACCTACCAAGTACCTCCCAGAAAAACATTATTCCAACAAAATCGGATGAATGGTTTAGATTTTAGAGCCTTTTGAAATTGTGTATAATACTGCATGCTGTCCAACCCCCTAAATATTTGAAATTTCAAGAAACGTTATAAATGCTTTTAATTTGAGAAAGACTAATATTATATGGTGACACACATTATATTTGATCTAAAACATTTTTATCATATATTAGATTTAAAAGAAAAGCTCTGAACCATATTTGGGGTGTTGGGCAATGCAGGGGTGTCGGACAACACGAGGGGTGTCGGACAACACGTATATAGAATTACTCAGAACAATGAGAAAAATAGAGGCTATAATTCTTTATATTTTTAATGAAATGATAATAAGCTATAGTTCATAAAGCAAACCATTCAGTTACTGATAAAAAACACCCCCAAAATCATAACTTATATTACAGCGTCTTGTCCGACACCCCGGGGTGTCGGACAACACGTTTTCAGTTTATGAACCACAAAAAGTTTGTTTATTTAAAAAAAAAAAACCCTGGGTTTTTATGATTGGTAGGGGTACTTAACATAAGTAGGGATATTTGTTATTCTATCATGATTATTATTTCTTTTATACATCCTTTAGAGGAGTGTTGTCCAACACCCCATTTTTTTGGAAAAATATCATCATGGAGTCATAATGTTTTAATATCAGAATGGCTAATCCGATTGTGTTGAAAATTTCAGGTATCACTGTCAGGATTTTGGTCAACATTTTACAATGAAGGAAAATTAATTTCTCACTATATATTTCATTAGTGTTGTCCTATGAAAATCGGGGTGTTGAACAACAGGCTCTATGTGTCTCTTTGTTGGAAAATTTGAAGGTTCTGGACTGTTTTGACATTTTAATATTTTTTCAATCTTTTACCAATTTTCAAAATTATATTATCCACACTTCTCATGACATATGCTTTAAACATGTTAATAATTACTGTTGGCTTAAAATTGTGTCTCCCAGATTTTGAACAAAGTGAAAATAACTAGAAAATCACAGTTTTTGTTGATTTTCAGAAGGAAAAATTGTTCAGAGCAATACTAAACCCTATGTTGGAAAGATAGACCATCAAAAGATGCACCAAATAATTTCATTTTTACATTGATGAAATATGTTTATACAACATGAACCTTAAATAAGCTTATTTTGGTAATTCAGCAGGTTTTAAAAATCTCATCCTTGTATGGTCTGATACTTGCATTGCGCGTGCCCTACTAGTTGTTACTATACACCTATGGCCGAACGTGTATGGCTGCTAGGGGTGTAGTATACATAATGTTCGTGCTCGCTGTGACAGCAGGCCATAGTGAATGCCAGTGTTTTTTTTGTAGAATTGATAAAACGGTGTTTTAAACGATTAGGAGTTGCATAGTAATAAGAAAACGTAGTGACCGAGCCTGCACGGGCTAAGTAACCATGTTCTTTTTTATCAAAGACAACTGCGGGTAGGTATCAAAGCGCCATCTGGTTTCATGAAAATGTAGCAGTTTCACATAGACACCAATAGATAAGCACTTACCTTCTTCAGATGGCCTTCCCATAGAAATTAGCATGGTGGCATATTATTCTTTTAGCATTTCCCAGTTGTACATCTTCCCAACTATCATAATCCAGAATTATTTGAAGATAGGAATAGAACACAAAGTCAAAATATTGCATTTTCCATAGACACCAATAGTTAACCCATTCAACCCGGCGCCCGCTGCGTGGGAAATGTTGGTGGTGGCGGCCCCCGACGGGACTTGTATATACTAACACCTGAGGTCATCGCGCAGTCACAGTGCGTGAGACCGGCTTCATATTTACGCGCATGATGGCGAACAATACTTTTCTTTTAAATCTCTCGCTGTTAATAAAACAAATTATGACAATATAATCCATGAATAACATCATATGTAAAAGATTCTGAGCTTTCCGATGGTTCCATTGTTATTAGTGTTTGATTGAATATAAGCGTGTATTTATTCGCTGAAGAGGAATAAATTTGTAGATTTTATATTTTGTCGAGAGGTCAAGTGCCAAAGGCGGAGACGCTAGGCCGCTCGAGTTTGGTTTTTTCATTGGGAAATATGAAAATATAGGAAGAATATTAATGCACTTCAACAAGGAACATGCTGGAACACGTAGAAATATATGCTGATTCCAGTGAGCTCAAGCATGTACAGTTTAACCATATATTTACCGAGCTACGGGACGACAAACACGGACAGTGAATCATAGGAAATGTGTGTCAAGTCTCAGCTGCTACTTTAGACGTTGAAGCCAATGTAACTTCCCGGATGGATTTATTTACCCAATTTCTACAGCCGTTCATCAGTATTTCTAAGCGATGGGAGATGTCCATATCCAGAGATGTTGTTTATATGTGCAATGTCTATTTCCCATAGGATTATCAAAGTGTGACAATCGACGGCGACAGAAATATATGGATTTTACGGAAATGCAAAAATGAAGCCACATTGACAACAATGGCGGGCTAGGCATAGGAGCCTAGCCTATGTGTTTTGGTATTACTTTTAAATATTCAAGTGATTGTCATCATTGGAGAAATGTGTACAGACAACACAAAGTAATATCAATTACTGTAAAAAATGTCCATAATATATGGATATTTGTGCAGTATTGGATCACTGCCGCAACTACTACCGTGCCTACCAAGTAACAAAACTTGATCGAATTGACAACACTGCGCAAGTCAGGTCAGTTTACTATTGTCATATATTAGGTTTATTTATTAATACTACTTGTACATTTTTGCCTCTGGGTTTCAGATTGTTGGTTCTAGGCTAGATTATATAAATATGTATAACACAGAGATCCATAGGTTCACTCTTCTGTTAATGTCAAAGCCCCAAAATTCTCGACTGTATGGTAGATGGTGAAGCACTTCGGTAGGCAAAGATGTGTATTACAGCTGGTACATCCATAACGTGTCTGTTTTTTTTCTTTCTGAATTGCCATGAAGACAACGATGGTAGCAGACCCTACAGTATGATTTACGTAATAAATCCCCTGGTAGACATCTATTATTCAATCTGTGCGACTCAGATTTCCCTGCCACTGGACGGGGGGGTAAGGTTGACTCAATCTGGGTGGAAGAAATAAATTCCTGAACCAATTTAAGCGAGTAGTCGTACAGAGGGATTTGTTTTTTTTATCAAGATTAAAAAGAACATAGGAATTCAGCTTCATCATCTCCAACACATACCAGAATAATTTAAGTGTCCATTTTTGTGACGTTTGGCCGAAACAGTAGTATTGATAAGTTGATCGGAAAGGTCTACCCCCCCCCCATGTACTTAGAATAATCTCGGACCATCTCTGGGCAAGGAATCTGTCTTCGGCCGAATTTACCAGTCATTTCATCTTTTAAGCGCCGTTCACAACTGTCCATAAGCGAGCCATGTATTGTGGATATTAAATGAACAATTTTCCTATCACCCCAGACACAGAGAAGTACATCCTTAGACTTTGAAAATATTGACTGTCCACGTTGAGTTAACTTGGGGTGATTTTTCACCATCAAATGCTTCGGCAAATGCTTCCTGTTTCGTCTGATTGTACCACAACAGTAGGTTCTGAATTTATTAATCAAATCATCAAACATGATAACAGATGAATAAAAATTGTCAAAGTATATATGATGGTAGCGACCGAGGACATTTGCTGAACGTAGGAGCCTAAGAACTATATCTTCATATATACGGGTTGATCGCCGATCGTCTCGACCAAAATAAGGGAAAGCCTGGACAACATAACCTGAAAAAATAGAAAAATAATACTTTTAAATGTTTCACATTTATTAATAACTAATACAATAATTCATATATAACATAGAACCTGTAGATAAAACATGAATGATTTTCATTGTCTATGTAAGGAGATATTAATATTTTTCCATGATGACAACAATTGACATATTTTGACTCTGACAGTGACACTGGCAAAAAAGCTAGGGTAGGATTGATTTGTACTTCGATGACAGTTGATTATTGACCTCTGCAAATGAATATATATATATATTCATCATATGAATATTTTTACAGTGTCTTTATTAGTGTTAATATCGATCTATATAAGTCTTATTAGAGTTTATATATAAATGAAATACTTGCCGGATACACTTTCAGCCATCACCCAAACTTTAAGTCCCCATTTGGTAGGTTTTGCTGGCATGTATTGAACGAATCTGGATCTTCCTTTATGCTTGACCATGCTTTCATCGATAGCTAGATCACGTTGTGGTCGATATACCTTTGTTGAAATATTGTTCAAAATCGAAAATAACCAATTCACTTTGTCAACCGCTGCTGAAGGTTTGGGTTGATTACCAGACGGGGGTTTAGCACTCGTAGCATCGGCAGTGTCAGTGGCAGGTGCAGCAAAGTTTAAATACCTGTAAGATAATAATTGGGGAACAAATTTAGAAAATAATTACTTAAATAATATATGAATAGAACAGAAATAACAATGGCTAATATATATTAAAATCAGTTCATTATAGTGCGATTTCAGGCTAGGCTAGGTTCAAGTTCAAAATGTAAACAAAGAAAAAAATTACCTCAGGATGTGCATAAATCTGTCTCTCGACAGGACCTTATGGAAGAAAGGCTTAGCGATTTCTGCTGTGGTTGCCCAATAATCTTTGACTCTAGGTTTCCTTAGTAAACCCATCAAAAGGCCTATACCCAAGAATTTCTTCATCGTTGGTAAATCGACAGGAATCCATTTATGCTTGTGCTTGTCAGGTTTTGTGGTTCTCGATTGCTCTGCGTACAGGTTGGTGCACTCGACCAGACGTGTCAGAAATTCCAATGAAAAAAATAGGTAAAAAAAATCGAGCACATTATTTAGCTTCGATTTATCAATTTCTGGGCTTATCCCACATTCCTCATCATCATATTTGGCAACAGGTGGGTTTTTACGTAATCCCGAGACCATACGTGTCCATTTTCTTGCTTCTTGTGTCGATGTTTTTGTTGATTTCCCTTTTGCTGTCACTGTCAATGTCGATTTTGGAGTCTGGGTCCTAGTCGATTTTGGGGTCGGAGTCGATTTTTTTACATTTTCATCAATTTCTGATCCAGATGACGAGCTTCTATCAGATTTGCCATTCTCATAACGTGAAAGGATCTTAAGGGTGCTTAGTGGCAGATTTTCTTCCCAATCTGTATCATCCTAGGACGAAAATCCCTGCATATTTACCACACCTGCAGTCCGAGCAGGACTGGAATCGCCGACAGTAATGGCGACGGGTCCCGACGCTTCCTAGTTCATTTCTTTGACATCATAATCTGTTGCCATGGTGATCTTTTTAATTTTTCTAAGTATATATTAATAATCATTCAACCCTTATGTGTATTACTGATAAATTTCAGACATCTTGATGAAATATTTAAGGAAATATCCACATAATAAATCAACGCGACCAGATAATGCCTTGAGGCATTATCCGGTCTGCGCGGGGGAATGCCTTGAGGCATTATCCGGTCTGCGCGGGGGAATGCCTCCAGGCATTCCCCGGTTTCCGCGGGGGAATGCCTCCAGGCATTATCCGCCCTGAAAGGGTTAAGCACTTATATCTTCAGATGGCCCTCCCATAGAAGTTAACAGGGTGACATGCCATCTTTTTTCTAATTGCTGATATATGGAACTTACATTATCCTGATTTCTCTGCAAAACTCAATAGAATTTAGAAATCGCCCAACTACCAGCATTTGTCTTTAATAAAGCTTGTTTATCTCCAACTTCAGTATCATTGAATTGACATAGAATGAAATTCAATAGATTGCATCAGTCTTCTAAATGCCAATGTCAGAGTATTACTAAATTGATGAATGATAAACTTTAAGCAATTAGAATAGCTATTTAATGAAGGAGCAATAGAGATTCCAACACTCACGACGTATTGCACTAAATTCGCGTATGGTTCAATTAAAATAGCCAATAAGAGAACTTCCGACGAGACGTGTATCCACCCATGAGGAAGCAAATATTTATAGTCTTTCCATCAAATATGGCATATTCCAATTATAAAGACAAAAAGCCATCGCAAGTAGCAGTTTAAAACCATTTTCCATTTCTATGAAACTAGATTATGGAGGTCTTGAACCCTCAGAAACCCATCACTGGCCAGACTACCGACAAATCTAGATTATAACGGCCTCCAACCCTTTGAAAAAAATCATTATGGAGATGCCCAGAGGCCTTTAACCCTCTGGAGCCCGCCTTAATGGTCACTCACTATCACGGGAAACAGGTCCCAAATTTATTGTGTATTAACACCGAACAGCATATTTATAAAAAGGTTGACTTGAACATATTCGTATGGGTCATATAGGATCTGATCGCTAATGTAACCTTAAGGGCTCTCTAATTAGTCGATCAAAACATTGCAGTAACCTTGATACGATTAATAGCAAACGCATTTATCAGGGAGTAGCATTTCAGTCTGCACCGCCTCACACATCGCTATGATCCGTATGAGCTCAACCTAATCTAATGGACCGTGCCATATGTCTCCATTTTACTCCCTGAATATTCAATACGACCCTTGCCCTTATTGGCATAGAAGCAGTCTGCTAAAAGGACAAACATGGAATGATGAAACAAAAAGGTTATGGAGCTGCAAGAATGGCATTTGCGGGAGTACAGGAAAGGCATGGGCGGGGGAGGTTGAGATGAAGGAGAAGCTCTATGAGGATAGGAGGTGGGCGGAGAGGGGTGGGAGGGTGTAATAGGTGGGAGGGGGGTTGGTGTCCATAGGCAACACGTGGCGGAGGTCCCCTGGTTCACTTTGATGTATCCACTACTTGGCTGACGTCGCCCGTCACCCGTCCACATGGCGTGACTCGTGTCATTTAGGTGGCCTGTACAAGCCCCTAGTCCGGCTGGCGGCCACTCCACGCGCTGCCCGTCCGACCTGGCACTCCGCCTGGCTCCCTGCCTGGCATGCTGCCCCGTCATCCTGCCCAGTACTACACCAGTCTCCCTGTCCAGTACTAAACCAGTCACCCCACCCAGCACTACGACCGCCACCCCACTCAGAAATATACCAGTTATCCCACTCAGCACTACACCAGTCACCCCACCCGGCACTATATTAGTCATCCCTGTCCAGTACTACACCAGTCACCCTGCCCAGTACTACACCAGTCACCCTGCCTAGTACTACACCAGTCACCCTGCCCAGTATTACACCAGTCACCCTGCCCAGTACTACACCAGTCACCCTGCCTAGTTCTACACCAGTCACCCTGCCTAGTTCTACACCAGTCACCCTGCCTAGTACTACACCAGTCACCCTGCCCAGTACTACACCAGTCACCCCACCCAGTACTACGCCAGTCACCCCACCAAGCACTACGACAGTCACCCCACCCAGAAATATACCAGTAATCCCACATAGCACTACACCAGTCACCCTGCCCTGCCCACTATCCTGCCCACTACCCTCCCCAGCATGCTGCTCACACTCCACCTCGCACACTACCAAGCATTTTGCCCAACACTGCTCATCACTCCACTAGTCACTCTGCTTGACACCCTGGCCAGCACTACAGCAGTCACCTTGCCCAGCACTAAACCAGTCACCCCAAACAGCACTATGCCAGTCATCCCTCCCAGTGCTACACCAGTCACGCCGCCTAACCTTACACCAGTCACCCCACCCAGCACTACAGCAGTCACCCCAACCAGCCCTATAGCAGTCACCCCACCTAGCACTATACCAGTCACCCCACCCTACACTACACCAGTCATCCCACTAAGCACTACACCAATACAAACACCCAGCACTACACCAGTCACCAAACCAGCACTACACAAGTCACCGCACCAAGCACTACACCAGTCACCCCCCCTCCCCAGCAGACCAGTCACTCCCCCCTCCCAGCACTACACCAACGTGCACTCCATTGCATTCTGCCTGGCATCCTGACCAACAGCCTGCCCTGCACAATCTAGTACCCTGCCCCGCTTCTATGCCCAACAGCCTGCCCAGCACACCCTGGTACCCTGCCCTCTTTTATGCCCTAACACTCTGCCCGGCACTCCTGGCACCCTGCCTACCTCTACACCCAACACTCTGCCTAATATTTCCTGGCACCCTGCCCGCTTCTATGCCCAACACTCTGCCAAGCACCCCCTGGCACCCTGCCCTCCTCCATACCCGATGCTCTGCCTGGCACTCCTTGGCACCCTGACCACTTCTATGCCCAACAGTCTGCCCAGCACTCCTTGGCATCCTGCCTGCTTCTATGTCCAACACTCAGCCAAGCACCCCTTTGCACCCTGCCCTCCTCCATACCCGATGCTCTGCCTGGCACTTCCTGGCACCCTGCCCGCTTCTATGCCCAACACTCAGCCCAGCACTCCCTGGCACCCTGCCTACTTCTATGCCCAACACTCTGCCTGGCACTCCCTGGCACCCTGACCACTTCTATGCCCAACACTCAGCCTGGCACTCCTTGGCATCCTGCCTGCTTCTATGTCCAACACTCTGCCAAGCGACCCCTGGTACCCTGCCCTCCTCCATACCCAATGCTCTGCCTGGCACTCCCTGGCACCCTCCTGATCCTTGACCGGCCTCCCAATGGCACTACCTAGCCCATTGCTTTCCATCACCTACAAGGTCCCATTTCCCCATTCACCCGTCGCATATCCATTACCTCTACCCATAAACCGCCCCCATAACATTACCATCTGATACCAACTAACACCCATTTCCTCTCCTTATTGCATACTATCATTTCTATCCCATCAGATATCCAATACATCGAGCCACAAACTACCCTCATTCCCTTTCAGAAAAGTTTCACCACCTGCTACCCACTTACATCCATATCCTGTTCTTATAGCATACTCTCATCTCTATCTCATCACATATCCATTACCTTGAGCCACAACCTGCCCTCATCTCAATACCACGTGCTACCGGCTAGCATCCATATCCTCTACTTATTGCCGACTACCATTTTTATCCCACTGCATATCCATTACCTCTAGCCACAAACCACCCTCCTTCCACTTCACTACCCTTTCATCTGCTACCCACTAGCATCCATATCCTGTCCTCACAACCCACTATCATCTCTTTTCCATGGCATATCCACCACCTACTACCCACTAATATCCACATCCTCTCTGTATAGCTTACTCTCTCTATCCCATCGCATATTCATTACCTCGGGCCATAAACCAACCTGATTCCATTGCCATCTGCTACCCACTAGTATCCATATCCTCTACTTACTGCCTACTATCATTTCTATCCCACTGCATATCCATTATCCCCAGCAACAAACCGCCCCATTACCATCTGCTACCCACTTTTTTAAAATCATTTTTATTAGGGTTCACAATATCTTACAGACATACACGGGCTCGGCAAGCCGTTCTTCCGCCCGGTCCCTTTAGCAAAAATAGGAATAACAGGGTCTTAATTAGGTTGAGTACCAGTTGACATGTTTATCTTTATGAACGTGACTTTTAGCAGAGATAAAAATGAGATGAGATGAGATGTGTAACATGTTCAAGTTTATAAACCCACTAACGTCCATATCCTCTCCTTATTGCCTACTATCAACTCTATCCTATCTCATATCCATTATCTCATATCCATTACCGCCACATTACCATCTGCTACCCACTATCGTCCATATCCTCTTCTCACTACCTACTATCATCTCTATTCTGCATGCACCTGCCGCCCACTCATATCCAAGTCATCCCTCTACCGTACACTGCATCTACTCCCAGTGCTCAGCCACAAACATACTCGTGTGCGCTTCGTGTCCCCAGACACATCCCACGTCCCAGACTCCCACCCTCCCCAATCCCCGCCCACTGCCCGCCGCCCACCGCCCACCCCTGTCCCGACCCCTCCCAGCCGGCCGGCCTAATGCCCTGTCGGGGACTGTCAACAACTGGCGCGCTTCGGGTGAGAAATGACGATGGGAGGATGTCGTGACGCGGCCTCGCTGATACGTTTTCTCGTCAGTCCACCAAATAATTCCTCCGGTGTGCCTAGAACAGTGCAGAGTCACCGGGTCTTTAGCTCTACCATCCACCCACCCACTCACCTAGCCACCCCTTCCCCCTCTCACCGCCTGCCGACCCCTATCACCATTACGGTGGCGGGGAAAAAATAATAGTAAAATACTGGACACTGGAAAAAGCCTTCTGACACTGTACCTAATCCACCGTGCATTACCAGCTGCCGAAAACAAATCTAGCTCCTTCAGAATTTATTGTGTCGTGTACGCTGGTTCATGGTCGGCAACAGACAAAGATCCCCCTCAAAGGTCACACTGTGATTCTTTTCAGCCAAATGCGGGTTCCAGGCTGACCATGGCTAGTCTGTATATATATCCTGGCGTTTACACCAGACGATTATAGGCGGCGATTCTTGAATTTTGCAACGTGGATATGCAAATTAATAGCCTTTACTGTCTCAAGAAGTTTCTTAGGTCCAAATACTATGATACGTATGACTGAGACCGATTTATCAGGTTTGACATAATCGGATGACTTGATCTCAGACTGAGTAAGGGTACTCCTATTCCTCATCCACATTATACATAATCATCCTGTAAATACTTCTTCAGAATGTGAAACTAGTTTGAAGCCAAAGATGCAACACTTTGATGTAGATATTAACTGTCCTGAAAATCTGCTATGCAGAGAACGGTTTATTGTACCTCCTTACAGTACTAATAAAAAAAAGGCTAGAAATCTTCTAGTGTAAACACTAAGTGCGTGTCGACTGCAGATTGTCTGATCATGTCAGATAATAAAATTTGGCACCACCTAGCGACTATACCACACACTCTAACACTCTGACAGTGACTATTTCAATCCGGCTTCAATTAGTCGTCTAGACAGGGAACTATCAATCGCTGAGCCGCATTTCTAAAATAAGTCGTCAAGTGTAAATGCTTATGGAAACTCTTGAATTGATGAATATCATGGCCAAGATTGCATAATTGAGCACCACCTGACAACTATTTGCTTGATGATCTACAGTCATCACCCTTTTAGTCGTTTAGTGTAAACGGTGGGTTCGGTAGTGGAGTACAGAGCAAGTTATTCTCATGTCGTGAGTTTCCTTCTAAATTCTTGCCATTACCTCTAAATCCATAGAATTAAAAGAAAGTCGACAGCTTGGTTAAATGTGAAAGATGATTGGGTTAGTGTTCGGTGGGTGGGTACTAATGAATCACCCCTCTCATAAGATCTTACACTCTCTAAGTGGTATTCTGTACAAGGTTCTCACTATGCTCTATATGAGAAGAATTCCTAACAATTTAGGCGTAGAGCCTTGAGAATCCACTGGCCTGCCTCCCGTGCTAAACACGTACATCAATACAACCCAAAGATTCCTATAATATCAATTATGCCACCTAGCGGGAATACTGTGTACTTGGCGCCCTAGTGGCCTTATTTGGACTGGAATACAGAATACCACTTAGAGAGTGTGAGATCTTATGAGAGGGGTGCACCTACATAGTGTAAGTGGTGTGGAAAGTGAAGAGTGAATGGCGGGAGGGGTGCAGATGCGCTTGCATATGAGGTGCTGTGTTGGTGTATGACACCACGAAGGCGTTGTTAAAAGAAAGACCTATGAAAAATAGTTTATGACACATAGCAATTTGGGATAGTCTTGGCCAAAAATTTGTCATCTAATCAAATCTGAAGGCTTAACATTACTTTCAGATAATGCAACGACAAGGATATCTTTGCCAGTATCAATCATGCAAATAGTAATCGTAACTATTGGTTCAGTGTCATTCTTACTGTTGGAAACATCTCCCTGAGAAGTGTTCTTAAGACTGAGAAGTATATTATTGGCTGAACAATTACGATTAGGACTAGCTTCAAGCGATAGTGACCACGATCAGATTGTAAGTTCGTTTTTATAAATGTGGTCCTCATAATTCCATAATATCTTTTGCAGTTTTATTGTTTATTATTCGACAGAAGACGTTTTGTTATGTTGGATCGAACCCAACTAACAACGGACCTTTAAAAGTAAACACTTGTGACCTTTTAAAAAAGCAAGTGTGGATAGAAATATACTTCCAAAAGTTCTACTTTCCCAGTCCTATGCTGAATGAACTTGTATGTCTAGATTTATAACTCAGCGCAAAACTTGTATATGTTCGGATCCGTTTTAGTAACGAGAATGGAACAAAAACCCCGACAAAACCAATTATTTCATCGTTCTTGGTTTGAAACAATGACCACCCTTAACTAAAGATCGAGGGTTACCAGTGTGTTTCAAATTACTTCTATAAACAACCCTTGACTGAACATTTACATGAACTCCAACAGATTTACTTTCCCACTTCGAACTCGGAATATTGGGATTTTCAATGAAACACTGCATCCTATTGTTTTTCGGGCCATTGTTAGCGATACTTCTATTCCTATTTTATCCAGTTCAAAAGTGAAGGGGGTTCACTTACACGAAACGCACAGTCAGAACACAATCTTTGCCCCGTATCCATGATCCGCCTTCATTTCCACCACAATAGATTGCACTTTACCAATATAAAATCCGAACATATGAAGCATTTTCTGTTTTGTTAGACCTCTTTTGTTGGCTGGCAATAACAGGTGGAATTCGATATAGGTTGGTAGGTTGGATATTCGTTTTAACATTGATACCATGTACTGCTGTTTTCTATGGCAAGCACATGAATGGATTCTCCCGCAATACAAATGTTACACTGGATCGAGTCGGCACTATTGGAAAGTGAACCCAGAATTAGAATGAATAGATAAAAAAAATCCAATATGGTTAAAATATCTGGCTGTGCTGGCAATGACCTCGAACTAATTATTGAAAATAAAGAGTAGCGAACGGTTGTCAGTTGGATTGAAAATTTTAAACTGTGAGTGTTCAGACAAAAGTCAGTGTTACGCAACAGGGGAGCCTGTTTCTCCTATTGTGTGTAGCCGTTTTTATACTTCACTGCTCGTGTTTGTGTTTCGTATTGAACTTGCAGAAATACAAGGGAGGACTGTGTTCGAAATGCTCTTGGGAAAGAATCATTTGGACCTTTGTCACAGCATTGCCTTCTGTCTTCGCCTGCGAAATGGTACGGGTGTTTTTTTAAATGGCGAAAGAATCGACCAACTATGGATTTAAAAATGATCACAAAACGACCAGAACAACGAATCATCAGACTCCCATTTCTCAGTGCGGCAGACACCTTTGCAATCCTGAACAGCGGAAAGTTACACTGCTTTCATTAAGATAGTCTTGAATTAAGACCAAATGTATCCATAGTATGTTAGTTACAACAGCCTAAAACATGCCAAAGTTGGGTTGAGATAACTGACAAATTGCATGAGAGTTAATGCATCAGGGTTCAGTAATAAAAAAAACACTTAAAGAATATTTGATTCAAATTCCTTCCTTCAAGGGAGTGGCCGTCTCTGGTCAAGACAAACCACGGACAGTCACTTGCTTATTAGTCGTGATAGGCGCCTTGTCTCGTTTTACACTTAAAGAATTTGAAAGAAATTGTTGTTCGTTTCTCTCGTAAGGAGTACAGCAATCGGCCATGGCAGGTTTCTACTGCAGCATTCACCATAGATAGTCCTTGTCCAGTAACAATTCACTTGACAATTCACCTGATGGGTTGAATGAATAATGATATGACATGGTATGAGGGTAACATTGTAAGAGAATTACCTTTCTCCAGCCAAAGGTGTGAATAAGGCTAAATTTACAATTGAAAATCTAGTGCATAGAAAGATTAATACACTCTACAATATGATACCATTTGACAGTAGCTACTTAGCTTGTATACAGAAATAGGCTTGTCCCAAAGTACCTCAATTTATCTTATAAGGCGAGTATCCCGTCTTTCAAACTGTCAGCTGTAATGTGCCACACTCAGACTGAAAAAAGGAAGCACAGTGATAATAAATCCACAAGCACATCGTAGAATTCTCTCCAAAGGCTGCTATTAAGGTGACAGTTATGGCAGGTTAATGTTTGACACAACAATGGGGATGTTGAAATGCATATGCCTAAATCACGTAAACAGTGAAAGTTGCACGCCATTGTCAGCAGAGGAAAATCTCCCACGGTCTCACTTTTGTATTCAGTGTAATTCAACTGTGACTATTACTGCTTTTTGCATTGATCCTTGAAATAACAATACTCCTCCATCTTAATGCCTAGTTCACCTTTGAGGACAATAGATTATTGTTACTGGAACATAATGTTAAGCACTCAACAGTCGTTTACATGACAAAAATCAACCCTAGCCGCTTTTGCTGTCGCTTTCCGGCAAGGGTAATTCCTAGTTATATAAGAAGGCAATTCACATGAATAAACCCTAGCGTCCTAACGGCAAGGGAATTCCATATCGTTACGTGCCTCACGTTTATGGGTCGGCTGTACGTATTCTGTTTGTCACTCAGTGACGAACTATGAATAATGTATACTACCCTTCATCCCATGTGACTCGTAGAGACAATGGAACAGTGAATAGAAAAAAATTAATTTGAATTTTTTTCCAGGATGGGAGAGCAACATCTCGGGTTTACAGCCAGATATTCCTTTATCCGATTGAAATATACTCGCATTTCTCGGAATTAATATTGTCCGCGCATTTCAGTGCAACTGCGTATACAAGTTCAAGTGTAATCACTAAATGAGTGACTCATGGTATACTGGATAACTAATCATTTACTGAAAACAACAAATTGTTAGCATTTAGGAAAAAATATGCATCTAAGTGAAGGTAGGCGGGTACGTTGAATAATTAATTTAAGATCGTTTATATATTGACATTGTTCTAAATATGAAGCTAACCTGTAATGTAGAACGAAAAGATAGGTAGTACAATTGTACCCCTTACCGGATATAATGTCCCAGCACATTTTTATAATAATAAAGCAATAAGATGATTGTGAGAATTTTTTTGTTTAAAAAATGTTGGTGTAGAGGTTCATTACTGGTCTCCTTATGACGTTGCAATCTGCCTTCAGACTATACATCGTATGAACTGCGAGGCTAGGAACTATTGAGCAGAAACTGCCCTTTGGATTTATATAATAAGGCTTGTATGCGTAGTGACCTATGTAAGGCGGCAGCTGAGCGAAGACAGTATTATCATTATTATTATTATTATTATTATTATTATTATACATCTATGGCCCAACATCTGTAAAATACGACCACCTGCTCGGGGTGTAGTATAGATAATGTTCGGGCTCACTGACATGTAGTGAATGTAGTGTACTTCGCATGTACATAGAATTATATTATATTCGTGTTTTTAAGCGTATGATGATAAGTTAACGGAGTTGGTAAACCCATAGCCATTCCACTCTCGTCCTTTTGTCCCATAGAAAACGTCCCTCTGCCTCTGGCGTCGGGTCATATCTTATGGGACAAAATACCTCGAACGGCAATCGCTACGGGCTCACTAAATACGTTTTCCTTTAGTATGGGCCAAATTGCTTCAATCCAAATTATTTCTTACATAGGTTTGTCTACTATTTATCCTGCCCCATCTCCACGAATCTTAGATTGAATGAATAGTTGCATATGCAACGCCCCGTGAAATACGGTTATTAGGGGTGGGATAAAGAACACTAAACGGGAATCGATCATCAATGACATAGTATAGCGATCAGGATGTATGAAGATAACGAAGCATGGCGGAAGCTGCGGTAGAGTGTCTTTACCCTGTGCGGGTGTTTGTCAGGTTATGTGTAGCCTCCTGAAGAAGGCCGATTAACCTCTACATTCGCCTGGATGTCTGACGACTATCTCCTCTCTCCCAAGTATTATCCCAAACGCTCGCTCCTGCCACTTCCCCACATTCCTGCCGTATTGCATTACGCGCCGGAGAATGAAATAGCTCTATCATGTGCATCGGAGGTTCATTAGTATTCGGCGCATGCGTACCGGTCCATCCCGAGCTGCTCCATAAACAATCAAGGGGGGCCAGATTACTGCAGAGTACAGATCTATGGGAGGCAGAGTGAGCTGCGGTGCCAGCTCAATGGAAACTGCTCTCTGAGGATAATGCCGTCAAACAGGCTCATCGGCCGCACCAGTAACGACTACTGTCACACCCATAACGCAATGCACGGCGCTTCTCGTAATTGGGGCCCGTAACAATTCTGACAAGCGATGACGCATGGCGATGCGCCTCCAACCCCCAGCACACCAACCCACTCCCCGCCCACACATCCCAATCTCCACCCACCGATAAAAGTAGTGCCTCTTGCGGCGGAGTAATATCCCCGAGTGATGAGACTGGAGTGACCTTATCACCGCCATCCACAGGAAGATAGCTCGTAGTGAGGGTTGGTTGGTCGTCGGATGGGCAGATCGTTACTCAAACGAAGGCATCAGAGAGGAAGGTGTACAGCACGGCACAGAGGCCAATTATATACACTCTTTATCTGGGACCTCTCTGTTTATCCTGCAGCAATGGGCGATGGAAAACATCGCCATGTTATCAGGCACTACACACTCTCCATTATCTTATCTGATGGTGTTTATATATTAATCTGATTTAGCAATTAAACCGTACTTGGGTTTCTAGGACATCGGCATTTAGTATTATATGACAAATATCACACTATTGGTAACATGTATTTCTCTTGCTAAATAATTGAAACATAATGCTTTGGATACTTCTTTCTTTTCCTGTTATCTAATGGCGAACGGCTCCAATTTATGATGAACTAATACAGCATCATCATTCCTTAGAAATATTAGTTATCAAGAAGTTCAATCGTAACCATTAGACAGTATTTTTTCAATATCATTCCATATGAATCATATTAGATAATTAGAAACATTATAATGATGACGCAAAGAGGGATTTGGAAATCAGACGTTTATTGAGTAAGGAGTTGTATAGTTCAGGTGAAGAGTGTCTTTAACTATAAGAAAGGCGCGAGAGAAGTATGAGTGAGGGAGAATAGTTTATAGTTTTTGTGGGGTGGGTGGGAGGTAATATTTCCTGAGTCCGTTGGTTTTGCGGCGAGTCACGTGGTGGAGAGGTAGTCACATGGGGAAGTCCGGTGTATGGAGAGTGTTCAGTGGGGGTAGAGTGGAGAAATCCCTCCCGCGCACATTAAACCCAACGAGTTGGGAACAATGATGACGCAAAGAGGGATTTGGAAATCAGACGTTTATTGAGTAAGGAGTTGTATAGTTCAGGTGAAGAGTGTCTTTAACTATAAGAAATGCCAAAGGCCGAGGTCAAGGCCAAGGCCACCTCCTTGGAAGGGTCGGCCGGGACGTAGGCCCTAAGGGAGGTGACGCTAGTCCAGGTTCCATGGTGGAGGAGGGCCTCGTCCGAAGCTCCGTGGAGAGCAGCTTGTTGAGCGCCTCCTCTCCGGAGGGAGTGTAGGGAGGCCGAGGTCGCCCTGGGTGAGGAGAAGGAGGCCAGGGCAGCTCGGAGGATGGAGGTGAGGCCCTGGGCAGTGAGAGGTACGCCGGAGGGGTCCAAGAAGGCGAAGGACGTCGGCGGAGCAGGGAAGGCATGTGTGTAGGCGAGCCACGCCGATTTCGGGCAAGCTGACCTCGTAGCAGTTTGGCGTGTGAGCCACGAGGCCAAGCGTTCCGCGAGTTCGGTCATTTTCTCCTGGGGAATTGCGATAGTCATGGCCTTAGTGTCTATTTCATAGCCCAGCCATTCCATTCGGGTGGTGGGGGGCTGGCACTTCTTTGGAGCGAGTTTAACTCCCAGATCGTCGGCAAGGGAGATGAACTCGCGGTAAGCTGGTGGCCTCGGCCCCCGCGAAATCGTCGAGGTAGGCGAGGGACCACGCCCCCTCCGACCTGTGTAGGTAGACCATTGCGTTGGTGAATCTCTGGCAGGCAGCGCCGGAGAGTCTGGCCCCGAAGCTAGGGCAGATGTCGAGGTAGAACTCGTTCCGGTGCCGGAATCCTAGTAGTGGAAGGTCGAGGGGGTCGATCCGGAGCTGTCTGTAAGCTCGGGAGAGGTCGGCCTTCCAGATGAGCGCGCCCCTGCCGAGGGTTGCGAGTCTGGTTTTGAGGTCGTGGATGGATGGGAGGGTGTATTTCACGAGGACACCCTCCCTCACATTGGGTAGTGTGTAGGCGTTTACACTCTCGTTCTGAGGGAACGAGAGGTCGATGATGACTCGACTAGTTGAGGAGTCCTTCTTGTCCCTGGTCAGCAGAGGTGATGTGTGCGACCAGGGCACGAAGGGAGGGCGTATGAAGGGGCCGAGGAGGGCCCTGTGGGCGAGTTCGGTTTCAATGAATGCGTCGATTTGGGCGATGTGGACGAGGGCGGAGGCGTGGTTCTGGAGGGTCGGGGTGGGGGGTTTGTCCCCGAGGAAGCCTATGGGCCAACCGAACTTGAGGTAGTCGCATACCGCTAAGTCGTGGTAGTCGGCGAGGCGTTCCCTCCAGACATGGATATGGAGGTCAGAGGGGAGCGAGATCCTCGCCCCGAGTCTATTCGGCAGGCAGGTGGCACGAGTTTGTTCGTACGCGTGGTAGTAGAGTTCGTTGCCTTGCCGAAGTCCGGGGTCCGGCGCGGGCCAGAATTTAGCGAGGGTCTTTGAGTGAACTCCGGGTGTTCTCGGAACGAGTTCCTTCCGTGCCGGGGGGGCTACGAGGGTGCCGTCCTCGGCTAGGGATGTGAGTTCTGCGGGGGTATCCGGGGCGGTGCGGTGTCCGGATGTGCTATCGGGGACCTCCGGTGCGAAGGGGTCGCCGGCGGTCGAGGTTGTAGGCGAGGGGGCGTGGTCCTGCCTAGGAGTGGGCGTTGCCCCTCTGGTGTTGTGGGCGTTATCGGATGCTCGGCGGGCGGGCGGATTGTCGTTGGGCGTGGCGATGATCATGAATCCCTCAGGCGGAGAAGCTTTTATTCTGCAGGCGGCCTCGGCGTGGCGGTGTACGAGACCGAGGTCGTTTTTGCAGAAGCCGCAGAAGTGCCCGACGGGTTTTCCGGTGATGACGTGGCCCTCGGTTTTGGCGCACCCGGCCTCGGCGTTATATGCCGGGCAGGGGGTGTCGGGGACCTCGGCTGGTTTAGGACGCCTTGACGGGTTATGAGAGGATCCAGAGTCGAGGCAGGCGGTGGCTACTTGTGCCATGCCGACCCTCATTATCTGGATCCGGACATCGTCCGCCCACCGGAGTCTACGTTCCACGATTTGAGCGAGTACCTCTTCCGAGAAGCTCCGGACGCCGGCCCATATGAAGTCCTTTGCGTCCTCCGCGATGTCTCGGAGGTGGGCATTCATATAAGGGCGGTCCGCAGGAGTTGTGTCGGGGTCGTCTAACAGACGGAGGAAACCGAAGAAGTACTCGCCCATAGTGAGTGAGCCGAGGGAGGTTCTTTCGTGCGTCCTCCCTCTAGTAACGAATTCATGTGGGAAAGTGCGGTTATTACCTTGTTGACGAAAGTGTTGCTGATGGAGGAGTCGTTGAACCCGGTCCTCGGTTGTGTCGTGTGCTGAGTGGTGGTAGTGACCGAGGGCCGGGTCGGCGATCGTGCGGGGGGCGTGGTCCGCGGCGGTTGTTTGTTGATGTTCAGGTCGTGGAGCTAATCTAGGCCCGTTGACCTCGTTCGTGGCGGGGTGTTGCGTGTCTAGCTGACCGACCGAGGCCAGGGCGGTGGTCGCGACGGGGGGCGACCCCGGGCGAGATGCGGCGGCTGCGGGGCCCGTTGACCCAGTGACCGAGTGACCCCCAACGGACAGTCCTAGGTGATGGAGGATGGACTGTACACCCACCTCCATGCGAGCAACTCGTGCCTCCACTCCGGAATCCTCGTCGAGAACCGAGGCCGTCTTCCTCCTTTTAACCGCCCTGGTGTTCTTGGGGCTAGTAGACTTCTGTTTACCCATGTTGGATGTAGGGTGTTTGGTAAGTCCGGGGATAATTGGAGAAGACGGGAGGAGTAATATTTCCTGAGTCCGTTGGTTTTGCGGCAAGTCACGTGGTGGAGAGGTAGTCACGTGGGGAAGTCCGGTGTATGGAGAGTGTTCGGTGGGGGGGGAGTGGAGAAATCCCTCCCGCGCACATTAAACCCAACGAGTTGGGAACAATGATTCATAGGCTTTTTTCTTTTCCATGTTTCTTCACTCACTCTTGGAGCAATGTGAGCAATTGGTGAGTCATTGGGTATCAATAGTGATGGAAAGTTCATTCCATTTATGGAATATTTCCTTTTTCCATTATATTGATTCATAATCCGATCGAATCATATAAATTACAAAATTATCTTAATGGAGTAAAGAGTATGTGGTTTCGAAACGATACATATAAGAGACTGTAAAAACATACCTTTTTCGAGGTTACATGCTATCTAATATTTCATTCATAACTCAAAAGGTGAGTGAAAAGGTAGGTACGTTACGGATCGTTTTATGAGAAGATTACATTCTTTTTAGGAATGTCTTTGTGTGTATTGTTCTAGTGAAAATAATGACTATTCCCTTCAAGGCGAACTCGAATTCAATAACTTTAGAAAAACCACAGAATTGCCCTTCTACACAATAAAGAATTGGCTTTTCTCTCACACATTGCGAGGTACTTTATGTACTCGGTACTCAAATTAGAAAAAAAAGAGAACCAAACCAAAGCAACCTGACGCTGGGAGATCTTTGTGTGAGGATACATTTTATGTAAATCCTGTCTTGATTGGAGATGAAACAGAAGCAGAATGACTGTTGCATGGACATTCGTAACCATGGAACCACCGGTTACGGCACCCGTAACAAGCTACACATTGATGATTACATTATGACGTCTTGAAACTAGAAGCAAATGTTATATTCATTATGGATGAATGAGCGTGGAATTATGAATTAGTAATGATTAATAGGTTTAGGTAATGTTCAGTCTCCATAGGGTCATTTTCTGTAACCCACTTACATCCTGTCACCTTGCCATTTCTGCAACTACTTGTCTTGGATCCTGATACATCAATCACCAGTGGGTCTATGAGGAATTTTGGTCTCTAGTGATTGGTCATGGTCAGTTTGGCACACTTATAAGACTCTGAGACACTGGGCCTTTGTTCCTTTCCCAATGTCACAGTGTTGAAGCGTTAGGGGTCAGATGGCGAAGGGTTAGGATTTTTGCAGCAAGTTCAAAGTCTATGTGACCACTCTAACTTTTAGACAGTGTATAGTAAATACGCTTAATAAATAGACAACCTACAGCTCCACAGATGTTAAATACAAGTGTCCTGGTGGATTATAAATTCATATATATATGATATTTATATTGTAATATATATACATCTACTCTATATAAGCATATAATTGCAGATAAAGCCTTAGCATCGGCTATAAACGGTTAAGACTCAGGTTTTATAAAACCTCAAATACCAACTCGATTTCTACAACTCTTGTTTTTCTCCTGATGTCAAAGGGACTGGGAGTAGACGAGCGATTAATCACTGTTTTGACAGGGCGGCTCGCAGCACAACTCTGCAGGCTACATTGTTCCTACGTCCGGCTCTCCACTGCTGTGTGCGGGTTTGAAACCACACTGTCAAAACAGTGATCAATCTCTGAGCTCTCACTGACACCATATAGAACAACTGATCTGGAGAATCACAGGCTTTTTGTGGGCAGCCTCAGCTGCAGTTCCTACTACGCATGCGTAATCATTCAGGACAGTAGCCGCCATCACACATCTATAGCAAAAACATAACGGTAGATCTAAAAATAGCAGGTTCAGGGGGAGAATTTAATTGCTCTGTTGATTTCATTTCGGAAAAGAATTCTAAAGATAGTTAGATTTTTTAGACGTAATAGAACCGGATATAATATCAGACAGCATGTAGATTTTTAGCTAATGTCTTGCTCGTGGCTAAAATAGAGGTAGACTTCTCGTGTCGTCCAAAACTGTTGGTATTTATTCAACGATGAAAACATACCATAACAATATGTAAAAAGAGTAAACGTTCTCCCTTCAATGTAAATGGATCCAACGGCAGCAGGGCTTGAACCATTATGTGTCTGAGAGCTAGAGATCAAATATGAATATTCGACCAACACATACTGCCTCTGAGCTATCAACTACGGACAACCCCCATAGAATGAATAAACGTTTTATGACTGAAAGTAGGCAAATATTAATGCATTTTCCCCCGATATCGAAGCTAGCGAATTTATTGTGACGAAAATGGATTGGGATCTTTAAGAATGTTCTACTGTATTTTTTAATATAAGAACAGAACTCATTAGATAAAGATTTATTGTACATCTACATTGCTATACTGAATTATATTCTTTATAATGAATACGCTGTCAGACTATAACCTTCGATATATTTGTATATGAATATACACTATAATTATTACTCGATCCGGTCTTTACTGTTGTCAAATAATCGTTGACACGTTGACATTCAGTGCTGCGATTTCTGTACATAGAACGACCTGACCATGCTGTACAAGCTACATTATACAAAACGGGATGGGAATGTACGTCTGTGCGGTAATATAGGCGCATAGCCAAATTCTGTCCTAACCATAAATTCCCATTGAGCTCTGTAGCTTGTTTTATTATATACCTGGAATCATGAAAAAGATTACAGTACTTTGGCATTACAACCATGTTTTAGTCGACCTGTAAGGAGCAGGGTTCCATACTTTGTAGTATGGAGCCCTACTCTGTACGGTATTCTTACGTGATGTGGTGAAACGGTGTGTACTTATGATGCGTCATGGCATAATCATGATAATTTGTTGAATACACAATGATTAACTATTTTTCTGGCGATGGACCAACGTTAGCTATGTGGAATTTCGGGATTAACCGATAAATCACATTTATATATTAAATATCAGATGTTCTGGGTGGTACTTCTCCCCTCTGTACATGTATACAGGTTGTACTCCAGACAGAAAATCCCCTACACGTATGCGTATTTTTTGGCTCCCAGGTTTACATGTAATCAAATATTGAAAGGATATATAGTCGTACTTTGCAGGCGGATTCGGTCTGCAAAAGCCCATTTGAAAGGTGTTCGATCGAAACGAATTTGGCGTAGTGCCCGTTTGCAGTACATCAATAAGTACACATCAGATTTGGTCAGAGGAAATACAATACCTATACACACCAGGCAGCAACAGCAGGGTCAGGCATGGCAGGTAGAAGCGATGACATAGGACCGTTGAGTTGCAGATAACAACAGAACGTATAGAAAATTTCTGCAGTTGGGAGGCCTGATTCAGTTTTTAGTATATCATTGAATAGAGTTAAAAGCTACCTAGGATTCAACTGATAACAGCAGGGGTACCTGTAAAGCCTCCCCCCTCCTCTATCCCGCAAAGCCAAACTATGTCAGTGACAAACACTGTGAGCCAATCTGTTGGGCAGTAGTATAAAACAGTTAACAAATGTACTTATTGTGCTTGGCCGAACCTATTGCTGATATAACTTGGAATGAATAAGGTTAAGTCTGTGATCAGAATTAGGTACTAAGTGAATATGAGTGAATATTGAATAGTGAATATGAGAAACTAGGAGCAAATAGAATGTTCATCATTGATGAATGAGCGTGCAATTATACATGGATAACAATTAAAAGGTTTCGGTTACATTCAGTCTATGGATAGTTTTCTCTAACCTAATGGTACTCAGTCAACCTGCTATTTCTGCAACCACCTGAGTCTAGGATCCAAAAATATCAAGGTCAAGCACCAGTGGGTCAAAAAGGTATTTCGGTCTCTAGTGATTGGTCATGGTCAGCTGAGCATGCTTCTAAGACCCTGAGACACTGGCACCCTGCTCCTTTCACACTAGTACAGTGGATAGCACGCATATATAGTGAAGGGATAGTTTTCTGGCAGCACGCTGAAAGTGTATATATGTGACCACTCTAACCTCTAGGTCTCTAGATGATGTATATAGCGCGCGCAAGCACGCTCTAATAAAGAAGAAACCAACAAGTTGTGGTCAAAGTCGTCATTCTCCAAGAATTTGTTGCATAGCAATAAGAACGAGGGGAAGCAGAGTGAATATTGTGTAATGCTCGAACGAGTTGGAGAATGATAACTTCGATCAAAATGAGTTGCTTTCTATATTTACCTCACCCCTGTACATACTAGAAGAATGGGCAACACACAAGATGTAGACCATGGGGCAGTGGAAATGAGTTCCCAATGTTAAGGCTATGGGACAGAAATACCAAGAGCGAGATAAATGATGGTGGTTGAGGCACACTAGATTTTACTGTAGAGGCCAGCCCCCATCTACCATGATTCTGGCCCCGATAGGCCTCACGACTGCCTTCCGACACCATACCGATTCTATCTTGAGGTCAGCTAAAATCGTGGTAGGTGGAACAGGTTTCTTCAATTTCGTGTAGGATACCTCACAATATGCTGCGATAGAAAACGCCAATCGTCGAGCTCCAAATGAAATCCAACATGTTGGAATTTTCGTAGCCTGTCGTAGGGTATTGTATGTGATTTATCGGGAAGATATCTCTTGCGGGTGAAATACTTAGCGGAATATCATCAAATTCTGGAATTAAGTGGAACCTATAAAGATATATGATTGCTGTAAATATAGTATGGATTAGTTAGGTCTAAGGGTCCGAAAATAATTTGATAACGGAATTATGATTCTACCACAGTTTTATCTTTCAATTTGATTGTTTTAGCATCTAAAAAATAATATCATAATATGTTGTAAATACCTCTAAGAGATTATTCAGATTCATTAGATATTTCTAAAATTATAGTATATTTCATTATTGAAACTCTGCCTGAGATCTAAATTGATTCACCGATTGAATCGTGAGGTTTTTGGTCCTCCAAAGGCGTTTATATGGTCTACGATTTTCACCCATGTCTACGATTTGAATTATCGGGGACATCCCAATAGGCTACGATTGGAAAAGGCAAAATCGTAGCCTATCGGGAAGTATGTCGTAAACCATAGGCGTTGGTGGGTGCAGGCCTTTACGTGTACACACTGGAAATATATATTAATCGCCTGTATGTCTTCTATACTTTTAATCAGACCAATAGGCACAGTGTATGACTTCCACAGAGAACAGAGAATGATGTTGGCGTACTTCTATCAGTACTCGGCCTGTGGTAGGGGCTTTTATACATTGCACGTTCCATCCATTCATTATACCCTATTGAATAAACCCCTACAAATGCAGCATTCTGTCAACTGCTGACATGGCTGACGTCTAACAATAGGTAGTGCAACAGTGGCGATATACCAGTATGGGATGTCAAATTGTATCCATACAGAAACAAAGGTAAAAAAATGTTTGTGGTTGGAAAATCGGCACCGATTGAGAAATCAATCTGGACAAAAACAACCACAGAAAGGGTTCTGAAACGAAACAGAGGTCAAACATATAGGGAATATAGAAAACAAAAGTTTGAAAAAAGCTTTGATAAAGCTAAAATGTGCATCATTAAAGCATATATCAATAATACATGCTGTAAATGTTGAGGAATCAAGGAATTACTTCGATGCTGTATAGTGAAGCTAGGGTGTGCCATCTAGAATCTGTGCACCTTTGTATTCTATGCAATATTATGTTGCTGTTTTCGCAGCTTTTATTTCCAGTTCGACTTTTACAATACGGTATTTCTATATTAATCACGTTGGACACAATATATACCCTTTAGTACTTTGAAATAGTTAAATTATACTTGTAGGCAGTACTTAGGCCAGCAATACATTTAGAAATATATGTATTTTTTTATATTTTGAAACGAAACCTTTGCATTAGACATATAGTATCAGAGTGGTCGGAATCCTATAGGCAGATTCTATAAAAAAGAGAGCAAAGTTCTGCTTGCAGGAATGTTTCATCCGCAACAATCGCCTGGTGGCAAATTGCTATGATCTTTTTAGTAAAGCTAGGTAAAGGAATCTAAAAGGGATATGATGGATAACATGAAGCTACACCTATATAAAGCAGTATAACTTTAACTTGAAATAGATGAAAGAAAACCATACAGAAGTTAAATATACATAACACCTACAATTTGGTTCGCTCACGATTCTGCATTCAAAGTAGGCCTAAGGCCTTTTGTATGATTTTAAGGAAAATTTCAAAAGGAAGATGGTTTGAATATTAAACGTTGATTACGTCATCTATAGCATATTTAATCAAACTTGTATTCTCAACCAACTCTAAGCGATATTGGCTTTTTGACAAGGGTTTGACTGCCTCATTACACCATTACGCCAGATGTTATAGAATGCTGTTACTGTAATTGGTGACTACGCATTGGTTATAGGGGGATTAACAGTGATCCCTGTGGGACACTGGAAACACCCTTTAATCATGACAGGTTTCTTGAAGGTATACCGGATTCCCATGGATAGTTGGAGTAGATGTTTCTTCCATTACTCGATTGGAATACATCCCCGCATGGAAAACCACAATAGGCTCAGTCCATTTGCCTTTATTGGTACCTCGATTTGTCTATATTGATATCAACAGGGTTTAATGAGTTCGAGGCAATTCCCGTCATTTAAGTATGACACAAATTATTCTTAGTTCTTCTCGGTTATGTTATTTCCTTTATTCTGTGACTCTATTAAGGGGAGACCCCGTTTACCTTAGAACACTTAGTATCTGCTTGCCAGTCTAATTGATCTTGATAACATGTTATCCTTGGTATAATTGGAAGTTTATCAATGTAATAATGCAGTTGCAGTTCAATTAATAATGTTACTGAGACATCACTGTTAATTGACCTTCGTGACACTTAAGCGTCATTTCACTTGACAGGCAATGATCTGAGGTGTCAATGGATGTCAGTGAAATGTCAGTGAGGTGTTACCATGATGTCAGTAACGTGTTACTGTGTTCGATGTGCTGCGGCGACGTCACTGAAGTGTCATTGAGCTAACAATGAAGAACTATAGAATTAGCCCCATGAACAAGAATCAAGTAGGACAGATTGGATAACTCTCTGAAGATCGCCGACTTATTTTGTCATTTCTAATTCTGACAATCTTGTTTTCAAATTCACAGCATTTAGAATCTAAAATCACTGTAAATCTATGCTGATTTAATCTGATCCTCTGACGCGATTTTTTTTTATCAAGAGGTGCATTGTAAGGCTCATCGTAGACGGTTTTTGACTCAGTTGAAGCCGGTCCTAACAAAACGTTAATTGAAGACAAATTAAATGCATGTAAAAAGGTGGAATCGTGATTATTAGTATATATATATGTGTGTGTATGTATACATATTTGATCACGTTCTTACCAATGGCCCGTGGGCAGTTACACTGCATAACGAAATAACATTTATGATTCACAGATAATAATGCCTATATAAGGACACACAGTGTTATTCATCTTTCTATGAAGTCTCCCCCATATATCAGTCTGCCGGTATATAAAGCGTACCATGTAGAAGTACTCTCCGATGTCTAGCGGCCTTTCGGAGAACCAGGGAATGTCCTAACCTAAAGGTAGAATTCCTGTCCGGCCACAATGCCTCAGTCTAGCTCACCAATCGTGCCCTAATGGTTCCCCTTGTCTATGGCGACGTCCACCGTCCGCTACCAGCGCCCTCTATTGACGCCGTGTTGATCCATCACCTGTGACGTCACGAGGACGACACGCGCGCCCTCTGGCGGGTCAGACGGGGCGCGGGGCACGGCGGGAAGGGTAATATGGCGGCCATGTTGCGCGTCATGTCGGCATGATGTATACACCCAGGGGAGGGGCCGGGCTTCTCACCCGCTCACCCCCAGCGGCCGCCCCGCCCCGACCTCCCCGGACCCCTCCAGGGCTGCGGCCGGCAGGCAGGGCAGGGTGATAAGGCGGGGCGGGCCTGAGAGGGGCGCCGGGAGGGTCACTGATGCAGCGTGCGGATAAACACGTACATGGTATTGATGTGTTTATATGGGCGGGCTGCTCACCCGCTGACCGCCACGGCTCTAAGGGAGCAGACCTTAGCTGATATTACTCAAGTGTTGACGGTGGTCACCAGATCGAATTGAGTTATCTGGAGGTGGGAGGAGTTCAATAGGCGACCGCCGAGATTGTAAACTAACACCCTGCCCTCGTTCTCCTTATTGTGGAGCTATCTTATGTTAGCAGAGCTATAGAGTTGTGGGAGTCAAAATCGGATGGCTTCGCTCAGTGTTTAGAAGGCTAGGGAATTATAGTATCACTACGTAAATCTATTTGTCATCCACCTAATACTAAGTGTCGATAGAAAGAACATAGGGAGCCGGAGCATACAGATATGTTGTATGCTACAAAAGCCGGTGTATATGTAAAATAGTGCATATGAAAAAGATAGTGTGCATCTAAATAGACTAATATCAGTACGCCACTTGTCAGGAAAAGGTTGATAATAAATACAATATAGGCATAGACAGCTAAGAAAGAGGTCTATTTCGTATAGCACACAGATATGGTGTTTTATTGCACCATAACTTCTTGATAAGCTTTGATATTTATACGTTGTGGGAGGGTAAAAAGCCCAAACCAGAGAGAAACATAGATATGTTAAGAATAGGTCAGACTGTTGTAATTATATATCGTT
Source organism: Alentia gelatinosa (assembly GCA_950022655.1). NCBI lineage: Eukaryota > Metazoa > Annelida > Polychaeta > Phyllodocida > Polynoidae > Alentia > Alentia gelatinosa. Next base: position 42,937,557 of record OX465588.1, on the reverse strand, counting down.
GACCATGTAGTTTCATTACGAAAATTGTAATGCTTTTCACACATTCAAGAGTCTTTACGCACTCATGATCATCATTACAGAATACCTGAAGTTTGGGTTATCGCTATACGGAAACTGCCCTACTGTCTTTGTAAGTCAAAATATATGCATTGTCATTATTGATTAGATATATCCATCTGTACAAGGAGAGTAAGCCTGCTTTCATAATAGGAGTTACCCATCTTAAAAGTAGCATTTCGCTATACTACTCACACACAAGATACTTCCTTATTATATTACTGCATTGCTCATCTCATATACTACTCACAGACCTAATCTTTCAGAACACATTTTTCATTGAATAGTCTATGTACCATCTCCAGCCGATATACCCTATTTACAAGGTTCATCCTGTGTCCAGTTACAAATTGGGGAGTAATTATAAATTGCTGGTAATTATGAAGCCGGCCCCCACGCCTCTGCACACACCTCATTAATATTTATATAGAACTGCATCGAGAATCCACGAGTTCGGATGTATCGGAATCGTCATCGAGGCGAAGCCGAGTGACGGTTATGGCACATCCAAACGAATATTGTCTATTTTACGATTCGAGTGCGGTGCTGGATTTATCTCACCCCTTTCTATGATATTAGATAGCATCAGAATAGATCGAGTATACCTAGCAAATACATATAACGTCATTTCACATTCAATACGCCATGGCCGTGGGGTAGTATTATCACTTTACAGGGGGGATCATTGAGTATTTTTTCCTAATGTTATTTCTATGGCTAAGCTTGTACCAGGGGTGAGATAATCATTACTCCACACGTGACTAGTAACGGTCACCAGGTACGGGTGCCCTGACACTCACTTCTTCCTCGCGACTCACCGCAGACGGACTCTCACTAATTTTATCTCATACTTGTTATAACTGTATTTATCAAATCACAAACGAGTGTACTCACTGTTCAACACTCTTCTTATCATTGGTTATGTTCAACCTTTTACTCACATTTTACATGTCTCAATGTTTTAATTGATTATACAAATAATGTCTATGTGTAAAATAAACATTATTTTATGGCAGCTCGGCGTTTTCGTAATTACAAATTATGGCCCTGACCTACCAATGCCGATTATGATCCCGATAGGCCTTACGATTGACTTCCCGATTGGAATCAAAATTTCACCAGGACAATTTAAAAAAAAGAATTAAATCGTGGCAGTGGACCACACTTCTTCTATTAACTCACCGATTTTGCACAATCCAACATATTAGAATATTCGTAGCTTATGGCTGTCTATCTGGAGCTTATTTAAAGGAATAATATCCATTGCGGACGAAATACTTGGCGTAGTATTATGAAATTTCGGAATTTCGCATATAGATATATGATCTCTATGAAAATGATATCATATGATCAGGTCTGAGTGTCTGAAATCGTGGTGCATCGCCGTTGACGGATGCAGGGCTTTAATCAGAAAGAAATATGCTAACTGTGAAATCTACTCTGTATCGGGACGTATTTTTGCGTTAAATGACCTCTTCCATTTCTATCATATGTCCGCAACTATAGATAAATAGAAAAGGGGCTATCAATTAAGTATGTACGCAGAATCTCTGAAATCTCCCCCCCCCCACTTTCTCCCAGTCTTATACGCATAGAACAATGAAGGAGCATGGGATGAGTCAGAAAGTGAGGAAACTGAGGAGTAACGAAGCATATTGGATGCCTCTGCAGAACTATTTGATGATTGAGGCTAATTAGGAATTGGCAAATAATTATTGAAGCGGGATTGGTGTTGCCATCTACAGCTTACCAAGACACCGCTTACCACGACGTGAGCGACGTGAGCGACGTGAGCGACGTGAGCGACGTGAGCGACGTGAGCGACGTGAGCGACGTGAGCGACGTGAGCGACGTGAGCGACGTGAGCGACGTGAGCGACGTGAGCGACGTGAGCGACGTGAGCGACGTGAGCGACGTGAGCGACGTGAGCGACGTGAGCGACGTGAGCGACGTGAGCGACGTGAGCGACGTGAGCGACGTGAGCGACGTGAGCGACGTGAGCGACGTGAGCGACGTGAGCGACGTGAGCGACGTGAGCGACGTGAGCGACGTGAGCGACGTGAGCGACGTGAGCGACGTGAGCGACGTGAGCGACGTGAGCGACGTGAGCGACGTGAGCGACGTGAGCGACGTGAGCGACGTGAGCGACGTGAGCGACGTGAGCGACGTGAGCGACGTGAGCGACGTGTGCGACGTGTGCGGCGTGTGCGACGTGTGCGACGTGTGCGACGTGAGCGACGTGTGCGACGTGTGCGACGTGTGCGGTTGGACCAACTTAAACTATCATGTCAGGCTGCTACTGGGATTCGTACCATGCAGACAAACAACCTCTGACTACAACTCAACTGCCCTAACCACTGGGCCACCACAATGAGCTATATGAGAGGCAAGAATGGACAGTATTCAATTCTTAGTGACTTGCAATACTGCGGGGATGTTTTGGGTGACAAAATTATTGTATGAATCATTATTGAATGGGTCGTTGTAAGGGGTGTCTTTGTAAGCTGTAGATGACGACACCAAACCCCCACAATATCTTTTTTTTTGCTGTTATATATATGTGGTATAATATGGAATATGATAGTAGAAACTGCACTGTACCTAACTGAATATGGGGATGTGGAATTGGCTTTAAAATCGTTTATCACATTTTAAAGATAATTAATTTTCATGGTCTGAAATTGTAAATGGCCCGTCTTTGCTCATCGGTGCGCGTCAGAAGATATCAGTGACACTTTGAATGGGAAATCATATGAAATAATCAATGTCACCATTCTGAAAATTATGAAATTTCCAGAATATCTGGAATGTATAATGATAATGCTGCTCCGCAATTATGGTGAAATTTGATAATAGATAATGGTCTCAAATTGATCATTTCATACTTTAAATTGGAACTAATTTTTTCATTAAATAGCATTATGTAATATCATATACTATGTTTTGTATCTACAGATAAATAATCAATCATAAATATGCATTATTTCTGGAATTATAAAAGAAAAATGGTTGATTACGCTGGTTGCAACTGGAGCTATATCGGGGTGTACTGGGACCATGGCACCTTTTTAATGCACCCTCTCAACATGTGCACCGCACCGATGCGAACCAACGTGCACTGATACACTACAATATGGTCATTTTGTATCAGTGCGCGTTGGCATGTATCGGCGTTGGTGGGTGCCCGGTCTAAAGCTATTACATGTATCATCTTTACAATAAAGACGCTCCCTTTAACCCTTTCCTTACTAATGCTGCCTTGAGGCAGCACCATGGGAATACCGATGCTGCCTTGAGGCAGCACCGTGGGAATATAAATGCTGCCTTGAGACAGCACCATGGGAATACAAATGCTGCCTTGAGGCAGCTAATTCATATCATTCACATTTTATATTATTTCAGTAAATAATGGACAGATTTTTTAAAAAACATTCAGCATATATAGAAAACAATATTTTATCAATGATTAGAATCGAATTCAGATGAATGGGTTACTATGGTGATGTTGATACCAGACTATATAAGACATAAGTCTAAGTCCTAGCCTTACAATATGACAGAGTGTGGTTGGCCCCCACCTATCAGGCAGATAGCATTTTCAAGATTTTTTTCAAAATATTTAAATTCTACATACAAAACAACTTCACAGATCTGTTCTCCATATATTTTTATCATTATTTATGTAAAAAAACCATAATGTCATCGCAATGTAAAAAAGATACACACCTTTGTAGGTGCAGTGCTATATTGGGCCTATGTCAATGGAGCAAAAAGAAATGTCTCAATTTCTTCCTGCAATTTGCGTGTGTGACATGTGACGCGTGTGACGTGTGTGGTTGGACCAACTTAAACCATCATGTCAGGCTGCTACTGGGATTCGTACCCATGCAGACAAACAACCTCTGACTACAACTCAACTGCCCTAACCACTGGGCCACCACGATGAGCTATATGAGAGGCAAGAATGGACAGTATTCAATTCTTAGTGACTGGCAATGCTGCGGGGATGTTTTGTGTGACAAAATTATTGTATGAATCATTATTGAATTGTTCGTTGTAAGCTGTAGATGATGACACCAAACCCCCTCAATTTCTTTTTTTTTGCTGTTAAAAATGTGGGATAATATGGAATATGATAGTAGAAACTGCACTGTAATAACCACAAACAATTAGCTGATAATAACCACTATCAAAACCAAGTCCATCCAAAACCGAAAGATGCCTCCCTTTAAAGAGGCCGTTTACACGAAAATAGACTTTGACTCCAAGCAGAGAAAAATCTCACAAATTTCATTATGTATGTCACTTACATTGTTTGGAATCCTTCATCAAATGATATTTCATTCAGGGCACTTGGGGAGAAGTGCGAGTGCGAATGTACTTTCTGTATGGCACCAAAGGGACATCAGTGTACGGGAAGTTTAGGCAATTACCTGGATCTGTGAGTAAACAAGAGATGAAAGGAAACTAAGATAATGCTTTAAACTTGTCGATACAATCGACCCTCTGTCTGTTTGGTGCTATGCGGTCCAACAGTAGACCGTCGCAGATTAGTGTACCACGGACGTGGAGAGAGGAACGTTAGTGTTACTGCACAAATTATTGTTGATCTTGGTACTTTATACAAGTATTTTACTTTCTAGGTGGGTGGGGTTCTTTAAATTCATCAGGACATCGACTAAGTATTGTAAACTTTATCTAAACAAAAAAACTCATATAATTCATGGAAGCACATGTTGTTAATGTCTTGAATGTGTTTCTGTACAATTCCAACTTGGCAGTATATAGCTCCAGTTTAAAATTCCGCATTTGTTGATTTTCGACTCTTCCATCATTATTTACAATTTTCATAAATTGTTGCAGTAACATCTCCTCGTCGGTCCTGTTTTACAGCAAATCTGCATTAATGGGTATTTTTTCAAGGTTTTTATTTAGACTGGAGGTGTCAGCTTCCGCTGGCTTCCGCTGGCTCCAGTAACATATTACGCGAACTACCTCCCAATGTCCTTTCTAGGACGTACATGACGTCAAGGGAATTATATATATTGTATTAGCTGATGATTTAACATCATGTTAGAAAGGTGAAGTCCTTAAGTATCGGCAGATGAGTGTACTTTATTCGGTTAAAATACTGCCTTAAAGCCAATGGCTCGTACCTTTTTTGCATCACTAGGTTGAAAGTCATGACCAATCTCAATCTCACTGTTATTTAGTAGGCTAAGAATGAAGGTATTTGATGTAATATTGGATTTCCGAAAAAGCCTGTTGCTAGGCTTATTTAAGAGATAAGATGGAAATGATTATTTGCTATTGCATATTTAGAAGGAAACTCATGAGATGAAAATGAGGTGGAGTGTGAACCAAGTTATTTTCATCCAGTGGGTTTCTGATTTCATCGCACACCGTACAGATGATTGGGAACATTATCAATCAATAGAAAAGCTCACTCAGTCAGATAACCATTGGGTTTTGGCTACACTACCTTCACGGCCATGGAGTATGAGTTCCTAACGTTAAGCCTATGAAGAAAGGTAGCAGGGTGAGATGGATATCCAATTCCTTTTTTTTGCAATATTAATGTTAGAATATAACAAAAGATGACGGTACTTGTGTAGCCAACGAAATCAGAGTTACATTTATTTATTTTATTCATTTCTCCTGGGATCTCTCCTCATTGACCGAGATTGAAAATAACGTTTCTCTGAATAAGGGATCCGATTATTATGCATATCACATAGTAATATCCAAAAAATCCTTGATGGATATGCCGTTTAATCATTAACTTTCTTTTACCTTTTATGAAGTCACCAGTGTGCTTGGATATGCAATTTATCCATCTATATTTACTTTATGAGCAATATGCCATTACCTTCTCTGATGTCCAGGAAAACAGGAGCCTGTCCCTGAAAAACCGTGAAAACGTGTTGGTTTGAGTAATGATACTTTCATTTCCTCTCTCAGTTGGACTGCGACTGGCCCTGATTGCAGACGAGTCAGAGGTGTGCAGGCTATCGTGTATCGTTTATTAGTTCTCAGCTTGTGCTGTACCCACACAGGTCGGGTTCGTAAGGATAGAGAAATAAATCACCGATACCCCTAACCGGAATAATCCATTTTTAGCATTAAACGTTTAGGGACTTATCCGAATTTCTTTTTTTTATTCAAGTAAATGACTTCACCCATTTACCCTATTGGGCGTTTTTACATGTAGTCATTACAAAGCATTACGCAACATATAATGACAATACTTATATAGAACATCGAAAATCGTATGAATAGACAATACTCCATGAGTTTGGATGGGCTGCAATCATCATCGAGGCGAATCCGAGTAACGATTATGGCCCATTCAAACGAGTGGAGTTTGTGTATCTTACGATTCGAGTGCGGTTCTGGATTTATCTCACCCCTTGTTATGACATTAAATATCATCAACATTTCACAATAATTAGAATAGACTTAGCAAATCCATATGATGTCATCTCAAATTCGCTACGACACAGCCGTACGCATGGCGTAGGATCGTCACTTTACGGGGGTGATCGTTGAATATTGTTTTCTTATGTTATTCCTATCGCTAAAATTGTACTAGGGGTGAGATAATGTATAGGACAAAAATGAAGCTGAGACAACATATGGGACAAAACGAACAAGGAGAAAACAAGGACATGACAAGACAAGAGAACAGAAATGGCAATACTCTAGAAGGGATATCATTTAGACATCTTATGTTGTTGTATCTTTAGTCAATTTTAGTGTTATCATTTGTTTCTCTGTTCGGCTCAGTGGCTGGTCGTATCTCTTATTCATTTTACCATAACACGTTATTTTTAAGAAGAAATACCTTTACAAGGATTTTAAAGTATGCACTGTCTGTTGTTGTTTTGTATTTTTCCCTGAAGTTTATCCCATACAAGTAACCCAAGATAATGTGGTGATTTCCGGTATTTTTCTGTATGTGGGAATTCACTGCTTAATATTAATTCATCTGTGGCTCAGGTCCGTTTGTTATATATCAAGTCCGAGTTAAATTGGACCTCAGTTGCTATATGACTTTTCGAAATGAGAGATGGCTGATGAATAAGCATGAAATCAGAGAGGCATCATAAATACATGTTGGGGTAGTGAAGGTCATATTCTAGATATTTTAATTGAATGTAGGTCTGAGAGGTCTTTATCGTCATTTTAGAAGCATCCGTTTGAATTAGGCGAATATTTGATAGCTCATTTAGCATTATGCACTGAGTGCCCGAAGATTTGCAGCAGAGAATCAAGATAACGGTTTTGACATACCTCGAAAGTGGTATCTTCATTCCAACTAATGTCACCGTAATAATGACACCCATCTTGAAATGAAAGATGCCCACTATATTATAGAGGAAACCTATGAAAGTCGAGGGTCTGAGCTCGTATCCCATCGAGTTTGAATCACGTAGTAATTCACAAGGCGAAGCCCCGTGAATTACCTAGTGATTCAAACGAGAAGGGATTGAGCTCTGACACTAAACTTGAATGGGTTTCTGAATTTATCTCACCATTAACATTGACTAATGGGCTATCATTTCTGACATAATCCCCCATTGGATATTTTTCCTAAATATCTGATGGACGTTAGATATGAGTTCCCAATGTTAAGTCTATGGAAAAAAATACGAGGGGTGAGATAAAAGTTTCCACTGTACTTGAACTTTACACGTTCAATACCTGAAGTATTATGAGGCAACTGGCTGGCCACGCGGTGGAATTATTAATCAAATATATCCCGATGCTTTAGATAGAGGGATATGTGTTATCATTGATCTACCAAGTATTTTAAAGTATAAAAAACGTATTTCGAAGTATTTTATATCTCACCCCTGATATTTTTTTCCATAGACTCAACATAGTCCGAAATCATCTTGATTCGACGCGGCCGCACAATGGCATCATATCAGGATTTCTGTGAGTTAACAAATATTTCCTGATATCCTAATGATGTTTTAAGATAAATAAGGTTAGATTCGGTTTTATTCTCAGGCTGATCTTAAATTGCAATCGTGCTGTGAAGCCTTACACAGTGTGTCCCTCTCAGTATTAGGCGTCGGCGATAAGTTATCAAAGTGGCAAAAACGTGATTATAACTCGTTTTCCTTCAGTGTGTATTTATTGTTGATTAGAATCATGTTTGAGGTGGGGGTGGCTTTATAAAGCAATCAATATCTCTATCATGTTAGCAAACATTTGAATAGGCGCTTTGAGTATAACCGGAACTTTTTCCTAATAACTCATAATCTGGTCACACAATTTATGCCACGGCCTGCCGCATAAAATTATGCCAAGCCTAGGGCATTTTTTTTATTAGGGGTAGTATAATTACAGAAAGCAACTCGTTTTGGCCAGAATCCTTGTTCTCCAACTTTGATGTTCACTTGGCTGTCCCTCGTTCGTATCAATCCGCATACAACTCGTGGAGAATGACAACTTTGACAAAAACCTGTTTGTTTCTGCTTTATTATCTAAAAATGTCACTTGATCACATACCCAATTCATCACAGATGGCGTAAGGCCATAAATACGACATGGGTCCGGGCGGGCGGTATACGTAGGATATACACCGACAGGTATATAGATATATCACGCACAGGCACTGTGTAAGCTACATGATGGGAATCACAGATAATTCAGCATCAAGAATAATTGGAAATTGTCTGTAATTCTGTATGAAAGAACCTGTGCTGCCACCTGACGACACCTGCAGGGATTCTGCCAAAGAATCAACGAATCCTCGGGAACAAACAGCTGCTCTGTTAGATTGACTGCCAACTCTGTCTCCGAGTGTGACTAAACTGATTTTGAAAGTGTATCTGTGCAAAATAAATACACCAAGGCTGCGCTGCATCTAATGCCACACCACAGCCTGCAGCATCTGTAACTCATCAAACGGAACATGCAGATACTGAGCCAATGGAATTGGATATGCAAGTTCGTACTTACCAAAAGGTTTTCTTAGCTTAGCAATCTGATAATAGATACTTACAAAAGAAAATAAGAACACGGATAAATGCCTTCGAGGATAGGAATGATCAACGTTCCAAGCATATACATGGCACAAAATATCTGAGAGGAGAGTGAAAGACAGTACAGTTTGTGGGTCAAGGTGGCGGCTAATTCAACCACACCGATCCACTCACACTGAAGGACAGCTATCTCTGATTGTTGGGCCTTTGACTGTTTCATGTCGATTCCCTATAGCATACTCATCAAATGTTCTGGAGAAATCTATTATGCTTTGAGTTTCCAAGTTCGCCCCAGTCTTGTATTCATGACCTTGAGGTTCCAACCCTTTTAAGTAGTCACAATTCCAGGTTTGTTTGTTCGAGCACTTGTGTTCCCATTCTTCCAAGGTACGTCATTCGTGAAAGCTGTAGCGAATAAAAGCATTGCGATTACATTAAGCTTCTTATTTTAAAGTGAATAGAATATAGACGATGATCAACCCTATGTAAAGCACACTCAATTCCTGCTTGGTAGAAACACGCCCGAGTGTGTTTTCCTTTCAGAGGCAATCATTCACATCTCATTGACCAAGTACCTACTTGGGAATACTTATTTAAAGCAGTGAGAAATCCCCATGACGGGATGATTTCCGCTACACAAGTATTTGCATCGTAAAAACAAGCAAAATGGGTTCGGATAAAATTGGGTTCGGAAGTTAACTCAACCTCTGTCCCTGCAGTCATACAATAATCGATCTTTGAAAACCCCGAGAAGCCTAACCAACAATTGCACCACCATTGAGTGAGAGTAGGGCAGAATACACCAAGAAGCGTAGTAAGAGAAGTAGACTGTAAAAGAGCACTTGGCGGTTAGGGATGGAAGTCGATAGGCAGTGAGAAAGAATTTAATGGGTTCGCGGTCGGTGTGCAATTGTGCGTGCACCTGACCCTGGTGGGGAGTTTGTTTGTGCAAGTAAGTTTTTTTCTGAATGGGACACAGGCTTTCGGAGCCGGGTAACCCAGAATAGGACATGGGACATAGGCTTTCAGGGCCCCGTGACTCAGAATAGGACAAAGGCTTTCAGAGCCAAGTGACTCAGAATAGGACCTAGGTTTCAGAGCCGAGTGACTCAGAATAGGACATAGGCTTTCAGAGCCAGCTGACTCAGGATATGACATAGGACATAGGCTTCCAAAGCAGATTGACTCAGAATAGGACATAGGCTTTCGAGCTGAGTGACTCAGAATGGGACCTAGGACATAGGCTTTCAGAGCAAAGTGACTCAGAACTCGACATGGGTCAAAGCTTTTCGGAATGCAGCATTGCCGATATGCATGGATGGGAGTGTGTTAAAAGGTTATGTAGAAGTTTAGAATGGGAGGAAGTCACCTACATTGAGATCTGTCAGAAGCATGTCGGAAGACCTGCGACAAGGTGCCCATGTCGGAAGCATGTCGGAGGTGTGTCGGAGTGTGTCCTAACCCATATCGGAAGCTGAGGTCCACAAGTGATAGTCGATTCTGTGTTGGAAGGGTTAAGGGAGGTGTCCACCAACCATAACAAGGCTACGGAAATGGCTTCCCGACAAGGTCCACGACTGACCTACAATTGGAGGCCTTGTTGGGGTTGGTGGACCCCAATTCCCGACAAGAGTCTACAGCAAGGCCACAATTGGGCTGCGATTGGAAGCTTGTCAGGAGCCTTCCGACAGGTCTACGACAACATCGAACATGTTCGATTTCTTCCACAACTGGACCCTTGACATTGAGTGTCGTGGTTTCTTCGACATCACTGTCATAGTGTGTCGGTACCATGGGCGTCTTTTTTATGGGAACCAGCGATGTCTATGGCATGCCAAGATAACGCTGTTGCAGACCCCCGTTCTTACAACAAGGCTGCAACAAGGTGCCGATTGGAACTTTCTTGTCGGCTCTTGTCGTAGCTTTGTCGTTGGTGGACGCCCGCCTTTATTCTTAATGGGACACTGGCTTTCAGAGCCAGGTAACCCAGAATAGGACATAGGACAACTGTCAAAAGCGTGTCGGAAGGCCTGCGACACGGTGCCCATGTCGGAAGCATGTTGGAGGCGTATCGGACGGTGTCGCAGCCCATATCGGAAGCTGAGGTCCACAAGTGATAGTCTATTCTGCGTTGGAAGGGTTATAAGGGCGTGTGGGAGCGACATTGTCACTAGTGGATGCGGGGCCTTAGTGAATCGTGAACTAATCGTAACCATGGTCGCCCTTTTTTGTCCCACCAAAGCCGTGCCGATGTACTATGGTGCACACCGATGAACTACGATTAGACTTCTCGTGGACCTCCCGATACACGACGATTTTACCAATTTAATCGTAGTGTACCGGGAGGTCTATCGTGGCGGATCGGCGGCATTGGATTCCCGATCTTTCACGGTGCCCGAACTAAGACAGCAAGACCAGTCAAATGACACGAATCCTGATGCACTATGAATAGATCATCGTCTTCCGAGTAACACCATGAATGATTATCAATGCCTCAACAGGATAAATGTATTGCCTTCAACTGAATAAAAAATGATTTCCTGATGGTATACAGAAACGTATGACTTTAGATCTACGAGACAGCGAAGATTTTCCTAAGATCATAAGCCTCTTTAAGGGAGGGATTATCTACCCGGCAATAGCTCAGCCACCTCCACTGCGGCTTGCTACATCCTCCAGAAATCTGTCGGAAACAGCCTATCAGAGAAGTGTTGAATACATGGGACCGATTTATTGGAACGCTCTACCCTCAGAAAAAAGGAATATGGAAAACATAAAAGACTTTAAAAGACTTTAAAGCATTACAAAAAAAACTATTGGAATCAAGGAACTATATACACATTTTAACTAACCTCTGATAGGATAGGCCAAACATATATGATAAGTCTGATTTGCAAATGAAGCATCCTGATTAATTCTAATGAAGCTATTAGGAATTTTCTGATATGAAAAGAAAAATCATATGTCACCCAAGTAAAACATGACGGTTACTGCCACCTTCAATGTAAAGCATCAGGAATGTAACATCCACATATACATTGTATACTATATATCAATTGCTATTATGTTACCATCGAGCTATTTATGTAATCTTTATTATTCTTTTATTTACAAAATTCTATCTAATATCATGGCATTTCTAAAAATCAAGGACAAATTATGTAAAAGATGGAACTGTTGGCACATGGAAACCAGCTCATTGTAGGCTGAGGGCTTCATAAGAAAAATAAAAGTATTAAAAAAAGACATATCACCCGTGACCATCACAACCAGCCCCGACCATCATCACCACTACCTACTTTGTAGAAAACCTTTGAAAGTTTACGGTCAGAGCTCATCTCGCATTGAGTTTGAATAGTGTAGTAAGTCACATGGTGAATCCGTGCGAATCATGCGGTGGTTGAAATGAGATGGAATCAAGCTCTAAACGAATAGTTTTCTGAATTTATCTCAACCTTCACATTGACTAATTAGCTAACATTTGTGACAGTATCACCACATCGAATATCTTTTTCTAAATACTCCATGGGTATTGAGTACGAGTTTCCAATGTTAAATCTATGGGAGAAAAATATCAGGGGTGAGATAAATAGTTATCTTCCACTGTGGACGGCATCTATAAATCGTTCTAGTAACCACCATAAACCACCCTTGACCATCAGTTTAGGTCCCATGCTGCTACCACCAACACCACCATCAACAAAACCAACCCTTCCACAATTTCCCCATCACCAATAGCATCACTATAGCCATGACCACACCGACTGCCGTTTACCACTGACAGTAGTAGCATCAGATACAGGGCCCTCCCCGCCGACTGACGTTTTCCGCTATTTCCTGGCAGAGACACTTGTATGTGTCGGGCGGAGTAGAAGAAGAAGGACATCCATATTAACATCCCCCTCCCGGCACTGACATCATTTATCTTTCCGGCACGGCGGGGGCTCCCTGCTCCACGAGCTGCTCGCTCGGCTCATTTCAAAAGCGACCCTTGTCCCCTGCCACGCGAGTCTATCGTCATTTGCTCGGCGAGGTGCTCGTTGGGGGCCGCGTGTCCCGGCGGGCCGCCCGCTCTCTCCCCGGGACGAGCAGCTCCGGCTCCCGCCTCGCAGCCCCGGGCCCTTTGAAGCCATTCGGACCTCCTGATAAGTAGTGGCAAAATACCGTAAAAGGAATTACAACCTTTCAAGGCGGTGGGCTACTTGTTTGATCTCGTCTTATTTGTCGGTTGTGGTCTCGGCTAGTCGGAGGTATATAGGAGGGGGAGGGGGAGGGGCGGCTGGACGGACGGAGCCGAGGTTGGCACGGGGAAGGCGGTCGAGGGTGAGGCGGGACGATTTATCATAGAGCCATGAGAAATGCGGCCGTTCACTATAAGCGGCCGGAAGAAATAGTAAGAATAATCTTTAATAACCCATTCCCGCCGGATGATGCCTTGAGGCATCAACCAGGGCTGGCCGGGTGATGCTTTCAGGCATCATCTAAAAAATATTCCTTTTTGTGAATAAAATTGGAAATATTAGCTCAATAAACATGAAACTTCACAGTATGTAGGTATAACACCATTTTTAATATTCTTATGCCAAATAAAGAATGATATCAATGACCATATGCCATGTCACGTGATGCAAAGATAAAATATTCACAATAAAGCTTTATACCCAGCCTCTAGTGGTGATCACTGGCACTAGTACCCGGCTCCATACCTGTGCTATTGCCGTGGACACCCGGCACGATGAGTACGGAGGGACGAATTGAGTAAAAGCGAGAGGGTTAATCGTTAGAAGAGAGGAGTGAATTTTTCGAGTGAAGAAGGGGTGAGAAACGTAGGTGGATAAATCATGAAAGAATTCAAGGGGTGAAAGAGATAGAGGGGTGCATTGTGAGAAGACAATGTTGAATTATCAGAGAATGAGAATAACAAAGTGAGGAGGAAGAAGAGTGAATTTTGAGATAAGGGGAGGATTGTTGGCTAGGCAGCTTTGTCATGTGTGTTCTGAAGGGACTGTAATAAAACCTACGCGATCACTGCACGAAAACCACTATTTTACATATATATACGCCATCGCGATAACGCACGTATCGGCTGTATCATGGCTTGTTTATACTTGTATACACCTCTTATACGTGTCTACGTTTCGGGCGTCTACGAGACAGTTTCCATATGTAGACGCGCGCGACTTGGCTGTCTTTCACGCCTGGCGTATTTAAGATAAAATATACTCTGCGCAATATATATACGCCAGGCGTATATGATACCAAAAAAAAAAAAAAAGCGACCCGCGGCCCGCCCGGGCCTGTGGGTGTTGGTAGAGGATACACCAACACTGACCCGCCACCCGCGACCTCCCAACCCCACCCCCTACCACCCCCCCCCCCTACCACCCCCCCCCCCCCCCGACACCCCACCACCCTATATTCACTCTACCCACAGTGAAGCCCTGGTACACAATCCGCACCTCCCTGCGGTGTTTGTACTGGGATTAGCGGCCGCTCAGCGTGTCTAAGATGTTTTCAGTCCTGAGTCGGAGGCGCACAGGGCGGGCGGCTGAGCGGGTGGCTGTGAGGGTGGCGGCCGCGTTCACAAGGCAGAGTCGGAGTCGGGGTTGGGAGTCGGACTTCAGGTGCACAGAGACATGGGGGGGGGGGGAGGCGATTATATAGTAAGCTTGAATGTCCACACATTGAAATGGTGTTTGAAAGTAGGATCTATTAGAAAAACAATTAAAAAAACAACATAATGCAAGGTTTACTATGTGTAATTAATCAAATTATACTTAATTAGGTTTTTATAAAATAAATTGGTAATATAAAATTGCAATTTTCATATAATACAGACTTGGATGGTTAATGGCAAATGAAATATGCTACCAGTAGTGTCCTCAAGTGGCAGAGAATGGAACTTTTTGAGATTGGTGTATGTACAACGGAATCAGGCGTATATATAACGTATATAAGACCGCACCATGGACATGTATATACGCCACTAGATAAGGCGTCTACGAGACGGATAACAGGTCTAACTTCTAGACGCAAAATCCTACTGTTAGACGCGTTTCGTATACATATGTAAAATAGTGGTTTTCGTGCAGTGGATGGATAAACAAAGTGAAGATTTAAACGGTATGTAGACGTTAGGGCCCACCACCCGAAAGTCGGGACGTTAGGGCCCACTCATCGGGGCGTTAGGGCCTGCCTAAAGCAAACCTGGCGGCTCAACAATCATAAGATCGACATACATCATTTAAATATCCATATTTGTAAAAGCTTTAAAAATGAAAGATAAAGTATGAGATAATCTTTAAACCATATTTTTTCCGTAATGCCACACAGGTCAGGGATAGTGTTAGGGATAGTGTTAGGGTTAGGGTTAGGGTTAGGGATAGGGTTACTTACTTATACTTACTACCAAATATAGTATCTATTCACAGTTGAGATGCTTAAGTAGGGAAGATTTAAAACGGTTCGAGTTCGTTAGGGGTCGAGTTCTTAAAATGGGTCGAGTTTGTTACGGGTCTAGGTGGGCCCTAACGTCTAATTATGCTATTTTTCCCTCCCGGCACCACAGGTGTGACCGCGGCATCGCGGTGCAGCCGAGGCGCGACTGCAGCTTTCTCACCCCTGGTGTAGGGTGGGCCCTAACGTCCCGACTTTAAGGTGGTGGGCCCTAACGTCCTGCAATCATATAAACCCGGGGAGTTCATAAATAAGAATAATCCAATGGAAGGGAAAATAATGATAAAAGGGAATGAATGAATACAACGTAACAATACCTTATTTGATGTAATCCTATATTGACCTTTAGGCCTGGCGTCCACCTACTATATGATAGCAATTTAAAGCCTCTCGCTGCACTACAATGCATAATGTTATAAATCAGAGACAGTCTGGAACATCTTATCTCACACACATGTTTAGACTAGGAACATCGGCATGCATCGTAATCGGCTTTTAGGAACATCGTAATGCCTATCATTTGGAGCTCAGTGGACAACGAACCTTACAACGTCTTATGGAAGAGCTCCAGCATTAGTATCTAAAGTGGGATTCACACGATGGGATTCATGCACCTCACACAGCGTTTGTCTGAGACAAATCCTGTTGAGATTCAGTACTGGAACACAATCTCCTCGTGTGAATTACAGGGTTCCATTTTGCTGAGATAACTTTTTTTCCTTGCAATTGTCGGCGACAATCACCTCTATGATATTTTGACTTTAAGCAGGTTTAAGATTTAGATGGGTATTTTAGTGAGACACATTCTCCTCCAGTCTCTGAGTCTCAGTGGTCTCAAATAACTCCTACTCACACAGGGAAGTTCCCTGAGTCGGCGACTGCATACCCTGTGTACCCTGTGTAGGGGTGTATGGGTGAGACTATGGACCTGTTCAATCTTCCCATGTGAATTGAATCCACCATATTACCCTGAGACTGTAGAACACCCCAATCTTTGAAACTTTGTACCCAACTGGAAATAGTAGCCGACTGGTGCAAATGTGTGAAGTACACCATTTTCAGGTCCATTTCTCGCATCGTGTGAATCCCACTTGAGAAGAGGTCTCCAGCTGACCGCTACCAATAACCACAGCCCAAAGTGTCTCATTGACACACTGGTGCTTGACATGTTTGGACGCAGGTGTAGGACTGGATGGGTACCAAATAAGTTACAGGAATGACCAACATCACCCAAACCACTCTTTTTGGTAAATGAGAGTTTATACACTGTGTTCGTTTACATGATAACATGCCCATTCATGTCCGAAGTAGTGTTTGTCTGTTTTGATAAGATATGAGCATGATCAAAAGCACGAATCTCTGGTAAATCAAATAATTATCGTCCTTAGTATCATCCAAAGAAAATGAATAAACCTAAAGATACTTTTAATCAAATAATCCAAAATTATTCAATTTCATGCTCATTCATTAAAGATTATCATACCATTTATTCCTAGTTTTCCACACAAAAATGGATAAAGTAATATTAATTTTCTTTAAATGGGCTCGTTATTCTATATATACAGACGTTTTAAAGAAATATCTTTGTTTCATAAATGAGTAGGAGGTAAGTCAATATCATGTTGAAAGAGAGAGCGTGGAAGAGAGAGGGACAGGGAACATGAGAAATTGTTAAATTTAATATTTCTGATAAAGCAACCAACAGGTGCATGCAAAGTCATAAGTAGTGGAGAGAAGTCATTCATTTTCACCAGGTTTTAGTAATGGGGAATATTTTCCATGCGGAGCTTGAATGACAAACAACTAAGGAAGTCAGTATACGCTTAATCTCTGACGCCCACGACTATTTCTAGCCAGCTTGAATTAGTTGCCTAGACAAGCAGCGATTCTATGAAAACTTAGTCATCAGTATTTAAACACTTGAGAACATTCTGTGGACATTGACTTTTGCAGTGGACATTGCCACCACCTGACAACTATTGGCCTGACGATCTACAGTCGCCACATATCTAGTCGTCTAGTAAAGATGCTGGGTTACGCTTATCCAGTCTCTACACTAAATGACTAAAAACGCAGCGACTGTAGATCGTCTGGTCATTTGTCATCAGGTGGGGCTCGATTACACAATATTGGTCGCAATAGTCGTCCACCCCAGAATGTCCTAAAGTGTTTACACTAGACTATTCATTATAGGAATAGGTGTCTAGACAAATAATTCAAGCCAGATTGAAATAATCGGCGGCATCGGAGATTGTCATATAGTTGTCAGGTGGTGACAAATTGTGTAATAAGATGTAATTACACGATATGTAGCTGTCACTGGCTTGATGTTTACACTACACAATTTCTAGGCTTTTGCGGCTTAAAGTTGTCAGGTGGTGCTAAATTAAAGAATCGCCAGCTATAATTGTCTAGTGTAAACAGTGGATGTTAGCCAATAGATGTGCACTAAAGTAGGTCAGGATGTAAGGCTTACTGGGAATCAGGAAATAAACGCACAACAAAACATGAGAATCTGGCCGTGCGGAATTGCTGTTCTTATTTCACAGCAGTGTCTTAAAAAGTATAACGTGACCAATGGTAACATGAAACAAAACAGACAAGGATGCTTCATACAAGAATCTCTTTGAATTTCTTTGAGTTTAAAATGAATCAAACAATTTTTCCGATGGAAGCCTATTCATAACAAAACAAAGAATTTGGTTACTGTGAAGAGCTGAGTTCGTTTGCCAATGGAATCGGTCAGTGCTCGCAAACTAAAAGCGAGCTGACTTTAAAGCCGCGCCAACTGATTGTTACCCTTGACAAGGAATTGCCTTCTCCCTGCACTCAGAATGGATCATGGTGAATCAACATGCCAAAAAAAGGGTAAAGAATTCCCGTCCAAAAATATCCCCAGCATCTTGGGTGTAAGGTTTCATCAAAGATTTTGCCATTCTGTTGCATGTGTGCTGCGATTATTTTTCAAAGACGTTATTGGAATGGGCTTGACACGAATGTCACGTTGCTTCAATTATTCATAAAATAATTTGTACTACGAATTCATCGCGCTTGTATGCGGCAACATTTCCTGCATACTATTTAACCCACTACCTAGATCTTTAGAAGACATTGTTTCAGACCCTAGGCATGATTCGAAAAATATTTTTTTATTTCATTCTAGATTTCCAAATATTATTTTCTGTTTATTTTAGATAAAACCTGAAAGATAAAATCTCAAATTTGTTTGAAAAATGATGCTCACCTAATTCAAGGATAACCAATGCTAAAGATAGTAGGATACGTTTTTGTTTTCAGCATGTTCATTCAGCATTCCTCATTACAGACTATAATTATTTACAGATATGACTATATATGTGCACCAAGTCTTATGGAGCAATGTTTCAAGCGTGGACGCTTATAAATGTGCTTGTAAGACCATACCCCTGGAACAATAGTTTTTCTCTTAAACTATATAGATTTGCAAAATGCATATATCTGGTACATGTTTTATTTACATACAAAATCACAATAGACGTTTTGGATAGTGAACACCTTGCGCAAGGTATGGCAGTCATGTAGAACACTGAAGCTTTGTGTCATGGTTGCGAACACCAGAAAGGTGGTTCCTCCTTAAGGTGGCTGTTAATAGGAAAACATAACCAATTGAAACATAATCTTCAAAAATGTAATCGTGGGTTGAAGGAATAATTTCTTTATAAAAGAAATAGTGGACCTCTCATTGCAGAACTGCATGGGCCGTTTTATAATCTCGGCTCGTACATGTAGACCCTTTTCTGTACCTCATACAAGTGCTATCGTTTAATTAAGTCTGTAAACCATGACAGTATTAGCTGTCCATAAGGTCATCCCTGGGTCTCTATGGTATACAGAAAAGGATCCTAATATTCAAAGCGAGCCACAGGCTAGGTACGAGTTCATTGATCTCAAATTTCTATTTCACTAGAAATCCTTTCCTATTCATAGTCAAAGAAGTAGAGGGTATACTAAATGGCACCAGTAAAAGGCCACGGAACCAGAAGAACCATTGAGCAGCATTTCCTTTAGAAATGGTGACAGAGCTGGGGACGGAAATTGGCGAAATACAGACGGTGAAGATAAAAACATCCACTAGACATAGCAAGCAGTGCTGCATATTTCATACAGGAAACAACGATCGTCAAAGGACGCCCAAGGGACTTGTGACTTATTTCAGTCTCGCTTTCAGAGTCTTTTCCTTTGTCTTGTCCTCTTTTTTGCTAGCTGACAGTTCTAAATAAAACAACGCTTTGATAGGGATGTGGCAGGAGGAGATAATAAGCTTAAAACGCTTAAACTAAGCGTTGTCTTGTGGTCGGGGTCTCTTTATGGAAGGCTAAATCCCATTCTATACGTCACGTCTGTGCTATTCCCCATAGGGCCGCATCCCATGAAATAGTCTAAGAGAAAGAAAGCAATCCACAACACTAAAGCAGAACACCAGATATCATCCTTCTCTATTGTGCATCTCTGATTCAAAGAGTCAATATTCTGAATATGATTTTTATTTGGCATTCTTTATTGAAGTCTCTGATAAATGATACATCCAGCTGTTTCAGCAATCTCCTACCAATTCTCGGTAATTTCCAGCCAATTTAACGGCAGAACGAAGAAAAGCAATAACATATAATTAGCAATAAATGGGAGAGTGTCAGACCTCAAAGAACCTGTTTTTGTGTGTATTTTTAGTATTCTACCAAATTCGTTCTGTCAAAAAGAGACAGTTCTTCTATAAATTGTGGGAAAACACCATAAACGGAGACCTGGTATTCTAACTCTTCCCAACCCTTAAAGCATAGTAAAATTGGAAATCTGTGTATACGGTATCATCTGTAACCCAAGCACAGCATCGCCATTCATTGCTTATTATATAACATATAAAACAATCAATGGTACATAACTATGTTAAATATACATATACTTGCTGTACTGACAGAGTGAAAGACCTGTTGTGGAAAGACGGTTGTGGAAGATAAAAAGATTCCCGATTGTATATGATTTTTGACACTATGCATTGTAGCGCATCGGGAGATTTGAAACGCAGTAAATTGACGCCATGCCTAAGTTTACTGTTTTAGTTCAGGACTAGCAGTTAATTCATGTATTACACCTCGACATACCGCTCAGAGGAAATTGAAAAAAAGATAAGAAAACAAGGTTTTCTATAAAAACAGGTTCTGATGAAACCAATAGGCGTTTTTGTTAAGGACAGAGAGGTTAAAATAGGAAAATGTCAACCTCCTAAAATCTAGTGTTTTGCATCAATTTAGCGTTCAGCACCAGGGTTGCTTCAACCTGTTTTTACAAATCTGCATCGCACTGAATCAATCATTAACGCCGGATCTCGAGCTGGATTTCTGATGGTGGTATTCTCTAGAGTGTCCATTTAGAATTGCCTCGGCTTTACCAGTTGAGGTCCAAGCACAAACAACAAAGGCAATTCGCCTCGACCACCGTGCTACAATTAGGAGCATTTGGTGAACTGCCGTTTCTTAACTGTGTACAATGAATGCAGCTAAATTTCTCTCACTTCAAGAATAGTCGGCATTTTCCTTGAAGTCTAACTTGGTTGATTATGCTGGGTGTTATTCGGAAGCGGGAGAGACAATGCTATTTGTATCACGCTAATGTTTGCATTCACAATGATACCATGTTGCTGACAAAGAAAATTGGATATACAGGTTTGTAATAAACTTTTATCAGTGGAGAAGTTGTCCGAGTCGACCTTCATCGAGGAAAGGTTGAGTTCGTCGGTCTCTGCCACCTTCAGGTTTGTCAAGTGTACATTTAGTCGGTTAGTAAGCGATGATAGAAAAACAAGTTTTTATAATATCATTACTACATGTTCATGTATTTTCACTATCGAAGCCACGTAGAGGACAGAAGGTGGAAAAGCTCTGAGTGGCATTTCTAAAAGGAAACCTCATGAAAACCTTCTTTCATATATCACCTGATTATTACTTCTGAGATGCTTTATTATTGGTGGGAGACATTCCTATGAAACAAATATCTCACATACATGCCATCTATTATTGGCCATACTGGAGATCGCTGCCTTGACTTGCGTGGTATGTCCCCGGCTTTACATATCGACCAGCAAGTAGGTAGCATAACATAAGAGTTGGTAATTGCGGGACCTTAATAAATGACATATGATAACAGAGCACTTGCTTTGACGTTTCTGATCAATTCTTACTATTATTAGACTCAAAGGTGCACCTGTGGATCATTTATAGACGTGACCCACTCTACCTCATGTACTCAACCTTGACTGACATAATTGCTTTCCTGTATAAAGGTCGCTGTGTGGCGAGCCAAGGACGGTAGACATACCATCTCCGCCTCCCATCTTAAACCGGAGACACACCCAGCGAGAAACGCAGCAATTTTCAGAAACCCCAAGACAAAATGGCGTGTATGTGAGATACTATTTCATTTTTTTTTTCTTAACTTAAAAACAAAAAGAGATGCAAAATTCTCCATCAGTTAAAAGTTATCTCAGTTTGCAAGAAGAGAAAAAATACACAACAAAACTATTTCATATTTCACCTGATTATTGCTTCTGATATGCTAAATTATCGGTGGGAGGTATGGCTATGAAATGATATCTCACATACCTGCTTTATCTTTTTCGGCGATTCTAGAGATCACTGGGTGTGTCCCTCGCTTGAAGCCGGATACACACTAAGCAAGAAACGCAGCGATTTCCAGAATTGCCAACAAGTAAATCACAAGATTCTAATTAATAAAATAGAAACCTAAGGGTGAGACACAATTTATTGAAAATTCACAAAAGTTATTTAGATAATAGGCAGCATCTGACGAAACTAAACTCAATAAGATCAAATAATGTATGAGTCAAAACTGGAGTCCCACAGGGATCCATTCTGGAGACCCTTGTTTTTCTTATTTTTATCAATGATCTAGAAACTTTCAAATGTATGCGGATGATATTGTTCCTATTTTATCAGGTAACTCACAATTAGATATCAAATGGGATCTGCAGATTGATTGAGAAAATTTGAATAGATGGGTGCAAAGTAACAAATTAGCAGTGGATTATAATAAATCAAAAGTTATGTAGTTAAACAATAAAAAGAATCACATAAACTACAAAAAGTAAATATTTGAAGTATTGACTGGATGCCAGTACAACCTACAGATAGTTTTATGGTTGAAAACGAAACTGGTGAAGCAAATGCCACTCCCATGTTCGAGTATTCTATCTGAAGAAATTACAGATTCTAATGAAAGAAAATTTAAGGATAGCAATAGGCAATAACAAAGCAAGAAATATGCATACAGAAGAAATCTATGATAAATGTAAAATAAGACCCCCAAGTTCCAGGAGTTGCCATATCCTTGCCATTATGAATCGGAACATTGACAAGGACAACTGTGTTATAAACCATTATAGGGAGCCCGGAGGTACCACCACAATCTGTTTTAGGATGAAAAAAACAACCAAATACGGACAAATTAGAGTGCTCCTTTTATGGAACAAAATTATGGGATAGACTTCCTCAGAGCATACCTTGTTTAAATTATAACGAGACTTAAAAGGTTGCGGGAAATCCGGCAGAGCGTGTTGTATACCCCTTGAAACATAATATCACCGGAGCGGGGTAGATTATGAAAACCAGATCAATGCAGATCTGATATCTGCCCAGATTTCATTGCTGCTATTTCCTTGACTGTGGATTATTGATGTACAGATGATGTTATTTGATTGCTGATAATTTTATAACTGAACTTTACTTAACCCTATCGCGCCGGGTACCCGCGGCAGGGCTACAGTCATGGAGCCGGGTACTAGTGTCAATGAATGCCGCTAGAAGCAAGACAATTTTATTTTTGGATCACGTGACATGACACGTGATAGTTATTATTTGATTTTTCTAAGTGAAATGAAAAATATGATGTCATATCTACATTCTCCGAAAGTTTCAAATTTATTGAGCCATTATTTTCAATTTTATTTAAAAAAACCCGAATATTTTGTAAAAGATGCCTCAAAGCATCTCCCGGCCAGCCCCGGATACTGCCTTGAGGCATCACCCGGCCAGCCCTGGTTGATGCCTAAAGGCATCACCCGGCTTGAATGGGTTTATTAAAAAAAACGTATATTTTGTAAATGATGCCTCAAGGTATCACCCGGCCACCACCGGTTGATGCCTTGAGGCATCAGCCGGCCAGCGCTGGTTGATGCCTCAAGGCATCACCCGGCTTGAATGGGTTAAATGTACACAAGCTCCAGTACCTAATTCTATAAACAACTGATTTATCAATTAAATAAACGTTCAGATAAAAAAAGGTATGGGTTTAGTTTTAAAACAAACATGAAGGAATATGTTGCCAAGTTCCCACAATAATTGGAAATCAAGTAAATCTTGTATGATTAGTAATTGTTCTGTAATTCCCTGTACTTGTCTTGTATAGTGTATAGTGTATTTGTAACCCGTCCTGTGTTACCATATACCTTTTCCCCTGTATTACTGATAACTAGAGATCTACCCTATACTGGGGACGAGTGCTCGTCCGCAACATTTTTTTAAGAATAAGCACTTCCTGATAAAAAAAAATCTCCCTTCTAAACAACACAAATACTATTTTCCACAACCTGGTAAAGAGCCTGCGTCATGCCTACAGCTCCGGCTAATGCATGTGAACTTATATTCATCTACATAACAGACATCCACATCTTTGTGCTACTAACACACAAAACTCGGTATGAAATAGAGCTTACCCAGTTATTGACTTTTTGTGACAACTGACTACGAATTGATTGTGCGCATCAATACTGTATTCTACACCAGCACGCCAGATATACAATTGCATTTCACAGGCGGTTGCCTATTTCGTCCTCTCTACCATTAGCATTACAGTTATCACTGCCAATTCTACTTTTACCTATACAAGCTACTCTGGCCAAGACCTACTCTGTAAAAGGTACATGAATTATTACCAACACCTGGATGGTGCCATAGAACACCTGCAATCAACAGGTGTGCGACCAGGTACCTTTAATGGTCTTCACCCAGGTGGGTCCCACCAGGTAGCCTCCTTTGATCTCCCAGGCACTCTAGTCTCACCTGTCTAGGCAGCTGCCACTCATTTTAGGTACTAGACACCTTTTCAACAAAAGAGAAAAGACAATAGCATAAGCGCCTCGTGTGGAAAAAAAGATATGATCAATTGGTTATTTTAAGGGTACACCGACCAAGCATTTCTAAATCAAGTAGAATTTGCGAGACCTCTAGAGTTGAGGAATCCTTTAGATAACTGGATAGATAAGGAAGAGGAGCGACAGAGTTGAAGGTGGTTTTTCTCTGTACGATATCAAGAAAAGAGTAGAGTTTTGATCTTCCCATGTCCCTCCAAATGCAGTTTGATAAGTGTGAGTTGATATGAATTAATTTCTTAGATAGCTCCCCTTAAGAACGTATCTGTATTTAAATCACAGGAAATAACACCTCAAATGCACCTAAAAGGATCTTCAATGGTGTAAAGCAGATGTAGCCAAACTGTAGATCGTTTACCCTACAGTTATCAGGTGGTGCTCGATTATGTAATATCGGCCGCGATAGACGTCAACCCAAGAATTTTCTCAAGCGTTTACACTCTATATGTGCCGATGTCTAGCCATTGACAGCCGAAAGTCGTCAGGTGGTGTAAAATTCAAGAATCGCCGCCTATTATCGTCTAATGGTAACACCAGGTTAATGTTGAAAGGTACACCCAATGATGGAAAGTTGTAGGGAGGATCATATGTAGCTGAAAACAGCATTAGAACCCACCAGAGAACAAATAAATGAATCCATGACATGGAAAATCAAGCATCATTAACTTCTGAGTTCATAACCATAGGCAAATAGACATATGCATACATATTAAAAGGTTAAGATTTTAATGGAGGAGTTTCTTTGAATACCTTTGGATACGTACAAACCTTTCCAAATGATTTCATGATTGTGCAACAATGTTAGAGGGTCACATTTTCGGCGAGGGATAGTTTACACTACGAAGGACGAGTGCATATTCACGAAAATTACTGCTAGAGCATTGAAATAATTTTATGAGTTGTAGGCTAGTAATAGTAAAATGATATGAGTTCAATGGAAGTATCTAGTAATACAACACAAATGCATAGTAACAAACAAGAAACAAGAGAATTGAATTTGCGGAATATGATAATAAATACACCTTTATCAGTAAGATTGAAATTTGTACAGCTCCCAGTTACACATCTGGTGCATGCGAGCTGTAGAAGGCGATTGAGTAACCGTTTGGTAGAACATTATATCATGGTTAGACAAAATAACTGGTTATTTTAGACGTCATGACAGTCATGGTTACAAACTGGTTATATGCAGCCTCTAGTTACAGGAGCCTGAATCATATTATTATATCGATAATATGATAGTATAATATGTCAAAGAGTGTGGGAGGGGCCATGCATCACATTCTGCCACTTTTCGTAGAATCGGGGACAACCCTTATCCCTCCCGTACTTATTCAGACCTAAGTGGGATTCACACAGAGAGACTCATGTACCTTCAGTGGGGTTTGTCTGAAACAATTTTCCTGAGATTTTTCTGCTGGTACATAGTCTCCTCGTGTGACACCTCCAAGTCTTAATTCCCTGAGACTGAGGGGGAGCAGGGAATATCGTCGGCGTCAATTAATTCTCCCTGCTAAGGAATATAGTCTCTAGCAATTTGAATTTAGAATTTTTCGGGGACATTGGTGAGACTGGCGTACCTCTTCCCGATTATGAGTGTCCCCTAGTGGGATGTGTTTTCACGGGTTCACACGGGAAGGAGGCCCTGTGCTAGAGACTATATACCCTGAATATAGGTACTTGAGTCTCAAGGAACGCATTCATACTGGGAAAAGCTGTAAGCCAGAGACTATGTACCTTCTGAAATGGATACTATGTACCAGATTTGTCCTTCCATGTGAAACAAATTCATCGGAGACTGGGGAAGAAAGTACACTAGTCTCAAGTACATGAGTCTCTCCACGTGAATCCTACTTTACTATGCCCCTGCTTTAGGCAAGTGGGAAGATTTAATCAAGAAAGTATACAATCACAGGTCTCGCTATAAGGCCCTTAGGTCAAATAGAAATACAACCTTCCCGAATGATTTGCCAAACTTACTTCTATATACTATGGGGAGCTTTTGGTGTCAACATTTGTTGATTTAAGTCCTGGTAGCATTTGATCTCGGAGGACTGTGGAGGTTGGAGCTGGTGGTTCTGTCAATGTTTCGATCACCACAGTCTGGCGAAACTAATATAAGCCGGTCTAGACCTGCGAGAGAAAACGAATAGAAGGAGGTGTAGATTCAGTCTCAGTTGGACAACAGGGTCTCAAACCTGTTATAATTAATTTGGACGCGTGTTGGAGATGAAATGTTTATTATAATTGTATAATAATAATAGAGTCAATGACTAGTTGATGATAATATATGATAAGTTTCGTCTTATAGATATGTGACGAAATCATGTAAATTCTCGCCCTGTAAATTAAGGACTTATTCACAGAGATTTTTCCATTACTGGTTAATCCTTTTCTTCTATAAAAGCATTTATTGACATCTAGAGGGTTGAATTACATCGAGATATCTGTGATATTATTACATACCTATGGCCAAACGTCTATGAAATACTTCCCTCTACTAGGGGTGCAGTATTAATAATGTTGGGGCGCACTGTGCCCGTAGTGAATATTCGAGTGCACTGTGACCATCGGGTCAATTGATACATTAAATAAGTATCTAAAATGGTGGTCTTTTTTATTTAGGTATGTAATAATAAGAAAACGTAGTGACTGAGCCCGTGGGGATGCCATTCTCGGCCTTTTTATGCCATAAATACGTCCCTCCACCTGCGGCATCGGGATGTATTTATGGCATTAAAAGACCTCGAACGGCCATCCCTTCAGGCTCAGTAACCACGTTTTCTCTTAGTAACTTTCATTAGGATGTTAAAGTAAGAGATGTTGATAACAATTACAGCATGCCAGCTCACATATTTCATAGAATGATGAAGTTATTGCTGCTTGCTTTTATTGAGCGCGGGAAAACGCGCTCATACACGTCATCTAGAGTTTAGAATGCTCACACAGGGTTTCAGCTTACTGCAAAGAATCTAACCCTTCACTATCTATCCACCAACTATAAAGGCCTGGTAAAATGGTCAGGGGTCCAGTATACCATTCTGACCATGTCCCGGCCCCACTACTGACTTGGATCCTTTAAATAGAACTTTCAAGGCTGGACGACGTGTGAATGTGTGTGCAGTGCGGTGTAGGAAATCAACAGAAATCACAAATTAACTGAGAGTCAACCTGAAGAAATTATCTCAATGGACCATGATAATAGTGCAGAATATATGGATGTTCCAGAAGATACCCCATCTGAAGATGTCAAAAGAACTCTTAGAAGTAGCGGGAAAAGAGATGACAAATATGTTAGTAAGAGGACTATCAAGAGCACTAATAGTACTCCAAATTAAGTACCCTCAAGCCAAACAAACATGAGTGCATCAAGCGCTAAGGGGCTATCAGAGAGCAAACTGAGTGGCATAGCTGACCTATTAGCCAGAGAACCAGGGCTGTGACCAAGACCCTCAATGAAAATTTCAGTCACAACCATGACAAGTTGAATGGGATCCGTGGTATGCTAGACCAGGCACAAGTCAAAATTGAAAACGTTAGCCAACAAATGACAAACACTTCAAAAGAAATATGCTTATGTATTGATAAAGTAAAAAAGAAATCACATGATAACTTAAAAGAAACTTAGATCCACAAATGGCTTTCTGATCAAAGATTTCATATGATATTCTCTTACTTTTATTTAATGAAATGATTAGGTATACCGCGCTCTTCCATTATAAATGGAAATAACATTTGCTCCTAGTTGGACCCTTATGTCCTTCACCTGATAGAAGCCGTATATCTGCCGAATACTTACTTCACTTCAACTTACATATGACAGGAAGTGTGCATCTTTAGTGTGGTTACAAAAGATTCAGAGCTGTTCATTTTAAGGATAATTAGTAGGACAGACACGGGGGAAGGGTGCTAAACATGGGTTAGAAATGACATATGAGTGACACTAAGGGTAATGTATGTTTTGATGCGTTCAACAACAGACTAGGAAAAAAGGGGAAGAAACAGTGGAAGTTGAATTATCTCAACCCTGGAATTTTTGTTCCATAGCCTTAATATCGAGAACTCGTTCTCCATACCCCTACAAGTATTGCAGTCAGTTCTCGATAGTCTATGTCTCATGTGTTGTCTATTCCTTTAGTGTGTACTGGGGTGAGACAAATATAGAAAGTGATTTATTTTGGTCAAGGTTGTTGTTCCCTAACTCATTTGAACGCTACTCGATATTGACTAGGCTGTCGCCTCATTCATATCACTCCGCATCAACGTTGTGGGGAACGATGACTTTGACCAAAAGTTGTTGGTTTTTTCTTTCTAACTTTTGTAGAGAAAATAGGATGGCAGCCCATAAAGATGACATTCGTTTCAACAGTAGGTTCCAATTTCAAAATTTCTCGGGTTTCCTTTCTAAGTAACTGTTATGATGAGAGCTGGTGAACTAACTCTTTTTCACCTTTAAAACACTTTATAATGTGAATCCACATTTGATTAGATTGTCCCGTCAAATGAGCACATGTGTCATGTTGACAAACAAAACTTTGCAGCACATAAGGTGCTTTCCACTGAAGAAAATAATCCCTATGACTATGTCTGATTTGGGATAACAAATAATAGAAATGAGTGTATATCATTAACCATACAAGGTATATATCGTTGGGTATCGGACGCTAGGTGGACGCTGGGCCTTATGATCTATACCCTTTATTTTGGATCGTCTATGTTTGTTTACATGTATCTACATAGATACATCATAACACTCAATGTCTAGTTTCCATACGGGTTATATCGCGGGGACATTTACTTATAGACACATTTTTTGCGTGTATAAATGCATCTATATTCGGCCAAATATAGGTTTCTAAATCTTAAGCAATAGAGGTTTTTTTGATAGTCGCGGTAGCAGCCTCGTTTCACACTGCATTATATTATATATGTGTGTCGATATATCTGAGTCAATTGAGATATTTAACCCAACGTCTGGGAACGAACTCTAGGGGATGACTTGGGGCAAGGGCCGTTGGGACATGCCTTAGGAGAAATGTTTTGGGAAGATATCCTGATACCATGTGAGACATCCGAAGTCTTATCACGGCAATATCTTTTGTTGTCAGGCGGAATATCGTGCCTTATCAGGAGATGATCAGGTCACACTGGATTGATCGGGTCAGAGGGTAAGGGGTAGGGACTTAGTGACCTCAATCTCAGCTAAGGGTGGGGTGGGCAGAGGGGAATTACTTCCTGTAAATCATTTTGTTATGGGCTATTTTGGGTTCGGAGACGGCTTTAAATGACCTGATATAGGATGTATCTGAATGTTCTTGAACGAGTGCAATAATCATGGATAGCATAGCACCATTCAGTTAAATAGATAGTTTCTTTGCCGAATGCCTAGGCTATATTTATATCTGATTTAAAGGGAGTGTTCACCTATTATGATTTTGGCATCGGGAGCGTATCAAAGTGGTCCCTGATGAAAAATTGAAATCGCATCGGACAGAAACGTGAAATCGTAGTAATGGATCATTTTTTCATAACGCGGTCTACAATACCTATCAATGCACTACAAAACCTCCCGATGATAATGAAGCCGGCTTCCATTGGCTGATTTCCTGTCACCGTTCCACAGTCAGGAACCACTGACGAACTTTTAGCACTGCTGATACAAAATCGGTCAATGGAAATGACCCAACTATTGAAATGAACAGCGACTTTTTCGGCTTAGATAATGCAAAGTGGCACTGATAGAATCAAAGCCCTTTGATTGGGTCGGGATCCTTAAGGGCCTAGAAGTAGAAAAGGATATTCACTGCATGCTCACTGATGCTTTGATACCGATGTTCAGTCTGTGACACGACCGACAGACTTTTAGAGGAACTCAAAAGATCTCCACCGTTTTCGTCGGCTAATGGAAATGGGCTTTATAATCGGCTGCACTATGATGTGGGCAATCTGCATTGTACTGCATCGGAATGTCTGTAATTTCTATCGTAGGAGGTGGACACCCCATGTGTAATATTTTACATTGTTAGGCCAATCCCAGGTGAAGTGTTTTCAGCTGTTAGATCTCCATACATTCTTTTCTAGACAATGCATCGTCGTAAACAGATCCAAACATGGATTGGTTGTTAATCTTTTTTTAGAAAGTTTCCTCCGTTTCGATTCAGACTGTAAATAACATTATGATAGTCAACTTTTATTTTGAGATTATCTTTCCTGTCAATTACTAAATTCTGCGATTGAATACAAGGTGAAATCCGGCTGTAATAGCTGCTTTTCTCTATGATTTCTTCAGAGTAATCTTCGAGAAGGTAGCCTACTTTTCATATCTCATTTGATTATTGCTTCTGAGCTGCTAAATTATTGATGAGAGATATTCCTCTAAAATAATGTCTCACAGTAACACCATTTTGTGTTTGCGATTCTGGAGATCGCTGGGTTTCTCGCTTGGTGTGTCTCCTGCTTTACGGATACCTTTGAATCCCTTATAAAGTGGAATTCACAAGGTTAGATTCATGTACCTCATAGGGTTAAAACTCTCATGGGATTCTGTTCCCTTTATGGGGTGAATGTCGCTAAAATTGATTTCACATGGTGGGATTCGTGTACCTCAGAGGTTTAAAAATTTCATGAGATTCTGTTCTTATATTTTAGGGTAAATGTTGCCAACAAATTCAGGGGAAATAACATGTCTCAGGGAAACGGAACCCTGCAATTTAGATGAGAAAATTGTGTTCGAGCACATAATCCCAGCAGGATTTTTCTCAAACAAACACACTATAAGGTACATGAATCCCTCGTGTAAATCCCACTTAACAATTACCAGAGAAAAAAGACAATTTAGATAAAGAGATCATGTTCGAGTACAGTATCTCAGCAGCATTTGTCTCAGACAAACACCCTGTGAGGTCCATGAATCCCATCGTGTGAATCCTACTTCAGGTCCAGATTTAGCACAATATATTGTCATTATACACTCAGTTAAATGGGGATTTTCACCGAGTAACTTTGGTCCTTCTTTAAGGATCACAAACCACATGCAGCAGTCCTCTCACGTGGCGTCATGTCGTATTTAGGATGTGTCGCTGATCCAGCCACACGTTGTGGCCGACCGTGGAGGCCGAGGGAGTGATCGAGAGAGGCGGGAGGTGAGTCCCAAGCCTGCCCCAGCGTGCAGAACGCGTCCAGATTGCCTACCTCGGGGGTCATCGTATTCCAATTTACCGCCCGACGCCCGCCAACAGCCGCCCTGCGTTCGTGTCCTAGCGGATCGCGCCCGCCGCCGCCCGCCGCCCGCCGCCCGCCAGCCCTTCGCCACACAGCCCAGCTTTTGATCAGTCCAGCATGCTCGCAGTCGGTTGGGCTTGTGATCAGCGCTTTTTCCCCCCGCTATGCTCCCTCCCTCCTCTCTTTCTCTTCCTCCTATGATCAGCACGCTGCTTTGAGGGGTCACACGGGCTGATAGTAAACACTAATACAGCCTAATATGCCCCATCAAAGCCTTGGCAGGCCGTGCCACGCGTGGCACCCCCACCCGTCCAAATCTCCCAGCCAAACCCGGTATCGCTACCCTCTGTCCTTTTTATTTGTCATTTTTGTTAGTGTTCTATATCTACTGAGGAGGACTGGCCATCTCTAAATATATATATATATATATATATATATATATATATATATATATATATATATATATATATATATATATATATATATATATATATATACATGCACACACAATGGTGACTGGTTTCAGAAACAAGCGGTCGTATGCTCTGAGAAGTTGATGCGTGGTAATATCCGAGCACTTGTGAGGATATTGCCCAGAGGCAACTCCGAGGAGCAAACTGCTTTTACCTGAACCCAGCCTATATCTAATAACTTTTATCCATCTTTTCTTGACTAGTGGGGTACCCATTTTAGTTCATTTTAGGTATGCACTTTTTTCATACGCGCTACCTTTTTCGTATGCGCCGGGTTTTGCAGCCCGGAACTTAAGGTATGTAGATACACTCTGCCTATGTGGCTTCTATGGGCACTTTGTATTAAGGTGGATAATACATATATATATATTATACTATATATATATTCTATACATGATGGAGTGTGTCTGGGTGTGCGGAGATGGGGAGAGTGCCAGTCTCTGTGACCCGCCACCCTAATCACAGACTAGGGGCCGCACTGTCTCCCCTCTCTGTGACTAGCTCCGGGGCCTCGCGAGCTGCTCCCGCTCTGTGTCTAGAACTGCTCGCGCACCCAGGTGGCCCGCAGGACATGCACGTTCGTCGCCGCTCACATCCGGCTGCCAATGGCGCGTGTTTGTTTTGACACCAGTTCTTGTATTAGATATTTATGAACTACCCCTCGTCCTACTCGTATCCGGACAAGGGCTCTCAATCCCACCCAGAATAGTGTCTGATTATAGGACCCGCATTTATGACTGGCCAAATGTTAAGTGGAATTTAAATGGTGGGATTCATGTACCTCATATGGTATTTGCCTGTGATAAATCCTGTTGAGATTCTGCACTGGAGCAGTCTGAATGGTAGGCTGCCATTTCTCTGAGACAAGTTTTTTCCCCTGCAAAATTTAGTCGGCAACAATTACCCATAACGAGTTAAAGAATCTCCAAATATTTTGATTTTAACCATGTTTAAAACTCATAGGAGAATTTTGGTGAGGCAAAGGTACCCACTTCTGAGTTGACTCCTGAAATAGAATTCACACGTTGGGATTCGTGTACCTCACAGGGTTCTAAATCCCATAAGATTCTGTTGCTTTTTAGGGGTAAATGTCGCCAACAATTGCAGGGGGAAAAAGACATATCTCAGGGAAATGGAACTCTACAATAAATCACTTAGATAGATAGTTATAATTTGACTACCATCTTGATTTAGGTAAATCATAGAAACTCAGGTCTTCATCACTTTTACAATATAACTTATTTCTAAAAAGAGTGTCAGGTAATGTTCATGCATTTTGATTGTTAAGCACTATTTTGACAAGTGTCTTAGAAGTTTCTTTGTTGGGTGCTTTTTGAGTCTCCTTCTTCAGGCTGTCCCATAGAGCTGCACCTTGATAACCTGGGTTCCATTTCTATCCATTTGTTTTGGCATAATTTTCTTTTAGCCTTATCTTACTGCCACTATATCTGAGACTATGTACCAGGTGTGTCCTTCCATATGAATCCAATTCACCATTTTCTTCCTTGATACTGGCAAAAGCAGATTTTGGTACCTTGTCATGAAATTTCTGAACCAAAGGAGAATCGTCTGACAAATGGAAGGGTGTGAAGTACGGATGAATCACGCTGTAGCAAAGCTTCTAGACTAATACTTAGAAAATAAACATAAAGACAATAAAAACACCTATTCTGGAGGAAAGTATTTGTTTGCGGGCCCCTAAGAGGCATACACATCTTTTAAGGAGATTAGCCTTGACATTTGGTAAGAAGAAAACATTTATTTCGTTCAAGGACTCATTTTCCCTTGAGTCCCGAATGGCCAAGGGCTTTTACTTTCCAACAGCAAAAGTAGACCCAGGCATCGTCTTTGTCAGACGCAACGTCTTATGAATGCGGCTTCAGGAAATTCGAGTCGCTGTTTTCTTCTCATAACCACATTGTTTTCCATGTCCACTGTGTGATCTTTGGCGTGAGCATTGGCGCCATTCTCCAGTACACCATCTGCTCGACTCAGTTTGTGCGCTATATCCCTTCATCTCTCCTGTTTTCTTTATCCATTATGTATTCCATTCTCTCCGAATTCCATGCTCATTCTAGCAATACAGTTAAGGGATTAAATAATCCATTTTAACCTCGATCGCAAAAAACTCTCCTGTTCTTTTATCTGCCTGTATAGGGTACATAGCTATTGTGAAATGGAAGCAGCCATCTTGCTCCCGACGCCAAACAAAATACCAGGTAAGTTATTAATGGATATATTTCGAAATATTTTGTTTGGCCTGCCATAAAGGGGTTCTAACTTCGTTTCATGATTATCGCTAGCTTGTGACAACTTATTATAAGCGGTTGTCCCTCGACTGCTTTGGCGCTAAATTCCAATTCCTTTGGTAAGAATGGCAGAACTAGCAATCACTCTGTGCCCTATACTCCATGTCTACCTCCCCTGCGACGCCCCTATCACTCACAGTCTGTCCATTCACCACACCACCGCCCTGTCGCTTCCCTATGTCTCTGTCCAGTTATCATGTCCACGTCAGCACCTCATTTGGACAGCATCCCATCGGGAGGCCCAGTGAGGGCAAGCCTCTATGTTGCCCGACTTGAAAGTCTGGGCGGCAGACTTGGCATGACTGCGCTGGGACGCAAGTCTTCCGTGCGCCTGCGCACGCAAGAGGCATGCTTTCCGCCCGACTCCCCATCACGTACGAGGCTAGACTCACCCTCTCCCTCTGCTCACACCACCTCCTCTACATCCCTCCATCCCTCCCCTCTTTAACAGTAGCCAGAAGAGGGAGCGAGTTCTGTCAGTGGAAGCCGGCCTTATTCGCAGCGGCGGCAAAAAGAGCGGTTGCTGTGACCCTTTGCAACGGAGTAGTACTAAACCAAGCTGGGCTGAAGCTGTTTGTAGTATTCTGGAGTTGTCTACACGAACGTGGCCCGGCTTTGCCGCGTTCACCAGGTCATCTTTCATGTGGCCCACCAACTGGGGAAGACGAAAAATACACTCTCAAAGACTATCCTACCGGCTCCTCGCCTTTCATGTGGCATCCTGTGGTAGTAAAAGATCAATACTGAACGCGCCGATAAAAAAAAGGAAAGATTTTTTTTCTCCTTTTCCAGCCTCGTAGTGGCAGCGAGGAAGCAAAACAGGACTTGGTTATACACTAAAATGACCCTCGGTGCTTTACTTGATGGGCGTGTGTGTTAGGATGAAGCACGGCCCTCGCAGGAACCATCAAATTGGCGCAAGTTTCTGATGGCCAAATTTGGGTTATGGTATTGTCGATGTTTGTGAGTGGCTGTTTTAAGAATGGTTAGGAGTTTCTATTTTCCTGGGAAATACAGGAAAATAGGGTTTCCTTTTAGGGAGCGTAAACCAACTGATTATATATTGATTACGGGAGTATATGTATGTGAAAAACATACACCAAGGCTGCGCTGCTTCTAATGCCACACCACAGACTGCAGCATTTGTATCTCATCAAATGGGATGCAAATGCTGAGCTCATGGACTTGGATATCAACTCCGTACTGCTCTGCATAAAACGTTATGCAATGGCTACATAGTTGGTTTCACGGTTTTTAAACAGATATACTTCCAAATTATCTTTACACTCCCTTTTCAAGTGCTAAATCACTTTGCATATGACCATATATGGCCAACTCTCCTCCTGTGTATGGGGGGGGGGGGGGGTGAGGTGGACATGTTAACGACAGAACAGCCATGTGGTGTATTCTGACAACGTCCGGGTAAAGTGTGTCAAGAGCGGAAGGGGATCCCCCGACCCCGTGTGACATATCTCCCGCCAGGGGCGCTGCTCTCTCTCCAGTGATTGGTTTTTACACCTTGGAGGACCCTGTGTCAGACCCCAACAAATCACAACCCTCTCTCCACCCCAACAACGGTACGGCTTTGTTGTCACTAGTTATTAGTACGTAGACAAACCGTGTGGTGGCGCGTGGGAAGGCCAACCCACCCACGCTCCCGGCATGCAACGCGCATGATCGATAAGATGGCGGCGAGTCAGTAGACAGGTCATCGGGACGCCACCCGCGCCACGCCGCCTGGTCACATAGTGCCAAACATCGTCAATAGGGGTCGCCGCAGTAGTTTTTATCTAATATTGATAAAGACCACCGCCGGTGCAATAATAGTTCGCGCCGGCGTGTGCGTGTATTCGGAGATAATGGGAGAATACGACAAGAATGGGTTGAGTGCAACCAGGGGGAGGTGTGTCGTGCAACACGAACTACGGGGACAGAGTCACTCAGGTGAAGCACAGCACAGCTCGACCACATTAACCCTTCTCTCACTTCTAATGCCCGCAGGTATTCCATCACTGGAGAGAGAGTATGGAACAAATTGTCACTTGAAACATACAATCTCCCGAGGGGCAGTACGTTTACGGTGCGAGTTAAATAAGAACTAATGCAAATCGAAACACAGGATTTAAATCAAGATATAAATATCATAAGATCTTACTTTAATACGATTTTGCATATCATTGATGCCTACACTATTTATTATAATATAGATGACATGAGAAATGCAAGAGAATTTTGATTGATCTTTGATATTTTTGTTACCCATGTTACAAATACAGTTTAATAACTTGCTGGTTTAACATGTTCTGTGATTGTATTTGTCTGTAAGATTACTATGTGCATATAACATGTCCTTGTCCTTGTAATCTATAATTGTATGTTTTGTCATGGCTATTGTAAGGAAGAACGCCATTAGGAGAATATATTATGTCAATATTTTCTATGTGATTAGATAAAAGATGCATTTCTAGCCATGCTGCAGTGCTTATCTTTAGAAATAAGTCACCATTGCACCTTTGATATAACCCGTTTGGGCCTGTTTAAGCTTCAAGACAATATGGTGTTACCTTTTTACCGGTAATAATTGCAGGGGTTATGGTTGTTGATTTTCACTGGAGACACAAAGGGTATCGTGGTGTTTGACTATGATGCACATGACACAATATAATCTAATGATTTAAACTTTACCTTTACTCAATTCTAATGTATTGTACGATTTTGCCCAAGGAATTCTTACAGACATTCATCCTATTTCTGAAACCTCCAGAAGTTACTGTGAGTAGGAGGCAGTGAAACTATAGAAGTCATAAGCATGAAGAACAAAAGCACAGTTCTTACCTGTGTCTGAAAACAATGAAATTTAAAGCTATTGTGGTTGGCTTTCATTTGTACCTGTACATAACATCCTATCAAGCACAGTGTTTGTTATCATCATCTGCCTTCACAAATCTCATCAAGACTTATACTATTCAATCAAAGAGACACTCCCTTTTCTAGGAAGTAAATGGAAATATTACTTACCTGATACATTGCAGTAATGTTAACCAACCATGAATCACAGTCATAACCTGTTTACGTCATGACAATATGGAACTAATATGGTTTGGTTAAAAAGAATATGGTCAGGGTTGTATACAAATATAGCTATTATCAATGGCTCATGACTCAAAGACTTAGATTAGGTGAAATGTACTTATTAAGAACCCAACACAACACTTGTAAATTCGAGCGTTACAAAAGAAGTGCCACTGGTACTTTAGAGTTAAGTATGGATCTCTCCAAGTAAATTTTATTCAGAAAGTTAGTGCCAACTGGAATACATTGCAGACAATGCTAGCTCCAGAGTGTATGTAAAAAGTTTCTGGCATGCAGTGTGGATTCACGCCAGAAATACACCTTTAGGGCAATGTGAGTGCTTTCACACCCACTGAAAAGAGGGAGATTGTGTGTGAGAACAAAAAAAAGCATTGAAGCGCATACGGTCCGGCCATCGAATGAAGTCCATCAATGTGTAACATTAAAGAAATAAAAAGTACCTGATTTAGTCATTCGCGATTTATGGCATCCGGGGGCTCGTGACTTCCGGCGTCATAGCTACACTGACACAACGAGATCCATCATTAATGAAATGAACAATCGTACATTGCCTGAAAAGCGAGGGCATTAACTAAGCTATTAACGCACCAATTTTGTGCACAATTGTCCTTATAGTAGATTCTGTCTGCCCTCTGGTATAACTGTGGGCGTGCCATTAAGTCAGGTACTTTTTACTCAGCCCCATGGGAACAACGTCTATGAGGTACTTGATAGGTCATTGTTCCGAGTGAGGCAGTTTGTGGAAGTACAGACCAATACTCTACTACGTGGAACACAAGACAAAAAAACAGCGGCTCCCAAATTCATCTACAACGGCTGATTTACAGTAAGAACTGACATGGTACATTACTGTAACGATAAACAAAGAGAGGCGTAATGGAT
Organism: Alentia gelatinosa; assembly: GCA_950022655.1. Taxonomy (NCBI): domain Eukaryota; kingdom Metazoa; phylum Annelida; class Polychaeta; order Phyllodocida; family Polynoidae; genus Alentia; species Alentia gelatinosa. The sequence goes on along the minus strand of OX465588.1, from coordinate 42,898,871 downwards.
AGAGTTAACGTCTTATTTGCGATTTATAACCAAATACTTTTACCCGGAGATAGAGATAAATGAGAGCGCCTGTTGTGAATGCCGACAGCATAGGTAGTGCTTTTTATTGTTAGGCCCGGCGTCCACCTACTACGATAGAATCGTAGACCTCCCGATATGGCACCGATACAAAATGTCAAAATCGGTGCCATATCGGGAAGGTGCAAAATCGTAGACACATGTCTAGACATGCCAATCCACCACGCATTGTATGGGTTTTTTATCAGTGTCTAATCGCAGAAACGTGGTCAACTGGCCCGATATTAGGTGACCTTCCGACGCGATTTTGATTTTGCATCGGGAGGTGCATCGTAGGGCACATCGGTGCCATATCGTAGTGGGTTGACGCCGGGCCTTAATATCATTGTTAGTCATACACACTATGACTGTCGCAAGGTTGCCTGTAGCAATGAATTATAATCATATTTCCATAAAGATTTAGTCAACGTCATATCAAAATGTTTTTTTTTTCATATTGCAACAATTAGAAGAGCATAGAGGATATTTCCTGGATATGTTTATTTATAATAGATAGTCTGAAACGTAACATGTATCTAGAGAAAAGTTTTATCAACTTGCTAAAAAGACTTTTTTCATCTTGCAGAAAAGAATTTTATCATCCTGACCTTGTCTGCCGAGAACGAATTTCCCTAGCACCTATTTCCATTGTATCCCCTGCAATTATATTTACCAGACAGGACCGATTGGAGAAGCTAGTCTACGATCGGGAGGTTGCTGAGAGTCTCAAGTGCATTGGTTTCCAGAAATGAAATTGTTAGGCCCAGCATCCACATACTACGATAGAAATGTAAGACCTCCCGATGGAATACAATACATGATGTCAAAAATCGTAGACGATTAGGTACCTCTTAATCTTCTAGACTAGGAACACCGGCGTGGATGGTAATAAGTTTTTAGGTACACAGTAAGGACAATGTTTGACGATTCTGAGCTCAGTGGACGCCGGGCCAAAGGATGTGGGATTTAGGCTTTGATACAAGAAGGCGCTACTCAAGTGAGAGTGAGAGAAGGGATCTTCAAGAATCAACCACATCCAATTCTTCAGATACAAGTTATTCATCATCGCCAAGAAACCTGTTAAGGAAGAGAGTTAGAAAAAGGAAAAAAAACCATCTATTTACGACACAAGACGCTACCTGAACATAAGTGAAAAATGTTGATTATTAGAAGTTAGTTTTAGTAAATTTCAAAACGCTTCAAAAACACATTTTGATTAGGAGTGTTACAAAGGTGAATTTTTGGATTTTACTTGGAGCTATACTTGTGTATCACATGATCACGGTCAAATACATTCGCTCACACTATGAACGTGCCGCAGATCGATCATTACTGTATTTATAGCGGCGGTATATAAATATGTGACTTTATTCTATAGATATATAACATCATGCTGCCGAAAAGCTTTGCTCGGCTATATCACACCATTCTTACGAGTACTAAGCTATTTTTGACCTCAGTCAGAAGGACAAATTTGATAAACTCTCACTCAGTTTTAGGTATTTTATGCTACCAGTCGACACGTAAATCCACTCCAGTATCGCCACTAATGACGGTTATTGCCAAGGAGGAGAAGAAGAGAAAGAGAGCTGGGAAATATGCAATGAATGAAAATACTTGCCAACAAGGAGAGGGAATAAATTGCTTCCTGGCATCAGATTAGATTGTCTATTCATTAGTTACATTGAAGGGATAATCGCATCGAATCGGCCGAAACAGGGTCTTGTCTACGTCATTTCCCTTAATCCTAATCTGCAAAAGTAATTACAGCAACGACTCCCCCGCCTGAGGATTAAGTGGCAGACAAGGATGGTAGCGATAACCTTCCTCTCCCATCCCATGCCACCTTCGTTCTGATATTCAGCATCCACCCATCAGCTTCTGTCCCTCATTGAACTTTCATGGGCCTATCGCTGAGTAGCACCGAGTCGCTTAGTCGTACAAGGCCAGTTTAAAGGCATATCGCACAATTTACCCTGGAAATTAAAACCCATGAATTATCCTGGAAATTGAATGTGATTAATTTTAAAATGTTGTAGAACACGTATCTAGTTTTAAAATGTTGGACACCATACTAGTATTTGATTCAGGGATAAATATTATGATAATATTAGAAAAGAATATATAGAAATTCTGAAAGGTTGTTTTTTTTACATAGTTTAACCAATGTCACTTTCTTAGAATTTTCACAGATTATGGAACATGTATAGCAATTCATATTTAAGTTTATTAATCATAGGTGACAGTCTTTGTTTTTAAAATGAGTAAAGAAAAATAAATTGTTCAATACATTTTCTATACAAATCAGACATATGTAAATTGGCCTGATTTACCTTGTGTTAGGTCCAACTCAATAATATGTTATACTTCACTGATTTGGTAATAGGTTAAATCAAATGAAACAGTCCGAATAGATAATTGTCAGTATTTCATAATCACCAGGTGGCGCCACTTTGTATTATAGGATATGCCGTTAAAGCCGTCAAGCTTCAAAACGGACCTTCTCTGGATCACCATTTCTAATATACCTTTAGTTGACAGAACACTTACCAGGCGTTTACTCTAGACGACTAAATATGTGGTGACTGGATATCATCAAGCCAGTAGTCGTCAGGTTGTGGTGATATCCACCGCAAAGGTCATCAACCCCAGAATGGCCCTACGCATTGACATTGTTTACATTTAGACTGTTTTCACAGAATTGCCGCCCATGTAGACGACTAATTCAGACCGGCTTTAAATAGTCGCAGGCGTCAGAGCGTGTCCAATAGGCACCTGCCAAATTGTATCATCTTACGTAACCAGTCGATCTGCAGTCGCCACGCGCTTGGCGTTTACATTGGACATTTTCTATCATTTACCGTTGAAAGTCATCAGGAGGTGCAAACTACCAGAATCGCCGGCCAGAATCGTCTACAGTGTGAAAGCCAGGTGAGTCTATTTCTCCCTAGACTGGCAGCACATAAGTACATAGATAAGTATCCCGCATGGGTTGTCAACTCTTTAAGCGAGCCCAGAACCACTTAGAACTAGTCCAAGGCCTCAGCCGCCACCAAGAAGCGGTTTGTGTTTCATTCATTCTTTAAAAAAAATTCAAAAAGAGTGTCGCTGCCACCTGCGGGTGATGGAGGATGGTATTACATGGAAAAGCTCTAAATGTAACAATAGCATGACAATGGCAGGAAAGCGGCGGCTGGCTGGCACGGGGCCCCACAATACAGGCACGGCCTGCCCCACGTGTAAATAGTGTCAATGCGAATTTCCCTCAGCATGGCCGGCCAAGACACCAGCGGCAGGCACCCACACTTCACACAATTAACGTCAGCCTTATCAACGACTGCGCACGATCGAACTTGTCATTTTCTCACCTAATCAGCTTAGGCGCTTTCAAAAGGAGAAGAAAAAAAGATCTCTCTCTCTCCCTCCCTCAAGGATGGTCAATAGAGAGCTATTGGATTTCAGGGAAATCGTATTTCTTGCTGGAGTGTAGAGCCGGAGTAGGCTGGGTGGGAGGGTGCATGTCTGGCTAGCTCCAGGGGGAGAAAGTCGAGGTTGGGAGGGGCGTTGGATGCGAACGGAACGGAGACCATACTTAGACGGGGTAAACTGTGACTATCCCTTTTGGTGGCGCTAAATTTAGTTCAACGGTACCTGATAGGATGCATGTCAAAATGTTTTGGGAGTTGTTATGATAGAATATATAGAGAGCGGTTAGGTAGTTGAATAATGTAGTAGTTTGGTTGAGGTATTCATGTTTTAAATGTGGTGTTCCACTGGAGTGATGGTCACCAATTTAGCAGCCAGGCACTCACCGATACGTATTAGATGTCATAGAGTTGTTCAAGTCTTTGATTATGAACATTTATTAAATAAATATTTTCCTCAGAATTAAACATATTACCAAATGTAGGCCCAGGAATCAGAATCTGCTCCAGCTGAGTTGGAAGCGCGATGTGGAGTGGAGCGGGAGGGGTAAGGAAATAGATGGTTAGGAGCTTGGTAGGGAGGCCAGTCTATGTATGACTAAATACGATCGGGTAGCATCTTTCGGGTAGGAATTCAGCCTAGTGGAACACCCGCTTTAGAGGAACTGTCGCTATCATATCACAGAGTAGGAACTGGGTGTGACTGCGAGAAATATAATACAAGGGATCACACTGACTGTAAATTGTTTGCCTGCCTTACCTGCTGGGCCATGTCCCTCCTGAGTATCGTGATAGTGTAGTACAGGTAATTTGTCAGTGATTATGAAATCGAGGTGTAACGTGATGGTGTAAAAGAGGTGGGGAAAAGGTATTAAATTTGATTGCATTTTGTGACGTTTTAAACTGCCATAATTAGGGTTATATCATTGGAAAATCGCTCACAAGTAATGATTCACCATCGAGTTTTCATCTGCTGGAATAGCTTCGTCGTACTGTAGAGATTACTTGTGATGTGGGCTTATTAGACGGTGAGTTATCGACGATGAAGTTTTGCAGTGGCCTTGTATCCTAGGTGATGGATGGGTATGTTAGGTGAAGTGCTGTTATTGGTGGGATGATTTATCGTGGCTCTTGAGATTATATTGGTATGTTGCTATAAAGAACTGCTATCAATGGGATGCTTTAACAGTGATCCTAAAGTTACATTACTGGCAATGGGGCTCTATAGATATTAGGTTGTAGTGTATGTTGCGTGAAGGATTGTGGTCAGCAGTCCTGATGGTTTAAAACCGCTAAGAGTTCAGTGAGGATGGGTTGGATTCTGCAAATCGAGAGCCTGTGGTTAGAGGATGGCTTAACGATGGAATAGAGATTATGTTGTAATGTGGATATGTTACCTATGGAAATGTAAACAGTCATAGTTAGGCGATTGGCTTGTCATCCTATACCTGGTATACTGTAGTCATAAAATGTGTTTTTCGAACAACAGAAATTCCCTATTATAACCATGAAAATAAGGAAACCATGTGAACGAAAAAAAAAACCCGTCGTAAGAATAACTTCCCTAATATAAAACCCCATACACTGAACATTGTGTAGCCATATGCTACGGTGACCGCCATATGGGTGATGTGTATGCCACTAGTATCATATGAGATGTTGAACATATGACCCAGGTATTGACCAATCAGCATAATTCAGGAAATATCGCATTGATAATGTTTAACAGGCCACATAGAACAATAATGGATTTTTCAGACTCTAGAACTCACCTGATGAAGTGCATTTAACATGCATGGAACGTCGTGACAAATGCTGATACCACCATGTACACCAACTGTCATCTTGGCTGAATAATAACACCTTCAAATACAAATAACTGTGTCTGGTTTTTTGTGAGTTTTTCTCCATTTCAATAATGGATTTTTTCAAACTCTAAAACTCAAATATAAGGGACCGTTCATTATTTACGGCGGGGGGGGGGGGGGGGTGAGCTATTGGAGGGGGGGGGGGGGCAAATTATATGAGGGTATTTGCCTGGGGGGGGGGGGGGGAGGCAATTTATTTAGAGGTATTTGCCTAGGGGGCATTTCATTTCGCGGTATTTAAAAAAAAAATTGAAATATTATTATTTTCTCTGTTACACTCAGTCCGAGGACTGGTTTCAATGTGTGCCGAGCTTGTCAATTATATCATACATTTTCGCTTTCATTTTTTTCCAAGTTACGATGGAGAATTTCAATAACATATTTACATATACAAATTTTTTTAGAGGTGGTCATGATTCGATGGTAAGGAATTCAGGTTGTTGTTTCAATGGCAACTCCCATAGTTTCAATGTTGAGCTATTTGCCTGGGGGGGGGGGGGGGGGGCGTTTCATTTCGCGGTATTTGCCTGGGTTTACGTTTTTGTGATTCACCCACATAAGAGGTTCTAGAACTGTGTATTTTGGATAGTCTATACAGAGGCCAATAGTGTCTGATCTCTTCTAGCAGAATTAAGAAATCTATATTTATATAAGCCCTGGTGATTGTGGCAGAGAAGATAATAAGTGACGTACTGTAACACCTGGCAGTGCCATGTCTGTAGAGTGGGAGCTCATCATACTAAGACTTATTGTTATCTGCCATGCAAGACGTCTAGTATTCGCAATCTTTTAAAAACGTCAAACATATGAAAACAAGCCAGGACTATTTTCCGCACAAGAAAACTGCCATGATTTTAGAGTTTGTAGGCTGTGCATGAATATGCTAAGATTATCAAAGGCAATACCACTGTTAGGAGATTGCTCCATGACTCTATGCAGTTCAGCTCCACTGTATTAGTATCTATACTCAGTTCAATGATCAATGTCAGGTGATAGCCGTGCAATGTAGCTTAGCACATAAAAGTTGTCTTTTTGGTGCCTCCACTATCTCAATAGAACACCCATTAAGATAGGTCTTAGAGCAGCAGGTACATAAGCTCCCGTGCCAGCATGTCCTGACAGGCTATTGGTTCACTTCCTAGATGGTGGATATCTAATCCTATAAAGTTCTATGATACGCAGTCATTGCTCTTAAACCATCATTAACAGTCTGCATTTCTCAAAGGCCGGATAGCTGCATATTTGAGGATTTGATTAAATAAAAAGCATACCTATATACATCGGGCACATTCATATGTAAAATGGTGGTGTTCGTGCAGTGGTAGACATTAGGTTTAACCCTTTCGATATGATGCATAGTACCATTAACATACCCTGAAATATGATGCCTAAATGATGCCTCAATGCATCATAGCGTACTATGCCTGGGAATGCAGGCATCACGGCATACTATGCCCGGTAATACCTCCAGGCATCATATAGCGTATAGCCAGGGGGTTAAGGGCTTGGTAGTGTGGTTGTGTTGGGTGGGGTGACAACTCTGCAGTACCATAGGCCTTAGGTACAGCTTGGGAGGGTAGAGTAGGGACACGTCCTTGTATCAGCGCAGTACCGTGGTAAGTACAGTGGAACCGAGTGGCGTCAGGCCGGAGGGGAGAAGGAGGAGGCGGACGGAGGAAACCTTGATTACAGGCGTCGGCGCTTCAACCAAAGAGAAGCCAATGGCAGGTAATACGTAAGATGGCCGTGACGTCATAATGACACTGGTACCCAGCAAGCAGCAAACCGTTATAATGACTTCACTCTGGGCACGTCTCGGCGCTCAGCAAGGGGTAGCAGAGAGTCTTTAATTTAAAATGATGGCCGCCATGCCGGTGGGCGAGAGTGACGCTCGACAAAAATCCCCAACAACCACGAACAATATCGCCATATCGCTTATAGCTGATAGCGACGACAGCCACAATGAAATGATAATAAAGAGGAACGAAAGAAAGAAAAAAAGTGCTTCGTCTAGAGTAAACCTATGTGTTTATAATTAAAGAAGAATATCGACAAGCAGGGGCCTGGCGCCATGTCTTAATAGGATGTTTGACTTATGTGAGACTAGTGCTTGTTAGACTGCTCAGCCCCCCGCCCCCCCCCCCCCCCTTACGAGCTGCTCTCTCCTTCATCCGCCACATTGTGGTGTTTATTTGTTCCCGCTACCGGAGAATTGATAGATTTGACACGAAAATCAGTGGCGGGTATTGATGGATGAACTCGCTAGTGGGGGCCCAGGGAATTTACACCATTTCCTCTCGGCGACCAGAGCCGGGCAGTCCCGGGAGGGACGCGATGATGTATGCGGCCATCATGCCTTTAATAGAGATGGCAACTACAGCGCCCGAAAGGACATTTATCCTGCCCTGCTGGTGCTCAGTTTTACTTTCCTTCTTATTTTTTTCCCCAGATACAAGGACATTGGTGCGGCGGTAGGTTGGCTGCTTTGCACTTGAAGAATATGGCTGGGGTCAAACAGTGGCCTTATTCCCAGACGTTATACAGAGGACTTCTTTTATTTAAATAAAAACAAACACAGGAGGGTAGGGACGTGGACAGTGGTCTAGACGGGCACGGGGGTATCTGGGAGGGGCAGAAGGCAGGGGGCAAGGCTCACATGAGTGAGTCAGTATAAGTTCTCTAAGTAGATCATCCATTTGGGCCGGAAGGGAGCGCAGCAGGCACTACTGAGTGTCCATCCATTTTGCTACACGGGCTGGGCTTTAATCCTGGCCCGTGTCCGTGTCAAGCCGCCCGCCTCGCCCCACGTCGCTGCCGGCGCCAGGGGCAGGCTAGAGACGGGCGAGCTCACTGGTCCCCGCAATGCACTGGTCTATATAACCCCAACCCAGCCAAAGGCACCGTGGTGGCGCTCCACAATGCACCGTCTCCACTCACCCCGGTCCACGCAGCCCCATTCTGCGTAGCCCCACCTCGCCCAAAACCACAGCGAGAAGCCCAACTCCAGACCAAGGCCCAGCCCACCCCTCAACGCTTCACCTCGTCCTACCACGTGCAGCCCCCACGCCCCACTTTAGTATACCTATGACAGAACAGTCTATAGTTAAGTCAGGTACCCACTGCTTGCGATATGGCTCAGACGTGGCTACGACCTGGGTATAAATCAAAATTCCTGCATCATAACTTCATCAGAATGCTAAGAAATTCGGTTTTATAGAATGTCAGAGCATCATCGCTGTGTCGGAAGGTTGAGAAATTCTGTGTCGTAGGGTGTCGGAATGCTTGTCGTATTTTAACAGTATCGCAGTGGGTTCCCGGCCTTATCTCACCCCGGTATTGTTCTCCATAGGCTTAACATTAGTCCTGAACTCATACTCCACGGCCGTGAAGTTTGACTGCAAAGAAATTCACTCAGCCTCGCTGCGTGGATTACACTGCAATCAAACTTGATGGAGTATGGACCAAGCTATTGCCATCTCGTGGGTTGCCTTCAAATTACCCCTGCTCAGGATGTAGTAATTACAATGTTCATACCAAAGCCGATATTGTTATACCAAGGCTAACATCTTGATATCAAGCTGAACCACATGGCACTAAATCAGCCAATGAGAGACACTCTTAGGGCAATCTGCAGTATGTTTGATAAGCAGCGTTCACAGGTGACGGCTGTTGAATTTACATGACTTTTAGAGGAGATTCCCATCATATAATAATAGGGAAGCTAATTATGAGTGAGAGTTCCTTGATGAAGGTCCTGGAAATTTACGTCACTCGACTTACAGCCTCGTGACGTAAAATTCGGCCTCATCTTGAAAGTTCCCCACACGGAATCGGTTTCCCTTTATTATCATATACCTATACCATTATGTCCTATAGTTACATACCTTTGTTCTGTATGTTGTATTTATCAATAATAGAGGAAAACTATGTTCCTATATACCTTGAAATATCGATAAAAATGATTATTTCTTTTCCTTCGATAGCCCCAGAAAAATGGCCACCCTTATCGAGTAACTGCAATAGCTAAGTTTCCGTCCCGCTGCTCTTTATGTCACGTGGTCAGGCCGGGACGAAAACGTCAGCCCGGGACGAAAACGTCAGCCTGGGACGAAAACGTCAGCCTCGCTACATAACTTATAATAACTGCACCCCCAGCAGCGGTATGTAACTATAAACGTTTCGGAAATGGGTATATAGGAATAAAAAGTCCATTGTAAACAAGAGACCAACATGTTTTGGTCGATCTTGTTCTTTTCCATGTAATGATGTTGATGTGGAGTAATTTCAATGAGGTAACAGCCGAGTGAATATCACGTAGCATTCAAACGAGTTGGAGAACAACACCTTTGACCAAAACAAGTTACTTTCCGTATTCATTTCACACCGGCACACACTTAAAGAATGGACGATGCACAGGGCATAAAACATGGGGAACAAGCTGCAATACTTGTAGAAGCATGAAGAACGAGTACCCAATATCAAGTCTATGGAACAAAAATACCAGGGATGAGATAAAATCCCTTTTACATCATTTTGAAACCCACACAATCTCATTCTCGTCATGCACGTGTTTGTTCACAAGGTATATAGCCCCTTCTAAAGGTTGCGCCTTGGTTACTACCCTTAGCACATCATAACCCCATCCAGACATCCCTGTCCTGCCTTTATTGGTCTTCCTGCTTGTACATCTAACGGCAGAACTCTAGGAAATCATAACCAAAAACAGTGAGGTCGCTCTAGGCTCTTTTCAGCTTACTATGATTCAGTGACAGCCCTGAGGGCCTCAGTGTGATCACCCCTCAACCCCTGTCTAGTTGGCACCACAACCCCTAGGCCTCCTATATTTTCTAGTCTCCATCATTCTACTGCATTTCATCCAGCACTTCATGATTCATCTAAAGTAAGGTGAAAGAAAAAAGACACGTACCTGTGTGGTACCTTGAGATACGTATAGGTACTTAGAAGGAAACCCACGAGATGAAAATAGATTGGTCCGTACTCCACCGAGTTTGACCACAGAGTAATTCACTCAGCTTCGCTTCGTGAATTACTCTGCAGTCAAACTCGGTGGAGTACAGACCAAGTTATTTTCATCGAGTGGGTTTCTGATTTTATCTCACCCCGTATAACATTAATTATTGATGAGATGAATCACCCAATTAGCCATTGAGTATTGGGTACACGAACCTCACGGCCGTGGAGTACGAGTTCCTAATGTTAAGCCTATGGAGAAAAATACCGGGGTGAGATAAATACAGGTACGGAGAGGTTCAGATTTAGTAAGCTATAGGGTAGATCTGTATTCTTTATGTTTTGTAAATCACTTGTATATATATACAGCTCAACATCCTTTTGCCAATATTTTTGTTAGTCATACAAAAATAGTATTTAGCTACCTTGCAGACAAATTTAAAAGATCAGCAAACTATAACAGGGTTGTATGGCATGGCTTATTCTGCACCACCTAGCACCTCACTATTCCACCTGGACAGTAATGCACTGCTCTACATAGTTTTGTATCTAACCACTGCTACCCCCCCCCCCCTCGGCCTAAACATAACATTGGGAACTCCTACTCAACGCCCATGGAGTATTGTAAAAAAAACAACCCAACACACTGTATGGGGTATGGCGTAACAAATGTTAGCCAATTAGTCAGTAATAGGGGTGAGATAAAATCTGAACCACACTCGATCTATAGCCACTGAAGTTATACCATTTGTTTGGGTCTGATACATAATCTCACTCAGCTTTTCCTCATGAGATTACCCCGCAACCAAAAGTCATGGCATACGTTCAGCGGCTATGAATCCTGATGCGGTTCCTTCTTAGTATTGCTACTCTATTATTCCATCCCTGGTATTTTTCTGCGAAGAACTACAAACGCTCTTTCCAGTAATGTAATAAAAACACCCAAACAGTACTTGGTATCATGGTATCATACAATATAAGCCAATAAGCACATCTTAAAATAGGTCGCAAATTCGTTTCCCAGTCGTCAATGACCTAGACATGCCAGTTGTTTTCCTTTCGGTCCTTTATGATAAGATATTGAGCAACTTAACTATGGTTATTCTCAGTAATCATTTAAATCTTTATCAGTCTTCTAAGCGATATACAAGCATTTACACTGACAATATGATTTACCAAATGGGGCACTATTGTAAAATCTCTGCATTATCCTGCGCCACCCGACACAACGTTCTTCTATCCTACAAGCCCCGCACTGCTCTCGGCAATCCTGGGGTTTGTTGAATAATTGAGGCTTGTACATGAAGACCCTTCTCTGTGTGCCAATGAGACCCCAGGACAATGTGGATCAACTTCATTCAACAATTATGGACCATCCATCGGAGAGTACTGTATTAGCGAATGAGCTTGAATATTACTAAATGATAACCCTCGCAAGTGGTCTCCTTGTACCCTGTGCTTTCCTATGCATAAGTTATTCAGCAGAACTCAGCATCATACTGCCTTGTTCTAAGCCTTTCTGCATCCTACTGCACAACCCTATGAACTGATATATATATATATCATCATGAAACACCACGAAATATGATTGTTTATATGGCGTGAGTTGTCTTTGCGGAATGTCCGCTTCGTGCTATCTGTAGCGGAAGACAACAAACGGCATGTAAACAATTATTTTTAACTTCATGAATGCTAGTCAACTCGTGCCTTAGTCAACTCGTACCTTAGTCAATTCAGGTTTTTCATCCTTTTTCAGGTCAACTCGTCCTTTTTCATTAAACATGGAGTAATCCTGGATGTATATACATCAAAATGTTTGGAAACATGCGCTGAACACAAATAAAGCTTTTATTCATGCATACTACTAAGTATTAGCGCCTACTACTAAATATGAGAGTCCCAACAGGAGAATCTCAACCTCTGAGTACCTGCGACAATGTGCTGCCCTGTCTGATCATGTGGAGGATATGGACCAGGAGTAAGAGGCCAAGAGAAATGTGAATTGTGTGATACTGTGATGAGATGCTATGTGATACGATGTGATACTATGTGTATTGTTCCCTACTATTGTGTATTGTACAATATGTGACACACTGTGATAAAATACTATGTGACTCAGGTGCAAATGTATTTTCATGATTGAAATTTATGAAATGAAATTGGAATGTACTCATATGTTTATGAAATGAAAATGAAATGTACTTATACTAATATCAAATTCAGGTTAACAATTGCTATCTAACATCATATAATTGTTATCTATTATATAATTCAGTTATATATAGGTGTAAGACAATTGGAAAACAAAAAGGACAAGTTGACTAGGGAAAAGGACGAGTTGACCAAAAAAGCACGAGTTGACCAAAAAAGCACGAGTTGACTAAGGGACGAGTTGACCAGTCACCCCTTTCATATAAATATAAATATCTTATGGCATAACCGTTCCATACAGTCACATCGTGTTAAGTCTATTGAGATTTATATGAAGGATAGGATAAATATATATATATATTCTTGCAAGAAGCTGAATCATCACAATACACCACCCTATGCTACCCCCACAGCACCCAGCATCCTCCCTTCCCTTGCACCACCCTACATCAACCTATTCCACCTTCCCTCCCCACACGCGGCACCCTCCTGTCCCCACTTCCAGCCCTGCCCCGCCTGTGCCGTCCCCTACCGTCACGCAAGTTGTTGACCCAAGCGGAGACCAATCCATCCTGGGCTTCTGGTAGCGGTGACGGGTGGTGGTGAGCAGTGGTCGAGGTTGCTGCTTGTATGTGGTCTACCCTGGTGGAGGCCAGTGTCGCCGGATTATGGATAGACTAGGAGTTCGGCGTGTGACAATGATCAAGGTAGCACAGTGCCTTGGTGTGAATGTCCACATCTGTAGACTTCGAACATGTTATTCCTTTGGGTTGTGCCTAGCGGGTGGGTTTTGCATGGGGTGTACTGTTTGGCATGGCGTGGGAAAATATCCCAACACCAATTTAATCACGCCTTGATATTTGTGCAGCTGACCACAAGGACGTGGTAAACGGTTGAGCAAGTATAGAGTGTGAAATTTATTTCCTAGGTTTTGAAGTTCAGGGCTACTACTAGAAAGAAAATGATGGTTGTTTGGTCTGTTTCCCTGCACGCCATCGAGCTTGGAGCACTCAAAGATATAAACGAGGCGATAGCCAAGTGAATATTCTGAATATGGGAAGCTAGCATGGAGGATCTGATAACTAATTCAATGCCACAAATTCAATGCCCATCAAAAACATGGAAGGCAATGCTTTCTCATAAATATCTTTATCAAAAGCAGTTTAATGTAAACTGGGAATACTGGTTCGACGCAATGTGAGCTTGTCTGTAATTGAGTTTGACGAATACAGAAGATTGATTTGGGGGTGACAGAGTGAATCGCAATTCTATCAGAAATAAGGCGATATTGGCCCAGTACCCTGCATGCTAGGTTAGATGCCTGCAAGATGCGGTGCAGAAGGGGAGGGGTTGTCCGGGCAAATCTAGGTAGGCCAACAATGGTTGCGGTAAAACGGGATTCACACGTTAGCCACAATGTACCTGAGATGTGTATTTATGGAAGAACTATAATACTTTAGAAACAATAAATTCTAATAACGAAATGTTCCCTCATCTCAGACTAAATCCCACACAAAAAATTCATGACAAGGTCCCAGATTTTGCTTTCGCAGGTCTCAAGGAAAAATGGCAAATTGGATTCACATAGAAGGAGACATCTGGTACATAGTCTCAGACCCAGTAAAGACTCACCCTGGGACTCAGGTACCCTTGAGGTGAGGGGTGTGACCAACATATGATCCTCCTTACCAGCTTCCTTGTGTCTCGGTTGGGGTACTTAGTCGGTGACTTAGCAGAAGGCACATTTTGACTTACCAAAATGCCCCTATAAATTTCTACACATATCTAAAATTAAAGTATCTTAAATATTCTGTACTTCGCTATACCTCTCAGACAAGGAGATCGTGTTCCAGTACAAAATCTCAGCAGGACTTATCTCAGACGAATACCCTGTGAGGTACAAGAATCCCATCGTGTGAATTCCAATTATTGATTTCCATTTCACACTCGAAATAACGTGGAAAAGGGTCAGTATAGTGTATGTATAGTGGGTGCTGTGAGGCGTGCATGGTCCACCGGAGATTTGATGGGATGGACTTAGGAATAAATAGTGATAGAAGAGGCACGTTAAGTCGCAATTTCCCATGTAAAACTACCGCAAATATATTTAGCTAATGATATATGGATGGGAGTGAAGAAATTAACGAACTTCTTTTTGGGAAACATTAATGCTCAAGGATAACCCTGATAATGACCCAGGGAAGTTTACACCAGGATTACTGCATCAACCAATACGATAGATATGGGGAGATGATATCTAAAATTAGGAAATTTGATGAATATGATATGGTAAGATTACCATAGCGCTAGGCTGAGCCAGAGGGTTGTGGTGAGTTATAGTTAGGCGCCTGGAGGGCTGAGCACTGGTGGTGCGCCGATCGAACCAGAAACCAGTATCTGGGGGTGGGCAAGATGGATGTAGTCGTTGCGGTAGGATGGAATGGGAGGGTTGGAGCTAGGCAGGTAGAGTAATGGCCGCGATTGGGTAGCGATGGGGGTTTGGCGCTGGCCAGAGAGCAGGAGATTCAGTGGGCGGCCGGTTAGAGGGGTAAAAAACGCCGACGGTGGGCGGGCAGGCAGCGGTAGCAAGGCTCGTGATGGGTGGGGCTGGCGCTGGGGCTAGCGGGAGCTGCAACCACGGGGCCCCGTGGCTGCGAGGGGCAGAGGAAGGGGCGCGGCGGGACAGGGGGTGGTGTGGCGCCGGGAGGGGGTGGTGGAGCGCGAGGGGGTAACAGTTGATCTATGACCAGGGTCGCAACACCACTAGCTCACCTGAAACAGCCCTTTAGCCCTGCCAATATTACAGACCTTACCAATATGCTTGCCGGCACACTAAAAAGTGTTTCAGAGAATTAGATAATACCCCTGGGACAGCTGGCTCCGCGGGGCAAATTTATCATGGGAATCTATCAGGGTCCGGCGAGGACTGTCGATTCAAAGGCCCGACCATGGGTAGTGTGCTGCCCACACCCACTATGGTAAGGACTTCAATATTGAAAGCCCCCTGCTGTCAATAGAACCTCGCTGTGGGCCCTGAGTACCCGCTAAAATATGGATAGATACGGGGGATAAATCCAGCCTTCCACCAGTTGCCGTGACTTCCGGTCTTGCGCAGTGGGGGTGGGGTGGGGGTGATTATCGGTGGCGACACCCAACGGCAGGTAAGTAGTGACTGCAGGTAAAATACGGAATGTCTGAACCACCCTTCCTTTTGCTGAGTGGTGTTAGGTGAAATACGGACTACTGGGCTTGGTGCTGATCAGTCATGGAAAGGGGAACCAGAGAAAGAGAAAATGGTCTAACACGGAAATATAGCCATAGAAAACCTACTGTTGTGTTCTAAATATATTGCATAATCGATAACCACTTCTGAGTTTATAGATTAACGATGATTCTCCCGGTTAATTGACCAATGAGAGCGCACTGTGGAAGTACTAATCCCCCCCACCACACACACTCACATCCCCTTTAGTCCCGGATAAGTAGATGATTGAGTTAGCTTAGCCTCATGATAAAATGGTAGATCATTTCAGCTCTGTAGAAATAGAGACTAATTGGGATGGATAACATGACCAATCAGGCCTTAATTAAGGAAACTCTTTTTGTGTATCTGAATAAAGGTTAAACAAATCATGAGATCACTACAGATGTTTCCTATTTTCATTGCAGCTATTTTGTTACTACTTTAAGGCTTCGACATAGAAAAATACCACTGTCACTAACTTGAACATGTAAAACCTTTGCTATTCTAATGTATCGATCTTTAGATCCTATTATATTCCATTATCATGATCAACAATAGTATTACTATAAGATTATCAGTAGTCCCTTTCGTGATATAACACAATTATAGGTGAGAAATGAAATCGAAGATACAGGTATTTATTTGCAATCAAATCAGTTATCTGCTATTGACTTTACTTAACGTTGAACGAAGCTGACAACTAGATATCAACTTGGTAATAAAGGATACAAATCTTTTGTGATTTTCTATAAAATATTTTATTTCTCATCTGCGGTTATCATCCAAAGTTGTAGATACCAATGTAGATACCAATTCATCAATATACAGAGAGCATTAGGTAATCCTGTTTGTATCTATTACCACTGAGGGATGGGACCTAATTGATGTGGAAGAACTCATAATCCTTCCTGAAATAACAAGGCATCTTCGCCTAATCCATTTATCAACTGATCACAAAACCTTATGATTTGAAAACCATTACGTGTGTCCTTTTAGTATGACATTCTATGAAAATATTGTCAAGCATCTTACTGCGGGCAAAAAAATGATAAAACATTGATTTCACATCGCACAAATATATAACAAGAAGGTTGGTGGTGAGGCTCTTCTATACTCGACACGGGCAATGGTTCTTAGAGCGGTGATAAAGATGTCCTATATAACGGTTAGTGTTTATCATCACATCTAGTAACATGATGCTATTGTACACAGGGGAAGGCTCCCTTTGATAACCACACCTCCTACAACATGGCATGTGTCTCCAAAGCCTTGTTTACAGCAATGATGATGATGGTTTGTGTAGTAGTAGGTTGTGGGTGGCTGTCTAGGACGATAGAAAAATATGAGATATTGCTGACATAAAATAGGTGCTAAAATATCGACTATGACATGACAGCGATGCTTTCATGAACAGTAGAGTGGGAACCAACACAACAACGTGAAAGATGGCTGGCTTACACAGTGGATCTGTAAAAAACGTCATGTACAGGTGCGTATTGCTATAATAAAAAGGAAGCCAACCCTGAATCCCTCGTTGGATCCAACCTCCTGCATTTTCTAACTCCCATTTGGTTACTCAGTATATGAACTCCGCTCCAAAATTTGTCCGTACTTGAATCTCATTGTGTCCCGTTGTATCGTCGTCATTGTCAATCAGTATTATCAGACCTGTAGTATCGACATATACAGCAATTTTGACATAAATATTCATTGCATGACGTATATAAATATACTCCTATATACATAAAATGATCTATACAGTACTCGTTATATATATA
Organism: Alentia gelatinosa; assembly: GCA_950022655.1. NCBI lineage: Eukaryota > Metazoa > Annelida > Polychaeta > Phyllodocida > Polynoidae > Alentia > Alentia gelatinosa. The sequence continues at coordinate 42,881,377 of OX465588.1, read as the reverse complement.
CACACACAAATCGGTCCTTTTCCAGTGCTTGTAGGGGTTACAAGCTACACAATGCATCACTGCAAACACTGTCAATTCTGTTCTCTAACATCAGAAATTACTTCTGTATCAAGTGTCGTTCTAGTGTATAAAGATTGACATGCATAGGCTGATCGACAAGTTAATTGAATATAAGTCTCATTGCCACAATACAAGAATACCAGAGATTTGCACATTATAATATAACCATTGGACCTGAGTTGTGATGCAGATGGTCCACATACGGGGCAACTTTCTCATCCACTTACACTTCATTCCTCGATTTCTCATCGTTAAAAAACACACAGAGGTACTAAATCACCAGTTGGAACCCATCTACCTCATCTTAATTAACTTCGATTTTATTTCAAACGGCTTAACAAAAAGTGTACCTTTAATCGAGACATACATCAGTTCCGCTGTTGGCTTCCCTGAACCCACGGAGCTTGTGTACCAAGTGCATCACATATGTAGCGTACATCCTTTGGTTGTTTATTTTTGCATCAGGTCACCTAGCCTAGATCGTAGGCAAACCGGAAGCACTCAGCAGCAGTCGTTGAACTGCGCATGCGCCAACCCGTCGCCGTGACCTTTCGGCCTTGACCCAAGTATTCACTGCCACTCACCGTCCACGGGGAGCTTCGCCTCACCTGTGACGATGTTGTTTTCTGTACTTCCCAAACAGGATCTTTTTGAAGGCTTTCCGGAAATCCGGATTAAAGATGGTGTAAATGAGAGGATTAAGTAGGCTATTAAAATATCCCAGCCAGCCGATAACACTCATCAGGAGGACCGGGTAGTGGCAGTTGTCCCCGCAAAATGGCCGCACGACGGCGATGATAAAGAAGGGAAGCCACGAGCAAACGAACGACCCTGTGATAATCGCCAGAGTCCTTGCCGCTTTACGCTCACGTTTCTGTTCCAGTCTCTCCTTTTGCTTCTCCTTTTTCTTAGGCGACGGCACCCCTTGAGGGCCCGCCCCTCCTACCTTACGGAAATCCGTGTAGATCTTGGTAATATCCAGGTAACTGCTCTTCTTGTTCGGCTCCTTCAGCAGTGGCGAGCTCGGCGGCGAGAGGGAATGTTTGTTGTTGCGGTTAGCATCGTTCAGCGGGACCGTCGATCCGTTGCTCGACAAGTCGGGACTTTGATTCATGGAAGACAATGTCAGTGTGTTGGTGCCGTTTCCCTCGACGGACGTCGGCGAGGTGGGGCACAGCAGCGGCTTAGGGATGGCCGGGCCGTGTGATTTGAAGTTCTTCTTACGGATTCTGTACTTTGCGGCGCGGTAGATTTTAATGTAAATAATCAGCATGAAAAGTAAGGGCATGTAGAAAGCCCCCACGGTGGAGAAGACCGTGTATCCCCAGTCCTGCGATATGAGACACTGTCCGGTTTTATCCGGGTGATTGTCCGGGTCTTTCCATCCGAACAGCGGCGGGATGGATATAGACACACTGACTGTCCAGCTTAACGCTATCATGATTAGGATCCGCTTTGCCGAGCGGTTACGGATGTAGTCCACCTGTGTGACAGCCCAGTAGCGGTCCAATGCAATGGCCACCAAATGAAGAATACTAGCAGTACAGCAGAGAACATCAAAGGATATCCACATATCACAGATCTCCGGACCCAGAAACCACTGGGTACTCACCTCATTCACAGCCGCCAAGGGCATCACCAAGGAGGCTACCATTAAATCTGCCACGGCAAGGGAGATGATCAGGTAGTTCGCCACATGCTGGAGGTTCTTCTCCAGGATAATAGCCGCGATGACGAACACATTCCCAATGATAGTGGACAGGATGAGTGTACCCAACGCGATGGCAGTGGTCAGTAAGTGGGTCATGCTGTACGGTTTGAGCGTTAGTATTAGCCGGCTACTATTCACCTTGCCCGTAGCATTGAGACCGACTAGGCTGACATTATAGTACGTTCCCGTGTATGCCACGTCACTCGCCACGTCACTGGCGATTCCGATGACGTCAGAATCGACGGCGACAATGTCCTTGGTCCATGTATAGTTAGCCATGGCTGTTTTGGTTTTTTTCACTGCTGTTGTCCGATATGAATTGGTTTCCTTGTGGTTTTTCTTCCGCGACTGTTCTTGTAGTCAGTGCACACGTGAAGGAGACAACATTCGGGTCGTAGTCGTCGTCGTTGTGCTGGTAAGATGGACGTCTTGTTGACCGGGACTACACCACGACCAGGTCAGTGCGGGGCCGTGGCTCCATTCTGACTTAAATAAAAAAAAATCCTAAAAAACTAAAAACTAAAACAAACCACGTGGCAGCGTTATGACCCACTGCTACCCGCAGGTCGAGGAGTCCTCATACGATAGGCGTTTCATGTCGAAGCCTCACATTGTGCTAATCCGAAGTTCCCTTCACTGAGGGCCAGTCCATCCACGTCTACACACCTATAGATAGTGTCAACGATGTTGAGTGCGCCTCATGCTCTACTCTCAGAGCAGCTCGGAGCTTAAACCAGCAGTCCAACACCGGAGTGCGACAAAAATAACCCCTCTGTCAAGAGTCATCCTCGAGCACGTCAGACATGTTTTTATTCCGGAATATTCATCTATTATCGCCCTTTTCTTCTAGCGATTTTTGCCATCAATCATATTTTACGTGAGCCTGCCGGTCCGCCTATGCCAGCAGCGCACAGCTCTCCCAAAATGTCACTTGCGGTCGCCGGTTTCTGATGGCGGTAGTAGTGGAGGTGGAGGTTGGTGGAGGTTGGTGGAGGTGCAGCCTGTATTGCTGGCCTCAGCAGGCATTGACCGCGCCCGTGCGTCCACCCGCCCGCCCACCCGCGTCGCGTCCAACGATGTCGCGTCGCGCGCCAACGCCCGTTACTCCTCACCGGGCCAGTACGGGCGCCGTCCACTGGAGGCGCTGCGGTCGCTGTAGATTCTACTGCGGCTGGAGACCAGGTGACCAACAGGAGGTGGGAGTTGAGTTGGTCCACGGGGTTGGTAGCCGTCCGCCCGCCCGCCCGCCCGCCCCGGGGCCGGCCGCTGGGAGGAGGGAGGCCGCCGTCGCTCGCTGCCGCCTCGGGCCGCCCCTCGTCGCCTCAGGTCCGCGTCGCTGCCGCGGCTACAACCGGGCGGGGAGCCTGTAGAGAGAGAAGAGAACAGAGGGCGTGTGAGTGTTTGGTCAGCGTTAGTGATTGATGGTTGTAATTGGGCAGCAGCCGGCACCACCGCACCCCACCTCGCCTTCCTCTGGAACAAGGGAACTGCTGGATCCTAGAGGGGTGGGGTGGTATGTGTGCCTCCAGGGGGTGGGCCTATAGCACTAGTCTGGACACTGGGGGCTACAGAGACCGCAGCACGCCCACAGAGGAGAAATGGTATTAAGCAAAACAATCCGAATATACAACCCCCTCATCAAGGCAGCCTCCCCTCCCCGCGCAGGCAGTATATAAGCTTTTATCTAGATTGTATGTAAATAAAACGCTATTACACATATCACTGGTTGCATGATCGGATATATCACCCAAGGCTACCAGCCAGACAAAGCTAATCGCAATAATGAAAGAAATATACGGAAATTGTAGAAATATTGCACTCTACCACGAACATGCTATATGACGCTGGCGCTGGTCTAGCTCGTCTGGGTCTACGTAAGGAGACTGAGATTGGAGATCATGAGGTAGAAAACGGATAAGTGATAGGAGTCAGACTTCAAAGAGCCTAGTCTGAGCTACTCCCTATCCGTTATGACCACTGACTGAGGCAGGTCCCACACCCCCAGCCGTCCCACCCGTTGGCTGAGCGCAGACAAAAATCTCCAGAGGATTTAACGCTATTCGGGAATAGTGACCAAATATTTATTGCAATTTGAAAAAAAGTTCAATAACAATTCATTCATTAGATTTGGAGCACAAAGATCTACGATGCATACCCTTAACAAGCTCGGCACTAGCAATTAAGCTGAATTAACTTAAAGGAAAATAACATAAGGAAAATATGATGGGATAGAGGCAGATTACGGTGTAATCTACTTCCGTAATCTGCACCTGGGACTATATAAATTTGTAGTAAAGATGTCCTCGAAAGAAAATTACTTAAAACAAAAGTATCTTCGTCTTGCAATATCTTAACGCAATTTAACCCCTGAATGGGAGAGAAGCTGCCCGCACTAGTAGGGTCTCCGCCTGGCGCCCGATTTACGAACTAATTATCGGGTGTGATGTATAGGAGCCTGCTGAGGACCGGCGCCCATCGAAATACCCCTGCCAACTGCCGACCAGCCACCAGCGACTCACGGGGCAGTTTCTCAGGACAAATCATGTCTGATATTGTCTATTCCGATAAGCCCTGCACATTTATTTATAGTAGAAACGTACATCATAAAGAAAAGACCATGCCCTCTAGCATACTAAACACAGGGATTTGTGGCTTCTGGTATGGAGGGAATAAGTATGAACATATTTAGAATAGCTTTACAATATTTCCGCAGGATTTAAACATAGTGCATGATATTCACTGATATTTTACTATTTAACAAATTTTCCTGTATAACACTATTTGCGATTATTCATTAGTAAATACGCAGATTCTGACTTACATCAGGTCTTACCCACACTTTCTGTACGTTTAGGTAAAATGGCAGAGAATATGTTAGAGCCTGTTCGAATGTGGCATCGTACTGATTAAAGTAATTGTAAAATAAAATAAAACCTATTGAACACAGAGTAGAGAAATATTCTAAATGGCCAATCGAGATCGCAGAGTGATGCCACGTCCTGGACCACGGGCTGAATCTAGGCAGGTCCCTTTCATTTTGCAGTCTTCAGAAAAAAACATATTCATATATGTTACAGAATTCTCGACAAAATGATTTGCAACAAATACCACACACCTGTTGGTTTCATTGACCGAAGCATAATTCATTCAGCTATATACCGTCAATTCCCCTACAGAGCGCTAGCATAGAGAAGATTCCTGAGGTATTTCTGCACAAAAAGTGGCGAAGTAGCCGAGAAAATGCGAACACTATAGAAATCTATGGTATATCACAGAAAGATCTTATTTGTGCCACACCTATGTGACACATTTAGTGAAGGGAATCCTACTAAAATAGTAAACTGGTATATCAAAGACCAGATAAAGGATTGTTTGACGACGGATCCCTTTACTCAAGACAAAAGAGTCAAGGTATTTCTAAAAGTAAATGCGGGTGTTGTGATGTCGCATTTCAAAGGGACAGCTTCACCTATTTTGGTAACATTCTGACAGAACAGACCGTAACCTTCGGCTTTGACAAAAGCATTCCCAAGTACAATATTATTTTTCTTAAAACAATTTTCAATTAGTTTCTTTGGAAATGAAAGAGATGTATTACAAAATAGGATGTATTACAAAATTGAAAACTATTTCTAGAAATCTGTGAGTCATTTAGGAATACTCTAAATATGTATTATCAGCTGATTATTTCAAGCATTTCCTAGTATCTTTAAATAACCGTGTGTGGCTCCGACCGCATTCTAGCATTTATAGGTAGGTAAGAGAAATCTCCAGCTACCAAAGGCGTCTGGAAGAGGTTTTGTGGACATTGCTGAGAATATTCGAGAGGCTCTCAGCAATCCCGAACACCTCAGAGCAACAGTTAAAGGCATGAAGAGCCTCTGAGCACCTCACAGCAGTGCCAAGCAGCTGCGAACACATGGAAGCACCTCGTTAGATATCGGGGAATGCACCAGCAACCTTGAGCATTCAGAGAAGCCATCAGAAACCCGTATAGTGGATACAAAAAGCGCAGATAGGCTACCACCGACCCCAAGCATTTCCGAGAATCTCTGAGCTCTTCCGAACAGTTCCGAACACCTCCGAGCAATCGCGAGAGGCTCCGAGATACCTCCGAGCAGCACCGAGCAGGTCATGAACCAGCTCTCATCAAACGCGTCGCGGCCGCCCACGCTAATAACGAGGACTAAGTTTCCAGTAGAGCTATCGACGACGGGGATGGGTGGTGCAGGAAGGGGCATAATTCACATAAACATGTCTCCAGCGTGCGCGCCCAATTGCAGCGATCATGACAAACAGCATGGGGAGGTAGTAAATTGACGCACACAACTTGACTAAGATCATTCCGCCCCTCTCGCCCTGCGCCACCGGCCGTGTGTGTCCCGGTGCCGGCGGCTCTCTGTCCCCGTTAGTCTAGATAGGTGAATAATACCAGATTAGCGAGACCCGCGCTGGCAGCAGCCAGACCTGCCGAGACTGTTTGTCCAAGGACAAATTAAGTTTTAAGTTGTGTGACGTATCTTAGCATTTAATGCCCGTTCTTGACACTTCCACTAAGGTCTCTAAGTAATCTATGCGCCAGACAGAATCGATTAAAACATCGACCTGACGTCTTCATTCAGGGGTATTTACTTATCGCCGCCAAAGCCTCAGAGACCGGGTTTATATCACTGGGTATTCCGAGAATGATGAAAGATATATGTCAGGATGTTCTGAATACTCTCATACAGACACAATATTGCCATGACTTTCATCTGATTGACCGTATTCTCTGCATAATTGGACACGTAGTTAACCTCCGAACGATAGCAAGGAGTATCGCGTAGTTTCAACTAAAAGGAGAATTCGGTAAGACGTATCAGAATCATGGTAGTGTTGTGTTTATTACTCAACCTTTGATTAATTATTTGAAAAAATCTTGTAAATGATTAGAAGTTCGACGTATGCGTCATGCATTGTTTATATGGTGAGTTAGCAGAAAAAGCCGTAATCTACTGGGTAGAATACGGCTTTCCGTATTCTATTCAGTACCAATCTGTAAGCTGTAAGGTTTAGTATGAAGACTCCACATTAGGTGGGTAATAGATATCTATAACAACAAGCAACAACAATACCAATCCTGCAATAACAATGATATGTATAAAAGTATGGTAGTGAGAGATGACACTGTTGGTACGTGAGTTACAAAAAGGGATTGCAATATCCGACTACATCTGCACAAGTTTGCCCAATACTGGCTCTGTACCATGCTAAACGATAATTATGATACCTTTAAACTAGGAGTTAAACAAATGGGAGCATATTGTAATTTAATGTACTGTATATTTGTTGACTGTCCTGTCTATTTGTTTATTTCACTTTAGGACGCACATGTACATGAATATACAGAAAATTAGGAAAATAGCGATTTGTATTTATATGTCTGTACCGATGTAAACGAAGAATATCTATATGTCTAGGAGTCCCTATCCCCTTGCATGCGATGCATCAAAGGAAGTAGTAACTTGGTGCATTTAATCAAATACGTTTGTTAAGGAATGTATATGGATGTATGGCAATATGTTTACAGACTCATGTAGAAGGTCCTCTATCTATCCACTCTGCTGAATAAATATAAATATAAATTTCCCCCAGATTTAGTCCTTGGGGTTTATTAGGACGTGTTTATCCAAACACAAATCAAAGACATATCACCCTAGGCTTTGCTAAACCACAAAAGACCACAATAACCCAACCTTTGAGACCATTCGAGTACACCTTTTACATGGCATCGTCAATCGTAGCTGACTGTTCTGCTTATCAGTATGTATTCGACCAATTGTCATTATCAATTTGGAAATAGTCGCTACGATGTGACACTATCAGTGACTACAGCATAAAAATTGTTATAGAGGAAACCTATGAAAGTATACAGTCAGAGCTCTAATCCCATAGAGTTTGAATAACGTACTAATTCACAAGGCGAAACTACGTGAATTACGTGGCAATTCAAATGAGATGGGATTGAGCTCTGACCGTAAACTTGAATAGGTTTCTGAATTTATCTCAACCCTCACATTGACTGATGGGCTAATATTTGTGTCATAATCCACGTTCGAATTTTTTTTGTACTAAATACTCCATGGGCATTGAGTACAAGTTCCCAATGTCAAGTCTATGGGGGGGGAAATACCAGGGTTGAAATAACAACCCTATCTTACCCATGTACCTATAGACCTACCTTTTGTTCTTCCAACTGCATACACATAGCTACGGGTAGGGTCTTAGCCTGGAGCTAATCCGAGCCTTTATCTACAACGCTGTCATTCTAGAGGCATCAGTGACAAAAGAGTCTACACTGAGACGGCCCCGCGTGGTAATCTGACCTCAGACCAATATCTGCCTCTCTGACATCAGAGATAGTGTCACTATTGCCTGCCTGAACGGAAAGAAACGGGAGAATAGCTTCGTGGAAACTTGATGTCTGATCCCAGAATACAGCCCTACTTTTTATATACTACTCACATGGCAGTTCACTGAAATAGGTGTTTTCAAAGATAGCTCTGCAGAAGTTTTATCCCATTTCAGTACATTTTGAAACTCTGATTTACAATCAGTTTGAAGTCTGCCGACCATTTACCGAGACTGTTGATTGTTATTTTTATAAACCGGTAATGCTTAAAACCTTTATTTTCTTTCTTTGTGAATTCACATGCTTTACACTGCTTAGCATTTCAATACAAACAATCAGGTTTAACCATAGACATACAGTCAGAGTTAAAAACATTACTAGCCAATATGAATATAATAATACCAGGAAAAGGATGGAGAAAATACACCATGAATATTCCTAAATGTGCTTAATTATCATCCAGAAATATTAGTTCATGACGTAATATATCGGCGTTATTGGCGAACAGGAACAATTACAAATTCTGCAACTGTTAAATAAGCCCCGTGAAATACTAAGTCTTTTCTAATTGAAAGCATCTCTTTAAAGATTCTCTACTAAAGGCACACGCACATCATGATAGGCGCGTGGCACTCCTGATTTTTCCGCTATTAACCTGCTTAAATCATACACATAGCATCACGTCGCAAAGCTATTTCCACAAACGCCCTTTCAGAGATTAAACCTCACAAAGGCTATCACGTACATACTCTATTTTCAATCAACAGGCTCTGACACCCCCGCCCACTGCTCCAACCCTGCTTAACACAGACCACGATCCGGTGGTAAATTCTTTTGCGTATGATATTCAGCAGCAGCGAATACTGTTGGCGTAGCTCCCAGTAGATTTAGTTCTCTTGGGTTGTAGCGTTGGCTCTGGGTGGGGTGCTGGTGAAGCAGGGGGAAGGAGGGGGTGCTGAGGTACTGTGTGTGGGTGTTGGGTGGTGGGGTGCAGAGGGGGTGTCAGTAGGGGTGGGGGAGGCAGGGGATGGGGGTGGTGGGGGAGGGGGAGGGGGGGGGGGGCTGGCTCTCGACGACGCCTGATTTGTCTCTCGCTGGTGACTGGCAGGGTTGTTATGCGGCCTGTCTGCCTGTCGGCTTCCGGACAAGGGCCTCCCCCAACCAGCCAGATCAAAGTTAGCTCACGTGACCCCAACCCGGTGCGCTGATTGGTCGAGGCGTCAGACACGTGACCGGGGCTCGGCCAGCGATTGGTGGAGAGCGGTGGACGATGATGGACAAGGCAGAGAGGCTGCTGGGACTGGCGGTTACACAGTCAATGTGTGTTTGTGTAGGGGGTGGGTTCACTACGCAACGCTACCCAGTTGTATGATCAAATTAAGACTAACAAAGTTGGCCGATAAAAACAAAAATGATTATCAATGTGTTCCCAGCTGCGATGACCAGTCATCTGTAGGGAGTGACACGATAACAGATCATGTAGGACTCCTTTTTACGGGTCTGCTTCCATGGTAAACATCCTGCTCTGGGTTAAATCATTACTCTGCTTTCCCTTCACGGAAGTGTGGTGTCCCAATCCCCGAGAAAGCTTAAAGCTATGGTTACTAGGTTGGAGAGCTTTAAGCAAAAATATCACGAGACCATAAATCAGCGACTTACTGCAGAAAACAGTGGCGGCATAGGTCAGAAGCACGGCATGACTTTACTGATGCTGTTAAAGGGGGCTTCAATGTTATTATCGACAGCTCCATAGGTAAGATATATCTGATTTAATAGAACACATATCAACTGTGTTCTGATAAACTTCAGTCCACACTCTAATCAACTTAATTCAATTATAATGTGGGGATATGTCATGGAAGGAAGACATTCTGACGATTGTCTTGAAAGTCAAAGGCAATACTATGATATTGGTAATACCAATGAGGTGAAACCACATATGTATAGAATATACTATTTTGGACAACATAAACATAACCTTTGTGCATAGACACGCAAACTTTATGTAAAACATCTTCACCATCATCGTAAACCAGACAAGATTGGTTCGCTTATATGTTTAGTGTTAAAGGTTGTAATAGTAGGGAAATTTACCGCAAAACATTAATGAGGCAAAATGTCGTATGCTCACCTAACCCCCTCAATTAGATTGTATTGTGGGAAAGCATGCGTAATTACTCATATAAGGAGTGAACAAATGGTCTTATAGGCCCACATTTGTGAGAATAAGGTGGAAATTGTTACAAGCCAATAATGAGCTTAAATGTATGTAATGATAGGTAACCTGACGAACCCTTCTGTACGACCAATCGTTTCCTATAGAATACGAAGCGCTGTCAATCATTTATTAATTGGATTATACGAAATTTCCATGCGTATTCTTAGCGCATGCAAGGTATTGGTGAACGTCATTGTAGCACCTGTTATATAAAATTCGTAACTGATAAATCCCTCCCTCCTATCGATGCAAGCGCAATTAACTTCTCACCTTGGACATGGTACGGACATCTGCTCATTTCCAGAACACTGGTTACCAATGGCCTTCCTCCCCTGCGTTTCGAATGGCCAGGAGACCATTGCCGTTTGCTAAATGAATTAGACCTTTATCGCAGGTTTAGGCACACCTATTCATTCCGAGAAATGCCCCCAAAGAATGCTTATGATCAAGAGACGAATCACCCATAGCATTGAAGCGAAGAAAAGTAATGCAGCGTTTCCACCGGCCGACTGAAAGTCACCGATGATTTACGGATTGTACATAAGTCGGTCGGTGGTTCTCCTTGTGAAAGATCGGTGGTACATAATCGGTGACCTGCACTGCAAAGATGCGATGGACGCTGACCGACTTTTGGTAGTAAAGTGCAGACCGCTAGTGACCAAATCGTTTCGCTTTGCATAAGGAGGGTGGGAAACATCGTTGACCATTTATGTTTCCACCTGATGACCATTGCACTAAATAAGTCACATAATCGGACGGCGGTGTAAAATACAATGATCGGTGGTCGTAATCAGCAGGAGGAAACGCCACATACGGCCGCTAGGTTGCGCTTCAGAAGCTTAGTGACTTCCACCAAAGCTTTTCTAGACTAAAACCCTATTGTAGCTGTTTACATTTCAGAATAGAGTAACGAAATCACCACACGAGAACCATCTCATTGAAGTTGAATTAGAGGTAACCAAAAATCAGTTTCAAAACCAATGTCAATAAAACATCCAAGAAAGTGATGATGTCAGCCTTTCTAGAATCCAATAGCCACGGTCTGATTGGACGAGCAATCATATAATCAGATAATTATTCAATCGGAATTTCACAATTTTCATAATTGTTACTGCTTAGAACAGGTTTTTCCGTTAAATATCAATTCAATATTTGACTCGGTGGAGGAAATTCCTAAGGCTGTTTCCTTGAAACTTGTCTAGACTTTGCCTCTTTTCCAAGTAGACAGCTGCAGACAACTTGAGCATCAATATGGCTTTCGAAAGGGATCGAGTACCCGAATAAACTGGCAATTAGTATCCCGAAGCAATATTAGGCCGTGGCTAAGAGCCTTCTCTTTAAACAACGCTCCCTCGTCAAAAGTCAAGCTCTAACGAGCAAAGACATTGGGTATCTGCCCACTAAACTGTTAGAGGAGGAACCCAGAGTGTTAATGAAAAAAGAGAGAAACCCAATTCATTCTGTAAAGGGCACAGATGGCAAGGTGAAACAAGGTGTAATTAAGGCCTAAGAACATGCTAAGTGGTCTTTTGTTTACGAGTGGATGTTTGGTAACCAAGATGGCGGCCGTTCCTTTAGAGGTCTGTGCAACACCTCTCCGGATTAAAGGCATATCGGACAATATGTCTTGCAAATTAAAACCCATGTCACTTTCCTGAAAATCGGATGAGATGATCTCCAGATGTTATGGAACACATATATCTAACTTAAAAGTCGGGGCGGTCACCGTGCTAGGTTTTTTTGTTTTATTTAGAGATGAATAATATTATAATGGAATACATAGACAATCTAACATGTTAATTTTCATATAATGAAACCCATATAATTTTCTTTAAGCTTCCACAAAATGTAGTCATTGTATGATACTACGCATTCAAGTTATGAAAACCATAGGTTCTTTTTGAAATAATTGAAGAAAACAACATTTTTTCAGTACATTTCCTATGTAAATAATTCTAGCGTTGATTTTCTCATTGTACCTCTTATGTTTGGACAAATTTAACAGAACGTAAAATTCACACATTTGGCCTTAGAGTGAATCACAATGATCCATTTCTGACTGATGATTGACATAATATAAAATATCACCAGGTGGCGCCGCTGTGAATTGTGGGACATGCCTTTAAACCGGAGACGGGCAGAGCTGGCTGCAAGAGAAGGGACGTCTCTGCTTGTTCGCCGGCCACGTCGCAGCCGTGGTCGGCGTCAAATCAACGTCGCGTCGATAAATATTTATCCTGACAATAGGTCCGACAGGCGGCGCCACTGTTCTCTCGCCTATTCCTAGCGAGAAAAGGGTGGGCGAGATCTGAGGCGCGGTGCAAACCTTCCTTTCCAGCTCACTCCCGGCGGGCGAGGGAGGGGCCGAGATGTGTGCGCGCGCACCCACACGTATCACGTGTTCACAGAGGGCTAGTCACGTGTCCAGAAGGAAAGCCGCCCCTTGTTGGTCTGCGGGGCGGGCCTTTATGGCCGGACCTTGGGTTTCTTTGTGAACGTTGCTCTCAACACTCCTGAAGGCTACAATTTAACACCAGCCGAGGACGTCACTCTGCCACCCCTCCCTCCCCTACACTCCTCCTCCATCCACCTCCTCGTCCTCCCTCGAGGGGCCTACTCTGAAAAGGGAAAGCGATATTTCTGAAATAGCCGCGGGGTTCTACAGTGGAAATAGCCTTCCTAGATGCGTTTCCAAGCCGTGAATCAGAGCGGCAGAATGTATATCAGCTTCTACTCATATGTGTGAGCAATATTTCTCGATGAATTGCAGGAACGTGTTTTATACCAGTAAATGGCCCGGATAGGATTCTTCCTTTCAAAACGAGTGGGAAATGATCGTGAAAATTGTACAAAAGGCTTAACACGACATTGAAATAATACCATCTTTATTTTCAATCGCAAAATGAAACTTGGTGACTAGCGAAACACCATATCTGAAAGTTTATTTCAAAAATGATAATATGTATTCTATATTTCCCTAGCAGGTTAATCTTATTTCTTACATACATTTATCTACTGCATGTTTACGTCGCATTCAGCTGTATGGATGGTTAAAATTGGTTCACGAAGGGGAACTCGTAAAACCTTATTGATCTAAGCAGAAACTGGGATTTCTGGACAGAATTACACGTACCAACCGTGCTGGGCTTTATGAATAATTTAAGCAGAATTATTGCGCTGCGATCCGGAATAGACGAGGGGATTTTGACGAAATAATCCGTGTAATTAGTGCCTGCTTCCTGTGGGGAGAGGGAAGGCGTGCAGCTGGATGATTGGGGGGATGCTGGCCAAAATCTTTATTCTGCTTCGAGTCTTATCAGACAACTCTGCAGGACATCGGGTCTTTTTCCTTGCTTCAGCCATTATTTAGTTAAACTAGAATAGGTCGCGCCTAAGCATGCATAAATTCTGCTGCCATTCACACCCACAAAAGAGTACAAAATGATTGAGCAGACAGATTGGTCAGCTACGTTTTCTTCTCGTGGTGAAAGTAATACATCATTGGTTACTTGTATTATGCTATATAATTCACAAGAGGTTCAGCACACCGAGAGGCCATTTTCCACTGGCCGACGAAAAGGGCACTAATTTATTGAGTTCTCCTAAAGGCCGGTTGGGGGCTGCCAACGACTGCACATTGGTATTTGAATATAGGTGAGGGTACTGTACATGCCTTGTTGCTGCATTCAACTGGTCCAGACAGACAGATCTGTCCTCCAAACAAAGACCATCACCGAGGATTTCAAACCCCTTTGATTCTGTGGTTCATTGACCAAGTAAGTTGGTGGTGGCCTTATTGCATAAGCGATGCACAATAACATGGCATAATAATTGAACAGTGGTTGATGTAAGTATGTCGAGGTAAATAGATGAGTTGCTCAGCTCATTCTCTAACAAGGGGCGAGTAAGGACACGATTGCCTGAGTATGCAGTACAGAGTTGGCAAAGTAGGAAGGCAGAACTGAAGGTCAGTGGCAAATAGTCGGCCAATGGAAAATGGCTTAAAGAACGGCACAATAGAAAATGCTGAAGACGGGTACGATAGAAGTTTAGAGGATATGAATACAGAAATTCTTTGGTTTTTGGTTTCGAGTTATGTGCACACTCTTTCTATCGGTTTAATACCTGTGATAAATATGACTGAATAACACAATAATATATGATATGATTTTATGGTATAAAAAGATAGAGATATTGTTTTATTTATGTAAGCTCTCGTAACATAGTACTATTTTCCTCTTTCTAGAAAGAGTAGATGGATGTGGTTTCAAAACGAGATGTCAACCAATCACCGCATGTTAAATTGGGTCAGCCATATTGGGATGAGATATGACCTCATGTGTGACAGGGTCATTCAAAGAGTCATAGATCAATAGTCTGACTGGCTGCCAGGTCTATCCCTCGCTCATATGAAATATTTCATAAGAAACGTATACATTCTCAAAATTCTCCACAGGTTTTGTCAGCCAATCTGGTACATTGATTGAAATAATTTCCCGAATCCCTGCCAGATATTCATCTATTTACCAAGGAAATGATGGGAGATATCCGAAACCTATGCTTAAAACAAAGGGTTATCCAAACCCTCATACAAGATGTGACACCGAGAACTGATCCAGGACCGGATATTGGAATCCCGCTCGAACGCGCCCGAGTGTAAACAGGGCGGAAGGGCAGCGCGCAAGTAGTTCCTGTCGCCACCACCAGGGTCTGATGCGCACTAGTTGTGACAGGAACTGTCAACTTTGATCAAGGGCAGTGCTGCGTCTCTCCTCCACTCTCCACCACTCACGACCACTCCAATCAGAACCTCCATCCCATCTCGCCCCCAATTCTCCCCCTCACGCCCTCCTCCTACCCATCAGCTTTCTGAGCCTCAAAGTGTTGCTCAGCTTGAGTTGTGTAACAGGCTCATCTCAGTGGGATCTGCTCATTGGACTAAACCGAACGCATTTTCCTGTTTTATGAAGCCATTCCATTGAAAACCGGTTCAACGGATTCTGTCATTTTAAAGGATGAAAACAAAAGGCCGTTCAAAAGATTGCCTATTATTATAATCTTTTAGTCTTTATTCACTCTGACGATATACATGCATCCATGTTTATCGTACAGTGGCATTTCTTTAGTTCAGTTCAGGTGGCATAAAATTAATTCATCCCTTCCCCATAAATTCTTAATTATGTACTTCCTGCTGTTTTGTTTTTGTATTCCCTCTGGTCCCACATATATCAATTTAACTTTTATGATAACAGCTGCCCCTCCCCATATTGTCTTTACGTTCTACTGTCTATTTAAGGTTTTGTACTAGCTAATATTATATGGCACATTCTTCCCCTTAATAAGACAGTTCTGATTATACAAAGGTAGACCAAGCAGCGTGCAAAGGTGGTTGTCGATTTATCTCAAGGAGATGAGATGAGGCGTTCACAGGGTGGGATTATGTACCAGTAACAAATCTCAGGCTCATTGGCTTGCGATTTACCTCCCTCAGAGGTACACAAGTCTCCAAGATCAACGAGTATTATCGTAAAACTGGATGAGTTTTAATCTTGGCCACCATATGCTACGACTGGAGTTTGGCATAGTGACTTCATGAGGCAAAGCCGAGTGAAGTCCGGAGCCAAAACTCCAGGAGTGGTATGTGGTGGCCAAGATTAAAACGAATCAGGTTTTGATTTTATCCTACCCCGTCTCCTTGATTTTGGAATATTACGAGATAACAATTCTGAATGCCACTAGTGGCATATAAAACCCTGTATGCCAGTCAGCGTGGCATACGAAAACTCAATGTTAAGCCTATGGGATTTTATATTAAGTGTAGGATAAAGAGAAAGTCTTCTCTATACTCGTTGCCAAGATAAACGTGTTCTGCAATAGAAACCATTGTTTCACGGAACAGCGCAGACTCTCTCTCCTACTCAAAGCTACTTCCACTAAAATAATGAAGGAACTAGGAAGGACGACAACCTATTTGTATGTCACTTGGTTTTCAGCTCAAACTTTGGTCAACAGAGAGGTTGAATTGTCTGTTAAGAACACCCAACGATTCCATACTGCAATAGGACTACTGGTAACACTCCACAACCACTTAAGTCAAGAAAACAAGTAAAGCTTCAATCTCCCCACTCTTACAGCATTTCCTGTGCTTCCATAAAAGAAAGAACCGTTATATTTAGAACTAACCATTAGAAAATCCATTTTTAACGTGACCATCTATCTTGATGAGAGTGTGTGGTCGTCATGTATTATTCTTAGAAGAGATGTTTTCCTCTTAATCCTGTTTAACATCCTATACACAACTTGTCATGTTCAGCTGCAAGCGGAACAACTGTAATTGGTTTTATTCTAGTGCGTTTTCACGGGATTTCATTATGAAGAAAATGGCATCGATTTTGATCAATTGATTCCCGTTTACTCCAATGGAGAAACTCTGTCTTACAGCTTGCACGGTAGTTGCATAGTAACATAACTTAAAGGGACAATACCATGATAAAGACAGCTAAAAAGGTGGTTATATTCACCACGGTGGAGATATGAAGAGATATTCATGTCATCTTCACCAACATTACGGACTGTCGATTGGTCTCTCACAAACAACTATTTTTCTTTTTCAAAATCCTATTGCCTTTCCCTATTTCTGACATTTCAAATGATTGATCTGGAAAACTGAACGATGTAGCATTAGCTCTACCCATGCGCATCAGGTCGACAAATATAGTAATCCGAAACCTCCCAATATCGCGTCTTTCCGTATGGTATTGAAGTCAATGACAATCTAGAATTCCTGTTGAGTGATCTCGCAGGTTCCACTTTACCCTAACAATTCCCCGGTACTCGCGGAATACTCTATCTACCAATGTTCAAACCTTAGTGTCGCATACATAATATGTAACAGCTCAACGCTCTGAAGCACTGCTACAAGATCAATCATTTTTCAATATGACTTAAAACAACACGTTAGGAGGAACCTCACTGACCTCAGACTGAGCTTTCAGTAGATTGCATCATTCTGTTCAGACCTCAACCAATTCGGCATTAGAATCTTAAAGTAAACCTGCATAAAATCATTTTACACTGTATGTATCAGTTCTGGGTAAGGTTATCCGCTAAACGATCATGAATACCTATTATTTGTCAGTCGGTGGTGGCCTCATTGCATAATCTATCCACAATTAATCGATGAACATTTCTCTACATGTCTTGTATAATTCACCGATCTGGCGACGGTATACCAAAAGAATCGCTCCGTGGTTCTCGACTGCTGAATAATCGGCCAATGGAAAATGTCTTTATGGTTCACTTTTTTGCCTCTGATATGTCTAGACGTCATCAGCTCTTACAAACCGGCCTGTCTGCTGATCTGCCCATCAACTCACACCTTCTCTCCATCCATCCATCCATCCATCCACCCCAAAATGAGCAAACCCTGTCCTCCTCTTCTTGCCTGCTGGCTCGCCTCCCGCCGTGTGAATATTACAGCCACGTTGGCTTTGGACTAACACACGGGCGGGCGGAGGGTCGTGCATATTTAACTAGAGGATGTCTTAGCCTCGGCGCGTGCGACGATCCCTGCATTAGTCGCACCCATTGCAACATAATCGGGCGGAGAATGCACTGAATCTTTGCGCTGGCCGTCCGACGATCAATGTATTGGAAATGTACGTGGGAGGAGGATATATAGGGGCACAAGGAGAGTCGATGCGCTTGGAGAATAGCTAGGTGGTGGAAGCTGTCGCATATTTCACGACTGTGACTTTACTTGCTCTCCTTGGGTATTGTCTCCCTAAGGTGTCGTCACCCCTCATTTCTCCAACCACGTTTACCTTTACCTCAGTCTCCCTTGACTATATGTCTTCTTGGAAATCCCTCTGCTCCTCCAAATCACACCATATCCATCTCTGTTCTCTACTTTACACTTCACTGATCGCTGAATACTTATATATCAGACCCTGGGCACCGGCTTTTAAGGTGAGGTATACAACAAGAGTGTTATTTCTCAGTAGTACACTGAGAAGGAACTGCATGGGGATCCATAGGCACTGAAAGTATATTCCATGGGTTTTGGTTGCAGAGTAATCAATCGAGGCAAAGCCGAGTGAATTTACATAGCAAAACAAAATGGAGTATATTTTTATAACACTACATGGGCGTTGAGAACGAATTCCCAATGTTAAGTCTATGGCGAACAAAAACAGGAGTGGGATACATACATGGGTTGCAGGACCTGAGGTTCGAAGCTCAGGGCTACCCATGTGTTGTTTTGGTTTCCTTTAATTCTTACAGCATAGGATCTGATTTCGTTCAATGTAGTTCTTTGTAAGTGTAGGTCCTTCTTATTTAATCCTAAGCGTTACAATTTTATCCCTGTTTGTACAGTTCTCGTCACAATCTAACTAATCCCATCTTGTCATTTAGAATTCAGTTATCTACGATGCCAGCCTTTTCCTCATCCTCATTTAGCATTATCTCTAATTTCTTTCTTCATGATACCCATCACCACATGTGCCTTAACCTTATCCTTCTAACTAGGACCTCAGTCTACTCCTTAAACCCTAATTCTTAAAACTACTGTTTTTTTCTATCATCATATAGTTAACATCCTATCACATTCTCACCCCATTACCGGCTGCTTTAGTTTGTAGGTTCCGCATGGCACCAACCCGTCACCCTCTATTCAACCCCTCCCTCGCTCTCCACCCCTTCCCTACGCCAGCCTACCAGGCTGCCACACCTCCTTCCAGAGCACTAAAACCTTTTCTTCCGTAGCCCCTTTATTTACCACCTTGCTCGCAATGTTCCCACCCCTATATATCCCCACCCCTTCCAGCCAGACGTCTCGCTGCTGCCCCCCTCCTCCTCTCTACACCCCACCACTACTACCCACCCCCATCCACTCACCCCAACCCCCATGTTCACACCCTGGTGTGCTGCTGCCGACGACGTGAGCGTCGAATGGTCGCCGTAGACCGACCCTATTTGGATCGTGCCAATAACTCAGGGCTTGTCAATAGCTGTTCCCGGCCAGTCTGCCTCCAGCCAGCCAGCCAGCAAACCCCCCATCCCATACCACCCACTATCCCACCCTCCCTCTCAGCCATCCATCCAGCCAGCCAGTCGAGCGCCCAGCCAGCTCAAGATGTGGGGCTGGGGAAGGGGTGTGTGGAGCGGAAAGACTCGCCGTGCGTTAGTACTGTCAATGGGTGATTATTCCCCCGCCTACCAACCATACCCCACACCCATAGCAGATGGCCTTGTCTCCCCCAGGAGAACCCCATTTTACGGAGCGGATAGAGCTATTTGGGACAAGAAAGGTAGTGACTGGTTGTTTGAGAGAATAGGGGGTAGAGCGTGTGTGTTTTTGTGTTGGGGTGGAGGGGTGTGTGTGTGTGAAAAGGGGTGGGGTTGGTTCCTGGGAATTATTCAAATCACACATTTAGTGCGATTATTGAATTAACCACCCTCCGCCCGCAGGCTGGCCAGGGCCTAATTCGCCATGGTTCAGTAAGGCGCACGATGATTTGCCAGGCAGGCGCCAGGCGGTGAGCAAGTCAATAACACATGAAGCCTAACGGGGGGACCCTTCCCCTCATTCCCAGGCCTCCTCTCACTCACAATCCCCCTCCATTTTCCACCCCCCCCCCATTTGATGTCCCCACCCTCATTCTCCCCCCTCTCCTCATTATAACCCCTTCCCTCGATCCCACCTTTTCCACCAATCAAACTCCATCCCCCACTCACCAGCCCTACCTTATCTTCCCTCAACCACCACGTTTCTCCCCATCCACCACCCTCCCCTCATTTCAACCCCTTTCCTCAATCATCACCCCTTCCTCCATTCACAACCCTGCCCTCATTCCTAACCCTGCCCCCAATCACAGCCCCTTCCCCCATTCTCACCCCTCTCCTCACTCCCACCCCTTCCCCCCATTCACCACCTTCCCTCATTCCCACCTTTCCTTCTTTCACCACCCCTTCCCCCATTCACAACCCTCCCCTTATTCTAACCCCTTCCATCAATCACCATCCTTACCTTGATAACCATCTCTTCCGTCAATCAGCACCCCTTCCCTCAATCAGCACCCCTTCCCTCAATCGAAACTCCTCCACCCATTCACTTCCCCTTCCCTAAATAATCATGCCTCCCCTCATTCCCACCCCTCCCCCTCAGTTCTTACCACTCCCCCCTTTATCCATCACCCCTCCTCTCGCCTTCCCCCGGAATACTGTTTCAAGGCATTTCGTCATTTGCAGCAGGAAAAGAATCCCTCTCATCTGCAAAGAGCTCGGATATCAGCAACGGGGAGTCTATTATTTTCTCTCTTACAGCGGATGCAAACACGCTATCAGTATTCGTTCATATAATATTGACGCCGATGAGAGCTAGGTTATTTCATCGAATATCTATTACCCTGTATTCACACGGAAACGTATTCGAATACCGTGGGGAGTTGATCTCTCATATTGCAGAGTGTGTCGCTGTAACGACTCTGATTCTAACTACTGAGTCTACCCATTCTCATGATATTCAAGCAGAAGTATGAAGTAAATAATGACTGCGATTATATTTGATTGGTGTATTTTTTCGTTCCGTCGACATTGCGTCTTGGTTGGAAAAAATTACAAGCGGTGGGTGTAGGAGTGTTTGATACAAGCTAAGCCCCGTCAATCTACCAATGACTGCGATTATAAGCAATATTTGCTGTTTCTGATTTTCTAGGTAGTTGCATATACGTTCCACACGTAAGGATACGTTTAATAAGGGAGTAATCTAGATTGTGCGAGAACCTGTAATTTCAATGGCACATTGCCAACTGAATTACGCCATTCCCATTGAAGGATCCCTGCAGGCATCTCTAGGGCTGTGCGTCCTGGGAACGACTGCCTCGTGGCATTCTCCTGACACAACGGGTTAATCGGCAAGGGATTAAGTCGCCCGGACACATGCCTCCCCCCACCCTCCCACTGCCACACGAGCTTCCACCACCCATCAAGCATGCAGCCTTATCCAACGAGAGGACAATACCATTAGCGTCCCCTAGCGGCGGGCATGGACACGTCTCTGCCCCATTAATACAGGATCATCAGTTAGCAGCTGGTGCCGCAGTGTCCTTGCCGATCCGGTGGGTACAAGCGGACACTGGGCGGATCAGTGGGCTTCATCGGTTTTTATGGTCGATTCCTGATTGCTTGTTCACCAGTAGGTAGAGCCGCCTTATCTGCACTGCCTGCGCAACTGCTTGATCTAAATCTTATTGTTCCATTCCATTCCTGGACGCTGATCTTATCCTGGATCGTTTGCTGGAGCCCGGGAGGTGGGGAGGTGTGTGTGTGGGGGTAAGATGGGCCACTCAATAGAAGACGAGAATTAATTGTTCGATTCCATTTAAGGCTACTGGTGGTCTAGGGCTGATTGCAGCCGGTCCCATGTACATATATACAAAGCGGCAGCCAGGGACTAAATGGCTCATTGTAGATCACTTGATCCACGCTTGTAATTGCAGCCAGACACGCTTTTTCCAAATCGCACTGTAAGAACGTACTACACCGAGTGAACGCTACACTTCATTTCCTGCATGCTGCGGCAATGAAGCGAACAATAGGTGCGTGCCGAGTTCACTTCTGACCACCGGATGTAGATGGCGCCCCATTACAAGCCAGGCACCGAACTCGCCAAGCTATTAACCCACAATAGGCAAAGTCCTTATTGCAAATATTTAACTCCTCAGAACCTGAAGCTCATAAAGAGATATGGTAGAGGAAGCACTGATGAGTTTTGTTATATATTCAGGTGAAGTATAGTGCTAAATACTGTCCTCTTTCCAGCATAGCCACTTGTGTATAAATATGCAGAATAGTATCCTAAACAGCCCAGTGTATTCCGTCAATAAGATTATAGCCGTTCCGATCAATTCAATCTTCGATTATCCGGTCTTATGACATATGTAAACAATGGAAGCTGCTCAGTCGCTGCGAAGGCCGGGTGGGAAAGTTCAGGCGTAGGGGAGAAAGGTTGGACGAGTCCAATCGCCCTTCATATGAATTATATATAGATCTACAATATGAAAGCCTCCTGCCCTTGTAAATCTAAAATATGATTTTATGACTCCTGCCTTTACTTCTCACTGTATGATGTACACGTTATTGAAATACAAAGCATACTCTAGATCGTTGATCTGTCAACATTTGCTGTAAATGCCTCCCAGATGCTGATGTTAAGTGACACCCAAGTCTCACCTCTACCCTTCCAGGAGACGAGATATGTGCTTACGAAAAACACAGTTGGGTGCACTATCGATCATGATAGTAGGTTGGGCTTTTCAGCGTACGTCGACAGAGTTAGAGGTCTACTTTTGAAATAGAAGAGAGTAGTTTTTATTCATACCAGAGCCTTCGGCGCTAGGACTCTTATAGCACAGTCAAAGCGAAATACTTATATATAAATATTTATATGTAGTAGGTGAGGACTACTTGGCTGCCCTGTGCGTTGAGAGTGTGTGTGACATAAAGCAGAGAAATTTGATATCAAGAAATTGGTAAACACTTCTATAGCTTTGTGTTAATCTTGCTCAAATGACGACGAATTCGCTAATAACTACCTAGAGTGCTTACGGCTGGGTTTGAACACTCAATCATCAATCTCTGATGCTCTCACCTAGCCGACTGCTCCATAAAGGTGGATGTTTGAGTCTGACTAAATACATAGTACTACACAGATCTCGAGGGCATGGCAGTCTGAGCCTCTGGTCTCCGATCAAGAATATGCATAGGCAGGCGGGCGGAGGCCCAAACTACAATGATGACGCAGCATTGAATTCCAGTGTGATTTAGGGACCTGCGCACCTTGCACCATTGTAAAATTGGAAGCTCAGTGGACGCCAAGCCTTAGGAGATCTTTGTGACACCCAGCAAAATGTCGGAGAGAGAGGCAGCTGCATATATATATATATATATATATATATATATATATATATGTATAAACGGAGCAGCCAATGAGAAGGATTAGAGTTACTGACCTATAGCAGGTATGCCCAATGAGATTGTGCGAATAGAATGATGAAATGAAGATATGAATTGAAATGAAGAAATCGGTTAAGTACTGGATACGATCTGGAGTGTGTTCTTCTTACCCTGCATGACCGCTCGTCTCCAGTATGACAAATGACGGGGACGGAAGAACATCGGACGGCTAATACCATTCATCACTCGAGGTGTTGGGTTACGTCCTCAATCACCACTACCCCTCCCACTACCTCTCTTTCCCACCCTACCTGCTCCGTCAACCCTCCCCATCCCACACTCCACATCCCGTACACACACCAAACACGCACACCACACATCCAACGTCCTCCGCTTGGAGTATGCTTTCTCCTTTCGGTCGAGAGAACACTCTCCAAGCCGGGATGCTGGTGGAGTTGGGGATGGCGTAATGATGTGGGCGCGTAGACAGGGGCCGTACTGCATATCGCGTTGATTGTTCTTCTCGGGGAGTCGTGTATTAAGGACGGCCGTGAGCAGGATGGAGCAGTCTTCAAGACGAGCAGCTCCTAACCTTATTCATTGCTTGGTTTACTGAGAGCAGCAGGATCAGCTTTGGGCCATCCATGAAGAATGTCTGCAGAATTTCTGAAACGTTTGATCCCCACCCACCTCCGAGTTTTGCACGCAATAGAACAAAAAAGGAACATACGCAAAATTTCCGATTTATGTTACCCCCCCCCCCCATCCCTAGCCCCTCAGTGCGTAATATACTTTATGGATGGCCCCCTAGTGACATACTCATGGTGGTCAAGACAGAACCGACACTTTGGACTGATTCTTTGCCCACCACCATCATAGGCCTCAGCATATGTTGAATTGATAATACAATTTTCTTATGTAACTGAGAGGATATACCCACGAGGCCGCATTAAAAGAATTCAATACGAATTAACTGCAAATACGTTCTTTGCCAGAAGTAGACATGCACTCTGTAGAGCTTAAGTATATTTTGGCAAACTCTCGTCCTGTTGATTTTAGAATCAATGTTTGAAAATCCGAGCAAGACAACGGGACATTGATCAGGGAGCTGTTTCAAAACGTGGGTTAAGTCTATGGTATTGAAACAGCTCCCAGCTTTACCGACCATTTCGTGCCACTCTGTGGTGGGCCATGGTGAGGTGTAGTTAGATCTTTTCCTCCTGAGATCCTAAGTATAGAATACAATTCTTCCTTCATCCAGCAAGGTGCTAATTTTTGCTATTGCCAGTCTCAAGGAAAAATGCGAATTTGATTCACATGGATGGACACACCTGGTACATAGTCTTAGATTTGGTCCTTGTGAACACTTCCCCTGGGACTCAAGTGCCCTTGAGGTGAGGGGTGTGAAAGACATATGACCCTCCTTGCTGGCTTCCAATTGGTTAGGTTGGGTACTTAGTTGGCGACTCAACAGTGGGTCCATTTGTCTCACCAGAATGCCCTGATAAACTTTAAATGTGTTTAAAATCAAAATCTCTTGAGATTTAGTATCTCACAAGGGGTAATCATTACCGACAACTGCAAGGGGAAAACCAGGTCTCAGGGAAGTGGAACCCTATCATTTAGACGAGGAGATTGCGTTCGAGTACAGAATCTCCGCAGGATTTGTCTCAGACAAATACCCTGGGAGGTGTGTCAATTCCACTTTAAGTGGAATTCACACGGTGGTATTCATGTACCTCACAGGGTTCAAAATCTCATGCGATTCTGTTCTTTTTTAGGGGGGAAATGTCATTACAATTACAGGGGGGAAACATGTCCAGGGAAATGAAACTCTATAATCTAGATGAAGAAATTGTGTTTGAGTACAATATGTCTCAGAAGAACACCTCGTGAGGTACATGAATCCCATCGTGTGAATTCCACTTTACATCCTATGCGTACTTTGTTGCCCAATAAGATACCCAGTATAGCTCTCACCAATCTGACGCTGGATAATCTATGGGTTGATGTATCACGGGACATTGACCCTGATCCTTATAGCCGGGTTAGGTTGCGGACAGTTGCTGTCCTTGTAGATCCACCTCCAGAGGGTCAAGCCACCCCTCCCAAGGCCTTTCCTCCAGTGGGCGTATCTCACGTTTTACACGACAATAAACGACACAGGCCCGGCCTTGTCATCCGACCTACGAGCTTAAATATCTACATCACGGTCGTTATCATCAGCCAGTAGTGACTGGACGCTGTATATATGAATAAAACATCAGTCGCAGCTTTAAAACGAGAGGAGATAAGATGAGATAAGCACACGTAAACGTTTATCTAGTTTGCCTCTCGTATCGTGGTAACTGGTCGCTATCAGTCTGTGAAGTTCGCGACTTTCGCTATGATTTCTAGACTGGCTATATGTAATAATGGAATATATATTCATGACATTCCAAGGTTAACCAAAGTTAGGCAGATGCTCTGCTTTTATACATAGCTTCTCGTGGTTGATACCTCATACAACATATGGAACTAAACCTCCCGAACTTTGGAGATAATGAACCATGAATAATCACGCTCCTCTGCATACTTCCCGAGCTACAAGGCAGTGGATAATCAAGCTGTACTTCAAATATTGTGTCATTCTTCAGTATTTTAAAGATCTAATAACACTAATAAAGCTTGCAGGATATTGCGAAGCGATTAAAACCTAAAACAAACCAGATAAACTATTCAATCTTTTTAATTCAAGCTAAACAGGACAGTCGATGCCGATATTGTTTATACTTACAAAATATCAAATATCGTTCTTAAAAAGGGCCATGAATTTCAATGCCTTATTACTAAGGGGCCATTAATAAAGTATGTATGCAGAATTTCTGAAATTTTGGAACCCCCACCCCTTACAATCTTGTACGCAATAGAACAAAGAAGGAGCATACGCGAAATTTCACTTTTAACCCCCATCCAGCCTCAGTGCGTACGTACTTTGTGGATGGCCTCTAATCCACCATTTTCCCGAAAACTGGGTTAGCAGTTAAATCTACAGGGGAGGAACAGTTAGAATCAGTCACAGAAATGCATTATTAGTCACTACTTTTTCTACTTTTTCTAGAATAATAATATATACTGACTACATTTTTTTACAGCCTTTCATACACATACACACAAACCCTGTAAGTGCCCTATACTCTACACTCCCAATGAAACTAAGCTAGCCGTAGGGACCACGTGCCACCATTAATACAACGTAGACCAGGTGACCATTGATCAGTATTGATTCCGGGATCTCATAACTCTTGTCGGAAAGGAGAATCCATCATTGAGGTTTCACCAGGAGGTCACTTGACGTGGCTCTACTCTTGTCTAGCCGTCTCCTCACCCGCCCACTCTCTAATGGTATCACGTGGTTAGCGTGACGCATCCCCTAGCACTGCTCAAATACGAGAAGGGAGTATCCTAGAAATATATATGCATCATCGCTTCAATGGGTCATCATCTCATGTATAGGAACTTTTACTTCTAAAATGTATGTTTTTTGTGTGTGATATTTGGATTCAGGTATCACCGTGCCTCATTAACTTACATATTATCATGTTATCTATAACATATAGAATGTACAATGGGCAATCCGTGTTACAGGCGGGGAATATGATATATAACGCTATATAAGATACAGTGTCCTATATGTAATATCATTCATGTGCATGACACTCCAGCATCGGCTAATTAAGGAAAGATGTCGATTTTATCAAGATTGAACCCGACCACATCAAAGAACTCATCCATTTTTTAGGGCAGTGTAGTATGTGAAGTGAGCAGTTTCCCCATCGTGTATGAGTTACTCGTTGTCTCTCGCCGAGACAGCTCCGCCATGTAACGCGATCCATCATGATATGATCAAGAGTCCTCTCTCGACAGCACTGACTAATTACCACACGTACTTTCATGTAAAATAGTTACCCGCTTTTTGTGTTGCATCTAGCCTTTGGAAATCCACACGGGCTTTCATAGGTTTTTTTGTTTTGAATGAGTTTTTTTATTTAGTCATTTGTATCATAATATTCTCTGATATATATACCTATATACATGAATATATGCATGAATATATGTATATATATATATGCATATATATACACTCATCCACAGACACATACATAGCACAATATACATGCTGCATAAGTGATAATGGTTTAATGAAACAGACAGGGTAGCTCATATTTCTATTGTTAAGTGTATACATCAAACAGGCGTTTGTAATATAAGTTGTACCTGATACATCTATACATACGTGTCAGCTAGGACTTTATGATTATTCCGGCTTTTCTGGACCTTTCCCCAGCTTTGCAACCCCCTATCATTCCTTATCATACACTAACAGCTGCTTAATGCAACATCCATTAGCCGAGTTTTATCTGCTTGCTCGTATTATTGACGTGATTCTCATGATTATCAGATTTCCTGATGAAGCCTGATATTGGCATTACCAAGTCGCCAGCAGCAGCGGCGGAGGGACCAGACACAGAGCAACCAGGTGGTCGCTGATCTATACGAGCATTCAGTACTGCGAAATTGATAGTACAAACCAGTCTGCTTTTGTGGAGAGGGAGAGAGGGAGAAAGAGAGGGAGAGGAAGGGAGAGAATGAGAGAGATAGGAAGAGAGGAGAGAGAGGAAAGGAAAGAAGGAAAGAAGGAGAGAGAGGGAGCAGGAGAGAGAGGGGGGAGAGAAAGGAGAGAAGGAGAGATTGAGGAGGCGGAGAGAGAGATAGAGGGAGAGGAAGAGAGAGAGAGGGAGGGGCGGGCGAGAATGAGAGAGTAAGAAAGAGGGAAAGGGAGGACGACAAGGCGAGAGATAGGGAGGGAGAGAGGGAGAAAGCGGGGGACACAAAGAGAGAGCGAGAGAGAGAGAGAGAGAGAGAGAGAGAGAGAGAGAGAGTGAGACAGGGACAGAAGAAGGGAGAGAGAAAAGGAAGTATGGGTCAGGGCAGAATGTGCTGGTTCCCAGGCTGTTTTATGGTCGTATAGAGCCTCTTGCCGGCGGCGGTGACTGTCTCCTCCACTGTCATCAGCGCCCAGAGCCCCCTAGCGGCAAACACCAGGAGACGGCGGCGCGGGGGGTCTGATGGGTGGGTGGGGGCAGGGTGGCGGGCAGGATGGGCAGAGGAATGTTTCGCCATCACAACGTCAGAGGCAGGCAAGGCATTGAGACTCGATCCTACTGTAGCCCAGGCACAGGCCTCGAGGACCGCGCCCTCGGGCGGAATGCTACGAAAACATTGGTAAACAGAGTAGCTAACGAAGGTATTCACGATAAGAACGTAATGTGGGAATCACCCTGCGGTCTGGCCTATGGATGGACTCTGTGGGTCAGACTGGGCCATCTGATCAGTAAGAGGGTACTTTCTTTGCACAATGAGACATTCAGCAATCTTCATCTAATTTGTGCCAGACTCTTCCCTTAGAAAACAGTAGCCTATGAATACGATTGACATAATTCAAGCTACAGATTTTTCCCATCTCAACTCCTACAGCAAGCTGCCACTATGGCTTGATATGGAACTACATGATAACCACTTGAATCGAATTAAGTTAATATAATTTGACCAAAGATCTCCAATACCTTTTTTAAATGTTACATGATCTTTTAGGTCTGAATAATACGGAACACAGTAATATATATTATAAGATATAAGTGACCTTTGAACAGTCGGATTTCCCTGATGATTAATAGAGTTTTGACATGCTACTAGACATGAAATCGAATTTTATATAAAATGCATGCCATGGAAAGGATACATATCTAACGGGCTTCTTTAACATTGTTATCTAACGAGAGGGAATCGCAGCTTGTAGTCAGAGGCAGAAATAAGGGGAGAAGACAAAGCAAAAAGTAAAACAAAAACTGAGAGACATCGGGGAAATATAGGGGAGGACTGGTAGTTGATAAAGTGATAATAATCATTTCCAAGCCAACGGTAAACAGAAGACAAAAAAATGTCGTAATGAAGTCAACTGTACGTAGGATGATTGGAATGAAAGATATGGCATCCTAGAGCGGAGATGTGACCATTTCTACTTGCACTTTGGTTTTTATAATTATTTACAATGCCTCGGAAGGAAGCTGGCATTGCAATGTTGCATGGGTGATCGTGTCTAGCCGGAGCTGATGTGGTTTTAGTGCTCTCTAAATTCCATGACTACGATCAGAAAGCGTGCATCATGCAGGGAGTCGTACTTTCAAACCGAAAAACAAAAAGAGGGGGAAAAAAGAGAAATAAAAGATCACATAGAGAGAGAGGAATCCCATTAGAGAAAAGACACAATTAGTAAAGAGGAACTTCTCATGAAGTGTGTGTTTGTGACTAATGTGTGAGAGTACGTGTAGGTGTGGTCTGTGTGTATCAGTCTGTGGTGGGTGTTCAGAGGGGACAGAGTAAAACGGAGCCAGTTGCAATTGGGAGTTGCATAATGAACCAGTTATTTCACACCCAGCTCACCACTGTCATACTGGGGCCAGCACCGCCACTAAAGCACGGCACTGCAGCGTCCACCATCATTGCGATCAAGAGGCAATTTCTCGCCATTAATCAAGACGCCACGTAAGAAGTGACATTTCAAAACAGGACTAAAAACCCTTCAAAGCTTTCATTCTTTCCTCACTCTAGCAATTAAGGGACGGAGGCTCGGTGAGTGGTGTGTTTGTGTGTGTGTGGCGATAGTATCGAGATGGACACTGTCGTAGGGGTGAGCGTTCGGGAACGCATCTTTTTTTATTCAGGAGCCATAAAGGGTGCGTTCGATAACTCGATCCATATAAATCGTTGTGGGTGTCTGACATTCCACAACGGACTGAACGTTGGAGGCCCATCACGTACTCCGTCCGCAGCTACACTGTTATAGCATTCTTTCATGATTCAAAAGCGTTTTCAAAGAAGCGAACGGCTTAATCGGCGTGGCGTGCAATTGGTCAAAAGTTGCCTGTAATGAGATTTTGTGCCTGATAGAGAAAGATGGGAAAGGCGATGTAGAATGAAACATAATAATGAAAATACCAATGTACAGTAGGGCAAGGAGACCGAGGTTCAAGATGAATACTCGAACGTGCCTGTTGTCTGGTCTCGATGACTGGTGGGCGGTGCAAAGATCGGGCGAGGAATGGCGGGTGGGAGGGAGGGAGGGAGGGAATGGTGGAAGGCAGAGAAAACGAGCTGCCGACGAAGAGGAATCGACGAAGGAAGCGAAAGGCTACAACACAATGGAACAACTGGCGGGGTGGGGAGGTGTACGTGTGTGTGTGTGTGTTGCTGGAGTTGGGTGATCGATGGCCGTGGGGACTGCGCCATCTCCCGGCCGCCCAAGCCGTCACTGTCCCGGCATGCCTTGATCTCATTACCGTTCGCAGCGCCACCTTGCGCGATCAACCCTCAAAACTGCACCCCTCACCCACACGCCCTTTCTGTCTCTCATGTCGCATTATCCCTCCCTCCCCTCCCTCCCTCCCCTCTCCCTCCCTCGCCCATCCCCTGCCGTCACTGCTCGGACCGGCTTGGTGCGGGAGGAGGCAGTTGGAGAGATGGGAAATGGCCTGCTCGAATTCTGTTGCAAGCAGACAGCCAGCAACACACACACACACACATAGACACACGCACGCACGCGCGCGCTCCCCCACGCGCCCGCCCGCTGTAATTAAACCTCCCCGGAGCCTTTGTTTGCTTTGAAACGTCGATTAAAAACTCGTGAAGATTACCATCCACTGAAGGCACTTAATGATGTTTACCTCGCTCCATATAGTATGAATGCCCGAAGGGTGGGGGGAGCTGTGGGGCTGCACGCCTCTTAAGAAATGCCAGATACGTAGGTACAAGCCACGAGGGACTACCCCGAAGAAGCAACACCGCTACCGCAATCAATTGTTTTAACATACGCAATGCAGGCTTCTTAGGAGAGCAACTCACAATGGCGTTTTAATTGCGTTCCCCCTCCTTTCCCCTTGTTAAAGAAGTCGATATATTCCCGAAGCCAGCTTTATGTATTGCTGACTCAGCATTTTTCAGCGGCTATCATGGGAAATCAGAGATCGAGGGGAACACCTATAAGGCGGGAGATCTGAGGGATATCAAACCAGGGAAAGCTGGTGGATTGCGAGGTAGGGGGATGAAGAAAGGTGTTTTCATTCCCTCGTTGTGCCTCGGGGATTTAGCTAACACGCCATTGAGAAGGTCTGGTCATGCAGGGCGATGACAACAGCCGTCAGCGGTTGTTGGGTGGGAATCTCCCATTGTAAGTGCATGACTCTGCTTTTATGTGCCTTCTATAGCTATACACACGCGTTGACCTCTATTCTACATGGGCAGGATCACGAACAAGACAACCAGACGTACGTCTGCATCAAATACCGCACTTTAGTGGGTTCACAAGTGCCTTTTACCTTGTCTATATCTAGGTATGCAATGTGCAGGGGTTGCTCCATAGATACTGATAATGTAACCTAGATTTCAAAAGACATATCTGCATTGGTTTGAATTAGTGCACAAGTTTCTTTTTGTTTGGCCACTTTCCCATAGTTACAATCCTTGTGTCTGAATAAAATTGATGATATTCTGCACATACATTTACTAGGAATACAAGCTATTCTTGTAAGCTATTCTACAAGGAACATAAGTTATCCCTTCTTCAATTCGGACTTGAACGTGGAGTTTCAATATGCAGACCTTTTTCTCTTCATATCTGCTCACGCTATCATGAAACATCACAAAACTTCATATGATTGTTCATATGTCGTGCATATGTCACTGATGGCATATGAATATTTTATACCATAACCGTGACATACAGTCACACCATGTAAAGTCTACGGAGATTTATATGCGGGGTAGGATAAAGAAGATACCTATGCTTCTTCGCTCAATAATAAAAAAAAAAGCTCATACTAAAACCCATACTGTAGATTTATCATATTCGAACTAGGACACCTGGGCGGAAAGGGGGAGTGTTCATACCAGCTATTCCCCAAGTGAAAAGGCGAAGCTGTTGCTGACGTGTTAGCCCTCCTGCGCGCCCTCCAGCGGGCCGCCAAACAGCCCCCAACGTGTTCACGTGACAAGGACGCATGCTCCCCGCCACCTAGCGGCGTCCATAGGGCCTGCACCGTGCATGCGCGTGCAGCCGAGAGGATCCCTGAGGAGACATGGCGTCAGTAGCGCACGTCGGGTCAGTCCTAGGCCACCCCCGGCCAACGCACATGGGCGGGACAGTGCGTGTAACAAGGATGGCTTCGTACGTGGTGAGAGAATGGGGAGGATGATGGAGGGAGGGTTTAAAAAAAAAAAAAAAATGGAGGGAGGGTTGCCAACACACTTGGGAAGAGTTGGAACAGGATGGATGAGGGAGAGTAGAAGTTTGCACACACGCGTGTAGGGGTTGGGATAAGGGGTGGGAATAGGAGGAGGTTTTGTTTTGCCGCAATGAATAGGTGCTAGCGAACCCAACCAACGCCCTCTCCAGAGAGGATCCCTACGTGTAAACAACGCGAGCCCTAGTGTGTGACACTCCGCCTAGTGAGCATTGATCTAATTGATGATGTGTCGGATACTATGGATGTGATCAGCACCCGAAAGGTAGGTCTGAGACTCAGTATCTAGACTAATGGCCATACAACACGCCTCCGACTATTATTAGCAGCTCTGAGTAGCAGCATAGAACAGTGTCCCTATATCACATCTCTGTGTGACAGTATTAAAGAAGAAACCAACAAGTTTTGGTCAAAGTCGTCGTTCTCCAACTCGTTTGAATGCGATGTGATATTCACTCGGCTGTCGCCTCGTTCATATCACACCGCATCAAACTCGTGGAGAACGACGACTTTGACCAAAACGAGTTGCATTCTGTATTTCTCTCACCCCTGTACACAATACAAAATGGGCAACATACAGGATAAAGACCATGGAGAACGGACTGCAATACTTGTAGGGGCATGGAGAACGAGTTCTCAACGTTTAGCCTATGGATATTTATTCCAGAGGTGAGATAAAGAGCATTAATTATCTCACCCCTGGATTTTTTTCCCATTTTTCCCCAAAGAAGTCGTTCTCCAACTCGTTTGAATGTTATGTGATATTCACTCCACATCAAACTCATGGAGAACAACGACTTTGATGAAAACTTGTTAGTTTCCTCTTTAATACATCTATATCGCATATCTGTGTGACAGCATAGAACAATACCCCTATAATACATATCTGTGACAGCATAGAACATAACCCCGATGTCACATCTCTATGTGACAGCACAGAACAATACCTCTATATCACATGTCTGAGTAGCAGCTTAGAACAATACCCTTATTATTGTTACATGTCTATGTGACAGCATCTAGAACAATGTCCCTATATAGCATCTTAGTGTGACAGCACAGAACAATACCTCTATATCACATTTCAAAGAATGGGATGGTAAACCAGATTATATACTCGCATTTATCATCTAACAGTCGATGAATAAGAACTCTTGATAGAACTCGAGACAGATGAGATTCCTTCTAACAGAATTAGATTGGGCCAATATTATTAAAGCCTCGAGGCTTGGCGAACTGCAGACTGGAGTGACCCAGAGGTTAGACAAAAAAGAATTGGTTCTCGTTCCATCGCAGTTAAATAACGTCACCATGCGGTATCATAAATATATAAGGGTATGTTCATACTGGACGAGCCATGTCATCTATTATCAATGTATAGCACACTCGAACAGGAAAGAGTAAATACGTATATATCATTGATGGTTGATGAAACAACGCATGTAGAGGAATATGAAGGGTTAGCAATCTCGTGATACTTGATATGTGCCATATAGCAATATACTTTTTTGATTATATGCAAAGACATTATAGATAATTTCTAAATTTCATACCGAATATAAGATGGGGGAGCGGGGGGTGTCCACTGGGCTCCCGATACACACCGATTTACTCTGATGTTAACCTCCCGTTACAAAATCAAAATCGCAGCGAAACCAAAGCTCATGTCAGAGCAGTTGGTCAGGTTTCTACAATGACGTTACCGATAGACTCCGATATATATCCATACGCAAGGGCCCGCTACTGATAAAAAACAGTATCAATCAAACATGTATCGATTGTCGTGTCATATCAGTGCGTTTCGGTGTTTATTATCCACCTAATACAAAGTGTCCATATAAAACGCATAGGGAGTTTGTATGGACATACCCGGCGCATACAGATATGTCGTATTCTCCGGGTGGCGCATACGGATAATAGTGCGTACGGAAAAATAGTGCCTAACTAAAATGAACTCATATCGATATGCAACTTGCCCAGACAAGGTGAATAATAAATACAATATAGACTGGTTTCAGATAAAAGCGGCTGTATGCTCCTCGGAGTTGACTCTACGCAATATCCTCGCATACGCTCGGATATTACTACGTGTCAACTCCTCAGAGTATATGGCTGCTTGTATCTGAAACCAGTCAATAATATCTATGTATCAGCAACGGGATAACATGTGAAATAATAAATTATGAAGTTTTCCAAATACCGAGGGTGTATAAGGATAATTCCGCCCTGCTAATATGACACGATTTCTCTTGCATAACTTACTACCTGGATGCGACTTTACTTGAAAGTATTCATGGTTCAATGCACCCAGCGAAATTTACCTATACCAGTTCAGGAAAGCAAGAGAACTGATAACTTGGACACGCTACGACTTGTGCTTGGTACTTTTTGTGATTGCTTGAAACTCACCATAATTTATGTCTGAAATTTTTCATTTGTAATAAACGGCTTCTCCGAAATGCTAAGGAATTACTGGACCTCCTTGTAGTCATTTTCTCTCTATTAAGACAGCTTCGACATTACCATGATTACTAAGACGTAGTTATGACTGCTTGGAACACATCATGGGTAGTATTGCCGCGTTTACGTGTGCTTTGATTTGCTTTCTACTGCCCTGATATGTTCATTGCAACTCAGACTTCCTCATGTCTACCCAGACTAGCTCATGGCCTTTTTGCATCAGTTGTGGCTGTTCAGGCTCACTCGTGGCTGTTGAGACTTGCTCGTGGCTGTTTTGCCCATCTTTGGGCTGTTCATCCATGCTTGTGGCTGTTTGGACTCGCTTGTGGCTGTTCAGCCTGGTATTGGCTGTTTGAATTCGCTTATGGATGTTTAGCCTTGGTCCTGGCTGTTTGGCCTCAGTAATGGCTGTTCAGCCTTGCTTGTGGCTGTTCGGACTCACTCATGACTCACTTGTGGCTGTCAAGCCTTGCTGATGGCTGCTCGGACTAGCTTGTGGCTGTTAAATTTGGCCTCGCTTGTGGCTGTTAGGCCTCACTTATGGCTGTTTGGACTGACTCGTGGTTGTTCAGACTCAGTTGTGCCTGTTCAGACTTGCTCGTGGCTGTTCAGTCTTGCTCAAGTCTATATGGCCTTGCTCCTGGCTCTTCGTAGTCGCTTGTGACCATTTGGAGTCGCTTGTGGCTGTTCAGACTCGCTCATGGCTGTTCGGACTCCCTTGTGGCTGTTCAGTTTCACTCGTGGCTGTTCGGACTCGCTCATGGAAGCTCGGAACGGTTGCGATTTGCTCGGAGACAAGGTAATGAATGAGGGCGCCACCAGGCGGCCCTGACCTCATCTCCACGCCGGCGCCGGTTAAATGAATGATCCCAGCGTCCCGCACCGGAACCGGAACAAATGGTGCCTGATTTACATGTTCATCCGGGGCCCACCTACCGTGGCGCCCTGGTGCGGTCAGAATTAGTCATCAATCGAGACAACTTGAGTGAGTCTGCTGTAGCCTGGCAGCTTTAGGGACGGTGCTGGGCATGGGAGAGCCGTGCGGAGGTTGATATTGTAAAGCGCCCTGGTTCAAGCACTGACGAACAGGGAAGCGAGCCTCGACCTCTTTAAGCAGGGGAATAGCAACAAATTAACGCGGAGGAGCTTGACGGCTGAGCTTGTCAGCAACGGATGTGTTTGTTTAGAACAACAATAGAATAGATACCAAATGAGTAGTTTAAAATATTTTCACTGTTGACTGTATAGTTGATCATATAAAATTTAAATCCATTTATCACAAAAACACTGTCACTACCTGAAGTATTATAATTGATACAAAGGCAATTGCAGTAGCACATGTAAGTTTCAGGTGGGATATATGCTTCTTCTTACGAGAAGAGACGTGATCCTCTCAACCTCTTGCAACTGATGCGATAACACAAATGATTTGTGAAAAGGGCATCTATTTGAATGTTTAGGGGGAGTGTAGTTGGCTATAATTGTATTTCCTTATTCCAAATAAGTCATAGAAACAGCATATGCTCTAAAACACCCCCCGGATGCAGTACGTTGAGGTAATCACCCTATTGGGGGTGTTTTACCCCTGATAAATGACAGCTGGTTCTGATTGGTTCCCATTCCACTGCGTGGCAACGCCTGCCTCCCTCCTATAAAGAAAACCTCCCAAAATATGGAATGGTACGTAGAAAAACCAGATCTGATATATCTCTTTGTCAAAGATTTTTGTCGAACATATTTTCACTTTTGCATTAAAAGACTCTAAATTAACATGGGGACCATTCATATTACATACAGACCTCATGCTCCTTTATGATACTGCGTATCCCTGTGATTTATAGACTCCCGATAATCACATCGGTACTTTATCTGTGTGATAAACCTGGGTCAGGGCTCACGTTATTTCCCAGGAGGATTTAAGGTAATCGTGGGAGTAATGTCCAGTGCCGGTACTGGCATATGAGAGAGCACAATATAATAAATCTAGTGGACCATTGAGTGCAAATTTCATATACGTTGTTCCTAAGGTAAAGGAGGGGAATTTTTCTCTCATTCTCCAAAACAACTAGCCCTTCCAAGCCGAGCACCTCTAGCAAAGCAATGTCTGTAAGGCCGGTAGAGTTAGTACATATACCAACAAGGGACGGGTCTTTTCAGGCCAATTGTAATAATTTCATTGTTTGATCACGTGTTAAAATAGTGATCTATAGAATTATTTTATACATGAGTATTTCAAAATCGTAAGTGGAATGTTATACCAACATCCTGTGAAAAATTCATCATTATTGATCAATTATTTACAAAGGTATTACACATAAATTATATTTTTGTAAGTCTTAGAAAATGATGCCTAAAGGCATCTCCCGGTCACGCGCGGCGATGCCTTAAGGCATCACCCGGCGCCAAAGGGCTAGAAGCACTTCCTCCGTGACATTCTCATTTCAATCTTCGTCGAATTCGCCGAGTATATATCATTCATCAACTCGCAATACCCTAACATGAAGCTCTGGGCGTGTACGTACATCCCCACCGGGTTTAACGTCCCATCAAGGAGGCAGCAATTGTAAATAATACTGTCCGGAATAGACAGGTTCACTGCCGGGGTTGGGCGTGGGGTGGCGAGCAACTCCGAGCCGCTCCGAGCCGCTCCGAGCCACTCCGAGGTGCTCCGAGCAGCTCCGAGTAGCTCCGAGAGCGATGTGCTCTGGGGCGTGTTGTATTAATTGTCGCGGTTAGTTCGGGACGGCGCCCGCCAGAGGCGCCAGCGGTCACCTCATCCGGGGACGCTTTTGCATATTCATTGACTTCGCACGAGGGCGAACTACTGTGGGCGGCCTGCACACGCACCCTAGCCAGCGGCAATTAGAACAACGTCCAACTACGACCAGGGCATTGATCCTAGCCACCAGTCTCGGCTTTGGCGGCCATTTTATACCGGACTAGGGGAAAAAAGTGGGAAAACAGCGAAAGTGCAGAAAATCTGCAACTAATTTGGGCGGAGCTCTGCTCTGGGAGGGTTGGACATGGAGGGTAATTTAGGTCGGCTTATGCTGGGGCTACACCGGCCGTGAATGGCTGTTATGTTCTGACGGCCGGGGATAAATTGAGTTTATTTCTCCTCAAATCCATCACCTTGAAAGATCATTCTCTGATGCTGAAACTTGATGAGGGGGTGCGTATGATAAATCAAAGCAAACACGGTATCGTTTGTGACAAATGGTGATAGTTTTAGTGATACCTGATAAAGAATCTGTCTTAATAATGGTACCTCTGTTTTTCAAACGGAATCCCTGATATTCATGAGATTTATTGTACATTAACTATGATTAAACTTGCTAGACTAATTTGGTTTCTTAATCAGCAGTGACACGAAACCATTGAGTGGATGGCAGTAAAATCGAATACTAAATACATTGCTTTATGTTTTCTGCTTGAAACAACATCGGGAGAATTATTTGAATTAAGGTGTAAGATATAAACATGCATCCTGAACATTAAAAAGATACGAGAGGGCGAAAACCAACAAAATCCATCAATTATCCAAGTCCTCAATTTCTCCTAAAGCCCTTTTCCATTGGCCAACTATTTGGCACCGATCGGGAACCACCGATAGGTTTTTGGGGTCACTGACGCCAGTCGATGGCACCAGGGACTTTTAGGGGAACTCGAATAATCGGTGCCTTTTTCGTCGGCCAATTCAAATGGGCTCATATCCTATTTTCCTCACACAACCACAACCCCAAAACTCCCAGGTGCATTTTCCGTCTATAAATTCCGAATGTGCATCTTGTACCAAGGGCACTGTGTTCCTTTGATGTGGATTAGTTGAAGCACACGCATCTAGTATGTAATTAAATGAACAACGGGTAACGTAATTGACCATAACATATGACAGTACAATGTAAATCCTCGACCGAATGCGCAACCTTCTACGTAATACTGGTCACACCTACACACTGTCCATAAGATAAACACTATCCAGAAAGCGGCCTGGACAAAGGTCATGCGAATATCTCACGCTATATTGATGGCACACGCTATTGAGGCTTACCTCTATAACGTTCAAGAAGTGACATAGAGACTACAAATGACACATCAGCATTCAGTAGTATATCTCCTGATAATATGCCTCAAAATACATTCGGCATGAAGGCGGAGTTCAAAATATTTTCTTTCAAAATGTGCATTTGACTGCACAATTGATACCTTGGGTCTGCTGAATAACCTATGCCTACGAATGTACAGGGTACACGGGGACCTCGAACAAAGGTCATCATTTAAAGATATTCGAGCTCATTCACCAAAACAGTCCTAGCTGATAGAAGGTTATCCATAAGTGTTGAATAAAGTTGGCCCACAGCATTCCTGGGTCTCAATGACGTACAAGAAAGGGTCTTCATGTACAAGCCTAATTTATTCAACAGACCCCTGGTGTTAGGTTAATGCAGTTAACCGTGAAGATGATTCTTACCAGTGTATTCTTGTGCAACGCAGTAATTATTGTGTCATCGATGGCCTGGGCGATGATAGGGACAATCAACGCGATCTCGTCTGTTTCTGCTGGAAATGAAAGATAGATTTGTTAGGAACATGACGGTTAGTACATTCGTTTCTATACCTGACAAGGACTTGGTAAAATATGCATTTTCCTAAAAGAACAAATTATACATTCAAGTATCTATTTCCAATGTACTACAAAGATCAATAGAGGTAATACCTGCTGCTCAGTGAACGGTTACTTTTAGTGACAACTATATTACAGTTCACATATCCATTGGTTCAGTCCAAACCTGACCATGTGGGACAATGAGGAAAAGCACGTACTTTCTGTAGGTGAATTGATATCTGTTAGTGATCTTTTGTCCCAGAAATACATCCCGATACCGCCAGCGAAACAACTTTTTTCGGGCACAAAAGACCGAGAACGGCATTTATCTTCCCACAGTAAATGTGTTTCCTTATTATTATATACCTGAAAATCATTTAATAAATACCAGGCCATTTCAAGCTAACAATCACTCACTACGGCCATTGGTCACGAATATCATTAATACTGCACCCCTAGAAACGGAAGTATTTCATAGACGTTCGACCACAGGTATACATTACTATATTCTGTGTACGAATATCTACAAATACTACTCACTTTTAGGGGTGCAGTGATAATATTGTTCGTGCCTGCTGTGACAGCGGCCCTTAAGGATCAAGCTTAAATGCTTAAGTGCATTAAAACGGCGTTTTTAAAACAATATTTTAAGGTATATAATAATAAGCAAACGTCCTTACTTAAGACGAAACAGTTTTTGTTGCCTGTCAGTCATCGATTTCATACGGCCTGCCTACGGCGTCAGGCCATATGGAATCGAAGACTGACCTCGAACAAAACCCATTGTGTCCACAGTAAGGACATTTCCTGATAATGATAGCATGAGTGAGATGCTTATAAGGGGATGGAATGGGCTGAAACAGTAGTTCTATTTAGGTGCTGAGCTCTGTATCTGACAACTGTGCAGTTGATAATATTATCCTACACCTAACATAAAATCCCATAGACTTAACATTGAGTTTCTGTATGCCACGCTGACTGGCATACAGAGTTTTATATGCTAGTGGCATACAGAATTGTTATCACATAATATTCCAAAATCGAGGAGACGGGGCAGGATAAAATCAAAACCTGCTTCGTTTTAATCTTTGCTACGGCATGCCACTCCTGGAGTTTTGGCTCCGGACTTCACTCGGCTTCGCCTCATGAAGTCACTATGCCAAACTCCAGTCATGGCATACGGTGGCCAAGATTAAAACTCATCCTGTTTTACGACAATATTCTCGCTGCGAATAAAGTATCTCTCTTTGGTTATTACATGGGTTCACCGTGAATGAATACCAACCCCCGGCTCAGACTTAGGGCATATTTTTATTCATTGCCTCCCTGGGGAAATCAGATCACAAGCAGATAATACAGAGAGCACAGTAAAAGTATCATCTTTCCCGGAGAGGTTCGAATTCCATATGAGTAGTTGGTCGCGCTTGCGGGCAGTTGGAGGAAAAAAAATACAATTAGTTCTCTCTTGTATCGGCCAATTAAAGCGACGGCGCAAACAAACGAGTAATAATTTGCATCCATTGCCTGGCTCAAGTGTCTCTGCACACAGCGTCGTGGCCTGCGGAGTAGAATAAGCCTGAGCCGTGTTGACAGGCGCCGGGAAATGTGCAGCGCTGACCTTCAGATGCTGCCGAAGTGAGCTGCTCCTACAACAGACTTGAGCAACTCATCAGCTGGCGGTCAGTGCTCAGAGTTCACACATTGGAGTGAAGCACATTTTCTGGTGTGGTATCTATTCTAAACATGTTGAGTTTACACTATGACATATATAGAATA
The DNA here is from genome assembly GCA_950022655.1 of Alentia gelatinosa. Classification (NCBI taxonomy): domain Eukaryota; kingdom Metazoa; phylum Annelida; class Polychaeta; order Phyllodocida; family Polynoidae; genus Alentia; species Alentia gelatinosa. The sequence continues at coordinate 42,839,860 of OX465588.1, read as the reverse complement.
TTGATTTTTTTCAGATACAAAGGCTTGTATGCTCGTAGGAGTTGACGCGGAGTGATATCCGAGCGCATGCGAGGATATTGTGCCAATCCCAAAGAGCATATAACCACTTTTATCTGAACCCAGACTATATTTTATTTATTATTTAACTTTTTCTGACAAGTGGCGTTCTGAGATTCGTTCAATTTAGGTACGCGCAATTTAGATTATTGGAACCCGCACCATACAACATATCCGCATACACCGGGTATGGTGATACACACTCCCTAGGTAATTTCTGCGTACAGTTTGTGTTAGGTGGATAATATATGCATATAATATACTGCTGCTTATCCTTTCTGTCCTGTTCACGTCAGAGATATTACCTCCTGATAATGTTAAAGGCTTAAAGTTCATACGGACCCAAAGAATGATTGGCAATGCTGAACACTTTGTGATCCCATGGAACAACTACGAAAGATATATATGCGTATCTTTACTACTTCATCTCCAATGATTTATATATAATGACGGGTGTTAACAACATATGAGATGAGATGAAAGTAAAGGTTACCTAGTGTTAACAATAAAGAACCTCGTTTGAATAATTGGGATATTGCAATTAATATTATAGCTATATTCATACAAAGTTATAGCATAACTACTAAAAGTCCATGACTCAGGGCGCAATAGAATTCTAAATACCTCAGATTATGATTACACAACACAACGGACACTCCATTATTTTTACAAGTAATTTCAGCAATCCTATTTCATTTGAATTGAAATTGGTGTTTTTCTATTGGAGTTTCTTTGTCCCGATCGCGAGTGACCTCTTGCAGTCCTGTTTCACTCTGTCCAGCCCAATATCTTTCTTTGGCTTTATGTTAACAAAACAGTTTATACTATATATATTCATGACGACAGACTCACTGCTTTGTATACCAGGTAGTTGCGTTCGGATTTAAATAGCAATCTTTAATTGGTACATTCTGTCAAAATAATATGTTTGAGGAGGAAAATAATTAGCGTACTTTTAGATTTTATCTGACTGTGAGTGAGACATATAATGTTTCCCTTCCATAGTATATTCCCCATGCCTGTTTCTTATCATCTCTGTTCATCTGTATCTGCACCCATATGCTATGCCCTAGTTCTTCCCACATCTGCCCTATAGGCCACTAAATTGATTTTCTATTTTGTCCAGTAATATTAATAGATATGTAATATGATCACATGCTAGCCTATTCCTTGTTAGGAAGCAGAGTTTCCGAGAACTTATTTTCAGCTGGATATTTGATTTCGAACAGGGTTTATTGACAAACTGTGTTCACCCGAAGGAGAGTCGTTCACATATGGATAAATGGAGAAATACTTGTTATTACATTTGAACCCCAGTATATCGCTCCTTTATTCTGTAATATCTATGTGCTACCATGGCCACTCGGAAGACGATATCAGATTGCTTATTATTATATAGCTATCCCAATATGTTGCACAAATAGCAACCTCTGCTACGGTTTTGGTATTATCTTTATACCACCAAAGTATGGTGGCTTATAAAAACATACATACATGTACATGTTTTGTGATTGAGGAAAATGAAGAAAATCATATTTTTTAGTATATATAATTCAATCAAATGTAAATTGGCTTAATTTACCTATTAGGATTGGTTTAATGGACGGAACGTTATATTTACTCATTTGGAAGTAGAATGAATCACAAGGAACCCGTTTTGACAATTAATTGACAATAGTTGGAAATCACCAGGTGGCGCCACCGTGGATTGTAGGATATGCCTTGAACCCTTTCAACAAGAACATGTCTCCTGTTTCCTGTACACCCACGCGTCAGTAACCATACTCTCGCGTGCCCAGGCCCGGTAATTCAAACCGCTATAACAAATAAAACGTGAACGACAGGGACATGCGGTCATAAAGCACCTGTGATTACGCAGGACATTAAACCTGGTTATGAATCATTTGTAATAAAAATACGCCTTCAATCCAACTGTATTTGGCCATAGTTGAAACAACGGGTGTGGGACAATCAGTATTGCTTAATGCAATCCTACTTTGAATCGCATATGAGGAAACCCTACGTGAGATACGTGTAGTGAAAAATAACAAGTATGAAATAAAACAAAAGGAATTCAGATAAAAGACAAACCGAGAGCTCCCTCGAAGAAAGAAATAGAACAGGTCCCATACATAGTGGAGAGTAATAGCCTCTCACTCCACAGCTTAGCATGTCGAATAAAGACAAGATATATAGAGGTATCTGTTAAAACGAGGCACCATCCCCGCTTCTCTAACTTCCAATATAAGCCGAAAGGCTATTGGACGCTGCTTGGAAAACCCTAACCACCTCGCTTCTTCCACGGCAGGGACGGATTGCCCGAGTAGGAAGATGATTAGATTGGTGAGGATGCCTTTAAATCGCTAAGTGTAAAATGCAAGGGAAGCATTTCGACGAAGTCGCCTATTCAGCACCTTTAGCAGTGAGTATAGCGGGTGTAGTATAAAGAAGTGGCGAGCTGCTCCCGATACAATGGGGCCAGAGTGCTTCATGGCACAAAGATTGCTTCAGTTTGGATTTCAACTCCATATAAAGGAACATTCTTAACCCTAGGAAACATTCCATTATTAGGTTATACCTTTCTGTAAAGGATACAACGAGATATCATTTACATTTTGTAAGTGAATTAATCATAGCTCAACAACCTGAATAAATGGGATCGCTACTCATTGGACAGAAAAGAATTCATAGTCTAATGGGAAGTTCCTTTTATAACCGAAAACAACCAGTGGTGAATATAACATCGCAGGTGCCGCTTATAACGTGAATATCTTGGCTAGTATTTACCCTTTCTTTACGTGAGCAACTAATATGGCGTTTCCACCTACCGATTATGTCCACCGATTATGCGATTTTGCAGCGCCGACCGATTGTATTACAGCTTTTCTGTAATAATCGTCCAGTGGAAGCAAGAAGGGTCAATGATTCTTCTCTCCAATATTACACAACATGGCACCACCGACCAAGTTTTGAGGCCACCAACGAAATCAAACCAGGTTGAATTAATGGGTGGCAGTGCCAAAGATCGGTTAGGGACCACCGCAATTTTCATTGACAAACAGCGTTTCTTTCTCACTGTCACCGATTTGTATGTTAACCCTACATGCACATTTAATCTAATCTGTAGACCTATGGAAAATATATTCGACGCTATTTTCGGGAGGGTCAATTTTCCACTCCTCTCATGAGATCTCACACTCTCTAAGTGGTATTGAAGTCCAAATGAAGCCACTAGAGCAGAGTACACAATATTCCCGCTATGTAGCATCATTATAGGAATCTGATGTACGTGTTTAGAACGGGAGGCATGCCAGTGGAGTCTTAAGGCTCTAAGCCTAGTTCGTTGAGAATTCTTCTCCCATAGAGTGTAGTGAGAACCTTGTACAGTGTAGTGAGAACCTTGTAAAGAGTGTGACATCTTAGGTGAGGGGTGTAATTTTCAGACTTGTCTATCCTATCCATATTGTACCATAGGTGCGCATTGGGGACATACTCGCTAGACATGTAGAAACAGAGTGTATGCTGTCGGACCAACGGTTATAAGCACGGATAGATTCTCAATGAGGACCACCGACCGATCCTTGTAGAGGCTGCATGTAATCGGCAGTTTCGTCGGCAGGTAGAAACGCCACTAGATGGATATCGTGCTGGTTCTCTTGACATTCCCCTGAGGAATGCATCTCCATGTCTCAATAACGACTCCGTCTTAATCAAATTACACCCAAGGCGTGTTCTGCCGCAGGAGAGGATCAGCATAATGTAGTAGCGAGTATCAAAATCAATATTCTATCTATTCCTTAGACAATATCACAGTAGACCCTTGATATTCATATAATTTCTTGTTGTCTAAGGAGCCTTTATTTCAATCATTAATAAATTAAATCAAATCTATATTGTGATCGGTATTCTAATGTTCATATGATTTCTTTATAACGAACGCATCATCCCAAATGAAAACGCACAGGAGGCAGGTAATTCATCTGTAAAATGAATACACACAAAGACAGTCCAAGGCAATTGGTGTTTATCATTGGGAACGCATAGCGGAACCGAAGTGTAATTTGTTGGCAGTGAATCTAAGTGTAAATGGCGAACCGACAGTGTTAAAATCTGATAAAATCAATACGAACTATTTTGTGATTGACCTAGTGGTGGAGTTATGTGGCGTGTCCATCTATCGATTATGACTACCGATAAAGGTATTTAGCACTGGCGACCGATTATGTGACACGTTTGGTACAACAATCGTCAGGTGAAAACAATAAGAGCTAATGAATTCTCTTCCCAAAATTATGTAATATAGCACCACTCACTACCGTTTAAGGCCAGCAACAAAATCAAACCAGGTTGAATTAATCGATGAACCTCCATTGATATAGATAAACCTAATTTCTGACCGTCACCGATTTCTATGGTATACCTGTATTGCACATTATCTTCAGGCTTGTCAGGTCATAAACATACTGAATAATCGGTGCATATGGAAACCCTAATCGGTCATCTGGTGGAAACAGAGGTTCTGGGTCAACGCGGAGCAGCAACAGATTTTTGTACAAGGTGCACATGATCGATGTTTTATTTTGTCGGTAGATGGAAACGCCACATAAGCCTAGTGGAAAGGAAGGATCCAAAGAATCATTAAGTATTGAGATAGACATCCGTCTCACATCAGCACAACACCGTCTTGAGGCTGAAAAAATCACTACAAATGCTAGATATGTATTCTTACCACTGCCATTCCCACCAAAAACCAGTATAAAATCAATACCCGAAGCGGCGCTGCGACCACCCAGTACAATTACCGAAATATCAGACTTCAAGTAGGCAATCAGATGAATCTGACCGACGTGTCAAACGGTCGTTTCCGACTGGAATTCATCATTAAAGGTGTAAACAACAATTATGGGCGACTGCGAGCGCGCTGACACCAGAAGTCCTGGAGGATGGGAGCCTTCTGTGAGCAACAATCTGGAAAGGTTAGATGAGTCATAAGCCCGGTGTAGTGGCGATAAAAATCGGCATCTGTGCTGGGAGAGCGGTGTGTCTAGGCTGGAGAACGCCTGGTTGACATTTTCCTGCACGCTCACAGCTTTAACCGGAGCAAAGACTGAAGAAATGGCCTTGTGGTGCAGAACGGGCCGGCCTTGGCCACTACATGTACCCGTTCTAGTACATCCTAACGAATCCATCTCCAAAATCCAGACGACTGAATCCAATGCTCTTGAAACAGGACACGTTGCTATTGAGTATGTCCTCTGATATTCCTTTGCCATGGTACACATTCAACACACATGCAATCGTCTCTCTTATCAATGTTTTCTGCTGTTGCAATTTTAGTTTTCTTGCTTTTTTAGCCAGAATCGGATGCTATGGTTGTCACTGTGCTGGAACTGTTCACACAACGCATATGCCCTTCAAACACCGCCCTGTCAGTGTCTGCCAGTGGCGCCAACTGGTGTTCGCAAAATCCATACAAGCGTTATAGCCGGGGCTTCTCTGACATACCTTTATGTGATTGTGGTGGCTGTTAGTGGTGGATAGTGGTGACTTGCCCTATAGTTTGGGCTTGTCTGACATACCTTTATGTGATTGTGGTGGCTGTTAGTGGTGGATAGTGGTGACTTGCCCTATAGTTTGGGCTTGTCTGACATACCTTTATGTGATTGTGGTGGCTGTTAGTGGTGGATAGGGGTGATTTGCCCTATAGTGGGGGCTTGTCTGACGTACCTTTATGTGGTTGTGGTGGCTGTTGGTGGTGGGTTATGCTGACGTGCCCTATATATGGCGGGAGCTTGTTTGAGATATGTTTATGTGGTTGTGGTGTAATTTGGTGGTGGGTGGTACTAATGGTCCCTTATAGCGGGGGGTTGTCTGACATACCTTTATCTGGATGTTGTGTATGTTGGTGGTGGGTGGTGCTGACATGCCCTATAGTTGAGGTCTGACATACCTTTATGTGTTGGTGGCGAATGTTGGTCAAGGGTAGTGACCACCTTATATATTACGAGGGCATGTCTGAGATATGTTTAATTGACTGTGGTGTCTGTTGGTGGATGGTGGTGACTTGCCCTATAGTGGGGAATTGTCTGACATACCTTTATGTGTTGGTGGTGTCTGTTAGTGGTGGATGGTGGTGACTTGCCCTAAAGTGGGGGCTTGTCTGGCATACCTTTATGTGATTGTGGTGTATGTTAGTGGTGGATGGTGGTGACTTGCCCTATAGCAGGGGCTTGTCTGACATACATTTATGTGTTGGTGGTGTATGTTAGTGGTGGATGGTGGTGACTTGCCCTATTGCAGGGGCTTGTCTGACATACATTTATGTGTTGGTGGTATCTGTTAGTGGTGGATGGTGGTGACTTGCCCTTTAACAGGGGCTTGTCTGGCATACATTTATGTGTTGGTGGTGTCTGTTAGTGGTGGATGGTGGTGACTTGCCCTTTAACAGGGGCTTGTCTGGCATACATTTATGTGTTGGTGGTGTCTGTTAGTGGTGGATGGTGGTGACTTGCCCTTTAGCAGGGGCTTGTCTGACATACCTTTATGTGTTGGTGGTGTATGTTAGTGGTGGATGGTGGTGACTTGCCCTATAGCAGGGGCTTGTCTGACATACCTTTATGTGTTGGTGGTGTCTGTTAGTGGTGGATGGTGGTGACTTGCCCTAAAGTGGGGAATTGTCTGACATACCTTTATGTGATTGTGGTGTATGTTAGTGGTGGATAGTAGTGACTTGCCCTATAGCTGGGGCTTGTCTGACATACCTTTATTTGTTGGTGGTGTCTGTTAGTGGTGGATGGTGGTGACTTGCCCTATAGTGGGGAATTGTCTGACATACCTTTATGTGATTGTGGTGTATGTTAGTGGTGGATGGTGGTGACTTGCCCTATAGTGGGGAATTGTCTGACATACCTTTATGTGATTGTGGTGTATGTTAGTGGTGGATGGTGGTGACTTGCCCTATAGCAGGGGCTTGTCTGACATACCTTTATGTGTTGGTGGTGTCTGTTAGTGGTGGATGGTGGTGACTTGCCCTATAGTGGGGAATTGTCTGACATACCTTTATGTGATTGTGGTGTATGTTAGTGGTGGATGGTGGTGACTTGCCCTATAGTGGGGAATTGTCTGACATACCTTTATGTGATTGTGGTGTATGTTAGTGGTGGATGGTGGTGACTTGCCCTATAGCAGGGGCTTGTCTGACATACCTTTATGTGTTGGTGGTGTCTGTTGGTGGGTGGTGTTGACGTGCCTTATGGCGGGGGGCTTGTCTGAGATATGTTTATGTGGCTGTGGTGCCAGTTGGTGGTGAGTGGTGCTGATGGTGCTTTCTGATGGTCGGCGAGGTCTATGCAGTTTCCTCATGACATAGTGTCCGAGCTTTATTAACCGGGACATAATTCCCAGGTTATTCAGCAAAAAAATAGATCACAACCAAATAGAAAGTCGACCTTGCTAAGTGAAGCATGCCCGAGGAGCGGCCGAGTGCCTGGCGGTCACGTGGTATAACTATACCCCCTGATATGTAAAACTAACATAAACTGGTGCTTTACCGTGCAATTAATACCAGATACAAAAACCGTTGATGTCAAACCATATATACATATGCGACGACGGTCACGACAATATGGTGCATGTTTGGGATAAACCATTGATCGGAGCACCCCTTCTCCATCGTGACAAGAGATCCCAAAGCCTTCAGATCAACCCATCCACCCCCTCCCACCTTCCTACTACCCTACTACCTAGTCGGAAACATCAAAGCCGTCCGCGGCGGTCTGCCGTCGATAAGACAATAGAATAATCAGAAAGCACGCCTTTTGCAGATCTCTGCCGCTCGGTGGCTCGGCGGTCGGATGGAGGCTTTAATATTGACTCTCTTGCATACTCTCCCATTTAGGGATGGATCGACTTTCTCAGGCGCTCCCAGTCCGGGGGTATATTGGGAACTAAACAGAAACTATGACATCCACGTTTGGGAGCCCGCCGGAACCCAGCAGCCGCCGCTAACGCCGCCAACGAAGCCAGCGCACCCCAGCGGCGGCTCCGAGAACGAATCCATTGGAATCAGGTTTTCTACGCATGCGCAGGCGTGGAGTGAAGTCTCGCCCAGATCAGCTTCCTCGCGTAATCACGTCAGAGACGAGACTTGGCCGCAGGGCTCAGTGTCAACTGAGGCGGTGGGGTGGGGGTTGAGGGGAGGGGGAGGGTTGCGGCGACGGCTGCAGCGTACTGCGCATGTGTGTGATTTTTCTGGGGATGGGAGTTGGGGGGAGGGGGGTGTTCACTTTCAGCTAGTATCTCCCGCACACACTATCAACGCGCAGGGGGTCCCCATAGCAACAAGCCAGCCGAGCCTTCCATCAAAAGCTGGGCGATAATAGGAAGCTTTTGCCTTTGATTCGGCGGGAAGTCGGCTTACGCCGTCGGTGGCGTCTCGTTGCGACCATGCATCTTTAATAGCGTCTGTGGCTCCTGTATTACCCTGCGCCGTCGCCGCGATAACAACTCGTTAATTGTGGCATAACAAAAAGAGAACATAAGCGCAATGGCCGCTACGGCTATGGACATTCTGATTAAACAACCATAAGTAGGGGTTATGCATAGCCCTGGAGTATGGCGGCGCGTTTTGTATGCTGCTAAACGACATTATCTGCCTCATTGAGAAAGATGCAGGTGATTCGGCGAGATAATCATTTGCTATGTAGGCAGATGCACCAACTTTCTAGTTCTGGTTCTGGGGAATATGTCACACATTCATGATCTCAAGCATAGCTTTTAGAAATTGTTTTCGTTCCTGTAATTATAGCATGTGGGTATGAAATGATAGGGGTTGGAAAAATTGTATGTATGTCTTTTCCCCGACCAAACCATCTTCATTAAGGTAATTATAGACTAGGTACACCATGATCACTGTTCAAACAAGTCAGAGAGAGAGACAGAGAGATAGAAATGTTTATATATCCAGGGATATTTTTTCCCTGTATCTCGATTAAACATGATACTCAAGTATCCGTGGATTAAAGGCTTCGAGGTTACTTCCTTCAGTCTTTAAAAACGAAGGTAGCAAAGTATACAATTTTGATCATAGCAGTCTTTGACCGTGCAATGATCTAATATATTGGAAGATAGAGGTGGGCAAAGGGATTTTATGGACTGACAGTACCACTAATCCAAAAGATGCAATAGCTTTAGAAAAGAATAAGACCATATAAATTTATTGATAAGCAATTTAGAATTCATCCTCCCTGAAGCGTCAATATAGCCATATGAATGAAATACATCCAGTAAAGTTGTCTAGGATTTAACATATTGGAAATTCATATAGATCTGAGAAGAATTATATCGAGGTTGTATCTCCAGATCCTATTGAGAAATGACAGAGGTTCACATAAAACCTTGCTGCTGCACTTCTTCAAGGGGTAACACATTTAAATCGAAATGAAATAAAGCAATTGTAAAACCATGTGCTCGCCTTTTTTTCAATATCCTGGCGAAATCAATTATGTTAACTATGTTACGTGAAGGTTTTATGCCTTGGCTGGAATGAAAAAGAGCCAGCTGGTTGTGAATCTCACTCCGGATCAATCCAAAGACAAGAATATAGGAAAGAAACTGTGAAGCAATAAAATGAAGAAATAAAACCTCTCTGTTCGTATGGGCGTCAATGAAAAGACATACACCCATAGAATTTTGTAATAAAGAGGTAGCGGGTGGCGTGAGAACCACCGAGGGACTTTTGGCACTGTGGACCCAATATCGGTCAATGGAAACAACCAAGGTCGTGAAATGCCCCACGACTTTTTCTGCTTAGATTATGCAATGTGGCACTACCCACCATTAAGTAAAAGCTAGGTCTGTGGCACCACCGACAGACTTTCTGTGAAACTCAAAAAGTCTAAGCAATCATTCGTCGGCAAATGGAAACGGGCCTTTATCAGCCAAGGCTGACCCCTAAAATACATTGGTTGGAAGACAAGGGTAATTTAGTGAGGGCAGTTTAATTGAGAAGAAAATATGGCCGGAAAAATGTCTGGTTATGCTGGTCCCCGTTCTATTTCATGGCGTCTTAAAATCAACGCATGGCGTCAGTGAAGTTAACGAACTGAGCAGGTCTGAGACTGAGGGTGAAGTGAGCGGGACCTATAGGAGCAGCCTGGATGACCTGAATAGGAAGAGTCATCATGGACTCCACATGGAGTATATGCTCTGAGGTCAATGGTAATATACAATATTGACTGGTTTCAGATACAAGCGGCCGAGGAGTTGACGTATAGTAATATCCGAGCATCTCCTGCTTCTCCTCGGAGTTGCCGCTGCGCGATATCCTCGCATACGCTCGAATATTATTGCGCGTCAACTCCTTGGAGCATCAGACCGCTTTCTTCTGAAAGTCTATATTGTATTTATTATCCACGTTTTCCTGACAAGTGACATACTGATATTAGTTAATTTAGGTGCGCACTATTTTTTCATATGCACTATTTGTCCGTATGCGCCGGCTTTTGCAACCCGGAGCACACAGCATATCTGTATGCTCCGGTTATGTCCATACACACTCCCCATGTGTTTTCTATGGACATTTTGCATTAGATGGATAATAAATAACGATTCCATTCGAAATATATATATATTTATCTCACCCCTGGTATTTTTTCCCATAGACTTAACATTGGGAACTCGTATCTGACGCCTGAGATATTTAGGAAAAATATCCAACGGGGGATTATGTCACAAACGTTAGCCCATTGATCAATGTGAAGGGTGATATAAATTCACTCGTTTGAATCACTACGTAAATCACGCGGCATCGCCTTGTGAATTACTACGTGATTCAAACTGGATGGGATACGAGCACTGACCCTAAACTTTCATGGGTTTCCTTTATAATATATATATATATATATATATATATATATATATATATATATATATATAAATATATACATATATTGATAGTATACAATAACATATATGAACATACCTAACATCTGCTTCCATTTCTGATGTAGCATGTGTGTCTAGCGCTTTATAGATCGTGCATCACGATTGTTGAAGGCTCATAGAGCTGAATTCTATGTGACTAGAACATACGGTCGAATCGACAGTACATGTATCTAATATGCCGAGGTCAGTGCGGGTGGCTTATAGGGTGGTGAGGTGAGTGTACGACAACATAATGTCCACCGACATGAGGTTAACTGCGGGCTGATTGATCTGGTATTCGATTAGGTATTGACTGAATGACCCCCGTGTCTACACAGTGTACCCACGACTAGGACCAAATCGAGGCTCCCTGCCAGCTACCAATACCTGCGCCAGATCCCACGAGGCTCCAACAGACATGCGCATGTCGATTTCCGGCACAGCTGCATGCTGCTGCAATCTTCTGTAATATCAATGCCTCTTGTTACTCGTATATTCCGTCTTATATTATCGTTATTTATGAAGTTATTACTGAATCATTCTGTCTGTTCCCACTGATTCTAGTCTGGCAATAACATGAGACCATCCAGCTATTTGGAGGTAATGGTATAAGACGTACTCAGGGGTTGAATAAGAATAGATCTGATGCGATTAGAAGAGTGCAACTTGAGTTTCTTAACTTCTGTTCTATCGTATTTCACCAACTCATAACTTGACAATTTTTGTTGCGAGATGACATTCAGGAATTCAAATATCTATGAAGGAAGATATTCAACTCGCATACTAGAAACTGATTATATAAATATTTAGAACCCACCTCATATTGAGTCTCTATACTATACCTATGGAGTCTATTGGTCGCTCCTGAGTAGATTCCGGAAAGCCGGAATCTACCCAGAAGAATGCGGCTTTTTCTGCCACTTGAAAGGCACTATGGGAACTATTTTCTATAAAAAAGAAATATACGGCACTTACGTCGAATTTCTAATCAATTACAAGATTTTGTTCTCATAATTAGTCGAAAGTTGAGTAATGAATACAACATTACCATGATTCCGATGGTATTGTTGGCACTACGCAATGTCAACACTTCGTAAAGTTTTACTCTGTGTTAACTACGTGGAGAATACAGCCACTCAGATCGAAATCATGGTAACATTGTGTATATCCCTAGCGGCTTATCTTTGTTTCCTCTATTTTACTGTCTTGGCCTAGATATCATAGTCATGCCTTCATCAACAGATATCAGAGAGTGACCAAAAAATATCAGTCGTTATATATTACGGCAATCCAGTAAAAGCCAATGTGTATTGACGTATTTGTTATTGATATACTCAGATATACTTATCTGCCATGCATAGAATGGACGTTCTCATACCAAAGACTACTTTAGATACAAGAGGATGATAACACATGGTGTATTTTTATTATATAGATAGAAAGATGTATTTTCGTAATAAGTAAGCAATAAGAACTTTCCCTATTAGAGATTCTCTTTTTCATGAGACAGGGTATTCATTCTGCTCGTATCGAAGGCCAATTGTGGCGTTGGACTAATAAGAAGGTTTCCTTTGGCTGCGCAGTGGCAGAGGTAAATATCCGCGAACATTCGCCACTGAAATGAGTTCTTAAAAGCTCTATGATACGGCACACACTCCTGAGATTTGATATCAAATTCTGACAAAAATGGATGGCAAGGAAAATTACTGATATTGTCCCTATGTTGGATTTCGCGTAAGCTATGGTGTTAGTGACAGTCAGCAATATCGACGAATAAGAAGGCAGCATCATGGTCACGTGTGAACGAGGAGTCTACAATATTTACTGATAGAGCCATAGAGGCTCCGACGCTTCCCAAGTCAAATTTAACTTGTCTATAAGTAGTGCAGAGAATTTAATAAGTAAAATGCGAAGAACAGATAATTGAAATCCTATGTTCAGCGAAGAATCAAAACATTTAGTATTAGAAATATTTTACGTCTCCAATAAGAGACCTACAAGAGAACAGCCAACAAGCAGACTGCTTCAATCAAGGGAAAGCGGCAGGAGAACTAGAAGTGCTGGGAGAATATAAAAACAAAGATCTTCAGGATTCAATTGTGGTCGCGAGAGTAATGCGCCATTTCCACATGGCGATTATGGCCACCGAGCATTTTTCACTTCTGACCGATTATGCGACACATTCAGTGCAATAATCGTCAAGTGGAAACAGAAGTGGTCAATGCAATTTAGCACCACCGGCTGACTTCTTTTCTTTTTTTTTGCACCCAAAGTTATTTGATTTAATCGGTGGTGGTCTGCATTTTACTAGCAAAAGTCATATTTTTGCAGTGCAGTTCACCGATTATGAATGACCGACCTTTCAAAAGGAGAACCAACAACCGGCTTTTCTACAGCGTGAAAACCATTGGTTGTGTTTCAATTGGCAGGAGGAAACGCTGCATAATGCACTTGTAACATCAAGTGAACAAAATGAAATGTAGAAATAATGGTCCGTCATGCTTCCTTCAATTGCAAAATGATATTAATGCAATTAAAAGCTTATCAATGAAGATTGGTACTTCATAATCTGTAACATATTCAATTCTAACATCATGAACATTCTATTGATTATCATGAAATCTATCTCATATTTTACATCAGACTCTTGCAAAACTAAATCCCTCAGCTTATCTCTATATGCTATATCTTCAAAAGGATTTTCCCAGATGGAACATTCATTTAAAGACCATTGGCCACTTGCTTTTGAAAATTCAGATTTACTGTTATCTCGAATTTTACTCAAGTAATGTACCAATTGGAACATGACTACGCTTGCCAAAACTAAAACTGACAAATGATTATCATCAAAGATTATGACCTTTTGTCAGATAAGCTCTAGAGGGAAATATTACATCACCCATTAAGACATTCCAAATCCCACAGCACTTGCTCGTTTGTCACTTCTTTACAACAATCATAGATCACATTTTTCCTTTAGTGCTTCATTCGCGGATTTTCGATATTTGACAAGACTCGCGGTTCCAGAAAATGAAAGATCGGAAATGGGCACGGAAAACGAGGAGATTAATGTGAAGGAAACGTGATCCCGACATGGCTTCTCCCAGGTAAGAATCGGCATGCCCTGAGCCCATGTGACCCTTTTAGGGGCCGGCCATTGGTTACCGGTGAGAGGGTTGAAGGAGGGATGTGTTCGGAACAACGTCGCTGGCCTGCCATGAAATGGAATGCTACTCTTAAAGTAGACCTGTTACTATTTAGATAATGCTGTTTATCTTGCTTAAAATCGAAACGGTAAGGCTACTTTTCAGCACTTCTTTTTTATATTCCCTGTTGCCAGTCCAGCAAGGTCCCTTTACAATAACAGATCCATAGAGAAGACATGGATCTACATCATTGCGAAGGGCGTTAAAGGAATTATTTCTTGTGGCTTTCTGAAGGACGGAATGTAAAACTGCAATAAATGGAAAAGCATAATCTTTGTAATCTGTATCAATTAGATTCCGTTCTACAAGAATATAATACATCTTATACAAGGGAACTTATGAACAACGTCAAACAGTACAATTGATTTGTTGACTCCCTAGATGTATAAGTGAAACCCCAAAATAATGACCAAAGTCCAACAATATCAGATCGTCGACGGAGAGAAAAACTAAGGGGCATTTACAAGATGTATCATCTGCAAATAGCCAGGCTTTACTTAACTCCATTCTTGCATAAAAAGTCCTCATATTTAATCACACAGCAGAAGGCCTTCTATGACCTTGTTTCCATTGGCCGACGAAAACGGCAGAGATTATTTTAGTCTGTCAGTGGTGGCACTGACTGTATGTAGGCATCAAAGAATTGGTGAGGATGTAGGGTATGCAATGTTTCGCCTATATTTGCCAGAACCACCCATACTATCTGTGAGGAAATCTGTCAGTGTGGCCTTGTTGCATAATCTGTACCAAATGAATCAGTAAGCATTCTATACAGGTCTCATATCCATTCACCGATCTTTCGTCAGTGTACCCAAAGATTCTATCGGTGGTTCCCGACTGCAGAGCAGAATAATCGGCCAATGGAAACAGGCTTTATTTAATAAGACTATACTTCACTGAAACCTTCAGCTATTCCGATACCCTGCACACATACCCTGCAGGGCGTGACTGTGTAGGTGTGTGTAGGTGTGTGTAGGTGTGTGTGGGGGGTCGGGTCTACAGGCAGCACTTGATGGTGGCGGATTGGCCAGAGTCGATCCCCTTTGAGGCTTAAGTCCGGTGATGCTAAACCCTGGTATTAGAGGCCATCAACCCTCATCAGGTGTCTAATGGCTACTTACTGCCAGGTCATGTCTCGTCTTCTTAGCCGATCTCACTGAGGGGCGGCGTTAGGGAGATCCAGTGGGCGGGGCTTTCTTCTATGATGGGCAGGGAAAGTGTTAACTGCCAATTTTTGTTCAGTCATTGTCTTGACCGTGTTATGTATTTTGTGTTCGTATCAGGTGTTCATATGCACAGAAATGTAATAAAAAGTTGTATACTACCCAATGTAACGCAAGTGTCCATTATGTTTCATAATACCCTGCCTTCCTGGTAATTTCCCTTTTTTAAACGTCATTCTTTTTAGACCACATGTATTGTATCACACAGGCACACTCGTCTTAGAGTTGTCCAGTGAATACATCCTGAAGTGACCATATATGTTCATTAAATCAAAGTTATGTGTTTACACCTTCGAACGAAATACCTGCCATGCCAAACCGTTTTGAGATCCCACTATAACAATTTCAAATAACGTCATCCTCAGACGAAAAACACTAAAATAAAAATCAGTTACACCACTCCTCCAGGACATCAATTACTACGTACCATTGCCACCTAGACCCAGCGTCCATTATGATACGATACGATAGCCATTTCAAGGCTTAACGCAAAATGCATACCATCGGAAGCTCTTTATCTTATACAAAGGTCTAAAGTAAAAACGTCTGCGTGCATCTTATTGGTGTTTTAGGAACATCGTAAGGCATATCGCAGACAATGTGGAGCCAGTGGATGCCAGGGGCCCGTTTCTGTATGCCATAGAGACCCAGGGACGATGTGGGTCAACTTTATTCAACACTTATGGACGAATTTATGAACGTCTAATACTGCCTTAATATTATCAAATTATAAACCTTGTAAGAGGTACAGAAAATGGTCTTCATGTACGATCCTAGATTATTAAACAGGCCTCAGGCCTTGCATTAAACCACCAGTTCTTAGCCTACACAACCACTTCTACTATCGCTGTCATTGCAAGTATCAACAACTTCTCCCATTTGACCTAACCTAATATTGGCTTCTGTAGCGTACACACATGCACACGCACACGCACACTTACCCGAACCCTCAACAGGTCTTATATCCCTGTTTGATCTGAGTCGACATGGATGCTGTCGACCCTCATCTCTCCATGAACATGCCTTCTTCACCACCTGTAGAGACTTGCCGACGTGCAGAGGCCCACCCGACACCCGCCCACCCGTTCCTCTCGGCGCCCTCATGCCAACCCCATGACATTAGGGCGCTAAGAGAATTACACAACTTAGCAGAGATGAGAGTGATTCTCGGGCCTTGCCTGCAGTCGGCATTACATTGATTCCCACCCGGCGACTCACCGCAGGCCGTGCGCCGATTCCCACGGCTAGACATCCATGCCACGGAACCCCAGTCCTACCCCACTCCCCTTCCCTCACACACACCATCTCTTCTGCCCCCTGCCCCCTGCCACCCTGCCCCCTACCCTTACACTCCCATAATCCCTTCATAGCCCATGGCTTCCTTATCCCTTCCAACTGCCAACCACCGCCCTTTTTCATCCTCATTTGAGATGAATTTTTTTGTACTCGATGGGTTAAGAATGGTGGGAGATCACTGCAATTTTGGCATCTTTCAAGACTTTTTGTTGACCTAGTTCTTGAACTAGTTTTATTAGACATTTGCAGTCAGACAATATATACCATTGTCTTGTGAACTGATCCGGATCTATAACCATCAACCAGAAATTGCTAGGACAAAATTTAGACACAATACTGGAGTGCTGGAGTATTGTAGTCTGATCACTAAGCTGTGGGTCCCCTTCTAGATGCCTTGTTTGATACATCTGGCACTTACTTTTTTCTTTTTTTTAAAAAGAATTTCCTTTATTGCTGTTCTTCAGGTTGTACATAAAGTAGATACGGTAATTAATCTATACCTCAAGCAATAAAGGCGGCCGAGTTGCGTCAGCTTTAGTGCCAAGCTGATTTTCATCGCAAAGGCCCGTTACATTCAATACTATAGGCTTTGGCAAACATTCCTTCATTTAAGAATACATAACATCATAGATGCATAGCACAGTTATACCATCTTTAGTGACGAGGCTGTTTTAAAGTGTCATTCGCACCATAACAAGTTCAAGTTGGCACAGGTTGAAAATGTCCAATAGAAATATCCCGATTAAGAGATAGGATACACTGTATATCTAGAAATAATATGGAGAAACCAAACAAGAGTTAGTCATGTTGTTGTTTATCGCAGGATGGCAATATCGCGTAGTACTGCGTGAGGCGAAGCCGAGAGCAGTAATACACGATCTTGCCGGATTGCGATAAACAATAACACAACTAACTCAAGTTTGGTTTAGAATTTATCCTACCCTGCCCATCTAAATTACTTCTACATTAAGAAATGACGTCATTTGTCAAGTGTATCCCACTAGAGTGATATTTTCCGTTTTCTGAACTCCAGACCAAATACAGTGACCCAATGTTAAGCCTATGGAGTTTTTTTTATTAGAGGTAGGATAAAAGGCGGTGGACAAGAATCTTTTTGTAATGAATGGCTAGTTTCTTTACACAATTTAGTATTTATGATGGTATGGGTATGGTAAGCTAAATAACTAGATCAGGTGACTTGTGAAACAGCACGTGTCCGACTGCCTTCTATGCACACTAATCTGCGAGAATATTGGTCTTTTCCCAAGAAATATACATATATCTTATCCAATGTATTCTAAAGGGAGCCACACGCTTTATTACGGAATGCAGTTTATATATATGGGAAGATCTACTGTATATTGGGATTTATGACCTAAAGTTTGACATGTATTCCAGGGGTAATTAACGATTATTTCTCCTGGGTATAATGCACCAGGCTATCGGAATGATCAGTATAAAAAAGACTCAGATTTTACTTTATATTAGCTTGGTAAACGTCATGAGCGATAATAGAGGGTGTAGGTAACGCAAAGTGGTCCATTAATCACCGCAGGCGTTCATGAACCCAATCAGAAAAAGGACACTGGGTTAATTACCGTCTATCCTCAGGAGCAAATAACTCTACAAAAAGTAGTGGCGAGAAAAACATAGACACGTCCCCGGTATAGCGATAGCCACAGACCCAGACAGAGGTCAGAACTAGGATCATGATGAGACGCAATACATTTTGCGAGTTAGAGAAATATAATGGACTGAGTTAAATCTAGAAAAAAAGCAGAACAAATATCATCGCCCAGGGTTAGCAAATGTGGTGCCGCCATAGTCGCCTTTGAGTATGGAGGGAGCCGTGGAGGGATAAGTGGTAATACAGGAACCCCCCGAAGGTGGTCAGTGACCATCTGCAGGTGTGTCCTGGTGGGCAGGGGCGGTGGTCAGTGGTGGCTGGTCAATGTGTCGGCCTAGATCAGCCACCCACGGCCTCCCCAGGGGCCTCCTACGCCCACGCCACCCAGGTCACCGCCCCTTCATACTCTGAGTGTCATACAAGAGGCTAGGGCGAGAACGGCTGACATTCCTACCTCCTGCGTGAAATTACTCATAGAGGATGTAAGGAAGTTAGCTTAGTGTTGACAGCGGTGGGTGGTAAGTAAAATCTCCGTCTCTACATCGCTCTGTCTCTCTCCATCACTTAGGTTTCGCTTCTACCCTTCTCCTCCCTTTCCCTTTTATATATTTTTAATTATATTTTATGGAATAGATTCCTTCCCGCACTGGTTTCCTGGAATCCCCATGGGGGTGTGACAGAGGTGATCTCCAGAGGAGAAATTTTTTTTTTTACCCATGTGACCCATGTGGAGAGTTGACCCATGTGACTCAACTGACCAGGGGGAGGCTCTCGAGGTAAAATGAATAATTCACGAACCTGTCCATCGGATTCTAGAGTCTACCCACATACCAACAGTCGCTCACGCCGATCAGACGCCTAGCAGATTTTTAATTCTCACCTTCATTTCCTGCTGCCTTTATTCTTTCTCATGTTCACTTTCTCCACCTTTTCTGTATACTTTCTCTCCTCTCTACTTGGCTGGACAGAATACCCATAACCTCACCCGTTTTCTATTTTACGCTCTCCTCACTGCCCTCTGCAGTCTCCGGCCGGCGGGCTCCCCAAGGCTGAAGTAAAGCCGGCGCTCGTTCGTCTGTCCTGGTGTCTTATTATCGGACATAATGCTGACAAATAGAAGTAATGCTCTACGACTAGACGACTTGCCTTCATTAATCATGCTAAGTGCCGGCAGACAACAGTCCATGCCCTTAAAACCTGCAGGTCTGGGCATTAAGATTGTGCACGTCGGGTTAGGTCGGTAGAAATCTTGATGAATGGTTCGTTCTGAGTTTAATCAAGGTCCTCAATCACGATGCATTGACCGCTAACACCTTTCAATATTGAGAGGATTGCATTCTTCTGGAAGTAGTTGAAGCGCACTGTGTTTTTAAAAAGATATGCTTCAGGTTTGATTTAACCTACATGCTAATCTAGTACTGGGTTCTTATATCTTTGACCTATATGAAATACTACCACTAATTAAGGTATCTATTATACGATGATATACAACTAAGTAAAAGATGGTATTCTTCCTAGGGATGTATATCATATGAGGAATCTTCGTGAAAGTACCAATAAAAGTCAATAAGTATAGATGTAAATAAACAACTAATGCCTTTGAAACCGAGGAAAAGGAATAAATGAGCTTAATCATTTATGAGGCTAGCATGGTAAGTGTCATCCGCTGATGCTGACCCACACTCATAGCAGAAAAAACTAAACAAATAAAAACAGGGATATTACCTGATATAATACACGTGTTAAAATCAGGAAATGAATGCAACATGAGGAGTGGCTTCTAACTGGAGATTAGGTGACATGGCCCGGCATCCGCCACTCCTCCGCCAACCCACATAGGACCGGGCAGATAATTCAAATAGGGACACACATTTCAGCCAGGGTTATTGAGGCCACTTCCTCGTGCAAACCAAAAAATGTCACCCCCTTCGACGCCATTACAAGCAGCGTTGTAGCTGGGGTCCTATAGAGAGGGCAGTATTGACACGTTAGATTGGGGAGACACTAAGGACAATTTCCTGCACTGGTTCGCCCCATGGACGCGCCAAACCCACGCCGCAGGCAGGCCACTTTAAAAACCTTTCTCCTCCCTTCTCCCCCCACATTCCCTCTCTCATCCCCTCAATCTCCGCTCGCAGGCTTTGGTCTATTCCTGGTTCGGAATTATTCAAATTTGGTATTGACCCATCCATGTGAAAAAAAGCCTCAATATGATGAAGTCAAAAAGTACGTCCACGGATCCAACATCCCAAAGAAACACGATAATGAGGAAAAGCTCCTCTGTTTTATTCGTATTTGACCTTTTAACGAGGAAAATCGCTCTTCGTTTTAGACGTCAGTTTCACAATTGCTTTCGTACAAATGAGGGACGTCCCAAAAGCACGTCTTGAAATTTCCGTATTTAATTACTGCCTTCGAATTTGAAAACCTAAAAATGTCCCAAATAGTAATGCAGCAAAATTAGAGAAATTAGGGAGCAAGCTAAATATTGTTTCGACTGTGGCTCTCCAAAAAGCTAGAGAGTTGTAGTTGTAGAAATGCTTGGACGTTCTGTCCATAAAGTTGTCAATTTTGAGAGGATTGATACAAAAAGTATGCTGACCATAAAAATGAAACTGTGACCGTCAATGAGAAAAGGAGCGCTGTTCCTTTTAGGATAATTACAGTGGAAAATGAATACTCCGAGGTATGCGCATCAGGCAGGGTGGTACAGAGATGACTTGTACATGTGTGGCAATCATTGTCCAGGCTTTTTATCTTTACTCAATAGGCAACGTTGATATCAAATCCATCTTTTCTGGGGGCAAGAAAGGTGGTCAGCAACGAAGGCACATAGGCGAAGCTCTAATGTCCCACTACGCCTCGATATCTTACTTTCTTTGTTTCCTTGCTACTTTATGTTTCTTCCATCTGAAGTTTCCTTTCTTGTATTTAACGGTCCTTCTGTCTTTCTTTTTTTCTCTTTCACCCATTGTTTCTACTTATTCTATTCCAACTCTCCTTTATTCTCTCTCCTCCTTTTATCTCTCACTCTGATTTTCTCGCTTTCTCCTCTCACTGACTGACCTCTCCTACCCCGTTCTTCTCTCTCTTTCAGCTTTTAAAAACATCTCCCTTCCCACTGTCCTCTCGCTGCCACTCTCCCGTTCTTTCCACACACTCCAGGAACCAGCCTCCCATTCCGTGGCGCATGCGCAACGCTTGAGTGTCACGTGACCAGTGGGTGGAAACGAGGCTAGGTATAGATGCGGGGGCAAAGTGGTGGCTATCTCCCTGGTGGTGGTGGTGGACCTGGGAATAGCGGTGAGGATGGAGGAGTGTAGTCTATGTGTGGTTGGGAGTCTGTGAAAGCAGGGTGGAGAAGGAGGGCTTGTGGGAGAGATGGTGGGGTGCTCGATGCACACATGTGGGGGGAGCATCGGGATGGGCTTGTGACATGAACCTGTTTCAGAGACGGGCAGGGTACACGCCAAGTCTGGACAGATCCCCAACTGGACATTGTACCTGTCAATAAATAGAGTTCCCCCGACCCATGTCGCTGAGCCACACTTACAGCCCTTTCTCTCCTGCTCGACCTTGACACCGTTTTCTACTAGCCTCTGGTAGCGGACAGTTTCGTCTATGCGTCACAACTGCCTCTCTTGTACTTTCCTCCACTCCATGGTGGTTCTTCACAGACCTCTCTAAAAACCAGGCCACCTGCCCCCACCACGCTTTATTGCATGTCTTGTATGTTCTTTAGCACACCACAAATAGAATCGGCGCACCATAGGATGCTCCTTGAGAATCCCCACATGTGCCCATTGAAATGTAATGACATTAGAACAAAAATATATTTACGTGTTCTGATAGACCCTATTAAGAAAAACGGAAACAATGTAAACAAGTAATAAAAACCCGAAAAGAAATTGAAAAAAAAACACATTCTTCCATAGAATTAACCTTTTCAGCACACCTGCCACTGGACCTTTTTTTCACCCATGCTTCATGTTTCTTATAGGACCCCAGTGTATATTTACCATTGAGCTACGACGCAGCGCAAAATACAAAGGAGGGGATGGCGAGTTGGGTAAGTACAATTTACCGATAAGACATTTGATAAGTTTTATGATACCATTTTGATTATAGCAATTGCTGTCTATCATGAAAATGGTGAACAAAAATGAGTAGTGAAAATATGATAATGCCCTAACGATGGAATATAATGATGGAGGTCATTTATAAAAAAAAGTTTAGTGGATTAGGTAATAGAAAGTTTTTTGAGAGTGTGTGTAGATGTGTAGTGTATGAAGGGCGAGGGTGAAGTGAAGGTAAGGGTGAGTGCACGCGAGGTGCAGGGTAGTGAAAGTATGCACTGCGGAGCTCCATCATCCACCAAAGGCAAAAGCCTCTGATGAACCAACCCTCCTAATGCTGAATCTTTGACAATTCACATGGTTTACCATCTACTAAATTCAGAGACTATATTCCGACCGATGGATTTTCTACGACCATCCAGGAACAAGATAGCATGACATTCACTTTGAAGTTCATTTGTACCATACCATGGAGAAATTCATGAATGTGCTTCACAACAGACCCACCTACGCATGTGCAATGACGTCGTAACATCACGTGGTGTTTAAATAGGCCACACAGAGACATAGAATGGATGTATGCAGGACACCAACCACGGTGATTCACACGGTGGGCAGGCAGCAGCCACCGGCCAGTGCCCTCTTTGATCTTCAATAACAGCGGGTCAGTAAATACAAGGCAGGCTATTGATTTGATTAATGACGGCTCATTGCAGCTGGCCTTGTGATTGGTAGTGGCAAGCCTGCAGGCTGTGCATATCGTACCAAACGTTATAATGTAACCGTCGAATCGGCCGGCAATTGATTAATCAACCTAGACTATTTGTATTAGCTTAAATGCCCCAGGCAGCTAATTCAACACCAGATGTGAAACGACACGAGTGAGAGTTGTCTCTACATGCACCAGCAGTGCACATTCCAGGTATCTGTCTATAATTGGAATGCACATTATAATCTTGACATTGCTATGTTATTTCCTCGAAGTTCACATGCCAGTTACATTGACCGCTGGTATAGCTTTTATTCACCCACGTCCCTTTCTGCTCTTGTTATATACAATTTATCTGATCATTTCCTATCATTTCCTATGTCATTTTCTCATTGAGCACGCCCATTGGTGTTCCCCTAATCTCACAGTACTTAGACAATTTTTATTATCAAATTCCTATCTTTCTTCTTAGGTAAGTCACTCAAAGGCAGGGCACACTGCACAGTCCCTGAATAGAACCAATCTAAAGGACGTATTCGATTTTATCTTAATCTCTGAAGGATCCAATGCCTGAAAGGATTCTTGAAGCAAAGGTCGGCGATGATAGGAGTCTGGTAGTTGAAAGATATTGTTCAAAGGACCCTGGAGGGCGAGTGACTAGAGAAATGGGAGGAAGAGCAGTTGAAGAGGATTCGGAATAAGAGACGATGTTTGCCTAACAGGCAACAAAATAGATAAAAAAAATACTTCAGCAGTTCAATGTTGTCATGCAAATTCGCAGCGCTCTAACTGTTCAATCAGGTTTTCACTATTAGGCAATAATGTACTAGGTTATCCAATGAGAATCAGACGGGATTCTACTGGGCAATGCTTTAAGCTCGCTCAATCCTCCCTTAATTTCCCATAAAGAAATAGATAATATCTGAGCTAAGCCGATAACGTCGGCGATTAAAATGGTTATATTCAGAAAGGAGACTAAACTAGATGAATGAATTATTTGGTTATAATTTTCAGAAATAGGACTGGGAAATAGCGAGAATGAATCTGACAGAGTAAATTAACGGCGCCGGATGAATCCGTTCTTGTGTTCGTAGATAGGGCACGGCAAACAGACTGCAAGTGGCTCATTATAGAACAAGCCTTTTTATATTTAGGAGAATCTGCAGCGGAAACTCCATATTTTCGCCATCCAATATCGTCTATCCCTGACCAACTAACATCAATGCTCGACATTATTCTGCGATATATACCCAATATCAACTCTTTTCAGATACAAGCGGCCGTTATCTCCGAGGAATAGACGCGTAGTAATATCTGAACGAATGCGAGAATATTACGTAATGTCTAGTTAGAGGAGATTACGGCCGCTTTTATATATCTGAAAGCATATTGTATTTATTATTCAGCCTTGCAAATTTGAATCATCACAGAAATGATAACATGACCGCCGATCTATTCACGCGTACTGCCACCCACCACCACTCCTACTACTACTATGACCTGATATCCACTCCTCACACTTCCCCCCAAAACCACTCATACAACTACTACTGCAACCCAATATCCGCACCCATACTGCCACCCACCACCACTCCTATTACTACTGCGACCCCATATCCGCTCCCCTCACTGCCACCCACCCCACTCCTACTACTACTATGACCCAATACCCGCTCCCCCACACTGCCACCCACTAGAAGCGTGTGCCGCTGCCAGTCATCCGACTCTGCCACTTGGCAGTGCCGACGTCGGTTCGTGTGGTCGCGCTCTAAGATCGGGCCGTATTGATCGCAATTAAAGCGGCGCGGATGACGAGTGTGCACCCCCTTCCTCTCCTCCTCCTCTCCCCTTTCCTCCTCCTCCCTCCCTCCCTCCCGACTCTATTCACAATCTAGTGGACTGCACTCTCAGCGTGCCGGATGATGTATTGACTTTCCTCAATGTCTGGCAAATATTTCTTTTAATGACCACGGGTAGTATGTGATTTCAAAGCTCACGTCAGTACATGAAACACAGAGTTCCATCCTTGTCCTTACCGCAGTTCGAGGTCTTAGTAGTATAGGGAAATGTCACATCGAACATGGTTCATACTTTAACGTAAAATGACGTTCCTGTTATGGAAGTGCTCACATGTAGTCCCAATCATTGCTTGGTAGGATGGTGAATTCTTCTGCGCCATTGTAATTACTATACGACTATTACAGCAGGCTCGAATACATAAAACGGGGCATGGAGGAATATAGCCAGCGATACATAATAAGCAGATCATTTCATTCATGCTACCTCGATGCTGGTGTCCTTTCACTCCACTTCAGCTTATAAATGTGCAATCGTAAATACTACTACCCCTATAACTCATGCCCTTTATGATGTTGTGAATGAGACATGTGGAATCATAGAAAATCTATAGTTTCGATTACATGATCTTGACGTCATCGATACTTTTCTTACCCATGGGTTACGAAGTACCCATTGAAAATGTATGGGGCCTCAGTGAACCACTACATATTGCATTATTAGTGGCCGTAAAGCACACCCATGGTTCACGGCTTTTCCAAACCCATTACCGAATTTCTAGGAATGATTATTGATGATCATGTATAAGAAATACAACAATCGATGGTTTTTGGACGTTCGGCTCTATAGACCACTCGAGGTTGATGATATAATACATTTGCCATCGCTTGTGTATTACGCGTCAACCTCTCGTGGTTTACGGCTGCCCGTCCAAACAAATCATAAATTATTGTCTATATATACCCATACAAATAACTCTGCCAAAGAAAAAAGATTTAAAAAAAGCATTTGGTGGGTACGCGGTCTGTAACTCATAGTTACCTTTAAGAGTAACTTATGCCTAGTAAAGCTACCTTTTATGGCTGTACTTGGTGTACTATTGTACCTCTGCACCCCACACGTCACTTTCCCTCCTATGCCTGAGGAAGCGGGAGAGGCATGGGAGAGAGTCGGCCCTGTCAGGCGTATGGTCCCTCTGTGAGAGTGTGTTGTGACAGCTAAATCTGCCACTGATCCCAAAGGCCAACTCCGCTCTGGGGGGAAAGCCGGAGAAAAATGTCGCAGTGGAACGTTTACACAGCTCTCCTCGGAGCCTGCGAACTGCCCTGGAGCGTGCCTGAAGTGGCAGGGCGTGCGGGGTCAGGGCGCCGATTGGGAGACAATTTCAGGGAGATGAGGGCGGGCGGGCGGTGGAGGCGGTGGAGGGTGTGAGGAGGGGCGAGGGAGGGAGGAGAGGGGTTTGTTAGCAGTGGAGAAGGAGGTCAGTTGATTGCTTCGCGGATCCAATGGGGGACACCGCAGCGAGTTGAGCATCGAATATGGGTAAGTGTGTGTTGGGGAAAGGGTGTGTTTTCTGTGGGGTTTATGCCTGTCACTTTGAGATCTACCCCACACACGGTGGTCACCACCTCTCCCTGCACTCTCCTTCCCAACCCCCTCATGCTTCCCACCTTCACCATATATTATGACTACCTTCACCACGCTAGTTTTATATCTAACAAAGAGTACTTCCATAAGACCATACCGGACTTGTCATTCATACATAGAATTATTAGAAGGAAACCCACGAGATGAGAATAACTTGGTCCGTACTCTACCGAGTTTGACTGCGGAGTAATCCACGAAGCGAAGCTGAGTGAATTACGTAGCGGTCAAACGCTACATATGTAAATATATCCCTACAGCCTTCCATGTCCCACAATAACAGATACAACAACGTACAGCCCTCTAGAACGTGCCTACCTTAACACAGAGGGGGCCACGTAAGAGACCCAATATATGTAGTAGTAATGAGAAATACCATATCATCATATCTTCCACCCGAATCTGTACCAAGGTACATGTATACGGAAAGCTCTGACGTCTGTACACTCAGTATTCTGTACAAAGAAAGTACATGTAACGCCAGTTTGTAACAGGGTCGACCCCCATCCTGTCACATGACGGAGAGCTATATATAACCCGTTAAGGGAAGTCTTATTGCATGCCGACTTGACATGCCATTTACTCAACCATTTATGTATATATATTTATATATGGTATTTAGTGTGTGTGTGCAACTGTGAGCTAAATATAAATTTGCCCTGAACATACTGACGTCTGCAGTCAGGGATGCACTCAAGTGTTATCGACATCTTAGTATTCGCCAAAAGTTGTGTCACGCATATGCAATTTAGTACTTCATTAAACTCATATCTATAGATCTCCCAATCAATACCAATAACAATATAGCTAAGGGATACTATATGACACTCTTTACATTTAGCTAGCTTAAACCCATGTACATCATATTGGTGCAGCTGTATCAAAACATAGATTTGTTTTATGATAATACCTCATATTTACTCAGTTGAAATTATATATTCAATTATAAAAATAATGAAAAAATGTTCATAGTGTACATCATATATGTGTATAGTTCCTGTAGGTATATCTTTCTGGGAATATACACACACTGGTAGTAGCTCCCGTGCTACATTGATGGGCTACAAGAACATGAAGACCCTTTTGTGTTCATCGTGAATGGTTTCATGTAATAATATTTAAGTTTGTTCGGTAAGACAGTAGTAGTCGTCGATAAGGTCGATAAGTACTGAATAAATCTGACCCACATCGTCCCTGGGTCTCTACAACATACAGAAAAGCACCTACATGTACGATCCTAGATTATTCAACAGGCTCCAAGTATCCACATGTCCGGCCAGCCGCCGCGCCCGTCCCTGTCCGCCCCGCGCCCGGCGCTGATGGCCTGCTCGCCGGGGTCGCTGCCCTCTCCACCGGGAGGAGCATGATTCGCCTGGAATCACGCCGGGTAAGCCCGGTCTCATCTCGGGATCCCGCCCTGCCTCCTGCCGCCGTGTCAAGACGTATGAAGGTTACACCTGTTTGGTTTGGTGCAGCCAGGTCAGTCAGACTCTAGCAGTAAGGTTGCCATTTTCACCTGCTCATTGCCTGCTAATATACACCTCCTGAACGTAGTCAGCGGAGTCGGATTGTCAGATGACATGGACATCGTGTTTTACATTTATACATTTTTCATTCTTAAATAAGGAGACTGGAGTGGAGGTAAAAGTTTATTACTAGAAGGGCGCGCGCAGCGCTAGTATGAGGTCATACAAGTTGTGCAAGTTTACGTAACCTAATTAGGACAAGGATAATAATAAGTCATACAGTTATCGATAAAGAACACTAGATGCGAGGGATAAAAACCTAGCGAGAGGTAGCTAGGATAAACAAGCATTGATAATAAGATATGGTAAAGGTAAGACAGTGCATATAAGCCTGAGCCGCGTCTCCCATTTATACCTATATATACTTTATATATCTCCAAATATTTCATAATTGAATTCATTTGGGGTGTTCTTGAGAACTGGGACCGTACGAAACATATATAGGGGAAAGAGCCATTGTTAGTTCATAAATGAGTCATCATATGACCGACAGTAGCATCTGCAATTTAGGTGACAGAACCTGGATTGTTGCTCATTGTTCTTATGAAATCCAAACTTTTATTGTCTTTCTACACCCATCCTACAGTATGATGACTTAAAGATAAAACCCAGGACATGTTTGTTCACACATGAAAGGCTCTATAAATATACGCGAAAATGACTAGAGCTGTGACAGTTGCTGATTACTTTTGCACTTCCAATAGTGAAGGACACCTACTTTTACACCTCCTCCAGCAGTAGAGAACACCTACTTGGGAGCAAAATGGCGGATCCCAGGGAGCATTACATATCTGCCCTATAGGCTAGGGTCAGTGAAAGAAGGGACACGATATGCAAGGAACTACAGGTCCCAGGTGGGTGCCAGGAGAAGGAGTGTGTGCTATAAGCAGGAGATGTATGAGCAGAAAGGTGGATGAAAAGGTCTCCAGTGACCATTGGTTGAGGATTCGATGAGAAGTTATTGAAAGTAGGTGTACTATAAAAACAGGTTCGAGGAGGATGGGGTCAGATGCCATGTCTTATTATTGGTTTGATTTAATGTCCAGCCCACCATTGCAGGTCCTTTCCAGAATCTCTCACGATTCTTTTATACCACAAGGGTTGTGATCAAATCTATGTGATGATTTCAGGTAGAAATCTGACCCCTACACATTTACCTAAGTGAGGTTACTTCTACTTTCAAACCACATAGGCATGGTGTGACAAGGATTGGCCTTTGATATGGCAGTAAATCTACCATTACTGGGGTTGTAGGAGTGGCTGCAGTGGGACTGAAACCTAAAAGGTCTCACTACATTGGGATTACGAGTCCAGTGCTCTTAGCCACTGAGCTAACTCCCCACCCCCAGCTGCTATGATCGGCGCTTTCATCATGACTGTCTATTCCGCGAAGAATACAATGAGAGAAACATACAGCTATAAATTTGCATTCGAAAAAAGGGAAACAGCGAAAGAGTCTTTTAGTTATGACTACTACTTGACCATCATTACATTGACACACACCCTGCTACGACGATTGGGCTTTTGGGTTTGCGCACCAGACACCAATACGCCCCAGATGACCGAACAGCTTAAACCATAGCAGGACGGAGACAAGCGAGCGGATCGATGCTTGGCAAGCACCGAAAACCTCAAAGACATACAGCTCCATTTAGAAAATTGAGTTGAGGTGATTTCTTCGTCAATGCCTTTGTTGGAATTAAACCGTTTTCCTCCTCAATTGCTAACAAGGAAGCAAAAGCCTATCTCTCTTTCTCTTCTTGGATCTCAAGGATTAATTTTTTTTTTTTTCATGAAGATGTACGTATTTTGCTAGACAGATTATTGATATTTTTCACAGTGACAGCTATGCTGTGAAGAGGATTAAATGCTGAATGAATGACCTTAATGAATAAGTGGTATTATAGATCTATATTCTATAGCATAATTTCCAAATTATCTTGTGAGAAATTCAACTTGGAATGAGTAAAACATGAAGCAGAAACAAAAATGTTAATTGTAGAGTCACGCACATCAAGGGGTGCCAGTCCCTGCTGCGTGGTGATTCAGGTAGGCCTATGCACGAAAGTGCCAAGGGTTTGCCCTTATCACATAACCCGGCCTGTATGAAAAGTCGGATCCTCAGCACGTAGATACGTCACTTGTACCTTCTGTGAGGAAGGGGCTGCTTGAGATATTGCTGGTAGTGCAATCTTTCATGCCCTCTGGGTGGATGAGATATGGCTTTACTCCGGTTTACTTTGTCCATCTCCCCAGCGTTGCTACCTAGCACCCGGTGACGAAGATTTGGGATTGAACTTTGACTCCCCCTGTAGCTATATATTGTATATAGGAAACCGTGAATAAATCTCTAGTTTATTGGGGTTCCTCTTGTTTGGTTTTATGTGTTAGGGGTTGCAGGATCACCCGGATTATTAAAAATTGAACCAACCTGTGGTTCGAAGCACTTACAGGGTAGCAAATCCGATTGCTGGAATAATCTACACGATCTTCCAAGATTAGGAGAAACGTACCTCGGCGACTGCTATAGAAAGATAGTTGAAATCTTCTGGAGAAAGGTGCAACAAATGTTTATTTTAAGGCCACTCAAAAAAAACAACTTGTTTCTCATCACCGCGCGGTATAAATCTGAAAACCCCGCGTACGCAGACACCCTGCATAAGCGGACATTTTGGCCCGGAACGGAGGGTGACCGCTTAGGCAGGTCTTTACTGTATGTCTAAAGCCCATTTTATGACACTTTTAAGCCATCTTTGATCCAGCAAAAAAAAAAAAAAAAAGAGAAACAAGTTTTTTTTTTTGAGCGGCCTTAGTGGAATATACCATCAATTAATATTGTTCTCATTTTTTAGTATTCCCACAAATATCTTATTCTCATTTCATATCATAGAAATACCAATCTATTCTTCATGCCATCACAGTTAGGTTCCGTCGTAGGATAACAATCTGTAAAATGAGAGATTTAGCTAAACTTCCCGTTGGCTTCTTTGACTAAAGGCATTACCCGGCAACTCCTACGCCTAGTTTATCTTCCACGCCCGACTGCCCTGGACAGCAACTGATTTGACAAAGTGCCTCGGGAAAGGACAGGAGATGTCGGTATTAGGCAGCTTAGGGACAGCAGCCGGAGTCTGGTGTCTAGGTGATGAGGGCTTGCCACCTGGTTATATTTATATAACTTTGCGTCACTCCGACAGAGGGCACTGATTGGGCCGGACCGAACCGGA
This sequence comes from Alentia gelatinosa, assembly GCA_950022655.1. Classification (NCBI taxonomy): domain Eukaryota; kingdom Metazoa; phylum Annelida; class Polychaeta; order Phyllodocida; family Polynoidae; genus Alentia; species Alentia gelatinosa. The sequence continues at coordinate 42,808,549 of OX465588.1, read as the reverse complement.
AGCGGAAGTCGAGCGAAAAGGGACGCTGAGATCGCGTCGGAGTGACGTCATCAATAATGGCATCCATCTCAAGAGGGCCTTGATTCTGACGTCGGTGTTAGAGGAGGGGATGGTGGTGTGCGTGGTGCTACCGGTAGGGGGTGTTGATGGTGGTGAAGCGGCGATTGGCAATGAGTGGTGTGGGTAGGTTTGATGAGGAAAAGATTTTTGATGGATCGACTGTTAGGAAAATGCCCAGATTGGGGATAGTGAGGTGAAAACATTTCAATGGTCGGTTTTCTTATACTATCCTAATGTCGGTCTAATTACGTTTGATAGAGCCCGAATATTAATTCCCAAATGTAATTAAAAACTCGTCAAATTGCAAAGGCCAACTGCATACAGACGCTCCATCGCTGAGGTGCCCGCGATGCGTCTAATGCATTATTAACCAGATTAATATCTCAGAGAATTGGTCGTTGGAAGCACTCAGCGCATGGAGTAACGTGCTACAGCTCCTCGCAATGCATGTAATTTGATAGTATTGAATTACAGCAAAAATGGTCCATCGATACTGGCAATGTCTGTTACAGAAACCTCTCTGTGATACTCAATATGGGATATGACTGCTGCGTATATCCATGAATAATCATCCAGCAGATGAAGTAGAGTTTACACTATGATATTATATATAGAACTATGAAATATGATACAGCTTGCAGCTGTTTTATCTTTAAAGTAATCTACGACACATCAAAGACATGTAGCTCGGAGTCGGAGTTTGTCTGCTTTTCATGAAACATGAAGCATGTTCACAGGTAAGTCATTTTGCAAGTAATCTGATATCTCCCATATTTTTGATATAGAAGATTTATCCTTTATGAACATGACCTGCAGACCAAGTATTGCTGAATCTGCCTGACATGAGTTTGCAATGACAGTTTGAAGCACCTTGGATCTTATTTATACATTCTTGTCCGTATACTTTTTACCTCCACTTATTTATTGGTGTATTCTTAGTAGGTTCTAGCCTTAAAAAGGATTTGTCATCAAATTCGAAAGCTGGATTATACGGTTTCGAAATCAATTATTTTATCAATATCGTAGTGTTTAAGCACATTCTTGTATGTTAGTACACATGACATATTGAGCCATGAATCATTGATGCTGATTTAGCCATACTCAATCAGGACAGAAATTTGTGCTTGCTAATTGGATATTTGCGAAGTAATCATAGCAGATTCAGTCCAGGAATAAACCATGTATAAGTTTAACATCTGCCTATCTACACCCTTGTAATACCTATAAAATTCATTGTGGATTTAGCTTCAAATTAACACAGTGCTGCATACATGCACCTCATAGACGGGTATTTACTGGTTTACAACATACCTTTCACTAAGGACACACTATCCTAGAGAGAGCTTCTTACAAGTAAACGCTTCCTGGCTCACACCCCTGGTACAATACAAGCCCTAACCGAGTTACCTCGACCTACGGCCGTCCTCTTTGTCCGCCAACCCCGCCCTGACCCTGCCCGCCCTCAAGTGCTCCTCGGGAAGAGGCCTGCACGGCACATAAAAGCCGGCCCTCCCTTCCCCGGCCACGCCCCGCCCGCTTCCGGCTATGCGTTCCAGCGCCGTACGTGGGCGATAATATAGGAAGTCTTAGTGGAAACCCGTCACAGGCAGATCAGAGTTCCCGCCTAACAACCGACTCTGCGCCGATGATAAGACTTTGATCCCCACTTTTCCTCCTCGGTTTTGAACCCGCCCACAGTCTTTCGGAAGGTGAGGTCCCACTGCATTATGTAACATCCAGGCATACTCTCCCCTAAAAGCGGTAAAGCTGTACAGCTCTGCGTTAGATAGATATGAAGGAATAGATGAATAAGTAAACATAAACCCTGATATTGCATCAACAGAACTGTAGAGGGCAGAGAGATGGCAATGGAACTATCTAGCTCCAGAATCATATCTGAATGAATTTGACGTGTGTTTATCTCACCCGATGTTCAAGTTTAGCCATAGGAATAACATGAGAAGAAAAGACCCAACGATCACCCCACTTAAGTGACAATACTCACGTTTTGTGAAATTAGGAGCTTTTGGGTCTTCGAATGAGTCTCAGACACCGCAATAACAACTCCCACGTGAGTGATCAGTCTAACTTCTAAGTCCCCGAAGTGAGAACACTAATGAAGTAAAATAGCCTCCTTAGGCTTGGATTCTGCATCGCGTTGGATGAGCTTGTCAAAGGTCTAATGCACCAACATGTCGCACCAAGTGTTTTCCAGCCATTCCTTTAACTTGACAATAATAACCATCCAAGCTAACGCGACTCTGCCTACGTTAACCAAGTAATATCCTATTCGGTCTACACTGCTGTAATATTACAAATTAAAGTTGGGATAAAGTAAATAAAGAAAACGGGATGTCGAACGTGTTACTAGGGTATAAAAAAAACTTTTTCGACATAACTGTGATTGGTGCCCCACAAAATTGCTTCTAATTTGAGGCACCTACTCATCGATGGGTCCCATATGCAATTGTCTGAAAGAGAATCAAGTAAAGCCTGATCCCACTCAGAAGTAATTACGCTTTAAAATCATAGTACACACAGTAATGTGATAGTTCCAACGTAAGCATCAGAGGATAGCCATGTTTACAATCCTTATATAAACGGTGAACTTTGCCTAAACCCACATTCCATTGAGATTATATCTGTTATCCCTTCATGATTCGCGGAGGTTTTCTCTTAACCTCATCCCGGTACCTTTCTTAACTCGAGGAGGCTCATCTTGCTTTCACCAATATACTATTTCATAAGCAGATTTACCCAATCCTAGTCCGGTGGGAAGAAGATGACAGATGAGGTTGAAGGTTGATGTATTCAGGTGAGGCTCAGGAAAGGAGATCTCTTAAGTGGCTTCAAGGGAGTGGTGTTACTGCTCAAGTGAGGTATAGCCTCTCAGGCACACGAGCTGTAGCCTGTTTTGTATATGGGACTACCTCTCATAGAAGCTTAGCGAATAACAGAATATGTCACCTTTAAGGGACAGGGTTCATTTGAAATGGAATGAGTTCACATGAAAGTAGAGTATATAAACTTAATCATCGCCAAATGACTTCACGAATAGTAGGAGAAATGACATTTCAAACATGAAGAGCTGCAGGCTATTGTGGTCACCAAATCTTTGGAGTTCCGTCTAGGCGTGTATTTGAGTAGATTCCCAGATATGTCCCTCTTGTGCATGAAGGTAGCTTGATGAAAGTATTCGCGAATAAGTCAAAGTTCCCAAAGGCTGCAGAGAGTTCTAAGTCAATAGTTGGTTGAGGGAACCAACATAACTCCATAACATCCTGACAGCAGGCTGAGAAAGAGAACATATTTTCCTGACACTGAATGAGAATATAGGTTCATAAAACAATGACAGTAAGCTAAGGGATAAGGCAGGTTCCTGATACATTGGTAGTTCGCTGAAGGACTGAATAGAACTCAGGTAATATAACTTCCTCATATGTCTCCAGCGAGTTGAGGGATATGAGATACCTTTCTAGCATCGTGTACCCTACAGAAAGAGAAACATACTGGCAGGTGCTTAAGGTGTACGGCACAAAGGTTGCTTTGCCGTGTGACACTAACTGACAAATGTTGATCCATATTTCCCAAATCAGAATGGATTTAAACTTAAAAAGGACATGGGCAAGTAGATATGAGGTGGGGGAAAGCTCACGTCTATACACTTCCTAGTTATAATATGAAGACAGAGCCTGCCTTACTCAATGTGTAGTGTTAAGATTTAACTTTAAATCCTGACCTGTATTATCTTGTATGTTGTACGTTTTATAGAAGTGACAAAAATGTCTTAGTCAGCAAGTATGTTATTACAAAGACAACACTAAAATAAGATGATCAAGCAAAGCGTATAGATGATATTTAAATGGACGGAAAGTCTGCCGCCTTTCGTGCTGTGCCGTGAACATACGGAGCAACATCATCGTAGATCTCTAGGTAGAGACAAGGACAAAGAAAAGAAAGGCAATTAATGGAATCTAAAGAAACAACCAGAGGAGCTCTTAAAGTCTAGTTAAAATGTTACAATGATCAAGACTGCCAGCATTTGAAAACCACTCACCTTATCCGGTTTAGTTCTGGGGACCCTGCGCGTAATAATAACAGTATTTCCGTGATAGAGAACGTCGTACTCGTGTCCAAATGGTCACTCATAGTAAGAGGCGGCGCGGGGGAGGAGAGAGAGTAACATGACTATTCCGCACACGCCCGTCTCAAGCCAGACGTAACGGTATACCGGTCCCGGTGTCTAGTTCCTCCCGAGCAGTACATCGCTCTAACCCGAGCAGCTCACTGTGCCTCCGAAGCAACTACTCACTAACGGTGGTCAGTGGCCTCCAGCCGTGGCTCGGCCAGATGTAGTAATCTTGCCAGTTCCCTAAATAAAGCTCAGGAAATATTTCTGGATGATGATGACAATAGTGGGATTGGACAATGAGAGGCGCTCCGACGTGCGTCCGGAGAACTGGGCCGGTGGCGGTGGTCCGTCCGTCGTCCCTCGGCCGCCGCCTCGCCGTCCTCCGCCCGGCCGTTAATCGGGCCGACCAGGCCTGGTGTTTTTTTTATTAACCAGGTGAGGTGCTCCTTTCTTCGATGAGGAAACGTTGGCCGGAAGTGGCCGCCCACTACGCTGGTGTCTCCGGATGAGGAAAACGCTACTGTAAGTGGTCAACGTCACCACCGAGAAGAGCAACCAGTGAGACGCACCGGCCAGGACCGGGCTTGGTCAGGGACTGGCAGGCCATGGCGGCATCCGGAAAGCGTGCCACGGAGAGAGAACCTAGAGAAAAACCACACACTCTCACACACAGAGAGCCTCAGACTGGGTTCTCAACGGTCAAATTATAAATAGGCTTTATCGCCGTAATTGTGCTACTTGTCACCTTTCTGGGAGTCTCAGTGACTAATCCTATCGGTGCGCTAGTAGTATAATAGTGACTCCAGTAGGTATTGTAGTTCGTGGGAGTGTGCCTGTGGGGATGGTGCTACTGCTGTTAGCTGACATCCTGACGACATACCGTGAAACATACCACCTCGGGCGGTCAATGAGGCTGCACATGTGTCTTATCGATTTATTGGTCTAGATTATCTGATTACAATGGGACTCAGTTATATATATATACGTAAATAGGAAAGTGAGTGGAGGCGGATACAAATAGAAGATGATATATATCATGGGAGAAGTGAAAAGGAAGAAAAGGATTAAGACAAAAAAGTGGAGAAGAACAACAAAGAGAAGTGGAAGACTAAGCGGGAGACCCCACCAACGCCGACGCAGAATTCGGACCTCTCGATGCACACCACGCTCTACGATGTCGATTTTCTTCATCGTAGAGCGTTCCTACCACCTCGACAGGGAAGGTAGAGGAGGAGGGGGACAGGGAAGTAGAAGATGAGGGTGATAGGGAGGACAGGAGAAGAGGGAGGTAGAGGAGGAGGGTGAAGACCTCGTTCAAAGTTTACGACGAACACAGACGGTGTGCGTTGTAGACCGCGTCGGTATGCGTCGTAAACCTTGTCCCATCGGCGCAACGCAGTCGCATCTCCAGACGCAGGACTGAATTATACGACGTAACTCGCATCGTATGATAGAATGCGTCGGGAGCCCGGTTGGTTTGCGGCTTTATAATGTAAAGAACATAATAGACAGGAGAAGGGAAAGGTGGAAACGAAGGACAGGGAGGATAGGAGAAGGGGGGTAGAGGAGGGGGACAGGGAGGACAGAAGAGGAGGCGATAGCTATGGATTGAGAATGACCAGAACACCAAGGAGATGAGGAAAAGGACAGGGATTACAGGAAAAGGGGATGGTAAAGGAGGAGAGGACAGGGAGGACAGGAGAAGGGGGAAAGTAGAGGAGGAGAGGACAGGGAAGACAGGAGAAGGGGGGAAGTAGAGGAGGAGAGGACAGGGAGGATGAAGAAAAGAAGAGGGAGGACAGGAAGGACAGGAAAAGGGGATGGTAGAGGAGGAGAGGACAGGGAGGACAGGAGAAGGGGGAAAGTAGAGGAGGAGAGGACAGGGAGGACAGGAGAAGGGAGAAAGTAGAAGAGGAGAGGACAGGGAAGACAGGAGAAGGGAAAGGTGGAAACGAAGGACAGGGAGGATAGGAGAAGGGGGATAGAGGAGGGGGACAGGGAGGACAGAAAAAGGGGGAGGTAGAGGAGGAGGGGACAGAAAGAACCGTAGAAAGAAGGAGGTAGAGGAGAAGGACATGGAGGACAGGAGGAGGTAGAGAAGGAGGGGAGGACAGGAGAAAGGAAGAGGTATACAGGAAGAGGGAGACAGGGAGGACAGAAGAGGAGAGGTGAAGGGCGAGGCAGAGGAGGAAGGTGATAGGGCGGACAGGAGAAGGGGGAGGTAGAGTAGGAGTACAGGGAGGGCAGAGAAGGAGGACATGGAGGAGGAAGAAGAAAGGTAGGAGAGAAATATGATGATTTAATCATATTTGAAGAAAATACAATTTCCAGATTTCCGACGACCTAATAAATTATTCCTTTCCTAGGGATGTGGTAAGGAAGACGAATACTATGTCATAGACGAAGTGAGCAATTTGATATTAGAACATTCTCCGTGATGCCCAAGCGAAATAATATTGGCTTAGATCCTGTAGGTGACGCTTTCACTTAATCTCCCTTGGGCCTGTAGGAAAGAATATTGGAGGACAGGATGTGTGCTATTACCCAATGCGGCGAGGTGGGTATTTGCCTGTCGCAGTGTCCTATCTCTGAGAGCTGCTCGAAATGGAGCAGATCCACAGCTGGCCTGTTTTCATAGATACATTCGGCCTGGGCGTACCTGTATACCTTGGTCCCCCGAAGAGTAAAATCACCAGGGAAATGGAACATAGATGGGAGTTTCCTCTGTTGACGCAAGACTGTGAAGGCCTGTTGGAAAGCAGCCACTGGGGCCCCCGTGCAGGGAGGGTGAGCCGGGGAGGGCGGCGGGCGGCCATAGCAACTCTCACTAATGACCCATTCTGGAAATATCGGCAAAACACGGCTGAGTTGTAGGAGACCCAACATCACCTCCAGCTCCCATGCAGTGTGGACAGCGGCAGAAGCGCCAAGAAAATGATTGATCGTATTACTGCATATTCCATTAAGAGACAATCATCTGTACTAGTGACAGTCCGATGGTATTTCCAGATAGAATCAGGAGATGAAAAAAACAGGCAGAGAGAAGCCCGGCTGGAAACTTGTGGAATAGGACGACAATGAGGTAGAAAATGCATGTAAAAGCAAACCAGGCATGTTTTAAGAAGGAATATGGACAGTCATTGCCATCGTCGGCCCGCGACGAACGAAGCTTGCACGATTAGTCAGCATCGTTTTGTTCATGTCCGAAGCAATTCCCAGTCTGTAAATGGATGTTAATTGACAGCACAAAATCCCTACAGTATCCGTGTTAAGTACATCGGTTAAAAATACCCAACTTGAAATGCCACGTAATATGACTACTTAACATTTCCAATTTCAGTTCCAGTAGTAAGCTACGGCCGTCACAGACGTTGGAGTTGCTCCCCCACTCCCCCTTTACCACTGTCTCTCCCGTCGTCTTCTGGCCGCTCATTAATGGTTAACAACTAATTAATCAGAGATCGGAAGCTCAAATTTCTCTGCCACATGGGAGCATAAGAAGCACGTGCGATTTTTGGGACGACAGACAAAGCCCCTGTGTTCAAAAAGAAACCATTGAAGTTTTTAATTCCCTACCTATCTTTCATTCATTGATGCTCAAGATTATCTCTCCTATTCTGTCTCGGTAATTCAGTATTGAATTCCCCGCAGTCTTTATCTACAGCTTCTAAGCTATTCTCTTCTGTGCTATTCGTGTCATTTTTCAAAGGATGTATTAATTTTACTCCGTAGACATCATATATCACTTTACAACTTGATATGATATCATTTAAGGTACATGAGTACATACAATTTAAATTGGCCAGTTGTTATCATGATGGAATAAAGGTAGATATTTCTCTTTCCTGCGTTAATGCCATAACTTCACTTAGATTTATCTTTTTGTTGTATGCGTCATACTTAGCGCTTGTCGTCTAGATATATAATCGTTTTCCTAGTCCATCATCTTCCGTTATCTTTAACACTAACATTTTCTCTTTGTTCATTCCAGAAGTAGCCATAGGTTATTGGAGGACCTATATTTAGAAACCACCTTTACATACAACATTTCCCAACAAATACTGTTATAAGTCCGGTGTCCACTGAGCTAAAAAAAAACGTCTACGAGTGGCCATACGATCCACCTCCCGCCCAAAATTCAAATTGCGTCGGAAGTTCAGCTGAATTCGTAGTATTTAATCATGTTTCTACTGAAGACTATAATTTGCATATCAGAAGACTATAATTTTTTCTCATTGAAAAACTTAATCGCAGGGTGTCTACGACAATCTAACATGTTAGATTGTTGCACACTATCGATGAAGTCAGTGTCTTTGATGCAGATATTCGGTGTATTCAGCTTCACCCACTCTGCACAGACATTTGTCTATGGCACAGACCTTCCCGATGCGTCTACACTTTTGGACATCCTGCATTGTATAATGTAATGTCTACATTTTTATCGTAGTAGGTAGACACCCAGCTTTAGTGACAGCTGTCTAATGTAAATAGTAAGATGCAACTGGAAAAGTTATTCGACTCTTAGAAAATGTATTTAATATGTTTGAATACTCCATCTGGCTTTCCAGGCTCAACTTGATGAATCTAAAGACCCTTCCTCCCTTTTTATTTTTTTTTTCATTGTCTTATTTATCTTTCCTCTTCTCCTTCCTGTTTTATCCTGTTTTCACTCTCCTTTCTATTGCTTCTTCTGTTTGTTGTCTCATACCTTGCCAACAATACATATCCTATTTATCCATATGAAAGCCGTATTCTACTTGACAGAATAAGGCCTTTTCTGCTACCTCACGGGCACTTTAGGAACAATTTTATGTACACAATGCACGGCGCTTACGTCGAGTCTCTAACCATGTATGATATTTCTTTTCTAATAGTCAAAAGGTGAGCAATAAATACAGCATTATCATAATTTTGATCTGTGTGGCCGTATTCTCCATACCAATAAATTTACTTCGTGTTAACTACACGTAGAATATGGCTATCAAAAATCATGGTAATATCGTGTAAATACCGGATTAGGCGTTTTATGATTGCCTATTCTTTTGTCTGTCCATCTGCCTGTCCACTCGTTCACCAAACGTTCATCCCCTTCATGTGGTTACCTTACATCTACACCCTCACTTCTTATCGGTGCTGGCCTGTCGCTGTCGGTGAAGCTTAACCAATATACGCCCGAGCCTCACCAGACCAGGCGAGAAGGTCTTGGGCGGCCAACTGCCGCGGGTGGCGCGCGCAGAAAAGAGGGGGCCCAATATCCGCTTTCAGCAGACAATCACCCAAGGTCGGTCACGTGGTTAGAGGGTACGAGAGAGGGGCAATTGGTCGGAAACCTTGTGTATGGGAAGCCCTGCGGGCGAGGGCTGCGGTGCAAGTACCTAATTACAAGTTCAAGATGAAACATCGGACGACGCCGAGAAATAACCTGAGGGGGCACCTGCCCGGGCCTAGGTAGGTTGCCCCCTGGTCGGCGCCTGGCCCAGGCTCACATGGGGAGGGGCGGGCTCATAGTCAGTCCGTCACCATGTGGGTGGAGCCTTGCCTTGTAATAGGCGGCTCTTTTCATCGTAGGTGGTACCTCGGCGGGTGGAGGTGGCACGGTCGATATTGTTATTTAAGTGAACAACTAACTATTGGTGGAGAAAGAGATTCTTTTTCAAGATACAGCTGAATCTCTGGCGTACTGCAAATCATCACTACGCCGCAAGTGCAGAGGGTTTTGATGCTTAAATTCAAAGTTTCAACAGGAAATTTCCTTACTATGTTCAACAACAGCTTACCCCGTATTAAGGCCCCCTTTTAAGGGAACAGATTTCCTTTTTTATCAAAGAGACTGTCCCTCTAATGCAACCACCCGATGCCTGAACTCCGTGTGGTTGTAATATGTCTGCTGTGCAGGTAAATGAAACTTGCATAAAAATGTACAGTAGAACCCCGCGTAAGCGGGCACCCTCCGTTCCGGCAAATAGTGACCGCTTATGCGAGGTGGCCGCTTACACGGGGTTGAAATAAACATCTAATAGAGGGAACCGTTCCGAGCAAAGGTGTCCGTTAACGCGGGGTGTCCGCTCACGCGGGGTGTCCGTTAGGCGAGGATCTACTGTATTTCAATTTGTTATACACCTTATACGAAGCCTCCATAGGAAACCTATCGAACCTACAGGTCACTACTAAGTGGAATACGGAAAGCCGTATTTTCCAAGGAGAATACTGAACAAATAGTGAATTACTGCGCGTCAACTACGCGGAGAATACGGCCATGGATAGTCAAAATCATGGTAATCATTGTGTATATATCTAGAAGTTGATCTCCAATATACTCCCATCAGTTACACCGTAGACCCTACTTGGTTGTGGCCCGTCATCCACTTGACAGGTAGGCAGTAAAGTACTTAATCCAACCGTCTACCTACAAGAAGGCTGTAACTCCTACGGTATTGAGTAAGAGATAATTGCCGGCGCTCACCCATCGCTCAAGCACGGCTCATAGACTGAGTGAGCAGCTCACTGAGTTCAGGACCTGCCGCCAGGCGCCGCCTGTGTACCCAGGTGCACAGCGCCGCAGACGGCAAGATGAGCTCGGATGCAAATATTATTTCAGACCATCTTGACCCAGGAGTTCGGCGCCTGGTGTTCCAAAGCACACACAAGGCCGCGATGACTCGACGGAGATATTCAACCACGGAAGGGAAATTTCAGGAGTGAAGGATGTAGCAGGCTTTAAGGGACTTTAACAGGCTTGACTGTTAGTATCATCCTAGTTGCTATAAGTCAGGTGAGGGAAATTTTGACTCATTATCTAGGAATGCATTAGAAAGGTAAAGCGTACCTTTTGTGAAAGGAGTCTACATTTTAAAAATGATAGCAGGAACTGTTTATTAAAATCAGTGATCAAGGAACAATGATCTCAGGTTGTTCTCCATTCATCACTTATCATTTGAAAGTTACATTAGATTCAGGCAATTTTTTTTCTTCAATACTTTACTGAGTTATTACAAAGACATTCTGCCGGATGGAAGGCTTTGTGTGTCTTAACATTACAGCTTATACATACATTCCTTTCATCAGTGGTAGATAGGGTGAGAGATGATAAATGATGAGATGAGATGAACACATGAGCTTAAAAGGAAAGGAATATATGCATTACCAAAATATGTGACGTAAAGGATAAACGGATTGTGGTACACCCAACAAGAAAGCATTCTTATTGTTGCGTTCTTTACAATATAGATCGAGTGTGGTGTCTTCCTGAGATATCCCGCAGTCTAGCGTAGGCGTGAAATATCTATGACACTGAAAGGCGTGCGGTGGGTACTGATAGTGTTACTTTATCAGGTAGGTCCGTTGTCGAGGCGCCTCAGTTAAAGTAATAGGCGCGGTAGTTTTTTGGTACGATTGAGAAATTCAAGAATCTTCTCTCATAAAACTCGATCAGACACTGATCTTGATGGGAAACGTCTGTTTCAATGTTATTCTTGTTATGCAATGGTATAGTATGATAGGTTAGAAGTTTAAAAGATCACTTTAAAACGGAGTTTAAAGTCAAAACCATATGATCTAGAATTACGTTATTAAAACAATATTGTGAAATATGACGCCATTTGTTCGAGTTAAATATTCGTTCCAGATGATTCTGCATTGAAACGAGCAGATTTATTCAGCTGAGCATGGTCAACCTAAATAACGGTTTTGATAGAAAAAAAACAGAGATTAACTGCAGCTTATTTCGTTAAATGGATACTCAGTGGATTGTAAGTACCTATTAGCATATATGGAATAAAGAAGTGGTTCTGACACGCTGTTGTATTTTCAGAATTTTATCATCATAGAACATGGTCTCCAAGCAAATGATCTATCTTAATCTACATAGGGTATATCCCTGCTGGGTCATGAAACCAATATGTTGCAAAGTTGAAGCCCCAGGCCACTTTATTGATGAAATAACGTGATAATGAAAGTTAATTATCTGTAGGGTCAATAACGGTATCTAGTGAAACACTGCTGTGATTAATCAAATTTCTGATAATTGCCCATAGATCCTGAAATATCTACTAGTGTTTCGCCCTACTTTACAATTTGGACGAACTTCTGAAATGCCTTACATTATTCTCACCCAAGTCTGAATCATACTTCCAGGGTCCTCCGGGGAATAAATCTTGACTACGCGCTCTCCCACCATTTCTTCAGCTCACAAATCCCAACGTGTACGATTTACTTTGGATGTTAGATTGAATACTCATTTTCTGATACAAAGTCCACGCCGAACTGCCCATTGTCAACTCACTGGCACTTATTGCTAATGTGCAGTCGATTGTTTTCCTCAGCACTGAAAGTTTGACACAAGGGTATTTTGGAGAACAGGATCCTCAGGCTAGACTCCTGACACGCTTCATCGAGTTGAACTCTCTCTAAATCTGTCCACTTAAGCTAGGCATTATACGTACCATAAAACCTAAAGATAAATTTATCGTACAGTAAATAACGATGGTGAATCATTAGACTGGAATGCTATGCCCTTCATTATTGTCCAGCTTTGAACCAGACAATTGCAAAACGAAACTAGAACTACCTATTCTGCTGATTCAAGACAGAAAACCATCCGCTTTCATTATCCACCTTATACAAAGTGTCCATAGAAAAAACATACGAAGTGTGTATCACCATACCAAGAGCATACAGATAAGTTGTATGCTCCGGGTCTCGATAAACAGAGCATACTGAAAAATAGTCCTTACTGATATATAGTGCGTACCTAAAATGAACAAATATCGGTACGCCACTTGTCAGGAAAAGGTGGATAATGAATATAATATAGACTTCTTTCAGATGGAAGTGGTTGTATGTTCCTCGATGTTGACTCTGCGTAATATCCTCGCATGCGCTCGGATATCACTACGCTCCTCGGAGAATACAGCCGCTTATATCTGAATCCAGTCAATATTGTTTATCTATACAGAGGGGCCATCAATATGCACCAGGGGCCCGGTGTTTCGCAACAGGCCGTAAGCGACCTGCCTCTTGTGGCGGTGATGAGAAATCTACAATGTCAGCACTCCTCTTGTTGCGTCATAATACTCGTTGAGGTAATGCCATATAACTTTGTTATCCATCTCATACAAAGTCTCCATGGAAAACACATAGGGAGTTTGTACTGACATGGAAGAATGCCGAACCAGGCCGTTGTATTTTTTTTCCTACCCCTAATATAAAATCCCATAGGCTTGACATTGAGTTTCCGTATGCCTCGCTGACTGGGATACGGAGCTTTATATGCCACTAGTGGCATACAGAATTGTTATCACATGATATTCCAAAATTGAGGAGACACGGTAGGATAAAATCAAAACCTGATTCGTTTTAATCGTGGCCACCGCATGCCACTCCCGGAATTTTGGTTCCGGACTTCACTCGGCTTCGCCTCGTGAAATCACTACGCCAAACTCCAGTCGTGGCATACGGTTGCCAAGATTGAAACTCATCCAGTTTTACGATAGTTCCTACCCTGAATAAATTTGAAAAAAAGATACCAGAAATACCAGACGCATACGGTAGTGTTTGTATGCGCCGGGTTGCGACTTTTTAAAATGTTTTTTTTCTCATTTCTCTTATATAACAGATCTTCCAAGGAATACATGTGCATACTATTACACTCCTGTAGGGGCTCGTGGAATAGTTTAAGCTTATGCATGAAGACCCTTTTTGGTACGCCAACGAGACCCGTGGGCGATGGGAGTTAACTTTATTCAACACGTACAGACGACCTTTGTTTAGGTAGAGCAGTATACCGGACGAACGAGCTTGAATATATTATTAAACCATAACCCTCCTACGTAGAACCCTTGTGCTCTGTCCTTTCGATGGCATAAGTTATTCAACAGCCTCCTATTTTTCTATTGGGAGATGGGTGTGTGCCCTCTCTTGGCCTGACTGATACAGTCAGTTTATTTCTGTTTAATTGACGCCAATGTACGCATAAATATATAAGTTTTTACGTCATGGTTTCATAGCTATATATGTATGTTAATCCCGGGACTAATATCCTTAACTTCCGTGAGTCCGCGCACGTATATAAGGTCCTGGACACACGTATATAAGGTCCTTGACACACATATACAAGGTCCTTGACACACGTATACAAGGTCCTTGACACACGTATATAAGGTCCTGGACACACATATATAAGGTCCTGGACACACGTATATAAGGTCCTTGACACACGTATACAAGGTCCTTGACACACGTATATAAGGTCCTGGACACACATGTATAAGGTCCTGGACACACGTATATAAGGTCCTGGACACACGTATATAAGGTCCTGGACACACGTATACAAGGTCCTTGACACACGTATATAAGGTCCTGGACACACGTGTATAAGGTCCTGGACACACGTATATAAGGTCCTTGACACACATATACAAGGTCCTTGACACACGTATATAAGGTCCTGGACGCACGTATATAAGGTCCTTGACACACGTATATAAGGTCCTGGACACACGTATATAAGGTCCTGGACACACGTATATAAGGTCCTTGACACACATATACAAGGTCCTTGACACACGTATATAAGGTCCTGGACGCACGTATATAAGGTCCTGGACACACGTATATAAGGTCCGCTTATTTTCCAATCTCTGGACCATCCTGGACGCTAAGCGGTGGGCAAAGGTTGTGGAGTTAACTGCCTCGTTTACCATATCATCACCACTATTATTTTCATTTCATTTGCCATAAACCAGTCCGTGTCATATGAAAAATATAATCCTATATTAGCATTTTTATCAGATAACTTTCTGAAACCTGATTGGGTACTATTTAAATTATTACGCATAAAACCCCAGCTTTCTGTTGTTTTTAACCGTTTTTAATAGCTTTCACCTAATCAATAGGTGAGTGCAGAAGTGTAATAGAATGTACAGAAGGTTCTCCGGTTGTCTTTCCGTTTAGAATACGATATGATATATCGGATCATATTAACATACGGAAAAATAGTGCGTACCAAATAGGTACGTAGATAAAGGATATTAATATCAGTTCGTAACCTGTTGGGAAAAGGCGGATAATATATTGAATATAGACTAGTTTCAGATAAAGGTGGTCGTATACTCTTTGGAGTATTTCCATTCAATATCCTCGCATGCACTCGGATGTTACTACGCGTCAATCCCTCTGAGCATACACCCGCCTGTTTCTGAAACCAGTCAATATTG
Organism: Alentia gelatinosa; assembly: GCA_950022655.1. Lineage (NCBI taxonomy): Eukaryota > Metazoa > Annelida > Polychaeta > Phyllodocida > Polynoidae > Alentia > Alentia gelatinosa. The sequence goes on along the minus strand of OX465588.1, from coordinate 42,793,141 downwards.
TGAATAGTCTCTCTGCGACATACGAAAAAGTCCAGGACAGTATCGAAATTGGCGAAAATGTATAATGGACACTAAATAGAAATTGGCACTTGCAGATAATCCAGAGCGTATGTCTAGAGGTACGTTGATAGGAATTAACAGCAGGAAATCCGCCATTATCTGTCATGATCCCACTGTTCTTGCTTACTCCGTTATCACGGCACAAGTGGCGCCTCCAGTGACAGGCCTGGCGGGCCTTCGTCTATGACGACAGACCCTGCTTTGTGGCCGTTTTAATTATTTGCCGTCGCTATCGGTTTCCCACTGACCTGGTGGCGTTGTTTAATCAAGTGTCCCCGATGGTGGGCACATTTCAATGGCGGCCTGCCTCGCCGTCCGTCTCTTTCATTCCCTTCACGTGCAGGCTCGTCGCCCTTTCCAGGCCCGAGACCACCATCAAAGCTCCGAGGACAAATCTCGCCCAGTCACGCGCCCACGTGACATCAATTCTCGTCGTCATTGGGCGTGTTATCACAGTGCGCAGGTGCACGACGACCGGAAGTCGGGGCGGCCGTGGGCATGCGCAGAAGTGACCGGGGGTCTTGAATGATGGGGGTCTGTTGGCTGGGGTTGGCAAGAAACGTGACTGGAGCATAGTGAGTTGATACTGTGTATACTTTAGAAGTGTACACTGGCTACCATCACAGACAACCAGCCAGCCAGCCTATTACTAGATTTACCCTTTGTGCACTCTCTACATACACCATCCACGCACAGATATCTATAATGCATATATTCTGCGGATATCGATCACATACCACCATACTAAATTGGACCTTATAAAACGTAACGACATCATTACAGATAATAACTACCTATACAAGTTTCTTTTAAAAGTGTATGATACGAAATTGCATTGCACAGGTCTGCATTAGCGTGAAACTGATTTACAATATGAATTTATTCTCAATGTATTTCAGGCACAATTGATTACGTTTGTATAGCTTATAACTATACAAGGTTCCGATGTACATAATGTAACAGAGAAGGTCTAGCACTCTGGGTAGATGGGTTGACCCTCTAAGGTTCCGAGTGCCAACAAATGTGTGTGTTTGTAAGTTTGAAACCTATACGGCACATTGACAAGAATATTTCTGATTTGATGTGCAGCTGGAATAAATTTATCCTGATTTCTAGGGAAAGTGACTTTCTGACCTTAGTGGCTGACATTTCCAGTCTATATAGGTTCCAAACGATAGTGTGCAATAAACAAACATTTAAAATAGATAAATATGCAAATGGCACAATGCTCATGTATTCTCATGTTGTCATAGTAAGTTCGGGTTACTAGGAATGGTAGCGATTGATTGTTCAGGTCTGATATAGTCGTCAGGTGGTGCCCGATCATGGAATCCCGGCCGTTGTAGTCTCAACCCCAGAAAATACTTAAGTGTTTAAATTCGACGACTTTTTTTTAATAGAAATGAGTCTTTACAGAATCACCAGCAGCCTAGACGACTAATTCAAGCCAGCTTGAAATAATCGTCAGATGCCAAATGATGTACATAATCGCTAGGTGGTGCCAAATTCCATAATCTGACATAATCAGACGAGCTGTGGTCGAAGCATACTTGGAGTTTACACTAGACGATTTCTTGCATTTTACTGCTGAAAGTCGTCAGCTGGTGCTAAATCTAAGAATCGCCGCCTATAATCATCTAGTGTAAACGCGAGTGGGCCTACCCTATATACTACAGCTACCCCTGCAATCGAGTGACCGGGCATGAAATTCACAGAGCATGGCTGAAGGCCTGGTATAGGGCAGGTCTAGGGACATGGCAAGCAACATTCATCACAACCTGCCTCCTATGGGAATGGGCCGGAGGTGGTAGGCTAGGGATATCCTGGATGGGTGACTCTTATGACCAGGATGAGGAGGCTGTAGTTGGGAAGCCAGCCCCGAAACCTGGAAAATGGCGGGGTCGCTACCACCCAGCACGCCGGCCGACCAGCGGTCAGAAATGAAATAGCGCCGCTGTGGTATATTAGATAAATTCTCCGTCGCCTGCTGACTTTCCGCATTTGTCGGCGTTGCGCGGAGTGAGGCGGTTGAGGTTGTCGGCAGAGGACGGACCTGTCACAGCCTGTTAGTCAGACTGTACACATAAATGCCCATTGGTAGCCTTTCAACCCACCACCCGGCTCTCCCACGGCGCTACCGCCCGATGGCTGACCGGACCAGGATTGCCCAATTTTCCCCCCGCCCCTTGGCCGGCCTCTCTCCCCACCTCCAAGCCAGGGTGTGTGAAAGCGAGGTGACCGCATGTGAAAGACCACTGAGGCCAGCGATGAAAGAGTGGCCACTGGAAGCCAGTGGATGAAGCCAAGACTACTGGAAGCCAGGGACGGGAGGCAGCCAGAGGCTAGAAGCCAAATCTCTCGGCTAGACCGTTACGGTTACAGTCAGTAAGCATCAGGCACACAATTTAGCATCCGGTACTGGCACATGCCTGCCTCCGAGGCAGTTCGGTAACGACATTCACGTACGTTTTATTTTTCTGTCCGCCCAGAAAACGCTCATAAAGCACATTGGGTTTAATCAATAGTAATGGGCGTTTGATACGAGATTCCAACAGCTGTCTAATGTCTGAAAGTAGAGTCAATTTACACAGAGTCACTTTTTCAATTCCTTCACACACAGATACACACATGCTATACCGAAATATCAATGTCAGACAGCTTCAGTAGTATTACTAAAGTGATGTTAACAGGAGAACACCTACTTACTAATTTTATCAATTTATATGCTTGTAGAAAAGCATCATGAAGAGTAACAAATGTGTATAAAAACTATTATAGCTTTACCCGCGCTTTATGCCCAGTAATCGAACACAGAACATGGTATTTTTATGTGTCATATATGGATATTTGTGTAGATTCTTCCTCAGCATTCCTTAAACTGGTCGCATTTATAAAGAATGACCCAAGCGTAAGATTTCCTCAAAATGTACAATCCCATGTAATTGGGTCATTGTTTATATAATCATCTGTGTATCCTTTAATAGTGATCATGTTGAGAAGGGGGTATCTTTCATGTTATTTTAATTATTCTCATTATGAATTTGATATAATTGATTCTGTATTAGAATCCGGTCAATACCATAATGTAAGGCCTGGCGTCCACCTACTACGATAGAAATTTAGACCTACCAATATGGCACCGATACAAACACTAAATATCGGAGACATATTGGGAAGGTGCAAAATCGTAGACATATGTCTAGACATGCCAATCCATTGTATGGGGTTTTTATCTGTGTCTAATCGCAGAAACTTGGTCAACTGGCCCGATTTTAGGTGACCTTCCTACTCGATTTTGGTTTTTTATCGGAAGGTGCATCGTAGACCATATCGGAGCCATATCGTAGTAGGTGGACGCCGGGCCTTACACTGTCTGTCTGTCTGTCTGTCACCCTTGTGCCATATAATCCTGACAGTTGCTGCGGTGTAGATCACCATGCAACCCAGCAGGGTGCCTCGTCCAGAATCGTATACCTTTCTTGGGCTCCAGTCTGGAAGGGTATTAACATGACCTGATATTGTACTCATATCACCTTTTGATAGAGTGATCTGTCTAGACACGGTCAATAGCCTCCTGGCTACCTGAAGCATAGAAAGGTTGATACGTGCATCGTAATGCAGGTAGAGGGGCAACGCATATACTGAAACACGCTCTAGATAGAGCTGCAATGGAATATTTTTAGTCTTCAGTGCATTACATATCGTATTCAAACACTACCCCTATATAGATAAAAAAAACACCAGGGATCACTAGTAATGTAATAAGGTATGTGAGACACATCACAAAACACATGTGCATCCTTTTTTCAATGTTAATTGACTTGGCTTTAGATATTTTAGGCCTGGCGTCCACCTACTACGATAGAAATTTATACCTACCAATATGGCACCGATACAGAAAGCAAATATCGGAGACATATCGGGAAGGTTCAAAATCGTAGACATATGTCTAGACATGCCAATCCACCACACATTGTAATGGGTCTTTTTCTGTGCCTTATCGCAGAAAAGTGGTCAACTGCCCCGATAATAGGTGATTTCCGACGCGATTTTAATTGTCTATCGGGAGATGCATCGTAGACCATGTGGGAGCCATATCGTAGTAGGTGGACGCCGGGCCTTAGTCGACCATGCATTCGGGCCCTCATATGATGAAGAGGGAACAAGGTGGGAGGAAGGATTATATATGAGCGCAATTATCTAAATTTGAAAATAGATTAGATAAGAAAATGAAAAAAATATTTAATGAGATTCAAACCAAAATAAGTGAATTTAAATGAGCAGCATATTGATTTTGGTTATGCTTGTATTGCTATGAAGGCTAATTGTTAGAGAAACAGAATAATCACTGCTGTTTATGCTGCGGAAAAGGCTTTTTATGGTACCGCTGCGACTGCCGGGACCACCCACCAACTCATACATTCAGGATAATTCTAAATGAAAAGCTGGGTCTCCGACCGATAAATGCACTGTGCCCAGTGGAGTATACGCTCCACAGGTATACCACACACTGAAATGATTAACTAGCTCTATGTATATGCGTTTCACAACGTTCATCGACCGCTATCGACATTGACATCCCTAGGTTTGCTCAATTTGTGTCTAGCTTTTTGCAGCAGACACTGAGGGACCCCATCCTAAAGAATAGTACCTGGGCCTCTATACAAAGCACCATACTAGACGCGTTATAATATTCAAGCGAATGCAAGGATAGAACATAGATTCTATTCCTAGAGGATTACCATAGATCTTATCTGAAACCAGTTTATATTGTATCTATTATATGGCAATATATTGCAAATTTAAGATATAAAAGCTCAGACAAAATGACTGCCGATGTTCTCACGTACTATTTTGTACACAATGGACTTCATTTCCCCGTAATCTGTGCCCCGTGTAGGCCGATCACCCGTAATCTCCGCACGGCGAATAACACAGTCCCTCTAGGTTTAGTATGAATACTCCGTATTCGGTTGATAATAAACGAAAACAGTCGAATCAGGTTGATACAAAGATAATGCGTATTGCATGACTATTCCAGAACTTCATGCTAAGCTACATGCGGCCGACATTGACGAATCAAACCACAAATAGTCGAATCATTGAGGGCCGTGGTTTAAGCATGCCCGCTTCAAACCGCCAGCCAGCACGCACAGCTCTAGCCATAGCTCCACGGGACGTCCACCATTTTGCTTTAGTAAATAACGCCCATCATCCCATCATATCTCGTTATAAGGCCAAAGAGGACACAGCCGTACATACGTGATAATGCAGCCTGGCGCCGGCGACCATGCAGTACCCTGATCATTAGGCGCCGTCTACAACGGCAAGGACTTGAAATATTCCTCTGTGCTTTAAACACTCGTTACTGCCGTCTCAGGAACAGTCCCCTTTTAGTTTGTTATATTTCTTAGTGTGGTTTTATTTGCTTCCTCTCTCTCTGTGCGGAAGTTGCGGTGACGGGTGTTTGCTTGAGACGGTCGACGTAAATGATGTCTTTCACTTTATGTATGAGTCTGTGGTTGCTGGGTGTATGTTCGGTCTGGGAAAGATGAGAGGTTGGGCGGTTCGGTGACAAGGTTGACGTCGGTGATACGTTATAAGAGGCGTTGCTGCTCCACGGACTATAAGTCATGGGGTTGGACCTTAAGTCATACAAGAAGTGAAGGGCCGCTTTGTTAAGTGTAATGCACACGATGGTGTTCATGTACCTCACTGGGTGTTTGTTTGAGACAAATACTGCTGAGATTCTTTACTGGAACATAATCTCTTCGTCTGAATTATAGGGTTTTCGTTTCCCTGAGACAAATTTCCCACTGCAATTGTCGGCGACAATTACACCTAGTAAGGTACAGATTCTGAAGAGATTTTGAATTTAAACACGTTTAGAATGTATAGAGACATTTTGGTAAGACAAATGGACCCACTGCTGAGTCGCCAATTAAGTACCTCACCTAGTCAATAGGAAGTCAGCAAGCAGGATCACATGTTTTCAAAACATTCATCTCAAGGGTACTAGAGTCCCAGGGTGAGTGTTTACTGTGTCAGAGACTATGTACTAGGTGTGTCCTTAAGACTGGTAAAAGCATCTTGACATGGCAATTTCGTACTAAAGGAGAATTGTCTGAGACCAGGGGAAGGTATGAAGTTACACCCGTCTGAGGTACATTAGGCTCCACGTTTGTATGCCTCATAGTAAATATGAAGGTGCTAGGTCAAAGGCGAAGTAAAGTCAGGGGCAAGTTGCTTTAATCCTGTGGACATTCACACAAATAATCAAGTCTAATGGGTTTGGTATTGCATTACATAGATGTAGTTGATTATCGAAATCAAATGATATGCAAGGTATCATCTTGTTCGGATCTAGTAGTCTGCATCAGCAAATAATCTTTTGAGACTGAACATTCTATATATTGACTGCAGACATCTTTCCTGGTCGGTCTGTCGATAGCAATAGATTCTATCCCGACTGATTGCTTGACTTCGCGAATGACTTAATACCCAATGATGTTTTGTGTGACTCATCCCATTTTCAGATGGCTGATTACATTTCATTGGGCAGACAACATGAATCGCTTATTTCGAAATTATTGAATTTCGGATCAGCCAATAGGAGAGACCATCATGGAATTTGTATTTCGTGGTCAGCCAATGAGACTGCTGATCAGCAAGATATATTGATTTCTGATTAACCAAAAGAAGAACTCATTTAGGAATAATGATTTCTGGTTAACCAATAAGAGAGCTCGTTATTGAACATCGATTTTCTGCCACTCGTAAGGCTTGTATATATGGCCATTAACTTTAGCCTAACTGTCTATAGCAGACGTTCATCTTTGTAGAGGAAATCCAAGGAGCCCTGTCCTAAATATTTTGATAAGTCACCGATTTCTGATATTAAAACTGCATCTGCTAACAATACATCCGGCCTGTGTATCAACCTCTCCTAGACATTCCCTCCCTTCCTAGTTATTTCAAATAAATCTGTGACTCACAAGGCTTTCATGGATCAGCGCGTCATACAATATGCTAGAATGCAGTCTTTTATCTAATGTTACGGGTTGACCTTGTAGCATAGACGGAAACATTAGCATAGCCATTAGTAGGACCACCACTACCTACCAGCCATTAAGGATAGGTGATACCTAGCCTGCAATTTGCATCACAATTGACCATCGGTTACCGTGTGTAGAATTCTTGTTTAAGGAGTGTTGGATTTGAAACCATACCAATGCGGCGTTTCTACCAGACTATTCTAGCCATCGATTGTAGCCTTTGACACCCGCGGAATATTTGACACTTCTATGGCACAAAATCATCAGGTAGAAACAGGGATAATGATTTCAGGGAGACTATTATTTATCCCAACAGTGTCTGGCATCACATGACATCTGCCTCACCCATAAAATCAAACTGGGTACATTAAACCCTATCGCGTCAGAGGCACAGGCATGAAAGGACGGGTCCTTTTGTCAGTAAATATTATGTAATACCTACATTCTGTGAAAGTTGCATGTTTATTGAGCCAATATCACCGATTTAATTACATAAAACAATTAATTCGTAAATGATGCCTCTCCAGGCCATCCTTGGCGGCGGACCCACGATTACTACTCGTGATCAGGCGTCTGCCTTCTAATTCCCACAGCAAAACAGAACCTTTCTCTTCCCAAGGGTAATTTCTGCCTAATTTGCACATGTAGGAAATTTGTACAACTATTTTATAAAAAAAAAAACACTTTTGGTTTTAGTCTAGGGAGGGTTAATCATCAGGCTCCTGTGTGTGATGTATACTATTTCTACAGATTTGATGTTTCCTAGCTGGCCAATAATCGGTGTCCTTATTGCAATCGTCAGTTGGAAAAGTCTGCGTTTCAGGGTCAACGCTTCTGCGCAGAGATAAATACCACCACCCATCGACTTTTCATACTGCCGATATATATAATCGTTGCCCATCCCGTCGCAGTTGGAAACACCGCATTAGTCTTCAGAGCAATTTCTCTTTCACTCAGCATACGTGGATTTCATCTTCAAAATCGCTGCTCTTGTACTCTCAATTCCTAATCTGCAGGTGTATTAAAAACCATTGTTCTCCCACCCTTACTTAGCTCTAACTCTCCATACCTGGTCCACATAAAAGAAAATGAACCTCCCTTTTGATAAGAACAACCTCTCTCACATTTTATGTTTATCTTTAATGTTTCTCATTCTTTATACTCTGCCTCCATTACAAATACTACTGGTGGGTCACGAAAGGGATATTGCCTTAATAATATTCAAGCTCGTTCAGCCAATACTGTCCTACCTGACCATAGGTCGTCCATAAGTGTTTAGTAAAGTTGACCCCGTTCTTCCGTCTTCTTGCACGACCCTAAATTATTCAACGAGCTCCTGTTTCCTCACTTTCTGTTCTGTCCCAGACAGCTCCATTTCTCTCGCTCTCCATGCACAGGCTCTGTCGTAAAATGCCTCATCGCTACGATCTATTGACAACGGTGGTCATAGCTTGCCTCTAGTCCCTTACTCTCCCTTCACATGCTCACGTGTACTGAACTTGGCAGACGACAAAGAGTGACTCATGGTCACAAATCACCTCATGCTGTACCATCACGAACCTTCAACGTCTCCCCACCCCACACAACCTCCCTCCTGACGTCGTCAAAGTCGGCAGCATGTCTTCTTCAAGAAAGAACAAATTGTAGAAAGGCTCCACAATAAAGACAAAAACATTTCACAAAACCTGGGCCCCTTGGCAAAGCAGCACGCAAGGAAACAGTGGATTTACGTGTTCACAGACGAGTCGACTTGGCAATGGCCGGCAGCAGATTTGTACTGGAGAGCTGCACAAAAATGCGAAATTTCTCGTTTTACAATAAGGAACAATAGTAAAATCATACAGCATAGCCTCGTCACGGGCACAGGATTCTGATTTCATCGTGAAGGAAAGCTATTCCAAGATTGTCTATTTTATAGCCAGTTAGTGATTAAGTCTTACATTGTAAAATAACCCTCTTGAGGGAGGCATGAGTGGGTGGGTATTAAGAAAAGACTACCAATGTAATCAGTCAAATGTAAATATGGTGGCTTTCTGTAATGGTCTTTTGTGTACGTGGCTCTGGTGTGGAAGATCACCTCGAAAGAATTCTGTGTGTCGTTTGGAAATTGGTCATTACTAATAAAAATAATAATGATAAAAAAGCTGAGCGGACGGGGGAGATGGGGGTGCGTGGCCTCAGTGCACTGTGCTCGATGAGTTCCCACCTGCCGGCTAAAAATCCCACGATGATTTTCACGCTGTACAAAGGTGAGTCAGTGGATCTTTTTGTGAAAGGTTGGTGGTACAGTATCAGTGATCTGCACTGCAAAAATGCGGTGGATGCTTACTGACTCATGGAAGTTAAATACAAAGCATCATTGATTGATTCAATGAACTTTGATTTCGTTGGTGGTTGCAGAAGTCGGTCGGTTTGCATTAAGTCAGGGAAGAAAAACCATTGAGCGTTTATTTCCATCTGATGATTATTGCGTTACATGTGTTATATAATTAGTTGGCAATGCACAATGCCATAATTGGTGGTCATTATCGGCCGTTGGAAACGCCACATTATGCACTTACCAACAAAATCAAAGCACATTGAATTAATCGGTGGTGCTCTGCATTTTACTACCAAAAGTCAGTAGTTTATAATGCAGGTCACCAATTATTAACGACCAACCCTTGACAAGGAGAACCACCAGCTGACCTCTGTACAGCGTGGAAATTATCGGAGGGTTTTTAGTCGACAGGTGAAATATTCGCAATAGACAGGTTTCCACGTGGTTCTGTTAGAGTAGCGGGCGGTATCCGATGATCCATCAGATTAACCTGGACTAAGAATGGTCAAGGACGTGCCCCAAAGTACGCCAGCACTACTATCGGGTGTATAATCTGTAGGGGGTGTGGTGGTGGGGAGGATAGGGTGGAGCTGGGACTAGGGTGGCTAAAGCTTAGTATTTACTGGTTACACGAGATTTCTATGGAATAATGCAATTTTATACAAGTTGATATTACTGTAACTGAAATATTTTAGAATTAATATTTTAGGACTTGAAAAAGCTCTTGCCGAAATGTTGTGTGTACTACTGTTCCATTAAAAGCCATCCATCAAACCAATTTGGGATCTTATGAAGTTGTACTTGCTATTATCTACTTGATTTTAGAATTATTCTAACATGATCAGGTACATTATTAATTGCATGATTTACATAAGTAAAACCGATCTATTCTTTTTTTTCTAATGAATCAGCATATTCATGCGGTGTAATCCCATGTTAGCCACCAGCCTGGAGCGACCACCAGAAAGGCAAGTAGCTAAAAGCCATGCTCGATTATAAGGGAACCCCCATCTGGTACCTCCTGTTTTGTAAGTTATTTTAGAAACGCCCCCATGGGGGTGCTCGGGGGTGACATTGACGGAGAAGCCAAGCTCTAGCCACGTCCTATACTGTCAGTGTCCCAGAGGCCCTGGAGTCTTATATCTAACCAGAATTCTATACGGAGAAACGCCGCTCAGCAATGGCGGCAGTAATGAATGAGGTCAAGGTTTTGGGTAAGTGTGGGAGTTGACAAAGATAAAGCGTACACTAGAATAGGGAGGAAAAAGGGTGAATGAAGAGATACAGTAAATGATGTGGATATTGTATTCAAAACACTAAGGAATTCTAGTTTATAAAAGCATGATAGGAAGGTGAAAATTAAGATGTATGTACATTTGCACACGTTAAAAAGCAAAATATTGATCAATGATCGAGACGAGTGAAGATAGAAAGCGTAAAATTGGGAAGCAAGGGTTTATCAAACAAGAACTGGGTAATATCTACAAAGTAAATATATCGAATGATACGCATGCAGGTCAGCATTGTCACCCATATTTTCTATTTTTCATTTAAAGCTAGTAGTTCACTTCTATTAAAGTAAACATGTCTTCTAGTGAGTTCCTGGTGATACAATTCTGATACAGTCTGCATTTAATGATATTTCTAATATTAGATAAGCGCCATTGTATGGGTGGTCACCAATCAAGAGGATTGTTGACAGAACAAAGTAACCCATATTCCAAATGGTATACCCATTAGCTACAGTGTCTCGTACTATCAGACTACCATCAACCATCAACCTTCATCCACCAATCCAACGCAGAATCCTACCTAACCCCCCACCCACTTCCGAGACACCCCCGGTCAGAGAATACTCCTCACCTCTCCGGGAACAAAACACCATTGTTGGCTTTAGGCACTCCATGCTACAGCAGTGCCTCGACACGAACACCTGTCTAAATAGGTCCACATTGTTTCAACAGCCAAGGCAGGTATTGCACAGTATGCGAACTTTCGCGAAAAAGTCAGTTCAACTAAATGAATTTCCGAATAGTATGACGATTCGATATTGAATGTTCTTTGTTAGCAGTAACAAAACATGATATCTAGCAACATAATATGTTATTTTAAAACTGGCAGAGACGTTTCGATTTTGTTTATATTTTGTGTGTGCACGCCATTCGGCATCAAGGTTATCCCCAGATCTTGATTTGTCCATCATCGCCTTTCTCTCCCCCATATACATATTACGTGGACACACTACTGCATTAAGTCCCTTTTTTTTTTTACAATTACAGACCAAAAGTCAGTCTTTGAGACCATTCATGGATTTATTCTATCACTTGAACATCTACAGCAAAAGCCCAATTCGGTTATAATGAGGTCAGAGAAATACTTTGAGCATATCGACTTACTCACACGGCTGCTATTTTGTTATCTTAAAACAAGTAATGCATTGAACGACGTTCAAGTGGAAAAGCAAATCGGCTTATGCCATCGTACTAAGGTGTATGTAACCATATACATGGGATCCGTTGAATAACTTATGCCTATGAGAGTACAGCCTACCAGGAGACCTCCTACGAGGGTTATCGTTTAATAATATTCAAGTTCCTTCCTTAACAAAGTCCTAACTGATCGAGCGTTAATCTAAGTATTTAGACCCTCTCCTACATACAATATAATACACCCTTCCTTCCCTGCTCATTTTACCTTGGACCAGACCCTCTCCTACGTATAATAAGTTATTCTACCTTGCTTATTTAGCCTTGTACCAGACCCTCTCCTCTGTACAGTACACCCATTCTTCTTTACTTATTTATACTCGTACCAGACCCTCTCCCATATACAATACACCTCTCCTTCCCTGCTCATTTTGCCTTGTTCCAGACCCTCTCCTATGTATAATGACCCATTCTTCTTTTCTCATTTTGCCTTGCACCAGACCTTCTCCTACATACAATACACCCTCCCTTCCCTGTTCATTCAGCCCTACATACAATACACCCCCCCTTCCCTGTTCATTTAGCCCTATATACAATACACCCCCCCTTCCCTGTTCATTCAGCCATACATACAATACACCCCTCCTTCCCTATTCATTTAGCCCTACATACAATACACCCCCCTTCCCTGTTCGTTCGGCCCTACATACAATACACCCAGTTCATTTAGGCCTATATACAATACACCCCTCCTTCGCTGCTCATTTTGCCTTGTCCCAGAACCTCTCCTACGTACAATACACCCCTCTTTCCCTGTTCATTTAGCCCTATATACATTGCATTCCTCCTTCCCAGTTCATTCAGCTCTACATACAATACACCCCTCCTTCCCTGTTCATTTAGCCCTATATACAATATACCCCTCCTTCCCTGTTCATTTAGCCCTATATACAATATACCCCTCCTTCCCTGCTCATTTTGCCTTGTACCAGACCCTTTCCTACGTACAATACACCCCTCCCTCTTTGCTCAATTAACCTCGCACCAGCTCCGAACCTGCCCGAGCCCCACCTGGTGGCAAGCCTGACCATACGCCCCACTCTGGCGTCGCTGCCAACTCGTGGCGCGCCCTGGTGGGCAGGTGTTGTGTGGCCGGGAGGTCCGGTCGATGGGGCAGCTGTACGGACCCTGGGCGACTCAAGTGGAGCTGACCATGGAGCAGCGACAAAGGAGGATTCAGAGGGGGAGGGTGGCGGGGTCAATCGGCAGTGCACACTCCCACCCGCACTGCACACACATGCAGAGGGCGGGGCGGGTACGCGACCCCGGCTGCAGCCCGTCCAGCACGACCATACTTAGCACAACGTACGCTATGTGGATCCCCGCATGACGTGCTCTGTATCGAGTGTTAGTCCCTGACAATGGGCGGTAAATATGGCCCACAATGGGAGAGGCAACATAGAGCACCTCACTGTGTATGCTCGCCACATGCACTACCGTAAAACCTTGTATGTGATGAATTTGTTTCTATCTATGACATTTTTTTTGGGGCATTTGTTTGCACTATGTTTTATCAGAGTAACATATTCCCATCTTGAGACCAGGTGAGCCTAGGCCGCTATATACACAGGCTGCTTTCAGTTAGTGCCAGGGTTTAATCCCCATGCCGCAGTACTACTCACACTCCCACAGTATTCATCATAGATAAATGTGTTCTGCGAACTGGTCCTAAGGAAACCTGTTGGCATTATCATACTTATTTATATACAAGTGTTCTAAAGGTTTGGGACATTAGGCTACCTGTTAGAGTATATAAACACGTGTCCGTTACAGAATTGCATTGCCCGCAAATCAAAGGATCTACATCTTATCTTCCTCATACCCTTCATTTGGTATCATGAGGCAAACTTTTCCACCAAACCAATAAAATTTTAGGGATAAAAATACACAGCATGGGAAGGGTAACAGAAAATAAAAGACGTATGAATCAGTAGGAATGGCCAGAATGGGTGGCTCTCCTTTGTTGGAAGTTCCTGCAGATGTTTCCTTGACTATCTCGGCAGGACTGGGGCGGTCCTACGACAAATACTAAAGGACGGCGTAAGTAAACAGAGACCTTCCGCAAACATCCTGCACCAACCATGGGATGATTGGCCAGTAACCGCCGTGGATATGAGGAGAATAGCATATTTGTATTAACCATTTTAAGTCTAAACTGCTGATAAAGACATGGTCTTTTCGAGAGACAAGAACGCCTTACGATTTAGTTGGCAGGCAGTGGCATGTGTAATTCGTTAATTAGTTTAAACATTTACCCATAACGTAAGATTGCCACACAAATTTGTTGTGAGAATTATATTACGTAAGGACGTAATAATCGTTATATATATGCGTGACAAGGTAGTGCCCATCAGAACAACGTCCAACTAAATAGTCAACATTTATAAGGACACCATAAATAAAGCAGCACTCATATGTCAGCAGTTCTGGCTATCAGCCATTTTATATCACTCTCCATAGCATCCTTATAGCCAGGACTTCGTAGCCAGCATCAACAGATCCAAGAGGCCAGAATTCAGAGCCCCAAAAATGATAGTGAAATCAAGAATAATCACCCTAAAGTATCATGTAAGACCTCTCTTCAGCACATTATTTTGATTATTACAGGCATAGTACTCTTTTGTGGATATCACTGAGAATGAAGGAGAAAGACGAGACAGGAAAAGGATGAGGCAGGAAAGTACAGTGCCGCTTGACAATGAACACCAAAACTGAAAATGGAATCAAATGTCCTTTATTAGGCTATGGGTCGTTAAATAAAAATCGAGCCCAGGGTCGGCATACTTGAGCCACCAACCAAATGGTCAACATACAATAGAATTGCAATGAAAGAATTAATTCCCACACATGCATGAATAATTCATAGTGGCCAGTATATCATAGTCGGTACCCACAAGGTCAGCACTGTATAGCCAGCGCCCAAATAGTCATTATTATGAAGCCAGCGCCCAAACAGTTAGTGATCTGTAGTGAGCATCCATATGGCCAGCTAAAAGAGAAGTCATGGGGGCAGACCGAAGGGCCACAACTGAACCACAGCCCAACAGGCATTTCCAAATTGGCAGAGAAGAGCTCAATGTGACAGTTCGCTGGTACCCGGGCAGATCGCATCGGGAGGCTGTCTGCCCGCTGGGGACCAGCGGTATGTCGCATGTGTTAAACTAGGTCGGGCAGACGCGCCGGCTTCAAGGTCATTTACATACACATACTATTTTTTCCAATGATATAGAAAAAACAAACCCAAACTAACTTTATCGCTAAATGCACGCATAGGAACGCTGCCAGGTTTCGGCTATTAGTGCAGGAAATGGGCTTAAAATCGTAATCGATTTGTAATACAACGCAATGACGTCGTCAGCAACTATACACGAGCCGGTGATTCCATCGTCGGTTCAATTTCACGCCCATGACCAATGATTGTTGTATATAAATGCAGGTACCGGCTTCTGCCATCAAATTTAAGAAATATTCCCGCTTACTCTGTCTCAGAACATTTGCCGGATCGACTGTTAATCTACATTTCAACCACAGATATGCATGACAGATTATTGAACGATAAAAGATTGTGAATGAACGTCGTTCACTTCCGTTTTCAAATATCCTGAATGAGAATTTTTATTTTCCTTCATTATTGTTGATGACTGAATTCTAGAAGCGGCTCCTATGTGTTCATGCATTTTGTCCAGATATATGGCTTCTTTTAGATTAAGTGCATGTGGGGAAGCTTATTGGTATTATTATTGTTCATTACTGAACTTTAGAAGCGGCTCCTATGTGTTCATGCATTTTGTCCAGATATATGGGTTCTTTTAGATTAAGTGCATGTGGGGAAGCTTATTGGTATTATCATTGTTCATTACTGAAATTTAGAAGCGGCTCCTATGTGTTCATGCATTTCGTCCAGATATATGGCTCCTTTTAGATTAAGTGCATGCGGGGAAGCTTAAGTGTAAACTGTAAGCATTAAAGGATCCGCTGCTTATGTACAAAGAGGATTTACCAGGGCCGACTGTGTGAATTGAGGGGACAACTTGCTAATCCTGTTGATTAAACCTCCCTGACAAGTACTACATGGCTGGGATGGAAGTCTCTATGCCGAGCTTTCTAAAGTAAAACACTTCTCTGCTATTGCCCTCTGGACATAGGTCAAGGAGGGCAGAGGAGAGGTCATGGCGGTTTGCAGTCCCAATAAATTCTATTTCGCTTCTGAGATAAAGTACCTCAGGGAGGAAATGGGCGATGGAACAGTGAATGAGAGGGAGGAAGGAGGGAAAAAGAAAGAAGAGAGCAAAAGAGACTGGAAGAAGAAGAAGTGGGAGAAGAGAAAAAGAAGGAGATGAGGAGACGAAGAAGAAGAAGAAGAAGAAATGAAGAAGAAAAAGAAGAAGAAAAAGAAGATGAAGGAGAAGACGTCACAGCCAAACAAGGTGAGGTGTGGACCAAGATACTTTCATGGAGTGGGTTTCTGATTTTATCTCATCCTGTATGTATACATGATCAGAAACATTCTTAATTAATAAAATAACTCACCCAATTAGCCATTGAGCATTGGGTACAATACCTTCAAGGCCATGGAGTATGAGCTCCTAACGTTAAGCCTATGGAGAAAAGTACCAGGGTGAGATAAGGGTTCAGTCAAGGAGGGAGGTAGAAAGGAATGAGGGTGACATGAATGTGTGTTAAAATAGGTGAGAGGGTGGAAGACAGACAGGCATGCAGACTAGGTTTGGGACCTACATCAACACGCCTGCTGGTAGGTCAACGACCTGTGGAACAAGGACCCGTATTAAACACTTTGATTATCCCTGATAGTATGGTGCCGTTGAGCAAAGTGTTACCAATTGAGCGTGGCTATTTTCTACACGGGCCTCGTCTCGGGGGAGGCCGCTGGGCGCAGGCGGGACCCTGTGTACGAAAGAGCCGTCTGTTTGTGCCGAGAAATGCGGCTGTTGTGTCGGGAAAAGGGGAGGGCGTGCGCATGGATGGGGGAGGCAGAAGGCAACATTAAGAGACGCCTGACGAAAATAGGTGTGGACATGAGGCAGAGCAGCTCTGTGGAAAGGTGGAACCATAGACTCTGCAGCCAATGCTGAGCAAGGTTGGACGTTGTTCAGCAACGAGCAGAACATGCAAAGGAGATGAGCAGCTCGGTTTTCTTTTTAGTCAATAGAATATATCATAGTACATTGCATATACTTAGTATATCAATGGTCATAATCAACTTTGCATTGATATAATGTATCGTACAATTAAGAAGAAATCAAATAGATTGACATTGAACTTCCCATAGAAAGAGAAAAAAATCAACAACTATATTATGTATTCTATATGATGCATAACTATGATTATGTATACTCTGCAAAATACAAATATTAATTCTAGTGGGTTCTATTCTGCGAGACAGCCTTTTTTATAATAAAAACTTTTCTTTTTCAAAACGTGTTTAGTGAGAAAGAAGAGAATATATTGAATTCTATACTCCTGAGACGTAACTGCCCCTTCACATCATAGTCCCACATAGTCGCCAAACGTCCTCCCAGGTGTTATGGGTCCCACCCTATTCGCCTTCCCTCATGCACATATCAATTTGCGAACGTGTTTTTCACGCAACCATCGGCAGGAAACACTAAATTATGCACAGGTACTTTCAGAATTAATGAAGACCTTCGCACTGGCATATGGCGGTTAAGAGAATTGCTTCAATCGCCTGTAGCATCATTTCTTGCAAAATAATCTACAGATAGGAACGTATCCCCTGTCCCGATATCTGATTCCTAAACTGACTTGGCCATATCAATGACTAAGTTGCAAGATTTATTTCCAGGCGATAAAAATAGAAAATTATGTGTATACCCCAACGCCCAATGTTGATGGACGACGGAGTTGCATCTCTTTCTAGAAAGGCAGTCCGAAGATTCCTTTTAAGGTTTCTGATACGGCCTGTGGGACTTTGATTTATTGAATATCAAGAGAGGCTTAAAACGACTAGAATATCCAAACTAAATAGTAAATTCGCTCAGCTGTCAAATAATGGCAATACATATAATACTGCAATTTATTGTACTGTAGGTATTACTAATAGAAGGAAAGATTTGAAGGCATAGTTCGCCCAATCATGATTTCATTGATAATGGGTCATTTTCTAGCACAAGAATGACCTGAAAATACAGTAGATCCTGAAATCCTTTGTGAAGTAAACATTGAAGTAATTCTATCACAACACAAAGAATCCATCAGCAATTACATTTACAGTCGATTCAATAAAAGTATTCAGTGTAGACATTTTGACTTCTGTTATCTTGTCAGAAGAGCCACTACCAGCCACAGCGAGTTTACTTCTTAGCAAATAGATACACTTTAGTCAACCCTATAATCTGGATAAACGTACTAAAAACACCAATCCATCGTCTAAAGTAAGATCTTACCGACTGCTTCTTACGTATCAGTGACTTAAAAGTGAAGTCATGGTAACAGAGAGATGTTTTTAAGGGATATCCCTCTGTGATGTGGCATGAATCGCATCATTAGAGAGAAGGGAATCTTTAGTATAAGTGACAGAGACGTGCAGGTTAAAGAAACGCCGATTATACATTCCAAGTAAGCCCGGGAGAAGTCAGGCTTCTCCACTGAGAATGCGATGAAACGTCACACAACTAAGTGCTGACTGTACGCTTTTGATGCTCTGATCGGGAACGTGTTCAATGCAGGGGGGAAATTACTTCCACTTTTTAATTGTCTAGGAAAAAAGATCGTTGCTAATGGGGAAGCGTATCTAGGCATTACATATGGCTCTGGTTTCGACTTGTATATAAGGTTCATGAATGGAGACGGTATAAAATGCTATTACTGAGACACTAGTCTCGCCATATAAATATCAAATATCCCTGGGTTGTTCCTTCTTGTGTCTTGCAAACCATATTTATTGAATTAGAATGTGAATATCCTATATCTTCCTCATGTCTTTGTGAGGAGATTTGAAACTTTTCATATCTATATTTTATAATGTTAACGAATATATATCTATACTATAGTAACATGGGGTTTTCCTAAAACAATTCCAATACTACTAGAACATTAATATGATTCAAGTTTTCAAAAATATGGATATATTTCTTCATGCATGGGAATCGCATGGGATATTTCAAAATATGAAATACCAAAGATCAATATGCAAAGTAAAAAAGTCCTCAGCAAAACACGTAGAACCCCGATCTCTTCTAATTTCCACATGTGATTTTTGGGACAGCGACTACTCAAAACAATAGAAATGTCGGTCAATCCTTTTCCCATCCTGCGCCCACACAGCCAACCTCATACACAGGATAAAGGAGAGGGTCCTTTTTTTGTAGTTATGACGTCATCCGGGCACCCAATTTAGATAAAGGACCCTAAAAATAGTGTGCATCTTCAAGGAGGCATGGTTTCTCAGTGTTGAGACCGGATTTGGGTCCAGAGATGGGTGGGTGAGATGTAAGGAGGAAGGGCATTGGCATGAGAGGGGTAGGTCGTCGAGCTTGTCTTCCCCATCAAGTTATTGCTTCTAGACGCGCCACCCAGTAGCGTCACCAGGAACTACGTCGTTGCATAGCACCACGTAGCCTGGACCCCTACACACCCACCCCACCCTCCCAACATTACCACCACCCACGGATTAACCTAGGAGTGCCATCACTCTACCCCTGTTTTCCCCCCTTGCCTTTGATAACATAATGAATGGGCTGGCGGCGGCCGGGTAGCCGGGGCCCCCTTCATTCGGGTATGCTGGTCATGGCTGCCTCTAATTCCCAGTGATACCAAGTCGTAGCGGTTACTCACCAGCCTTTTACCTGCACTGACAGCCCGGCCACGTGGTTCCACCTCGTATCCGTCCCGGCTTCCATTTAATCCATTTTTGCCCGCGACCTGCAAGAGAACAAGAAACGGCCATGACGCTGTGGTAGCAAGGGGTCTTTAATGCCAGGCATCCCTCCTTCTATCTGCCCTTCTCCCCCCTCTCCGAAGCACCAGATTCTAAAGATATTGCCTATATCTCCTAGAGGAGAAAAGAGATGGTGGGTGTAGGGGTAGAAGGAGGAGGGGGCTTGGTCTTTCCGGTAGCCGACAGGATCACCAGCGGCTTCACACAAAGTGGTTGGTAACCAGATTGCCGCGCACCAGCGTATTGCATTGTCTCGGCCACGCATGCGCAAATGGGTATAGGAAGGGGAGTGACCAGGAGGACAACGGAAGTGTGTACAGCGCATGCGCGGACGCTGGGCCCAGCTATGACGCCATCTGACGGATAGCGTGTCCTTGGACGTATTACTGTCATATGACCATCTGACCACAGGATTATCCCACTTACTGATATGTGGGGTAATCGTTTGGGAATTTTACCAAAGGGTACACATAGCAATGACAATACTGCATACACTCCCTGCTATTCTTTGCCGATTGATAACCGAAAAAAAGAAAAACAAGGTGACAAATTACCTCTATATATATTTAAAAATCTATATACATTTAAAAATCAACAAAGTAGTAAGTATACGTTTTAGCCATTGTACTACAAAAATATATTGAGAACATGAAATAAACACTGCTTCATAAACAATAAACACATGGTAAAACACATTTGATAATTATCACCTCCCGGAGCATTACCAATTCAAATAGTCTTAGTACATTTATGACATATCCCAAACAACTGTAGGCGGCCCTATTTTCCTATATGATCATCATATGCCTATTTATAATATGCAGTTTCCTTTTAGAATGATACTACCAGTTATGCACCTATATACGGAACCATTCATCCGATCAGACTTTTATCGTATAACCCGACTGAAATGTGTACCAACAGCCTGTAGCAATCAGTGCTCTATAGCAGCTATCCAATTCAAATATGTAGTTTGGGAAGGAGAGGGAGTACCAGGACCTGGAGTGCTGAGAGGAGGTAGAGGAAAGGGGTGTGTGCACAAGGGTTAAGGATAAAAGGTCGGTAGCTGCCACCTACGTCTTAGTACTCGGCGCACACACGCGCGCCGTTTCTAGCTGTCTCCACCGGAATGACGACTGGACATTTGTCACAGTCCAATAGTGAGATCACAGGCACTCAGGAAAAAAGTGGCCACTTAGTGTGGTTCTCCGCTCAGCCCTCTTTGCCTCTACCCGTTCTCCTCCCAGACACAGGCCCCTCGACACACACTCCCTCTACTGCCCCACACCCGTGAAGGCTGGCTCAATTATTTATGGCTATAGCGCTAACCTGTTTAGCCTCATTCTCACACACGGGAAGCTATCATACTCTGACACCATGGGAGGAAATCAGCGATTCATCGACCTTTGGAAGGTAAAGGCAACAGCTGGAAGTGATAGATTCTGTCCCAGAAATTTAGTAATGGTGTCCAGGAATGTTGGGATATATATAGTGTATGCCTACCCGTGTTGTCGCAAATATCTAATGGCGGATAGGAGTAAAGGGTTCTATGCAAGAAGATATCAATATATGATAAAAAAGAAAAAGCATTTTCGAGATAATTTCGGCATACCTTTACAGAGGTAATGGGAATTATTTATTCTAAAAATATCACTCTGTATCCTAGAACAGCTCTGGAATATCTATCCGAATGATGAAATCCCAAGCGAATTGGTACGACATAACATAAAACCATATTTATTATCACATCTTTCTACTTTACCGGGGGACCTTGGATGCATATTCATTGTAGATAGTGAACTAAGATAAAATGATTGTTGGAAATATACCCTTCATTACCAACGCGTACAACTGGCAGTTCCTGAACACATGTATTAATGCTTTGAATGACATTCCTATCTGGCTGCATTTGTGGTCATTTCTACTGTGCAGTACGGCGTGCTGTTAATCGAATATAAAGTCAAATGTTGGAAAGTACCGATAGCTGTAGGCAAGGCGAGCAGATGGAAATATTTCAACTTATATTCTGAAAGATGATGTTTTAACCTCACCCTTATACTATACAGGAGTTATGCGCAGGAGGCGATCCTCACAACATAAACCACGCCCTCTTCAGGCTGATTGTCAGGCAGATTGTTTAATACGCTGCTCAAAAACAAAAAGGGGAGATTTGTACTACTCTGTCAGGGAGGCGTTGTTTCCCGTTTTGCGGATCGCAGAATAGCAACCCGAATTCGAAATCTTTGCTCCAGATTCTTTGCGGATCGCATCATCACTGTGTCACCATCTATATTCAATCAAAAATCTGATTAACCTTTCACACATGTCACTGAAAATGTGGTGATATAAGATTTAGTGACATAATGTGAAAATAACGATACCACACGACACGATCTGATATTACTGGAGCAACGCTTTCCCCACATTTCTAAGGAAAAAACCAACCCCAGATGCGCTATACAAGCTCAAATCTATCAGTGCCTAGGAGCTGCTCTCAATTGAAAGACAACGTATTACTTGTCGGGAACAGCCTTCCTGGGAAGATGCCTTCACCATAAAAACGGTTCAAACGAGCCAACAGGATTTCGGTTCGATGGTGAGTAGTATATGGAAATGCACTGGAGGGAAAGGCACTCCACCATTCAGCGTCAGAATGAGGGAAGGGGAGGCCGTCGCTCTCTGTCCCACTGCCAGGATCATAGCGGGAAATATACTGCGAGGAGGATAATGCCAAGAAGACGAGAAGCCCTGGTTTTGTAATGGGGTGTAGCAAACATCTGCACTCTTGTAATCCGCAGTCTGAATTGTCTTTTGCTTCTGGTGTGTATTTTTATAACTTTACGAATCTAGGTTTGCATGCATAGCTGGAAACTGTGCCGGCTTTGGAAAGTGAGGTGGGAAGCCTGGTATTGTCTTTGTGATGGATGCGATTAAAAAGGCTTGTATTTACACCTGCGTGGCGATGGTATTAAGACAAGGCGTGGAATTCTGTAGAGACGATTATTGATTGAAACATGATAGCGTACATACATGTCTCATGATTTTTCCCATAAAACGGCACATTCCCCTGCTCATAATTTAGATATCGTAGCATCCATCAATCTGTGCTGCCGTGTGATTAAAGATTACCGACTCACAACTCTTTCGCTATTTCCTTTGACTGATCACTGACTTTTACTATATACGCAATCAATCGAGTTCCCATAAGTTTTTCAGCGTTTGTCTTTGTTCCACGTCTTCACAGAGGAATCGTACTTTATCAATTATGCATCAATATATGTACTCATCTGCCCCCTTACAATATGCCACCTGCCATTTTTTCATCACCTACATACCCTTGCATGTCACTATTCATCTTCCTTCTACCCCTATCCGAGCGACCACACATCTCCCCATCCTCTACCCTTACTCGATCCTGATGAGAGCCAGATGGAAATCGGTATAACTGTTCTTGCCTACTCTAGCCTCCAATTAGAATAAGCCTTTAAAAATCCTCTAATAAACTAGCATATCTACTTACACACCTCCCCATTTGTACATGTACATATGGCTTGTAAATACTCCAATCCCACTCATCTGAACACATTCCATTTTACCATCTCTCCACCTTTAAATTCGCTCCCCTCCTGCATAGTAACCTCTTTACTCACTGGACTCTGTCACGCAGCTTTAGTATATAGCAGCCTAGTACGCAGTAAACGTCTGTTCGTTTCAAGTGTCCAGTCGATCTGGTGGTTTATGGTGGTCATATAGACCCGGGACAATATCCTCTATTAAACCAGGCCCTTAACACCGATACACACGGCCATTTCTCGCTCGCACCACCATAGTGGGAGCTGTCGCGGACCTGGCCCTGAATCAAGCGGACACAATGCTATACTACCACTCCTCTGTCCATGTCCGGCTGGGCGATAATAGATGGATTATGCACTGCTGCTGGTCATAACGTAAAGACTGGTAGTGGTCTCAGGGCGACGCTAGCGCCGCTGGAGGCAATCCATCAGGCAACCTCCCACCCCAGCCTATCCTCCCGACCTCACACCCCAACGCCTACCACTACAACCACCACCACAAACCTGCCTTCAGCCCCCTTTCCCAACTCCAACAGACTCTTCCAGCCCTACACAACCCCTTCCTCCTTGTTTCCGGTGGCATTATGGGTAATCCTTGTCCAGGTCATGTGACAGCTCGTCCAAGGAGATGAAAAGGAGGCTGAAAGGTCAAGCTGTCCCGACGGTAGGCGGTGCCCACCCCGGTCAGACTGGGCCGGCTTTACCCCGGTCACCTCCCGGATCAGCGCTGTTGACAAACACGAAGCTTCTTCCTAAATCTATGGGGAACGTGAACTTTATAGGGCAAGCCTTGGCTATGGTGCATGGCTCGCTCAGACTACACTCGCAGGTGATACAGGAGCATGTTAGAAAAGTTTGAAATGCTGCAATAGGTCAAAGACAGAGGGTTTGTAATTTATCAAGGGTCCTGATTTTCACAGGCATTTCACACAATCCTTGGTTATCGCATAAAATGTTCAGAGGTTTTAGGTGGTGTTTAACATTCCCCACTCTGAATTACTAAAAGTGTGAGAAATGCAGCCTTCAAGACCTACGCGATGAAAATTTGCAGGTATTTTACTCTCAAATTGAAAAGAAGGTGTAATTGAGTGGCAATCATTCCTGCGTTTACCAATCACTAAACAAAACGCTACCCCAAGTGCAATACGTTTTTAAACATCTCAATGATTGGTGGGTATTATATAAAAACATTAAGGCACCGAATAGCAGAACGTTTCACAGCGACTGCGATGGGAGATCGAGTCGTGACGTCGTCGGCGTGTATTGCCTACCCTCCGAACCGATGTTTGATTATCGCCAGCTTGCCAAATACGGGACAAAAGCCATTTTCCACTGGCTGACTTTTCGCCACCGATCGGCAGTCGGCAACCACCGACGCCAGATCGTTGAATGGAAACAGGCATGCAAAGCAGTTATCACCGATTATTTGTTTATAAATTTTAAAATAAGGCCACCACTGAACGATTTCAGTCGATATGGACCTGTCAGATGCAGCGAAAACAAGGCATACAATGCACCCTCACCGACGTTTAGACACCGACGTGCAGTCGTTAGCCATCACCGACTGACTATTAGGAGAACTTGATAAATCGGTGCCGTTTGCGTCGGCCGGTGGAAAATGGATTATAGTCTGTCGCACTCAAAGAACTAATTGGTCAGTTATAGACATGCTCTCTGTACACTTTCACGGACCATACCGCGAAGTAGGGAAAAGTTCTGGACAGACTTATGTGGGAGTCTTACGACAGCACTTAGTTTGGTTAACAGAATGGACAATCTGCTGTGAAAGATATTTATCTGGCGCTTTAATCTATCCACCCTATTCTACAAGCTTGCATGAATCGCTTCGGATCTCGGTGAGTCATCTTGTTTTAATCGATTAATTTCACATGTTTCATCTATCTAAACCGTTTTAGGCTAGTCTGTAATGTTAAATACCTCGATATTGGTAGCTGTCCGCAATTTTGAAATTTGCTGTCGATGGGAGTGTTTCGACGACCCAGCCAATCAGATTGCGTTATTTTTTCAAAGCATGCAGTCTGTCTGTCAGAGGGTGCAGGTTGAGTTCAAATGATACAGTCAGTCACCCAATGCATGCATTCTGTCAGTTTCCCAGCTAACCATTACAAAGCAACACGGCATAGTATGCAGTTGGACTGCAATGACTATACCCCTAAAGCAGGGGTGTGTATCATATTATAATAAATTCCTGTATTGGTATATAATAATAGACCAGTGACATGCAGATCCTAGTCTTTGTTGTGTACCTAAATATTGTAAAGTACGATGATTATAAATAGGAAGAAAAAGCAGCACGACAGGTATACGGAGATAAGCCACAGCGTGTTCCTGGAATACTGGCCAACAGCCATCACGAGCAACAACGAAACTCATTGTCTTCAACAACAACCTTCGCTGTTTGAGGTCACTCAGATAGAGACGGTCTCATCCGAGCAGTAATAGAAAGACCAATATCATTATCAATGATACCTCCGTGTGTGGGGTGATAAACTTGCCTGTTGCTACATATGCGGGTCTTTGGACCCTCCAGTGGGGAGGTATGGAGGGGTGGTGGGAACTGGGATGGCACCCTGCACTGTGTGGTGCGTGAATCTACACGTTCACCACCGCCCGTCTCCCTCTTGTTGGGGGGT
Source organism: Alentia gelatinosa (assembly GCA_950022655.1). Classification (NCBI taxonomy): domain Eukaryota; kingdom Metazoa; phylum Annelida; class Polychaeta; order Phyllodocida; family Polynoidae; genus Alentia; species Alentia gelatinosa. The sequence goes on along the minus strand of OX465588.1, from coordinate 42,767,076 downwards.
ATAGGGGTTGGGGTGGTAGTGACGCTGGTGAGTGGAGGCGGCCACCATGAAGGGTGTTTCGTGAGGGTGATGTTTAGCGTGGGATGCAGTGGTGGAACGTTCGTCCCGTGTGGCATAAGCACGCATGCACAATGAAAACTGGTGTGTATTATACATTAGCCGGGGCCTTACGGGCGCACTGCACAGTTGGAAGGAAGGTCTGGAGGAGGATTGGAGGGAGGAAGAGAATGGAGGGGAGGGGGGAGGAGGAGGGTGGACGGGTGGCAATGGGAGGAGGAATGTGGGAGGAGGGGAAGGATGGGGAAAGGAGGATGGGAGGAAGGAGTATAGGAGGACGGGTGGAGGAGGAGGGTGGGAGGAGGAATGATGGGAAGAGGGAGAACGGGTGGAAGAGATAGGAGAGTGAGAGGAGCGGGAAAAGGGAGGAGGGAGGACGGGGGAGGGAGTATGGTTGGAGGAGGAGGGTGGGAGCAGGGGTCCAGAGGAGGGTTGGGAGCTGGAAGGAGGGAGGAGGGGGGACGGATGGTGGAGGGGGCAGAAGGGTGGGAGGAGGGAGGAGGGATGAAGGGAGGTGGGAGGAGGGAGCAGGGAGGATGGGAAGAGGGTGAGAGCATGAATCCATGGGATGGGTGGGAGCTTGGAGAAGGGAGGAGAACGGTGGGAGGAGGAGGGTGGGAGGAGGGATCTACAGGAGGGGTGGGAGGTGGGAGGTTGGAGGAGGGTGATGCGAGGAGGGAGGAGGCGGGTGAGAACAGGAATCCATAGGATGGTAGGAAGCTGGGAGGAGGGTGAAGAATGATGGGAGGAGGGAGGAGGAGGACGAGAGCAGGGCCCTACAGGAGGGGTGGGAGGTGGGAGGTGGGAGTCTGGGTGCTGGAGGAGCAGGAGAGCTGAGAGCGTTGTGGGGACAGACACGGGGGCCTCATCTGTGTTGACAAGTTGCGGAAGAGGCGGCGACAGTGACTGTCGGCGGGTCTTTCAGGCGCCGGGCGACGCGGGGCCCGGCGCGGGGCACGCGGCGTCTCTGCTGGGCGCAGATAGCGCCGGAGTCTCGTCCTCCTCCGCGGGCCCTGTCCGGGGTTCCGCTAGAATGCCCCGCGCAAGGGTCGCCGTGGGCCCCCGGGGAGCGCGCCCGTCCTCTAACGGCACGTCCCATCAAAGCCGCACCCGTCAATGCGATACCGCCTCCGACATATTGATAAAGACGGCTGAGGCAACAAGCTATTGACGTCCACTCAAACCTCTCTCCTCCCTCCTTACTCGTTCCACCCACTTCCCTACCTCTCCCACCTAGCCCGCTCACCCCTCTTCTCCTTGGGCCTTCTCCACTACGTTGTGGTTAAGCGAGTAACTCCACATAGTTATACTTCATTAAGCCAAACGCAATTGTCTGGCTTCTGCAACTTTCCATCCAAACCATACCAATAAATCAAATATTTCAGTCCATAACTTACAATTACTATCTATTATTTAGACCAACCTACAGACATAATCATTCAGATATTTAGGTTGTTATTCGGCGATAATTCTATTCCCTTCCTCTCCCGTTTCATTCATAGCATCGGCTCCCCAGTTCACGGTTTAGGTCAGTCGAATAACAGCTAAACGCCCTCTCCCATACTATCACCCTCCTAATACGCAGTATCCATGCTGAAACCTATTGAGCCAACAGATTTATATACGATTTCCGTGTTCTACTCAGTAGAATACGGCCTTTTTTGGCACCTCACGGTAGGGAGGGGCTCTTTAATACAAACAATGCACGGCACATACATCAAGTTCCTAATCATTTACAAGATTTTTTGTCTAATCATTTGTCAAAAGTTGAGTAATGGATACAACATTACCATGAGTCTGATCAGTGTGGCCTTATTCTACTTGTAGTTGACACTACGCAATACTCCTCGCTATCTTTCGGGGGTTTTCTACGCGGAGAAAACAGCCACTCAAATCAAAATCATGGTAATATTGTGTATTTGCACTTGCATTTTCTTACAAACTGCTGCTGGTCCGTATATCCTATACCCTTTTTATAATTTCCCATAGCAATCAGCTGTATAATTTAGTCTATTCCCCTTTCCCACCATCTGGTAATACTAATACGCTCGCTCCGTTACCCTTATTTAAAGAACTCCTCAATATTCTATTAACTACAATCTTTCAGTTATTTACCCTGATGCGACCTCAGTTCCAAGGTAGGGATACGCTGGGATAGTCCTCGGATAGATATAATGATAAGGATGGTAATGGGTCTTAAGGAGTGATAGATAGGAGTTCAAGACTGTGGACTGTCATCAAAACGGCCCTAAATAGATTTATGCCTGCGCCGAAAGAAGTATGATATATAAAAACCACATGGGGCCCTCCTACTGCACAGCAAAGCCTCGACCCCCGCTGTCCCTCTAGCGGGCAACTCTCTGGTTACTTAGGTGAACGATAATGGGTGCATTTAACGAGTCCGTGCGGGATTTGTGGTCTCGGGCGGACGCTCTAGGTCTCGGCTCGGTCTAATAAAACGGCCCATATAAAATAGACGCACTAAATAAATGGCCACCAAGTACCCTAACTACACCCATACTGAGGATGGCGTAAATAATCTCAGGGAGCGGGGGACCTAAACCACAAGCTGCCTTCCTCGTGACTGTTGCCATGGCGGTGCCTTTAGCGCAACCCCTTAGTAAATGCCTCTGCTGCATGCCCTTAGTGAATGTCCTTGACAAATTCCCTTGGTGCATGCCCTTAGAACATATCCATGGCACATTCTCTTTCAAAGCCATTATCACATGTTTTTGATACACTCCTTTAATAAGGGGATTTTGTGTCAACCCTCATGAAAAATATCCTCACAGCAAATACATTGAATAGCGAGTAATACCAGTCCGTAACCTAAGTACTATAGATACAAGTTTTTGGTTCATGCCTTTGGTGCATATGGGCCCCAAATACCTGGGAATTGATACATTAGCACAAATTTAGATAATGCCATTAATATGTGTCTTCAAAACATATCATGGGCACTCTATCATTTGTCTTAAGATCGCATGGCCGTCACACAAGTTATCTCACCCCTGGTATTTTCCCCTCATAAACTTCACATTAGAATTCATACCCCACGCCCATGAAGTATCTAGAAAAAAAAACGTAATGGAGGATTATGTCACCAATGTTAGCCGATTAAGTCAGTGTGTGAGGTGAGATAAATTCAGAAACCTATTCAAATTTACGGTCACAGCTCGATTGAATAGGTATGTAATTCATGCGGCTTCGCCTTGTGAATTACTGTGCTATTCAATCTCGATGGGATACAAGCTGTCACCGCAAACTTTCATAGGTCTCCTTTATAGTCGGAGCAAATACTATCTGTACGTGCCACACTTCCTTAACACACTACCTCAGTGAGTATCAAACGTATGTGCCTTTGGAAAGGAAACAACATATGACCCTAACACGTATCCTTAAGTGGAATCTTAAAGTACACATCCTAGTAATATAAGAACACTTCTATACCACTCTTCCTTTATATTGGAAAATCCCATATGAAACCTGTATCTACACAGAAATGAAAAGCCGACTATATGTATAGGTCAGGAATGGTTGAGTGTTGAGACACAAAAAGCCCCAGCAATGACTTCGCTTAAGCGTCGTCTAGAAGTAGAATTGCAAAATTTGCGTTCATAACATAATCCATCTTCAGGCTTAGAGGAGCGTAACCTGAAATCAACAGATTCAATATATCATTCCTTTCCTCATGCATCAATAATACTATTGATGCAATAAATGTAACGAATCGTTGTATACTATTCCTAGAAGACCTGCCACCCGGCAGAGTGAATAAAAGTTTTCATTTCTTTAATATATAAAAGCGAGGTACGAAATGATGAATGTAAGATAACCAAAAAAGACCTCGACTCATTTTTTTTCTACAGCTTGGTCGTGCCCTACTCGGTTACACCAGAGTATTACTTACATGCCTGTGTGTGGATTGTCATCATTTTTACTGTCCCCGGCTCCCATATCATATGAAAGCGGTTGTCGCAATAACGTAGGTTCATCGCACTAACACAGGTAATCATGTGACCTTAATCCATAGACATCAACAATCGTCCTACCATTCTTTCGGCGAAGGTTGAAAACCTTTGTTTCAGCAAGTCCACGAGTAATAAATAAGGCATTTTAGAAAACAAATTCACACAAATGTTGGTATTGAATCTGGGTGAGGGGAAACTAATTGTTTTCGTTCGTCCCAGTTTTCCCAGTGTTTCCTAAGGCCTTCTGCCAGGGGCCTGGGGACGAACAAATACGATTAAAAAAACTGCGCACCACAACATTTCTTACGCTCTAACCGAGATTTCTCATAGTATTCGTGCAGTATGATTGTTTATCAGGAAGACTGCCATAAGATGTGTTGCTCATGCGTCTTTCTTATACTCTTGGGTCGTTGCTCCTACCTTAAAAGCCTGCCCAAACTGTCCACGTATTCCTTTTCGACGATCGATCTTTCATAGGCTTCAGGCCATATACTCATACAAAAAAAACCATATATATATATATATATATATATATATATATATATATATATAAGTATATATGCATCAATAGGGTCCATATCATATCTATGTTATATTCCATGACTCCCTTATCTGTGAAGATAATGTTAAAGGCGTAGTGCATGTTTTTGAAGACCTGGCCAATCTAAGTTTCTATTCCCATGTTGTGATTAGTGTATCAGATATTGCCTTCAGAGAAAGTAATTCAAGGGACCTCTGGAGAATGCGACTGACATAAAGGACATCCTGAACCTTGTATGGTACCTGGAATTGCGCTACTGAAGTAATTGTAGAAGGCAGTTCTGATAAACGTTCGTATTCCCGCCTTACCCTACCTCGACGTACGCTTGTGTTTCACGAATTAAATATTCCCATCTAGGATGCAAATCAGATGAATTACCATGGAAATAGATCATAATTCCCTCTCTTGTAACAAACTACCGTTTGCTAAATAATCCGCCTACAGCGACACCATTACCACTCAGAGGCCGTTGTATCATCATTCAAGTACAAAAACTAACCATTCCATTATCATCCAGGACGGAAAAAAGAGAAATAAAAATGTAGCGGCGGGTGGCCGCACGCGGTAACGTTCTTCGCCCATCCACCATCCATCAATAGAACATGTTTTTAACAACCTCTGAGGCTCACAGAAACAGCTACGTCCCCCTGTGAAGGGGCGGATGGAACCAGGCCGTGTGGATGTATTGGGATTAGGAGGGGTGGCAAAGGATATATAGATGGCTGGGAGGGATTGGATGGGTAGATGGACTGTTGTAGGACCAGGCAGATTGGGTAGGAGGATTATCGTGGAGCAATGAGTGACTAGTTTCAGGGTATGCTAGAGGTTGAGGAACATGTTATGGATTCACCAATAGTTAAGGAAACTTAAGCGCCAGATCCACTAGGGCGATTTTCCATGCAAATTTGGGTTCGCGGACATTCGCAGACGTTTGCATGGACATGCAAATGCCTTGGGACAATATTCAATATAATGAATATCATCTCATAGGATTCGCACAGTCGCATGGATCGCAGACGCATTCGCTTGGTCACCTTAGTGGATCTGGCGCTTCAGGCACGGCGTCCACTCAGCTCCGAATACCCTATTATAACCTTACGATGCGTGCATTGGGGTGCGTCCTCGGGTGTATCGGATACGGATTAAAGTTGACTTTCCAACCAACGCGATATCGATTTCGTGTCTAGGGATAAGAGCATCATAAGGCCTATCGTAGGTTATATCAGTGCCCATTATTCCACGAATAGGTTACATCATAGAGAGAAATTAACACTCCAGTGGACAGCCATGAAGCCAATGATAAAGGTATGATAATACTCCAGAAATGTAAGGTTTCCTTCCCCAGGGTCCGTAGAATGAACTAGGAGTAGGAGTACAATGTAGGGACAGATATACAGACAAAACCAGGGAGAAGCCGCGAGAGAGAGAGAGAGAGAGAGAGAGAGAGAGAGAGAGAGAGAGAGAGATGGGGGGGGGGAGCCAGAGATGAGATAAAGCCCATTTCCATTGGCCGATTATTGTGCACCGATCTGCAGTCAGAAACCACCGGCGCAAGATCGGTGAATGGAAACGGCCAGGTATTTGAAGTGGTTATCGACTAATTTGGCGAAAATTACGCAATAACACCACCACCCACCAAATCAGTCAAGGCTCAAAGTATTCCCATCAGTATGCACATGTGGAACGCATTGAAAACCTGGTATCCACTGCAACCTCACAGATTATGTGTCGCCGACAATTTTCGTCGGCCGATGGAAACGAAGTTATATGCGCGACAGGCGTAGTCCCATCTCAACTGCTGTGAGAACACATTGCAGGTGGGGGTTCGTATCCCAGCGAGATGGACACAAGCGCTAAAACCCATGATCTCAAAATCTGCAGGTGAAAGAGCTGTCAAGGCGCCGCGCTGCCATCCTGTGAAGGCAAGAAGGAGGATGCTGTTGAAGTTTTTGTTTTCCTTGCAAAATGGCCTGATCTGCTTAGCCTGTCCTCCAGTAGGTCAACATTTCGACACTCCAACACCTACTCTGCATTGTGCTTTTGCCTCCAAGGAGCAAATATTCAAACCAGGGGTCTTCCCGGTTGGATTCGGATGGAAAAATGTAATTGCAAAAGCCTTTGTTCCTGAGGTTATTCCCAGTCCTGATTATTGAATTTCGGCCTACGAAAATGGCGTTATACCCTCGACATTGTTCTGTGTGAAGTTCAAATTTTTGTAACATGCCTATTTTACTCAGAAATTCCTCTGCGCAATATCCTTACATGCGCTCGGATATTACTACGCGTTAAATCCCTGGAGCATACAACCCTTTGTATCTGAAACCAGTCGATATTGTATATATGCAACTTTCCTGATGTATGTTACACCATATCCGAATAATAACTGCACTGTATCAATACAAAAGAAATAAAGCTGCTTTATGTACAAATAAAAGAGGAAAATACGGGCAGGGTATAGGGCCTGGCGCTACTCATCACCTGCTCACACTGAATGGTCTCATCCGGCAACCTGAGCCGTACTCCGCAGTGTGCTGCTCGTTGTGAAGGCCGGCGAGTGTTCCATAACCCGGCTGACTCCAACTGGCGGCAGCGCGATAAGCTGCAGGGGTCTGGTTTCACGCACCTGGGGCCGTAGGTAACAACAACAACAAGGTAGGGAACACCCCTCCCTACGGCCATCAAGTCAGGTTTACCGGATCGGATGTAGGATGGGGGTCGCATTGTCACATGAGATGGGGAGGGGGAAATGGGGTCCAACTCGAGCGTCGTCCATGTATTTTCCCTCATATCCCACACTCATAAAATACGGATGTTAATAATCAGCAATCTGATGTAATTGAACATGGGACATTAATGTCAGCTGTCAAGATTCAGTGCTGAAGGTTTTGAAATAATCTGGTTTCAAATGGTCGCATATTATCATGGTAATTTCGGTTCGTGGCTATAGCTTGTTGAACTACCACTATTAAACTGTTTAATGAGCTCGGGAAACAAATACTCCAACAAAACAGGTAATTTCAATTCTCCGATAATTATGGAAAATATTACCACTCCTGAATCCTTAACACTTAACTATTGTCTATTAGTCATTATCTCACCCTTGGCATTCCATCCCCATATCGTTAAGATTGGGAACTCCTACTCAGTGCCCATAGAGTATTTAGGAAAAATACTCAATGAGAGATCATGTCCCAAATGTTAGCCGCTCAGTAGATATCAGAGGTAAGAGAGATTCAGAAACTTATTCAAGTTTACGGTCAGAGCTCGATCCCATCTCGTCTGAAAATCTAAGTTATTTACGTGGCTTCGCATTGTGAATTACAACGCTATTCTAACTCAATGGGATACGAGCTCTGACCGCAAGGTTTCTTCTATATAAACATGCACAATGAACATGCACATGAACAGGCATGATTCAAGAGACAGAACATTGAAGAAGGTCATTGGAGTAAGTACGATTTGCTGTGTATGATAGAATGACTATCTTTATTTTTTTAGTTAATCAACTGCACCTCTCACATAGTGAGTTTTTAAAGTACAGTCTGAAAGCCAATTTTCCATACATAGACCAGTAGGGCATACAGAACTACAACCAGTGTCCTTGATAAAGATATGAAGGTTAGATGAACGATTCTAGATTCTTCGAAAAAGTCTCAAGGGTAGCACTTTTTAAACACTCTAAAGACATTGAATTCAATAAGGTGAGCTCGGAAATGCATCAGGACACTACAGAAGAACATTACCTGTTCATCTGAGTATATATCCAAATCGCCAAACCAACATTGGGACGTGTATGGTTTTAAATTTACTCCTCTGAATTTCCGTGCCACATGTCCTTTTGAATAATATTCCCAAAGGTTCTTATGCAGGTTCCTAATGAGCCTCAAGGGTCTAAATAAAATCAATCATTATTTCTTTCTAAATGTATGGTAATTTTGTAGAAGCGGAATACTTCTTTTAGCCATGGACATAAAGCTTTGACTTTTTAGTTTACGAATTGCAAATGTATTTACTAAAGTTCTTTTTAGACAACAACCCAGGTACCTCTTTGTTAATACGGGTGCTGCAAATAAACGAAATGAATTGGAAATTGAAAAGAGTTTCATGTAAAAGATATGAAAGTCTGAATAAATTCAATTACTCTTATTCGGACTAACATCTGGTATAAAAACCACGGTGTGCGGCATAAACATAGGACTCAAAATTCCATGTGTTCCTGACATAAGGCAGGAAAACACATCAAAAACGATCCGTAAAGCACTAGGCCTGAGCCATACATCCAGCCCTGTGCCTAGCTACCTGCTTTGTCAGAGCTGCTCTCTGCGAGGAAGATGCCCTTTTAGGAGCCAGGCTCTGACATTCAGCGGGAGATTGTGAGAGGTGGCGGTGATATAGAGAAGCTCACGAGCGGCTCAGTACAATACAGGAGGAGGGGCCACCAGCCATAGGCATTCACCGCCCCTGTCTTTGATGGAAGGATATAAGGCTAAGAATAAACAGGGCCTTGAATTCAGGCCCTGGAGGAAAGGGTGCAGGGGCAGGAGGCAGTTGGAGGGGGGATACTGCCATTGGCAAAAGAGCAGCTCAATGGTCGTTCAAAAAGAACTGATCAGCTTACCTTAAGCCATGAATAGGAGCCGCTGAAACGGATCCCGGAGCAGGGAGGGCATCCTTCAGAATATCCTAGCGTTAAGCGTTGTATATTAGGGGAGGCAGGGGACCAGTGTAACTCAGGATCACATACTGCGTACTTGTACATGTATATCATATATATGTATATATATACATGAATATATAAACATATGTATATGCAATATATATATATATGGATATATATATGGATATATATATATATATATATACATATTTATATATATATGTTAATATATACATAAATATGTGTGTGTGTTTATATATACGGGTGTGTGTAGCGCCATGGCACTGTTGTATTAATGATCGTTCACGCTGTACGACATGGTAGTATCGAGGGATACACAGTCTCAGACTGGGTGTACCAGTGAGCGCGTGGCATGGCTAAATGCACAGTGTGAACTGCGCGTTTCTCGCTGGTCTCAGACTAAAGGTACCTCAGGTACGCCCCATCGTAAGCATTTTTGAATATCAAACATGTTTGATATTTGGTACCGCCAGTCGCAAGCTTTCTAGTCGCAGGGGCAGTGGTTCACACACATATTTGAGTGTACCTTGGGAGAGGGCACACCGAAGGTATGTCCTGTCGCAAGCAATTTGGTACCGCTAGTTGCAAGCCCTCCAGTCCCACACTGTGAACGGGGCTTAAGGCATATCCTTGATCTTCATGTCGTAATATTCAAGAGCATTTACCAGGTTTGGTTGCCTTCAAGATTCATTGCATAATGTGTGACTTGGCAAGAGACTGAATTTGACCACACTGTGGAGAGGCTTTGTTTCAGGCCAAGTATGAAATCATCGTCTCGTCTGTACAAACACCAAGGTATAACGCTGACACGTCATTCGCTGATAATTCACGGATTATTAGGTTATACATTCAATGACTATATTACATCCCTATTTCGTCGACACCCCTCGTATAGTTATGCCTGGATCCCAGCAACCACCGACGCAGAATTCAACCCTGCCGATGACCCCTGACGCCCATTCAATTCAATGCAATTATACGTCTTAGAACACTTCGTAAGGCGCGACGATGTACATTGGAAGACTGGAGGGTTCGCGGCTTTATTGTTCGGTTACTTAAGCACCCCGGCCACAATGTGAGGAGTGGCAAAATGTGCATGAATTACAGCTGGTTACAACTCGTGTAGGGTCACCCGTTTCAATCTATACAGACACTGATATACTCTAGTAGTTATCAAACGGCCCGTTGAATAATTAAGGGTCGTACATGAAGAGCCTTTACCTAACGCCAGCGTGAGACAGGGATGATGTGAGCCAACTTTATTCAGTATTTATGGATGACCTTTGGTCTGATAGGACAGTTCCAGGGAACGAGCTTGAATATTATCAAATGATAACCCTCGTACGAGGTCTCCTTGTAGCCTGTACTCTCGACGACATATGTTATTAAACAGGCCCCAGGATCAAAGGAATTATTATTCAGATTTCTCCAGGGCCGTTACATAGCGAGGTAGCTGAGTGTTGGCAAGTAGAGATACTACAGACGTCAATTATATGTATGTAAGACATGAATAGGTTGTCTTCCAAGGAAATTGAAAGAAAAGATTGAATTAAATATATGAACAGAAAGAGACGCACAAGGATTGAAAAAGACTTGTGAAGAGAAAGGCAATAAAGGAGACAGGTCAGAGGAGAAAGAGAAAAACCGAAGCAAATAAGGAAAAAGGGAAGATATAGAGGGGCTAAGAGAGAGACTTTCAATATGAAAAGGAATAACGTTGAATAAAAAACGCTGAATAAGGAGGAAAATGTGTAGGAAAAATGCTCTATGAAAGCCAGAACCAGAAAAGATACCAAGAGAAAAGAATTTGCGAATAGACATAAAAGAGTTGTTGAATTGCAAGGCTACCTTGAGGATGGTACATCACAAATTGAGGATCGATTGTAAGGAACCTCCTCGTAGTACCACACCAAGAATGAGTTGAGTGAATTCAATAATTTTCTGAGTGCGAAGAACCACTTAAGGGGTCAGGTGGAGTACTGTATTGAGCGTGGGGTTCACCTGCTCGCACGCCCTCAGACGGGAAGTTTAATTGTCGAGCAGGAGGGTCGGGCTCAGTGCAGTTCCACAGTCGCCTCATCCGCTGTGAGTTCACTGCACCTGGGTTAGAACGGCTCCATTCAGGATGATGTGGTAGCATTAGACTGGACAGGAACGGGTAGCTGTACAATGTATTTATTGTTATTTATTTGCATAACCCATATCAGGCTTTTTGAGTTGTGTTCTCTGATTTGGGTATTTGATTTGTTTTTCTATCATACACATGTAAAGAATATAAAGAAAGTTCATTTGAACTTGATATATAAGTCTCAATGTAATCTTGATATATAGGCAATTGACAAAACATAAAGGTTTTGGAACCTTCTTCTAAGTGACGATGTCATTACTCCTATTTTAGCTGCGTATATATCTATATACACACATATATAATGAATATACACAAATTGGATAAGTTAGGCGGACGTTGCTTTGCAGCGACTACTGAGCAAGTCAGTAGTCGCCGTCAGTAAAAAGTCAGTAAAAAACATATAACACAAGTAAACCTCAATGGAACACGGAAACATTGGAGAAAATCATGCATAAGTTGGATAAGGTTGGATTTTGACTAACCCAAATTGATATATCAGTAGAAAAAAACATAGATTGAACTGACTATAAGCACAAATCACAGATGAAAGGAATATTCTGAGAAGACAATATTACTGATTTGGTAGATGAACAATCAGCTCAGGCGACTATGAGTTTGTGACTAGATATCCACAATCCTGTCCTGAGGCCAGAGTAGATTTATGTGATATATCTTGTAAGCTCTACACCCATTGTGCATTGTGATTTGAGGTTCCTCCTCCAAGAATGATGAGGGACCAACCAGAGTGTTGCTGTCACCTTGATCCAGCATTTACACGAGACTAAAACATGGCGACTGTCGATCGTAGAGGCAACAATCGTCAGGAGGTGCTGGATTATGCAATCTCGGTTGTAATAGTCGTCAACCCCAGACTGAGTTTTTAGAGAACAGCCAGTGGTCTAGACGACTATTTCAAGCTGCTATTTTGTATTGGCGATTCCAGAGATCGCCACCTTGCCTCGCTTGGTGTGTCTCCGGCTTAAACTCTGGGTTAGACAGAGTCAATGTTATTAGAGAGTTTCTAATAAGTTGATGTGATCAAACCTCATTTCACTCTATGATACATCCCATACTGTATCTAAACCGAAAAAGTGACGTTCCAGAATAGGCCATGGAAAATACTATCACCAACACGTGACAATATATATATATATATATATATATATATATATATATATATATATATATATATATATTTATAGAAGTAAATGGAATATAACGGCCAAACTTTTTATCTGGGAATTGCAGTTAAATCACTTGAGAATATGCCTTGAGATATTGAGGTGCATTCAAAGCTGTGTCTCGTATCTCGAACGTGCAGGTACTTTCCCTTGTCTACATATCGCTGAGTCAGTGAAATTATCTTGCGCGCCTCTTACTGTCAGGACTAATGTGCCAGTAGCATTCTTAACGTGAAGTGAGCATACAGGTCTTATCATTACTTTGATGTAAGCACATTATAGGAAAGGTTGACGTGTGGTGGTTAGAGCTTTACTTCACTATATACACAGTAATGATGTAATACGTTTGTGTGCGTGCAGATACACTATCTGTACACACTTTTATATATATAATTTGTATGTATATTTACATATATTTTCAAATATTTCCTATATATCTATTATTAATATATCACATACACATGTTCGCTCTGCCCCTAACTCTCTTATCACAATGTGGTGGGTATCATTCTAAATTTTTCAACCCATCTCTCTGTCTGTCTCTCTTCTTCCAGACAACCTTGCTGCATACCCGATTTAATTTGTCGCTTCTTTAAAGTTAATGTTTTTCTAGTGAAAACAAAATTACCAAAAAGAGTGATTAAGATGAACACCTTTCGATTCATATAATATTGTTAGTATTATTTATCTGCTCTTTAATATGGTCGTTCCTCCTTTGTCGTATATGGCATTACTATCGTTCCTCTCCAGTCTCCCACCTGCTTTCATAGGGTGATTTTCCACCACAAGTCCCTTCCCTGTTCGTGGGGACACTAACACGGCCCGTTCGCACCCCTCTACCCACACCATCCCCACCACATGCCCATTGCGTGAGACCAATTACTACGTAAGTAGGTAGAATGGGATGGGCAATCCCTGGCCTAACCTGTTACCCGCTGGGCTGGGTTTTCCGCTGTCTAGTTTTAAGTGTCTAGTCGCCTCCCTTTATAGGGTTCCATTTCTGTCTCGACGTTTGTGGGTGTCTAGGTGCCTTGCGGACTACTCCCAGCTATTACATCTTCTCGGTCTATCTTCTCTGTTTATGGACGAGTCTGTTCTATTAGCGATCTACGTATATCCTTATCTCCCCCCTCTTATTTTGCCCCATAGGCTTAACGTCGGATCTCGTACTCAACGCTCATGGAGTGTTGTAAAGCAATTCTCAATATGCATTGATGTTACAAACGTTAGCCAATCAGTTAGTGATAGGGGTGAGATAAAATTTGGAACGCAACAGATCCATTTTGGTTTGCTATGTTTTCTCACTTGTATTTGCCGTTTGAGATTTTTCCGCAACAAAAATGCATGACAAATGTGTGTTTAGAGGCTATAGATCTCGATGCAGTTTGTTCTTAGTATTTACATTGATTCTTGTCTGAATCTGATCCAGTAAGTTCAGACCTCTCAAACATCGGTATGAGCTGTCGTGTATTTCAGACTTCCATGCCATTGATTCAGACAGGATTTTGGGTAGTTCAATGGTGGGGAACGTGGCGTGTTGACCAGTCCCTTTACGACTGCACAATTGGCCAGATATATTTTTCCAAAAACCGTTTTTCGCGCTCTAGGCACATTTCCATTGGTTGGCTTTGGGGTTGTGAGTGGTTGCATGTACACAGTGTGATTTAGGGCCTTTGATTGGTGGGGGGTGCAGGAAGTTACCCTTCCTGTCTTACCTTGACCCCTGACCTTTGTCCTTGGGGGTGATCAACTTTTTCTTCACCCTAAATAGCATCTATAAATGTGTAGTTCCGCCATCATCTGGCTCTTCAGGTACTGTGAGGACGGTCTATGTCTTATTTTTGTGATATTCTGTGACTCAGATATACCCCTCCGGTATTTTATTTATACAATAAACGATGCTATACCATTTGTGGTGATCAGACATCCACTGAATGAAGGTCATGGGGTTCCGCAGGGTCCATACTGGGGTCTCTATTATTCCTCATTTATATAAACGATCTACCAAGTTGTATATATAGGGAAGTCATTTAATTATGTAGACGATCTAGTCATAGTAACAAGTGATCGAGATATAAGGAAGAGAGAGTCAAATGTTAAAAAAATATCAGAAGATTTACACATGTGGTACACTGCCCATTGTCTGAGTATACTACTAATTGTAAAAAAAACCCAAACCAAACAGTTCACTTATACAGTTTATACTCAATCCTACACTTCCATACCACCTTTGATAGAATATACCAACCCCTTTTGAATACACAATACAATAGCCGCCATATATAGTGAAGCCTGTTAACGGTGGAGCAGCGGTTCTATAGAAACCAGCATGGTGCATTGTATAGAGAGAGGACAGCACATGGAGGGTGTATGGAGGGTGTGTGGAGGGTGTGTGGAGGGTGTGTGGAGGGTGTGTGGAGGGTGTGTGGAGGGTGTGTGGAGGGTGTGTGGAGGGTGTGTGGAGGGTGTGTGGAGGGTGTGTGGAGGGTGTGTGGAGGGTGTGTGGAGGGTGTGTGGAGGGTGTGTGGCGGGTGTGTGGAGGGTGTGTGGAGGGTGTGTGGAGGGTGTGTGGAGGGTGCGTAGAGGGTGCGTGGAGGGTGTGTGGAGGGTGTGTGGAGGGTGTGTGGAGGGTGCGTAGAGGGTGTGTGGAGGGTGTGTGGAGGGTGTGTGGAGGGTGTGTGGAGGGTGTGTGGAGGGTGTGTGGAGGGTGTGTGGAGGGTGTGTGGAGGGTGTGTGGAGGGTGTGTGGAGGGTGCGTAGAGGGTGTGTGGAGGGTGTGTGGAGGGTGCGTAGAGGGTGTGTGGAGGGTGTGTGGAGGGTGTGTGGAGGGTGCGTAGAGGGTGTGTGGAGGGTGTGTGGAGGGTGCGTGGAGGGTGCGTGGAGGGTGTGTGGAGGGTGTGTGGAGGGTGCGTAGAGGGTGTGTGGAGGGTTTGTGGAGGGTGTGTGGAGGGTGTGTGGAGGGTGTGTGGAGGGTTTGTGGAGGGTTTGTGGAGGGTGCGTAGAGGGTGTGTGGAGGGTGTGTGGAGGGTGTGTGGAGGGTTTGTGGAGGGTTTGTGGAGGGTGCGTAGAGGGTGTGTGGAGGGTGTATGGAGGGTGTGTGGAGGGTGTGTGGAGGGTTTGTGGAGGGTGCGTAGAGGGTGTGTGGAGGGTGTGTGGAGGGTGTGTGGAGGGTGTGTGGAGGGTGTGTGGCGGGTGTGTGGCGGGTGTGTGGAGGGTTTGTGGAGGGTGTGTGGAGGGTGTGTGGAGGGTGTGTGGAGGGTGTGTGGAGGGTTTGTGGAGGGTGCGTAGAGGGTGTGTGGAGGGTGTGTGGAGGGTGTGTGGAGGGTGTGTGGAGGGTGTGTGGAGGGTGCGTGGAGGGGCACGGGGTATAGGTAGCTGATGAGCAGTAGCCGGTAGGGGCAGGGCTGTGTCCGCCGCCCCTTTGCCGACACCAGGGCGTTGTAATGATCCACCTCAGGTGTAGTGGTTTGCGCCGGGGCCGCCGCCCGCCCCATCCTAAGTGGATTATCCTTATCCTTACGCCGGTGGATCCCGAGGACCGGGCATCACCCCAGAACCGCCACCACCTCCCCCTCATCCCCAAGTGTCCGATCCAGCTTGGCTTGTGCGGTAAACACCACGTGATCGGGCCTGGTATACAGCGGCCCTCCCCCTATACTACTCTCGTCACTGTGAGCTCACTTACTCCACCCCTTTTAACTGCCATACCACCTCCAACCCTCCCATATACCAACCCCCTCATAGTGAACAACATTAACTAATCCCTTTCTCTCGAGTCTATTCCATCGACCATCCCCCTTGTACCTGCCACTTTATTATGGACACTTTCACTTTATCCCATTTACTACCTAAAGCATCACTGCTCCCACACAGGTCTTACCCACCCCCACCCCCTCCTCCCATAACATCACCCATTCACCCATAGCACCTTCTACATTTCAAGCCACCATAGGCCTACACATTGTACCCCCTATGATATTATCCTAAAGGACTCCTCATTGTGAACACCCTTATCTAACCCCATTGGTCCACAGCTCCTAACTTGTTGAACTTAGATAGATACTTGTATCGTCGTATGCCGTTCCACTCTATTTCTGTGAAGTGGAAACATAAATCGGAGGTTCACTTCCGTTCTCA
The DNA here is from genome assembly GCA_950022655.1 of Alentia gelatinosa. Taxonomy (NCBI): domain Eukaryota; kingdom Metazoa; phylum Annelida; class Polychaeta; order Phyllodocida; family Polynoidae; genus Alentia; species Alentia gelatinosa. Next base: position 42,750,384 of record OX465588.1, on the reverse strand, counting down.
GGAAATTCGCAAACCTTATGTAAGGAACCAGAACCAAAGGTTTGGAGCCATCCATATTAAGTACGAACGCAGTAAGGGTGCAAAACTTTAGAAATTTTGCCTACATGCCTACTTTAATCTATTGTTAACAAAATGGAGAGGTGCTAGGGGGTCAAATTTCTCAGAAACTGTGCGTACGTACTTTATGGATGGCCCCTTACAATCGAGCTCAAAAGCTTCTAGCTCAGCTGTGAAAATAATGAACGAGTAAAATTGGTCCCTGACTACTCCTTAAGTTTATCCTTCCCTTATAAATCTTTTTCACTCACCATAAACATTATATTGGTGATGTGTGAGTGGAACAAGAAGCCTCTGGGTAGCACTCTATGGAGATGGCCAGGCATTTCGCTAGTGAAGGCAATCTGTACACCGGTTGGACAGTGCACTGGAGACTTAACCAGTTGATTACTGGAAAGCTAAAATGCTCACTTGGGCATCGCACCTGATGGTGCTCTTGGGCGACTTAAAAGTTGACACTTGTGTAAAGGGTATTCTCAGTTGGGTTTTAGCTTCCTTTTAAAACCATACATCGGTAAAAGAAACATTCAATATACCACATTTATAGAGAGTGGAGGATGCGAAGTTTCGGATTGCCCATCCATTTCTCCCGTCCCTTCGATTTGCTTCGATTTGGTCAAAGGGTAAGAATATAGACCAGACTTAGTTGATTGCCGACTGCATTAAACCATTTTTGAAAATCAAAACCGATTTTGTATGCCAGGAATTTGTCTCTGGACGGTAGCGAACCAGTTTGATCCAGTCTTGGTGTGAACACCGAGCGATGCAAGTGGGTAGCCAACCTGTTCAGACTATTGGAATACTCATGGAGCTCATGCAATAGGGCTTTGGACAGAACATGATGCATTTACTTCCCAATGAGTTTCTCAAAAAGTGTACTCATTTTCGTCTTTTCTTTTGTGATACTTCAGTTTCACCTCGACTTTGTTTGCATACATGTTTGTTTGGCAATCCATCATACTTGTTAGCGCTGATAAAATGGCGGACTAAAGATACAAAACATACCTTTGAGCATGATGGAGATAGAACGAGAGGAGATACGAATCAAACTATAAATGCCAAAGCAGCTAGAAAAGTACAGACAATCACCACTGTACATAGGCTCAATGTACTGGGATACCTTAAGCCAGGAGACACAACTTCTGGGTATTGGTGGACGTTTTAAGATGAGAGTAAAAGAGGAAATCCAGGACGTATCAAACTATTCTATCGTATAAAAAAGGTGGTAACACCCTAGAAACGGATAATAATAATGAGAAGACCAGTTTTTTTTTTGGTATTCCTGGATGTATGAATGAACAGATGTGTTCGTGAAGTCTGAATATCCTGTACTTATACCTTGTAAATATTTATTTATTTAGTTATTCATTTATTCCTTTTGTATATGTTGACGACATCATGGATGAGTGTATCATCTTTAAATGCACGTGAAAAAAGACTAACTACACTGATTATCAATCGGTGCTGGCCAGGCAAGAAACCCTGTCTTTGAGAAACTGAGCTTCTGCCAGTTGAAATAAAATATTGACAGGAATTACTATAGAGAATACAGATGATTGATGTATAATATGCAGTTTCTGAATTCATTCGTTTCATTCCTTTGACTGGTGACTGTTTGATTACATGTTAGTACCTGCAATGTATACCCTAGTCTCAAATAGTCGCTGGACAGGTCCTTGGAGTTCTATGCAACGACCGTCTAAGTTGTCTAGTCTCCAGCTGCATGCTATTATGCCACCCAATCTTTATAATCAATATTACCTAATATGTATGGCAATGAGGAGAGACATTGATTGACTCACCATCGTCCCCTGCTACCGCCAGCGCCCACCCTTTCCCTCTCCAAGGCCCGCATTACGTAGTAGAGATAGATGGATGCAAAGAATATTAAATGGCAGGAGGCGACCTTCGGGGTTAGTGACTGGGGTGGCAGGCGCATATGCTGCGCTTGCTGCTTCATAAGTGACAATATTTCAGTTTCTTTTCTCTTTTATTAATTGTGTCGGTTAGCATAGAGAATCGCGGACAAAGGAGCATATATGCTGCCAATTTGCCTAGAAAGAGTCAATGTTATAGAGGTATACTTCTGCTTGGGCTAGTTCTAAAGGCATCGAACTCGAAATGGCTCCTTTAGATGGACGGATTTGTAGAACTGCAACAGTGGTGTGCAAGAATATTTCCTGGTTGTCTAATGATTATAAAGGAATATAGCTATAGATAAACACCGTATGACCAGACCAACTACCGGATTTCTTTTAAAAGTACAAGCGTTATTTGCAAATGTTACATCATAAAGTGTGATTGGTGGTATTAGATACCTACAATTTTTTACTCTTAAAGTGCTCCTTTTTTAAAGAATAACTGAATTAGCATCATTTGCTTAACATTATGGTTGTTTTGCCTTAAGACAATTGGTAGGCTATAATAACTGGTGGTCTCTTGAAACTCATCTTGCCCTCTCTCGGCACTCAGTAAGTTATTTACTTGATATCATTACTGTCTTCCAGTGACTCAAAAATGAAGAAAAGTGAATTAAGAGTCCATGGTGAAATCAGTGATAGCCCATGCAGAATAGGAATCTTGCCGGAAATAAGATATCATATTTCTATGGGAACATTTTTCCCTCTACGGACATGTTGATCACGTGTTCCTTTCTAAGAAAGCGAGGGAATAACCTTTTTAAGGTGGTTAAAGGTGGATATAGTCTTTTTATTGAAAAAAATATGTGCTCAACTTAAAAAGGTGAGACTACATATAGTCTCATAAAGTGTGACGTCACACACGGAACAATTATTGTAAATTGTAAGCGCTGAGCTGACTGGTAGAACAGAAGTGGTAGTGGTGTGACTTTATCTTTGAAATTGATTCAATTGCTTAAAGTCTATAATCTGAACTATTTCCAAGTTGACAAATACATGGAATGCTTGAAAGTCCATGATGATAGCCAGAATACCGTTATATCCCAATGTCAATGGTGTCATTGAAAAGGTTTAATTATTTAAATATAGAAGGTTTGTTTCGTCTGAAGCATCAAGGAATGGGCTTCCTCGAAAGTATCTTTATCTGAGGTGTAGGGAAGGGTTATTAAAGGGGCCCAGGCCGCTAAGCCGTTATGGACTACGTCAAATGGGATGGGCCCCATTGCCTCTTTTTCCACATTCTATTCCATATCCTGTCAAATGGCATTACTTAAGCATCGGCAAAAATGACACTTATTTAACTTGCATTCCCCTTTCTTGTGCGGGTCTGGAAAATGAATTACTCTCCGGTGGCGGTGTGGGCTAACGTTTTACATTCGCCATAATTTCATTGTGTTTAGACACCTCTTTTCCCTTCAAAAGGCAAATCCTTTAACGTCCTTCTGATGTCTTTTAGATAAAGTTCGTCTTAATTCAGCCGATCGTGTCTGATTCTGCCCGACAGTAATTGTTTTGTGGCTCGAGTTTTGTCGGCACCATTTGAGCGGTGCCGATTTCAGGGATTGTATTCAAGCTTGTTTGGAAAACAAATAAAGAGGGCCAAAACAATTTATCGAAAAAACAAATGGATTTGATAAAAAAACAAAGGCAGATAACAAAGAGAACTATGTGTTTTGGCCCTAATAAGAGACCCATTATTTCAACTTGTAAAATAGTAAAAAAGGACATATTTCCCTCAAATCTTCATTTATTGTAGTTCTCCTACACGGGTACAAAGTAAAAGCTATGAATTGTGATTGAAAAATATATGAATGACTTATCTGTCTTCTCATGAAGAACGCCTGGCATTAGAAGTTCATAAATATGCAGCAGCTGTCCAATTCCCTTTACTTATAACACAGTATAAAAAGACAGGCATCACCAGGAACAGAAGAGAGAAATTCAATGATATTGCATCTATAGTCAGTAGCTGGGAAGTGAATACATACTGCTGTAGATTGAATGTATTGTCTAGTCTAAAGAGCAAGTATTATTGCAGCCTTTTTTCAGATTCATTTCAGAATAAAACTTCCCATCTGTAAAGCACTTAAGACCATATCGATAGCAGATATTGATGCCACCAAAAAGCATAAGCTGTATAAGGATCTGGTGACAAAGTAAAGTATAAGATCATATAACTGGTCAGTTCTTTACAAATACATGATGATTTGCTTTACCTACTGCGTTTTAAAAGACTTTGGTCAACCTTCCTTGAGAATACCGTATCGAAACATCACGAACCTTTTCTGGTCCAATGGCCTATCACCTCACTGGATATAATGAAGGGTGGTTCCTAAACCCCATTTTATCTGTCAATGTGAATTTGAATTCGGGGCCTAGCTACAGGATATTCTTCTGTGATCCTTTTGTCGTCAACCGTAAAAACACCATATGTGGTCGTTGATTTAACCGTGCTCAGAGCGTCCTCCTTATTTTATTTCTTTATAGAGGGTTGAATTACCTCAATTTATCAATGATATTGCTTCTGCAAGTAAGAACGGTTAATAACCATTACCGCACACGGTTCCTATGATAAAGATTTATACAAGGATGAAATCGTTGCCGTTTGTTTTTGATGAACAATTGGGTTCTTTGCTTGATACAGTATAAACATACGTGCTGTGCAACTACTTCGTCTCAAGGCGTGTAGTTGCATATAGTGTACATATATAAGAGATTTTGAGATATTTATTCTAAGAATAACTATAGGACAGGGAGTGGGGGGGGGGGCAAGACATACGAGAGACAATAGGTGTAAAGTCTGTCCTTCATATATTTGAATTAGCCTAGAAATCTTTCAAAAAGGGGACTAGGAAGAGGAATCGAGCGCTTTGGGGGCACCTGCAGCGCTTTATAGAATCCTTCCATTGACACCAGACCGTCTCTCTTAGTCTCCACGGTGTGATTTTCTGTGGTCATTCATTAATTCATGGCCTCGTGAGCCGGGTGCAAGGGGCTCGTTACAAGTAGTGGCTTCAAGGGTGGCTTCAACGAGCCAACTGGGGAAGCCGATGTAAGGGATATTGGCTTCTCTGTGTAAGCAACCTTTATCACCAGGCGTATCCATTATGTTATATTTCATTGAATAGAAACAAGCCCTTTATATACAGGGGCTTCAGAGAGTTTTTCCTATACAGTAAGTGTTTTCATTTGCTCATCTGTGTGTCGTATTGATAGCTAGTTCATTCAGAATTTGATATCTTTTTCTCTTGTACAGAAGGATGTCTGGCCATGTCATTTTAGTTCTGAACATTCTAAATTAAATGCCTTTGAATTGTTTCTCTATGAAGCAGCAGCTGCCAAAACGAACAGTGCACAGATCCCAAGATCATAAAAAGTGGCAAACATGTGTGCTTACTGAAAAAACATTGGTGAGATTTTTCTTTTTTGTTTTTACTATAATTGCACAAGTGTGTTTTTCGCTCCCTGGTGGACGGATAAAACCTCGTCAATGTATAGTCTATTAAAAGTAGAGATGTTTTCATCCGTGAAGGTTTCATCAAGTGGCAAAAAGCCCCGTTCAATTTAGAGAGTAAACGAATAGAAATGATGTCAGCGCAATAAACGTTAAATACATATATAGCGAACAGCAGGTGAAAGGCGCAGATTAAGGAGATGAATTTGTGCTTTCGCATATTTCATACGGATCGTTATCAATTTGAAAAAAAATAGCAGTCGGCCATTTTCAAACACAACACCTCTCAAGAAAATTGTTTTTCTTTTTTTTGTAGCAAGTTTTTATTTCCATATGTATGATACAGCAGTTCGTTTCCTTTGGTTGTACCTTAACTATACATGATTTGCTCACATTGTTTGTGGCAGGTGGTCTGTGTTTAAGCTCCCATACTTTTTTTATATTTCGGTATTATATTGACTTGCTAAAATGATGTTCAAAAAGCTTAACTGTCTACTTACTAAGCTTCAGGCTAATAATTTTGATGAATACATTTTTTTCAGTTTCTACGTCAGTAATTTAATGCCTTATTTGTGCCAAAAATATTTCCTTTTTGTACTTTATAAGACGAATGCAAATTTCGCAGCCAACGTACCCCGAAATACACATCATATTCAACGGTATAACTGGGAATATGTATAAGATTCAGCGGCAGTTAGGATTGGTGCATGGATGGAAAAAGGCCTAAGAGAGGAATGGGGAGACACTTTGAATGAGAGTGTCTATGGCTCGAGTGTGGTTTCTATCTATCACTCACTAATTGGCAGACATTTCTGACATCCTCCTCCATATACCATTTTCATATACTCCATGGGCGTTGAGTACGAGTTCTTGGAGGAAAGAATACCAGGTGTGGGAGAACACCAAAGTTTCTATTCTTCCTCCTTCAGACGTTTCTTTTTCAACGTCTTACTGAGAGAGCAGTTTGAGTCGCAGATACTCTCTTAACCCGTCTCCCTACCCCTACGTTCGCCGCGAGTAAGCCTTAATAATAAAGCGCTGGTCCATGGCTCGTCCCACTGTCAGTGCATTAGCCCTGGCGAGCAACTCTTGTGAGTGGGTCTACCTTGACTACCCTAGCATGGTCACGCCCAGCCCCGACCCTTCCGCTCTCGTCCAGTGTCCTCCATTGACCACGTGAATGGTCTATTGACCGCGCAAGAGACCACGTGATCTCTGGCCTGCGTCCCCGATGTGAAATCCGTGTCGAACGCGTCGGCAGCGCGTTCCAAGTCTCGCGGCGTCTCGGCGCCGGGCGTGGCCGCGCGAGGTTGGAAATGCTCGAGTGTCTAATGGCCGTCACCGCTCGTCGACAGGGGGCGCCCTCTGAGGCGAGACGACGCCATCTGGTGGCCGCCTGGAGGAACACGAGCATGCGCACTATCTCTGCAGCGAGGTGGAGGTTGGGGGCAACCGTCGTCCAAAGCGTTGAGCTGGTGTTGATGGCATCTAATGCGGCGTTTCCACCTGCCGATTATCAACTCCGACTATGGCATTTAACACCGCCGACCGATTATGTGATACCTTTTTTATTGGAAAAAGTTGTTTGTTGACGGAGCCAGTTCATATACATAATATATGATTTTCATGTGAATAAAAATTCTTTCCTGGTAGAGTTGTCTCGACCCGTTTGGGGAGTTTGACTCCTGGAAGGTTATTTTGTGGAAATGTTTTTCCATTGGAAACAATTTTTCGAATGAAATACATGATTTTCATCTGATCCCGTCAAGGCGGCGAACAGGGACGGATAACACCACAAAAGTCCATACAGCAATCACGTTAAGCAGTAGACATGTCATCAATCTTTGAGCAATAATTGTCAGGTGGAAACAAAAAGGGTCAGCGATTCTCCTCTCCCACATTACACGATGTGCCACCACCATCTGACTTTTAATGCCACCACCAAAAATCAAACCAGGTTGAATCAATTGGTGGCAGTGACCAAAACCTGGTTTGGGACCACCTCCATTTTCTTCTAAAAGCAGCGATGTCTTTGTTAGTTTGGGGAGGGTTAATCTTCAGGTTTATCTAGCCCGATACATGTACATATTGAATAATCGGTGCATATGGAACACGTGTTGGTCGTCAGGTGAAAACAGAGTTTGTACTTGGGGTTCAACACAGACACATTCTCAAGGAGGACCACCGACCGACATTTGTAGAGGGTGCACATAATTGGTGTTTTTTTTATCGGCAGGTGAAAACGCCACATAAAAAGGCAAAAGGGGGAAACGCGGAGGGGAACTAGACTGGTTTGTGTTAATTACTGTGTTACTGACATAGTCATAGTGTAATTCTGATTTGCGTGGTACGTTGCGTTGGCTATAGCAACTACTATGCAAAACCTTTTCAATAAAGATCACAATTAAGAGGAATACCCCATAAAATTATGAACATCAACACCTCTCAGCTTATACTTAGTGCAATGATTACACAGATCTAGACTACCCACATGATTTACTGGACTCGCGGGGATATAGGTTTATAAGGGTAGACACCTTCCAGTTGACGCAATATAGTCAATGAGGACTCCTCATGTAGGTTGTATGCTCCCAGGACTATAAAGTTCTATTGTATCTTCCTCATCACAAAAAGAACACTACCTTTCTTTTGTACAGGTATCAGTTGGTAGGTATTATCCTGAACAATAATGAAAAAAGTATTGTTTTCCAACCTGTCTATGTATAGTTCCATTGTTGGTACTGTCAACGCGTATAGCCACTGTTTTGTTGCTCTAGTAGAAATGACGTAAATATCAAGACATGTTGAGTTGTAGAATATACAAAGGAAAAGCTGCCTATTGGTAACGCCCTTATATAAATATGAGTGAAAGAGGGGGGAGGGGGCAGTGTTGGGTAAGACCTTTCTATTGAAATCACTACCATTGTTATCAAGTTGGCCAGCCAAACTCCCAAACCATATTTATACTGGGTTTCTTGGTCTACAACGACTACCTAACGCTGAATAAACTGCTTTGAAAAATTAAGAAATGGGCGGCCTGAACTTTGGCCTCTCTGCTATTTGGAAAAAAATATCAAATATTTCTGATTGTACCATAATAGTGATGGTAATAGCCATTAACGTGTTGGAATTGAATGGTAAATTTGATTTGATACGTGATAATCAATTAGAAATGATAGTAGTGTTTTGATACCGACGATCCTAGCGACAGTTTAAATAATAGTGGCAATAGTTCCAATGAATGATATTCCGGAAATGGAAAGTAATATACTGGTATTGAAAGCTATATTGTAATGAAAATATAACCATTGTATTCATAATGTTGGTGATAGGATATGCAGCAGTAGTGGTATTAAGTTCTGGGATGATTTCTGTTTTATTTACTGATGCGGTGAGCACACATAAAAAGCCTATGACGTTCAGCAGCATGCGGGTATTGACAATGCTGGAGGTTCTGCATGGTGCGATTAGTGGGTACTTTTACGATAGCGTTGTTGTGAAAAGGATAGTGTAGGGCTCCACCCCTCCCCCAGCCCCTGTGAAACTCCCACGTCCACTCCCTGACTCCCTCAACCAAGACACCAAATTGAATCTTTAACCAATCCTCCAAACCGACCTCAAAGTGAAGCTGTCGGCAGGTTCTGGGAAGTAACTCCATCTCCCTCTCTCGCTGTCAAACCAAAGACCACGACCACTTCTCTTCTATCTGCCGACATTTAAACCAAGAAGGGGCCATGAAAAGACAGGCCTCATCTCTCCGTTATGTACCCGACTACGTAAACGACAGTAAAAGCATGCGTTAATGTCTTGACAGAGTACCCGTTAAGGTCCATCGCTAATGCACCTGCTGCTAATTCAAGTCGGCGAATAAGCTTTCACTGCTTGTTGAAGGTCCTCCCAGCTTGTCGTTCGCATGAGCGCTGCGGAAGGAAGTGACGTCACAGTAAGCTGCGCACGCATACCACGTCTCTTTGGAAAATTAACCCGCAACAAGCAGTGCTGATAAAAGATACCATACTGTAAGGATTAGTATCTCAGATCTTGTACATCTATCCGGCTTGGGATAGGTTCTTATCTATACCTTTACACAAAATGTACACAACAACTGTACAACTTGTATTGTTCAGACCTCATCATTATCTTCATCGTCGTCATATTCTATCTATATCCTATACGGCCTTTTTTCATTGGCCGACAGACACGGTTTAGATTTTTTTGTGTACTCCCAATAGCCTATTTCCATTGGCCATCACCGATATACAGTCAGGAACCACTTAGTACCGCCGAACCAAAATGGAAATAGGCTATTAGGAGAACACAAAAAAATCTACACCGTGTTTGTTGGCCAGTGGAAATCGGGCCTATAGTCTTAAAAAAACTAGTAACTGAAATTCGAATTCATATGACGGTGGACTAGGGTTTTAGGAAAATAATATTTGTATACAACCATGATGATAATAAAAAGTTGTAACGGTAAATCAAAACTCAAAGCCTGCAAGGGGGAAACGCCTCGTTAATCTCAGGACAAGAGATCCCGTCGAATGGCGCTGATGTGATCTGAGGTTGTCTGTGGGCTAACGAAACTGAGAAACTTTAAAGGGTCGAGAGTATAAGAGCCAGGTGGCGCCCGGGACACGGTGGATTAAGATTCAGCTGAGGGCATTAGGCAGATGAGGTATGGAGAGTGAAAGGGACAGAGAGAGAGAGAGGGAGGACGAAAAGAGGGATCGCAGTATGCGGAGGCATTATGATAATCATCATCTAATGAAGTAGTTTCAGATAGGCCTATATGGAGACGCCATAAGGTGCAGGGCCATCTAGCGCATGCGCATGGCGTTCGGGGATTTCCTGCTACTTCCGTCGGAGTACCTATAACGCGTCCCCTCCTCCAGAGGATAAAACTTAGCGATGGAGTTGTATATTAAAAGCTACCCCCCTTTCCTTACCCTACGCCCATCCTACCTGCCACTGCGCATGTGTAGACACCTACAGGAAGCGACGCGCTTGTATACATTTCACCCTCACTCATGCGCACAGCGTATCACGGTAGGGCCATAAAAAGTTACATATTGCGGCCTCATCAACATGCAAAGCGCTCCTTAAAACGCAAAGCTCGTATCTATTAGTGCTCCATAGTGCCGGGGGTTTCTTTGATATGGAATCGACAAAGGATCGACAAGTAGGGTTATTGTTTCCTCCAGGGACGCCCCAGAGCACGCGAAGCTGCCGAGTCTCTTATGTGTCGCCCAGGACCCTGGAGACGACCCTCAACTCCATATAGGATGCATTTCATATCTGTTTGATATACAATCTGCAGGATATCACAGTTGAAATGTCTGATATCTCTGTGATATACAATCTTAGACGATAGTATTTGGCATATTTTACAATGTACTACATAATTAATTACATAACCATATCAGGATAGAGAGTATATGAGGTACCAGTCGTCTAGTGTAAAAGCCAGGAAACAGAATATTTACATTAGATGACTTTAAAGGCGGGCATCCACCAACCACGACAAGGCTATGACAAGTGCCGACAAGAAAGTTCCAATCAGCGCCTGGTCGTAGCCTTGTCGTAAGAACGGGGTGTCTGCGACAGTGTTGTCGGGGCGTGTAGTAGACGTCGTTGGTTGCCGTAAAAAAGGCGCCCATGATACCGACACACTACGACAGTGATATCGAGGAAACCACAACACTCCACGAAAAAGGGTCCAGGCGTGGCAAAAATAGAACATGTTCGATATTGTCGTAACCTTGTCGGAAGGCCCCAGACAAGCCCCCGACAAGCTTCCAGTCACAGCCTATCATGACATTGTCGTAGACTCTTGTCGGGAACTGGGGTCCACCAACCACGACAAGGCTACGACAAGCCTTCCAATCGTAGACCTGTCGTGAACCTTGTCGTAAAGCCATCGTCGTAGCCTTGTCGTGGTTGGTGGACGCCCGCCTTAAACGTTACGACTGTAGATCGTTTAGCCAAAGGTCGGCAGGTAGTGCTCGATGATGTAATATAATCATCAGGAATCACGGACCCGAGAGTCACATCAACCGTTTACGTATACCCTAGACGATTCATGTTCATTTAAATGAGGAGCAAATTACGACCGGCTGTTCACATAAGTCAGCCTTTACACTAGACGATTACGAACGACGATTCTTAGAAATTAACCATGCCCAAACTTCAGGTGAATGTATGTATTATCCATCAGAAAATCGAAGGTAAAGAAGGATTAAATAGGCATAAAACCCTTCTATGGCTTACGTCTAGAACATTGACTGAACCCGCCTCAAAATTCGGCAAATCTCATCCTTATCACACATTATCACCTTTATTAATAGTTTTGCCATTTTAAGAGGCATTTAGACATTTTGATTTCGATGTATCACCATGATAACGAAGATTTGTCCTTTGCTTCCTGATTGTATCGGAAGAACTCATAGTATGAGAGATACTTTACCCTAAAAAAAACCAAAAAAAAACCGTGTTTTGGGGCCAAATAGAGAGATGGTCGACGACTGGGAGTTTATAGATTCGCCAGCTGTCTAGATACTTAATTCTAGCAGGCCTGAAAGACTCGTCGGCCGTCAAGGGGTCTACAATATCAGCAGGTGGTGTGAAATTGCATAATCTAATGTAATCAGACCTAATCAGGCGATCTGTAGTCGCCGCGCTTGGCGTTTGCACCAGGTGATTTCTAGCCTTTTACTGCTGAAATTCATCAGGGAGTGCTAAATTCAAGAATCGCCGCCTATGATCGTCTAGAGTAAGCACCTCCTTGTAATGTACTTGCCCTGGAGCCTACTGAAAACAGGGCTGCTTAGTCCTATGTAACGATCCTCTCCAGAATAAACATTATCTCAAAAACAAAAGAATTCATGGATGCCAACAGTGAGTGAGCACTCTCTAGATTGTGCTTTCAATAATACAACAATTGCGTTTTTCATCTATCGGACACTCTCTAGGCCTACCCGTTTCTTCTGTTTCCTTGACTGGGCCGCACTGTATGTTTACATCACTTGTCAACTCGCAGCTAATCAAATGATAGACGATTCGATTTGTCGATTTCCTGTTGTGATCCAACGCGAGTGACGTCAGAGTGACGTCAGAGGAAGCCCGAGTTAGGATTATCTGAATGAAAGAAAAATAAGGCCAATAAGTTTGCTTCCAGTTCACGTCTCGAGAATCTACTTGCCTAAGAGACATGGTTCCCTTACCCGCCGTTCGGGAGTGCTGACAAGCTGACCTAGGTGGCTCTGTAGGTCTGGATATGGATCTCTTCGTGTTGAGACCCTGGAGACGCCGGAGAGACCTGGTTTCCTCCAGTCTCTGTGCGTGGAACAAGCACAACCCTCTACTTCCTGCTCTAGTGCCACTCCCCCACCAGAACCAACTTGAAACACTAGAAGAGTCAACAGCACTATCGCAGCGGCTGTCTTTGATAGTCCTGGTACAAAAAATATGATCTGATTCGATTCGAGCCATTGCAAAGGGACCTCTATCATGATCTAACATAGGATGCAATAAGAAGAAAGAATACGATGCAATGCGAGATTAATGAATGGAATATACATGTATAAATATACATATATATGTATGTATACATATATACATATATATCATACATATATATATGTGTATATATATATATGTTTATATATATATATATATATATCATTGTGTCTGTAAATTACTGAAAAACTTAACTAGATTACTCCTGAAAAAAGCTATGGACCGATCGTTGGTACTATTCATTAGTGGAAATGGTTGGTTTCATTAACCCCAATTTGCTAACTAAATCGTCATCGATACAAGAATTACATCAGCTATCACTGCTTGGATGTCATTTACTGACAACCATACTTGCAGGTAATAGTTGAATATTGCCCTTGTTGACAAGTTGGCATGTTTTGGTTAGATGATAATTCATATTGTACTTAGTCTTTCTTTGCAACCTACATTACTGATTGATACCACAATGATTGGGCCGTCTCATTGTGTTTCCCCTCAATTTCCAGAGTCGCGGCGCATCCTCTTTAGGTAAACCTCATCTACTCTTTAATGGTTCAGAGGTAGTCCTTGGATTGTCCATGTGAGTTCTCCATCCTGCCCTTGGTAGGTCCCAGTCCATACCATTGTCTGTGATATATGAACGTCCTTCAGACGACATTGAGCGATCTCGGGGAAGGCTTGTGGTGGGAAGGTCATCAGGAAATCGCATGCTGACTCTCGCTGGTCCTAATAGGTGGGTGGTCTAGGCGAGCCGGTGACCAGCTTTATGTCAACGCTGGTTCCCGCAGGTGTGACCATGTGCTGGGTGTCAGGTACACTGACCACCAGAGCTGTGGAGGAGTTAAATCCGCGACCAACTTGACCCACTAGGTGCAAGTGTCTGTCACTCTCAATGCAAATCTTTCATACTGCTTGGACCTATGCTTGAAGAGTGTGCAATTTCATACTCTTAAAGCCATTTTCCTATATTCTTATTACCTTTTGTGTGTATATTGTATAAAATAACCATAAAGGCAGACTTTATTATCAATTTTGAAAGTTATGAATATTTCTTTGTAAGTATTTCCCCTCTCAGAAACGACATAAAGAAGAAAATAACTTGGTTCGAGATTGATGTTCATAGACTGAACCATACCAACCTCTTCGTTAGAACAGAGTGGAGACAGAGGTGGCGGTCAATCTAGAGTTGCAGGCCGTTATCTCTGTTACTTCCGTTTACAAGGTGAAGCCACTGCGTCTCTTTGACCTCATTGTCTGCCCATGCTATAATATAGGAACATCCAACGCGCAAGTCACTGAGGGAGGGACCACCTAGCAATGACCTTTACTGGCCATGCCCAGTCACCTTTTTTATTGTCACTTGAATTATGGAGCTAAAGGCGAGCTAGAATTATAAAAATCTAACCACCTTCTCTAAGCCACCGAAACCTCACTTTGTGCGTGCGCAGCAGGAAGTGCTATAGCCCCGCTGAGCGACAGCACTGCCATCTAGCGGATTACTCGAGCCCCGGTTGCATGCGGGTCTCAAGGAATGTCAAACATCCGGCGGTACATGCGCAGTCATCGGTCACCGGCCGTGCTTCCGCCCCGAGGGTTCATTATAGGGGAATTTATGTTGTCTGCAGCTGTGGGATCAAGTAAAACGCCGACTGGCAGGTGACGGTTGCGGGGAGGGGGGCGGGAGGAGGGCGAGGGTGACAGTTACTCTGCCGACCAGCGAGGTGGGGTGCGTTCTTCAACCCGCTCCCCGCCCTGGAGACGGCTCTAATGGCGAGGTGGTGTAATCAAAGTAATAGACGCCGCGTTCCACCCCAGATTCCCGCAAATCTAAAGCCCGGGTAGGTCCGGCAGGCGGTGACCGCCACACGCCCACCTATAGATTTTACTCAGGAGGTGGGCGTACCCGAGGGGAGACGGTGGGGCGGGCGGGACCCGTGTCGGCCCCGGGAGGAAACGGCCTTGTCCAGCACCTCGCGGGGGTAGAATGACGTGGGAGGGCGGGGTATATGCCCGGCGGGCAGTAGGCAGTGCATTAGACTTGCTCAAGTCATTGTTTGTGGGGATACTTAAGAAAAATAACTACTTGACCACATTTGGATTTCCACTAACGCCTGAAAGGCCCAGGAATCTTGTATTCCAGCGAGTAGGGGTGGGGGTAAGTGGAGGTGGAGCCATAGGAGACAGGGACTGAAGCCAGTCTAGCAGTGCATGAGCTGGACAAGGTGGCGTCAGGGGGTTCCCGTGGTGGTGTGTGTAGCGGAGGTGGGTGACTGTGTGGTTGGTAGTAGTTGGCGCCCGGAGGGAGGGAGGGAGGGAGGGAGGGGCGGCCCGCCCATGTCCTCCTGACGTCGTTCCCGGCACTGTCCATCGCTCACCGCCGCCTGTTGCTCACTCCGATCCCCTCCTCCCCCTGCCCCCTCCCTCTCACCACTCCTTTCCACGAGTACCCCCAGCGCCCCCGTTTCCAATCCCCGACCCTTGTGATTGGCCCGCGCGAACGTGAGGCGAACGCCAAGCACTAGAGGGCGCGGCGATCGAGACTTGGGGACGAGGCCCTGGGGTTGTTTCCTAAAATTGGATTCGAGAATCATCTCCTATCAGTCTTAGACTTGACCCAACTACGATAATGATAAAAATGCGATCTGTTGTACGCCATTTAGATAATTACATTCGGGTAGATAATGATACGGTAAGATATTAGTTTTCGCCATTCTGGGTTTAGGAAATGTGACTTAATACAGTTGGGATCAGCAATTTTCCCAAGATTTTTTTTATACTGGTTTCAGGATCACGTCCCATGGAGGCGTATCGGTGGACGACCGTATTGGACGAGTCTAAGCTTCAGGCCCACCCCACTCCACCTTAGTGCACTCCCATTCACCTACTTCTTAGGGTGCGGTTTAAAGTAATGACAATGTCATCATAACGGGTCGTTCAAAAATCTGACACCGCCGACCGATTGTTACACGTTCCCGATCAGATATCGCTAAGTGTAAACAAAAGAAATACAGACCAGGGATGTATGTCAAATTCAAATACAGGACCATTGGCGGTCAATGCACGATCAGATTTATTAAACGATATCTACCATGGATCCTCTAAAAAGTACCCAAACGCCCAATAGATCCTATCGTCCGGCCTTAAAATCGTTCGTTCATTATTAAACAGACCCCTGGTGAATCTATATATCTGATTATGTTCCAAGATAATACCTTAGCTCTTGTATTACTTTTACAGATAAACAAACTAAATAATTGCTAATTTTTGCTTTTGTTATTATTGATAAAAATAGGAGAAAGATAATTCTTGTCGTATAAAGACTTATCTGAACTCTGACTAACTGTCCTCTAGAAATTGCCACTATTCCTTACTGTCTGGGGAAGATTCCACAAAGTTCATACCGTATTCCACATTCTGTATGATTATACCTGGTAATTGTTGGAGGTGTTAACAGTAGACTGCGCATAGGGAATATTGCAGGAAGGAAGCGGGTGGCCTTTGTTCCAATAGGGTTTATGGTCGGGCATGCATACTTCAGGTTGTAAACCCGAGTGACATCATCTCGACCTCAGACGCTCCACAGATCTCATTGAACCCTGCTCGGGCGTGTAAACATGGCACGATGATGGCGATGATCAGACATTAACTGTCTGATATTATCTCTAGATGCACCTTGGACGAACTTGACCTTTTCCTGAACCCCAGTTACAGGAAGAAATACATCGTTTAATCGAGACTGCTTGTACAGAATGTGTATGTTGCCACACCAGTGGTTCGCTTGTTTATCTAAAGGCACGTTGGCCTGACTTGACCTCTACAAGTACTACAGACGGGAGCTGTATCTGCATTTAGATGAATGTGGAAGCCTGACCTAGTCATTGAAATTAACAATGGAATCTAACCATTGCTAATATAGTCGGGCCAATAAATTATTGGTCATTTTGTGCAATACTCACCGAATGGGAAATGTCTTTTTTATTCCCTGTTCTTACTGATCTATCAATATTTTGTGTATGGTGTAATGGGTAAATATTAAAAACACGGTTTCACGTTCGGAACTCATACTCCACGGCCGTGATGGTATGGTACCCAATTACTCATTTGGTGATTTGTTTTATTATTAATTATGGTATACCGGGTTAGATAAAATCAGAAACCCACGGTCCGAGGAAAATAACTTCAAGTTATTTTCATCTCGTGTGTTTCCTTCTGAAAAATAAAGGCGTCAATTATATAAACTAAATCAAGATCTGATGTTAACACAGATGTCTTTTTTTTCTGAGTGAAATTCTCAACTACGCGGAACAAGGACGTTATTAATCATTGTATTTCATCTGTGGAGAGCAAGCCTTTGCTATATCTAGCATATCACCATGCATCACATAGACTTGGCTAAATCGGGCTTTATAATTATGTGGTCAATAAGCGCAATTAAGATTAATACTTAATGGAATTATTTAGAAATCACTGTGCGACTCCCTGCAGTGATCTGTTAATTAAGTTGTCCTACATGATGTAGTAGTATAACCTGAGCGCTGATATAGTGTTAGCACCGTAAAATAGTATCAGAAGATGATAGTGTCGGATCATAAGGTTGCACAATGATTCTTTCGTTTACAAAAAGAAATCAAAGAGTATGTCTAGATTAGATTTGTGTCTATACTAAGTGACTCCAGGTTGTATAGATTAGATTTGTGTCTATACTAAGTGACTCCAGGTTGTATAGATAAGATTTGTGTCTATACTAAGTGACTCCAGGTTGTATAGATTAGATTTGTGTCTATACTAAGTGACTCCAGGTTGTATAGATTAGATTTGTGTCTATACTAAGTGACTCCAGGTTCTATACTATAACTCATCCTCATAGTGCTGGACTGCTTAATTCATCCCTGTTTCAGATCGATGGTACGATTATTAAACTACATTTTCTGTAATCGTAATTTATATCTCCGAATATCAATATCAAATCACTGTATTCTTCATCAAAAACATTTTTGCCTGCACACATTTAAAAAAAAAGAGTTTATTTCGGACGAATATACAGTTCACAAAATCATATTAGTGATCTTCCACTATAACCGTCCATCATACAAAGTACAAAGTACAATCAGCTCCTGTTAACAGGTATAGATTTCATGGTACGCGTCTACTATGATATATACATCAATCATTTTATCACAATGGTATTATCGGTATCCATATTGATGTTAAACATATCATAGAGAGATGTAACTATCCGACCTAGTCATATTAGACCATAGTTGCAAGGACATTACCCCACAACAAAGTGTGTTTGACATTGATATGCGGTGTTTCCACCTGACGATCCTGGCCACCGATTCTGGCTTTTGGCACCACCCGCCGTCTATTTGCTAGTTTTAGTGTACATCATAATCAGGTGGAAAAAGGGATAGATATTCAGGCCGACGGGTTTGTATCCCCACATTGCGCAATTCGCACCTGAAGACTATTTGCTCACCGATGAATTGAAACCGGGTATATATAATCGATGGCGGTTCGATGATTCTTTTATAAAATGCATTTAATCTTATGTGGCACTCTTTCCTCGTCGTCAGATGGAAACGTTGTGTATGCTTTGTAGGTCGACGAATATATGTAAAAATAAATTCACAAGTGACCACAGACTCGGTGGACATTCAACCGTAAGGTGAAAATCCCACAATAGACTCACAAAAACACATTGTTCTAATACTTTGGACCAGGTCCTCACACACACAATCCATAAACCTATGTGGTTTTAAAGGAAATATTATGTACATTTTTTTAGGATAAATTATACGGCTCATATCAGAGTAAGTATTTTTTTCCCAACCGGTAGCGGTTTGTGCCAGAGACGAACTCTATACCACACAGTGATGTTTATCTATAATGCTCTCCCAAGCTGTCCCATATTATCAATCTGGCTCATCTCCCCTCGTTTATTTTACACCCCTGGGAAGAATTTGCAATCGGCGTTTTTTTTTCTCTTCTCCGTTTCATATCATAACCCTTGTTAGAATTTTAAACACCTAGAATAATTCAATCGTTTGAAATCCTTAGTAGCAGAAGTTATATCCTCCGCTGTGGTACGATTCTGTAATAGTTCATAGACAACCATGTGGCTTCCATGTTAATACAGATTTTTCCACTACCAACTATTTCTTCATTATCTAAAGAACGAAACGTTATTTTTTTTTTTTGTTTATTTTTTAATTAAAGACTTTGACGACCTACAATACTCTCCACTCAGTGGGCGTTCTTATATATATATATATATATGTATATATATATATTCATATATGCTTTATCTGCTCTTCCTAAAGCATGGAGTGATGGCAGTAAGAAGGCACACTTTTTACTTCCACTCCGTATAGAGCCAGCGAAAAGGCATATCCGTATCAGGAAGATATCTATAGTTACCATCGACTGATAGTACCCAAGTGAAATACTGATCACAAGCTAATTGTATTGCGGATAGACTGATTACTGGTATATTTTACGTAGAGATATGTTTGACGCCCACTAAGAGCGTTATGTGAGATTCACATCATTTTTTAAGTCCGTTTGCGCTGCCAGACCCCTGGTGTATCCTAGATATAACATCCTAGTTATGGATTGTTAAGTAAACCATCCCGTGAACAGAATTGCTTTTCATACTCAACCATTGACTTCAATGACCTCCTTGGGAACTGGAAACCAAACAGCGAACTGTGTGTGGACGTTTATCATCTCTGTTACAATTTGGCATTGAGATTGCATTGTGGGTGTACGTTTCCTGCCTGCCTGTGTGTAGGTGTGTCGGGTAACCAACCCCTGGCCCCTCCTCTTCCCTTTACACTGTCCGTTACCTGCCCGCTTTACCTGCCCACCTTGCCGGCCCCAGGTACGGCCTGGAACCAGGTTCAGAACCATGTGTGCCGGCAAATTGCCTCCAGGGTAAAAAGTACAATCTAGGCTGAGGCTCGACGGTATGTGTGGATGTTCAGAGGGTACTAGGGAGAGTGCATGGATGCGGGGGTGAGGTAATAAATGGGGTCTGTTCCTAAAAATCAATCCCGAAAAAAACACTAGGAAAGTAGTGACCTGGCGCTGGACCTAGTTCACATTTCCATTACCAGGGGATCAAATATCATACAATTATATTTTAATGTATTTGGGTCAATTAGCTTGCTACTCAAATGACTCTTTGTGAAGGATTTCTATCATTAAAGGAGATTCAAGAGCAAGATTTGGGTGTAGAAATGTCTTGACTGATTTTAGGATCTACAACTGGAGTTTACTCAGTTTCTGTAGGTGCTCATTCCGCCAAGTCACCAGTCTCCTCAACTCTTCATATTAATTTACATGTCTTTCTGCTTATAATTCTACAAACGATGTATTGAAGAGAAAATTAGATTCTATTATCAGGGTTGACATATATGCATGATGACCATTAATGGTAATGAACATGGCTACGCAAGACCTAAATGAATACATGTGAAAAGATACAATATAATAGAAGTATCTGATTTTTGAGTCTTTATCCCTTGGCGTGGGTGGGTGGGGAATTCGAGTAGCGGAATCAACAAGCTGGTTGCTGGTCATAAGTAGGAGATAGTTCCCCGATAGGTGAAATGGTGGATAACATCGTCCGAATTTCCATATATCTTTTAGCTATCTCCAATTTCTTAATATCATAATCGCCAAAAGTTCCACTGTTTTTCAGATATTCTGCATCGTCTCTGCTATCAAGCAAATGCAACGTCTTAATGTATGTACGTATTTACTAGTGGTAAGTATGATTACCTCTGGGAGATAATCTTTGGTAGTGATGTCACCAATTAACTGATATGATTATACTTAAATAGGATTGCAGACGACTTTGTGTTAATCCCGTTCTTGATATCTAACTTGACTTCACTGATCTTGATGTCAGAGGGTATCCTCACATTCAAAAATACATCTCTATAAGCTGTGCATATCTCTCAAAGTGATGCTTAATGCAGTCACCTTGTCTGGTAACAAGAGACATGGAAAACACATAATAAAGCAGTCTGGTCACAATACAGACCTAGACAATGTGCTGAAGAATGAAGTTTTGTATATTCTACAAGCTTGAGAAGCCTGATAATAACAAATATGACTCTGTCCCACTCCAAAAGCCTGGGACCTGTTAATAATTTAGTCTCGTACATGAAGACCCATTTTCTGTACGCCAATGAGACCGAGGGACGATAGGGGTTCACTTCATTCAACACATACTGGTGACCTTTTATCGGCGAGGACCGTCTTAGCGAACGAGCCTGAATATTACTAAACAATAACCCTCATATAAGGTCCCCTTGTGCCCTGTACTTTCATAGGCATAAGTTATTCAACAGACCCCAGCTGGAGTTGCAAAGTGCTTGCTGACGGTGGCATTGGTGTGCTCTCTGTATACGTCATCGGTACCTGCGATCTGAAACACGTGAACTCTTCCTACAGACACAGGGGCTGCATATGTGACGGCTACCTTAGAAAAACTCATGGAAGATAGAGTGCATGAGGGCTGCACCGATTGCTCGCTGACTGCTGTTCCTTCCAGGGAAGCTCTATTTTTATTAACTCGTTAGTGAGGGAGTATCTAGTCAGAAGTGGTGGCAGATCATATTTCCCTGGACTCGTTATCTCAACTGGTATCAGCG
The DNA here is from genome assembly GCA_950022655.1 of Alentia gelatinosa. Classification (NCBI taxonomy): domain Eukaryota; kingdom Metazoa; phylum Annelida; class Polychaeta; order Phyllodocida; family Polynoidae; genus Alentia; species Alentia gelatinosa. The sequence goes on along the minus strand of OX465588.1, from coordinate 42,728,776 downwards.
ATTAATATATCGTAACCACCCGCCGGTGCACCTGGGGCCGTCTATTAAGGTACGTAGGCAGTGAGAGGGATGGGGGACATTTTGATATGTTGCATACATCCTTTCTTTGATCTAATGCGTATAAAATAGAGAAAGGGGATGTGGGCACATTTTTCAGAAATTATCATGTCTGCCAAAATGCCCAAAGTATACAAGGGTTATCAACGAGCGTATATATATATATTCTTGGTTGGAAAAAGATTTGGGGAGTGAATGATACATCTGCAAAGTATTTATACATGATACTTTATGTTTGGCTATCATATTTCTTTCTAAGTATAGGTTCAAGACAGCACATATAGGAATGCAGAACGATAATTGCCAATGCTTAGTGTATCCACGAAAATACAGTAATTCCAGATTTTCACCTCAGTACTTTGGTACTGCTCTGCTGATGGACGAGGCATATGGAAACCTGCTTAAAGCACTGAAGTATCTGATGAAAGGAAACAAACAGGACGAAAACCGTTCTGTGGTTTCTGATATGTCCGCCAGTGTTGTGTGGATAGTCAAGATAAACTGGCTGAATAACACATGAAAAAGCTGCAAAGTAGGGAACTGCCTATGGCACATCCCCTACTGGTACTCATCTTTTTGTCTCTTAAATACACTCTACAAGCTGTATACAACAGGCTAGTTTATGATGTAGGTTTTACGAAAGACAAAATACTCAGATGCCATTTGAAAGCAATACACCTCCAAAGGTTATCGGCAATGGTATGCCACTAATTTATGGCTAATATATATTGAAAATCTATCACTTTCGCTGGTATATATATGTTTGTGTACGTGTGTATAAGAAATACAGCAACATAAGGATTAGGTAGAGCAATACTATCAGTGCCGGAAAGATCATAGGGTTTTAAAAGTCCCATGGAAATCTGAAGCATGGATTGCTATATTATATTTCTGTCGAAAGCGAGTAGTCTGCTATATTATAGTGTGTACGTGATGGACACACATTAATCAAGTCGTTGGACGAGGACATAGATTTTGCCGCACTCTGTACAGCCAGCTGTTGGGACCTGCTGATCGTGTTAACAAGCCATGTTTTACTTCATATCGTTCATATAACAATGCTGGCAATTCTCTGCCGGGCACACTCTAATAGCATTACCGCGGCTTGGAATCATCTCCTGCCTGATGAGTGGCACGCTACGACGCCGTCCATTAAGACAAAGGGTCCATTAGTACGGGTCCACGTCCTCCCTGGGTGGTTAGCACTAATGTACAGCTCAGACATTGCGTATCTAATTAGTAGAAATAAAACTCATCCTCTAGGCACATGATGGTGGTCACTGGTGCCTGTCACAAATGATTGTGTCTGCGTGTGACCTTTATGAACTCTCTTTCAGCTGCCTGCATTTTTTAATAGTCATAGCAAGAGCAACTCCGACTGTAAAACACAGGCACAACCTTTGACAGATATTATTTTGCGTAATTTCGAGTTATTAGTTGGAGGTCGAGTTCTTCATGAATAAAACCTCGTCCTTGTCAACGCAGTATTTTTTTTGTAGAGCTTCACCATTGAAGGGACTGGAAGCCACTTGGCCCTCATAGTCAAGACAAGGCTAATCCATAGCAAGCCACCCCCGTCAGAAGCTGGTTAATAGATAAAGCTACAGACTAATCAACACTGGCGCCTCCTTCGTGGCCTCATTGGAAACCTTTCGGGGAAGAACAAGGTCTTTCATCATAATGAATACGTACGCCATCTAATATTCTTATAACACTATTTTATATTGTTTTTTGCCATTTTCCATTGTGTCAGAGTACGATTGCGGAATATTCGAAACCATACCATGCTATTATGATTTAAGCAAAACCCATGTTGCAAAACAATATCCCATCCGGAGCAGCGTATGCGATTTAGCGAGAGCTAATTTCACATGTTATATTATTTGGGATGTGTCGTTCGCTCGTTTTGTTTCATTTGCACATTTAAATGCAATAGACTGGTTATTCATAAAACTTTTCCTAGTCTAGTGAATGTTGATATTTTGCTACTGATGAATGAATGCAAATAACTCTTACTGATATCAGTCTCTTGCCTCTGTACCTTCCCTAATCCCATATAAGACTGAGATTGAAACGTCACATTAGTATACATTCTATCAGCTATTATGAAGAGAATTTCAGTTGCTATAGGATCTCTCGCTCCATCACAGGTTTACTATCTACTCGGTCTGCTATCACCTGTTTGCCCGACACCATTAATAGATTCCATCGAGACACGGTTGGTTTTCTGGCGGGGGTAGCAGTGCCAGAAGGTGCTTAGGGGCAGTGACTATGGTTGGCGATGATAAAGCCCATTTCCATAGCCTGATAATTCGGCACCGATCTGCAGTCGGGAACCACCAATAAGGTCCGTTTCCATTGGCCGATTTCCGTCACCGATCTACGGTCAGGTACCACCGACAGAACTTTGGTACTGCTGACCCAAAATCGGTCAATGGGAACGACCCAGCTTTTGAAATGACCCAAGACTTGTGTTGCTTAGATTATGCAATGTGGCACCACTCAACACTGAGTGAAAGCTTTCCCACTGAGTGAAATATTCAACCCTCACCGATTTTTCTTTACCTACGACCGGTCAGTGGCACCACCGACGGACATTCTGTGTAACTCAAAAAATCTACACCCTATTTGTCGGCCAATGAAAACAGGCCTATAGATCTTTTTGGTATACCAACTGAATGGAAACGAGACTATTGATATGGCATCGATTATGAAACAAGGCAACCACCGACTTATTCTCTCATAGACTGACAGAATAAAAAAAAAAAGCACATACACTGCATCCTTAACGATAAATTGACACCGACATACAGTCGGTGGCACCACCGACAGACATTTAAGGAAAAACACATAAACGGTGCCATTTTCGTCGGCCAATGGAAATGGGTTCATATATATATATAGGTGCTGGGTAATATTAAGTTATTGCGGTTGGTGGTGATGGCGGTTGGGGGTGAATTGTGCTCCTGCTGTGACTGCTAGGTGGTGATGGAGAATATTCATTCAGATGTCATGGCGGTTGAACCAGGTGACAAAGCACCAAATGATTCACCAAAAAAACACCAGTGTAAGACCAGCAAGATTAACGACGCTTAGTAACGCAATCGTCTCATCAACAAAGAGGCACTGCAGGGCAGAAACAACCATGATTAAGGAAACATTCCCTTTGATAGTGTAACTCTGAGATGCTCTGCTCAATACCTGCTCAGCCGTTGAGACCAACTTCTAATGCGCCTTCACAGTATCATGTCTGGACAATAGAAATTCTACACCTTTCAGTAAGAAATGAGAAACATTGAAGAAAAATACATTTCGCAATGTAGTATCATATTTGTCACCCTATTTCGAGGGGGTAGATGATGTGCTTGAAGATGGACCTGACCTGGTTTCTTGATGTCTTATTGCATGACAATAATGTAGATAAACTTTGCAATAACCTTCAATAATAGAGATTCTTGGTAGGACTTGGTAGGCAATTACTTCATAACTATTCATACGCCCTCCAGAGGTTACTAAACTCCCCATTATCGCCCAGGGTAAATACAAGTTCCGCTCGCGACTGACTGGGCACACCACGACAACATGAACCATAGTTTTCCTATTTATATTTGAAGAATCTGAATATAGTTTCGGATTTATATGTAGAAATAGCTGAAATTTCCATTTCTGTCATCGGATTTCCCATTTGAAGATTCATGAAAACCATTTAACTGCATTAATTCTGGCTTATGGGTCAAGGGTCTAAAACCATACAACGTCAGGAACCATGCATGCCTACATTTAAACTTGTAATGCATCTCATCTTAAATGGGTATGGTATCCTTTGGGTTATAAAATTCAAACGTTGATTTACCAAAGGGCTAAATCCCCGGAAACCTGTTCCCTCTGCTAGAAATGTACAGGACAAGTCTTCGATCCACTCTTGGTGTATTCCTCCAGCGGTAATACTATAACGCCGATGATGAGGTCTGTCGTCACCATTCAGGGTTGACGGCACTGTAGACGGGAGCTCCGGTCAATAATCCCCGAGAGGAAGGCGTGGGAAAGAGGGTGGCCTGTGTCCCAATGTAGTGACCATAGGAAGTGTCCAGGAGTTGGGGTCAAACTTACCCTACAAGGGAGGGCCTCAAGAACCGGGCCAGCCTGAGTGGTGGGCCTTAAAAGGAGGTCGTGCCTTCAAAAAAGATGTCGATTCAAAGGGGGTTTTGGTATAAAATAGGACGGCCTTTGTGATTTTTCTGTACAAGTAAAGCCAATTAGTGAGAATATTGATACTTGTAGGTGTTATTGGTACATATAATAAGCATTTCACAAATGGTCTGCGCCAAATGGTATGGAGAATAGGATGGGGGCTTGAAATGGAACACCTTTGAAACTCAGAAAGAGGAATATGAAGGTCAATAAAGTTATTGCTCGATAAAGATCGTAGAAGCGGACTCTAATATATGAAATGACATCCATTTGAAAGGTCGGAAGAGAAATTCAAGTGGGAAAATCTTTCAGGCAATTTGAAGATCAGGGGCCCGTGGAAGACCTTTTAGACGGCCAAGACAGTCTTATCGAACGAACTTAAATGTTATCAAACGATAGCACTTGTGCGAGGTAAAGAAAAGGGCCTTCGCTTACCAGCCTAGATTATTCAACGGGCCCCAGTTCTGAGAATTGGTTATTGGAGGAGGATTGGGTGGTTAAAAATGGGCTTTTTGGTAAAGGCATTCCCGGATATGAAGAATCCAAAGAGTGGGAAAATAACCTGGCGCGACCCGTTTCAATACTGGGAAAACACAGCATGAGAAGTAGAACAACGTGGGATGAGGATGGAAAGGGTCTTTATGCTGGAATATAGCTGTATAGACTGTCAATTATCGTTGGCCTGCAGGCTCGAGCGATAAAGCTGAGTTATACGGGTATTATCAAGACCACGTTGCGCCTATCTGATCTTGCCCGTTAGACACAGGCGGCGGCCCTGTCATGGCCGTACCTGCGGTTGGTTGCCGCTAGAAAGGATGGCCAGCCCGATTGATTTAAAAGAGGGGAAATACCACGTTGATATTTGTTGGACGGGCATGGTTTTTCTTTTCGCGCCCTTTCTTCATGCACCTATCCTTCATTTCTTTCATGGAGCGCCAACACCACAGATGTTTTCGATCTGGTTGTACTTCTCTCCGGTTGTACGTTTCCGGCGGGGGATGGGGCGAGAGGTGGGGGCGTGCCCATGGTTGTTGGTGCCATCTGGTAGCATCTCCAATGGCCAATCATACACCACGATCGCTGAACCTGCAACCCACTCCGCTGAACTAGGTACCACGCCCCCGTGAACGTAAACACAACGTAAACACAACGTAAACACAACGTAAACACAACATTGGGCGAATGATCGGTTTCGCTCGCCACAACACGTACTTTCTCTTAACTTGATTACACACACGACTATACATTTCTCACTCTCCCCTCTCAAACAGATAAGCAGGGCATTCTGATGAAGCACATGTTAGGACTCCCGATTAGATTATCCCCTTCTTTACGCATTCAGCAGATACGGTTTACTTCTATTGCTAACAGGAGCTAGTTTTGAATCATTCCCAACCAAAGCGAGATGTTCGTCCAAAGAAACTTTGACATTGCACATCCATCATTGTTGGATTCAAGATCTTAAAATGTAAAACGGATATGATTTATCATGTCTATTTTTCCCACCTCTAAACCAGCTATTCAACACATGTAAGCTATTATACTTTAGATTTGGATCACTTCCTCGTATGTAAATACAAATGCTGCACGATGTTTGCCATTTCCACCTCATAATTCAGTAGACTTTCTAAGTCAGTCTATCTCTGTGTACCTCGCTTTCTGTCTCACAGAGAACTATCCCATTTATTTCGATATTGTTTCCTTTATCAGTCCAGTAAAGTTCTTTACCAAGGCGATTCCTACCGTTAAGGGATTACGAGTCGGATGTATAGACCATAGTCAACAACACCATAAAAAACTACAACATAAGCTGTCTACTGTTTACTTGTCTATCGGTTTATTGTCTTGTACATTATCATCATTAAATTTTACACACTCATTTTACTCAAACTGGTTTACTATGTTTAATTTGTATTCGTAGCATGTTCGGAAAAGTGTTATTGTTCAACTGTAAGTGCAAAGAACGAAATGTAAGACCGCCAAACTTGGCGAATTTTTGGATCACATTTGACTTAACTCATTTCAATAGCACTATACAAAAGACATGTATGTGCAATGTGTGTTTTAACACAGGAGACCTACCTACTTTTCATGGCTATTCTTTTGCTTTAAATAGCGGTATTGAAATATCGAAAGCAATATAAATCTTTAAAACAAACCCGACCTGGTCTGGTTGCTAGAGTTCGAAATAAGCATAAACCAATTGCTGCCTCACTATAACATCTTAGAATCCCTCAAAGTCAGTACTGTTTAAGTCAAGGCCTGCATTAGAACGTAGCAAATGTGGCTCTGCAATACAATAGTAACTTACAGGACTTTACATGGGTTAGTTGATAGATTATTGAATATGTATATTGTGTGTAAACTAGTATAGGATTTAAGGTATGACTCTCGTGTATCTCATTAGCATAGTAGTAGTATCTCTTGTTCTTTTTCCTCAGGGGGTACTATCAACAACCTTTGCCCGTCGAACCCCTTTCAACTTGCGCCCCTCTCAGCCTTACAGGTAGGTACCTTTATAACTCATTCTCCCCACCTCCTGATTATAGTAGGCATGGTCTAAACCCGGTGAGACCAAGCGGCTCTCATTATAGTCTCTACTGAACCACACGCACCTTCCGTTGCGAAACTACTGCCCCCTACTCCCTTAAAACAAACCTTCGATTGTCGTTGCGAATCCCCTTTGATTTCTGTTTTGTTCTGGAAAAGACTATATCATTGTAAAACACCTATACTTCTTCTACTGTTGAATCTGACTATGACTTCAGGATCCCTATAACCATATGCATGAGGGATTTCTGCTTGATGTATATTAAAATCGCTATAGTAGAAATATTCACATTCACTACAGTAATAAAGAGCACTACGTCGCATAACTTTAGAGAAAGGGGAAAAACTGTTGGATTGAGCATCCCATTGAAACGGAATAATTAAATTACTATTAAAATTGGATATGGTCGCTCATATGTAACCTGGAAGTTACAATTTACCTTTTATTTCTCCTAATCTTGAGCAAATTCTTTTTATGTTACATCTCTATTGGCTTTTTACTCCAGGTATTCCTTCATTTTTATTAGATACAGAATCAGTGTGACTTTTTCACCCATTCTGTTCTTCACATACTATCCTCCCACACCTCAAAAGCTTTGATCCCCTCGATACCTCGGCCCCTACATCCCTTGGGTCCCTCTCTTCCTGTGTCCCTCCCCTAACGACACGGTTTTTATTTTGCGCGAAGAGAGCTACATTGGAAAAACAAGCTTCTATGTGGCAGGTTTTACCACACGTATAACAAGTAAGCTTCTTCGCTGTTAATCACCTAAATAAGAAGGTCCATACTTATAAATACAATGACGATAAAGAAGATGGTAGTACATATTACTATAACCATTCCGTATGTATTGTAAATACGCCCCGTTTCGCCATATAACGTAGAAATACCAAACGGAACACTGTTCCATACGACAAAATACTGAACGCTGTTCCGTACGCATTGACTAAAACATAAGTAGTTAGGCCAAATCAAGTCAAATATTTTGTTGATATAGGGTATTTAGTAAATATAGAACAACCCACCATGTTTGTACAAGCTAAAAAAACTCTATTATGACTTTAGCCCGTTAGAACCGTAAATTATCATCTCTTTTTGTACCTTGTACAGCATGGCCAGGTCATTCTATATAGCCTAAGTACAAGAAACACGGTGCTGCATCCATACATATGGTGCTGCATTCATCACCGAAATAACTAGATCCATACTTACAAATTCAATCACAGTGATATATAGAAGCGGAGACATAGTGCTACATCCATACATATGATACTGCATCCATACATAATCAGCTGCATCCGCAAAAAGGGAAGCAATTCACAAGCTCCTTTACTTCTCCATCAATATCTCCCGCATCCCCTATTTGTATAAACATCCCCCTCCCCCACCGTTGCCTGGGTCCCTCTCTAAGAGCATGGTTCCTATCCCTCTTCATCACCCTCTCCCCTCGTCTCCACCTGCCATTGCGGACCTGCCCTGAGAGAGGCATGCACACATTAACGGTCAATGTGCGCCCACGGAGCCTGCTAAGATGTGCCCGGCTTTGAACCTGAAGAGCCCCGCCGCGCAAAATGCCAAGCCCGCTCTCCGTCCCCTCGTATTCCCTATACCGTGTGCCACACAACGGCGAGATGGTTTTTATGGAGAGGCGGGCCTGAGGGAGGGAGGGAGGGAGGGAGGGAGGGAGGGGGGGGGGTCGTGTGGACGGGGAGGGGGTGGAGAGACAGTCAGAGCTATGTCTAGCCGCCTCAGGTCCCGTGTTTGTGTTTATGTTCTCTTTCACCCGTTGGCGTTCCTCTTATCTAGCTCATTTGTATTAATTTGCAAAGGACGCCGCATTATATGCAGCATTTACTTCTCAAGGTAGTCGAGGCAACCCTTAAGGGCAAGTGCAATATTTATTCAAAGGACTGTCGATGCCATGAAGAGTTATCTCTCAGTGAGGGAAAGGAGCCAGGAACCGCATATGCAGGATAGGCACTTTCATGTATATATAGTCTAAGAATTGAGTCTTATAGAAGTACAAGCAAATGCGATGACTTATATTAGGTTTTCACGTTTTAAAACCTTCCAGTCTGGGTGTATTCCGGGTATATTTTCATATTTCACTGCAGATTTCACACCAGTATTGGCACGCAATTAAATCACACATCAATATATCCACATCTCGAACTCGGTGTGTGCATTATCTCTGACTACTGTGTGTATTATGTTATCATCTCATTATCATCACATTTTTCTCATACCTTTGTATTCCCTTTGTAGTAAGATCTTTTTCCCTTATGTGATGTCAATCTTCGATGCTGTAAATTGTATTTTTGAGCAGTGAGTGCTCTGAAAAACTCACTTATGTGAGATGACATTCTTTTCTAATAATAATAAAAAAAAAAGGTTTGGGCCTACTGGCTTTTGGAACGATCACAAATCTCGCTGGATAAACTCCTTGTAATGCCTTATGTATAGTGATAGAGGATTTACGATCACAACCTACACACTAAAGCAAACCCATCCATCGGATCTCGCTCAACACCCTAGGCACAATCATTAATGAAGACAGATTAAAAACCCTTGAAATGTTCATAACTATAGCCAGCTCCCTACAGACGATGGGCAAGCAATTACTGTAATCATGCGGCATTTCAGGGAAGAAACAACGTTAATGCCTTGCATTTATAGTAAATATTATCTTTTTATCCTGCAATTCATACATGGCTTTCAGCTCACGTCCCAGCCCGCTTTCCACATAAAGGCGCAAAGCGGAAACGAAGTTACCTCTGATAAGCAATTAGCTCTCGCCGATAGAATTAGTGCCGATTTTCCAAGCATTGAACATCATTAATTTTTTTTTCTGTGTTCATGTTTTAATCTCCTGGTTGCCTACAAAGGGTACTCTTCTAAAACATGCCGATCGACTCTCTATTTGTTAGAGAAGTGGTAGGATGCCTATAGTCTATATGCTGGGACAGACATCTCCTGTATTATGCATAAGTCGAAGGCTGACGACAGATGTCGCGCGGGAGACATGTACACAAGGGAAATCCGGAAGAAAAAAAACCCAACCCATATCCCCGGGCAGGGGGGTACGGGGTATATAGATGGCATGGCAGGGGAGAGGCGGGTAGGGGGTGGGATATGCTCTGGGGAGGAGAGTCATGGGCGAGAAGCGGGTTTATGGAAACATCAGAACCACCGGATGTCGATCATGCCCCCTAGTGGTAAGGGCCCCGGCATGAGCTGGATACGAAGTAGAGTCACGTGGGTAAGCTGATTGGGTTGATGTTGGAGCGTCCCTCACATCACGTGACCTATACCTGTGTACAGTGGGAGGTAATGGGTACGGCAGGGTTGAGTAGGAAGGGCTAGGTATATATGTATGCTGATACTACTCTTGGAGAGTGAAAAGGGTTGGAGTAATGCCCTACGCTGGTCAACCTGCCATGAATGATTCAGTTTGCCCCTGGGGTTGGGATGAAGGGTGTACACATGGCAGTACATCCCATCATCAATTGTAGGCCATCTCATGCAGCAAGGCTGTCCAATGCTTTATGGGGTTGGGGATTAGAGCGTGGGTGTGTGTAACGGTATGTGCAATGACCTTGCTGCGTGTAAATGATGGAATCACGGGTCAGTATTTCACACCTGGGGTGTGCTGCTCTCTAGTCGGCCTGTGTTATTCTCTCAACATTCAGCCTAGTCAGATGCTATCCAGCAAAGCTGATCTATGGAATGCTCCCATACCACAAACGCCAACCTTTACGTACATTCACCACAGTAGAAAGCGGCTGCCTTGTTGCAGATCATCCACAAATATAAATACAAGATGGTGAAATGGAAACAAAGGAGGCTGGGAGAGTTACCTATTTCTTCTAGCTGACTTCCTCGTCCAGCATGCAGCATTGATTACCACATCATGTGTTAGATATGAACCCCGGGGGCTGGCAACATCCTTCTTGTAGTCCGTGGATGCCCCAGCCTGCAGGGTCTGTTGCCTCTGCTGATATACCTCATAAATATGAACCCTGGCACGCTGCGCACAAACCACAGGGCACAGAGCCTTGGCATGAGCGTGGCTTTGAACAAAACACGTAAACAAATTACTGCAACCGAGTATGCTCTGAAGACTCTAGTTATTCGGTTGGAAATGTTAAAAAGGGGTTTGGTTCAAAGTTACCGGAATGGATGGAGCATATATTACAAAACGTCATACTGTCATGATATGCTAGTTTGCCACTGTAAGTGTGGAGAGAACACATTCTAGAGCCAGTTCTAACAATGGGGGTTATTGGGCATAGGAGAAAACGTGGTTACTGAACCCGTATAAGAATAGCCGTTCGAGGTCTTTTGTAACATAAAGGTTTATTCACTTACTAAGTCATCGATCAATGCTCATTCACTACGAGCACAGTGCGCCCGAACATTATCTTTACTGCACCCCTAGAAGCAGGTAGTATTTCATAGACGTCGGCCGTAGGTATATAACAATACGTATTAGGGCAGGGGTCGAAGTGATATGTAGGTACAATTTACACGAGACTAAAGAGATCCAGGAAGGATGGTCTGGGCTTGAGAAAGGGGGGATAATCTGATTGTCCAAGGACAGGGATTATGGGACAGAATAACAATATAAAAGAATTCCAAGAGGGTTATCTTGATGTATGTTCTATTTTATTTTATTTTTATCGAAATATAATATAGTTTGACAAATCAGTAGAGAAAAACGAAGAACGTTGTACCGAATAGAAGATGTACTTGTCACAAAGTGAAGCGTGTCATAGAGAGTAAACTAGATATATGACCATGCACACTAAAGTACGATTGGAACAGAAATAGGATGGTGAAATGCAAGGATAGACACACATAACAACAACAAAACAAAGCGAGAGCAATACTCAGATATTCTGAACACAAGATGAAGAAAGCTAGCACTCTGTTGTCGGTGCCAGCTAAAGGCTCACCCATAATAGTGCTAACGAAATTGACTAAATGCAATTACCTGCGAGCTAGATTCGGGGATACATGGAAACGAAATAACATTTGTCGCTCGTCTGGTTCGTCGATGGCCATATCAGTGTACAGAATAGGTCGCTGGGCACCAGATTCGAATCAGCGCCAGGAAAGCAGCAGGTTCCACCAGCGGTTTACACCAGCCTATCCTCGCCCTCTCTAAACAGGCAACATTTTTAGTTGTGTCTTTTATTGCCATTTGTACGATACAAGCTCGTTTCTATTAGCCGGCTATTTGGCACCGATCTGCAATCGAGAACCACCGATATCTTTTTGTATACCGACGCCAGATCGGTGAATGGAAATGAGATTCTCAGGCAATGCTTACAGAATAATTTTGTCTAGATTATGTATCAAGGCCAATACTGAAGGATTTTACCACAGAAAATCTAGGTGGATCTGGAAAATACAATAGAAGCAGTATATACAAAATACCCTCACCGATAAATTGATACCGCCATACAGTCGGTGGCATCGCCGACAGACATTTGGGGCAACTTAGAAAATCTACGCAGTTTTCATAGGCCAGTAGAAACGAGCTCTATCCGGCATGGAGATAGGATCAAGGCTGTGGCATAGAACAAACACGTAACTACACGAAATTCAGTGCTGTATTCTTGTCCAGAAGGCATTGGGTATGGATTCTGAATGAACAATCTAGGTTCATAGGCTATTTTATTTTTTATGACAATCTTTCTAACATTATATTGTCTTAATCCCTTCAGAAAGGATCTCCCCATCATATTTTCCTTCATACAACTTACCGTATAACACCTCTAATTAACTGATTAAATGCCATCATTTATCTCACCCCTGGTGCAAGTTTAGCCATAGGAATAACATTAGAAAAAAAATACTCAACGATCACCCCGTAAAGTGAAAATACTGTGCCACGGCCGTGCCATAGTGAATTTGAGATGGCGTCATATGGATTTGCTAAGTCTATTATAATTATTGTGAAATTTTAATGATATTTAATTTTATAAAAACAGGTGAGATAAATCCAGAACCACACTAGAATCGTAAAATACGCAAAACTCGTTTGAATGGGCTGTAATTTTCACTCGCCTTCGCCTCGATTACGATTGCGGCCCATTCAAACTCCTGGAGGATTGTCTATTTATACGATTCTCGATGCAGTTCTATATAAGTGTCTCTGTGGAACTCCGAGAGTATAAGAGTAGTTGATGTTTATGAATGCCCAGGTAGTGAATAAGGTAATGATAATGTCTGTCAAGTAGACAAGACTAAGATATCAAAATAGTAATGTAAAGGATTGTTGTGCTTTGCTGATGTTACACCTATGACCTGTATGCTGCATATTCTCTCCCCTTCCACGTAACAACATTCTTTTAAGGTATCCTGGGGTGCTCTCTCGTGGATCCTACCCAGTGGGTAAATAGCTCCGTGGCTCAAGAACATAGAGAAGGTGTAAAAGACAAATATTTCTAAGTATTACTATATCATAATTTCCGAGGACGTTCAACAGACCCACGGATATTATTGCATGAGATGCATTTTTTCATCATCGTCTAGACACAAAGCCAGACCAAATTACATAGTCTCTTGCGAAACCGAGGCCGCCGCCATCCTGCCTCAGGGTAGCCATGTGATAGCCTCGTTCTGGTTATCTTTGATCACGTGGGGGCCCTTGGCAATTAGATGATTGGTTAGCTCATTTCTTGTAGTGTCCATCGGTTCTCAGTGGCTACTCCCCAGCCCAGTGCCACTACTACATATTCTTTTACACATTTTTGGAGCAACATATATCATTATGTTCTGTACCGTAGAAATACATCACAGACATGTTCCTTTTCGATATTATAGGTACAAACGTCACATCATAATTCCATATTATGCATTTACCCTGGTCATTTTATTTCATATCCGTCCCTTCTTATGTTTCCATATGTTAGTATAGATATTACTAGTCTAGCTACTGTCCGTCTATTCTGTCTCTTATTTTTGTTTCTGATTGCTAACCTTGCATTATCTTTGCTCTTCTGTCTCGTGATTTTATAATTCACTTCCATGTAATCTATCTCTTATTCCTGTTTCTGATTGCTACCCTTGCACTATCTTTGCTCTTCTTGTTTTACTTTTGCAAATTCTTCACCGTTTTGAATGACCATGTGACTCCTATAGTAATTCTATAGTTCACTTCCTTGTTATTTATTGAGACTCTCTTCCTCTCAGTTCTTGTACATTGGGTGTTCTGTCGTTTTTTTCTTCCCTGTTCTCACCTCCTGAAATATTGTTCATCTTTGTAAGTTTGGTATACTTTCAATGTTACCTTTTTGATATTTTCAATTTCATTTTCTATATCAAAGTAATGTATTCCACGGAATTCCCTGCAGATGTTATGATACATATGATCGTGAATGTAGCCGTACAAACGAAGGCCACATGACGACTCTACATTGTGGCCAACTTTTGATGTTGCAACGCGGGAGGGGCTGGCGACCGACACGCCATCTGGTGACTCCTTCCGCGCCACTCCACCTGACGGCTGAGGAGAGTATTTGTGACGTCACCGCTCTGCGCTCTTGCCACCCACCCACCTTACAAAATTCTGACAAAAACCAAAACAAAAAGAACTGCAATCTTTTCTCTCAGCTATATAACATGTTCCCCTCCGTTTACACTTGTTCACCTTTCTTGTCGGACTGAATAAATTCTTTAATTTTGTCCAGCCACTCCCGCGTTGAGCAAATCATTATGGATACTATACATGGCACACAGAGCAATTACATTACTTTAACAGGACGGTGTACCGCGCATATACTGTACGGGATCTCATGTCAGGTGTGTGCCTTCAGCAAGCAGGTAATTCTGTGATACTGAAAGAAAGACCCACCAGGGTCATCATGGACGATGGGTGTGTGTGGTCACATGCGAAAGTACTCTTAATCATCCAGGCTGCCTATTACATCTGCTGCTGTTTTATGGGCTGACACCGGGCCCGGGACAAGACCTGGCTATGGCCTGCCATCATGGAGGAATACCGTGTGGGGCGGCAGTAACATCAGGAGCAACTCAGCACGGACCCTGGAGCAGCTCACAGGAGGGGGCGTACAGAGTGGACACTCTACCCGAACAGATACCTGTCGCCTGGCCATTCAAAGGGCTGTAATAAGTGACGTGCCCAGCACAACCTGTCTTGCTCCCCCAAGTGGCAAATGCCCCTCTCATGTAGCAAGCTACAAGGGCATTTTTAGTGAGCTTAGAACAATTTCTGGAGCCAAACTACCTAGTAATCACCGTCATGAGCAAACATTAAAGACAGCAGTACAAACTTGCCATGGCGGTCCCAAAAAGTTGTACATATGAATAAAGCCACATACTCAGTTGAGAAAATATAAAAGGAAAATAGTAGGGTGCACTTAATCATATCAGGAGCTTGCAGAATGTAAAGGGTCTTCGCCAAATCATGTGTTAATCTTTCACTGCACGAAAACCACCATTTTATTCATATATACGTCTTGGCTGTATTTCACACCTGGCGTATGTGAGAGGAAATATCCTCTCCCCCTGCCGCCTCTCGCCTGTTTGTGTTGGTAGATGTATCGGTGTCCTAAGTGGGAAACCGCCCCCCCCCCACAGGTACACCTAGGCCCAGTATAGGCCTACCGATTTCTAGTTCTGAAACAGTCACTGCCAGTGTTGGTGCCGCTCCTGTTCAAAGTACCACTTGCTGTTGGGTTCATAAAGTATTGAAACGCAAACTGCCAATGTGGTGCAGCTGAGACCAACAACGAAAGGATTTTTAAAAAATGACACGAGTCCCTGGTCTATAGTAATAGTTTTTACTTCGAAGCAATTGATATTTGAATGAATAGTGTTGAATATCCAGAGAATTTGACTGCTGACTTTGTTGGGCCTGCAAAAAATTGGGTTGGTGGTCTTATCCCTCCTGCCCACCCCCTATTCTGGGAGTAATGTATCACTCACAATTGGAAATCCAAATTAGGGACTAATTATATTCTCTTTGGTAGATTTTACGTTTATTATGACAGGTTCATATCAGGTGGATAACAAATGGCCAATACCTATCAGTGAGGCCAATATTCGGGTTAATCAGAGTAAACAGCCATTATTGAGAGAATAATAGATTGGTATAAAGGTCCCTAATACAGTGCATACTAAACTTTGCCACTACACTAAAACATATCTGTCTTACTTAAAAGATGTGACAGAAGTATAATTGTTGGTGGAATATTAGAACACAGAAGTGAAATTCATAGCTGTAACATTATTCTATCTATAGATTACCAATCACCCTATTTAAGAAGGGAAGATCTTATTGAACGCTCTGCGTGGTGAAATACAGAAATTGTCCAATTTTCCAATACAAAAATTGTCACAATGAAGATCAAAGTCATACTAGATACAATGTAAATGTTATCCGATACATCTATGTTCTGTACATCTTGTTCCTTACCATCTCCTCTCATAATCTCATCCCCCTTAAATGTGTACTATATGCATCACATATGTTACTGATGTACCTGTTTCAATATTTATCAATATGTAAAAACTAATCATTTTCTTACTGTATACTTAAGTGAAATGATAAAAGAAATCATGGTTTATATATTACTCTACAGCTTGAATATCATCTCAGAAATTTAAGAAATTGGGAAGTGAAAACACACTACAGACTGTATGTCATATTTTAGCTACTTATAGCCCCATATCCTTCTCAATAGTATATTCAACTGACAAGCATATGGAGATCCGATCTAGGGAGTAAAACATCACGTCTAAGAGTATTTCTACTCCCTAAATTGCCTGTAAAGTGTAACCTCAGCTGCTCCCTATAACGTTACACTTCCCCTCACTCTCCGGTCGCCTTGCCCCTCCCTAATCTATGAAGTATGAGTTTTTAAAATAATACCATAAAGCTAATTCTATTCCCCCTTGATATTGATCATTCCCCTTAGTTACGATCTTAAACGCATCTTGGTCCTTATGATACACATCCAAATAACTATCTGAGGAAATATCTGAGGAAACATTTTTCTGCAGCCTGTACCTTCCTTCATAACTATTTGTTTGTCCTTTTCCCCATTTTTTCTCTCCCTTCCCCCACCCGTTTATCCTTCTGAGTTTTTGCCAATCTTATGAATAGATACGCCTACAAAAAGTAATCATGTCTGGAAAATAATATCTCAATAATCTGAGTTTAATCATCTACCTCCCCCAATCGCCAGCTTAATTTAACATTTCTAGTTTCCAGTCTACAATAAAATCAAACCGAACTGTTTTTGTCAGCCGTTGATTAGGTCCGTCAGTAGTTGCCCTATTGCGTAATCGTCCCAAAACTGTCGGTGGCATTTTCAAATGCTCAGTCGTTTCCATTCACCGATTTTTCTTCAGTATTTCTCGATTGCAGATCGGTCCAGGATAATCGGCCAAGGTAACCGGGCTTTGAGCACGACTCGTCTTGGGTACCGACATAATATGACTCAGCCCGCTGGCATTCACTGAAACGGATTTTCTGTCTAACAGTATAGAATAACCAAGACGATTCTAGTGACTTCAGGAACTGATCTCGTGCACTTTTCAGGGTTTTACTTAAATCTAATGTTATTTCCATTTATAATGGAAGAGCGCAGTACACCTCCTTCGGAAGCATACTAAATCACTAAATCTAGTCATATCTCAGTAGATCAAGGTTAATGAACATAGATTTGTTGTTGAGCGTATCATGGAATATTTACAAATAACGTTGGTACGAATTTATTCTGTATTTCATCACGAGTTACAACTTTGGATACCTTGAATCCCCAGTGCATCCTCTTTACATTAAGGTGCTGTAATTACTGGACAGCAACGCATTTACATGCAAAGGCATCCTGCACCGTCCAATGCGAATGCCCCCACACTTCACCAGTACACGATTCCCGACCCCGCCCTGCCTCCCTCCGCCACCTCCACCATTGTCCCCACCACCGAGAAGCATTTCGCCGCGTGTCACATTCTTCTTTTTACCTCTTTCTTTCCTCTTTTTTCTCTTTTCTTGTTTCTCTTTCTGGTCGGAAAGCTGCGGGCAGGTGGTGGCGCCACTAGTATGGGAGACCTTGTTTGTGTGTGTCTCTTTAGTTCGTTCCGTGGGGGCAGTGAAAAGAACCGAAGCGTGATTGGTCCGGTGATGGCCGCCCGTGCTGCTTTTATAGTCCACGCCCCGGCTCGTTCAGGCTATTACTATTGCAGCAAGGCTGGCCTGTAGGCTTTGGTCCCGTTGGGCTCAGTATAGCAAGCAACGATATTGCTTCGTGCGGTTTAGCTTTAGACTGAAAGAATCGCTTCTCATTGGTATCTCTAGAATGTGACTGGGTTCTTTATCACTGAGAATGCGGTTTTCTTGTAGACAAAGAACACGATAGACTGGGGGAGGCAAGTTGTACTATAGAGGACATAGCGAATCGCCATCTGTTCAAAAGAGCTAGAGTGAGTTAAACTAATTTGACTTTGGCCCATCCACAACAGAAGAAGCAAATTCCGCATAGCACGTTTCAGATAGTTGTTGTCAAATTTGAATTAATTGAATTCCATGAATTCAAAGTCATTTTCAATGGTGTAAATACTCCAGGGAAACTGTAATAACGTCTAATCAAATTACTTGATCGTGTCTCTAAGCCTGTCCCATCTGACAAGCACTGAAATCATTTATGGGTATCAATCCATTATGGTTACTTCAAAAAAGAAATCTGATATCTGTAGAATATTTTGAAATATTGAGAATGAATATTTCAATAAATTCAAAGTAAGTTAATATAAAAAAACACCTTCGAAAGGAACATTTATCATTGCATGGCAACATGGCTGCTGCGTATTGGGTGTCATCCTTTGTGCAAGACCCCTACCACAAAACATTCAGGCCCTGGAGGTCTCACCTCGTGTATTAATTATATCGAATTACCCTACCTGTGTAATCAGATCATTCGGAGAAACCTTGTCTATCTCCTGTTTGTCTTGCCAAACCTCTCCCAGCTTGGCCCTAGCCCAGCATGTTCACACCGCATCCTGTTCCCCGCCCAGCATGGGATGTGCGCGTCGACAACATGCCACCCATTGGCAGACTCCGAGTGCCATCTAATGGGCCTAATTAGAGGCTTGATTAGTCTAATATGCCACTTTGTTGAGGCGCCTGGCCACGGGAGGCTCCCTGTGAGGCAACTGCCAGTTTGCTGCGCGTCGGCAGGAGTGACAGATACTTAGTTCTCATGTCATATTCTAGCAACAAGCTTGTCACTGCCTAATCGCCACACTTTGTGTGTGCTGGCACACAAGGGACCTGGGAGTGAAGGGAAGGCGGGATGTGGTGCCAGGGTACGAGGACAATTGCCCAACAGTGGGAGCAGCATACGTGATATAGTGGGTAGTCACTGCCTCTCCCGCAGCACAAACAACTCAACAATAAAAGAGTCACCCATATGTATAGCCAATGATACACTTAAAGCGTGGGGTTGCACCACAGCGTAGAGTTGTATCATTTCATCTTTGTATGCATATATATATATATATACACGTTTTGTATATAAGATGTTTGTGACTAGGTCGAATACACTTTGTATACATCCATTTTATTCATGAATAAAACAAAGGAAAAAAAAGACAATGCCAATGTTATCATTCGAATATCACAACCTGGAGAATTTGGCGACAAATCAAACCTTTTCTGGGATTAAGTTCTCTTCACAATGCACCTTCCGAGCTTTTTACACAGGCTACGACAAAGATCGAATTTTACTCAGCAATTTCAGGCTTGTTTTATTGTTTTATATTTGCAATTTGTGAAATGACACCGTTTCGGATCATTTTAACTCAACTTTATCCTGTCGATGGCTTGCAGCTAAGGTAGCGTTCTGATAAACAGTATATGGCCTAGATCTGTCTGAGGCGGGGAATAAAGTGTCTTCTAATAGACAAGGCAGCACAAAGAAGTACGTGATTTGAAAGCAGACCGCTCCGCTCAGGAGATGCCTGATGGGGAAGCCAGATCCTTCAGAGCAAATCCGCTACTAAATCCTCTCCACAAGGCCTTGCATGTCAATATCTCTTATTATCTTCCGACAGGTGGACCTTAATCTCCCTTAATCCACGTTACAACTTTATTAACATCTGAAAGAGGCCAATTGGAAGATCTGTATAGGCGGAATTTTAGGGCCGGGAACACACACCGGCAGATGCGGGAGACTCTCAATGTAATGGAGACTCAGTGCCAAGAGCAAACTGAACGAGTGTTGGCAAAACACCTTCCAACTACTATAAGAGGTGGTGTGGGACCAGCTTGGCTAACCCCATCTAGTCACGTCACCTGACGGTAGCGCCACTAACACTGGTACCTTGTCTACTCCCTCCTTGCCGACCAAACAAATCCATCCTTTGACAATGCTGCCAGGCAGTAAGTGAAATTCTGCTCGAGTCCAGATGGAGCCCTTAATGGCACATTTTTAGTTCTGTGAATTAAAGTCATCGAGCGGCATTTTGGTGATTTTCATGTCAAGATAAGAGGAGTGGAGGCTGTTCTGTTTGGAATTCAGTTAGGAAATTTCATTGAGGTGTCATGATTTAAAGGCACCTGGAATTCAGATTTAAAAGAAAATTATAATAACCCTCTTGTTTTCAATGTTAAAATAGGTTTTTGTGGAGAATACTCCTCCTGACATGAAGTGAGAAGAAAAATGTGGATGCAGAAGCCGATCAAGGAATAATTAATGGAACAATGCAAGTAGTTCAGTTCGTCACTTCCTAGCTTTTGTTGCGCAGACTCACTATCAATCTTCCACGTTCCTGCGCCGGTTCCAGTTCTCCTTTTTCCCTGAGCCATCGTCCAAGTTAAATGAACTCTTTCCTATCATTGTTGCAACGGGGGGTTTATCTCTTTACAACGTTACAACCCACAACATTAATTGTGCCGCGGCCAGGAATTAATCCTGCTATCTTGCGTACACTCACAGCTTAAAGAAAACCTATTCACAAAGGAGCTAGGTGTTTTTTTAATTGCGCGCTACTTCATCAGCTGAACAAAAATGGACACAGCGGGCTATTGGCCAAAAACGCCTTTCTTCAAGGCTCATTCGTCTTGCAGGGAAGGCAAGGAGGCCGGGCGGCCGTTTACGCTGACAGACTGTGCCCAAAGAAAGGGTGTCCTGTCTCTCCTGTCACCTCGCCTGGTAGGAAGAAATGAAGAGTAGAGCCATTCAATTAGCTCTAGGTCGCTTGAGGAGCAACTCGCGATGGCGGCTTGTTTTCGCCTACGACTCAGGAGGCTTTTACGTCAACACCCAACAATTCGCCACACAGAGGACTGCACCACTCTCAGTTTGTCTTCTCTGTTTGGGGGTCCTTGAGCAAGGAGAGGATACAGTGTGTGTGTGTATGCTAGAGTGGTCTGTGCCTCAGTGTGATTTTATGTAAGGCCCATATCGGCTCTGAAGAGGATCTTTCCCCCACTATTTCCTGTTCATTTCTATTTTTGATGATTGTCACACGGAACAAGGACTGCCACGAATGGAGGGCAGTCCGCATAGCGAGGTTTACTCTACATATGATAGCAGTGGGGGAAGCTAATGTGGATGTGTATAAAAAGCGAGCAGTGCAAGTTAATGTATGTGGGTATAATTGCGCGGAAGCGGGAAGGTAATGTATATATATTGGATGAGATAATGGTATTTTTCCTGTACATACGGTGCAAGCGGAGGAGGTTGATTTATATGTACGTGGCTTGCATTGGGAAGTGATGGAGAATGTCGACATGCACAGACCATATAGTTACATCTACACCCAACGTCTTAATGGACACACATCATCGCCCAACACCAGGCCACGGCGGCTTGAGGATGAAGTGGGCGAGATTCGCACGGGGGAAGAAAGGGCGCGGGTTGTAGCAGGAGGAGGCGGAATGGTACTGGGTGGCCTCGTGCTGTAGCAAAACTCTGCATAACACACCCACCCCCCTACACCCATCGCCCAAGGCAAGTTCCATAAAAACGCGAGACCCCGGGGCCCGCGTTCCCAACGGGCTATTTACGCGCGCGAAGGAGATTGGATAAAATCCCAACAGAACCGAGCGAATGGCCGACAATAAGGTTCGACCAATGGGATAGGCGGGCTGACGGGTGGGGAGCGCCCACGTCGGCCGGCTTATGATGACTGATTCCCTCGATAGTGTCTTCATGATTGCATGTGTTACCGCCCGTTGGCAGAGAAGACAAATCACTGTCCGCGCCAGTGACAACAAGAAAGAATAGCCCGATGTGAAGTAGCATGCAATGCTTCTTCCCGTCACTGGTGGCCGCTGTATTTATCCGTGTACCCTGGTGTAATACCGCAGCAGCAAAGAACCCGTGGAAATACTCAGCATCATATTTCTTCATCCCAAAAGTCAATAGAAGAAATCTATTAAAGAATATTTCATAACCCGAGTCGCACGTGCCCGTCTACAGCCTTCAGAGTTACACCGTTACTAAGAATTTCGATTAGGGGCCATCCATAAAGTATGTACGCAGAATTTCTGAAATATACCCCATCCTCCCAATCTTGAACGCAATAGAACAAAAAAGGTTCATACGCAAAATTTCCTAAATTTGTGCTCCCCCCACGCGCCCAAGGCCCACGTGAGTACTTTATGGATGGCCCCTTATCCATGTCTATCGGCACAGTTGTCGTATAAAGATACGGCTGACCCTATTTGGCGTCATCTACATTGCTAATAAGCTGAACTCGAAAGGCATTTGCCTCTGCGTCCCACTAGCGGCGGGTGTAATGACCTTAATTAAGGATACGGTTTATAGAGGGAGTTTATGATATGAGGCCTTATTTAGGGACACCCCAAATCTGACGCTTAATATAGTACTCCAATCCCTCCACCCACCCCCGCAGTCTCCAGCCCTATTGACAGGCGGTCTCAGCTTGTCGCTCCACTCGTGGGGTTTGGAAAGGTGTAGCGCGCCCTCGTAAATATAAACATTAATGCGTCTTCATCATGTGCTCGATCAGCCGAGCGGAAAACGCCATAATCCTGCAAGTTCCTGCCTCCTACATATTCAGCTAGGAAGCCGGTTGGGTCCTTCCTGGGCGAGCGCCTCTATATTTGCGAAGTTTGATGTCTGCTATAGGGAGGGTGAGAAAGGGAAGAGTTGGAATACTGGGGTCTGTTTACTCAGGGGTCTGTTGGAGGAGAATGTAGATCTATGTGCAGGGGATGGGAGTATTTCGTATAATAATAATGGTATATCATCTCACCCATTGTATTTTCCTCCATAGATTTAACATTAAGAAATCGTACTCAGTGCCCATGGAGTATTTAGAAAAAGAATACTCAATGGGAGATTACGCCACAAATGTTAGCTAATTAGTCAATGTGAGGGATGAGAATTAAATTGCCACATAATTCACGCTGCCTTGCCTTGTAAATTACTATGCTATTTAAACTTGATGGGATACGAGCTCTGACTGTAAACTTCCATAAGTTTCCTCTATTTATATAATACTGGGGTCTGTTCCCTCAGGGATTTGTTGGAGGAGAGTGTGGATGTGCAGGAAAAGGGAGCATTTCGTGTAGTAGTAGGAGTAGTAGTAGAATTAGTAGTGAGAGTAAAGAAGTAGCTATAAGTGAGTATGAGGGGTTGTGCAGGGATAGAAATATTTCATGTAGTAGTAGTAGTAATAGTACAGTGTTAGGTGTACTTGAGTATGAGGTGTTGTGCAGGGATGGGGATATTTCATGTAGTAGTAGTAGTAGTAATAGTACAGTGGTAGGTGTACGTGAGTAGGAGGGGTTGTTCAGGGATGGGGATATTTCATGTAGTAGTAGTAGTAGTAATAGTACAGTGGTGTACGTGAGTAGGAGGGGTTGTTCAGGGATGGGGATATTTCATGTAGTAGTAGTAGTAATAGTA
Source organism: Alentia gelatinosa (assembly GCA_950022655.1). Classification (NCBI taxonomy): domain Eukaryota; kingdom Metazoa; phylum Annelida; class Polychaeta; order Phyllodocida; family Polynoidae; genus Alentia; species Alentia gelatinosa. The sequence goes on along the minus strand of OX465588.1, from coordinate 42,705,064 downwards.
TAGCGGTGTACGTGAGTAGGAGGGGTTCTTCAGGGATGGGGATATTTCATGTAGTAGTAGTAATAGTATAGTGGTGTACGTGAGTAGGAGGGGTCGGGTAGTGACTACGCCTACAGGTTTTATAAATTAAAGACATGGCAATCAGAACTGACTGGCAGCACGTGCGTGACTTGTGGAGGCGGGGCAGGCAAAGGGTCGGGGCGCAGGAAATAAAGGAAAGCGGGAGGGCAACAGTCAGCGATTAATGATAGACGGGTGAAGTAAAGTAGAAGAATCAGGTTGAGTAGAGAGATACAGCAGAGTGAGGGGAGGAAGGTCGACGAACAAAGAAGAGGCTGAGATAAATCACAGAGAGAGCTAGTTCGAGATCAGGAGGATTGTCTAAGCAAAGTTAGTGAAAAGCGAAAAGATGGGACACATAAAAGAAGGGAAAAGGTAAGAATTAGATTGATTTGGTAATTGATCAAAAGACATAAATGAATAACAATAGTTATGATGTATGATAGAATCGAAGATAGGTCAGCAAGAAGTAGGAGAGATGTATGAAAAAGGGAGAATGATATAGGATACAAATTGAGAATGGAAAGAAGGGAAAAGAGGGTGCTGATGGTGAGGTAGGCGTTAGGAGCTTGAGACCAGAGTAAGAGAGAGGCAAATTGTAGCAAGGGAAAGAATTCCCAGTGAGAGGAAGAAGAAAGCAAGGGCGAAATGAAGGGACAAAAACAGTATCAGGGGGATGGATAAAGGGAATTTCGTGCAATAAGATAGGGAAGGCCCAATTTATCGGCAGTGGAGGAAAAAGGTAATTGATGGGTAAAACGCCCGGCGTTCGTTGGGCGTGGAGCAGAGTGGTGGTTGGTGGTGGCAAGATGGGGCCCACTGCCTGGTGGTAAAATACGGCAATGAGCTTGGGGTGTGAGGCACTGGTCATAGATGAATCTTGCCGCTTCTGCCAGTCAGCCTCTACACATAAGGCCCGTTTCCATTGGCCGATTTCCCGTCACCGATCTACAGACAGGAACCACCGACGGACTTTTGGCACTGCTGACCCAAAATTAATCAATGGAAACGACCCAGCTCGTGAAATGACCCACGACTTTTTCTGCTAAGGCCTGGCGTCCACCTACTACGATAGAAATTTAGACCTACCGATATGGCACCGATACAAAAACCAAATATCGGAGACATATCGGGAAGGTGCAACATCGTAGACATATGTCTGGACATGACAATCCACTACGCATTGTATGGGGATTTTATGAGCGTCTAATCACAGAAACGTGGTCAATTGCCCCGATATTAGGTGACCTTCCGACGCGATTTTGACTTTTTATCGGAAGGTGCATCGTAGACCATATCGGAGCCATATCGTAGTAGGTGGACGCCGGGCCTTAGATTATGCAATGTGGCACCACCCACCACTCAGTGAAAGCTTGTTCACTGAGTGAAATCTACTACCCTCAGCGATTGTTCGATACTAATGCACAGTCGGTTGCACCACCGACAGACGTCCTGGGTAATTAAAAAAAATCCCCGTCGTTTTCTTCGGCCAATGGAAACGGGCCTATAGGTGGCAGTCCTACCCATTAAACTCATACTGCTGCCTTTAAGATTGCCCTCAATGAGCAAGACTAGCTGCATCACCAATCACACCCTGGAGCCAGAGCTAGCGTAGATTGTTCATCAATATACAGGAGCTGGCTTTCCGCGGGAGGCGGCCTCTGCGGCACTGCGCCTGTCCATATCAATGCGGCGAGGAGCAGGATCGAGCTGCTCTGCTCCGGTAAACCAGATTGATATGTTCCCTTCACTCTCCCAACTGATGGCTTTCATTTTGGTGCACGCATAAAGGAACTCACTCAGTGTATGTGGTTCACTCTCCAACATGCTTAGCTGGTATAGAGGTGTTTGCCTCACACTGACTTTTCATCTCTAATCCGACCCCTGTGGCATGATATACTTCTCATTGGTTTCCGTAAAATGTAATATTCGCAAGTGAAATCCAACTGGAGGATGAAAACAAGAATGCTGACAGTTTCACTTCCCCATTCCTAGTGTTCTTTTCCATTTCAGTGGTAAACAGCGGTCACCTTACATTGGATACAATGTGGATTCAAATCTCTCCTCCCCGAGTTATCCCGAGGTCCCCCGAGGTAAACCGAACTCTACCGAACCGTTTCTTGACGCATCGTGCGGCACCAAGCTCAGCCAAGCTCTACCATGCTATGTCATGGTGTACTGAACTCGGGGGGGGGGGGCGGGGGCGGGGTAGACCTGTTGGCTGTTCCCCTGACGAGCTGCCTAATAATTACGGCGGACTGGATGGCAAAAGATAGCAACCATATGCATGTCATTACTCTGAGTATATTTGTTGCAGACTGCAAGAGAGAGGAGCTTATATATACATAGACTTTATACAGCACTGCTTGTTATATGAGTTCCTATGGAGAACTGTTCCTGAGATGTGGGTCCCTTGTATAACGTCCACATAAGGACTGATGGCCTGCTATGTCACACAGATATACTGGACCAGAAGCCACACCACGTCCACCACTAAGCACATGCAGCTGGTATTACCCTACCCCTCATATAAATCTAACATGGTGTAACTGTATTACACGGTTATGCCATATAATATTCATAAGACACAGGTGACATATGGAATTGAAAATATGTGACGGGAAAGATAAATCTAAACGTCACTTTTATAATTGTTTACATGGCGTTCGCTGTCTTATTCTAAATATATCACTCAGCTCCACTTTATGATATCATTCCGCGAAAGCAACTCAAGCCACATAAACAATTGTATGAGAAATCCTGACATTTCATGAAAATATCTGACATGTAAACCATATAAAACTGACACACTTAAAGGTTTTCCAGCAAGCTCCTCGCTGGGAATGTTATGCTTCTTCTCGCTGGGAATGTTATGCTTCTTTAACAAAGAGGAATGTTGATTACCTTTTTAGATTTAAGATAGTACTTTACTTCCGATGATTTGTGTTTGTCTTAAAGCTAAAGAGGAAAAGGCCCTTAAAATATCATAAAGACACTATAAAAGCTTTAGTAGAAATAGCTGGTCGCATCCGACTCACTAATTGCCTTTAGTATATGATGCCCTGTGTGTTCCTTTAGTTATACATTGAACTCATATGAGAGCAATATGAACTATGCTTACAAAGAAGAATCATTATAGAATATAAGGATGGCAACCAGAGCTATTCATACAATTCGGTGCACAGTACTATATTAGACATAGGTTAAATTAAGTCTCTATCAATATCACACAAAATGTGCTAAAAAATACGGTGAGAAAATCATGACCACAATTATGTAAGCAATGTAGATCGAATGTTCATGGAAGCAACGTTTTTCATACTTAGAGTAAATCTCCTCTGTGATTGAATATTAAGGAGGACCCATGATTTTTTTGCCTAAAGGTATCAAACCCAAACAATTCATTTCTGTTTGGCCCTATACATGTACATTTTTTGTATACAGTACATTTCTTCTCGAAGCTGGGTGTCGTAAGTGCAGAAATAACTACCTGAATATACCAGGAAACAGTGTGCTTTACAATGATATGAATATGCATGTCTCCTGAACCCTGCCCTTTCTAGATTAGCCCTACCCATTTATGTATACATATATGTATATTTTGCATAGTCCCATTCAGCGAGTCCCCTGTCCTCCAGTACCCCGACATGCCCTTTCGCATCTGCGCCGTCTGACTATCAGGTTTCTGCTCGGTGCTCATCACACAAGTCTACAGCTCAGCAGGGACACTTTAAAGCGCTACTATGAGTCGCCATGAGCAGCTTACGGCTCCTCAGAGGTGACCGCAGGGGGCAGGTGGGTTCCTCTCACTACCACTCGGATGGGTCTGCTCCGAGCTGCTCAGAACTACTCAGGGCTTTCAGGTGTCGCCCCAGCACTAAGGGGATCACAGTGTCCAGCCCATCGATCAAACTTAATCGTCGTTGATCACTTCGGATCCCGAGCTTTATTTGGAGATGTCAGTGAGTAAGCGCCATTAGTTATGAGCTACTCGTGAAAGTTGGAGAACTGCTCGCCTTGTCCTGAGCCGTTGAGATGGTTACTTTCAAGACGGATAAGGGTAAGTCAAACAATTGTCACCAAGTGTCGCCTAGAGACCACACCTCAAGTACTGAATAATGCCGCAGTGAAGACCGATAGCCAAACCAGGGTGCAGAAAGTGGAAAGTTTCTAGTCAGAGTGTAGGGAACTGCACATTGACGTAGAAAGATACTTCTTTGATTCCATATTCCTCTCATAAGATCTCACACTCTCTAAGTCGTATTCTGTACTCTCACTACGCTCTATGGAGAAGAATTCCTAACGAAGTAGGCTTAGAGCCTTGAGAATCCCCTGGCCTTCCTCCAGTGCTGAAGATGTACATCAATGCAACCCAAAGATTCTTATAATCTCAATGATGCCACCCAGCGGGAATACTGTGTGCTAGTGGATTCTCAAGGCTCTAATCCAAATTCGTTTAGAATTCTTCTCCCATAGAGCGCAGTGAGAACCTTGCACAGAATACGACTTAGAGAGTGTGAAATCGTATGAGAGGGGTGCATATGCAAGCCACACACATCTCTAGTTTCATACCGGAATCATCATGCACGTTACATCTCCAAGTGATAAACCCATTATTAGTCTATTCCAAATGCCTTCATCATAAAGTTACTGAACATTTTTTTCACTGTTTATATAGTGTTAAGCAATTCTAATACCGGATCTTTGCAAAGAGACCGTAATGGAAATTTCCGACCAAACGTTAGTCAGTCCATTATTTCGATTATAAATGTATAGTGTTAGGGCGCCAAGGCCCATCGGCCTCGGGGTCTGCCATGAATAAGAAATGGTCAAACATCACTGAACAGATCTGTCTAAACTACTTCCATTCCACCTATTTTGTGAATGTGAACAATCGATAAACGTTACCATAGTAATATGGTAATACAATATCAAGTGAATTCGCCACTATTTGCAATTCCTTCTAGTCAGTATTTTGAAAAGCCAACATTGGGAAAACACATCTAGTACAGTTATCTTATGTAGCACAAATTAATGCGGATGTCGTTGTGCGCAATAAACGGGGAGCTTGTCTTGTTTGTTGAGTGTATGGCTGAGGGTTTGAATCTATCACTTCATGAATATAGCATGCTGCTAACCGAGGACCATTGTACGTTGCCTGTCAGACATATATAACTAATTCACAGCCTCCCTGGTGCTTTCTATAAAACTTTCATCAGGACTTGGACCGGAAACTCGCATACTGCAGTGCAGAACGCCAGACCCCAACGGAAATCTCACAGGCTATGAATCTTTCATACTCCGATCGCGCGAAACACTATGTAAGTGGAGGAGTTGGTTGTATGTCGCGGTGTTCAGGGGTAGGGGTAGAGGAGTTCACATTGTCATGTGGGATCGAAGGCTAGAGCGGATGGCATGGGGTTGGGATGGAAATATCCGGCTGGGGGAGAGGAGGGGTACGTCATAAGTGTTTGCGCATGCGCAACCACCACAGGGATTAGAAGGGACGCCAGTTCCGCTTCATTGACGATGGTATCGTTCCTGTCATCTCTCTCTGCCGCCCCCCCCCCCCCCACACACACACACACTGCTCCACGGGACGCCAGCTTTGTTGGCAAATAGATAATGCATTCCCTGGTGGCCCGAGTGATTTGCAATCCTGTTGACATGTTTAATAAAACATCGTCCGTCAAGCCTTGTGGAGCGTGGCCAGATAATGAAGATATATTACTCTGTGATTTGGTGCCCCGCCTCCTGCCTCTAGTACCCTCGTCCCTCCATCTACCCATCGCCCGCTAAACACCCGCCGCAAAAAATATAAATCGCTAGCCTCCGAATCCCTCATTAAAATTTCGCGACCGTTGTGTTTCGTCAAACTTTGCGTTTTCCCTGGGATTTCACTTTAGAAATAACAGCAATTCATCCGTCCCATCCCGAATGTATCAGAAGATATCTATAAGAAAATAGATTACTTAGGATATTGGAATTTAGCATTTAGCAAAATATCAAATCTACATTATTAAAGTCGTGCTGTGGTATGGCGTATGCACTGCCGGGCAGGCAATCAATCAAGGTTTGAACGGCTGATGAATGGGTGAGGTATGATGGGGGTGGAGCGGCCATTCTATAAGAGCAAGCGTTTGCTTATCGGTATGTCAACGGCGCTTAATTGTAATCTCTTAGAAGGGAGCCCGATTTGCATGTTAATAATTTCTGTCTCCAGCTTCGCCGCCGCCGCCAGGAAACCCGAAGAAGCAAACCTCCATCACACAGAACTTTGTCCATTACGGCTGAGTTGCTGAGGTATTATTGATAGATCTAAATTAAAATCTTAATTGAAGGCTAATATCATCGCTAGACGTTTGTACTGAAACCAATCACTCTTGCCATCTGCATATATATACAGTGGAGGAGTGGGGGACTTTGTATGGAGACGGCTAATGCTCATGTATGTCTTAAGATTCAAAATGGTGCCTCCATGATTAAAATTACTTCGACAAATACAAACACAAGCCACTGAAATGGCTGCGCTTAGCAGGCCTTTCAGCAGTAATCCTCATTACTAAATTACGTCTTCTGTCTATCGGCTTCCGAGGCTTCCGAGGAATGAATGCAATCTGAGACTTTATTGATTATTCTTTATATATATATATATATATATATATATATATATATATATATATATATATATATATATATTCAAGTCGTTCTATGAAAAGCTTCCTGTTCAGCGAAATGAATGTGGACTGTGGAGCATTAACAATTAGGGAGAAAGAGAGGACCGCAAAAAATATGATATCTTCGTGATATTACCCTGCAGTAACTTGCTATAGGGCGAAAACTCCCTCAACCATATCAAGCTTCAGTTAGAGGAAGAGCATCCAGAATTAAAGTTTGAAATATCAGTAGGCCTATATAGGTACCTTAGTAGTCTAATACTAGATATACTCTGTCAAAGCAATATTCGCCTCGGCTCTTACTCTTTCATATCCCTAACCAATTAGCGCTATGCCAGCAAACCCTTTATCTCATCCCCAGTATTTTTGTCATATAGGCTTAACATTGGGAACTCATTCTTTATGCCCCTACGAGAATTACAGTCCGTTCTCCATGGTCTATATCCTATGCAACATCCATTCTTGTCGTGTGTACAGGGGTGAGATAAATGCAGAAAGCAACTCGTATTGGCCAAATTTGTTGTTACCCAACTCATTTGAATGCTACATGAGATTAAACCTGTGGAGAACGTCAACCTTGACCAAAACGTGTTTGTTTCTTCTTTATTACTAATGTTAACAAATTAACGATACTTTCCATCATAGGCAGAGTAAGATTTAAGTACTCTGTGGAGGAAATGGTCATAAATGTCCAGAACCCTGCATGGAGATTAATCATAAATGCAAAGATAACACAGCAGAGTGAGTTTAAAAATGTGGAACCCAAGGCTGCCCAACCTCATAGCCACCGATTCATCTATCTGCTCTTCCACAGGCCGACCCATAAGGCCACCCACAATAAACAAGCCTTCAAGCTCTAAAGATACCCAAAGAACCACCACGGGACCACCTTCATCAAGCACACCCATAAAAACACCCATTCCCATCGCCCATCCATGAAATCACCAACTCACCTAGAAACTTACCCATTTAGTGTCCCATTAACCCATCCACCCACACAAGCAGTGCTCACCCTTAATTCCGCATGCTGACCCAATCACAAGGCGATACACCGTGTCCACAAAGCATGAGCACATCTGTGCTGCCATGGCTTTACCCATATACCCGCTCATCCATGAACCCTCACACATTGCCGCGTTTTATGCTGACCTATCATCTTTTGCCTTCCACAAGGTCTTGAGGGAGGCTTCCTATAACACTGCGGATACTCAATGGGTGCAAAATTTATGAGTGGTGGTGTTACAGCCAGTATATATACACCTGTCGTTCACTATACTGTTTGATGAAGTCAAGACAGATCTAGCATTTCTGATAATAACTTTTCTCGGTAAAAGAGATCCTAAGATATCAAGATTCTGATGAAGCCATAATGGACAATGATGATTAAAATAAATTGAATTACTATCTATGGATGAAAACCGATTCTTAGAGTTTTGCTTTGGATTCTGGTATCTAATTACGCTTGTATAATTTTTGTTTGCTCTTATTGACTCAGACCTTTCCTGCCATCATTCCCTATCTAATCAGTCGACACGTTACTTTTATGACAAAGATTAAGCATCCATTAGAAATTAGAATGCGATACAATGGAATAAAGCCAAGCTACTGATTCTAGATCAACTCAAGAAATTTCCAACCTTGAACTCCACAGTTCGGTACAATTATTCACTTGCTCAAAAATATATCAGAGAAACACGGATCTATGCACCTATAACATATGGATGCATTACTCAGAACACATGATAAAGGGATCATTCGTACGCAAACATCTGTGCATGAAATATCGCTTACCATTAGTCACTCCATGCTTATTGCTTTATGAATGTCCTATATTGGTGCATTATTGAAAGCAATCCATTATTTTTCTGTCAGAAAGTAGACGAGGAAATCGCCATTCTGAGCGCAAGTATACCCTGACAGCCAGGGGAGGTTCCTTTGAAAACGCCCGACGTCTAGAGAAAACCAACACATGAAACAGAGTCTCACTAAAATAAGGACCCTAATCTCTTTAGTGCATTCCCTCCCAATCACACTGCAGGTATACGATTGTGAAAAATTTCCAACATACTAGATATACATGGAGATAGGTGGACAGGTTAAACAATAGCATGATAAGCATGGCGACTAGCCCATCGTATGCATGACTATATGCACGTGAATATATACACTATATTGACTCCGAGGAGCATACGACCGCTTTTATCCCAGACCAGTCCATAATGCATTTATTATCCATCTTTTCCTGGGAACTGACGTACGGATAGTAGTTCATTTAGGTACGCCCTATTTTATCCCTGCGCACTATTCTTCCGCATAAAATATGCGCCTACTTTTACAGCCCGGAGTATACAACGCATCCGTATGCTCCGGGTATGGTATACATACTTCCTATGTGTTTTCCATGTACACTTTGTATTAGGTCGATAATGAAACTTAAGATACATAACACCTCGAAAGTATGCATTTTACAGCGATATAGAGACAGATTTGCCTGATCTTTTTGGGAAGAAGGCAACTGCACATCGCTTCACATACAGGACATTTTGCAGAGATATGAGACGTTCAACTTTAACATTATTGCTGCGTCTGCAGGAGAGATGACAGAGATGATACGCGTCGACACGCCAAATCTTGAGCTATTAGTATCCTATTTGAAAGGTACTTGTCGCAGAGGTCCGGGTCAACATAAAGGGAGATGAAGAGTCAGAAGCTAACACAGACGAGTCATGTTACTGTAGAGAAGCAGTGATAAGTTGAACCCTTCATTCATTACGAGAGGAGCATGGCACGAAGTGCGCTGTTTAGAAAACAGAGTAAAAACCTACCACTCAAAGTCTGTAGTCCTGCTATTCCAAATACATTACTCATGTAACGTTAGGAGCTTCTGCTTGATGGTAAATTTTGAAATATGCAAAGGGAGCAAGCCATTCGTTGAAGAGTCTGCCCTAGTCTAAATTGGTCTCTTCTGTCAAAGGAGAGAAACTCATTCTGATGTAGTCTCTCTTTTGGCACCTGTCAATATGGTAACAACTGACAATGTAAATGCATTTCCCTCATTAATAGTCGAGATAACAGCAGGCGACAATGAGTTAAATACAGTTTTGATGAACATTAGTTTACCGCTGTCAATGCTCTACCAAAGACCCCCTCTGAGAGTAGACACAGTCCAGGCCTGACTGCTTCATCTAAATCTACTCTCGCTAAGTCTTACTTCTCCCTCTTCAAGAGCCTGTATCCTATGCCAGTCATCACCCCTCCCAACAACGGCGGTAGGGGGTGAAACGAGGATGAGAAGGGGGTGCATGTAGCCTGACAGGCACACAGCATCATCTGGTGAACTGAACAGGGACATGTGTTTCAATTGATCGCAGAGTTTTGAAGTTTTTTTAAATATTGAAGTTTTTCGTGGCTAACCGCCTGATGGATTCCGGGCCTGGTAGGCTACGTAAGCACTGGCAGCTTCTGCTTTGATGAGGCCCATGGTTTGTGAGATCCATCCACACCCTGGACGGGTTAACTGGGATACAGCCATGTACTATTGGGATGACGACTGACAGAATATTACATCTACATGCTGATGTTGATTTAAATATTCCCATGGTCTGTGTGTGGGAATGTGGTAAAAAAACTTTGACTTGGCGTGTTTCGCTCACCCGTCCTTTCTACTTCAATGTTTCTTCCTCTGTCACTCTACCTTCTCGTTCTACTTCCTCTTAGTGCCTTTCCCTTTCTTCAACGCAATTTCCATCTAGCTATCCCTAATACTGTAATTCAATCTGTGACCTAGATTCCATTTGAAGTATATGATACTTCTGTTCTTTTTGTTTGTATATAATACAATTTGTATTCAAGCTCGAATAAATTGCATTTTATTATGAGATCAGGATATCTGCATTGGATAACTAGAGGGAGTGGGTCGTCTAGTTTCATATGCATATGAAAATGTTGATTTTAAAATGATTGTTGAAGGAGTATTTGATGGTATCTGAATGTGAATGATTAAGTACAAATGGACAAAAGAGTATGAGATGTTAAACCGATTAGGTTCCATGTATGTAGTAAACAAAATAATTCGATTTTAAGGATGATTACAAATCAGCTATTATAAAGACGTTCTTGTTTGTGAGGCTGCTAACACGCCTTCAGCAGCTATTATTAACACTAGACAGCAGCATGATGAGTTATGTTCACATCTAATGTCACGCCTGTTTATGTCTACGTCGACAGCACATGGTCTGAGAGATACAAGTAGGTTTTATGCACACCCTAGGGATGTCTATACCCATACAATTTCTGACTCTGTGTGCTGTTACAGCACATCACTCTGTCGACTTACGGATTGAAGTCAAGACGTATGCGTCAAGCAGGCCTTAGTTAGTGAGTAACACGAGAATATTCAGCCCTCCTCCTCCAGACCTTGGTGTGTGTGTTTTTAAAAGATTCACCGCGCGGCGGCATCACAAAGAAATGCCTTAGATCACTGAGTGTGGCATTCACCGGTCGTCGGGCTGATGGGAGAGAAGGGTCTGCTACTGATAGCATAGGCTACTAACAGCCGTAAACTGCCTCCAGCCACCCACTGACGTTTGCCACTATTCACTAACACCATGGATCTATTCTCCATCACATATCACCCCCACTGCCACCCAGTGCTGACATCCACTGGTGTCTGCCACGTATATCAACCTGATTTACCACCACTGCCACCCACTGTCAATCAACAATTTCCTGCAACGTCCTACTGCCCAACACCACTAGTTGTCACCACCTATTGCTGCTAGGCCTTGCCACCACTTACCACCACCCACTGCTACCACCTGTCAACAATTGTTCTCTGACGTTTGTAACCTTACCCAGTAAGAACCACATCTCATCACCTGCTGCTTGCTATCCACCGCCCCCATTCAACTGCCCATGGCCATTTGCCAAGCGTCTTCTGCCTTCTGTTGCTTGTCACACATGACTCCTCTTGCCATCCTCTGCACACTACCACCTGCAACACTCCACTTACACTTTTGTTTTTGCTCATGTAAACCAAAATCTCACACCTGGTACAAGTTTAGCCATAGAAATAATTTATTTTTGAACTCTATGATCACCCAGGTAAATTGAAAATACTACGCAATGGTCGTGGGGGAGTGAATGCAGGATGATGTCATAGGCAATCGAACAATCAGCTACTAGGATTTCAGAGAGAAGAAAAGACATCAACATGGAAATTTAAACGATCCTAACTGGATTTACGAAGTAATTTGAATATTCTGCTATTGCAATGCTAATCTATTGTCAGTGAAATAGATGAGATAAATACAGAACCGGACTCCAACCATAAAAGAAACAATACTCCACTCATTTGGATGCACCATAATCATCACTCGGCTTTGCCTCGATGACGATTGGAGTTTCATCTATTTATGAGATTGTCGATGCAGTTCTATATAAGTACATCATCCCTCGCTGCCAGCCACCTTCTTACAAGTGCCTGCCACCCACAACCAACCTCCTGCCACCCACTACGCACCTCTGACAGAACGTGCCCCTCCACTAGCCTCCCACCACCCCCCACTCGGAACCCACGACCAGTTGTCTGTCATTTATAGCGCGGAGCCACCTACTGATCGCCGGCGGCCGCTACCCAACACCTTCCTGCCGTCATGGTGGGCTCAGAGGCCGCGAGCAGCTGTGCAACGCCAGCCCCTCACCATCACCCGACACCGTGCCTCCCCCACCGCCCCTGTCTATCGTCTCTGACAGTTGTATCCACACACGTAGACACACAACCGAGCCCAGCATTGCTTTTCCCCTAATGGAAAAAGAGCTGACCCACAATACGGTATGGAACCAGGCTATATGGATGATCGATGGTTGGCAATAGCTTCCCACTTTAATACCTGGATACATGTGGGCGTAGGTGGGGTTGATTACAACACAGAGGAATTAAAGTGCGGAGATAAGCAATAGAGAATGAATTTCATTTGGCTGAACTCGACTGAATACAAGTATGAAACTTCACCACGAATAATACCAGCCTTCATTAAACAGGGTATCAAATTACTTATATCCTAGGTCAATTTTAGATCAGTGTTAGCCAAGTGCAGGTGATGAGTATACGTGATGTATATTTCCAAGTCAAGCTTGTTCAATGCACCATAAGACCTAAGCTTTCGAATGTTTTTAAAATGAAGCACGCTATTTTGAATATAGACCATTTAAGAGTTCCATGTCATGATGTCACATAATGAGCTTTGATCTTAATGATTTTCTTTTGTCACAGACGCCTTCGTGTTACAACTATTAACCATGATATAATGCGAACCGATTGCCTTTGTTTGACAAAGAAGATTCGGGCCATGAATAAGGTGCTAAATCTGGTAATTCCCTTCCTCTGTTTAATTTGTCATGGCTCCAGCAAACATCAGGATGAGCCAATCAGACCGTCCAGTTTTTTTGCTTTGTGACTAGCACAGCTTTCTATCATTAACACTGTAATTCGTAACACAGGCAGTGGTCGGGTTCTGACATTCACTGACTCAATAATGCAATAGAACCTGAGTGGTGTAAGGTTCACATCATATATACTGAATTATTGTAGCTAATAAAAATACTACGCCATCCATAGCTCACATAATATGATGTTAGAACCCGTATGGCAAACCTACAATGCTGCTATACAAAACCATTTCTTCATATGCATTTCACTCCTTGTATTCCTAGAAATCTAACTAGCTTGTGTTGCAACTGGTTACTACATATATATGTTTTTAAAGAAACATATTATTATATACCTATGGCTGTATCAAGTGCGTATACTGCCCGCTTCTACCCATGGCGTATTTATACCCGTACGGCACAGTGTGCCGTAGTGGGTATGTGATCACGTGACTAGATAAAATATCGCCATTTTTAGGTATATAATAATACGAAAACGGGCTGACTATCTTCGTACATCAAAATACTTGGTAAAATTATTGATCAAATACATCCCTCTGCCTCCGGCATCGGGATGTATGTGATCAATAATTTCACCGCGTATTTTTGACGTACGAAGATAGTAAGCCAGTTTCTGTATATTACAGCTAGATACTAGTGGTTCAGTAGAGAGTAGTTGTATGATATGGCTAGATACTATCGTGGCTTAACCTATCCAGATAGAAACTTTTTCCCGTACCTCATGTATATGACTCATACCAATTAAGATGAATTAAATTGTTCTACATCTCATCCAATTTCAACTCAGTATCTCATACCCATATGAATGCTCTGGTGTTAGTATACTCTATATTTTTAATGCCATACCTTCACTTTACTACAAAGCCGAAACCAAGAGGGACTGGACGGCAGAACGGCTACTTGGTGAGCTCGGATACATCATGGTTGCAAAATACCCTGATAAAAGTCCTGTAAAAGAAAAAGGCCATCCAGAGCTTTCTTGATGGAATTTTGATGATAAAGGGGAGAGTATCGTATGTAAAAAATCATTTCTATAGCACCGAAGAAAACGTCAGCACTATGTACCATAAATAATTTACATCACACAGAAAGAATGAGTGCCTCCGTGGATACATAATGAATACAAGTACACAGCTGGTGGCAGGTGGAGGATAATAAAATATAGTGATTATTCATCATTCTTTTCTAATACAGTTCCCAGTGTAGTCTTGTGAAACAAATATTATCTATAAAGGTTCTACTGTGATGATGCTGGACCAGTACTCAAGCTGGAGATCACATCCTAGCGCCACTACAGCAGACAACAAAGGAAAGAATAGCCATCACACAGGAGAGAAAATGCTACTCCAACACAGCATCGGACATGACAAAAGAAAAAGGAAAAAGATCGAAGAACAACGCGCCAACAGTGGAGGCCACAACAAGGGAGAGGGACATATTCAGACAGCGGAGGCGATCGAAGCCAGACAACGGGAAATACCACAGCAATATAAGAGTTAATCATAGCTACATAACACAGGGAGAAAAAATGACTATGCCTGGAGACAAACTCCGATGCCAGGAGCGATTATATAGAGCCGCACCCGCGCAATACGTCTCGGCGCAACACGCAACGCGGGGCTGCTGCCCCCCTCCTCCAAAAAGACCGGAAGTGGTGGGTAACAACATCGGACACGGTTTCAGGAAATGCCGTCGCTCGCGCCGCTCTCCATCACTTCCATCAGTTCTGGGCAAACAACAAGCCCCGGGAAACATGCCCGGCCTGGCACCCGAGCCATCATTCCAGGCGGCGGGAGCCCGGCAATGGTAGAGCCCGGGGAGGGCAAGACTCCCCTCCCGTCCCCGCCGCCACACCATGCACCCCCACCTCGACCAGCAGACCCGCCCGCTCATCCCGTGCGGTACACAGATCAGCAGCTTATTGTCTCAATGATTAAAGTCTTAATTGTGTTAATGAATGTGCTGGAAACGGTAACGCCGCGGGAGACGCAGTCTGCAGTGGATTTTTTTCTTTTTTTTTCTTAATTCCAAAGAGGGGCTGTGCTGACGCTACAGCAATATTGGGTTGACGGATGGTAAAGTCAATATTGAAAACAAAAGACACCTTCCAAATAAAAGAGTAATATGGTATAAGAAACCATGGAGATAAATAATTAAAATTTCAAGGAATGATCCTTTTAACATGTCATCAAGGGTAATATCCCAAGTTTACCATGGTGAAAGAGATATTGCCTCTGAAAAATGGTCTCTGAACATTGAATTCTGGGAGACGATTCATAATTAAGAGGTTGATATCACTATACAGGTAAATGCCTTTCTATACAAGATTACAGGAGCCTGTGAACACAACATACCATGTACTGTCTATGGACGAGGATGTTAAAAGGAGGGACAAAAGTAACTGGATTGCAGACAAATCTCCATGTCTCAATAGCCTTAGAGCCATGGGTTAAAATACACTATATCTATAAATATCAAACACCTATATAACACCTTCAGTGTCGTTCATAGGATAGAAGGTTTTTGCCAAGTCGGACCAATTAGATTGATTTAGACACTTTTGTATGCTGGTTGCACATCTTAATTCGGTGATATTGTGCATGTTCTGGATGATGAAGGGTTGCGTTTGAATTCTAGTTTTGCATTCTAACATTTAGATTTGTGATAATGTGATTTTAAAAGATTTTAGTATTGATTTGGTATTGGTATTGATTTGTTTGACTGAAGAGTCTTTTATGGGATTTTATGCTAATGTAGCGTGGTAGGTTGACTGCTGGGTTGTGTTTTATAGGCTCGGTGATGATGTGATATAACGGGACGTTTACAGGGCTGACATTTAAACTGTCTTTGGGTTGTTTGTATGTGTTCTGGGTTGACGTCTGGTCCCCCCTGAAGGCGTTGTATTGATGAGGTGAAGTCGAATGGGGCACATTTATACCGGAGACACGCCAACCGAGAAACGCGACGATTTTCAGAGCCGCCAACACAAAATGGCATGTGTGTGATCTATTACTTCATATTTCACCGGATTATTGCTTCCGATACGCTAAATTATCATTGGGAGATTCTTGGAAAGACGAAGAGATTCTTGGAAGTCCGTGAAAACAGTGTGAACATCGGATAGCCTTTAAAAGGCAGTTAAAATCATGAAAGACATTAATTGACTTTTATCAGTCAGTATTTAGTCACAACAAACCGGGTAGAAATATACACCTATAATGGTGCTGATATGTTTGAAATATTTATCTTTTCTTGAAAATCCATACAAATTGTAACAGGTGTATACATGCGTTGCACCATGCAAGTGCTATAAGAACTTCATATACAGCCATTTTGGCTGACATCTTTACAGCTTAAATAAAGAATATAAAAAAGGATTGACTGCTACACTTTCTCTTAACGGGCCTTTGTGAGGTGTATGCTTTGTGTTATTGGCGTGTGATGGGTTGACTGCAGAGTTGTTATCGAGGGTTATGTGTTGATTGATAGCACGTTGTGGGATGACTACGGGCTTGTTCCGGGGGGGTTGCTGATGGTGGGGAGGGTGCTGGTGATGCGACAGAACCGCTATCATTGCCGTCCATCATCGCCAGCCTCCTGGCTATTATGCCGACGGCAATCAGAGGCGATAGCGCGACCACTGGGCGCCGCCCGGCAGAGATATCCCTCCACCTCTTGTCGCATCACCTTGCAGGCAGGCTTGGCGTATCACTCCACCCACTGACGAGCCCCTCTGACCAGCCCAAACACCACAGTGATCAGCCCCTACTGAATAATGATCAGCCCATCATGGTCAGCCCAAGACTTGATCAGCACAGTCAACCACAGACATGAAGATCCCAGGTCTACTATAATGAAAGGTATTTTATACTAGCCGACGAAAACGACACCGATTTATTGAGACTCTATGGTAACTGGCATAAATAAATGAATCTGAAGATAAAATCTCTTATCTTAGCCTGGAATGAACGTCCGTAGGCTCAACTTTAGGAACCTGTCTCAACCGGCTTGGAGTACGGTAACTCGTTCTCAACGGGTGATAAACAGATAGATATTTCCAGGCGAAGATAAAATCAGAAACATGTTCATGCTTGGTCTGAGTCCCCATTCGCCATCTCGTTTGGAGTGCTTCAGAATATTCACTTGGCTTTCGCCTCATTCATATTACTGCGCACTCCAAACTCGATGGCGAACGAGGCCACAGACCAAACACTCATCAGTTTCTTTCTTAGTCCCTTATATACTGCAATAATTTTTAACCTTTCTTGATCAACTATATAAAATTACAAAGCTGACCAAATTGTATGGTCCCTGAATAAATTCCAGCTTGTTCTGCATAACCAAGTGGTTTTGTCTATCTCTCGGAACACCTTCATCACAACCCCTTCCCTTATCAACCGCCACGTGCGATACTGTTAAACGTATCACCCCGCCACGTGGCCTCCGCTCATATCTCACCCAGTCCCGTCCAATCATAACTAGAGCGATACCTACCCGCTCCGTCGAGACCAGTCATCTCGAGATGTGCGCCCATACGCCCGCCATCAACTTACTAAGCCACCACAGTATGGCACTGCCAATCGGTATTAAGAGAAAATGTGGCCACTGACCCCTTTGGAATGACAGCTCAAGGTTTTTCATGGTACAGAAGACCGAGGGCAGCATCCCCACGGACTCAATTAATACGTTTAAAAAAAATTATCATATGCCTAAAATAGATGAGAAAACGCAAATATATACACTTACCAAGTCGTCAGTTCATGGTCATTCACTACGTCACAGTGTGCCCGAACTTAATTTTTCTTGCACCCCTAGCAGCAGGTAGTATTTCACAGCCCTTCGGCCATATGTATATTATTATACTGGCCGTCCATTACAACCAGCATAATCATTTTAACGTGTAATCTCGAAGACTGTGCTGGAGATGGAAATCCTCAGTGAAAATAAAAAATGATCTCTTATAAAACAGTAGTATTTCGTTACATTACCAAGGGTTTATATGCCGGTGAAGAAAACAGACCTTTGTAAGGACGTAGCAATTGGACATGCCCGTCACTGAGTCTGGTAGAAGAACACAGAAAGGCTGGCTAGACACCAAGGTGTGAAAGCATGAATGTTTGAGGCCTGCATGGACAGTCCTGAACCTTCTCTGAGGTTAAGCTAGCAGAGGTCCTGCTAGTGTGCTTTACGGTTCGCACCATTATAAAGTGTCACAAAATAAATTATCGTTCAGAACATATGGAGAATGATGGTTTATACGATTATGCTATCCTGACAATGAAAATTTGAAGAATATACCGCGTAACTTGATTTGTAGAGAAGAGGCAAAGGAAGGCATTTTGCATGGTTCAGTAGTTTGTGTAAAGACGCGGCAGACTCGATATCTGCATTTCAATATATATCGTACACTCTCCAATTAGATCGTCACATAATCCATTTTGCCAATGAAATTGGCAATTTACTTGTCTCAGGTCAGGACCAATTGAAAGCTAAAAAGGTATCTGAGGTGGATTGTGAG
Source organism: Alentia gelatinosa (assembly GCA_950022655.1). Taxonomy (NCBI): domain Eukaryota; kingdom Metazoa; phylum Annelida; class Polychaeta; order Phyllodocida; family Polynoidae; genus Alentia; species Alentia gelatinosa. Next base: position 42,686,359 of record OX465588.1, on the reverse strand, counting down.
ATGTAGAAGTAGAGAGGTGATGTTGAGACAAAGGGTGCTCAGTGGGATGTAAACTCAAGGACACAAGGCATGGCATTGAGAAGGAATCTGGGTGGGGTTTTCATTCAAGGCAATGGCTTGTGCTCTTTATATTGCCGGCAATCTACAAATCGCTGTTGGGGGTTCCAACCACCACCCATCGATCGCTGATGCCGACCTGGCTTTTGAAGTCCTAAGCCCGGTGTCTACGTAGGAAATGGCCGATTGTCATTGGCATTCCCCCTCCTTCCCATTGTCAGCGCCACCTTCATACCCATTACCCCACCCGATCCCTGCCCAAAGCCAAGCCCAGGCCCTGACTGGCTTTTCCCGAGGTGTTCCCAACGGCTTTCCTGCACATCCCCGCTGCCATCACCCCATTCTTCCTGGGTGCCTATCTGCCTTCCTGCTCGTTCCCAGCCCGCCCCCTTTAGCCGCCGGCACCGCTCCTCCTCCCGCCAGCCCGCCCCACCTTTCCGCCGCCGCCACCGCTTCCCCTGCGGGCGCCCGGATTTAAACAGTGGGGCGGGCTTACGGGAGGAAGATGGAGAACTAACAATAATACCTACGTCATGGTGGGAAAGGGCAAATTCCCGGGCCCCGTGCTCAGCCGCAGCCTTCCCAGGCCGCTGCCTGATGCTGGTGTAAAACAGGCAGGAAAAAAAGCCAACTCTATTCCAAAGGAATGCAGCATCTTCATGCATTCTTCTGATGCTGCGTGCTTACGACACAGGCTTCTTTCAGTGGGAGGCAAGATATATGGAAGCAACGGTGGCGGCGCTAGCGTTGCATGAGAGGTATTCACTAAAAGATGCAAAAGGTATTTCTAAGGTAAAAGAAATAAGTCAGTAAAAGAGAGTCTTGATTCATCTTATATTCGCGCAATATTGAGAGGAAGAATGGAGGAAAGTTTTCTTTTACTGGAAAAGTACGTTGCAAGTCATGGTATTGACTATAAGTCTCTGCGATTATGAAATATCTGCATTTCAGATAAAAAAACGATCGCAGGGAAAGGTGGCCTAAATCCGAAGTGTTCAGTGTAACGTACTATAAATTGTAAAATTCTTAACTCTGATAATCAACAAACTATTGTGGCGTTAAGCATCGTGATATTCTGCATCTATTATACACCTTCAAGTGCGGGAACGCACACCTTGTCTCATTTCGATGGATCTAAGTCTCTGGGAGCCCCAAGTCAACACGCATCATAATGCAGTGAACGAGAAAATCTATATTTCTATAGATCATAAGTATAGTATGGGAGAAGTGTATATTCATTTTTCAACGAGAGAAAAAGAAACAATTTTGCAAAACCTCGGAGCTACAAGACAAATTATGGTGTAGTGTGTAGAGAAATGTACTGCTCACCTTTCTCTCCGCTTCACTTGAGCTGCTCACGGTATCACAACACGGTATTTTTTCCTCCTTTTGTGGTCAATTCGTCCTTAAACGTCTCCAGTGCGCAGGCAGGCCGGGAAGACACAGTGGTCTTGCTTTTTGGAGAGGTTGCAGATGGAGGGGTAGAGGTCAGTGCCCACACAATGCTTCCTCCACGGTCAGGGAGGGCTGCCAAAACCAGGGTGCGTATTCGCTCCTCCAGTAAGGGTGTGGCGGCCTTCCTGCCGACGCCTATGTCCTCCTGGGTCGGGGATATAGGGCAGTCCGTCTGTCCTGTGCGCTCACACCTTCCAATTGGTCAAACCAAGAGACTCCACGGACCTTAAAGCAAATCGCTACTTTAGTTTAGGGGTCAGATGGGAGGTACAGCAAGTCGAGATTTCTTACTCCTCCTGTGGTGGTCACTACCCTCCTGTACCTCCAGCAGCGTGTGGCTGGCTCCGGGTCTCGGCGGCAGTATTTTGTTTGGTCAGAGGGGGCAGCTCCGGGGCTGGTCTCGGACTTCTCCAGGGCTCGCCCGGGCAGTGATTAGAACCCTGTTGACACACGCTTTCTGCAGACTCTGGGTGATGGTCCGAGTTACTCACATTCATTCCCGCACCCCCGGTCGAAGGTGCCTTCTACCCGGTACGAGTAAAAGCCCCCCTCCCCTCTTCAGTGTCCTCGTGCACACGCACGCACACGCGCGTACGCACGCACGCCTCCAAAGGCGGGTTTACAACTCGGGAGCAAGTACAATCCTAGTCCAAGGTGGCCACTCCGAGTATGAACAATAACCTGGAAAATTTCTACTCGCACTCTGCTAAATCAATTGAACTCCTCTCGTTGACGATGACACTGACATTGGCGTCGACCCTGGCACGGCGCGAGTTTCTCGCACGGTGCTTGAAGGAGCAGCTCAGAAGCTGGCGCTCCGGTAGTCGCCAGCGGGTCTGGTGCTTGGAAGGCGCGGCGCCCGCACTGTGAGCAAGCGTCTCCCTAGTGCACACGCCTGCCGCCTGCCGCTGTGTGGCGCTGGCGGCCGGGTGGCGCCGCCTGGTGGTGGTACGGCGCCGCTGCTGGCTGTGCTCGTGGCGCTGGTGTCGGTGGTGCAGGGAGAGAGAGAGCGCGTGCGTGTGTGTGTGTGTGTCTGTGTGTGATTGAAGGGGAGGGGGTGCGTTGTTGTGTGGCCATCCACTGCGGTGTGGGAGGAGAACGCAGAGGAGTGAAGGGTTAGTAGAGACAAGAAACAGGTCAGGGTCACAAGCCTGGATGGATATAGTGCATCCACATCAAAAACTGGTTCAGCTTAACGTTGCTTCCAAATACTATTCAAAGGTTTTTTCCTCGAGATGTAGCTCAAGGGTGCTTCGATTACAAAAATAGAATTGGTTCGATTCGTTGGCTTTGTAATTTTGAACGCCTTTTCATCACCTTTATTAGTATGTTAATTATTGCAAGACTTTTGATTAAATCTGAAAAAAAATCCATGATGATCCAAACAGTTTTTATTTTCCTTATTCTCCAAAGCAGAACAATGCATGAATCTTCATTAGTAAATGTTGGCTATGAGTGTGGTAAGTTTGAGTTAGATGCAAAATCCCATATGTATCACAATCAGATCAGAAACGATCTATTCAGCAAGGGCCAGAGGCTCATATGGCACCCCTCTCATAAGATCTCACACTCTCTAAGTGGTATTCTGTACTCTCACTACGCTCTATAGGAGAAGAATTCCTAACGAACTAGGGTTAGAGCCTTGAGAATCCACTGGCATGCCTCCCGTGCTAAAGACGAACATCAATGCAACCCAAAGATTCCTATAATCTCAATGATGCCACCTAGCGGGAGTGGATTCTCAAGGCTCCAAGCCTAGTTCGTTAAGAATTTTTCTCCCATAGAGCGTAGTAAGAACCTTGTTCAAGTGTGATGGAGAGTGTGAGATCTTATGAGAGGGGTTCACATGTACGGTGCCTATGTTAGGAAGAGGTCATATAGACTTTCAGCATGCTGAAAAAACAATCCTTTCACTATCTGCGTACAAACTTTGTGATATTGGGAACGATGCAGAGGTCCACTGTCTCAGTGACTTAGAGGCGTGCCAATCTGATCATGACCAATCAGTAGAGATCAAAATACCTCATTCAGATGGGTGCAAGTTGGTTATAGAAAATGTACTATAGACTGAATACTAAAGAGGAAACAAATGTTGGTAAGTCGTCGTTATCCACGAGTTTTATGCAGATTGAAATCAGCAAGGTGACAGCCGATTGACTATCACGTTGCATTCAAATGAGTTGGAGAACGACATGCTATCTGTATTTATCTCACTACTGTACATACTAAAAAATGAATGACACACATGATGCTTACCATGAAGAACGGACTGCAATACTCGTAGGGGCAAGGAGAACGGATTCCGATTGTTAAGTCTATGGGACAGAAATACCAGGGGTGAGATAAAACCCAAACCTTTTAATCGCTATTATTTTCACAATTCCACGCTCATTCATCAATAATGAGCATTGTTCCTAGTTATTAGAGACGCATGCAAGACTCCTGCTTCGAGTACATGTTCTGCCGAGTCTGTAACCTGCTTTTTCTTCGATTGGACTCACCACAATCATGCCCGCCACTTCCCATATACACACCTTTGTACGCCATACAAGAGATTAACTCTTTCTGTCCGAGCCTGAATCGGGAGCGTGCGCACTATAGGCATAATACTGCTATAAACCCCAAGGGGGACGAGACTATCGCCGCAATGGCGTCTGTTTTCGTATATTTGTCACTTAGTACCCTGTAGATACAAGTTACTATAGTTACTAATCGAATGCCCACAGAGTATAATGATGTACATAGTATTTTTGATTCGTTGTGAAAAATTGTGTAAATCTATTTATTATTTCTCATAAAACATAAGGTTTGTGATGATGACACATAAACAATGCCTGTGGGCATTCCTCGTCCCCTGCGTGGGAATGCCTCCATACATTGCTAGGACTGAAAGAGTTAACCTCAATTAATCGATGCTATCATGCACCACCAATTAGACTGCCTTGTGTGCGCTAGGCAAGGAGCGACTTTCGAGCAGCTCGGCTTCTGACCATTACCAGCACGATGTGCTCACACCAACTTAATGAAACAGGGTTAATCTTAAATACGTCAATGAATTCTGTATATTTACGCTTTGATTTATCGATTTTAGGTTCTACTTTGCCCCTACCCGAGTTATTTATGGTTCTACAATCTGTTTCTTATTACTGTATATCACTGATTACAGCATATTGCTTTTCATGCATATTATGAGGCGTTTCCACTTGCCAGCGGAAACCACCGTACAGAAGTCGGTTGGCGGTTCTCTTTGGGAAAATATCGGTGTTTGATAATTGGTGCCCCTGAAGCAGACTTTGTGATTAGATATGTGTAAAATGCGAGTTTACACACAAATACCACACACCTAGAGTACATTCCCCTTAGTCGTGGTGCAGCTTTCAAGGAAACCATTACGCAGTGTTTTGTCGCTGTTGTCATTGATGTAAACATGAGCACTTTCATAAATGTCAGTGTTTAACACTTAGAACCCACTCTTAATTTAAATCATTTTATTCATGAAAATTGGGGATATAAAAAATAATGGCTGGTATTGTGTATGAATAATTGTAATATCCTCGTAGTTGTAGTCATCTCTGGTATTTCTTTGCCGCACACTTAACATTGGGTATTTATACTCGATGTCCATACAGTATTACAAAAAATACTGATTGTGGGATAATGTCACAACCGTTCGTCAATTATTCAGTGATAGGGGTGAAATAAAATCACTTAAATTACACCATTCATTTTGGCTGATATGCAATCTTACCCGGCTTTGCCTCGTGAGATCACTCCACAACCAATACTCATGGCGTATTTTCAGTGGCTGCAGGTCTCGATGCAGTTCCTTCTTAGTATCTTGTATATATTTTTTCCAGAGACTATTCACTGCTCTAGGTCCACGTAGGAATTATAAGAAAGGCCTTATTATTATATACCTGTGGTAGTATATCCTACACATACTGCCCGCTCCTACCCATGTCGTATTTATACCCGTACGACACCTAGGTGACGTACGGGGTATGTATGTGGCGTACGGGGCATGTACGGCGGCAAAATCCAAATATTCCCCCAGTAGCAAAGTTAAAAATTCGATATTTTAAGGTATATAATAATAGAGAAACAGGCTGACTGTCTCCGTACGGATAAAATACTTGGTAAAATCGGCGATCAGATGAACCTCTGCCTTCGGCATCGGTTGATCTGATCGCCGATTTTACCGCGTATTTTATCCGTACGGAGACAGTAAGCCTGTTTCTCTATAATATTCCTTCTTCACTGTTCTGCATCCTTTATCACCCGAGATTATCATCCCTAATTAGGACAAGCTTTCTTTCTGAAAAGTATATATTTCAGTTTTAATGTTTAAGAGTCATTCTGATATGGTCCTATAAACATTGAAAGTAACTTAGTAATAATATTAGGAAACTCCCCGACTGTGAACGAAAAGGTTCCCTTTCGATCTCAGTCGTCGATTTATTACTACCTGATGCCATAAGGGGAAGGCCGTATGAAAAGGCCAAGAACGAGAATCGACTGTTAGTCTTATTATTCACCACAGAAATATACGCATATCATATATACAGTCAGTCTGATAAGCAATCACGTTTGATTCCTCGTAAAATTCCATATATATAATCTATGGAAACCACACCTGGTAGACTGGCTCCAGCCTCTGCATCCTTTGGCTACCCCTCCACCTATCTCACCCCTCCCCGGGGGATACATGATTCATGGAACCTACCAGAGACAGGTTACATGTTGGACATAATGGATTTCCTCATACATTTATTTAATTGTTTGATGAATATTCAAAGTCAAAGTCTACACACCTGGCAACCTTAATCACACATTTATACTAAGAAAGAAATCGATGAGTGTTTGGTCTGTGTCCCCGTTCGCCATTGAATTTGAACTATGCAGTAATATGAATGAGGCGAAAGCCGAGTGAACATTCCGAAGTAATCAAATCGAGATTGTGAACGGGGACTCAGACCAAAAATGAATATGTTTCGGATTTGATCTAACATAGAAATTGCTTACTGTCTATCATCCATATAGTATGAGTTACCGTACTTGTAAGCCTGTTGTGTACGAGTTCCTAATGTTAAACCTTCGGGTGTGTATACCACGTTAAGATAACTATGCGTCTTTGATAACTATATATACAGTCCATGGGATTCAGTTTCAACATATTAATCAGGCTGTTACCAGTTTTCTGTAGAATAGTTCCGGCTGGTTGGACAGTCAGATTAGTCGGAAACACGCAGCTTAGATATCGATGTCCCATTAATTCCACCACTATCATATAGGAAGATTAGGGATCAGCGATAGGTAAATTGGCAGCTTATGTACATAGCAATGTGCACACATATTCAACGCCATTATGTATATATACCTTGCTTAATTAAGAAACCGCTTTATTAGAAGGAAACCCATGAGATGAAAATAGCTTGGTCCATACTCCACCGAGTACTTCGCTTCGTGAATTGCTCTGCGGTCAAACAAGGTGGAGTATGGACCAAGTTATTTTCATCGAGTGGGTTTCTGATTTTATCTCACACCGTATAACATTATCTATTTATGAAATAAATCACCGAATTAGCCATTGAGTATTGGGCACACGAACTTCATGGCCGTGGAGTACGAGTTCCTAATGTTAAGCCTTTGGAGAAGAAATACCAGGGTGAGCTAATGTATGTTTCAAAACGGCGGCCAATTTCCTCCTGGGTCAACATGGTTACATACAGAAAATGCATATTTCTAAAATGGCTGAGTTTCTAGCCACATCTCCAGCTATACGCTTGGAGGCTGGTATCCCTGACTAGGGCGGTCTATAGAAACTGCAATCGTAAGGTGAGATCATAAAATGGCTGACCATGGACACCTATATAGGTATGGTAAATAGAGGAATTCTATGATACCAAAGCAATCACCGCTCTAACTTGCAAGACCACCTCTGTGTGATGAATGAATGCATGGTAGTATATCGCACACAAACGTCGAGACTTCCATTCTACCCGCGTTGTAAGCATCCACTGTGAGGGGCTCGGCGCACAGCAGTCGGAGCTACTCACGCAGGTTGGTTTTTAACACCCATGGGGGTAGGGCAAGCACCCGCCACCCGGCTCTATGTAATATCTCCCGCCGAGGCCTACATTGGGCACATCATAGACGGCGGCAGGAGGGTGAATAGGAATGGCTTCCATCATTTTCCCGTGGATTGCTCGACTGCCAATGATGTCACCATAAAGCAGGGAGCAGCTCACTCGGCCTCCAGCCACTCGCTATGCATACCCAATGCTGGTTCCCGGCGACAAACGGGCGGCAATAAAGCCAGGCGTGGATTCAGGCGGGTACCAGCAGCAACTCTCCTCCCCCATTTTCGCCCACCCACCTCTCGCCGGAGCAGGCCCCATCCCCTGGCCGTGGTGTCCCCTATGAGGCCCCCCCTCTGTAACTACTACTGGTCATCGACCCTGCCCCGCCCTCTGACAAGCCTATTGACTCCTTATCTGCGCACGACGCCTGACGCCCGCCGCCAGGTTCCGGTGTGGCCATCTCGGCGAGCAGCGTCGGGCTGACCTTTGACCCTCACCTCTGACCTGCCGACTCTGGTCACTCATACCTCGTAATTATGGCGCATATGTCACCCACACAATCCCCTAAAGTCACACGCAGGTTCCAACACCATCTCCAACTGCCCCCTCTCCAGTACGCGGAGTGTCCACTCTGTGTGTGCCAAACCCATCGCCCCACTCCCCTTAGTATATATGTGGCCTGCAATGGTAAGTCTCGGGCGAAAAGCTCTACCGGGTTTTTGTCAACGCCATGTGTACGGTATTAAGCCTTTTTTCACAAGCCGACGGAAACGGCACCGATCAATTGACGTCCCTCATGTGGAGTATAAGTATGAAAAATCTAATAAACGTTTTATTTCCTATGTATCATAAGCTCATTTGCATATCAACTACACATATAGATGAGTATAACATGTGATATGTAATGCACTTTTACTTTTGTAACTATTCAAATAATTTCCTATGATATGGAATCAAGCCATTATTTGAAACATACGATCACACTGTATATACGTTATAGCATCCAAAAATCGAAAACTATTCTCAAATTGATGTACGTGTTTAGCACGGGAGGCAGGTCAGTGGATTCTCTAGGCTCTTAGCCTAGTTCGTTAAGAATTCTTCTCCATAGACCGTAGTGAGAGTACAGAATACGACTTAGAGAATGTGAGATTTTATGAGAGGGGTGCCAGTTGGAAGAACGATTTACCTCCTGACAGACACCAACGGCCTATTCTAGGATTGATGAACCATGGCAAGAGATACTATATACAATTGTTTAGCTGATCAGAGTCAATCAGAGTCAATTTACCTTCTTTATGAGTTTATCAATGATTTTGGCATCCCTCGATGGCACTTTCTGAATATAAATGTAACTATGAAAATATTGGCGGCTTCCTATTGCTTATGAGACCTTTATCTGGGATTATGAGACCTATACAACTGTAATTTGAACAGAGAAATTAAACATACAAGGACACTGCCCCCCCCCCTAACAATTGTTTAAGGAAGGCGGAATTGCACTCACTGGAAAAACTAATGCTCCGCAGCCTTATCAAGTGTTTACACTAGACTACTATAAACGTAACCCTTGTAAATCGTCCAGCCAAAAGTCGTCAGGTGTTGCTCAGTTATGTAATATCGGCTGCAATAGTCTTTTCTCAAGAAACACATCAAGGGTTTATATATCTTCAATGGGGAATGTATTACTTCCTGCTATCCCCATAAGCAGACGTTTAGGCCTACCCAAGATGATTATAAGCAATAACTCCTGAAGGTTAACCCTTGTGAAACTGCAGGCGAATGTGTTCATTATCCATTAGAAAACTGCAACTGAAAAAGATTTAAGTAAAAATCGTGGTTGTCGACACATAACACCCGTTCTTGGCTAAAGCGAGAGGTGGTCTACAACTGAGAATTTACAGAATGGCCATCTGTCTAGACGACTAATTGAAGCCTGCTTGAAATAGTCGCTGGCATCAGAGAATGTCTAATAGTTGTCAGGTGGTGCGAAGTTATGTAATCTTACATAACCAGACGATTTGCAGTCACCACACTCAAGGCATTTACAATGGATGATTTTTGACCTTATACCGCTGATGGTCATCTAGTGATCCAAATTCCAAGAATTGCCGTCCATTATCGTCTCGTGTAAACGAAGGGTTAGGATAATGCAAAACTATAGAGGGGTTGCTGATCGAGAGTTGTATCAAAAATGCCAACTTGATTCACCTGAAGTGAGGCGCAAATGGCAGGAACTGATAATTATGTTTAAATCTGCAGCAATCTAGAATGGATAGACGGCAAACTGGGTAGAACTTGTAACAGTGCCAAAATAAAATTTAAGACAACTTGCCCTAGAACTGTATCGGTAAAAGAATCACCTTAATGGAGTGGAGTGAGGGAATGGGATGAGGCCTCGGCGAGACTCCAACATTGAATCCCCGCCAATGACTTAAAGAAAAAGATCAGGGAGCTTTAGGGCGACTAAATTCATCATGAACATCTTATTGTTCACATACACCACTCTCGAATTCCTTTAATTGATATAAATCAAATTTACATTCATTGAGCTCTGTTACATGTTGACAACTTAGTGTATGGCACCTGCAACAAATTGTAATTGAAAAATTCAAAATAGCGAGATATTACAATAAGAAATGATAAAAAAGAACCTTGATAAAGACTATGTAATAATAGTCGAAAAGTCGGTTCTGCAAATAGATATTTTAATACATCACATTGGCTACTTCGATAGTTGTACTATCACTTCTCTAAATGATAAAAAAGGCTATTGGATTTTGCTGTGCTGTACAATACAATGATTAGCAAATTTTCGAAACTGGATGATGTGCACCCCTCTCAAAAGATCTCACACTCTCTAAGTGGTATTCTGTATTCCAGTCCAAATAAAGCCACAAGGGCGCAAAGTACACAGTATTCCCGCTAGGTGGCATCATTGAGATTATAGGAATTTTCGGGTTGCATTGATGAACGTGTTTGCTACGGGAGGCAGGCCAGTGGATTCTCAAGGCTCTTAGCCTAGATCGTTAAGAATTATTCTCTCATAGAGCGTAGTGAGAAACTTGTACAGAATACCACTTAGATAGTGTGAGATCTTATGAGAGGGGTGCACTATCTACAAGTCGTTCTTACTGCGTAGTAAGTATTTAATTGTTTATATGCAAAACAGCCTTTTCATACCAGTTAGGCATCGTAAATGAATGTAATCAGGATTTACTATCCTGACTGAGGTTGGACGCGTGCCTCGCATGGAGACAACAAAATTCACAACGCATGCACGAGTTTGTCAACGACAGCTTCGCAATAAGCGACTTCTTGCAAACCCAGGATCACACATTCAATGCAATCACCAGAGATTAAAAGGATCACAAAAATGGAACGGGCCAATGCCAGTTTAATTATTTGGGACAGTGGAGAAAAAGATGGTACCCCTATTCAATGTGTTTGTCGGCGATATAAAAAGAGCCCCATGGAAATAACATTTATCGTCTCAAATCATGTTATTCAATCCCTTTGATGTTTGGGAATTCTTTAAATATGTTTTGGAAGGATAAGGATAGAATTTCTGAAAAAGTGAAGATGAAGGCAGAAACAGATTCTCCTATAAACAAGGTAAGACCTTTCATTCGTACAGAACTATGAATAAGCCGAAAGATGTCGACCGTTATTTCTAAGAATTTGCCTTTTTTTTCCTGGAAAGCGCCCCATTCCATGATCATACACTGATCTGAAACTAAATGGAAAGACTTACATGAGAAGTTGCTTATGCCCTTTTTATTACCTGGGGCCGTGTTTTTCGGAAATGAAGAAGAAAGGTTATGAAAATATTAGCCGTTCAGCAACTCGCTCAATAATTATTTTACCGCTTAGTTAAGTCAGTTTGCAGATCAGATAGCATACGAAAATTAAATACACTTATGATGGTGGTGTATAAAGAACAGATAAGGGTTATTCAACCCAAGAAAAACACAGCGTTAGAACTAAAATTACAGTACTTATACGACTAATTTCATAAATATCAAACAAATGTATATTCAAGCAATACCAGGAAACAAATGACAATGTTTTACACTTTGAAATTTTTTTGCAAAATAAATGCTGATACATAATTTTGAAAATCCACAAAGAGGTGTTAACAAAACGGATTAAAAAATTAACAAGTTTTTACCACAGCGTTTTAATCTCCAAAGCTTTCAGTGAGACCTCACAGAGAAAAACGAACGTTTATGTAGAATTACGAGGAAAAATCTGCCACCTCCCATTGAGGGTGTCCAACTAGTTTCTGGGAATTATCTCACCCCTAGTATTTTTTCTCCATAGACTTAACATTAGGAAATCGTATCTTACATTTCATTTTTCGGTTATTATACGTGACATGAGTAGTGTCGTGTGGTAACTGGTTGAATAGAGTTCCATTTATATTATATACCTCAATTCAAATTGTGCCTGACACCCTGCCCACAAATCATACACGAATGCTTCCATTCTCTGACAAGTCATCCCAAACAGAATTGTATGTACATACAAAGAAAGCACTTCTAAGCAAGTGGGCAAGGTATTACAGGGCCCTTTCATGGGCATCACTGTCACCATAATATTTTTGTAATACGGTAGGAGCTTCCTTTATGGTCTTATAGCTGGGGATGACGCTACACTGATCCGGTTGTCGTCTGCCTTTGTTCCCGTCAGTTTTCCCGCCATTTCCTGCCAATTCTGCACGGGCCTAGCTCCGCACTAATCATAGGCTAAGCGTGAACCCGGCCCAGGGATATGTATCTCCGCTGAAGGCCCTGGCAGCGTCCGCATCCGAGATTAAAGCAAAATTAATGGGAGCCGGCAAGTGTTTAATGAGTGCGCTCCGTGCAGTCAGGGTCGACGCGCGACAGGAAATCAAAGGTTTCATCCCTCACCCCCTCTTTGGTGTAGCATTAGCATTTCTTTCTTGGTGGAACAATCTTCTAAAGAGTACAAAATATATTGGCTTTAGGAAAAAAGAATCCCAACTTAAAGGTGGGCATAAATAATGCGTGTACTAACTTAGTAAGTATCTTTAGTGTTTGATTTAAGTTTTCTTTATTTTTGTAATCAGTATTAGTTCATCCTATAACCGAGATGATTTGGGATGCCTGTCGTCATTCGTTCTATTAACAGTGATATATTTTATAGGTAATGAAACATTACGTGTGAGGAATGAATTATTAACATCAATCCAATTTGCTTAAGTACATGTGTTTGTTGAAATTCCCTCTGTAGTAAAAATGCACTATTTTTCTGATGAGCAGCAATCATATGACGACATTTTTTTATCATGATGTGTTTATTGATAAATCCAGTTGATGTCTGTTTACGCACAGGTAATGGATGTAATGGTCGTCACGTACAGATACATGTATATGAGTAGCCACATATACATCACATGCACCACACACATCTACACCTGTACCTATATAGATAACAATATAAATAAAAAGATTTACCCACATCCTCTGTCCATACGTACACAGACGTGACCGTAAATACGACGTAAATATGAGGGCTTTGTTGACGCCCGAGGAGACCTACATATATATACGCATATACAGGCGTAAAGTAGATAAACGTAAACTCAAAATCTCGTCCTGTGCATGCCTTTGTATCAATGCATTATGGTATCATATTATTTACATATCGATACATATGGTATATAAATATTATGTATACTAAAATAAGCGTTATGAAAAAGGAGAATCAGTTGAAAAAAAAACCAACTGAGCATGTAGATAGATTTGCAGTGACACGCCAATTTCACGTGACATCATACTCCTTTTAGCCTGCACAGGCCTAAAAATAAAACAGAATTTGAAGTATCTGGCAGTAAACAGATCACAGGTGTATAGTATATCATGTGACAACCGCGACATGCTATTCCCAACATGCAATCTTTCACTAATCACAGACAACATATGGTATGACCATGGATGATATGTTTCAATATCAACAAGCGGTGAAATAGCAAGGAAACAGGCAGGCCAGTTGACGGGAAGAAAGGGAGGGAAAATTTGTTAATGAAATCGGTAATCATATCGAGTCTTTTTAAATGAATTTCTTTATTAACCTAAGTAGCATACAATCTTCCAGCGCAGATAACGTAACAACATGGTTATCAAAGGGGCTTGAGTGTCAGCCATATCCAGATTAGCTGGTTTTCATCACCCTGCCCAAGGTTTGGTAGCGTTCCATTTCATCGATATCAATGTTTTGGCCAAGTCATACCAGAAACATTAAATTCCAATCACATTTTAATTATACAATTGTGCACGAGTGACCCTTACAGTAATCATAACCAGCATGACAATTTTAACATAAAAATTCAGCATGAAATTATTATGGATGTACTGTGGAAGATCTGCCTAGTGCAGAACTGCTTTAAATTAATAAAAAAAATATATCGGTGCACAATTAGCTAACTTAGCCGCTAACTTAGCCGACACTGTTTAGTGGAGTCAAGGTGAAGGCTTTTGGACGTTCCTCATGTAAAGTTGACTTTTTCTTGAATTCCTTCTTAGATTTCTTGGGAATAGTGATTAGATGCACACAAAGATAATTCAATGTTCATGAGATGAGCATTGCTCCAATCTGTTTTTATTCTGAAAGTGGGAAAATGTATAGTAAGACCTGGAACCCACCAACTGCCGACGCAGAATTCAGACCTCCCGATGCATCCCGACTCTCGATCAATGCCATGCATTTGTGCGTCGTAGAGCGCGTCATAAGACGCATCGGTGTGTATCGGAAGCCTGGTTGGTTTGCGGTTTAATAAGACCGAACCAACTGACCCTCACACGCACACCGATGCACCTATTAATATGCTTGTTGAAGCACACTTGCATTGAACTGAATGTGCGTCTCTGTATATGGGGAGGGCTGAATTTTGCGTCAGCATCGTTGGCCATGGGTTCCAGGTCTGAGATCTGGAACTTAACAACGCTGATACAGCAGAATTCAGACCTCCCGATGCAAACCGATGCGCTCTATTATGCAGATGTTCTCCATCGTAGAGCACTATTTGAGGGATTTCTGTATCAGTGTACATCGCAGTGCGTTGTGACCAGTAGAGGGTGAAAACGTGGTTCCAATGCAGTGTACAACGCAACCAGCGCACCGGTGAAAACCTCAGCCATTATTCTCAGATCAAAATGTATGAGATCTTAACACTTCAAAAAGATGACAACAAAATGGACTTCATTATATCAGGGGGCGCTTGGTGCTTTATTTGATATATTATTTTTCGTATCATATCGCTTTTCACAAACTGAAACATAATAAAATTGAAAAAAAGAGTCAGACTGGCAGCATCATTATAATTTCGATATGAAACTAATGAAACCATATTTAGAGTGAAGCATGATTACGTATATGCGTTCTACCTAATTCAGAAATGCTATCATCATTATCACTCGACAGTACGATTGCTCTTTTAAATTGCCATAAAAAGACCCAAAAAAATCGTGAAGTATTTCACATGGGAGAGACATTTTTTTTGTAAATGCTTACCTAAGTGTGTAATTAGGGGAGTGCATCGCTTTAATAGAGTAGAGAATGCCTCTGATGCATGCTGACACACCTTGTGAACTTGAGAAGGGACTCTCTTATGCAGTTTGTATTGACAGACTTTTCCTGCTTGTGAAAATAAGGTAAAGAATAAGTCATGCAAACAGGAATTTTATATTTAAAACCAGGCCATCCTCGGCAGGTATCTCATATATCATTGATTAGATATATGAGATACCTGAGAGGTATATCAAATGTGCACAAGTGTATGACACACTTGGAGAGCGTTTCCTGTAATGAGCAAGATCAGGTAAGCAATGTACGATGTCCAGAAACCAGCAATATAGCGCCAGATAAGGAAAATATGACAGAAATGGCAAATAAACGGCAATAAATAAATGGCAAATAAACTTTGCATTCAGTGATAAAGCAATGTACGCTGTCCAGAAATGGCAATATTCCACCAGAAGAAGCAAACATGACCGATATGGCAAATAAACTTTGCATTCGGACTTGGCGTGTTCTCGCCTCCACCATGTGTCAGCGCTTGTATCCCTGTCCCTTTCCATCGTCCGTGAGAAACACCCCCTCCCCCCTCGCTACACCCAAATGCCCCCTCCCCCTCCTCCTCCTCCTCCGCGCCGCCTGCCGCCGCAGCTGGAGAGTCTGCACGCAACCTTTTGCCATCAGAAACGTTTTATCAGTAGCGTCGCCATTTTCATATATTTTTTGGCTGATGTCATATCGCGATCAGCCCTCTTATCTCACGCGCAGCATGCGAGCTGACCTCGGGGGTGGCGGGAGGCGGGGGGGGGGGGGAGCGGTGGAGGGGTGGAGGAAAGGGCTGGGGTATGGTGTCGCCCGGCTGTATTGGAATTTCAGAGTTAACGTTGTCCTCAAAGCCTAACCCTGATTGGTCCTAGCAGGGTTCCCTGTGCAGCCGCTGCAGTGTTTTAAAGTCGTCTGCAAAGCCTTGGCCTTTCGCTAAACCCTTGGAGGTAGCCAAAGGGGGTAATCTCTAAAGCCCCACCTCTACATCCTGCACCCCTTCCCCGCTTGCCCTGAACCCCACCACCCCACCCGCCCCCACCCCTACCCCCTGAAAGCAATATAACATCATCCTCAATACAGGAAGCATGGTCACGGCTAGACATGCCTGCGTAATCCTTATACCCACCCAACCACCATTCTACACCACACTCCACTAACCCCTGCCTTCCTTCCACCAATCTTTCAGACAGTCTACTTCCCATCAGCGCTAGGCCTAGACAGACAAGCCAATGGGCCCTGTAGAAACTTCACTACTGTGACACTGTTTAACGCCATAGTTAAAGCAATAATTGCGTCATATCAATATTGTTAAGTAGTGACGTTCCAAAAACAACGAGCCACAAATGAGTTCTTCGGTGGGCTGCAATATTTCGGAATGCTTTTAAACTTTTTTTACGATATATATTATGACCTAATGTTATTTCACATGATATGTATACATTACACATCTCCTGGCTTCCTCGATATATAAGTACATTGACCGCAACTAATTGGTGTAAGCGTATTCTAACTGGATTATAAACCTACATAACCTGCAAAACACTAGTAAGTGATAGAGTCGAAACCCTGCAGTTATCTCCATTCAGAGAATAAGGGATCCGTTGAATAATCTAGATTCGTACATAAAGACCGTTTTCTGAACCTTGTAAAAGGGTTATCTTTTAATAAGATTCAAGTTTGTTCGCTAATACAGTCTTAATTGTCCAATGACATAGGTGTAAGTTACAAGCGGGGTACAGTGTTACCGACAGGGCGCAAGGAAGGTAAACTACAAAGGTGGTGAAAGGTCAAGTGGTTAGGAGACAAGAGACGAGAGCCTATGAGACCAAGAGGCATATGGAGGGTATATCACTGGGAGGCTATAATAGTGGCGGATAAAATACTTAATTATCAAGAGAACCGTTTTGTTGCCTCATATAACTAAAATAAACATAAGTATAGTGTATATGTGATTTTAAGTAAATTCATAAAGGTAAGATCTTTACGATTCAGTCCATATATATTCACAAATTGTCGCGTTTATTGAAATCTATCAATCATCTACAACCGTCCATGAAAATAATAGAGCTATTCCGGACGTGAACGTCATATGATATGATATGATTCTGCTAAAACCTGATCAATACATTTAAGAATCACTCCGAGTGAACTATCTTTGAGATAGACTCACGGAAATTCCCGTGGGATGTCCCTGAATACTTCATTAATATCACAGCTAAAGTTTCCACTCATTGCGAACACGGGGAAATTACCCCATTATTCGCCCAAACAAATTTCACAGGGGGAACATGGCCTCATCGACCCTTCATGAATAATAAACACTGTCCTGTGATTTGTTTTATTTATGGGGGCTCCCCCTCGCGGCAGGCTTGTGATCGACCAGTGCCCCGTGGGATGATGTGGGCGACTAAGTAGTACCCTGAAAGTGGGGCCTGGGTAGGGTTACCTCACGTCCTTTATGTATATATCATGTGCTCACTGACTCAACCAAATGACCATTCTATGATTATAGGATGGTGCATGATGCGATGTGTTTTTTTTACTTTAGATAGGATGACAAAGGTACGGTCTGAGTAAAGCTTAGTTGTAAAAGTTATAAACCCCAGAGATTGTGAATTCTCAACATGGATTTAAATTCATTCACTGACGTTGGGGACTTGTAGTCATAACATTTTAAATATATTTCCTAACGTGATTACCTTTTTTATATTTGAAATGTTTATTTCAAATTCTGGACGAGACCAGTTCTTCCATTTGCAGAGATAATCATCAAATACATTTCAGATTCACAATTGGCGCCACTCTGCGCACATATGAAAGAGAGGGCCAAGTGTGGCAAGGTAAAGTGTTTGAGGAAAAGATAGAGTTAGGAAGGAAGATAAAGCGAGTTGTAGGCACACAAGAACAGGAGAAGTTAGTAAGTAGAGAGCTATGTACAAGAGGAACGACCTATACCGGCTTACACTCGAGGTTACATCTAAATATTTACTTTTCTATCCGTCCTCTTGGCACTCCAACCTGACAGATCGCTTAAAGGCCGCTACTGAATCCAGTTTTTGCACACCACTTCCCAACCCGTCCCAGATTTTGTGTTACCTCATAACCCAGATTGGGTTTATTCAGGATACGTAACCCATATTGGGTTTATTCGGTTGAATCATGGCCGGCAGTTATAGCTCAGCACATGCTGAACATGTCATTCATCTTACCTCTAAGTAGTCACTTGTAACGTGCCTTCGGGCGGAAACTCGTGTATTCGGGTGGATAACTCAGCCTGCTGAGTGTTAATAATTAGTCACTCTGGTGGTGCAATTGACCATAGTCTATCAAGTGGCTTTGTTCTGAGTGCTCATAATCGGGACACAGCATCTCATACAGAATAATCTATTCATTTACTAAATGCACCTCATGATTTTGGGTGTTCCTGTTCAATTCTTAGAACTGGCTCGGTGATTTGTGGGACAACCAAAAAGATTGTTGGTGTTTTGTCCATGTTTGTCCTGTCCTGTTTAAGAAATCTTGCTTTGTAGCAATACATGTCGAGTTATAAACATTGAAGTGGAAATAACCAACGGTAAACTATAATTAACAATGTAGGGTCATATGACCTATTCTCTTATTACACTAAATCCCGAAGGATTAATATGAGAAAACGTGGTTACTGAGCCCCTATGGATGGCTGTTCAAGGTCATTTGAAGAAAAAATACGGCCCGGTGCCGCAGGAGGGAGCGTCGTATTATTTCATCAAATGACTGAGAACGGACACGATACGGGCTCAGTCACTAGGTTTTCTTATTACTATATACCTCCTACTCGTTTAAAACGCTGTTTTATCAACTGTACAAAGCCTATGCCATTCACTACGGCCCGCTGTCACGGCGGGCGCGAACATTATTTATACTACAACCCTAGCAGCGGGTAGTATTTCATAGATATTCGCTCACAGGTATATAGTAATATCGCTTTTTATTTGTTTTTGTTTGATGTCTGTGTTTCCAGTTTGGTAGTACAAGAAAGAACGATGATGTATGAAAGGCGATCGTGCGTTTCTCTTTACCTGAATATTATTAAAAAAAAGAATAAAAAGACAACACTATTGCATGGTTCTATGTTTTAAACCATTCTTTCTGTGTGAAATGGAGAGTGGACCTGTGAAATAGGCGTCCACGGCAAACATTGTCTAAGCTCAAGGTCAGAGACACCAACCTTAAACGAACGTGATTTTAACCGACTCCGAGGGTTCTCTTAATGGAATAAAGAAGGGAATGCATACTCAGTATCCTAATGAGAGCAAGTGCAGAAGAAAATCCATAACCCATAATTAACGACCGGGCAGGTCGTGTTAAAATCTTCAAAAAGGACAATGTTTCAAACATGGTTTCATTATGAAAGTCTATTAGCAAAGCCTCAGAAGGCACGTCAAGCATCAGAGTAAGCATCATTAGAAAGGTCGGAAAAGCTAAGATTTTGCAGAGTTGTTGATATAACTTGAAGCAGATGGTATGTTCATCACTGATGAATGAGGGTGCGATTGTAAATGAATAACAATTAAAAGGTTTGGGTAACATTCAGTCTATGGATGGTTTTCTATAACCTACTTGCACCGAGTCAACCTGCAATTTCTGCAACTGCCTGAGACTAGGATAAAAGCATATAAAGGACCAGTGGGTTTTGAGGTATTTCGGTCTTGAGTGATTTGTCATGGTCAACTGGATATGCCTCTAACATCTTGATACACTGGTACCCTACTCCTTTCCCGATATCACAGTGAAAGCATGCGGATAGTGAAGGGATAGTTTTTTGCAGCACGCTGAAAGTCTCTTCGTAACCACTCTAACCTTTAGGCAATGTATGTAATGTGTACTACCATGCTCTAATAATAAAGAGTATCAAGGCGTTGTATATGACTTACTGTACTCCCTTTGTGCCATATATGTACTCCTTATTCCATAACATATGGTAGGCATAATATACGTTTGTTTAAACCACTATAATAGTGTCAAGATGTGCACCATAATAACTACACATGTAAAACTATTAAACCATTGATATGCATAAGTCTTCATCTGAAACTGACTATTGGGTATGGCTAAAATACCGTCAAATATCATCGAAAAGAATCATTTAAAAGAAAAAATACAACTTTTAAGCAGAAAACTGTATTGATGTTCAGAGGTTTAAGGACAAATAGTTAACAATTAAAAACAACTGTAGATTGTATTTCTAGTTATGCAAATATGATGGACTTTATCAATCCAAGGCATTCATTGATAATATTGGGCATTAGAAGGCATATAAGTGACCACTTTACTCTAAACCGCACAATTATCAACAGGACGATGGGATTTTTTTTTTAGTAAATCAATGCATTCAGCCTATCGGCAGCCTACCCCCATTCATCCTAATGTATCCATTACTACTCCCTTCCTTACCAATTTTCCTGTGTATTTTTTTTATCAACGAGTACGACAGAGAAGCTTTCTCTCTTTTCATTGCAGAACCGACATCCGTTTAGTAGCATTAACTCCCTCCCCCCACTACAGGAATGGTAACCATGGTAACTACGTTTCCCCCTGCCGATTACTCCCCATCGCGATAATAGCTCCAGGATCTATGTGCCCGACCGGAACTCCCGCGTACAATTCTCATTTTCCCTTCCAAAATATGTATTTATGGCCGTGTTTCCTAGTGGCTAAATGGATTTCGGGTGTGTTTGGCGTGGCCTAAGTGTGCCTTGATCGATGTGTGGCCTATTCCGGCGGCCAGGTGAACCATTCTCTGTCTGTACGGCGAGGTCCCGGTCCCCGGCGTGGGGACGACCCGCGGCCCGGTCCCAACCCGCGGCAGCCCCCGCCGCACGCCCCGTCAGTCGCCGAGAGGACGTGGGCGGAGTCGAGTCACTCGGGATGCCCCGGCCGAGCAGCTCGCGCCAGATTTAGCCCGGGCTTTAAACGGATTGCGTTGGTCTCGGCGCGCCGACAATAGGCATTACATGTTACGGCTGAGGGAAGGTAATGGAGACGTTACTTAACATTCGGCCTGGGAGCCCTCTTCTCTCCGCTCTACGATGCATCTGGGGTGACCTGGCGGTGGGGTTATAGGGCGTGAAGGAGGAGGTGGGGGGATAGTGTGTGTGTACGAGAATTGCTTTTGGCCCAGATAGAAAGCATGTGAATAGCTGATTTGTGACACGGTTGTAGATGCTCATGAAAGGAACAACGTTGGGGAGCGTAGGGGTATTGCAAACCGTGATAAAAAGACAGTGTACATATGAAAGGTGTACAAAAATGTATTTGGTTCCTTTGAATTGATTCCTACCATGTTACCAAGAATAGGCCTATTATCTCCAGTGTGCTCCGAGTAGGAGTTTGCAGCCTTTTAACAGTGGTGAGCTTCTCGTATAGAAAAGTAGATATCCGTTAAGGTAACTAGGAACGGCGGGTTGTGTGCTTTTTCTATATTCAACAGTGATATCTGAATGTGATATAAGATCACATTACACTATGAGTTATCATTATAGTATATAGACATTAATCGATGGTTTTGTAGAGAGGCGGCCGTAAACCATGAGGGTTTGATGCGTAGTAATACACGTGCGTCAGTCTCGAGTAGTTTATTGAGCCGCCTGTCCAGAAAACAATCGTTTGTTGTATATAATATCATTAATACGATCCAATGATTTAAACCCAGAAATTGCCATATCAAAGGGTATATCAATAGGGCAGAGGTGGCATAGTGTTACTCTAAAGCACAAAGACGTCACCCCTCATCAGCTTCGGATTTGGCCTGCGCTGGTTTTCTCTGAAAGGATACAGAAATAAAATAGACCATTGCAAGGAATATGAACCAGAGAACGTTTGATAAGAAAGCCGTGAGAGGGAGGGAGAGGCATTGAGGGAGAATGAGAGATAGGAGAGAGGGAGGAAGAGACAAGGATAGAGAAGGAGAGCTAGAGGAGTGGGAGAAGGAGACATTAAGGGAGAAGGAGAGATATTGGAGAGAGAGAAAGAGAGAGAGAGAGGAAGAGACGATGAGAGAGAAGAGCTAGGGGAGTGTGAGGGAGAGATAATTAGAGAGAAGGTGAGCTATGGGAGAGGGAGGGAAAGACAATGAGAGAGGAGAGATAGGGGAGTAGGAGGGAGAGACAATGATAGGGAAGGAGAGATAGTAGAGGGGGAGGGAGAGACAATGAGAGAAAAGAAGACCTAAGGGAGAGGGGGAAAGAGACAATGAAGGGGAAGGAGAACTAAGGGAGGGGGAGGGAGATAGGGAAAGAGAAATAGGGGTGAGGGGGGGGAGAGAGAGGGATGAAGAGGCAATAAGAGAGAAGGGAAGAGAGGGAGAGGAAGGAAGAGACAATAAGGGAGAAGGCGTGATAGGGGAGTGGGAGAGTCACACACCCGTTAATGAATAAGGACGATAGTGTTCGTTGAGGCATCACCCTACACTGCTACCAGCCACATCCCGCAGTCCGTAGTCCGCAGTCGGTCATTGTAAAATGATCACTCGGCCGACCGCACCCTGTTCCCCCGATTAGGATTAATTGAATTCATGTGTTTACATTCCCCGCTCCCCAAATATCGACGTTCTTTGTACCCAACCCCGTGGCTGTGTCCTTCTCTCACCCCTACCTACTAACCCTCTCTGTCGTCTCTCACCCACTTTGCCCTAAGTGCCTCGCGATCCCACACTAACCCAGCGAGACTGTACCTGCACTCATGATCATTATCCGCAAGTATAGAAAATCGCCATTATTTATTTTCTTCTATTTTTCTGAGGATTGACGAACGTATTTTAGGGAACCCTTGTTTGTAAAGCCGTCCCGATAGAGGGCGTTACGTGTGGTTCTGGGCACTCGGTCGGCCCCCTACTGGCACAAATTGGTACTGATTGCATTGCACACAGTGGCTTAGAGTGGGATTGTAAATAGTTGCCTACACCCCCAGCTCTCCGACAAAAAAAATATGATAAAGTAAATTCTCGGCAGTCCCCATGCGCACGTAGAGCTTTGATGTACAGTGGCTCTCTTTTTGATCACGATTTGTGAGTTTCCCACGCAACCCAACCCCGGATTTGACGATTTTAGTCGGCTTTGCATGATAAGCTCGTTCATGTGTGAAAAGACGCACGTTTGTTTCATGTCATTTCCTGCACACTTTTATCGACGAGAGTCCTGGGATTAAAGATCTGTAGGATTGAGGCCGTTTTCTCATTTTTTATGAATCGATTTAGAATGCTTATTTTCTACAATGCGGTGTTTTTTCTCACTCTGAACTAAAATAACACGTTTTGTCTATACCATATAGAGTAGACCATAATCTTTTAAATTTTAGTTTAGAGGCCTACAGGTCACTTGTGAGGACTTCTCTAGTATCGCGATGAGTGATTTATATGAAGCGGTGGGCAAGTCAAGTATGTAATGTTCATAGCCTTATTCATCTGTCAGGACAGCAGTCAGACTCGGAGACAGCCTCTAGTGTAACAATTCTGTCTTCCTCCTCATTTTCTTCTGGAAATGATCACTTTGGCAGGAGATGCCGTGTAAAGTAGACAGTCACAGGACCCCAATCCGCGCCCAGGGTCCAGTTCTCGTCACTGTGCTTTGGCAGAGATCTGATTTGAAACGCAAAACGCTGGTGTCTCTCCATCGCACCAGACTTGTCACGAAAGAAACGCCTGGACACAGCGGCCCGCACGCGGGAACCAGCACAAAGCGTCAATTGACCAATCACAATCTGATCTGCGCGAGTCACGTGGTGACGTAGATCCAGGGGCACGCCGGGAAGATGGCGGCGAGCAGTGGGCGTCCTATAAATAACATAATCTGGGATTATTGAGTGTATATGACGCCTAATGCGTCGGTCGAATTCAATCGCTCGTGGCCCTCAGTGCGACCGCTGTGACGCGCCCCAGTGGCAGATCGCTCCGCGGGGGGAAGGAAAATAGTCCCCCTCTCCTCGTAAGTCCCACGGGAACTACATCTTGCGCGGAGGGATATGGCGAGGAGATGATCTCCTAAGACTAGGCGAGAGTTCGCCGAACGTCTTCTCGATGCCTGCGGGAACGAAGCGGGGGATAAAGGGGCGAGGGGAGAGGTGAAGAGAGATGGGAGTACGGGACGAGGGGGTGGGGTGACAATTGAGCCATGACGTCAGCACGGGGACGCTGTATTATTGCGTCGATGGAGACTGTGATGACAGGACATCGGGCAAGGCAGATAACCTGACAACCGCCGCGCCGACGCCGGATCTCTTCGCTGGGCAGACCCTGTGGGCAGATACCAAACGTATCAAACTGAGATCCTTGCGACGCCAGCACCACGCCGCAGGCAGAGGGGATGGAGGCGGGTGACGGGGGGAAAGGAATCCCAGATTTTTATCTAACACAGCTATATCGACAGACCGAATGCCTGTCAGGCTGATAACGAGTTGGTTGAGACGGACAGGGTGAAATCAAGTTGAGGATGATAGGGTATTATTTTGTTATTACTGTATGAATTATGTTCGTGGAAATAGGTGAAAGTCACACGAAACCATTGAAAAACTATCCTGAGCGTATTCGGCAAATGATATAAGGGTCTAAACTGAATCCGACTAGCACTGGGTTCTTTTAACATGCATAGCTCACTGCGCGAAATCCACCATTTTATTCCTATACGCCATCGCGGAAGTGCATGTATCGGCTGTAAATCGACTTGTTTTCATATATACGCCCGTATTTCTCGCCAGCGTATGAGACATATACAAGACTGTTTCCTCTTAAATACGGATGCGTCTTGCTGTATTTCACACGGGGCATATATAAGAGGAAATATTCTCTGCATAACATGTATACGCCAGCCGTATACATGTTATATACGCCGGGCATATATGTGTAGCTATACAAAAAAGGTTTGCCCCCCACCTGGTTGTGTTGGTAGTGGTCTCAGTCAGAAAGCCTAGAGGGGGAGTGGGAGCGGCGGTGTGGCTCTCAATGTCTATTAGCTGCAGTGGGGGGGGGGGGGGGGGGGCAGGGGTAAGATGATTTCAGGAGTTAACATTAAGCTTGAACAGGGCCATTAGATAGTAGACCCAGACTGACCACACATAGAAATGGTGTTTTAAAGGAAAATCTATGGAAAAAAACCGTTTAAACGTTTATATGTATTTAATGAAAAGATATTAAATAGGGTTTAAGTTAAAATTTTATAACCGAAATTCATAATATAACATTGGATTTTCCATATACCAAGGACATAATGACCAATGGCAAATGCTACCAGTGGTGTCCCCTAGCTACAGAGATCGGAATTATTGGATAGTGGTGTAAATACAACAGAATCAGGCATATATATGACGTATATATGATTACAACATGGACACTTATATACGTCTATAGATGAAGCATATACACGATTGAAAATAGGACTAACATATTAACATTAAATCATACCTATTCATATACATATGTAAAAATAGGGTTTTTCGCGCAGTGTTGGTACCTACTATTCAATTGTGTTTTCACTCTGCAACTATGTATAGATGAAGGTCAAGCTTGTAAAAAATGCAGTTCAAAGATTCAAGTTTAATGTGATGGTCAGTGTGTCTCTCAGAGTATCCATAGACAATAATTGATGATTTTTTTTTGGACGGGTGGAAGTAACACATGAGCTATAGTGAGTGTATATCATTGTCATAAAGAACTGGCTGTTCAAAAACCATCGACTGTTGTATCTCCTACCCATGGTCATTAATGATAATTTCCATTTCTAGAAATTCGATAAAGGCCGTAAACAATTGATGTGATCTATGGTCTCTAATAAACAATTGTATTGATTTACTGTGGCCTCATTCCTTTTCAATGGGGATTTCAGAATCCATATTTAAGAACAAGATTGATAAGTATCTTAAGCCTTCCTACTTCGGATTTTCGAACCTACTTGATAATGTAACATACCTGAAGGGTGTTGTATCTGGCCCTCCCAGTTTTGTTGTCAGAGTGAAAAAGCATATAATCTTCATAATTGAGTACACCATACCCACTTATGTATTTTAGTATGTGTCTGAAACAGCAACCGCTAAAAGGAGGGAGGGAGGGGTAACCACAAACACACCTTTTTTCGGGCCTAAGCATTCGAAGCCATGTTACCGTATAGAAGTGGTACGATGGGTGTGGTTGTCTACTGATCAGAATGCCAATAATCTTACCTAACGGAACCATGACCGACATCAGAAATTACCATATACCAGGCACTTGTCCTCATCAGTGTACTAGGATTGGATTGCTTTGTCCGGTCACTGTAACCTTGTAACCCAATGTATTGCCGTCAAAAGAGAATGTAGATACATGCCTGGTCTATTTTCCTCAAATAGGAGTCTTGCTTAGGAAATTTACAAACACGTGAAGATACATTTATCAAAAAATTATAGGAATATCCATTCCTTTTTAATACACTAATTGTCATACGAAAAGTTGAATGACAATGGATTACCTTTTGACATCCTATAAGACTCTTTAGAGATAAAGGAAATCCATTTAGCAGGAGGATTGAAACAGCTAAAAGTATGCTAATTCATTTTCCTACAGATGCAGCTGGCTTTATTAGACTTAATGGACATCTTTAGACAATATTCTTGATATAGATGCATACGAACAGTAATTAAAATGCCTGCGCTAGGTTCTTGAATGATTTCCTGCCAGATGAAGAACAGCGATATGACGCCTGGCGGCACTGTCGGATAAAATGAGATTGTATAAGAATGTGCTTTGTATATTTAGTAACGTCGTTAGATCTCTTCAGCACACGGCGACCGATGTTGTGTGGATTATAAACAATAGCTTCATTTTGGTCATGAATCCACTTAGGAGCATACAAATAAGGGGAAGTATTGTTTGGGTACACAGAGGGCTATTACTGTTGTGATCATAGTCACAGTCGTTTTGGGGAGATGGGAATTCCTTTGTCTGCTGGTTTAAGCCCCTTCCTGTGTGTACACCAGATTAAGGCGTATCCACACATAGTTTTGGGTATGAATGCAACTAGAAGACAGGTGGCCAAGGCTGAATCAGAACATCTGGATGTAGACATAAACTGCTTCACATTGTTCCCAAACCTGCATTGAGAAAGACTTCAAGAAAGATACATTCTGCGCCTTAATACCTTGTCAGAAGGATGGCTTAGGCTGTTGCAGCAACAATTAAATTTGGATATTTAATTTGTAAAGGAACCGAATTTCCTTTTTTGATTATCAGTGGCCCAAAATACCAACACTTAATTGAACTTCCTCATTTGCCATTGGTGGATTCTAACAAATAAAAATTAATTTTTAACTCTGAAGGTTCCTTTGGGGCAGGACCTTTGAAATGAACCAGCAGTGATAAATTATATCATGCTCATTTCTAATCAATCTACAATTCGAAGATTCACCTATTAGATCTATAGTTCAGTATCAGAGATAAAAGAAACGGCATCTAAATACCGTTTTGGAGCATCACTTTATAGTTAATGTGTCAAAGCCAAACGCTCTAGGACTGGCCATTTACATCCTGAATGTATCATGGAAAATGACATATATTTTACCACTTCAAAGACGTCTAGGCATTATAGACAATAACGTAAATTCTTATTGGAAGGGAAATATGTATACAGGTGAAAAAATCAATTAAACAATGGAGGGGAATAAAGATAAGCGTTAATGTCTCAGTTTTAGAACGATAGAGTAAATATGTATTATATAGTTTAGATACTAGATGTGGGAAGACGTGGCGTTTCTGGATATGCGAGCCTTCTCCTACCACATGCTTAGTTTAGATACTAGAGCCTATCATAATATCAATATGATTTCATGAATTATTATAAGCTAAACTTTAGAATTTGCATGATAAAACTCTCTGAACATAAGTGCTGTTATGAATTATAAAAAAGGAGAACAAATCACACTTATACCCCAGACGGGCCTACTTATTAATCCAGCATGAAACCACAAACTAATCCATAATATACATATCCTAGAATGCCTCGAGTAACTGCGAGGAATCCAGTACATTTACAACCTTGGACCAGATGCCCACTGGCCGGGTGACTTTCATCGCTGACATAAACACTCGCCTGACCAGGGGCCACCCTGACTTGCCGGAGGGCGTCGGAGATGAGGGATAGATAACCTGGTTAGGACGGAGAGGACTGGTGTAGTAAACACGACGCCCCTAGTGGTGATTTATGGCTTCGTGTGTATTAAGGTAGGGGCGGGGAGATGGGACGGCGGGAAGGTGAACATGTCTGTAATAAGACGGTGAACTGGATCATACACTCACGTGCTACCTGAGCAGTTTCTCTATCCGGTTATGATACATTCTGATTAGTCTCATGAAGGGGGAATATATCTCACAGAAATACTAAGCATCCTGCTGTATTTCAGAAGCTTCCCTGTACCCATAAAGATATGTTTTTCACATTTTCTGTTATATTTAAAAATAATGATCAATCACCTGAAGAAGCTGGTTCAACACCATGCGAAACGTCGTGAAAACTTTTTGATACCACGTATGTAACAACCATTGTACACCTTGGTTTTAATAATAGCACCATCTACAAAAACTTACTGTGTCTGGTTTTTTGTGATTTACCACTCTGACTATATTTTAAAATCCTTGCTTCTAATTTTGGTGTTTTTGAAATGAAATGTTATTTTTACTGAGCTGGCTCTTTGTATTCATCCATCGATGGCGTTTTGGTTTTTGGTAGATACATTTTTTTACTGAAATGAAATGAAGTTTATTGAACGAATAAATCGTATTCGCTCATTGTTGTCAAATGACAATATTGACCATATGAGCCAATGGCATCGACAATCGTGTTTTCCTAATATTCTGTAGGTGGGGACACTGACTGCATACATACATTAGTATCAAATAATCGGTGAGGGTGCAATGGATGCTTTGTTTCTACTGTCTTTTTAATGTCTATGCCAATTTTAATTTCCCCCAAAAACCTTGAGCTTCAATGATGTAAAGAACGCGTTTTGATTCTGTCGGTCGTTGACCAAGTTGGTCTGTGGTGGCCTTATTTGGTAATCTATGCACGATCAATCAGTGAGTATTTCTCTAAATGTCTTGTTTTAATTCACCGATCTGGCGTCGGTATTAAACAAATCGATCGGTAGTCCTTGACTTTAGATCGGTGTTGATTAATCGGCCAATTGAAAATGGCTTCGATTAAAAATCAACACACATTTTCTCAGGTGAACCTTTAATTGTTAAGAGTCCTTAAAGCGTTACCAATCGGGTGGATTGAATTGACACTAACATATCAATCTAATTACAACTCGAAATATTTGCGTAACAGTTATTGTCTGGTATCATTTTCCTCTGTTTAATTATCATTGAGACATGTGATCATGCATCTTTCAGGTGGTGATCACTTGCATCACCCTCTTTTGTTATTTCTGGAAGCTTTCAGGAAGCTTCAGAAATACAAAAACATAATCATGTGGCCTACTTTTGTGATGCACAGTCTCATAAAATACCAATAATTTAGTCAATGGATTTCTTTCCTCGAAAGGTCAAACATTCCCCACGAGGCAAAAGGCTTTAATGTCAATAAGTCCTTTCTCTTGTTATAGGGAAGGGGACATAACAATGATTGATAAGGTTTTGGACGGGCGTCCGTAAACAACGAGTGGCTGACCCGTAGTAATACACAGCCGATAGGGAGTGTGTTACGTCTTCAACCTCGAGTGGTTTACAGAGCCGACCTACCCCAAAATATCGATGGCTGTATTTCTTACCCATGGTCATTGATAAAAATTCGATTCATAGGAATTCGGTAAAAAACGATATTTTGTTATTTTCATCGGCCGAATTGCCCCTATCTACCAACAGGTCCGAAATGTTTTTTTGGTTAATATTCAGTGAAGGGCACATAGCAGAGGCAATAATATTTAATTGGAGAATTTTTCACAGAACGAACCAACTTCGGTGAATTATATTTGAGTTCATCAGATCTTTTATTCAAGTTCATTATTGGTTTACATATTTGATTATAGTAGTGAAACAACGTTTTGGCCAGTCTTTTTTTTATCTTCTCATCTTCCTTCCGGTTTTGTTTTTTTACTTTTAAAAAAGTATAGCTTTGAACGCTTAAACTAGGTTATTTGTGTGAATGACTATATACCTTGATATTCGTGAGAGAATATGACAATTTCATTTCAGATTTTATAATTGTGAACTTCAAAGTTGATTAGTGTTTATATTAGTCAGCGGGTGTGATAGAAAGGTTGTGGTTCTGACGGTAAACATTTTTCAGCTCATTTAAATCTCTATGTAACTCACACGACTTCACCTTGTGAATTACTTCGCGATTCAAACTCGATGGGATATGAGCTCTGACCCTAAACTTTCAAAGGTTTACTCTATATCAGCCAGTGGGCTATAGGAGCGTTCTCTTCGAGGCAGGATACGCTACCCCTACCTCTTGCACTCTCCTAACAGAGTTCCTGTGCTCTACTTTCTGCGGCCGTTTGTATCTCTACCCCAACCTGCCTGTTTGGGCCCAAATCTTGCCCATATACCAGTTGAAATATCCTAAATTCTTAGGGCTTTTGGAGGTATTTTGTGTTCTACTTGTAAATAGAGATGAGCATATCTATATGGTAAATAAAATACTCTCCTTTCTGTTTTTTCTTTACGTCAAACCAGACGGTCTCTGGGATTACTTTCTACAGTGGAAAGCATTTTATGTGTTGCAGGGTTTTGTTTTGTCAACAATGCCCATGTGCTCCTCTGAAGGGACAGTCTAATTATCTGTGGATTCCCATTATAAAATGGTCTAAGTCTGAAGAAGAAACAGCCGGATTGTCTGCGAAGCTTCTTCAACAATTCCCATATTTCCATACTCATGATATCTGAGTTGTTTGACTTATACAACTTTTGACAGTTGCCTTGTTTTGAATCTGAAATATTCGCTGGTGCCCCCTGTCTTTAGTGGTTACCCAGGAAACAGGCTTTGGGTTGGGGCAGAGATTAATAAGCGCTAACGCCGCGAAAGATCTGGGAGGAGCGTGTACCTCCTGGTCACACCACGTGACACAGGGTGTGACGCCACATTCCTGAGGCAGCTCACTCTTCAAGCAGGTACGCTATAACAAACACAATCCTAGTTACTACACAGCATTCTTTTACAGGTGCTTGGGGAAATAGGCAAAGTATGGATGTGTGTAAGGAGGAAGATTGTTGACCACTGCTTTCACCAGCTGCTGAATGGATAGCGTTTTAAACACGACTCAACAGGGCCAGACGAGGCGGCCACAGGGCCACCGCTGCCAGCCAACAAATTAGTACTGATTGAGCCTGACAGGGGGCGCCATGGCCAACCCTCTCTGGAGGACGATGACGACCTGGGAGCGCACCAATCCGTTTCGGTTCCCAGGGGAAACAGCAGAAATAGTAAGGGTTTCGGTCAGTAAATATGTAGCAAAAAGTGCTATTGATAAATACAAACAAAATCGGAAATATATGTTTAAAAATAACCAGGTAACACCTATATTTGCGATCTTTAGAAATGAATGACAAAGGAATGATGATATAAATACTATCATCTCTTCATGTGTAGGTAAAATAGTTTGATAGTGTCCCTGGTATATGCCCAACCAGTGCTTATTGCATAATTGGTATCTTTTGTAGTGTAATGCATTGCCAGAACAGAAAAACTAACGTTAATTGATTACGAACGGATTATTTGAATAAAACCTCCCAGAACAGGGTGAATTCTCATGAGATTAGTCTACCAGATCTAGGGAAGGCTGATTTCATTACAACATTCACCTAAATAAACGATCACTTTGTACCGTGTAAGGCGGACGCTTTTCCGGTGGCAGGTTGCTGAGGCATTTTTAGTTCTCAGACACTCTGACTTGTCATGTATATAAAATGGATTGCATACCATGTATTTGGAGCTAGAATAGGACAATTTGATGTGGGACCGCATATAGAATGATGTGTGTTCTAGGCAAATTTGAGGGGTTACTTCTGTTCATAACAAAAGTTTGCAATCATAGTTTACTTTTGTCAGACACTAACAATGATATATGAAGTAACTTTCAGATCTAGCCGGAGTAAATAGTTCACCTGCTCAATTCCAATTCAATCGAATTACATATTAAACCGAACCTAATTCAAATGATTTGTGTAATTTGGTAACAACAGGTAAGATATAGTGCTTTTTACGCATGATGAAAGGCTCAATTTCTCAATGCCACAGACATAGATATAAATCTGATCAATATATCTTCTTGAGATACACCGTATAATTCCAAGTATAATCTTGGGGTCTAAGTTTAGTAATTTTCATATAAATTGTTCTCACTCCTCTGATATAAGCATATCCTTCATTAGAAGTCCGTAATTGGTTTCAAACAAAACCAGTTTGCATTTGCAGGACAGTATCTTTATCCTATCTGGTCCATTATATCTTAGATTACAAAGCCATGAAGAACTACTAACCCATGGGACATACCTCCTTTTTCCAAATAAATTGATCTTAGGATGGATAATTATTATGATAACTGTTTGCTGTTTGCAGGTTTAGGGTGCTAGTTAGACTGGCCTCAGTCTCTGAGTCTTTAGCTTACAGCTCTGCCGACCCTTCCTCACAGGAACTCAGATTCCAGGGCCGACCAGTCATATTCGTTTACTTTTCTAATTGAGAAAAACTAGTAATTGTCTAGCTTCGTAATGACCTGACTGATCCTGTCTATTCTGAGGCTGCTACCCTTTTGCTTTTGCTTTCTCAAGAAATTCTTTTCATACTGAGATTTTTTTTAAATAATTCCCAAAACAAAATACTTGGGCAAGTCTAGGCACCAGTGTCCCCTCGGTTCTCCCACTGTTTACTCTGGAGGATACTGACAAAGACCCAGTACTCAGGGGACCATGCAGTGTACTCCACCATCTAGCAGACCGGCTTCTAGGTTAACTGTCACCAGCCCCAATACCAAGGAGACGGTAGATGAAAAGAAACCTAGCCTTACCCCTACGCAGCTCTGAAAGATAAATGGAATTGACTGCGACGTTATGAGATGCAAATGAGATAAGTTATAACGTTGGAAGTCGCTGGGGGCATCAAAAGGCCGTCCCTTTTTTCTCCTGGGACGAGGATTGATTAAAGAATTGCCACTGATCTGCGGGGCATGCTTGGGTTGCAGTTCCACAATTTCCTCCCGACAAAACCCCACTGCGTTAATAAAACAACGTAATTTATTGGCACTTCCTGCTTAAAATGCTACAGAAAAAGTATCGACAACCCCGCGCCAACGTCTTGCGACTGTCGAAAATCATTAATTAATATCACCTTTACGAGGAAACTTCAGAAAGCATTGCCAGTGTGCTTAAGAGCGAATCACTTTATCTTACTCTAGCTATCAAAGAGTGGTAACATCATTTTAGGAGAAAAAAGGCCAATATACACTAGGCAACACTTTCCCTTGCGATATTGGGAACATCTTCCTTGATATCTGCCCTCCTCACAGCGGGGCAGGGGCAAAACACACCGACTTCTTCCCCTCAGACGTCGGTCTACACAGACCCTGGAGGTGGGGCGAGGGGGCACATATCTTAAAGAATTTGTGTTGACACTTTCGATATTTCCTTGTAGTATTTGGCCCGAGGGAGGGGCAAAAGGTGCAGGCAAATGTCGCTTAGATTTAAACAATGATCCTCACTGTGTCGAGACACTACATTATTGTAGCTGTACTACACCCTTTAATGCTGAGAATAATCTCATACTCATACTGTATTATAAAGGAATTACTTAGATTAAGATAGTTTGAAGTTAAACCATATCTTATTTTCAAAAAGAGATTATAAGTAGATAATAAGTCTAACACCTGTTTACATTTATTATAAGTGTAGTGGGGCGGGGATCCAGCAGTGTTTTGTCCATTCTTCGGAAGGTGGCACGGAGAGTCAATCCTTACTGTGTAGTAATTCCGGGCAATGCCGCACACGAGAGTGGCATGGCGGGGGCCAGGATTACGTAATGCTAGGTATATATACTCAGCGTTCACAGTAGGTTGACAGGCTGTCCTCGCGCATCTCTCCACAAGAGCAGACCCTTGGACCCTCACTTTGCAGGCGGGTTCTCGTAACCTTCTTGGTGGTTAGGCGAGTCTTTTAGATTAGCCTCTCCAGCGTAACCTGGCACGCCATGCTGGGGTACTGTACTTGTGGAAGTGATCTTCCAAGATCACTTCGAGAAGTAATTGTAATAAACATTCCTGTTTATTAAAGGCGTGGAGTTGTGTCTTGTGTGACTAGGTTAGTTCATACTTTCCGAAAACCGAACGGACCTATGAAATAGCGCGTAGGTTGGGACATCGCCGGGAACTAGTGTTCCGGAGATAGATCTTCCGATCTCTAGCTAGGCGGTGACCACCACATAAGTAAAAGAAAAAGCTTGCGCTCACCCATGACAAAATAAACTTGAGATAATAAGATATTTAAATGTAGACCTACTGTAGACCGGGGTGTATGACCATAGGTCAGGGAATCATAAGGAAAATATTAAACATGTTTGATCTGAAAGTTATCGGCAGATGCCTTCATGCATAGAAGTTGAAAAAGGGAAAGTACAAAGTCGCAGGGGAAAAGGTCATGTGCTATTCACACACTGTGATATTGTACTAGTTCAAGGTCACAAGGGCACTTTGTCGGCGACATCTTCCCCAAAAGGGACAGACATTGCTAAGTGTATGAGGGATTGTGCTCTAATTTCTGGTCAGAAGACCTGGTATTGAGTTGGTTTTTTTAATTTCTGAGAGTAAGGTGTATAAAGGAAATGTGGTGTCTGGTATGTCCTGTAATTGTATATATTGTAGTTTGACGCCATCGTGAAGGATCGCCTGGAAACGGGTGAACGATTGCAACGTCTTTAAATATACTTGAATAAAAAAAGATTTGAAAAAAAAGAAAAAAAGTGTGTATCTATCCGAATAGTCGTATTTCATGAGGTCCCCCTCATCATCATTAATTAATCTTAGGTGACGCGACAGAACATGGGCAGTATCAGCGGAAATGACGTTATAGATCTTTGTGTAGCACGGCACTGCTTAATACATAATACGTGTATCAGAGCACTTCCCACTGAACCTTTTATGGAACAACTCCTTCTTGAGGTAGACCTTATGGGTTGGTGTTTGAAGATTTAAGGCAATGAGGCTCTTTTAACGAATCCAAAAGCGTAAGCCCCGCCCAAAAGCCGTCAGGCATACGCAGTACGGGGTTAGAGTGCACATTTCAATAAAGGGGGGTTTAAGCAACACAGTGTGGCTGCCCCTGACCAGTTACTTTCAGCTACACTGATTCCCATTGAGGCAGTGGTCGCTAATGACACTCTGCTTGCACTGTAGGTCATGGTAATACTCCCAGGACAAGATCGGAGGCGCAAACTAGGGTGCAAAGGGTATGATTAGACCTCTAAAATACCATGGCTCGCTTACTGTCTGGCAGTCAGACCATCGTAAGCACTGCAAGTGTGGAGGCTGATTTACAAAACGACACTACATGGAATATATTTAGTGTAAGTACATTCAACATGTACACTATATGCTTTCGAATATGCATCTGTATGTATCTTTGTATCCTTGTCTGTCTATGCATCTCTTTGTGTCAGTGTATTCACTATATATACCTGGGAGTGAATGTCAGTGTGTGACTATGAGAGTATCTGAATGTCTTTCTCTATCTATATACCTGTATGACTTTATCTCTGTCTGTATCTCCGTATCTCTGTGTGTCAATGTATCTGTGTATTTCTGTGTATCTATGTATACCTGCTCATCATAAAGGATATAAAAGCTACACTCACTGTGAGTCCATGTTATGTATAATGTATGAGCTGTCCAGACCCACCTGAAATTTGCAGTGCTTCCACCACACAGGAATGACCATTGGCCTACTCAGCTAGCTGGGTATATCCCCCCCCCCCTCCCTTATGGCGATGTTATGGGGACTGTCACCAGTGGAGTGTAGCAGGTGCACTGACCGCTCCACACACAGGCCTGCTCTCTCACTGTGTGAGGGGCGGGCCTTATATATTCTTTAAAACATTTTCAAGGAGTAATTGCCTTATAACAGCTTTAAAAGTGATGGTGACTTACATCCGTTATATTGGCTCCAGGAAGAACTTAGAATATTATCAGTATGATCTTAATGCCGGGGACACACCAAGCGAGTTAAGGCAGCGATCTCATTTTTCACCTGATTATTGCATCTGAGATGATAAATTGTGGGCCGGAGATATTCCTATGCAATAATATCTCATATACATGCTATTTTGTGTTGGCGATTCCGGAAATCGCTGCATTACTCGCTTGGTGTGTCTCCGTTTTTAAGTCATAGACACACCAATCGAGAAACGCTGCGATTTCTGGAATCGCCAACACAAAATGACGTGTGTGTGAGCTATTATTTCATATTTCGCCTGATTAATTCATCTGGGACGCTAAATTATTGTTGTAAGATATTTGTATGAAATAATATCTCACATGTACACTTGCTATAAATTTAGTGTTGGCGATTCCAGACATCACCGCCTTGACTCGCTCGGTGTGTCCCCGTATGGCGAGCTTACTATGAACATTAAAGTGAATTAAAATTTATTATATTCTAACAGACAGTTATCCCTTTGAATTAGAGTAGCTAGCCTGTGGAAATATCAACGTGAAATATTCTAAGAATTATGCGAACCCTCCTTGAAAATGTCGTTAAGAGCAGGCTCAGGCTGGCTAAGTTAAGCTTTCCCAAAGGCTCTCTCAAATGACTGTCATCACATATGAGCGTAGATGGGGTGTGTGGGCGAAAGGCAGCGGAGTAACTCACCGAAGACATTAATGTCATGGAAAATGAAAATACACGGTGAGGCTGGGGAAGGGAGCTGCTCACTCTCTCTGCTTCTTCACCAGAGCCCCGTTATACCATCTGCCATAACCTTAGTTTATTGCCTGACGCCGTAAAGAAATGTTCTTATCTACTTGACGGTAAGGTAAGATTACAAGGTTGGAACTGTGATGAATTTGTATTTGGCCGGTATGTGAGAAAGGGGCTCCCAACAGGTTAATGTTGGAGTAATGTGATTTGTGCGTTAAATATCTGAAAGGACCGCATTTAATAAACAAGGATTGTCCTTTCAAAGGACAGTGAGAAGGACGGAGACCTGAAATGTCCTTCCAGGCCATTTACTGTCATTGTCCTGGCTTCGGTTCTGCTTTTGGAAGGACATCTCAATAGGTGTCCTTTCTCACAAACATTGTACATGCTTAAATAGCATCCTTCAGAGTTTCTAATGATATATTCATCCACCATTAGATGATAGTGAATACTTTCACGTAAATCATTGAAGGGGGTGTCCACCTACTACGATGTTGCCATCGGGAGCGTATCCTATAGCTTGGAACCAATAAAAACAAAAAGTACGTTGCACTACAATGTGTCTCCGAAAAAACATGTTTGAAAATCGTAGAGTATGAGCGTGCATCAGGAGCCAATTTGACAGAAAAATGTGTGAAATACTCAACAGAATATGATAGAATTTCGGACACAAATAAATATATAATCACTGTAAATATGATATTATCTTATCAGGTCTTATGGTCTCAACTGATTTTCTTTTCATATCAGAGTTATGATTCTGTACCAGTTATAATTCTCAGTATGAAAAAATGATACATCTATATTTTTTTATACCTGTTAGACATATTCTTATTAATGAAATATTTACAGAATTATACTAAACTTTAACATCACAATGTTGCCTGAGGTCTGCCCCGGCGCATTGGTTTCATCCATAGGTGCATTGGTACCTTGATCACCTTTTTGTGGCTCTCAAACACTCTGGATTTATCTTGAATTGCCTATTGCCAGTTCTGTAGTAGCAGTAATTCACCGTCATTTATTGAGATATTCTGTGGTCATCCCAGTTTGTCCTTTTATTTGAGTATTTTCATTTCTGATATATGCCTAACATTACTGACCTGACTAGCTTCAGTCACAGTTGTCACCCTTGTAATTTTATTTTCATACGGCTGCTGAAACTCTTATTCATTGTTATGAACTCGAAGTGAATAAAAGCGAAAATGCCTCCTTACTCTAGGATAGACTATCATGTTGGCGATTTTCCCAGAAACACCTTTCTCTCACAAATATTCAATGAAACAATTTGGTAAAATAAGAAGTTATGAGGAACTAATTATTGGATGAACTATACTATATATAGGACACAGAGTGATTGCTAGTTCCGCCATCACCCGCCAGGAAACTGTAAGATAGCGGTACTGTAGTCAGGTGTAGTCAATGTTATCAGTTGTTATCACCTATAGATAATTTGAGAAGAGGCAAGCCCCGAAAAATATTTCTGAAAAAATCCATTGATAATTGGTCCCACCACCTGGTGTTTTAGATAGCACAACGGCTATGTGCCCTCTATGTCTCTGTCATTTAATCGTCTCTCAGCACAGTATTTAGGTCTTCGCGTTGTATATACACAGCTTTATCAGCAACTTGGCCGATCTTTCTGATGCGACATTCGGCGTAGATCAGAGATCGTTCCAGAATGCTTATACTTGTACTGATAATCTGAACAATAATAAAGTAACCTGCAATTCACCAAACGAGAACCTAGTAGATTTCAGTCCAGTAAATATAACTGATGTCAAATTGAAATAGATCGGGTAGCCCTTGCTTTATTGATTAAGGTCAAAGCCATTAGGACAAATTGTTACCTCCGGAAAGGAATCCTGAACACTGGAAACCTGTAGGGCAAAATCGAATGAATTGATGGAAATTCTGGTTCCAAATGCTATTACGATTCCAAGGTGAAATCAATAGTTTTTACAAGATCTTCCAGATCAGATGTCATGGCAGACTTTAAGATTGCATCATTCTAATTGTTCCTAGACTTGAAAATTAATAATGCTAAATGATGAATGAACAGAATCCTCAAATTAACGTTATACTCTTTCTCCCTCTCTCTCACGCCGCCTTGAATAGGAGCACAAACAGTAACAAGATAATCTATCTTATTCAGTTTTTCAGCAGATGAGCTAAAAGCCAATTACTAACTAGACGAAGACAAAGGCTTCCTGGACTGACGAACCAGAACTTGGGTATAACTAAAAAGGTGAGAGGCAATCCACTCTAGCATATCAATGGACGGAGAGGAGACAATTTCATTGTATTAAGGAATCCTTATTTTAATTTGCAAGGACACAGGTCGTACACTATCAGTAATCAATCGTCAGGTCCCATTGATTATCTCCAGATGAGACTTGTTTCACGTACCTAAAGATGATATAAAGCAATTAGGCTCTGTCAAGTAATCCTTAAGTGTAAGCCCCGCCCACACGGCCGTGAAGCACCCGCAGTGCGGGGTCAGAGTGCATGCTTCACTAGAGGGGCTTCCAGGGGGCCGTTTTAATTTCCATGTCATACGAGGGGTGTGGGTTGATCAGTTAATGTATCATGGGGAGAAAAGTTGTACCAACGATCCATGTGATATCGTCCATTTGGATTTTATGATCTATCGTAGGGGTGGCCATCGTCCATAGTGCCCTTTACCTCTCCTGGCAGGTGATACCCCTATGGGTATTGTGGGTGGTTGATAATAATAAATAAAAACTTATTTATCAATTTGAATTCGCAGAAATATGGTGCTAAATGGAAAGTTATTGAGTTAGATATTTAGTTAGATTCATATATAATCAGAAATGATGAAATTTGCTGTCATAGAGGGGGTGTCCACCAAGCTCCCGACGTGAACCGACACGCCCCGATATTGCCCTCCCGATACAAAATCCATATCGTAGCAAGATCGTAGAGCTTATCGGGGCAGTTGGTAAGTTTCCCACGTTAACGCTACCGCCGCGGCCCAGCGCGCACCGTCGTGAACCGACGTAAAACCCGTATCGTAGAGGGTCTACCACAATCGAACATTTATCGATTGTCGTAGCACGTCAGGCCGCGTAGGTGCGCGTCGCAGTGTATAGATGATTCTTTAAACGGGAAATCATATGAAATAATCGATAGAAAATTATGAAATTTTCAGAATCTCTAGAATATATAATGCTAATGCGGCTCTGCAAAAATTGTGAAATTTGATAGTAGATAAGGGTCTCAGAACGATCATTTTATACTTTAATATGCAGTAAACGTGGCTAACTACCGCGACTATTGAGCAAGTGACTGTCCCAGCGCTCGATGCTGGGTATATCTATGTTCATTGAATATTAATTTATGTAGATTCTTTATCAGAACTCGACCATGGTTGGTGTAGTCGGTCACATGACCGGAATGTAGGCTTCTCATTGGCTGTAAATCCAGACAAAGAGCGGCGGGAAAACCTCTGCACCAATCAACACACTCCTAACAACAGGGTAGTGGTGCCAGTGGCTCCACATCTCCCCTAGTCCGAATCCATTCCCCTGGTGGGCGTGTTCGGAACTACCATGTTGGAGGTGGTTCACCTGACATCTGGTGGATATTGGGTGAACTAAAGTTCTGTCTATTTCTTATGGAGATAAAGTTTGTTTTCTTCTCTCCGTCTTGCTCAATAGTTTCGACCTTGGGCTCTCATCAGGTGATTGTAGTTTGCCGTTCTGGTCGTTGTCTATCTTATACTATTTTTTATAATAGTGTGAGCCCGTTTTTTGTATTTTATTTCGAATTTCCATTAATAAAACTGAACCTATATATATTTCAGTCACTTGGGAAAGTCGCATGGTTAGGGAAAGGAAAGATATGTTGTGATATTTTTTCCTTCACTGATAGTGATACCTATCTTGTATCCTTATGGGGATTTGGATAGGTGCCTCAGTGGGTGTGGGGGGTGCCCCTAGTGGAAAAAATTTTTGACGTCCCTTTACCGTATTTGCTATCCATAGTGTTCATCCCTTTGGGGGCTTGCGTCTTCAACCTATGGATCCAGTTGTACTCTATCTTGTCTCGTAGAGTACCTGCTCTCTTGCAGTCTGGATGCCTGTATATGAAGTCTAGTATATAGACCTTCATATCCCCAGTTCCCTGGTGGTTTTTCTCATTGAAATGTCTTGGTACATCGCTGATTTGCGATTTCTTTTTGATCGATCTCATGTGTTCTGAGATTCTTTCTTTGATCTTCCTCTTGGTTTGCCCTACATACTGTATACCGCACCGTTTGCATTCGATGCAATATATTACGTTGGAACTATTGCATGTGACATTTTTCTTGCAAGCGTGTTTGGTGCCTCTTGTCCGGGATTTGATTTTTCCGGATTTGTCTAGGGCCATGCAGTATTTGCAAGTTGGTTTGCCACATTTGTTCTCCGTGTTTCGCTCTTTTTTGCGTGCTTCCGGATGGTAAGTCGTTCTTGCTTTCACCAGATAGTCTTTGAGATTTTTTGGGCGTTTGTATCCTTTCACCAGTTTACTTCTGTATAACTGTTTGGTGGTGGTGGATTTGCCCAGGATTTCCCAGTTTTTCTCGATTACATTTGGTAGTCTATTGGCACCTGGTCTGTAGGTACTGATGAGAAATAGTTCGTTCTCATTTTTGCTCTCTTTTACTTTTGGTTTCAGGGTCGTGGCCCTATCTACCTCGTCTACTTTCGTTTTGCACTCATCTAGTAGTTTTTTAGGGTATCCTCTATTCCGGAAATCCCTAATTTTGTTTCTCGCATGCTTCTCGTAGTCATCTTGTCTAGAACAGATGCGTTTGACTCTCAAAAGTTGGGAATAGGGTATGCTATTCTTTTGAGAGGGAGGGTGAGCTGACTCGTATCTCAGATACGTGTTCTCATCCGTGGGTTTGTTATAGAGGCTGGTGTATAATTTACCATCTCGGTCCTTTTTTCCACTAGGGGCACCCCCCACACCCACTGAGGCACCTATCCAAATCCCCATAAGGATACAGGATATATATCACTATCAGTGAAGGAAAAAATATCACAACATTTTATACTTTAACTTGGAACTGGTTTTTTTCTTTAGATATTATTATGAGGTATCATATACTATTGCTTTGTATCTACAGAGAAAATATCAATCTTAAATATGCATTATTTCTGGAATTATAAAGGAAACATGGTTGATTACACTGGTTGCATCGTGAGCTATATTGGGGTGTATCGGGACCATGGCACCTTTTTCATGCACCCTCCCAATACGTTACGACGCGCACTGACGCGAGCCGACGCAAACCGATACGCTACGATATACCTCCCGACGCGCTACGATATGGTAATTTTGTATCGGCTCGCGTCGGCTCGCGTCGGCGTTGGTGGGTGCGGGGTCTTAAGCACCACTATAGATCGCCACCTCTAGTCGTTAAAGAACCTCGTTCAAGTCTCCTCCAAAGTGTCTTTCAGGTTTATTTTGTCCTCGGGTCCTCTCTGACGAGACTATTGAGAAGGATTGAACAGTAGGGCGATAAAACGTGATAGACCATCTCTCGTCGAATGTGTCGTAAGTGGAGGTCTCCCACACGAGAGTTAACGACTAGGAGCAAATAATATATTCATCATTGATGAATGAGCGTGCACTTATAAATGAATAACAATTGAAAGGTTTTGGTAATATTCAGGCTAGGGATCATTTTCTGTGAACCACTTGCACCCAGTCAACATGCCATTTCCTCAACTGTATGGGTTTAGCAATCTAGTGGTCTAGGATCTAAACATATCAAGCACCAGTAGGTCAATCAGGTATTTTGGTCTTGGGTGTTTAGTCATGGTCA
Organism: Alentia gelatinosa; assembly: GCA_950022655.1. Lineage (NCBI taxonomy): Eukaryota > Metazoa > Annelida > Polychaeta > Phyllodocida > Polynoidae > Alentia > Alentia gelatinosa. The sequence continues at coordinate 42,643,446 of OX465588.1, read as the reverse complement.
TTTGGGCACACTTGTAAGACACTGAGACGCTGGCACCCTGCTCTTTTTCCAGTATCATAGTGAGTAGCACGCAATTAGTGAAGGGATAGTGATTTTGAACCATGATGAAAGCTATATGTGACCACTCTAACCTTTGAGCAATGCATATATGCGTGCAAGCACGCTCTAATAACACTGGCCCCAGGTACACCTAGCCTCTGACCAGGGCGCACCGGGTACAAATAAATCTCCCAAATGCCATGATTCACTGACTGTCTAGCAGTTGAAGCATGCAGAGCACTGTGAGCGTTAAGGCTGATTGATAAAAAAACGCACCATGGCATATATTTAGTGTAGGTACAACAACATTTACACAGGATGTTTTTTAATATGCAACCAGTGGTCCGCACAGGAAAATAATGACTATCTTCCCATACACATTTATTAAAATATTGGTTGTTAGGCAAAATGAAATTAATGATTTCTTTTTAATTTCGGGTATATAGTAAATATACAACTATGCTTGTACAAGTCACAGAACTCAATGAGAATTTACGGTTTGTACGGAAATCGAAGACATGTCAGACATGTTATTTCAAGGCCCTGAATCTTCACGAAAGGGGGGGGGGGGCATCTTCGGGAGCACAAAAGAAAGTTTGACCCAATAAAAAACACAATTCAACTACTGAATTTTTCAAAGACCTGTGATGAAGAGGTCATCATCATCATCATCATCATCATCATCATCATCATCATCATCATCATCATCATCATCATCATCACCTGTTGGAGTGAATGTATTGATTCATTATCTACTTAATTAAATAAAGTGTATGGTGGTTTTATGCTAGATACTTTATTGTAGCATTTCTAAATCATCTGATTTTTAGCATTGCAACACATGTAAAGACAGCAGGATTAAAATGGCTTGTTGTGAAGGCAATTTCCAGATTGGATGAACGCATTTCGGGCATCCTAAGGGGCTTCACGCCTATTAGGCTTTACACGGATTTAGGGTGTTCAACATGTAACTTTGTATATGGTATTTTAATCAAAAGATGGTTCTGTTCTAGTGGGACTAATGGGTAAGAGTAGTATGTAGCAAAAGATTCGCATGGAGAATCATCAACAAATACCACACACTATTTCTACCTCCATTTTAGTTCATAGTCCTTATGAAGTCCTACGCAAATTTGAATACCTCACTCTTGAAAATCCAAGATAAAATAAAAGACAAAACGAGGTCACCTGGATTACGGTTTTCATTTCACTTAAAGTGAGTAACTTTCAAATTTGTTATCTCAGATAACATTCAAATTAAGGTCTTATATCAACCTGGATGAGATGGTCAAGGGAATTAATCAGGAGAACACTACATCGGCTATTAATAAAGCCCAAAAGTGAATACCCCAGGGTAATAGCAATTGTAAAAACAGCATAACGATTTGAAATAAATGGAAGTAAATCAATTTTTCAGAAATAAAAAATTCAGTTCATTACTCTGAATATCTTTTGGCGCATAATCTTAATTATATTCCTTGTATAGCTATCATTACGCATTTGCTTTGCGATTCGTCAGAGCAAGTCAAGGTGATGAATTGTAACGCTGGCGTGGGGTATAACGACCCTGTGGGAATAGCAACCCTTCCGATCATCTGTTAGGCCTACCTCACGTTGTGTATACAGAAGGAACAATATTGCTAAAGCCTTCAAATATTATCCACCCCTTCCATCACATAATACTACCGTAAGCGTGACGTCAGGGTCTCAGCTGAGGCTGTTGTCCGGTTATGACATTTCATCGACCCTGCCTCAAGCCATAAAGAGTTATTACAGAGATTTCACAATTGGTTCTGGTACGAAAAGACGTCACTCTATATGAAAGGCAATCGCAATATTCCCACCCATTGCAGGTAACAATCATACGAGTTGTGGAGCTATCAATCAAAGAGCAAAGAGGTGACCATTCTAAATCGGTGTTAAGGATAAGGTCTTTGAATCTTTCGTATGAATCATGTGATCAATCAAAGAGAAATGAAAATAATGAGATCTAAATATCCAAGAGTCACAAGCTTCGTTCTTTACATAATTACCACTGTGTCGTTACTCAGTGTATTTATGCATTCCCTGTATATTTCTATGTACTCCAAGTGAACAACAAATACAAGATTGCGAGTATAAACTGGCGAATATATCTTTAGTTCACCTTCTTAAAATAAAAAAAAAGAAATACCGCCATCAAAGGGTACATTAGTGATAGTGTCAGATAGCCCTATTTGATTTATGAGAATACATTCTTTTGCTTTCTGGATAGAGGTATCTGATGGTATGATTGAAAGAAGAAATCCCACATTAGTCAAAATGTACCTGCATATTATAGTATTTTATGTCATAATGGGCACTTGTCATTGTCTCAGGGAGCATGTTATAAATCAATGATCGAACGATATGCACATTCTTCGTCCATGGTGATGAAACACAAATCGCCACCACATACACTCTTTACGTATGACACTGCGGAAAAAGCCTGCCTGCAGAAAACAGCATATTTGATAAGATAGCGATAACCTCATAGGACACAATCACTGACCATTCTAGCGCGTGCAGCTCAGAGCGAAGTCGACGGTCCCGAGAAAATTCACACTTTGCCACTGCTTTGGCCGAGGTGGAAATCAGGTCGGTTATTGCTGTTATTCCGGGAATTAGACAGGGGAGACAGGGAGTGTGTGGGCGTGGTAGGACAAAGGCTTGGCCCGAAAACACCCGCCTTGTCGAGTCAGGGCCCAGTGATGGGATTACTTGTGGTAATGCGCAGAGGCCTCTCGTCCAATTCAGCCTCTTCGACAAAGCAATATGCGATACTCAAGTCGACGCGACGCATCGAAACGTCCCACGTATTCACACTCACTGGGGGGAAGGTTTCTCCGCCGCCTGCAGTCAATAATATGGAATGGTAGTTTTTGGTTCTGTTTTCTTGGGGTTGGCAGGAAAAGGGATGTGGCCAACCACCACACGACTAACATACCTAAAGCTCTCAGGTAAGCTCCTTCCCAACTCCCTCATCTATTCCTGTTTTTCATTGAGTGAGGTGGCTCTTTCTTAACCCTTGTATTCCTGAGAATACCTGAAGGCATTCTCCTGGAGGTTCCTAGAGATTCCGCCAGGCATTCCCCTGGTGTGTCCTGAAGATTCCTCCAGGTATTGTTTGGGTGGAAAGATGCTTATTTTGAGAAGGTGTAATTTATATAGTTGCATGTATTTTTCAGGATATATAGAAAACAATACTATCATTCCAGATACCTGTGAGTCAGAATACTGTAGCAAATGAAACTCTTGGATATTTGATGGTGATATTTGATATATGCATACAGCATTATATGGTAGTATTATATGATTGCTTCAAAATGATGCTTAGTGCTTGTGCACGATGCAGCTGCTCGGGTGCAGGACTTATTGAGTTAAATCTATATACAAATTTCTTTTACAAATTTCACTATCCCTGCATTGCCGCATATCCTCATGTCTTATCATCTTGAAATGAGCTCAATTATGTTTTGTTTTAAGTCCTGTCAATTTCATTTTCACTATTAGAAAGCGGGCGTATTATTGCGTCCATTTTAAGATCAATGTCTCGCTTTAAAACCATTTTCCACTTGTTGACTATTCGCCAATCTGCAGTCATGAACCAGGGATGCCAGATCGGAGAATAGAAAAAGAAATGCACAGAAGTATTCACCGGTTAATTGTGCATAGATTAAGCAATAAGGTCACCACCAACTGATTTGGTCAACGAATGACAGAATCTAAGGGGTTTGAAACCGTCGGTGAGGGTCATTGTGTTGGGAGGCCAATTCTGTCAGTATGGACATGTTACAACCGGCATAAACAAGGCATATACAGTACCCTCACCGATTTTTAGATACTGACATGCAGGCGTTAGCCAGCACCAACCGACTATAAGCCATATTCCACAGGCTGATTATCTACCACTGTTCTACAGTCGGGAACAATTGGTCGATCTTTTTGATAAACTGATGCCAGATCGGTGAATGGAAACTGGCATGCAGAGAAGTGTTCACCAATTAATTGTGCATAGATTATGCAATGGGGCCACCACAGGATGACTTCTTGACCTTCCAACGGAATCAAATGGGTTTGAAATCTTTCGTGATGGTCATTGTGTATGGACCTGTCAAATGCGGCAGAAACAAGGCATTCAAAGCACCCTCACCAATTTTTAGACAGCGACGCGCAGTCGTTAGGCACCACCAACCGACTAGTAGGGGATCTCAATTAATCGTTGGCGTTTTCAATGGCCAGTGGGACATGCCTTTATACGGATGACTCAATTGATCGTTGCCGTTTTCGTCGGCCAGTGGAAAATGGCTCATACATGCATACCTCTTTATCTCCCAGAGAGATAGTTCTTGATCTCCTTTTACATTAGTATCATTGTGATATTAGTATTTGTAACTCACCAATTCATGAGGTTAGTGTTCCACCACATGGCGACGTGAATCGTATGATTTCTGTGTTATTTAGATCGGTAGTGATGCGTAGTTTGCAGGAGAATCCGCATCACGCTCCCTCTACAGGACAGGGACTAGGAGGTAATAGAGGGGAATTACTTACCGGTGGAAATAAGTCAAAGTTACGAGATAACGATTGGGTAAATTACCTCCCGAGGCGTCAGCCTGGAACAAAAACATCAGCCTTGGTCCATAACTAATAATTAATGAATTCCTAGCAGCAGTATGTAACTATACACTGTTCGGTAATGGGTATTATATAGGAAAGAAGTTTTGTTCTTGCCTTTGTGATACTCAATTTGAAATTTTAGCATGGCAGTGGATCGGGGAAACATCACTTTTATTTCAGCAACCATATATGTAGCCTTTTATACTTCTATATTAGAGCATGCTCGCATACATTACATACGGTGCTATAGGCGTGCTTCAACGAGGTAACCCTGTGTTCAACATTACTATGGTTCATAATGGTAGGCCAGCGGCACTAATTTTAGATGACCTACCGCCGACGGCATTAAATAACTAGGAGCTAATGGTGTGTTCATCAATTGATCAATGAAAAAGGAATCATATATAGATAAATAACAATTTAAAACTTTGGTTATATTCAGTCTATGGGTCACTTTTCTGTATCCAAATTGCACCCAATCATCTTGCCATTTCTGAAGCTCTCTCTAGAATCCAAATATATCAAGCACCCGTTGATCATTGAAGTATTTCGGTGTCTGGTAAATTGTCATGGTTAGTTGGGAACGCCTCTAAGACAATGATACAATGACCATCTGACCCTTTCCCAGTGTCACAGTATTACTCAGCAGATGGTGAGAGTTTAGACTTTGCAGCAAGCTCAAAGTCTATGTGACCACTCTATATGAGAGTGTGTCCTACGCTTAAAATAGAGGGTAAGGTTTAGCTAGTGAGTATTGAGTGGCACGTTGGGTGTGAGTGTAGGGACCCTGTCCCTGCCAGCCCACTCGCGACTTCTCACCCACATGATCTTTCTATTGAAAATTTACATTGCACCTGCTCCTAGTTACTTGCTCCTTTTTCACAAATTTTCCTGCAATCTCCTGTTCTTCTACAATGCTCCCCCTCTGCTCTATTCTCTGTCAATTCCCATCCTATTCTCTTGTCCTTCTCCCGGCATTATGCATTCCTATCGCACCTTCCCTCCCGCTCCTATCCCGTCACACCGCGGCTCAAAGTCCGGTCAATGAAGAAACCCGAGTGGCAGTGCCGCCCAGCGGGCCTGGTGAGAAACGCTATCAGTGTGGGCCATGCCGAATGAAGAAGGCCCGAGAAGGCAGTCTGAACAAAGGCACGTGCGTTAGAGAGGCGGATGTCAGCGAGCTATGCAAAGACTGCGCACCATCTCCACCGCAAGGCATTGATCTTTCTGCCACGGCTCTGATCACGTGGAGAGTGGCGATGTCGCCGCCCGCCATCGACCAGGTGGTGGAGATTGAAGCGGGGGAGTGGGTGGAGCTGAGGAGGAAGGGGAGGAGGGAGGAGGAGGAGGAGGTGGCAACAGGTTGTGGAGTAGATATATGACAGTCACCGGAACTAGCAGATTGAGGTGATGTTGAAATTACATCTCGAAATACTAAGACCTCAATGAAGACAAACCAGCACATTCTATCGTAAAACTGGCTGAGTTTTAATCTTGGCCACCTATGGCCACGACTGGAGTTTGGCAGAGTGATTTCACGAGGCGAAGCCAAGTGAAGTCCAGAGCCATGAAACTCCAGGAGTGGCATGCGCTGGTCACAATTAAAACGAATCAGGTTTTGATTTTATCCTACCCCGTCTCCTCGATTTTGGAATATTACGTGATAATAATTCTGTATGCCACTAGTGGCATATAAAACTCGGTATGCCAGGCAGCGTGACATACGGAAACTGAATGTTATGCCTATGGGATTTTATATTAGGGGTAGGATAAATAAAGACACCCCCTCCCCTACCCCTACATACCTGGACACAACATTGCAAGTAGTTATTTGATAGATATGTTGCGCTAGCCGGTTTAATCTATTCTAACCTCGGATGACCAAATATCTATCCTGTGATTAGATGTTTTACCCTGTGGATGTGTTATCTCACAGGTAGACTCAGTTTTCGAATGAAAACCAGGTGATCCGGTAACCCCTCATCACACAAGACTAAACATAGTCACTTTATTAACCCTTTAACAGCAGCATGATGCCTCGAGGCATTCCCCTGGCTATGGCAGCATGATGCCTCCAGGCATTCCCCTTGCTATGGCAGTATGATGCCTCCAGGCATTCCTCTGGCTACGGCAGGAAGATGCCTCCAGGCATCTTTGAGGCATCATTGATACTTATAAATGAAATTCAATAAATAAAAAGATAATTATTTGAATCCAAAGAACTTTGGACAAAGTATAAGAGCCATATTGACCTTCAATTTGGTAAAACAAAATATCATCAGTTACCAAGATAAGTTTCTCAAATCACATGACACATCACGTGACATTGTTATTTCCCCAAAAAGGTGCCTGTCGTTTTAAGCAAGGAATGCCTGCTGTACAATGCTGGGCAGAGGAACTGGGTGCTGCAGGGAAAGGGTTAAAACAAGGTTCTATTAACAGTAAAAACGTCAGACACCTCGGGAAAACTGAAGCTAAATCCCAGGAACAAGCAATATGAGTCCTTTAACATTGGGTGCCAGGTAGCAGCACCGGTGGGGTGGACACTACCAACCGAAGTTAATTGACCCTAGCTCAACCACACAGAGGATCCGTAAGAGAACACTCGTATGAGATCCCAATGGTTCCTTCTCAAAAAGAATGTAACAAGTTACATGCCGACCTGCAGCGGACTCCCCTTTATATAAGCTGAGTTAGGCAATAACAGAGAACCCGTGGCACTTCCATGCACGGGCACACCAGAATCACCACACTTCAGGGACCGGCACTCTGCATCCGCTAGTGTAGAATGAACAAACAACCACCACTCGACTCACCCATCTCCTACAAATGTATGTTTAACCCATTCACGGCGGGTGATGCCATATGGCAACAACCGTGCTGGGGCGGGTGATGCCATATGGCATCATTTTCTTAAATTAGCAAAATTACGTTTTTGTGGAATAAAATCGGAAATATTGGATTTATAATTAAGAAATTTTCACAGAATATAGATGCAATACACAGCTAATGATTCTGGGTGAAACAGATAATAAGATTAATAATCGCATATTTCATCATATCCTAAACTAGAGAACTATCATAATAGGCCTGAGACCTTCCGCCCTCTGGCGGTATACATTATCACTAGTACCCGCCCTTTACCACATACTCATACCCGCCCTTAAAAGTCACATAGAATTTCTTGAAAAAACAGGCACCATTACGTAAGGGGATGGTGATACGAGGAAACAAATTTATTCTTCATAAACCGGTCTTCATTTGAGGTTAGTTGTCAAGTATATACAGCCAGACACCGTAGATGTCAGATACCTATGACAATACAGCAAGTATCATCCAAACTAAGTTCATAGAATGCAACAGTTCAGCCTGCCAAATTGCATCCACTCTGTCATGACCATAACTCAAGATTTTTTCGGGGAAACTGAGGAAAGCCATTTCAGGGAATCGTAGCGTTGACCGTGAGAATGATAGTTTGCAAGACGGATATTTCTGGATAATAGCCCTCCGCATATAGTTTGCGTTTCTTTGGTGGTTCATCGCAAATATCATCATACGTCCTTTCTTATGTGTAGGCGGCCCTATGCAGGTATTAGCAATTCCCACGATGTATCGACCAATCATCCAACTTCCTCCGGCAACAAATTTCCTTCTGTAGAATCCTCATTTTACCTACCATCTCATATATTGCAATTTCCCATTTTTTTCATTTAGGTGTATTTTCCTCTGCTGTATCATATTTAGTCTTCCTTCCGCTCATTTCACCTTCATCCTCTGCCTCTCTGGATTGCCACAAAGGTTTTCTCACTGTCATACAAACGTTCCTTTCATCTGTTTATCACAGCTCTCTCGGTGAGGTGCGGGTGTGACAGATGAGACCTGTACGAACCACAAGGTATTAGCTTCCTCAGAATCCGGTTACACATGTTTTTGATGTATACATGCGTCACAAAGGCACGATACATATGGCGAACGGGGATTTCGTGAGATTTCTAGGGATACCTCAAAATAGAAATCTCTATCTGCTTTGTAAATAGTTTGTCCTTTTACCTCACCCCTGGTGATTTTACCCCTAGACCTAACATTAGGAACTCGTACTCAACACCCATAGAGCATTATGAACAAATTCTCAATGGAGATGATATCAGGCATGCTAGCCAAACAGTCAATGATAGGAGTGAGATAAGATATAAACTGCATTCCAGATAAAAGATGCGGGAATTTGCCTCAAGTATCCAACATATGCGCTCGACGACAACCAGGACGGAAGAGGCAGGGGTATGTTTTAAAAAAACCAGACCTATTCCCAATAAATGTCTACGATTAAGATTTACAAATGCCATCCAACCCCATCTCATTAGTATATTCCCTCATACGCCCTCAATTGTTTAAACCGTGATACTGTACCTCGATTGAAGGAGAATTTCTGATGCTGATAGACAGCTTTGAAAACCTGTCATGGCAAAAAGCCTGATTGCACACCCTTTCTTTAGTAAAAAAAAAAGCGAAGAAAAAACCCTGTTTTTAACAACGAGTCTGCACTGAAGTGAAGACATGTCGGCCTTCCACACCCGTAGTTCATCAGTGACCCATTTCCGAGGTTGCTGGCACGTTGTAGTATAGGGGGTTGCGGGGTGCTGTGCTTGGAAATTGCAGGCAGGAGGTTAGTGGGAGTGGGGCCGAGACGATCCTGCCATGCCGGGACTTAGTGGGCCGGCAGGCGGCAGGGCGTCGACGTGGTCGCGGGGATTCTCCTCAGGCGACGAGGAGGCCGACCATTGGTGGGACTGCGGTCATAAAGCCGGGGGGAAGACCACTGTAAACTAAGTCCGGTCACCTCCTACATCCACGCCTTGCCAATCAAAGAGCGATTAGCGCCCCTGGCCCTCTGGTGGACGAGGTGGAAACCCTACGCGAAAGGAGGCTGCAATAGCAAGCAGAGGTTAAAGGAGAGGGCGGTATGTCATAGCGGTGCATGAGGGTGTCACAGAGGTACATGAAGGACGCCGTAACAATGTATGAAGGACGTCATTGTAGTATATGAAGGACGTCATTGAAGTACATGAAGGACGTCATTGTAGTATATGAAGGACGTCATTGAAGTATACGTAGGACGTCATTGTAGTATATGATGGACGTCATTGAAGAATGTTAAAGACGTCATTGTAGTATATGAAGGACGTCATTGTAGTATATGAAGGACGTCATTGTAGTATATGAAGGACGTCATTATAGTGTGTGAAGGACGTCATTGAACTATATGAAGGACGTCATTGTAGTATATAAAGTACGTCATTGCAATATGTTAATGACGTCATCGAAGTATACGAAGGACGTCATTAAACTATATGAAGGACATCATTGCAGTGTATAAAGTATGTCATTGCAATATGTTAAGGACGTCATTGAACTATATGAAGGATTGATGTACATGAAGGATCCCACACCTGGGGCCTGTTTATTGATATAGGATCATACATGAAAACCCTTTTCTTGAGGAGCTCCTGGTTTCATCATCGCAGCTACTATTTCACTACTCCACCTACAATTCAAACCCCTCCACATACCTCACTACCAACTATCCCACCCACGTCCTTCTTCTTCTTACCATATATACACAAAATTGGTTTATTACTTATCCAAACATATTTTCCTATCAACCCAACAACAATGTTTTTCACCTACATCTATCATTCACCTACACACCTGCCACATACCACATAATAAAAACTCGTGGGGATTGAGTAAAGGTGTGCTTCTTTCTCAGCAGAAGATCTATGTGTTGTTTCCGCCTCTGGTTGTGAGTAGCAGAGCAAACCCATGCATGGAAGTGCCATGGGTTTGCCCTTTATTACGTAATCTGACTGTATATATATTCTGGGTCACTGCTAGGTTGGCAGATCATTCATCTTGCTTCTCAAGAGAGAAGTATACCTGGGTTCTCACTGGGAATATGGACTTTCTATGCTCTTTCAGTGGCAGGGTCAAATCAACTTTGGTTGATTGTACCCAACCCGCCCGTGAGTTACATCCCTATCATTTGCTAGGGAGCTAAAAGCACTCATGCTTTATTAATTATATAAACTCTCATTTATCATGTATTTGTCTTCTTGTCTTGGTGTGAGTAGACCAAGACCTCTAGTTCTTTATAACCTCAAAGCAACCTGTGTCTCAGCAAATCACAAGGTAGCTTATAACCAAAGTCGGGTTATCTTGACCATTACGACCTGGGACCTGTTTCACTAGTTTCGGGACATGTCTAGATGGCGTCTAGATGGTGTGTCCGGTTTCATAAGAACTAGACATTAGACTTCGTTTTGTGCGTTCTTGCTTGCACTGTTGGTGCCGCTTCTCATGTCTGTCTAATACTTTTGTCACAAAACTAGTGAAACAGGTCCATGATGTGTAGATTTGTCTAATTCATATGTTTGGGGTCTGTCTTTTCCTAAGGGCAGCTACTTGTGTTGTCATGAAACTAGACAACCCCAATGTCTGTATGGTGTCACAGACATGTCACGAAACTAGTGAAACAGGTCCCTGGTGACTGACCTAACCCAGCGACTGCTACAATCATATTTCATAAATTCTTAGAAGTAAAGCTGTCCCGACGAAATATTGCCAGTGGATCACATTTCTATGAATACCCTATGATGCAGACCAGCAGACTAACATCTCAAGGGGATGTCATCTTACGTATACTACGTTTTTTGCATGGTTTCCCGATGTGGTCTACGATGCAGACTACTAAATCGTACGATGCACACTATTAAACTCTCTACTAAATTCCAACATGTTTGACAATCGTAGAGTATCGCGCATCGGTAGCCTAATTAACTGGAAGAATTGTCTCAAATGTAAGACAATTCTAACATTTCCGATTTAGGTAGAATCTGTATAGATGTATAATCACAGTAAATATGATATTATTTGATTAACTCTGATCAAACTGCGTCGGGAAAATCTGATATATCATTGCGATTTGACGTGATATCAATTATGATTGGGAACCTTTACAAGACGCCCCCGATAGCAACATCGAATAGGTTGACATATTAGAGTGAGCTTTTTCATCCGGTAAATGCCATGGCAATGAAGGCGTTATAGTAGCAGATGAACCACATCTTAAAGCCTGCCCCCACCTACCACGATTCTGGTCCCGATTGGCCTTACGACGGCCTTCCCGACACCATTCCGATTCTAGCGTGAGGTCAGCCAAAATCGTGGTAGGTGGGACAGGTTTCTGCGATTCCGTCCCCGACAGCTCACGATAGGCTGCGATGAAAACGCCAATCGTAGAGGTCCCGATAATTTCCAACATGTTGGAAATTTCATAGCCTGTCGTTGGGTATCGTAGCCTATCGGGAAGATATCGTGGTCAGCGCGTATGATTCACCGATTGGATCACGACAGAGGTCTACGATTCGGGGACCTCCCGATAGGTCACGATTTCGCCATTTCAAATCGTAGCGATCGGGAAGCATGTCGTGGCCTATCGTGGTAGGTGGGGGTCCCCTCTTAGCGACATATGCACAAGGTCATAGAGGTGCAAGGAATAAGTCGCAGAGGTATCAGATGCGACAATGCCGCCACGTCTAGCTTCATTGATATACACCTTGACTGGTTTCAGGTACAAGCAGCCGTATGCTCCGAGAAGTTGCCATATAGTAATATCCGAGCGCATTGCCCACCTTTTCCTGACAAGTAGGGTACTGATATTAGTTCATTTAGGTGCGCACTATTTTTTCCATAAGCACTATCTTTCCGTATGCGCCGGCTTTTGTAACCTGGAGCATACCACATATCTGTATGCTACGGGTATATGTAGTGTGATGTATGTATTAAGAATATCACAGGGTGCTTCCTAACAGGTCCTCGCTCCAGATAGAGGTTAAGGCCTAACTGTTTGGACTGCCACCCCCAGCGTTTGAACCATCCCCTGTCTTCGTTTGGATAGGGTATATAAGGAAGCAGATTTCAACTCACAGCTCACTTGGAACCCAGACACCGTGGCGTCAACAACTCCATGCTACTCAGCATTACTACCACTGCAGTGTCAGGCTTGAGACACCATAGGACTCTATGCTACAGAGGCCTTTACTGAGGATTGGGCTTCTCCATAAGCTACTATCACCCCAGCACTGGAGGAAAAGACACTGATGACTGCTACCACTACTTGGATCATCTATATCCACAAGTCAAGGAGACATTGAACAATAACTGAAAGTGATAGACTGTGAGTACTGCTTAGACCAAGAGGACTTATATCATATGTACACTACAGAAGTGTATATGATTTTGTATGTTGATGAGAATTGTTATGTAACTGTATACTTTGTTATAATATATGTTATTAATACATATCTGTGTATGGTTATCTGTCTTCTTCATTTAGTATAGAAGATATTCTGAATTCTCTTTTCTTGTCACTGGGTTAGCTAGTCTATAGGATTAGGCCTTAGCTACTGTACGTGACAGAAATTGGGGGCTTGTCCGGGATTTATGAAAAACTGTTCTCTTGATGATAAGTACAACAAATTGAAATGTCTAAGTACCAAGCTTTTCTACAGTCACCCTCTGTGGAGGAACTAGAACAGTTCAGAAGGGATGAATTGTTAGCAATAGCTAGGGAGTTAGAACTTGATGTGAAAAGGTCTAGCCAAAAAGCTGAACTGAAAAGAGCTATTGTTGAAATATTGGTTGATGATGAGTTATTACCAGAAGATGTTTTACATGAATCAGATTTTAGTGGTTCCTCAGAAGCAGGTCGTAAAGAGGTTTTAGAGAGAGAGATAAAACTCAAACAACTGGAAGTAGAACATGCTCGACTTCAGGCTGAAAGGGAAAGAGAAAAAGAGCTTGCTCAGATTCAGGCTGAAAAAGAGCTTGCTCAGATTCAGGCTGAAAAGGAGCTTGCTCAGGTTCAGGCTGAAAAAGAGCTTGCTCAAGTCCAGGCTGAAAAAGAGCTTGCTCAGATTCAGGCTGAGAAAGAGCTTGCTCAGATTCAGGCTGAAAAGGAAAGAGAGCATGATCGGATTCAGGCTGACAAAGAACTTAGGCTTAAAGAAATGGAGCTACAGCTTGCTGCTGAGAGGACAAACCAACGGAACATTTGTGATGTTAGTAAAGATGTACGGCTAGTGCCATCATTCAATGAAAATGAGGTTGACAAGTACTTTCAACATTTTGAGAAGGTTGCCCAAAGCATGAAATGGCCAAAAGAGAAGTGGGCACTGATGTTACAGAGTGTTTTGAGGGGTAAAGCTCAGGAAGCTTATTCGGCACTATCTTTGAATGACAGTCTAGATTATGAAAAGGTCAAAGCTGCTGTTCTCAAGGCTTATGAACTGGTACCAGAGGCATATCGTCAGAAGTTTAGGAGTTACCGTAAACAAGAAAATCAAACCTATGTAGAGTTTGCTCATGAAAAGGAAGTGTACTTTGACAGGTGGTGCAAATCTATGGAAGTGGAGGATAGTTTTGATAAACTCAGACAACTGTGCCTTGTTGAAGAATTTAAGCGTTGCACATACAATGATCTCAAGACTTATCTCGATGAAAAGAAAGTAATGTCCTTGCATGAAATGTCCACTCTTGCTGATGATTATGCCATAACCCATAAGACTAGTGTTCAACAAAAGAAGAGTGCACCTCAAGGGAGCAATTCTAGTCTTGGAGCAAAAGGTGGTGATAGCAAAGATCTGAAATCTAGTGTGAAGCCAAAAGGTGAGTACTCAGGAAGGAGTTCAGGTCTAAAATGTCATTACTGTCACAAACTGGGTCACATTATGTCTGAGTGTTGGGCACTGAAAAAGAAGAAAGCTGAGCCCAAGCCAAATGCATTTATAACATCCAAAAAGTCAGAGTGTGTTATTGTGCCATTTGTTACAGATAAGGTAACTGATATCAGAGAAGAATACAAACCATTTGTACTTGAAGGTAATGTGTCTCTAGGTAGTGACACTGCAGATTCTGTCCCCATTCGTATCTTGAGAGATACTGGGGCATCTCAATCCATGGTTTTAGAAAATGCTTTGCCTTTCAGTTCAAGTTCAGCCACTGGTGAATATGTCATTATTCGTGGTGTTGAGTGTGGTTTCATGAGTGTACCTCTTCACACAATCAGACTAGAGTCTGATTTGGTATCAGGGTCTGTTGAAGTTGCAGTAAAATCTGAACTGCCAGTTAACGGTGTATCAATGTTGCTAGGAAATGATCTAGCAGGGGAAAAAGTCTTTGTAGAACCAAAGAGGGTTCTTGAGCCAGTCACTTTGTCATCAGAAGATGATGTCATTGATGAGGAGATAGGTGAAGTTTATCCCTCTTGTGCTGTGACTAGGGCTCAGGCAAAAGAGTTAAGCCAAAAGCATTCTGTGGATGTTGAGACTGAGGATGATATCATTGATTTGTCTCTGACATTTATCAACTCAAAGGATGAACACCTTAAAGGTCATTCTTTTGTCGGTTCTCAACCAGGGTCAAGTCAAAATGATGACAAGACTAACTTGAGTAATGAAGTCCCTCTTGGCAGGAGTAAGTTAATTACTGAACAAAGGCAAGATCCTGAGATCTCATTGCTTACCTGCCATGCACTTTCAGAAGAAGAGCTTGACAAAGTCTCCACAGGGTACTTCCTTAAAGATGGTGTTCTCATGAGAAAATGGAGACCACCAGATGTCCCAGCATCAGAGGACTGGTCTATTGTTTACCAAATTGTGCTTCCTAGGGCTTATCGCTCTGAGGTTCTCAATGTAGCACATGAACTACCCATGGGTGGTCATTTGGGTGTTAACAAGACATCCGAAAAGATCATGAGGCACTTCTATTGGCCTAAGATGAGGCAAGATGTTGCCCAATTTTGTAGAACTTGTCACACATGTCAAATGGTTGGGAAACCTAATCAAAAGATCCCTGTTGCTCCACTACGGCCCATTCCCGCAGTAGGAGAAGCATTCAGCCATGTCATTATTGACTGTGTAGGTCCTCTGCCCAAAACTCGATCTGGTAATCAGTACTTGCTCACAATAATGTGTGCTTCTACAAGATTTCCTGAGGCTATACCACTCAGAAATATCTCTGCCCCAAAGATAGTCAAAGCTTTGATTAATTTCTTCTCACTGGTTGGCCTTCCACAAGAGATTCAGTCTGATCAAGGCTCAAACTTCATGTCTGGCTTGTTTCAACAAGTAGTTCATGAACTAGGTATAAAGCAGGTTAAGTCCAGTGCTTACCATCCAGAGTCTCAAGGTGCATTGGAAAGATTCCACTGCACCCTCAAGAACATGATGAGAACTTACTGCTTTGAGAATGAGAAAGATTGGGATGAAGGTATTGGTATGTTGTTGTTCGCTGCTCGAGAGTCTGTTCAAGAATCATTGGGATTCAGTCCTTTTGAGCTGGTCTTTGGTCATACAGTACGAGGTCCCTTGAAGGTATTGAAGGAACATTGGTTAGGAGATAACCCTGAAAACAACAATGTCTTGGATTATGTTTCCAAAGTTAGAACCAGGCTAGTTCGTGTTTGTGAGTTAGCACGTGAAAACCTGAAAGAAGCCCAAAGAAAGATGAAGGACCAATTTGATAAGAAATCCCAAGAGCGTGAATTTTCTGTGGGAGACAAGGTGCTGGTGTTACTACCCATTACTGGGCATACACTCAAGGCTCGTTACCATGGTCCTTATGAGGTAGTCAAAAGAATTGGTGAGGTGAACTATGTTGTCAAAACTCCTGACCGAAGACGATCTACTCAGTTGTGTCATATCAACATGTTGAAGCCTTACTATAACAGAGAAAGTTCCAACAGTGTCAAGACAGTTGGGTGCATGAATGCACTGAGTAATGAGGAAGAAACAACTGATTTTGTACCTATAGACTACAGTGTAAAACTGAACAACTCAAATGTTCTTGCAAATCTAGATGCCAAGTTAGGGCACCTGCCTCCAGTACAGAAAGAGGAATTGAGCATATTGCTCAGAGAACATAAGGAAGTCTTTCCTGATGTTCCTAGTCAAACTGATATTGCCATCCATGACGTAGATGTGGGAGAAGCTCTCCCTATCAAACAACATCCTTACAGAGTTAGCCCACACAAGGCTGAGAAAATGAGCAAAGAGGTATCTTACATGTTAGAGAATAACATCATTGAGCCAAGCAACAGTGACTGGTCATCTCCTTGTATACTTGTACCCAAACCAGATGGTTCTGTTAGATTTTGCACTGATTTTCGCAAAGTAAATGATCTCAGCAAGACAGACTCATATCCTATTCCAAGAATAGATGACTGCATAAACAAAATTGGCAAAGCCAAGTATATCACCAAGTGTGACTTACTCAAAGGTTACTGGGCTGTTCCTTTGAGCAACAGAGCAAAGCGAGTGTCTGCTTTTGTTACTCCTGATGGCTTGTATCAATACAAAGTGATGCCATTTGGTATGAAGAATGCTCCAGCAACTTTTCAAAGAATGATGAACCAGTGTTTGAAAGGTATGCCAGGCGTGGAGGTGTATGTTGATGATATTGTGGTTTACAGTGACACCTGGGAAGATCATTTGTGTAGGCTGCAATCTGTGTTAGAGAGGCTCAAACAAGCAAACCTTACTGTAAACCTGACAAAAAGTGAGTTTGGACAGGCAAAGGTGATTTATCTTGGACATGTTGTTGGTCTAGGTCAGGTTGCACCAGTTGAAGCCAAAATCAAGAGTATTGTTGAATATCCAGTTCCAGCAAACAAGAGAAGTTTGATGAGATTTCTTGGCATGGCTGGATATTACAGGAAGTTCTGTAAGAATTTTGCTGACATAACTGCTCCACTGACAAACTTGTTAAAGAAAAAGGAAAACTTCATTTGGTCCAAAGAATGTGATGATGCTTTTGATAAAGTGAAATCTATTTTGTGTTCTGGACCTGTTCTGACAGCTCCAGACTTTGGCAAGAAGTTCATTTTGATGGTTGATGCAAGTGACCATGGGGTAGGTGCAGTGCTACTGCAGAATGACGACAATGGTGTTCAGCACCCTGTATGCTACTTTTCAAAGAAGTTCAATTGTCACCAAAAGAACTATTCAACTGTTGAAAAGGAAACTTTGGCATTAGTGTTGGCCTTACAACACTTCAGTGTTTATGTGTCATCCCCTCTAGATCCAGTACTTGTGTATACAGATCACAACCCCCTGACATTCTTGCAGAAGATGAAAAACAAAAACAGGCGATTGTTGAACTGGAGTTTGCTGTTGCAAGAATACAATCTTGAGATTTTTCATGTACGAGGTGTAGACAATGTCTGTGCTGATGCATTGTCACGAGCATCTTAAATGCTATTTTTGATTATGTACATACTGTGATTTCAAGTGTTAATACCCAAAGATGGTAAAAGGTACTAAATGTGATTTTGACAAAAGGTAAATGTATGTTGCAGAATGCCATATATTACATTGTATTACATATTTCTTGATGTATGACGTTAGAAAAAAAGAAAAATTCTTTTTTTTTGTTTAAGGAGGGAGGTGTGATGTATGTATTAAGAATATCACAGGGTGCTTCCTAACAGGTCCTCGCTCCAGATAGAGGTTAAGGCCTAACTGTTTGGACTGCCACCCCCAGCGTTTGAACCATCCCCTGTCTTCGTTTGGATAGGGTATATAAGGAAGCAGATTTCAACTCACAGCTCACTTGGAACCCAGACACCGTGGCGTCAACAACTCCATGCTACTCAGCATTACTACCACTGCAGTGTCAGGCTTGAGACACCATAGGACTCTATGCTACAGAGGCCTTTACTGAGGATTGGGCTTCTCCATAAGCTACTATCACCCCAGCACTGGAGGAAAAGACACTGATGACTGCTACCACTACTTGGATCATCTATATCCACAAGTCAAGGAGACATTGAACAATAACTGAAAGTGATAGACTGTGAGTACTGCTTAGACCAAGAGGACTTATATCATATGTACACT
Source organism: Alentia gelatinosa (assembly GCA_950022655.1). NCBI lineage: Eukaryota > Metazoa > Annelida > Polychaeta > Phyllodocida > Polynoidae > Alentia > Alentia gelatinosa. The sequence continues at coordinate 42,624,817 of OX465588.1, read as the reverse complement.
ACAGAAGTGTATATGATTTTGTATGTTGATGAGAATTGTTATGTAACTGTATACTTTGTTATAATATATGTTATTAATACATATCTGTGTATGGTTATCTGTCTTCTTCATTTAGTATAGAAGATATTCTGAATTCTCTTTTCTTGTCACTGGGTTAGCTAGTCTATAGGATTAGGCCTAGGTACTGTACGTGACAGTAGATACACGCTGCCCATGTGTTTTCAGTGGACAGTTGTATTAGGTGTATATTAACCATTTAAGGACGGGCACCTGTGGCAGAGTTGTCAGCATAAGGACAGGTGCTAGTGATAGCACATATCTCTAGAGGACGAACACATTTTAGATGAAGTCATAAGTTGATGTTCCATCATGTGATATTATTGGTAAACTTATTTTAGCTTACTAATATTGGCTTTGATGTTATAGCTACATTTCCTGAAGATTTCATGTAGATCGATAAATCATTTCCTTGTCAAAAACAATTTAATTGATTTTAGAGAAATGATGCCTTGAGGCATCATTCGGCCTGGGCTGGATGATGCCTCAAGGCATCATTCATCCTTAAAGGGTTAAACGTATGGGTTTCACCTGATGGACTGCAGGCATATAGCAGCTGGAGTCTATCAGCACTGATCATCGCTGTTTATCCGTAGAAAGGATTAGAATGAGGAACTGACTGTTGAGCAATTAAAAGGCTGACTTCTCTATTGATAAAAAAGGGTGGACCTAATTAATAATATCAACAAGGGAATATCCGAAATTCAGTTGGGAAATTCACAAATGAAGAACAGATGCCTCTGGAGTCATTAAAAATTGGTGTAGAGTTCCGGTGCAAACTGATGGCCCAATGACCAAAATAGCTTGTGATACAGCATGGTTGCTTTATAGGCGGTACACAGAAATGTTACCCCCAGCAATGTCAGTAATTTAATTACCCTACATATCGAAGAGAAAGAAGGGATTTTACCACACAAAACCAGACTCGTTCAATTAAAATCAAAGATGGTTTATTGATGATAGACAGATGAGATACAGTGAAATCAATGGGATGGGTGATTGATGAATCATGTAAAAGCTCAACGTTTCGAGCAATTAATTGGTCTTCGTCAGGAGTAATTGGTCTTCGTCAGGAGTAATATACCCTGCATATATCTTCATTTTGTCTGAAACCGTTGGTATAGAGTTAGCATACGGAACTCTACTACTGACTATACCTTTGATGACATTCACCAGGTGCCCAATCAAGAGTATCAATATTAATTAAGCAAATCTGCAGTGAGAAAGAAATGTTTACCTGGATATTAAGCGATTATTTCTTGTGGGCAGTAACAGCTTATGCGCGTTCCATGAGTCAACAATTTTCCATTCGCTTCATCAAAGTATTCAATGTACAATTTCATTTGAATAGCCTGCTATTTTTATTTGGGTGAGCTGGCTTGACAAAAGAGTCAGAACTGCTTATATTGTCTTTAATATTGATAAGGTTTATCGTCAGAGTCGGCCATTCAACAATTATTACATCTGGTGGAATTCTACGTATGTACCTGAGTGATTCTATTTCTCTTTGCATATACCATGTGTCTCATCAACAAATAGGCATGCATAATTTATCTTATGCATAGGTTTCCTACACAAAGAGAATATTAAGAAAAGATACATGTTCCTACGAGTATTGTACTTCGTTGTCTATGGTCAATTTCCCGTGTCTTGTCCATCATTTTAGTGTGTACAAGGGTGAGAATAATACAGAAAGCAACTCATTTTAGATAAAGTCATCGTTCTCAAACTCGTTTGATTGCTAAGCAATATTTTCTCAGATGTCGCCTCTTTCACATCACTGCATCAAACTCGTGGAGAATAACGATTTGATCAATAATGGTTTATTCCTTAGTACCCTTGTGGGTGTCTAGTGGTGGTATATCTGTTCTTTACTGAAGGATGCAACCATCCCACCCCTGCTGTTGTAGGGATAAAACTACCCCTCGGTCAGATTGGCCCCACCTCTGTCTCACCTCTGTTTCAACTAAGAGGGTGGTATGGGTAATTTTGTTCTTTGTAGGTTCCGAGAGCTGAAATACTTATTGCAAAAATATTCAAAGCTCACATTTTATTCAAAATACACACGAAGGAAATAAGAATAAAGAAAGGTAGGGAATTGCATGAAATGGTTTTATGCCATATAAAAGACCTGCAGGGAGTATGAAAAACACTTACAGGTAGTCAAGGTGCATACGGATTTAACCCCATATTCTAACGTAGTGTAGCTCTGGTGGCCAGTGTACCCCTCGGTCCGTGATCGATTCCCCGGTACCCCGCAGTATTTCCACACTCCGCATTCCGTCATTATCGCAGTATCCATTCCAGTTAGGTGGGCTTACAGAGCTACGAAAAGCCTTTGATACTGGATCATTCAGCCTAGTCTAACGGCCTAAACCTCTGATTATTGACTCAATGTAATATACACCATTTAATCGTCATTATCACACGGATCATCAGGCATATATATATATAGCTTTGGTACTGTCGCTTACCTAATCCAATACAATTTACAATACATGGGTGCTTGATTCCCCAAAGCGCAGCTAGTGCTGACCATTTGCAATTTGTATGAACTTACCAGTTTCAGTCATAACTTATATACATTGGTGAGAAGAAGAACTAACTATAGAAATCTTGCATTATTAAGACAGTATTACGACATATGGCAGCAATACTGTGTAAACGTCTACCTCTTTTTAATGTATTTTTCTACTTTTTAAAACAAGGGTTTGATGGCAGACCGCTCAGAATGCCTATTTTTTAATGTACTTGGGAATCATTCCTGATTTAATAAAGTATTTATGCCTCAGCTTGGGTTGCCTGCTGGGGTGGACTGCAATGACCAATCCGTTCGCCATCTTGGTCACCTTGCCTCCACGTGGTGCAGGCTGGATATGCTTGTATGCAAGCACATGTAACGTGAAAGGGGTGGGGAGTTTGGTGGTTAAGAGCACTGGACTCGTAATCCCAAGGTTGTGGGACTTCGTGGGTTTGGCTCTTACTGCAGCCATTTTTCTCCTTCACCCTAGCAGTGGTAGATCTACGGCTATATCAAAGGCCAATCCTTCTCATACGATGTCCATGTGGGGTGGGAAGTAAAAGAGCTCTTACCTCGTTAAATGTGTATGGTTTTCAAAATGTATTTCCGGTTCAACATCAAGCGGCAGTTCTTACCAGTCCTAGAGTGTACCTTTTACGGTTTCTATCTATTCGAGCACATAGAAATATCTTTTTGTATTGCTATACTTCTCGAACTCCATTGTAATGCTGACGGTATCAATCTAAGCCAGTACAGCACCATAAAGCCCTGTCTCCACTGTGCGATCCAAGGTACATAGGTACGCCCAGTCTGAGACTGGAGGTACCTTCAGGATCGCATCGCGGGAAAACGCACAGTGGAGACAGCAAGTGTCCCTTCAGTCTGAGACTGGGCATACTGATACACCCAGTCTGAGACTGGAGGTACCGCATGTATCCGGAATCGCAAGCGTTTGTAAATATCAATCATGTTTGATATTTGGTACGCACTGTCTCAGACTGGGTGTACCTATATAGCTAGGATCGCAAGCGCTCCAGTCGCAAGGGGGGTTGTCTCCACACAGAATCAATGTTACCTTGCGATCCGAGGTACATGCGACACGCCAAGCCGGTACCGGATCGCAAGCCCCCCCCCCCCCCCCGCAGTCGCACAGTGGAGAAAGGCCTTAACATGTTTTTGAATCCAATGAGGCCTGCCATCATTTCACCGAGGCATGACACAATGAGAATTAGTCCCAGGACCCATTTAATTACATTGTTATTTAGCATCTTCTAAAGAATAAAACACTAGAAGGATGCTAAAGATAAAGCTAGTAAGTTTACATATTCCTAAAAGAAGTTAAGGACATTCGAAAATAAACAGTTTATTCCAGAATCAAGCATGCTGAATCTTATTTAATGGCTAGACCATTGATGAAGCTCTATACTTTGTATAGCTTAAGACTATCTCAGAACCAAACATGTTTAGATTTTAGCACTTTAGTAAACGAAACTCATACTTATTTCGCATCCAAAGGTATTAAATGCAATTCTCTTGATATTTATTTTGTTCCCTGTCAAGGAAGCTAGGTAACCTTTACAGTTATATTCTATGACCGGGCTAGAATGTGATTGTCAAACCTCTGTTAGCCTCTGTGAAAAATGTCAAAATACGATTAATAAATACATGAGAATTAAGATTTAAAGACGATATGATATGCATTAGTCAGGCTACACCTAAGTTCACTTCAGATTCCTATGACGAGGACTTTGTAAGCCTACTGTCTGTCTATAGCATGCACTATCATTTATCGCTATACAGTACACATAGAGCTTGTCTTAATCAAAATGCATTATGAATGATGTTTGAAGGTCTTATGTTTCTGAAATCCGCGCGGAGTTTGACAATGGCCTCTGGCAAATATAACACTCACCTGTGTGAAATTTCTTTACATAAATGCTATCAAATGAAAATACTTGTCAGAATTCTGAATTAAGTCGAAATGCTCGAGGGAATTAATGTTACAAGGAAGGCAGCAACAGAAAGGTTTTTGTTAGTATGCAGTAATTGAGGATTTAATGAGAGATTTAGAAGGGATCTCACATTAGGAAAATACCGTGGTCGAGTTTGACCAGGGAGTAATTCACGAGGCGAATTCACGAAGCCTGTAACGAGGCTTAATGTGGTGATGATAAATGCGATTTGTTAGCTGGTACTTATTAGATACAACTGAGACAGGCATGGGCAAAGAGCATAATCCGGGCCACTATATACATATGAGGTCCGTCTGATACCGCCCATATTTAGGAATGCACAATGATGTTGCCCGCGTTTTATCTATCACAGGGCAGAAATAACTAAGGTATAAGTAACCTGAGTGCTGTTTAATAATCCAGGACATGTCGTAGAACTTGCCCTCCTATGATCCTAGGCCCTATATCTTTGTATAGATATTGTTTGTCCTAGAATTAGGATGGTTCAAGGGCTTCGAAATGTTGTTGTACAATTTTATTGTTCGACGTTTCCTATGTCTCCCAGTTTTTAGTCGTCTCAAACTCACCGAAGTCAATGATCCCTAAAGCGGTGTCTTGGATGTGGCTTGTTCCTTAGATTATAGTAAAACACTTTATTATTAGTGTACTGATCAGCAATTCTGTGATAAAATGGCTTTATCGGGTGTATGAGAAAGGGCTGAGCATCACTTTCGTGACAGGCAGGACACTCTGACCGACAAAGATGCTCGTAGGTTTCTTCAACAGCACTGGAACCCGTCCTGACTTTAGGCACAGTCTCCCATTAATTCCCACTTAGCACATGTCCTAATGTGTGAATTGAATCAAATCTACTATATATCACATCAAGGATCGCCCACACCATCCAGGACAAAATTCATGAAACACATTGTGGCTAATTGTGAAGTTGGGTATAATGTTGAGGTGGCAATATAGGCACCCCTCTATTGGACATTGTAGAAACAACACCACACCTTCGGCATTGCCAGAACTCACCGCAGCTTCTCCATCAACCCAAAATGCTGCATAGCAGAAGTGATTCTTTGAGAGAGTAGTTCTATGATTTTCTACAATGAGAGACCAATCTGAATCCTAGGATCCTCGCACTGGGTAAATAACCCTCACTGAGTAATATGAAAATGGGTTTTTATATTTCAAATATGTCCATAATCTGTGTTTTTACATTTAACATACGTTTTCAAACCTATAGGCCTATATATATAAACATTTATCATGGTGTTGCTTAAGAGGAGAATGTATTATTTTCCTTACTGCATATATTGGAAAAAATATTCAAATGAAAAGTGAATCATCATATATCATCTGGCACCACCTGTGCCTCCTAGACAATCTAAACGCCAGCTTTGCGCTTTGTTATATCGATATCAGCTATATCACTTGGCGTTTGTCTTTAATAGAAACTACGACATGAGTGCTGCAACGAATACATAGCGAACTTTTTCTGTTGTTGTTGAAGCCTTGGCCGCCCTTTCGTCGATGCCCGGCGTGCACGTGGCAGGAGCTGCCAACGATTTGCTGTCAAGTCTGCACGTGGTGCCCCGCGGTGGTGTTAAACGTGCTGTCAAGCCGACGCGACCAACTGTGACACTGTCAGCATCGCTGTCAACCCCAGGCAGGCCCGCAGCCAGCGCCAGCGGAGATCAATGATTGGTTGCGACCGTACAGCACACCCAGCGCCACCATCGGGAGTCGCTGGAGTCAGACACTGCAGGAATGGAGTCTCTGACCGTGCCCTTCATCATACCCGGATTCTCGATCCACTGGGTGGAGACTCTGGGTATGTGTGCGTAACCAAAAGCGGGCGTCCACCAACCACGACAAGGCTACGACAATGGGTTCCCGACAAGGTCCACGACAGGCCTACAATTGGAAGGCCTGTCGTAGCCTTGTCGTGGTTGGTGGACCCTAGTTCCTGACAAGAGGCTACGACAAGGCCATGACAGACTGTGACATGAAGCTTGTCGGGGGCTTGTCGGGGGGCTTCCGACAAGGTTATGACAATATCGAACATGTTCGATGTTTGCCACGACTGGAGCCTTGTTGTGGAGTGTTGTGGTTTCCTCGATATCACTGTCGTAGTGTGTCGGGACCATGGACGCCTTTTTAAGGGAACCAGCAACGTCTACAACACACCCCGACACCGCTGTCGTAAAGCCCCTCTTCTCACGACAAGGCTGCGACAAGGCGCCGATAGGAACTTACTTGCCGGCTCTTGTCGTAGCCTTGTCGTGGTTGGTGGACGTCCACCTTTAGGGAGTGTTGCGCTGGAGTTTGGATGGTGGGTGGAGATTGGGGTGGTGACCATGGTGGTTTTCTTTGCACCCTCAAGACACCCGTTGAGCAGGGAAAGCAAACACCCGACAGTTCACCGTTCACAGCACAGCTTGGCAGCTCACATGGATACCACTCACTTTTCCTGACAACTCCCGCTGGGGTAGCCCTAGGAATAACGCTCCATTATTCCTGTGTCTACCACCAGCTGCACAGACATGTTTACAAATGTCACTGAGCCCGACGTACCCGTCACAGCATGCCCGGTAAATAAATTATGCCATGCTGGCTGTGTACATCTGAAACATGCACGTATTTGGCGAGCACAGTACTGGGGTAAATACAGCCACCCGGGGGCCGGGTAACTGAATAGGAATAGCAAACAATGTCGTCTAGTGAGACCTACAGGCAGGGATCCCACGCTAGACATCTCTGGAGTGAATTAAACGTTAGCAACCAAGACAGAACTGACAGTCTGGAAGGAATTGAGTTTTGTGAACTGTTCGTTCAGACTCCTCTACTTGTTGTCATTGAGCAAACAGAAAGAGGTTACACTAAATTTTCAAAAATTCTTTTCCGTTTGCATTGCTTCATTTGAACTGAAAACATGTGAAATACAGTTAATGCCTTCAAACAACTTTCAAACATACCATCTTGCTCGCAAGGTGTTCTTAAGTTTTCCTTCCTAAAATTGTCTTCACCAAACAGAAACAGTCCCAGTTGTTAAACTAACAATTCCCTTCCAGAACTCAATCACTGAAATACACATCAGTGTTAAACGTACAATAGATCCTGGAAAGTAACCTGGCGAATTATTCTCTATTTAGATTCGTACGCCGGAGAAGACTTATGAAACAGCATTCTGGCGATCTCTTTGCTATTCAAAAGAAAATAAGTAACTACTGTACCCGTTAGAAATATATATGTTCTGCGCGTAATAGTTGTTCTCTATCAATCTAGATATATCCAATATTACATTTAAGTACTGGCAGTTAGCAATATTGCAGACATATTAGGAGTTCATAGCAATATACCTTTAAGAAATAAGGAATTCATTACATTACACAGGCTGCAGTAGCTATTTAAGCGAGGAAGCAAATTGATCAATTTCTTCATATCCAAATAACATTAAAACATTAGACAGAGTACATTTACAGGCCTTTCATTGAAAAAATTCTAAAATGGACAAACATTGCCTTTCCCCAAATTACATACCATAGAAATCAACTTTTCAAATCGAGGCTCAGGGATACAGACAGTATAATTCTGTCATTAATCTGATTATGCACCCGCAGAAACAATCTTTCTTTACATTCAAAGGGTTTCCTTATATGAGCTTCTTTCGCGGTATGGGATAGAATCTTGCTCTATGAAACGTGCTTTACAAAAGGTTATAGATAATTACTGCATTTGAAACTGATATGTCACACTGACTTTGTAGACCTGGGATGTGACTTTGTAATCTGCTGACGCCAATGATTTGCTATTGAGTCGTTATTGAATATTGTGGCATCGATTCTAAGCTCCAATACAGTAGGCACATATCCACTGCACTATTCATAATGCCACATATGGGTTATACGTCACGTTTCTAATCATGGATACTAAATGAGGGACTTTTAAAAAGTATTCACAAAAGGTCTCAACTATACGTATGCTGTGCCCAGGTCGAATTTACATTTCCATATACTACTCGCGCTCCACTTAGACATTTTTCCAAAGGGCGGGAGTGAGCCTTATCTGTTTGTTTAAGGGGGCCCTCCCACCTACTACGACGCCCTACAACTAAAGTTCCTGACGGCTCCGCGTGTCGGCGACAACGTCGGCGACACACAGCTCCGTCGGTGACTTAATCGTAGGGCGTCGTAGTGTATTAGGAGGCTTGTTATTTTTACCTGGCTTGTCGGCGACAAGAAAAGAGCGGGAAAACGCGTTTCAGTATCTTCTGCGTGGTAAATACTCATGGACTTTGAGACATTGACAGTATGAACATAAAATAGACAATAAAAATAAGATAGACCAAGAAAAGACAAATAGACAATAAAAACTCCTAGGCTAAACCATAAAGTGATTGATTTGAGACACTTAGGCTTTACCGAATGACTCCAAATCCGCAGTGCAGTATCTTCCCGACATGGTCCACCTGATCAGCAAATTTCATAACTTTCGGTCAAGTATCTCACATGTAAGAGAGATTTACGCGGCCGCATTTGTCGCCGACGGGCTACGAAATTCAAACATGTTTGAATTTCGTAGACCCTCTACGATTAACGTTTTTTTGTTGTAGATTCGTCGTAGTCCGTCTCCACGTTTTTTTCAGTTTGTCGCCGACACGGCCAAAGGGTTAACCCTTTAAGGACGCATGATGCCTGCAGGCATCACCACGCTAAAGACGCATGATGCCTGGAGGCATCACCGCACTAAAGAAGCATGATGCCTTGAGGCATCATTGTCCCAATATTAAGAAAAATGTTTTAACAAAGAAATAATAGAGCAATATTCATGAAATCTTCAGAAAATGTAGATATAATATCATATTTAGTATTTCTATTAAAAAGAAATAACGTATTTATGAAAATGTATCATATTGCATGATTACAAACTTGGATATCAGTTTTAACCATTATGTGGCCGTCCTGTAGCCAGACAGACTGCCACCAGTATCGGTCCTTATGAGAGTAGCTGGACCCCAGGCAGCCGTCCTTAAAGGGTTAATCGCAGACTTAATCGCAGTAGGTGGGAGGGACCCCTAAGCACCATATAGTACTCAACGTATTCTTTAACATTAGAGGGCATAGCGCATGATCATACAACATTTACAATACCTGTTTAGATTACCCCGGAGTAAAAATTCAGTGATCACATAGAATACCATGGAATTCTAACTCCAATTTGATTGTTTGAACATGCATATTTCTTCAGTAATACTACAGATAGAGTTAAGGTAACTCAGAAACAATGAGTTACCTTTTTTTCAAATTTCTTTATTGATCATTCATTTTGAGTTCCATCGGTTACGCAATGTATAGACACTAATCGATGTTTTTGTGGACAGGCGGCCGTAAACCACGAGGTGTTGACGCGTAGTAATACACGAGCGCTAGCGATTGTATTACGACGTCAACCGCTATTGGTTAATTGCCATATGAACGGGTATAACAATAGGAACTATTTCTTTGCTCTATAGCAAAAGGAACTATTTTCCCCGTATACCATGGTTTTGAGGCCGTATACCACAGGTTTGAATCCGTATACTACCGTTATGGTATCTGACAGGTTTTATACAATGGGTAGTGGTTTACTGAGTCCCCATACATTTTTAATGGGGGCTTTGTATACGATGGATAATAAAATAGAATATATGTTGCGATCAACAAAGTGGCTGAGGATCTCAGTCCTGACTGGACTAATTCTAATGACCCAGCCATACAACGTTTATTATGTACTATCTTTTGTTTTACTACCCGTCAACACCTTGGAGCATACGGCCGCTTGTATCTGAAACCAGTCAATACGGTGTTAGTTTTGCACCCTCACACTTACACTGCTTACTTGTTTTATACTACAGGGAAGATTGACACCAATACTTTTCATAGTCAATCAACAATTATAGTCATGAGAACCAAACATCATGGCTTTTGGATGGGATGAGATGGAATGAATGCTTTGTCATTAATTATGTTCACAGGTATTGCATGTAGTACATCACATTAAGATCTGTAGGTCAAGTATGCTATAACTGAGACACTATTTTGGCTGCCTTACAGTTCCACAAAGGAGTAATACCATTATATTCACCATGTATCAGGAATCATTTATTAACAGTTAGGTATGGTAAGTTAGCTCTCTCCCATTTAGATATGTTGTCGGTTGCAACGCAATCTCGACATAATTCTTTATATTCTATAAACCATTATTCAGACTTGCTCAGTAGTCGCATCGCCAACGCCACGTTTCTACAACATTATTCAGCATGGACCATTTTCTGTCAGTGTTGCAATGCACTTATATATGTAAACCCATAGAAAACAGTTCATTGTTGGTCCCACACTATGAACAAGAATCCACTCTCTAAAAAAACACTTGATATTTTGCAACGGCAATTGGTGAGAGGGATTACAGAATGACGACTCAATACTCATCCAGCATCCAGTGAGAATTTATGACCACGTTCGGGATGTAGGAAATAAGTGGCTGTAGCTCGTCTCCCTTCACCTCACTCCAGGATCTGCAGTACGTTCCCATCCATCTCCGTCCCGTCCCAAGCCCTGCGTATCTCTACCGGATTCACACCTCCTGTTGCCGGACCTGTGACACATCCACTCCCGGGAGTACTTATTCCCCTCCGGGTGTACTTATTCCCCTTCCCTTCCTCCAAGTCATCTGACTGGTAGGACACTAATCCCGAACAAAGACAGTGAGTCATAAAGTACCCATTCTTATCCGGATTAGGGAAGGTAAAAACCCGACTGTTGATCATTTTGAGTACTTTTCTCTTGTGCTATGCTCAGACACTCCTCTGGGTTTCTGGAGGACTCGACAGATACTTATGAATAAGACATTTTCATATATAGATAAAGGGCCGTTAGGTTTTAGAGAAGTAAACCAACGCATATAGAAAATAAGTTCAGCTAGGTTTAGGGTTAGGATAGGTTTAGGGATAGGATTAAAGCCTGCCCCCACCTACCACGATTCTGGTCCCGATTGGCCTTACGACGGCCTTCCCGACACCATTCCGATTGTAGCCTGAGGTCTGGCAAAATCGTGGTAGGTGGAACAGGTTTCTGCGATTCCGTCCACGACAGCTCACGATAGGCTGCGATGAAAACGCCAATCGTAGAGGTCCCGATAATTTCCAACATGTTGGAAATTTCGTAGCCTGTCGTAGGGTATTGTAGTGTATTTGAATGGGAAAATATCTCTTGTGGGTGAAATACTAGATGGAAAATTATGAAATTCTAGGATTAGGTAGGCCGTATACAGATATATATTCGGTGAAAATATGATATCATTTGATTAAGGATAAAGGTCTGAAAATAATAGTTTCAAATCGGAATCACGATTCTATCACAGTTATCTTTTTCAATTTGATTGTATTATAGTCTGAAAAATAACTTCAAATTATGTTGTGAATACCTCTAAAAAACTATTCAGATTCATTTAATGTTTCCAAAATTATAATATATTTCAATATTAAAACTCATATACATTGATACACAGATTGAATCGTGACCATGGTTTATGTTTTTGGTCCTCCAAAGGCGTTTCTATGCTCTACGATTTCAAACCATGTCCACGATTTGAAACTATCGCTGACCTCCCGATAGGCCACGATTTGGGCATTTCAAATCGTAGCGATCGGGAAGCATGTCGTGGCCTATCGTGGTAGGTGGGAGTCCCCTCTAAGGGTTAGGCTTAGAGATAGAGTTAGGGTTAAGGGTAGGGTGTTCTGTTTGTTTTCTTTCCCATATAAGACGGAATTTGAGGTAAAGAAAATACACTTACTACTAAATATAGTATTTATTCACAGTTGAGATATTTGAATAGGGAAGATTCGAGTTCGTTAAGGTCGAGTTCTTAAAAAGGGTCGAGTTCGTTAAGGGTCGAGTTTTTTAGGGGTCGACTTCGTTACGGTTCTAGTTCTCCAGTATCCCTTCTTTGATAGTGATGTCTAATGAGAGACCATAAGCTTGATATAAGGATAGGAAACAAATATTTTGCTTCCATGGTGGAAGTTTTCCATTCTAATGGAGATTTGTTGGCTCTCTCTGTTTTTTGGAAACATTTTTTAATTCAACTGCAAACACCCTGCAAAGAGCCTGAGATAGTACTTGCTTAATTGGTTGCGGTAGCAGCTCCGTCTAGCTTCATTTATATACACACCATGTTGACTGGTTTCAGATACAAGCAGCCATACACTCAAAGAGGTTGTTGGATAGTAGTACACGAGCGAGGATATTGCGTACGGTCAACTCTGAGGAGCATACAACCGCTTTTATCTTAAACCAGTCTATATTGTATTTATCATCCACCTTTATCTAACTCGGTGTATGCCGATTTTAGGTAACTTTAGTTCTGCACTCTTTTTTCATACGCACTATTTTTGCGCATGCGCCGCTTTTTATCAGCCCGGAGCATAGAGCATATATCCATATGTGCTTGGTATATCCATACAGAGTTCCTTTAAGTTTACTATGGAGACCTGGTATTAGGTGAAAAATGATAGTATTGTATTCATATATAATGAGGCATGATATATGCAGTACCCTGACCTTTTCCTTCATGTATAATATATACAATCATCAAAAATTATTGCGAAAATGTGTTTTCCCATCTCGGAACATGGCAACCATCATTGAATTGCTTCTCAAAAGGCCGGGGAAAAATCCAATTATAACTAAAAGTACGTTATAAAAATAAGTACACATTCTGTTTGAGGGCTGTAATTTTGTAATTGGGGTTGCTTTCAACTCAAAAGAAAAAAGTTGGGGCACCATATTTTCCTGCAAAAATGTGGCAATATTAACCAAACAGGGCAAATTCAGCTGCGGGTTTCATCTCTAGACTCAAATCTGTAAGTCCTCCTCTGAAAGATCCCACAGAGACGGCCACTCCCCATTGAAGGTGAATTAATGTCGCAGGGATTTACAATTGTCGTTAATTCAATTTGCCTGCAGTGGGCTTGGACTGGGGTCGTTATCCCGCACTGGAGTCCCACTGGGCGCAGTGAATGTGGACGCGCGGCAGGCTCTACTCAACCAAAAAGGGTATTAGAGGAAGGAGAGTTGTCCGTCTTCTCACAAACAAGCAGATCAATTTGTTTGGTGTCACGCCACACGTAGTTAGAAACTGACACCAGTGAAATAGTGAATAATTGATGCGGGTCTAACTACTTCTTCAGACTGGAGGCTTTCGTTGGGGTGCAAGGACGAGGGGGTGTGGAGGAGGGTGGAGGAGGGTGGAGGAGGGTGCTACCGAGCGAGAAGGTTGGAGGCGCAGGACGGGCCAAAGCGGAAGGCGATAGGAGTGACGAATTTGTGACTGGAGGAAAGCTTTTCCATTCCATCATTCACTTCCAGGTCAACATTTTCTTCGTTTTCTCGAAGCGCCTTGGTGCTCAAGGAGTAATGCTCAACAAGCAGTTACTAAGAACCTCTTCGCGGTAATGCCACTCTTAATAGTGTTATCTCTTGATGAAACAAGTAATTCTCGGGTATCGATCATGATCAGTGACATTATTTGAACCTTCCAGTATTTCTAGGGAACATTGCTGCTCATACTCAAAGAATTTGGGTACATGGTCATGGGTTTACGGGTTAAGCTGTATATGATATATTTGTTATATGTAAATCATGCATACAAAAATTTGCAATATTGATTCACAACGATATACTAATTTATACAATATAAAAAGGTATAGAAATGGGGTTGGCTTGAACTCTACTAGAACAAGATTCATCTTCATGTAATTCGTAATTGATTAGGCTGTTAGTGCGCATTGTCCAGTAATGTGACGTTTCCACCTGCCGACGAATTCGGCATCGATTTTATGGGAAGGGTATAAAGGGTTGACGGGTGGTGGCATTTGAGAATTTATCCCTGCGCTGAATCGTTGATCCCAAAACACACACTCCGCTTTCACCTGATGACTGATGGGTACCGTGACCTGGGCTCATGTGTAGGTGCTGCTAGGCATGTGACAGACCAGAGAAATAGAACACACTCACAGAAAAAAACCCTCCTTATACGCTGCACCCAATCATATTTTCCAATATACACTGGCAGGGTTCCTATATGTGTCAAAAGGTTTAATGTAGGAGTCCTCATATCTTGCTGTTGTTAAACTTGATTCGTGAATTAAAAGAAAAATCGTGAAATGAGGGAAAGTAATGGTATTCCCAGGGGAATGGAGGTGGACATTGACAAATCCAGAATGGGAATCTTCTGTCCATCACAGATTAAATGGATACACAATCTGTGAGGCGGTGTTGACTTGCGTAATGTTTGAGAAAGAAATCGTTAACCTGAAATTTGTATACATTTCACACCTGATGAATATCTGCCAAAAGGTGTTACATAGTAGGCGGGTCGTGATAAATATCATCATAATCAGTGGTCATGATCGCTAAGTGGAAACACCGCTCAAAGTAATGACTCACACCAAAGATCTTCATAAAGGCTGACTTGAAGGTTCGAATTTCTTAATATGAATCGTATATAATCTTTTTTTTAATTGGTTTGTCGACAGAATATTTGACATTCACCGTTCATCCATGTCTGTGGGTGTAGATATGAACATATGACAAACATAACTATGCTGTTTTACATATGAGGTTGTACCTTTGTTATACAAGACATATGGACTAATATCAGATTTAGAGTGCATCTTAGATGATTAACATTGGTTGTATCTGTATAAAGACCTTGCCAAGCTATTAAGTTCGTGCCCGTAAAGTGATCATAAATTTACTATATACAAGTCAATGATTGCATGTGACGAACTTGTCAAGAGGTGAATTTTAAAGATTTCTAGACTAAAAGGCTAGGATAAATACCACATGTCAAAACAACATCTATTACATTGATATATCAACTGTTCTTATGGGCCAATATATTCATCTGTTTTTGGTAGAATCTAGTTTGTAAATGGTTTACCATAATTTGGCAACT
Organism: Alentia gelatinosa; assembly: GCA_950022655.1. NCBI lineage: Eukaryota > Metazoa > Annelida > Polychaeta > Phyllodocida > Polynoidae > Alentia > Alentia gelatinosa. Next base: position 42,609,286 of record OX465588.1, on the reverse strand, counting down.
TGGCCTCTTTTGATAAGGAATTCCAAATAGTGATGCCAACATAAATCGAGTATTTGCGGATTTATCACTTCTCATTTCATATAAAAGATATCGTTCTATACATATATAGCATAAAAAACATGCCTTGCATATCTTTTACCTGAACAAGAGCTCTTCATTTCGGGTTATTAGATCCGACACGTAAGTGTTTTATGAGGATACATGAATTTCATTTGCCGATGCCCAACTTGTTTCCTACTAGCCTAACAATGGGCATTTGCGAATCAGTTCCCAGGCACTCTAATCAAGTACATTTTTTTCATTAGAGTTAAGCGTCCTATTGCCTAAACTACATCCTCCCCAGCAATGAATTGATGCTTTGATATTGTTAGATTAAGCTTTTAATTCAAGTAGGACAGCCTTTTTCATGTAACACTGCCATGGTTCTGTTAGGTAGGTGGCCAGAAATAAAGCCATGTAACGCTGTTAGCCGGACGCTTATTGCACAAGGGAAAACTGAATATAATATTGATATAAAAACATGTATGTGCAAAGAGAGACCCCATAAACAGATGGAAAAAAGGCTTATGACAATGCTCCACTGCAATCTAACCCAATTCTAGTACATGTTTTTTTGTGTGCACACTGCTATAAAATTTCCCCCAATGTGGCAACGTTTGATTGCGCTGTTACATTCACAAATGGTAGAAATAAACCAAGGATGGCCCTCCGGACAAAAGAACTTCTCCCATTGATAGAGAATCCAGAGCTACATCAATGCTCTGTTAACGTTCCACCAGAGGCTCATTCCGTTCAGAGTGTCTGAGTGTCGGAAAGAATAATGATCTCACTCATGCATGGGCAGATTTTATTACACACTGAAAACAACATGCCTTTTAGACAGCATCTATGACGCATATATCCTTGTCCGTTGGTAGTGGGTATATCCTGTGTAACTTGATATGGTTAATCAGCATTTCCTGTATCTTTTGTTATTTCTTTTGAGTTTATACATAGTGGCGAGCCATAAAGTACGTACGCACTGAGGGGGTGGGGGTTGAGGGTAAGAAATTTCGGAGATTTTGCGTATGCTCCTTCTTTGTTTTATTGCATACAATATTTGGAGTAGGAGTGGGGGGTGGTTAAAAAAATTCAGAACTTATGTGTACATATATCATGGATGTCTCAGGAAAGTGAAATGTCAGTAATACAAGAATTCGGCAATGAAATGATTGCTTACATCCAATTATTTTGGGATATATCACAAATTTATCAAATAATTATGATAAACAATTGTTTTTATTTCAACTACATTTGAAAATTGTGAAAATAACTCAGAGGTGGCAGTTCTGACAAACTCATTTACCAAAATGGTCGAGTTGCTCACTGTAGGTGCATGAGCTGCGTGCTCAGTTGCTATGCATACAGTGCCGGGTATTTGTACCGGACACTCCAGACACCAGGAAGCAGGGGGTAGATTGGCTGCCACCTCTGTATCCACTTCGTTTTTGACTAAAGCGGGATTCGCACATAGAGACTGATGTACATGAGACGGGTGTCTTCCCACCTTTCCCCTAATCTCGAACAATTGTCTTTTGATACAAAGTTGTGATGGCAAGGTGCTTTTAACAGTGTCAAGGAAAAATGATGAATTTAATTCACATGGAAGCACACACTTGGTACGTAGTCCAGATGCAGTCACAGTGAACACTCATCATTGAACTCTAGTGCTCTTGAAGTGAGGGGTGTTTCAAACATGTGGTCATGCTTTATGGCCTCCCATTGGCTAGGTAAAAGTGGAACCTCACAGTGGGATAAATATATACCCCACAGGGTTCAAAATCTCATGAGATTCTGTTCCTTCTTCGGGTTAATTGTCGCCAGCAATTGCAGCGCAATAAGCATATAAATAAGCAAAAGGGACCCTACTATTTAGAAAAGAAATTGTGTTTGAGTACAGAATCTCAGCAGTATTTGTCACAGGCATGTATACACCCATCGTGTGAATCCCACTTAAAGCGAGATCCACACGATGGGATTCATGTACCTCACAGGGTGTTTTTCCACCATATGAATTCCACTTTAGGTACCTATCCACTCAGTAGTTGGATCATTTATCTCAGCAAAATACCCCTGTACATTCTAAACGTGTTTAAAAGCAACGGCTCATGACACATAAATCCCACTGTGTGAGTTCCACTTTTGAGGTTGGTCTGGTTGAGTCCAGGCCTTGTCAACAAACATCAATCTCGGACCAAGCAATTTGGTTCTATGTAGGTTCTGATAGATAAAATGCTACTAAAATATTCATTGCACATAAAATTGATAATCAAGTCTCGCTGTATAGTCATTTTATTCAAAATAAACACAAAATTGAAACGAGAATATGAAAAAATGGCTTCAAGAGTACGAAATGACGCACTCTTCAAGAGAGATCTGCAGGGTGAGTGACAGTTACAGCTTGTGAGTAAAGGTGGCCGTGGATTTAACCCCAACAGAGCTACACTATATTAAGCAGTGTAAGCATTCGGCAGGGGTATATTTTGAGTGTTCACAGCGCTTTACCCCTATAATTATCATGACAACAATGAAAAGAAGCGGGTCAAATGGCGCGTTCGATGTGCGCATTTTCTTATGAACGTTTCCCATTCGCTGTCAGTCCATGGCGTTAGGGGAGCTGTTTCCTGATTGGTACGTTTTCCTGCTGATCTAGTGCGTTCTCCCGGGACTGTATTTGTGACAGTTTATGGCTCCAAGTGTTTTCCTTGTAATTAATAGGATGTGTTGATTTAAAGTGGATTTGGGAGGGGGGAGGATTGGTCCTTTTCGTCTCTGTCTTCTACTCAATACGTTTGTGATACTGTGCTTTCATCCTGGTGTTAATCTTTTGTGATACCACAGTACTATCGTAAAACTGGATGAGTTTTAATCTTGGTCACCGTATGCCACGACTGGAGTTTGGCATAGTGACTTCATGAGTCGAAGCCAAGTGAAGTCTGGAGCCCAAACTCCAGGAGTGGAATGCAGCGGCCAAGATTTTGATTTTATCCTACCCTGTCTCCTCGATTTTGGAATATTATGTGATAACAATTCTGTATGCCACTAGTGGCATATAAACTCCGTATGCCAGTCAGCGTGGCATATGGAAACTCCATGTTACGCCTCTGGGATTTTATATTAGGGGTCGGATAATAGTGTGCTCTCTCCTGGTGTCTAACTGAATTCCAATGTGTCCATATCTGTTAAAACTTACTTTGCCACATGATTTGCGAAGCTTACACGCCCTGAAATACGAACCGCATTGATAAAGTTACCAAAACTGTTACTTTCTCAATGAATCAATGTGAATTTCTCTTCATAAAATGTATTAATGTTATGGTACTTTCGAATTGCTTTTATCAAGGAAGATTTTTTTTTTTTCATTTGTACTGTAGAAGGGTACATACATTGGTCTCTGCATTGCAGATATTCTGACCAACGATATTAACGTTGACAATTTACCATCGGTAACATGTTTAATCTTGCAGTATATAAATATGTACAAGCGATATTAATAGATGAAGATGAATCAATGTGAAAAGAAAACGTGCCTAGTCATCAGCGCGGGCAGATTAGGCAAAACCTGGCATAGCTGACACTACTCAAACTTCTCATAAATCATTGCTTTTATGTATTTCTTGTAACTATATGAAATATCGTCCTGTATTCCTCGAGAGAGGGTATTCCAGTCATTCATTCCTGTATAAATAGGACTTCGTTTAAACAATGCCGTTCTAGGTCTTTTTAGTTTTATGATCCGTTTATTTTGTGCACGTGTTCTTGGTTCACTTACACTTTGTATATTTCCTCTCCTGGATTAGGATTGTAAAGACCGTGCATGCAAAATACAATGCACGAGTGTTGAAAACCAGGCCCTTTGGAATTCTCTATCAGTAGGAGAAGACAAATCCTTTTCCATATCAATTATTAGACCGGATAATGTTTTGATTGAAAACATTGCAAAATTTCTACAGTCACTGCTGCCTAGATTGTTTTTACTGACTGATTGAAGATACAACATATGAGCATGTCCCTGCAACACTTCTACAAATCCTCCCTGGCTTACGAAAACAATAATACAACTTCAACAAGAATCTAGTATAATGGGTAACCCATGGCCGTTGGTCAGGGGTGGTCATTGCTCCCCCTGACACACCCCCCAGCGCACCCTGCGCACTCCCCTCTGGTGTCGGTCACGTGAACCCCGCGGTCACGTGACCAACCGCCGCTCTGACCTCCGCCTCATTCTGTTCCTGTACTTCACTACGTACACACATACTTTTTATTTTTCCCAACTTTTGGCCACCTCTCCACGCCATCCTCAGATACTCCCCGAGTGTCTGACCGTGCAGAGACAAGGTCTAAATACGGGTGAAGTAAGTTAGTGAAAAAGGAATCAGATAGGATGGCTCCACCAACTACACGCGCGCAAGCGAGCGCCTCCACGACCACGGACCAGGCCTCGGAGTCAACCGTGAGGGAGAGCGACCACGTAGAATCCGCGTCTCAGGCCGGTAGCCACCGGTCAGCCCGCCTCGTGGCCGTAGAGACGGGACTGTCCGATATGAGTAAGAAGCTGGACGCACTCATCCAGATGCAGACGCAACGGTCGGCGGAACCGGCCTCCCTCCCTACGGTTCGGTCGGTCGCAGAAGTACGGACACGGGACTGGGCCGAGGAACAAGCCGCCCGCGCCATGCCTTCACCCCGCCAGCTACGAGACCGCTACGCTGGGGACCCGTACATTCAACGCGAGCACGACCGTGAGGCCATCCGCCACGACAAAACGGCTGGTAAGCTTCAATCCGATATTCACGTTACTCGTCTGATTAGCAAACCATACATGTTCGTGGATAGGGAAGGGGTCTACACGTTGTCACAGAAACTAGAAGTGAGGGGGAGTACCTGAGTGCCTTCATTGGCCTGCTCGGGGATGACCGTGCGGTCGACCCCGTGGACCGTGAGGCCATGTTTAAACATTTGAATCAAGTGTCGATCGACGCCCAGAGCCGGCCGTGGGCCGGAGTAAGGAGGTGGTCGAACTACGTGTTTGATCAAGTCGAGACCGGGAGGTTGTCTTGGTGTGATTACTCCCGCATCCAGGAGGAGCGAGTCCGACTCGCAATGACGACCGGGACGCTCACTAGCGGCACAGACACGGGAAAGGCCCGAGGACGTGAGTTGCCATGCCGGCAATTCAACTCTGAGAAGGGGTGCCGCCACAGGAACGGCCACGACGACGGACCCGTAAGATGGTTGCACGTGTGTTCGTACTGCGACTCCGTGGGGAGGCAGTGCGGACATTCATTACACGCGTGTAACCGGAAACTTGGCTACACGATGGGATATGACAACGGGCAGGCTGCACCCACACCAGCACCCCGGCGAGCACCCCAGGCCGGACACGCACCCCAGGCCGGACACACGCTCCGGGCGGTCGACCCGAGGGCGGATATGCTCCAACAACAAGCACACGGGGCAAAAAACGGTTACGGTGCGCCCCGCGAGTGAGCGGTGCGCACCCGCAAGCTGTCACAACACGTGCATCCCACCCTGGGCCCGGGGTCACCGGGTGCAATCAATGTGACATAACACCAGCGGGCCCTGTGATCTCTCCCACCGCCATCAGGATTTCCGGTGACCGGACGTGGGCGGAGGTCGTAAAAGGGGACGGCCCGGCGACCCCTGCGGACCCCCACCCCCTCACGTGGAGCGGGGACAACACGGGGGGTGCATGTGACCACAACACGAAGGCCGGCCGGCCATGTGGTCGGGTGCCAACCCAAAACAACAACAAAGGAGGGGCCGGGACCAGCCACGTGGATGACAGTCACACGGGGCGGCCACCGCAACGCTCCTGTGGTAGTGCGAGTGTTAGTGTTACCGCGCCAGCTAGAGAGGATAGAAGTAACACTCCGGATTTTGGCAAACTAAAGGAAGTTTGCTGGACCGGAATTCCATCCCCTGGACTCCGCACGGACCCAGAGGCCTTCATGGGACACAGGCGGGCCGAGTGGCCCCGCTTCACCGACGCCGGCCCCCAGGCGCACGGCCACATCTACGAAGCGGTCCGGGCCTCGGGCCTGCCCAACGCGCTGTGTTCGAAAATAACCCTGCCGACGGATCTAAAATAACGGGCGTGGGAAGCCTACCTCATGGCCATGGAGGGCAAGAGCGAACTCCTGGGGTTCATCAGGTGCGGCTTCCCCCTGGGATACCCCGGGCAGGCCAGTGACACTCGGGACGTTCCCAACCATCCCAGCGCGACCGGATTCCCTAAGTAAGTCGGGGACTTTATACACAAGGAGCTGAGGTTCTCAAACCTCATGGGCCCGTTCCCGGAGGCACCATTCGAACCGTGGTGCCACGTTTCGCCGTTGATGTCCCGGGAGAAGCGCGGGTCCGAGGCCCGCCGCGTCATAACGGATATGACGTTCCCCCGGGACCGTAGTGTCAATGCGTTTGTGATGAAGAATGCCGTGTACGGGGAGGAGAGGGAGCACAGCCTCCCTACGGTCGACGGATTTGTCGCCCGGCTCGTGGCCTCGGGGGCCTCCAGCTACATGGCGACCATCGACATATCGCGAGCCTACAAGAACTTTAGGTGCGACCCCCTCGACTGGCCTCTGCTGTGCTTCATGTGGGACGGCGGGTACTATTGTGATACGGCCATGCCGTTCGGTGCCCGTGCGTCCTCATACCACATGCAGTGCGGGGCCGAGACCATCGTGGGGATACTCGCCGGGAAGGGGGTCGAGGCCGCCATGTATCTGGACGACCTCATCATACTTTCACCATCCCGGGAGAAAGCTGCCTCGGACTTTGCCATAGCCCGAGACCTGTTCGCCGAGCTCGGCCTCCCTGAAGCTCGGAAGAAAGCTCAAGCACCGAGCCAGACCGTGCGCTGGCTAGGGATCGACATCAACCCGGCAGAGATGTCCCTGTCTATCCCTCAGGACAAGCTGGAGGACGTGCGGGAACACGTGGGGGCGGTCGCTAAGAAGCGGTAGCTCACGAAGCGACAACTACAGTCCGTCCTCGGAAAAATCCTGCACGTCGCCAAGTGTATCCGCCCGGCGAGGCCCTTTGTCAGCAAACTACTGGAGGCCCTACGGTCGATGAACGGGTTCTACATCAACGTGAGCTCGGACATGCGACAGGACCTCCAGTGGTTTATCAGGTTTGCCGCCGGGTGGAATGGACACGCCCTCATCCCTCGAGGACCGCCCACAAAGTGCATCACGGTAGACGCCTGCCTCTCGGGCACGGGGGGCACCGACGGCCGTGGGGCATACTCGTGTCAGGTCTGCCCCATCGATGACCCCGTGGACTGCATTTCAGAACTGGAGGCCCTGAACACCATCTATGCTCTCCACACGTTCCTCGGGGACCGTGGCCGCGGGACCAGGATCGAAGTCTTCTGTGACAACATGGGGACCGTCCAGGCACTCACATCGGGGCGGGCACCCAACCGCGTCCTTGCCGAGTGTGCCCGGCAGGCCTGGATGGTCCAGGCCAAGCTGCAAGTTGACCTGGTCTACACGCACGTCCCCGGGGTCCTCAACACAGTCGCGGACGCACTCAGTAGGGCCCACCTGTCCTCGAGGGATTTTAATAATGCCGCATGCCTTATGAAATATCATGAACTGTGGTCCGTCATGCCATGTAATCATTCCTCATTTGTGCCTGTGCTTCAGCTGTCCTGCAGATCAGGCACTACGCTATCTCCAAGGGAAGGCATCTGCGCGGCAGGCCGAGGCACGTGCCCCAGGCACGGTCGCGAACCAGAAGAGCGCCGTGTCCACCTACCTCGCCTTCTGCAGACGAACGAGGACCGACCCCCAGGCACCGTCCGTGAGTTTCATCACGGCCTTCCTCGAATACCTCGCGGACCACGCCCCCTCGCCAGCGACCGTGGCCAACCAGCTGTCACACATGAGGACGCACCTACGGCTCTCCGGTGGGGACGTTACGGCTACCGAGGACGTGAGGGTCAGGAGGGCCCTCGACGCCATGAAGAGGAACAAGGCCTACACACCGAATGTGAAGCCTCCGATCCCCGTGGCCGCCCTCCAGGCGGTCCTCGACCAACTGTCGGACACGCCCCTCGACCTGACCCTACGGGCCGCTTTCCTCCTCCTATATTACGCCGCACTGCGGCAGAGCGAGGTCGCCCAACCTACAGCCAGGGCATTCGATCCGGCGCGCCACCTCTCACGTGGGGACGTGGTGCTCACGGCCAATCACGTGGCGGTCCGCATCAAGGCCGCCAAGAACCTCCAGTGCGTGGGGGAGGAAAAACATGTGAATCTACAATCCTCCCCGGACCCGAGGTTGTGCCCTGCGGCAGCCGTGAGGAATATGATCGCCACGGTGCCTACGACCCTACCAACGGATCCGTTCCTGCTGAACGGAGACAGGTCGCTAATAACGACGCGGTCGCTGTCGAAGGAGTGGGAGCGGCTCAACACCTCAGCAGGCCACCCCCCTAAGACCTATACTCTCCACAGCCTGAGAAAGGCCGCCGCCACTCAGGCCTTCCAGGCCGGGGTATCCGAACTATCCATACAACGATACGGGGGTGGCGCTCCAACGCACACAGGAAGTACATCAGGGACTCGAACGCACAAGAAGTCAATGCGTCCCTCATCCAGTCCCTCAACCAGTGATATACCACTCCTCACAAACATTTTTCCTCCCCACCTCGCCTCTTTTTTCTGGTCTTGGCGTTTTTATACTCATATTGTATAACCATATATACTCATTTTATATAACCATATATACTTATACCAATTGACATATCATCATATCTGTCAATTACCAATATGTATTTTCAATTAATTGACGTCATTATATAACTGTCAATTACTTTATTTTACCTTATATCATATTAATATTTACCGTATTAATATTCATGTCGGTGAAGGTATATAAAATTAAAATAAATTTTATTATTCCCAATTCTCGACTCATACTTTTGTGTTCAGGGTAAGGGGTAATGGGTAACCCATGGCCGTTGGTCAGGGGTGGTCATTGCTCCCCCTGACACCCCCCCCAGCGCACCCTGCGCACTCCCCTCTGGTGTCGGTCACGTGAACCCCGCGGTCACGTGACCAACCGCCGCTCTGACCTCCTCCTCATTCTGTTCCTGTACTTCACTACGTACACACATACTTTTTATTTCCCACCCACCCTCACCTTTTCCTCTATTACCTACTCCGTAGGGCGTTTTTATACTCATATTGTATAACCATATATACTCATTTTATATAACCATATATACTTATACCAATTGACATATCATCATATCTGTCAATTAGCAATATGTATTTTCAATTAATTGACGTCATTATATAACTGTCAATTACTTTATTTTACCTTATATCATATTAATATTTACCGTATTAATATTCATGTCGGTGAAGGTATATAAAATTAAAATAAATTTTATTATTCCCAATTCTCGACTCATACTTTTGTGTTCAGGGTAAGGGGTAATGTTCACAAAACCAACAAAGTTCAATGAATTTATTTCCAAAGTGGTCGAAGATTTATTCAAATTACTTCAAATATAATCTTAAGTTCTTGTAATGACGAATTAATTGATGTACGTCACACTGTAACGTACAGCCATGAGATCACGTGACTAGGTAAAATTTCGACATATGGAGTACTGTCAAGGGTACATAATGCAGTAATAATTTATAGAAGGAATCTCCCGAGATGAAAATAACTTGGTCCCTACTCCAGATTGATGTCGGGTTTTACCGCAGAGTAATTCACGAGGCGAAACCGAGTGAATTACGTAATGGCCAAACGATGTAGACTACGGACAAAGTTTGTTTCATCAGGTGAATTTCTGATTTCCGATTCTTGGTCAGGAACATTATTTATCAATAAGATAACATAACCCACTATCTATTGAGTATAGCTTACACTATACGGAAACTGGCTTACTGTCTTCGTACGTCAAAAATTCGCGGCGAAATTATGATCACATACATCCCGATGCCAAAGGCAGAGGGATGTATGTGATCAAGTATTTTGACACACAAAGACAGTCAGCCTGTTTTCGTATTATAGAGAAACAGGCTTACTGTTTCCGTACGGATAAAAAACGTGGTAAAATCGGCGATCAGATGAACCGATGCCGGAGGCAGAGGTTCATCTGATCGCCGATTTTACCAAGTACGGAGACAGTCGGCCTGTTTCTCTATTATTATATACCTTAAAATATCTGATTTTTAACCTTGCTTCTGGGGGAGTTTTTGGATTTCGCCGCCTTACATGCCCCATACGCCACATACATACCCCGTACGTCACCTAGGTGTCGTGCAGATATAAATACGACATGGGTAGGAGCGGGTCGTATGTGTAGGATATACTACCACAGGTATATAATAATATCATATATCTAAAACTGGCGAAATTTTACCTAGTCACGTGATCACATACCCCGTTCGTCACAGCGTGGGGTATGGGTATAAATATGCCATGAGTAGGAGCGGGTAGTATACATAGTTCATACAGCCACAGGTATATAAACTGCACGAACCTCATTATTTTCCATATGGATGCGCCCGGCGTATATAAGTAGGTATTTTGCGTATACAAGGTCGTCCAATTCCCCGTGTGTATACACCTCATCTGTAGGAGTATATAAGCATCCAGTGAAGAGGGCTTCACTGAGAGCGGGCGGGGGGAGGTGGGGGAAGGGGGTGGGGGGAGGGTTTCCTACTGAGGACACCTGTACTTTTACCAATACAAACGGGCGGGAGGCGTTGGGGGGAGAGGATATTTCCTCTCATATACGCCGGGTGTGAAATACAGCCAAGACGCGTCCGTATATAAGGCCTGGGCGTATATATATGTATATATATATATATATATTACTATATAACCATGCTTATATAAATATAAATTATCAACCAATATAACTCCCACAAATATTCACTGAGGCCTTGTTGTTGTTGTTGTTGTGGTTGTTGGGCGTCACACCCACTCTTCTAGGTATCCCGGGGGTTGTTTCATAATCTAGGATCGTACATGAAGAACCTTTTCTGTACCTCATACAAAGGTTATCGTCTAATAATATTTAAGTCTGTTGTCTAAGACAATATTGGCCGTCCATAAGGTCGTCCATAAGTGTTGAATGAAATTGACCCGCATTGTCTCTGGCTGTCTAGGGCGTACAGAAAAGGGTCTACATGTACGATCCTGGATTGTGAAACGGGCCCCTGGTTACTGATGCGGTAGCCGGAGGTTACTTGGTGACGCCCGTGGTTTCAAATGCTCATTCCGCTGTCATTTGCTCAACCGAGCAGTTCGTTTTTAATCGTACTATTTCAGGCTTCAAGCTTTAGCTTACCTGTAATTCTTGATGTATAGGCAGGGGAAGGTCCCAATGTTACCTTTTAATAAACCCTGTTTTCTAATTATTCCGCCATCCACGCCTTTGTGTCAATTATTGTTCATCTTATTTATTACACTATTCTATTATTAATTGGTTCCATGATATTATATACATATATATGAAATTAAGTCAATATTCAGCCAATACATGCACTTCGGCGATGGGGTATATATGAATAAAATAGTGGTTTTCGTGCAGTGATAATGATATACCTTCCAGGCCGTGGGGTACGAGTTTCTAACGTTAAGCCTATGGAGAAAAATACCGGGATGAGAAAAAATAGTGGTCCCTGGTTGGATTTCCCTAAAATGCCCCTAGCCCTCAATATGCCTTGACCACTAGCTAGGAACTCCCACACTCCACCTGCCAACCCCACCCGCCCACGCCCCACACGAAAAGAGCGCCTCACTTCAACTTTAAGTCCGTCAGTGATAATACCTCTTGAGACTACATTTGGGAAGACATGTTGACGTCTTGAGTGGCCCGGGTTGATCCACAAAGGCAAAAGTTCGGCGAGGCTTCTCTCCCCGGGGCGCCGTAAAAGACATTGTGATTTGGGCTTGGATATAGGAGTAGGGTGGGCGGGCCTACAATGTCACGGTCTCTCACCCTCCTCTGCCCTACAATAGGCGGCCATTACGGACGGGCATCACGAGGCTCGGTCTCTGTGGATCGTCAGGCCCGTCAAAGTATAATGCACCCTGACACCCGACCGGAGACGGGTAAGGTGTAGACACATCATACGACCCGTCGTCGTAAGGGTATTGAATTTTATTAACCGCCTAATATGGAGTAGCTATACTTTATCCTACCCCTCATATAAATCTCTATAGACTCAACATGGTGTGACTGTATGCCACGGTTATGACATAAAATATTTATATGTCACTAGTGACATATGAAGTTAAAAACATGTGACAGGGTAGGATAAAATCTAAACATCACTCAATTTCATATAATTGTTATATGCCATTCATTGTCTTCCGCTACAGATACCACTCAGCTCCGCTTCGTGACATCATTCCACGAAGACAACTCATGCCATATAAACAGTTATATGAAATTTCGTGATGTTTCATAATATTAACCTACCCTTAATATAATATCCCATAGGCTTGACATTGTGTTTCCGTATGCCACGCTGACTGGCATACAGAGTCCTATATGCCACTAGTGGCATACAGAATTGTTGTCACGTAATATTCTCAAATTGAGGAGACAGGGTAGGATAAAATCAAAACTTGATTCGTTTTAATCTAGGCCACTGCATTGCACTCCTGAAGTTTTGACTCCGGACTTCACTCGGCTTCGCCTCATGAACTCACTATGCCAAACTCCAGTCGTGGCATACGGTGGCCAAGATTAAAACTCATCCAGTTTTACGATAAAACCTATCGAGTCTACAGATCGCTACTGAGTAGAATACGGAAAGCTCTTTTCTACTGAGTAATATACGGCTTTTTCAGCCACCTCATGGACACTTTAGGCTTATTTCATATAAACAATGCACGGCGCTTACATCTAGTTTTTGATAATTTCAAGATTGTTTTCTAATACTTAGTCAATATGTGAGTAAAAATACATAACGATAAATTTGATCTGTGTGGCCGTAGTATCATTGTTGTTGACACTACAATATTTATGTGTCGCATTATCCCATCCCCGGATGAAAAAGAGGATGCCTTAGTTGCGCATATAAAATCTTATCAAATGTTATGATGCGGATAAGGATTTTGTTTGTCCTTATGAATATTAATTACTAAGTTATTGATGTTGATAATAATGGTAATTGATTAATAGAGAAATGAGTCAATTATTACCTACCACATATAAAACGTTAGAATTTTGTCGAATCCGCTTGAAGTTGCTCCTGCACATAGAGACATAGTGAACCAGACCTAGCCATCGGGATTGAAGAGCCACGAGAGTGAGATTCTCGTGCAGTGAAAAACTTTAGGCTGCTACTCTTTTTTTGTATTTCTATACACAGACATACGTTTTCTCTTCTGATTAATTTCGAGCCATGCCGAAATCAAAGTTTAGAATTGTAGTTTTCTGATCTACTTTTCTCGTGAGAAAGCAATGAGATCTCAACTTTCGCTGGTAGCCCTTTCAAAACTCCGCTGATTCCCCTTCCCCCATCCACCACCATAGACTTCTACAGCACTCTAAGTATCTGGCACTGCTCAAGCATCTGGCCTTGTGGAGCAGTTAGTAGAGCATCCGTCTGGAAAAGCTACCGTCGGGAGTTCGGATCCCGCTATTGGCAGTCCAACATCAATTTTTTCTATAGTATTTTCCCCCTAACTCGGATTCGACGAAGTCGCTAGTGAATATATAATATGATAAAATATAAGAAAAAAGGCCTGAGGAGGAGTGCTTGAAAACGGAAACGGATGTGGAGGTGTGGTGCACGGTTACAACGCCAGAGGGGTGGCGCACATGTGGTGTGCAGTGTAGAGGGGAGACACCAGGGGGAGAATGACCTCCCCTGACCATAGGCAATGAGTAACCAACAATCACCAGCATCTTTTAGAGTTTGTGAGAGTTTACACTAGATATAGTGACTATCTAACGCTTCCTAATGTACGAATTAATCGGATCCAACTCAATAAGGGGTTCTGTATTGGCGTCATAGCTATGGTTTTTTTTACATATTAAAGATTATACCCATATGCCTGTGCATTATTAGTGAACAATTACTGCATGCCTTATAATAGACAAGAGAATATATTGATTTTAATCGCAGTTGCTGGATTAAAATTGAAAGCCATATGATATGTACCATGTATTATCATTTAGTAATTCTATGATAAAAAAATGTGTTTCTTACATCAAATTATATTTATTTTAGCGATGGTCCTAAAATCAGAGATCTAGAAAAAGGACAACCGTCACGAATGAAAACAAGAACCAAAAGGAATCACAACAACATAAATCTGCAAACCGTGTCGGCAAATTTGAATCATAATGAACACAGGTTACCAGTACGACACAATTAAATTTAAAAAACAACAACAAAAAACCGCACCACCTCTGTGAATAACACAACAGAGTTCAGATGACAGATTTTATTGATGGGCGTCGCCGAGGTATTTGTGAACGGACTGGTTTTAAAGGCAACTCTCCCGTGACTCCGATGTCTTTTTTTCCCTGAATACTATGATCGAGAGGGCAGGTTTTAGGTACCAATGCACTCCATAACATGTATATTAAACTGATATCCAGTGTCAGGAGGGAAACGTTGGTGTATATTAAGGGAGATATTGCTACTGAACATTTACCTATTACTAAGAATTGGGTACTGTCCATTCTTGCCTCTCATATAGCTCATCGTGGTGGCCCAATGGTTAGGGCAGTTGAGTAGTAGTCAGAGGTTGTTTGTCTGCATGGGTACGAATCCCAGTAGCAGCCTGACATGATGGTTTAAGTTGGTCCAACCACACGTTGGTCCAACAACATGCCCGCCCCGCCTCGCCCGCCTCGCCCGCCTCGCCCGCCTCGCCCGCCTCGCCCACCTCGCTAAATTGGGTTCAAATCTTGATGAGCCGCTGTTGATGCCCTCTGACTTAGTTGCGGGCTGTGTAAGCCTCGCCCGCCTCGCCCGCCTCGCCCGCCTCGCCCGCCTCGCCCGCCTCGCCCGCCTCGCCCGCCTCGCCCGCCTCGCCCGCCTCGCCCGCCTCGCCCGCCTCGCCCGCCTCGCCCGCCTCGCCCGCCTCGCCCGCCTCGCCCGCCTCGCCCGCCTCGCCCGCCTCGCCCGCCTCGCCCGCCTCGCCCGCCTCGCCCGCCTCGCCCGCCTCGCCCGCCTCGCCCGCCTCGCCCGCCTCGCCCGCCTCGCCTGCCTCGCCCGCCTCGCCCGCCTCGCCCGCCTCGCCCGCCTCGCCCGCCTCGCCCCCTCGGCCCCTCGCCCCCTCGCCCCCCTCGCCCCCTCGCCCCCTCGCCCCTCTCGCCCCCTCGCCCCCTCGCCCCCTCGCCCCCTCGCCCCCCTCGCCCCCCTCGCCCCCCTCGCCCCCCTCGCCCCCCTCGCCCCCCTCGCCCCCCTCGCCCACCTCGCTAAATTGGGTTCAAATCTTGATGAGCCGCTGTTGATGCCCTCTGACTTAGTTGCGGGCTGTGTAAGCGGTGTCTTGATGGAGACACCCATCCCGCTTCAATTCCTAACTAGCCTCAATCATCAAATAGTTCTGCAGAGGCATCCAATATGCTACGTTCATCCTCAGTTTCCTCATCCCCTTGAATCCGATTCCAGAAATGTCTTATCCTGTCTACAAGCTGTTTTTTGTAGTGATGTCATTAAAGAAATAATGTTACATCCGACACCCCTGTTTTATACCTCAGAAATATAGATATAGATACAGCAAGAGTAGTTAAGCCTTTTCTATATTTTCCAGGATATTCAAAAAGATATATACAGGTGCTTAGCTTTGATCATTTCATCTTTATACAGGCAACATATGTATACATGCGTGTTTTCTTGAACTACTGAGTCAAATGAAGAAAAAAGATGATAATTTGATACTATCATAACTAACATATCATTACCATAATTTTCTTGAGGAAATTTTGTTTGTATCATAGGGTAGTGATACTGAAAGGATTTATTTGCTTATTATGATTAAAAATCCCTTATTTTCTATATTCCATGTAATTTGAGTACTGATATGGTAAAGATGTTATGTCCGACACCCCTAAAGAAGCATGTCTTCTCTTGACAGATAAACATATTATAAAGGTTGTACATGGATATTTTTATCAGTTTTTCTCAAGCATTGCATAAGGTTAGCAAAATACCATATTTGTGTGTTTCTGAAGCTATCAAGTAGAAAGGAAGGCTATATGTATAATAATTTCTATGAAAGTACACAAACCAGCTAGGCATTTTACTTACTTGGACAAAAATCAATCCTTTGTCATACATTTTCTATCATATCTACATTTGTGGTTTGTGGTTGTTATATGGATGAATTTATGAGCTTCCTTGGTTTAAATTTGGGTATCAGTTTGACCAGTTAGTGCTGCTAACTAAGTAATTCCAAAAACCTCTGACTTCTAAGGGTTTAGCGACGTAACACATAAAGCATGGTTCTACTATATTTAGCAAAAAATCACGACATCTAATCAGAAGTTATTGGAATAAATCTTTAGAATGGTAACAGATGATTCTACCCCTAGATATTTATTCTAAATATGCAATGATGATTTAGAATTGATAGACAGGTAACTTTGAATTATTTGATTGCATAGTGGCAATTTAGCAGAAGAGATGTTGTATTGGCGCATGTGTACATATTATCAAGAAACATCACAAAATTTCATATATTGCTTATATGGCGTGAGTTGTCTCCAAGGAATGATATCAGGAAGCAGATGTGAGTGAAATCTGTAGCAGAAGTCAACAAATGCCATGAAAGCAACTATATGAGATTGAGTGATGTTATGCCAGGGACACACCAAGTGAGTCAAGGCGGCGATTTCTAGAATCGCCAATACAAAATAGCATGTATGTGAGATATTATTTCATAGTAATGTCTCCCATCGATAATTTAGCGTCTCGCGAGCAATAATCAGATGAAATATGAAATAATAGCTTACATAGACGTCATATTGTGTTGGCGATTCCGGAAATCGCTGCGTTTCTCGCTTGGTGTGTCCCTAGCTTTAAGATCTTATAATACCCTTTCACATGCTTTAAACTTCATATGTCACCAGTGGATATAGACATTTTATGGCATAACCGTTGTATGATATTACACCATATAAAGTCTATGGCAATTTATATGAGGGTTATGATATATTATACTATCATTAATCTAGTTAGTGGGGAAGGCATTTTATATCCTGTAGAAAGTTCCAGCTACATCCCTCACCACCCCTACCTCCCAGTTAACCCATCATGTCTGGCACCGTGCATCGAGCCGTGATTTCGCTCCGGCCATCATTTGACGATACATTATATCGATAAGCCCACACCACTATTTCAGCCACCATTCATCACTGCGGGGGGTAAAATAAATTGTCCTTGTTAAAAACACAGATAGGCCGATCACTGTTACCGCATGGTCGATTAGCCTGAGCTGAGATGATGGCTGGCGCACCCTTACCTTCACAGCGGTCCCAGACTCGCTTCTCATTGAGGCTTATCCACTAAATGCAGCGAGCATGTTGACACGTGAACATCTCTTCATCTGCATTCATGCTGCACTTTATATTCCTTACAAACATGAACTTCTTAATAACAGAAAGAAAATATATATGGAACTAGACGTATACCACACTCGATGTAGTATAAGATGACATGACAAAGGACTACCAGTTCCTATGCCATTTAACTGTGTTTCAGGTGATTAACTAAGTATATACGTAGATCTATATGAAATATACCGACGGAATTAAAAGACAAGGACGCTCTTAATAACGATAATGAAAAAAATCGAAGCTGAGCATAGTATCACAAATAGCACTGTTCAACGATCACAGGATCACAATTTGACTTTATTCAAATCTACGCCGTAGCGTACATAATACTGTCCGCGTTTTCTCATGTTTTCTTATATATATGTCCATATATTGGGCGCCGGGGTAGAAGGCGTAGGTGGCATAGTCATGGTGTATCTAATGTGATGTATTGGGCGTCTGGCATATACAGTGCAACAATGTGATACCCACATCCGTGTAGAAATTGCAACGATTGAATAGATATAAGATAAAAAAAGGTATGCTCACAGTCCCCCATACACTCACTATCTGATAACAGACTCCTTACACCCACATTGACCTTGCCTTGTATTGCTCTGCCAACATCGGCTGTCGCCCAGCCGCCTTCCCCCCCCCCCCCCCTGCATCCCGCCTCCCACGTCTCCTCTGCCTGTTACAACTCCGACCTCTCCCTTTACAGTCAAATGACAGCTTGTCCTATATATAACAAGGCTATGGTGATATCCACAGAGGTGTAATCTCAAACGCTTTACCAGAAAAGAGTTGGTGAAAGTAAGAGGTAGTTCATACTAAGTGCTCCGATCTGAGGTGACGGCAGTAATTGATATTCCTCTGGATGCTTGGTGTTCCCCTGCATAGGGACCTATCCAATAGTGGTCCCATCTGGTGGCTGTAGCTCTGACCATGCTATACCGCCTTAAGTCCTCCTTAATATCAGAGTGAGATACCTGCTAATTGTGCTCTAAATTGTGCATACATAACACTAGTCCACTCCCCTTTTTTAATCGCCATCTGGCGATACTTCTTTTAGACAGGGATATGATTTTTCATTTAGATATCGGTCCCTTATTGACGTGGTCTAAGCGAAGGGTTAACCAATGATAAACCCTCCGTGGGTGGCCATTTGAGTATCGGTTATATTGCCTGATCGCTTTCGTGTGTGTTTATGTGTGTGTAGTGCATGGGTGGGGGTGGGGGTGCTAGGGGCATCATCCCTTATTGGGTGATTCCACTCCTGAAAGTCTCTATATTCTCCAGTATAGCTTGATGGGCGATGTCTGGTGCACAATTCTTAAGAATATAACGAAAATCTTTTATCTCAAAGAGACCCATTATGACATATCCACTTTGATCCGGCAATACAACTCCGGGTTATCAATTTATACGCGAAAACTAATTTTACTCTCAGGGAATTTAAAAAGCTAACCAAAAAAGTTGTGATGGAATCCATACCGACCTAATGTCTGTGCCTTAACGACCTAAGGTACCTCATTTATAATGAAATAGTGGCCTATACCATATGTCAACGATGGACATTGCTCTGAGAACTATAAAACCAATGTATACCAGTGCATAATGTACTGATGCAACTACACACGATATAATACCTTGTATCTATGGGAGCTGACGGAAACCAGCGTATCTTGGGCTGATCAGCATTCCCTCTTTATATAAAATATATGTTAGGAATATGATGATATTGTATAACAAAAATATGCAAAGTTGTAAAAAAAACAGAAAACAACTTTTACAGGTCAGAGCAAGAGTCACATGGAGCTCGAGAAAGCAGGCTTGTTTTAGGTGCACGCCCCTATTATTGAGATGTACGTATGGTAAATGCATTGTGTCTGACTTGGCCTGGTTTCCTAGTGGTTGGTCTCTCCAGTTTCTGTCTGGCTGTCTGGTGAACATCGTCAATCTGTGTAAGTGCAATTAGTGCAAATGCATTAAGACACTCTCTATATTGACTTGTATCGTTGCCCCAAAGCACTGTGATCTGTTCAATCAGGATCCTTGTTTGACCGGGCTGATGTTTGAGTTCCCCATGGAATTCACAAAGCCAGAGAATCAATTTTTCAGACCCATAGAAATAGTTGGTATCATGTAACTATTATCATTTCCTATTGACTTCTGTCCTCACTCTGTTCTGACTAAGAGGTTGGTATGATTCAAACCAGGCCGTGTCCATAAATTCTCCCTCTTGGATAAAGCATTCATATGTCTGGGTTTTTAGGAAATAATCACAGCTCACAATATGGATAATAAATTCTAACGTTATGGTCATTTCGTTCAAAATATACACAAAAAGATAAAACAAATATATATAAAAATGATTTCAAGAGTAAGACATGTCACACTCTCCAAGCATAGTAACGAGAAAGTTCTGCAGGGAGAGTCACAGACAATTACAGCTTGTGGTTGAAGGTGGCAATGGATTTAACCCAACTAGAGTTAACCCTTTAAGGGCGGATGATGCCTTAAGGCATCACCCGGCTGGGGGCGGATGATGCCTTAAGGCATCATTTGCTGGATATTTATTCAATTGTTTTTGAAAATGAAATATTTTAACAATAAACTTGAAATTTTTACAGAATGGAGGTGTACCCTCATATTTTCGAATTCTAAATAATAGAAATAAAAATATTAAGGATAATAGATTATATCACGTGATAAACCTTCGAATTTCGAATTCAGAGGACAATGCCCCCGTCCCCTAGAACTGTACATAGCCACTAATAGCCGTCCCCATGTAATTAGGTCTGCCTTAGACGGCCGTCCTTAAAGGGTTAACATAGTGAAACATTTGTGGCCAGTGTATATAAGGGGCAGCTCCGGCCATTCTGCTGCTTGGCCTGTCTGAGGACGGACGTGATTGTAGCACTATCCTTCCCCACCCCTCTCATAAGATCTCACACTCTCTAAGTGGTATTCTGTACTCTCACTACGCTCTATGGAGAAGAATTCTTAACAAACTAGGCTTAGAGCCTTGAGAATCCACTGGCGTGACTCCCTAGCTAAAGAAGTACATCAATGCAACCCAAAGATTCCTATAATCTCAATGATGCCACCTAGCGGGAATACAGTGTGCCAGTGGATTCTCAAGGCTCTTAGCCCAGTTCGTTAAGAATTCTTCTCCCATAGAGTACAGTGAGAACCTTGTACAGAATACGGCTTATGAGAGGGGTACCTTCCCAGCTCAACTTTTGCATTTTTGCCTTTGACCCGTCCTGGTTTATTAGAGATGGAACGCGAATGCTGTATATATATCTTCTATTAACATGATACCGACATGTTATAAAATTACTCTCACTATGGTTTGCCATTGCCGTTATGCTTCAATATAGATGGAGTGCACCATATATATGTTTGTAAACTAAAAGAGATATTAGAAATACCTACTATGCCACTTTGATACAAAATATCTGGTCCTTTGAGTGCAATCGATTTGAAGCTATGTACTAACAAGAAGGGTCCTGGGGTCATGGCAAGGTCTCGTTGACACTCCCATAAATACCACTGTTTGTCAGGTCAACCACAAGCAAGCGTATAATCAAGCTACGGACAAACCCAATAAATGTGGCCCGTCAATATTGACTAACCTTCATAACGGAATTCCTGCCGAAAACTGGCCTTGCACATTTATCGTCGTATATTACCCTCTACGATTATACTTATTATTAATCTAATAGACCGATGAATATCATACTATGAATAAAACCGTATTGTTATATACATAGGCAAACATGCCATACCGCTGCTCAGTATGATATATCATTACTATTCGTACCAAGGCTGATAATTTCAATATAGTACAATATAGTATAGTACACCATGTAGAGTATGTGGGTGCATGACCTGAAACCTAGCGAGAAATAATGATATTGTTCCATAATGCTTTCAAGTATTCAAAAATTGTCGACCATTTTTCTTTAGATAAGTTCCTGTTTATTTGTAGGAAATGAAAACCTTTTAGTAATATTTGATTCATCCAGAAGATATCGACCGATCAGCATATATGCTCACCATTGATGAATGAGCGTGGAATTATTGTTACATAACATTTAAAAGGCTTAGTATCATCCGGCCTGTTGGTCATATTTTTTATCCGCTTGCCCCCAGTCAACTTGCCATTTCCACAACTGCCTTTATAGGATCCAAATATATCATGCATCAGTGGGTCAATGAGGTATTTCAATCTAAACTGATTGCTCATGGTGAGCTGAACTTATTAAACACATGCTAGCAAGAAGGTTCAGATCATTTACTCAGTTTAGATAGCATCCATTTTAACCAAGGAAAAGTACCTCAGAGGCACAAATGCATAGTTCACGGTTTTCGATCTTGGCCCAGGTAATTCATGTGCATTAGATGTTTCTATAAAGGATTATCCTGCAGTTCACGGTGGCCCCATCATGTGACTTTATAAGAATTTTCAATAATTAGTCAAAATGGATTCTTGTGATTCATTCTAATGCCAAATGAGCACATTTGAGGTTTTGTCTTGAAGTGGAGGATCTTTCCTATGGTAAAACCGTACGACATATTACTCTATTTAAAAAAAACAACAATCAGGTAAAACAGGAAACATGCATGCACTGAATTGACAAGTCTTTGAAGGAAATTACTTTCTACATATTCTATCATGATATCACAATATAGACCTCTAAATCAGAATCTATCATGTTGATTCCAAAGCTAGCTATGTATTCGTCAACACTTGGGGATCATCTTATTCGATTTTCTGGAAGTTGACATGAGCTTTACTTTTCAAGGTAGCTTGTCCGATATGCCTCTTATCCAGATGCAGCGCGCTGCACTACGACTCAGTTGGCTAAATACACATATTTCATGTTGAGGCCATTAGACGTGTACTCTACGAAGAAGGTGATTTAGTTAAAACGCACAGGTTTGTGTACATTGAGGTAATAAAAAGTCAAGACTGCTGAACGGCAGAGAGCAAGATACATGCAAAAAGCGAATTAAGTGATTGATTTGTACTCAGGTTACATCGCTGTCTAAGGCTAGGAGGAAATGCGGAGAAATGTGGGTGAAGCACTCACAGAGGCGCCTCGGCACGGTACGTTTCGTGCGCAAAGACGAGAGGAAATCTCAATACAAATGTAAGAACATTTGCTATGGCATGAAAAAAGAATTTCCTATCCCAACTTTTACACTAGATGACTTGAAACGCGACGATTGTAGATCATCTAGCGAAAAGTCGTCAGCTGGTGCTTGAGGATGTAATATCGTGAACAAGAATCGTTGAGCCAAGAAGTGGTTGAAGTGTTTACATTATAGATGATTCTTATTTCACATCCAAAGAGATGTATTAGTTCCTGCTCTTCACCAAAGCCGACGATTTGACTAGACGATATATGGGCGACGATTCTTGAAGGTTGGCACTGCCTAAAAACAACTAGATGTATAGACAATAAATCTAAGTTGCATTGACATAGTCGTTGGCGTCAAACCATCTGCATAATCATCAGATGATGCCAATTTGCGTAATTTGAAGTAATCAGACGAGCTGTGGTTGTCATCCATTTGACGATAACACTAGACAATTTCTAGCCATTGACGGCTGAAAGTCGTCAGGTGGTGCTGAATTCAAGAATCATCGACTATAATCGTCTAAGTAAACGCCGGGAATGATATACGTTAAGGGCAATCAATTAAATTCATGTCCCACGTGAATACCTACATATTTCTCTCAACAGTTTAATAATGGAGGGCACCTGAAAGCATATGACAAAAGGCGGACTATGATTGATGGTATCTTTGCATATAGTGAAATAAGAATGGTACTCTAGTGGATGATTCTTTTATAAATTTTCATGAATACTAATAGGATATTAAAGTGGAATTTGGACTGTTCATAGAAGATCAATATTATCATCTCGCATTTTATCTATATTCTTTCTTGTAAATCATTATATATATATCTACTTCTAAAGGAAAATATGATTCATACTTCGGTGAACTTATTTGTCCGTCTTTGATGATTAAATCAGTAGAGGTCCCACAAACACATAAAGTAGTCCAAAGAACAAACAAATATGTCACCAAATCTACGTTTTTTTACATGTTATTTATTATATATATCACCTCTCCATAGGCACTATAGGCAGAAACAAACGATACCGGAATACATATTAGTACATATCCAGCGATACACTATCATATCATTATACGCTTCACTCGTAAAGTTGGCATCAACCTTTCGCCTTATATCGGATCAATTTACCCTACAAGCTCTCACTTGACCTATGTTGAGGAATCTCCAAAATTAACAATTAATTTCCCCTTCTCGAAGGGGCCTTTTACACTTACCTAGGATTCCTTTTAACCCTTTTCATGCGTCAGTTTCATTCTAAGAGACCATATATACCACTTCCCTATAGGTGAGTCAGTGTTTAGAAGTTCTCAGCTGTTTACTTTCCTAAACAGCCAGGCTAAGCAGCCATTTAAGGCCATTGGCGTGCATTTGTAAAGCGAGGCAATAGTGGGCGATGTATAGGGTACTTAGGGTATTTACAAAGGCATCAGCCGCCGACGCTGGCTCCTTAGCCGATATGAAAACAACCCCCTGCACTGCGCCATCTGCTGGGTGGCTGGCAGAGGGTGGACCCATGCCGGAGGCTATTTCTCATTCTTTGTTAGGCAGCACAATATGTCTTCATAGGGGCACGCGTTAACCAAGAACCACAGCCCGGCAATATGATATCCACGCCGAGGGATGAACCGGGTGGTGGGTCGGGGTAGGACAGGATGTTCGCCCTTCTCTACCCTTGTACAGTAAGCCAAACAAAGGTTTTACCTCCTACCATCGTCTGCCCTGCTGCCTGTTTGACTAGCACTTGCCTGCTGCCTCATTGCCTGACACTTGTCTGCTGGCTGGGTGGCTCAAGGGCAGGTCATGCTGCACACTTGCTCTGCTGCTGCCTACCCATCAGCTGCCCATCCAATGCCCACCTAGCCCTCATTAAATGGTTGCTGCATTCCAATCAGCCACCACCAATCAATTGACCACCTGTCTCATGTGCACTTATATAGCCACCTTTCCAATGCCCAGTTCACCGATGCCCACTTAGCCGCTGTCTATGTCTACTGCCTTCCAATCAGCCACCACAAATCAGTTCACCAACTCTCTGATGACACCTTATCAATTTCCAGTTCCTCAATGCCCACCTAGTGCTGCATACACTCTCATTTGCCTCTACTCTCTGCCCGGGGTTGGGGAGCTAGCTCATTGGTTAAGGCACTGGACGTGTAACCCAACGGTTGTAGGACTGTGGGTTTAAGTCCCACTGCAGCCACTCTTCTCCATTGATCCCAGCAGCAATTGATAGATTTACTGCTATATCAAAGGCCAATCGTGTCTATGTGGCGTGGGAAGTAAGAAACTCTCACCTCAGTTAATGTGTAGGGTTAAGATTTGTACCTAGATTCATCTCATATATTCGATCACCTTCAAACCCAAACAACCAACAACCGACTCTCTGCCCACTGTTTCCCAAACTACTCCATACTTACAATGCACTATTTACTTCCCAGTTATGTTCTCGCCACTTACGCCTCTTTACCATGATGCCCGCCCCTCGCCACCCACCACCAACTGCATGCCTGGTGCTCGCCAACCGATGCCTGACACTTGCCATTCGCTGCCAACTGCATGCCAGCCCTTTGCCATTTAACATCAACTGAATGCCCACCCCTCGCCACCTGCTGCCAACTGCATGCCTGCCCCTTGCCACCTGCCACCAACAGCATCCTTGCCCCTCGCCACCCACTGCCAACTGCATGCCTGCTGCTTTCCACCCACCACCAACTGCATGCCTGCCCCTCACAAGCCGCCACCTACTCCATACCTGCCTCTCACCACCTGTGGCCAACTGCATGTCTGCCCTTCGCCACCTGCCACCTACTCCATGCCTGCCCCTCACCACCTGCAGCCAACTGCATGCCTGCCCCTCGCCACCTGCCATCTACTCCATGCCTGCCCCTCACCACCTGTGGCCAACTGAGTGTCCACCATTCGCCACCTGCCACCTACTCCATGCCTGCCCCTCGCCACCTGCCATCTACTCCATGCCTGCCCCTCACCACCTGTGGCTAACTGCATGCCTGACCCTCGCCACCCGCCGCCAACTGCATGCCTGACCCTCGCCACCTGCCGCCAACTGCACACCCACAACTTGCCAATCGCACCAACTGCATGCCCACCGCTCGCCACCCGCTGCCTACAGTCCCAGAGATAAAAGGCCCACTGTCCATAATTAGTTTACGTCCCTGCCTCCTAAGACTCCGAAGTGGGCACACTTCCGGTGCAAGACGTCCCATCGCGCCGCGCGTCTGTCCGGAGGTCACGTGTTCTCTCAGAAACGAGGCTTCAGATTTATGTGTGGACATAGAGGTGAGGGTGGCCAAAGGCCCGTATTTTGTCCGATCATGGGTTGGGAAGTCGGCAATGTTGTCCTGTTGTGAATATTGAACACGAATGTGGACTTTTAAAGTTCAGGTTAAAAGTGTACCGTATATTCCAATTATTTCAAATCCCGCCCCCCCCCCCTGGACACAAGAGATAATGAGACTGAAAAAGTCGGCTACGTCTGAGAGATGCAAGATAAAAAAAGGTATCTTGAGATCAAATTCCTATATGATAGGTAGGATCGACAAAATATGATAATCAAGATTTATACCACTATGATATGCAAGATATTGTTCAAGTGTAGGGAGTTACTGATTGGTTCCAAATTATTAGATAATTTACAACCATTTATAATTTTTCTACAATAAATCTTGTGGATTTATCATTCTCATATGGTGTGCCCTGCCCCTCGTTGTCAATGTGCTCTCCTGTTATATGGGGATTGCAACAAGATTTGACACCAGATGAACTGACCATTGATATATTAAAACGGGGATGCGGAAAAGGTCACGCCAGGGTCTCCTAATATCTTCCAGAAGTAGCTTCACAGTGCTGTGCCAATAGATACCGATGCTAAACTCTCAAATCTGTGTAATATTTACACACCATATACCAAAGTGTACATCGATATATCCTGCGCCATTCCCACGGAAAGATTCTGGATTTTACTACTGTCCCGCGACCCCTCTACGTGATCCAATCAACTTCCAGCTCTACTTCTAGCCTACTACTACATCCCTGGCCTTTTTTTCTGTTTTGAACTGAAACAATTTAATAACTGGTCTTGAGCCCCTTTAATAATCTAAGGTCGTACATGAAGACCCTTTTCTGTACCTCGTAAAAGGGTTATCGTTTAATAATATTTAAGCATGCTCGATAAGATATTATTACATACCTATGGCCGAACGACTATGAAATACTACCCGCTACTAGGGATACAGTATAAATGATGTTCGGGCGCACTGCGCCCATAGTGAATATTCGGGCGCACTGTACCAATACTGAATGCATGTACATATAATAATTATATAAAATGCCGTTTTTCTTGAAATTTAGGAATGTAATAATAAGAAAACGTAGTGACTGAGCCCGTAGGGATGCCATTCTCGGCCTTTTGATGCCATAAATACGCCCCTCCGCCTGCGGCGTCGGGACGTATTTATGGCATCAAAAGACCTCGAACGACCATCCCTTCGGGCTCAGTAACCACGTTTTCTCTTAGTACTAGCCGTCCATAAGGTCGTCCACAAGTGTTTAATAAAGTTGACCCTCATAGTCCCTGGGTCTCTATGGCATACGGAAAAGGGTCTACATTAACGATCACAGGTTATTAAGCGTACCCTGCCCAACTACATTCCTATTTCTGATACATCCCTTCCCCAGTACAGGCCCATCTTTGCCTTTCTTCTGCCCTGCTTGAAACAGTCGGAGCACCAATAGTCGTCAATAGTCGTCGGGTGGTGCCAGATTGCGTAATAGTACATGATCAGATGATCTGCAGTCGCCACGCGCTTGGCGCAGGGGTTGCAAAATTCAAGAATAACAGCCTATACTTGTCTAGTTCAAAACAACGGGGAGACCCTATCCCTGCACTTGCCTTCCTTTATTACCCACCTCGTACGGAGTCTCCATGCTAAGCTTATGGAGCTTACAGATTCCTACTGAGTAGAATACGGACCTCCGGAATCTCCTAGGAGAATACGGCTTTTTCGGCCACCTGACGGGCGTTATAGGAACTAATTCAAATAAACAAAGCACGGCGCTAGGGTCGAATTTCTAATAATATACCAGATGTTTTCCCTGATAATTACTCAAATAAATACAACATTACCATGATTTCGATCTGTGTTACTGTATTTTCCTTGTAGTTGACACTATAGTATACGTAATATTATCGCTCGGAGTATTACTACGCGTCAACTACGCGGAGAATACGGCCACTCAGATCGAAATCATGGTAATATTGTGTATTTACACCACTCCAGCCTTTGTTCTATGCTCCTACCTGCTGCGTCTTCCCAATCTCCGCCATTCATTCTCTCTTCCCCTTCTACACACTAGTACCACTGACGAGTGGCTCGCTTCCGAACACCATTCTCTGGTTGGACAGGGCGACAAGCGGACGTAGCAGGCAGGTTTTGTGAGCAGCTATCTGACTACCTGACATCCCGATCCATGCCTATCTCCACCAGTGACACCAGTCAGCGCCGATTCAACTGTCAAACACCCATTCACTGCAATCCCCGGCCCATATTGTTCGTTTCCACAGGGGAGAGGATGTGGAGTAGAGTTGTTATCCTGGAGTGACGGAGAATCCATTCAGAGCCTGCTGTCAACGCGGCAATATGGGGGATTAGTGCTGGACCGACTCGCAAATAAGCCCCGACTCGGTGCACAACATTGGGCTCAACAAGCGCCTCTGTAATATTTCACTCCATGTGTCCTTAATCAGGCGGGAGACATGAGCTCTTGTTTACAGTGCTGCCGAAGGGGCCATCCATATCGTACTATAGAGGAAACCCATGAAAGTTTAGGGTCTGAGCTCGTATCCCATCGAGTTTGAATCACGTAGTAATTCACAAGGCGAAGCCGCGTGAATTGCCATGTGATTCAAATGAGATGGGATCGAGCTCTGACCCTAAACTTGAATGGGTTTCTCAATTTATCTCACCCTTAATATTGACTAATGGGCTAACATTTGTGACATTATCCCCCATTGGATATTTTTCCTAAATATCTAATGGGTGTTAGATACGAGTTTCCAATGTTAAGTCTATGGAGAAAAAATATCTGGGGTGAGATAAATACATGTACGCACTGGGGAAGTGGGGTGAAAAAACAAATTAGAAAATTTGCGCATGCTACTTCTTTGTTCTTTTGTGTACAAAATTGAGGAAAGATGGGGACATATTTTTCAGACATTTTACGTATATACTTTATGGATGGCCCAGTAGGTTTTCGTAATGATGAGTAGTATAAGGAAATTTGGGTTTTAAACGGGTGATGAGGAGATAGGAGTAGGACTACAAGATACAGATGTGACAAAGGGTATAGAGAGAAAGGTTTAACATGGAGGACGAAGTAGAGTCAACAAAGCATATGAATGTGATAGTAAACGAGACTCATCTTGAGAGGACATTTGCCCACCGCGTTGCAGTGTGTAACTAAACATATCAAATAACATAATAGTTTTTTCATGCCAGATAAAAGACACAGGGAAATATCTGGCCATGTGTACCCGTATCGCAATATCATAGCATCAAATGGTAAAGGATCCGAATATGTAAATTGTAAAGGATTTGAATGTTGTTAAAATGAAGGAAAATATATACTGTGGAATGATTACATAGGGTGTGATCCTAAAAATGCAGAAAAGTCATTGTATTTATCGTGGTGTCTTTTGAGATTTACATAAGCTTCCTGTTATTTTATTGCCTGGAAAACGATTGTCACATTCGAACGCAACAAAGATATTATACAAGAAAGAAAGAAACCTTCAAGTACCACATTTTATTTCACATGTGAAATATAGCCGGGCAATCAGTAACATTTCACTGGGAAGTTCCTCGGACGAGGTGTCAGTCGTAAACAAATCCCCGATTTAGTTTACTCTCTCTACCTGATGCAGAATAGAATCACTTTCATAATGCTCCCCACCCAGGCCCTAGTTTATATACTCATAAAGCTGGCCACCAGCTGGTGGTGTGTGTGTGTGGGGGGGGGGGGGGAGGGGGGCACTTCACAGACGCGATGGAGCGTCTGACATGAAATAGCCGAGCCGTTAAAAACTCACCTCAGAAGAAAGCAACCCCCAAATGAGGAAACACAGACACCTGCCACTGAAGGACAACAAAGATCTTGAGTAGGTGTTTTTGGGTGCGTCTCCAGGTGTTTTTTTTCTCGTAGTTTCTTTGTCGGCCTTTTCTTGCCAATTAAATAGGACTCACTGGGACATTCCACAGGGTGGTACGAAACACGGACTTGGGCCGGGCGCCAGGGTGGGGAGGGGTGGTGACAAAGTGTCAGCCACGACGGTTTTATCGCTACTTTTTAGGAAGAGCGAAAAAGAGGGATGAGGTTTTGGGGTGGGTGAGATAGGGACGGGGAACACGGACACTACAAGGCCTGTCCCACTCTAAGAGAATACTAATGTGATATCCAGGTTGTTAGATTATCGATAGAGGTGGTGGCCGGGGCTGTTGTCCTAAGGTGTTATCGACGTAACACCCAATGGTGTTGTCAGATAAGGTAATATTGTGTCTGAGGGTGGTTTCTATAGAATCACATTAATATTAACTATTTCCTTTGGATTTTGAGCGTTATGCATTGTGACCTTCTATAAAAATAAGACGAGGTATCTCATATCGAATACATCAGGGTGCAGATAAACAGTGTCTCGGGAAGGGACAGACATTGATATTGGAAGCATCTCTTCCATTATTACTGAGCCCAGCTGTCCGTTGTCGCAAGTTCCTCAAAGAGATCTGCAGTAACGCTACTGATAGTGATATAGATACTATATCTGTAAGATAGATCATGTTTCCTGGGCGCCGCCATTTTGCCCCCCCCCCCTCCGAGTAGGTGTTCTTCATGCTGGAAGTGAAATAGTAGGTGTTCTTCATCAATGAAGGTAAAGTAAGTGATAATTGGGAACCGTCACAACTCCAGTGTTGCTCACGTATGTGGATAAAATGTTCCATGTGGAAAACATCATGTCCTTGGTAAAATCACCAGGTCATCCTGCACAAAGATGGTCGTTGAGAGTCAAAGGAACCATGGTAAAACTTTGAAAGCAAGTTGAATTTCGAAAGAACAAAGACCCAGAATACAGATTCTGTCCCCTGAGGGGGGGGGGGGGGGACATACTGTTGGCCACCTGGCTACTGCCTCATGAACTAACAATAGAGCTCTATGCCCCCTATTACAACTGAACTGAACAACTTCTTTGCTAACAAATGTCCTAATATGCCGAAAGAAGTAGGTGAGGTAAAACTAGATTAGAATGCCTGCAAGATCCCAACCACTCATCAATGCAGTAGATTTGATGAGATAGACTAGAACAAAGACAATTATACACAATAAACTCAAATGTTCCTTGGCCAACACAAACCCTACTCTCTTTGCATGCCCTGTGTTGTCTATGCTCTTTCCTTTGTTGCAAAGGCTACTATAGTTCTGTCTTACATGTAATTGCCTTTTGTATTTATTGTATGATGACATGTGAAAACGCCTACCGGAAGGTAAATGTTTGTCTTTATACTGAATGAAAAAGAATCATCTTAGTACTAATCCATTTTGAGACTTCCTCTCATATATTTCTCTGCCTCTCTTTGTTTTCATTTCTCTCTCTTTGCCGTTCTTTCCCTTTTACTGTTGTTGTGTGTTAGATTTAGTGTTTAGAAAACGAATCATAGAAACGAATTCATAATGTATAATCACACATAAACAAATAGAGACATAGTCTACAGAAAAGACTGCAGATGAAGTCGTGTTTCGTTTGTTAAAGGAAAAGATTCATGATGGTGTGTATGCAGTCTACAATTTATCCAGTGTACATATGCACAGGATAACCGAATGAGATCTTTCTAAGCTTGGTATTAAACATCCATAGGCTTAACATTAGAAATTCGTACCTAACAGGGTTGCAAGTACGGTAACTCATACTCTATTGGAAGATAAGATAAAATCAGAAACGCGTTCGTTTTGGGCCTGTTTCTCCGTTCGTCATCTCGTCTGGAGTGCTTCAGAATATTCACACGGCTATCGCCTCGTTCATATTACTGGGCACTCCAAACTCGATGGTGAATCGGGACACAGACCAAACCCTCATTACTTTCTTTCTTAGTGCCTGATAGTGCCTTCATAAAATTAAACAGTGAACTATCAATGCATGCCTATTCCTACGGGGTTAGAGTCGACTGTTGCACAAAATTCCCGTCTGTTGTTTTTGTACTGTCACATTTTTGTCACATGAACCCGAATCCGAAAAAATAACATTGCCCGAGAAGATGGCACCCTGAAACAATACGATATGACTCAAAGCATCAACACGAAACTAAAAACACCAATAACACATCACTGCCACAATGTTCAAACCAAACCAGTAGAACCTTCCAATGGCCAGCAGTGGGTGGCAGCTACAGCTCTGCCTCGGCTGGGGAAAGTAGTTGGGAATATTTATCGACATTTCACAGAGGTAATTACGACTATGAGAGCCGCCATTACTTTTGGGCATATTCATGGAACGTGCCCCAGCCTAACCACCTGTAATTCCGATGGAATCTGCATTAAGAATGAGAGTGCTGTCATCCCTGGTATCACAGTGTGTCAGAGTCCTGTCTGATACAACAAATAACAACGGTATCTGCCTGATCGATTACGCTGCCAAAAAATAGAGCGGGCAATTTGAGCACCGTTTTATACAAAACGTCAGTAATCAGATAGCGGTTTTGACACACCGCCAGTCTCCAGGGCTGGGGGCGTAGTACCGAGTGTTGGCCTTTGTCGTGTTTTGGTAGATGTTACTTAACTGTTGACCATGTCGTGGTCGTGACGTCTTTGTGTCAGTGTTGCGTCATTGTTGGGTCCATCATGCAGTGTGCTTAAAGGGTGGCATCCACCAACCACAACAAGGCTACGACAAGCGCCAACAAGAAAGTTCCAATCGGCGCTTGTTGCAGCCTTGTTGTAAGAAGGGGGGCTTTACGACATGGTTGTCAGGGCATGTCAGGAAGTGCTCGCGCCACCAAAATTTCCTATCAAAGACCTCTGCAATATGCTCCCGACACACCATGCCACTCCACGATAAGGGTCCAGTCATGGGAACAATTGTATGTTGTCATAGCCTTGTCGAAAGGCTCCTGACAAGCTTCCAATTGTGGCCTTGTTGTGGCCTTGTCGTAGACTCTTGTCAGGAACTGGGGTCCACTAACCACGACAAGGCCTCCAATCGTAGGCCAATTGTCGACCTTGTCGGTAACCCATTGTCGTAGCCTTGTCGTGGTTGTTGGACACCCTCTGTAAGTGGGTGTCCACCTACTGCGATTTTGCTACGATTACCGCGTTAGCTGGCTCTGCAACACACAAATCAAAATCATGGCCCTGGCAAACCCTCAATGAGCAGTAAAATTGGATTTTTGGAGTAAGAATTTTCATCATTTTCAGTTCAATGCGAACCTTTTCCAATTGAAAAAAGAGGACGCAATCGTAGAGCTTGGCGTCAATTTGTCAAGTTATGTCGCTGGGCTCTACGACGCACGCCGTCGCGCTCCGACGCGCTACAAAATTCAAACATGTTTGAATATTGTAGGCGCCATAGCGGTATCGCGTCCTGGTTTGGGGAAATAGCACTTTGTTATTTGGTTATCGTAAGCTTGAAATCTCATGACCAAATATAACGATGCCTCGAGATTGCTATCATCTTATAACTTCAGCTGTGAGGGTGTGATTGAATAGTTATCATCTCGTGATTGATTTGCTGTCACCTCTTGATAGTCCCTCTCACTTGTAATTGATTCACTTTGTTCTGAGGTCACTTACATGGTGATTGGTATATTATGAGCTTTCTGTCACATTGTGATTATATCGCTTTCATCAGAGACATTGGTGTTTCGTTATTACGTCTGCATCATCAACTCACGGTTGACTTATGACCGAACCACTGTCACAACGTGAATAGGCCACTACTTCCTGCAGATCGAGTCACAAAATGTTTCTTATTTGTATATACCCTGGTAGTTTAAGGATGTAGATATCAGATATTTTTTCTTTAAACCATTTCTTGATCCTTAGGCTTTGTTTTGTCGAATGTTATAATCCTGGGTCGTTTACATCATTGTTCAATGTGACTCCTGCAAGGAAGAACGCCGTACATTGCGAGTGCTTGTAGTCGTGAAATGTTTTTATCAATTAAAAAAATGTAGAGAGAAATTCTACATAACCAATGTTATTTTTTTTTTTTTTTTTTTTTAGAGGTTTTTATTTCTTGTAATCAGATACATGATCTGTTCTTCCGAACAAGAAATGTGTAATACAGCAAAGTAAACGTATATATATTGTAAAGTGATGACAGGTAAGAAACTGAGCGTTAACCTCGTAAACTGGATTAACGTCGAATTGATATATATATATATATATATATATATATATATATATATATATATATATATATATATATATATATATATATATATATATATATATATAGTAATGTACATATATCTCAGCATCGCAATTGCGTCGTTGTTGCAGCAAATCTGCAGTTCTTTGCTTGTGGAAGATTGTGATACAGTGAGGGCTGCTGTCGGCTCCTGCTACCTTGGCTATCGATAATTAATATAGGCTCATATAGCTACAGGGTAGCCTATTTGAATCTGTGTTGTTTTGTTGCGAAAATTCTCGTGCTCAGAGAAAGGGTCTATATTTTCTTTTATCAAAATAACAAGAAATAGATCAAATTGATGCACCTCACTATGTTTCCTTATTGGTACCTGGAAATCACACTGGAATGGAATTAGTAAAGCTGGCCAGTAAGTTTGAGTCATTCGCTCACAATTATATTGATAACCTCCCGATATTGATAACCTCCCGACCTTGTATAAAGGGCGTGTATACTCTAGTCTCTCTCCCAGTTCCACACCGCCCACCCCTTTCACCATCACCATCCTCCGGTGTCTAAATGTGCCTGTATCTTAAATAAACTCCGTCTTATGAAATAGTCAAGTCATTGGGGACAATAGGGGAATACATCACCCAGGCAGCGGGTTGGGAGAGGAAGCCCGTAGCTGGGGATGAATTATACAGTGCAAACAATACATTATGGTAAGAACATTTTCTGCTACTAAAGGTTTGGTTTCTGTGTAAGTCCCCTGGTATCCTAACCATTTATCATATTGTAATGATAGAAAGATCTAAAAACTCAAGCTACCCTATTTATGTAATGCAATTTGTCTTTCTTGTGTTTCCACGATGAAACCTTGAATACTAATTAGAGTCGAAAGAGTATTCAAAAGTATCAGCACAAAGCTATTCGATTAACTGATCGATTTTAATGGATTTCAATAGATTTTCAATTATCATTTTTCATTTTTTGCCGTCTGTTTTACTTCAGTTGAATAAATTCAGAAAATTATATTTGTTCAAATGTCGAGGGTTATGTTTATAACCTCTGCCGTATAAAATATATCAATTCTGTTTAGAGATCTTCAGATAAATGTACCGGCTGATAGCACACTATAAGAGGAGAAACCAGCATTAGCCAGTCAAAATAAACGACATAGAAGAAGAAAAAAATACACACACTGGTTTAAAAGATTGATAAAATAAAACGACTGGAGACTTCAAGGTATATTCAGCAATATTACCCTCACAAATTGCCAAGATACTGGCTCTAGGGTAGGTATCTATGCTGGGTTAGTAAATGGGGTAATGTTAGGGGTGGTGGCTACTGCGTGGGTCTTGGTCCATGAGCACACACAGACAAGGAGTGGTCAAACAGGAGGGTGCCAATGAGCAAACTCCTCCACCTACGTGCTTAAGCATGCCACCTAATGCATTATGCGGGCAAGGCATGTGTGTCTGCGCAATTTGGTTAAAGTGTGGGGCTTACAGACAGGAGCATCTACTAGATATAGCTCTATTAAATCTGGAATGGGAATAGAATATGGCTTTAGGTGACACCTTGTACGCCAAATCAGTTGATTTTAGACAAATTCTGGTTCAATAGGATTTGTATTTAAAGAGCAACTTCCTTTTCTTTAGTGAGGACAGCTCACTTTATTTTCTTTTTGTCCATAAATCAATCCCAATACTGGTGAACTTCCCACGTCGAATTTACATGTGCTATCGCCTATTCAAATATTCTCAAACAATTTTCTATTTTCACAAATAATTCCAGTACAGTTTCCTATTGTCAACTTAGTCTTGATTTGTGTCCTTTAAAGAAGAAACTCCCGAAGAAATCCGTTTTTATATCTTCAACTCCTGAATCTGACGAAGAGCAAATATTGATAAATGGGAAACGAAAAAAAATGTGTCCCTCAAGTCACCAATTAAATATCACTAATATATTCTCTCATGCTGATTGAACGAATATATTCAACACATTTGCCATTTACAGGGCTGGAAACTTGAATACCTCATTCTCGAGGCTTTACTCTCATCAATTTTGTGTGAAAGACCTCGACGTCTCACTCTCCTGAATCAAAAGACATTCAGAGTTTGTCTTCCTCTTTTTGTGGTACTTACTGTT
The DNA here is from genome assembly GCA_950022655.1 of Alentia gelatinosa. Taxonomy (NCBI): domain Eukaryota; kingdom Metazoa; phylum Annelida; class Polychaeta; order Phyllodocida; family Polynoidae; genus Alentia; species Alentia gelatinosa. The sequence goes on along the minus strand of OX465588.1, from coordinate 42,572,962 downwards.
GGTAGAATGAGTGTCATTCACATATTATGAAGATTAATCAACCGGGAAGGAAACTAAAAATCGGCATCAAATTCTGCCGGACCAAAACTATTTCTTTCGCCTGGATGCGTATGAGCGTTGGCAAGGAGAGTGGGGAAATGCTTCGGTCTTTAGCCTGGCTTTGGTTTCTCTTCCCTCGTTCTGACAGCCGCTCTGTAATGCATCATGACAATTCATATGGGAGAAATCGGAACGGCTATTGAATATCTGGAGTAAATATTTGATAATAGTTGGCACACGATACGAATCGATGAGTAGCATCGGTTCTCAGGTTAGAAAGGGCGACAGAGGGATAAAATAGGTGAGGTGTGAGATAGCGAGGGGCCGATGCGGGGGGAAAATGATAGGAATATGTCTTTATGGTGTGCATTAATGTGAAGGGAGGACCGTAAGCCTACCATCGTTTCCGTTCAATTTCTTCATGGTGTTTCCATTTTATTTTAAACATGAAAATTCTCTAAAAGACTTAGGAGTTTTGTCAAGGGAGCTCATACTTAGAGCCTGTCATGTATGCAAAGATGGAAATAGAACATTTTGTTTGTAGGCGAATTTATCACAATAGAAACGTATGGACTTCGGGAGTTTACATATATAGCTTCTATTTTGGCATATATTCGCTATGTGGGCAAAACCAAAAATTAAGCCTTTGAAGTAAAAAAATGATGGTTTTGAATACAGTGAAGAAATGAAATGAATAGAAGCTAAAAGATTCATACAATTACATAAAACCTTTCGTATAGAGAAGTTAGCCAAATGCTGATTGGGTTAAGACCAAATTGCTTCGTACTTACTTATATAGAGCAAAACTTGTCGGAGGACACTCGCCAGAATCCATACGTTTTGTATCCAAACCCAAGTATCGTACCCTTGTGTACAATGTCCAATAGAATCAGGAACTCGTACCGGTAATTCATCATTTCAATTCAGATTCTGAGCCCGGTGGTAGAAATGGGCTTGAATGGGCCCCTAAGGTACCCTTCTTGGGGCCCCTTTTGAATGGTGAGATCAGAACCGTGGCCTCTTGGGCACACCTTCACAGCTTCTAGAAAGTATCCAAACGCAGCCTGAATCTAAATGAAGAAAATCATCGCTCTGTGGCCCTTAACGCTTCGACTGAGGGTAGGAATGGGGTTTGAGCCCCTAAATAACAATAACTTACCGTCGGGGTGGGATCGTGGTAGACCCATATAGGCAGAGAGAGTAAGCATGTTCCGTGTTGTCAACGTTGTTAATAAGGAGACAGAAGGGAGCCATTACCCCATTCCCAGCTTTTCAATTGCCCACATCAAATTTGGTGGTCAGTGGGTTTACAGGTCTTGAAAACCTATTTGTTTCACAATGTATGCTCAGAGAAGACAGGAAAACCTATTTGAATCCCCCACGGACTTACCTTAGAATGTTTTCCCCTTACTTTTATGAAGGGCATTTGACTTAAAAGTCATCCTTTAATAATACTTTTGTGATGCCCCAGTGTTAGGTTATTTTAGTTTGACAGTGTCAACAAAGATTGTGCCACGGGCATGTTTTCTCTTTCGCCGTGTGTCAACAAGATGTCAAAATGGCAAATAACATGGTTATAGCTCTATTTCCTTTAGTGTATACTTAGTCTTAATATAGAAATGGCGTTTGGGATGGGTCTGGTTTCATAAATCACTCTTAATATTCTGTATCATGTTAGCAAACATATGAATGGGGATTTTGAGTGCAACCGGAACTTTCTTTGTAGTAGTTTACATTCTGATCGCTGTTTGGTCAATATTTGTATTCATCTATAGGTGCATTAAAAACACTCTATTCAACGCCAAGTCGAATACACTTACTCAATGTTAAGCCTCTGCAGTTTTTTATCAGGAGTTGGATAAAAGCTGTTCGAATCTCACTCTCTGCATACTAAATATGAATATATATAAGCTCCTCCATATCGTTTTCACGACAGCGAGGACAACCTGGAAGACGTTTTCTCCCAACAAACGTGGATCCACAAACGTTGCAGATGGCCATAATGGCGAGAAGAACGAGCAAATGGGAAAGCGTCAGCATTGAAAAAATTCCAGGTGAGAACTGAGTTCTACCTGCTAGCACGCGCAGGTGCCGGTAGTAGGATAGTGAAATGATGGCAGGTAGCGCCCCAGTATTATTAGAGCGTGCTTGCACGCCTATATACATCATCTAGAGCTTAGAGTCAGGGTTAGAGTGGTCACATTGAACTTTCAGTGTGCTTCCAGAAAACTCTCCCTTTACTATCTGCACGCTGTTCCCTGTGATAGTGAGAACACAGCAGGGAGCCAGTGTCTCAGGGTCTTAGAAGTGTGCCCAGCTGACCATGACCAATCACTCAAGACTGAAATACCTCATTGACCCACTGTTTTTGATATGTTTTTATCCTAGACTCAGGCAGTTAGAGATAATGGTAAGTTGACTGGGTGCAAGTGGGTTGTAGAAAACTATCCATAGGCTAAATCTAACTCAGACCTTTTATTTGTTATACGTTTATAATTGCACGCTCATTCATCTATGATGAACTTACTTTTTGCTCCTAGTATGTAAATACATTGGGTTTGTATTTCTTACATCCGTCCTTATATCATCGGGCCTCTTTTCCGAGCTAACTTTAGAGAGGTGCTTGTTTTCGCTTTGAAGTTTACCACCATATAAACTGACACGTGACTTCGCTAGACAATGTGGTTATATGGAAATGTGACATAATTGAATTATTCTCTTTCATAAAAGAATGCAATTTTGTTTGATGGAAATGCTAGGAATGGGAACTTAGAAATGCTGTCTGTATAAAACCAGAGTCGTTCAGTCTCTGTCAAAAACATCCAGCAATCATTGGGATTTGATGGGAATTGTCAAGACGGGCTTTTGACCATTCCTGGAGTTATTTTTAGATACTTGATTGTCGATATGACTTGAAAGGGATGACATCTATAAATTCTCATCAATGCGTCAATTCTTTATTTAAAATGAGTAAAGATCAGTTGTTGTTTCATGATTTAGATTCTGAATAGTTCGTGATTGAATCAATATACTTCATGGTGCCCATAATACAAAGTTACAAGTCAGGCTTCATAGGGCTTGGCTAAATAGATACAATTGATGAAAGGTTACGTATGGGTTCACGTTTAATTATATTATGTCGCGCAGGGTTTCAATGAAAAGAACTCCTGGGTAAAATACAGCGCAGGCAATAACACAGCGAAGCCAGTTAGTCTTCCTAAACTGGCGTCCATACTGTATTTACACCTTTGATGTGAACATTGGAACAACATATGTGTATACCGAACATTTATCGTGTCTGGTTAGGCTGATGTAATGTGTATACTTTGTTACTTTGTGACCCCACCAGTTGCAACCTGCGGTGGAAGATTGTACACAGGTATGTAAAAACCGTTGTGTGATGAAAAAAAAACACCACCACAAAAACTCGTGCCCGACCGAGCCAGATCGGCAGAGAATAACTACACAGCCTTGTTCTATATGAGTCTACTCGACTACCCAAGTCATGAAATATTGCGATATATATTGGATACGTACGGATGACACAACAATGATATGGGATTTGAAAGGTGATAAAGAACACCCCCATTTATTAAGTAGTGAAAAGAAAAAAGAAAAAATTAAAAAGAATTAATCTACCAAAGCTGTTTGTGGTACAATGGCTTTGGCGGGAATGAAGTCCGAGAAGGCGGAAGTGAGGTAGGAAGGCGTGAAACACAGGCGCCCCCTGGTGTGATACCTTGGTACAAATATAAGACTGTAAACCTATCGGGCTACAGTGCCCATATTGGATACGTACGGATGACACAACAATGATATGGGATTTGAAAGGTGATAAAGAACACCCCAAGTCCAAAGAAATTAACATATCTTATCTAGTTCTTTTGATACATAAAAATCCTTATCAACTTTGTTATCCATCGTATCTGACAAGTATAAGAGTACACTCAGAGACTTCCAGTCTCCAATACGTTGAATTTCGTGTAGAGGAATTCCAATTGAGGCTAGAAAAGATGCCCCACTCCTCCTAAGGCTATGTGGAGTATATTTTCCCTTGAGACCAGCCTTGGCACATTCAAACTTAAACCTTTTTAGAAACCAAAAAGAATTAATCTACCAAAGCTGTTTGTGGTACAATGGCTTTGGCGGGAATGAAGTCCGAGAAGGCGGAAGTGAGGTAGGAAGGCGTGAAACACAGGCGCCCCCTGGTGTGATACCTTGGTACAAATATAAGACTGTAAACCTATCGGGCTACAGTGCCCATAAAAGACTAAGACACCAGCTGACGTTCATATTGAGCTATGCCGTCTCTGCAATCAACTCTGGGGAGAATAGAGAAAAACCCATACTTTCTCTGCTAGTTCCACTAAAGTGAGATTGTATACGACAATGGTGTCATTGGGAATTATACTAGAATCCATGAATAAATGGATTTATCATTATAAAGTGGGTTTAGTCCAAATCAATGGCGGAAGTTAAATGTGCAGTCCAAATGTAAAGATTTACACAATATTAACTGGGTTCCGGTAAAAGAGGGCGTATCCTCTGAGTAGGTAACACGTACTAATATCCGAGCGTTAGTGAAGAAATTGCATAGAGATAACGTTACTAAGTTATTGTACCCCTCTAATCGCAATGGCTACGAACTCGACGTATGAGCCGTCGATCTTTTATGTAAAGTAGTTCCTAAAGTGCCCTTGAGGTGTTAGCTTTTATCCGTATTCTCCTAGGAGATTACGACTATCCGTAACCTCCGGGGAAGTGACCCTTAGACTTTATAAGTTTATAATGACATGCTCGTACTAGGTGCACAGAAATACAGCATTATCAACTCCTCCTGATACCTAATTGTAATATACAAAATGTATAAAGCTCAGTCTTTATCTTGGCCTGGTATAGACATCCATAGGCTTAACGTTAGGAACACGTTCTCCACGGGTTTTGAGCACGGTAACTCATACTCTACAGGTGATAAACAGGTAAATATTTCTAGGCTAATATAAAATCAGAAACATATTCGTGCTTGGTCTGAGTCCCTGTTCACCATCTCGTTTGGAGTGCTTCAAAATATTCACTTGGCTATCGCTACTTTCATATTAATGCACACTCCAAACTCGATGGCGAACGAGGACACAGACCAAACACTCATCCATTTCTTTCTATTGCAGAAAGAGGGTGTAATACATGCAGTAAATCAAACCTTTGTCAAGAATAAATACAACAACCGACAGATACTACCGCAGCTGCATAATCTGATGATATTTTGTAATCTCGGAAGCGAGCCAGTTTTCTTTTATTTTGTTAACAGCTTGATCCAGGCTTAATCTTTTAAGTGAATCTTTGAACAAATGTCACAAGCATTTTCATGGTAGCCTTAGTTAATCCAGAAACAAACATCTTATGTATTCAGGAGCCAGTGGCGAAGCTCAACAAAATAACACCCATTGGCCACGCCGTGTCCAGTGCTTGAATACATAACAGTGCCAATATAGCATATAATATGCGGTCCATGTTGTATCAGGCCGTCCGTCGTAGTGCCACATGTGCGCCATGATTTACTAAACCCCAGTGAGTTGTTGATATCAACAGTCCATAGTGTCAGCGGAATAACATCTACATATGGCGTGATGAATAAAGCAACCGGGTGAGCACCCGGAACGGACCTAGTGCCCGTCCTTACAACTGCCCCCTGCATCATATCGACCAGAGGCAAATCCCTAAACATAGTTCACCGATTGATACCTCTGTGTATTCCTCAGATTTAGGGAAATGCCCAACTGGTTTGAGGCAAGCTGAAAGCCTGGCAGATTACCGTCGGCTTTATATGTGATAATCCTGTGTTTCCTGTGATGTAGCCCCGTCGTTGGCAGCTTTGATAATCTATCCTTAGACGTCTATATCTGATCCCAGGAACTCTGCACTACGCAAAAGGCCAGCCCAGGACACATATCCTTTGAAGGGGTAGTTAGGAAATACATGGGTTTCCTAGATGGGTCCGAGGAGCATTAGGCTTTGGAAGGTTGAGATGGTGGCGATAGGTCGTGTACTAGTGTGGCGGTGTCTAGAGAGCGCCTCCCCTCGCATAGTCTTTAAAGTAGGATGAACTTACCCCAGGATTGGACGAGTATCTTTGTGATCTCGTGAATAATCCATGAAAGGGAGGGTCTGTAATGTAGTATTTCCTCGCCCTCAGCACCTCCATCCCTTGTCCGTAGTCTCAAGTTAGTCTGACTTGCCATTCGTCATTTTTAATGAATTTGGCGGCAGCATATCGCATCACGATTCAATTATTTAAACAGATCTCTCGGGCGTTCTCTTGACATTAAGCCTGGCCTGCCCCGTTTCTCTCAGGCTCCTTAAAGGTATCCCTGTTCCAATCTGCCCACCACCTGCACCTTCCCCATGAATACTGTAGTTTAAATTCAAAATTGGCTCCGGCAGTTTTCAGATACAACAGTTCAAGAAAGTACCCTGAGAGCTTTCGTGAGTAGTAAATAGAAATAGAGATGTTTCTCGGAAAGAAGCGGGGAAGGCTATTAAGACTTAATAGAGTCAGGGACAGAGCATGAGGAAAAAGATGTAGGAGATAGAAGGCAGACGTAAGAATTAAGGCGGTTGCAACTTGGCCTTGAAATAGATACGGTCGACACTTAGAGAGGAGCTGAGCAAAAGTGCATAACTATTAAACGGGTCTGAGACTAATTTATGCAGTTATTTATTAGGGGCAGGGCAGAAAGGTACCCATTTCCTTTATTCCAGAATTTTTCCTGCACATTTTTTGTCACTGAAATTGGAACTGAGTACGTGTTTCCTTATTCCATGTATAATCGAAATGATAAACCTGGAGGTGATACTCCTTTGAAAATATGACTAAGGTGGACAGTTTTATATTGAAGGATTGGAGGTTATTTCTAAATTTTCCCTGATTTCGCATACATAAAGTTGTGGAAATCAGGAAATTCATTTTTTAAAGGAAAATCATTATTTGGACCACTTTATCAAAGTGCCTTTATTTATGCAGCTCCTCATTTGTAGATTGAAGCTGGGGAATTCAGTTTGTGTACATGAGATTTATAAAGGTTATCCAAATAACAAACGAGGAACTGCTCGATCAGTTTGAAATGTTTCATAAATCTACATGTATAAGAGTTTGTTTCTAGTGACTTGCCCTTTTCCAATCTTCATATTCTGAGTTCTTTTCATTTTGACAACATACTTCATCTCGAGGAGATATCATTATGCTAACTCCTAATATAATGAGTGGCATACTCAGCACTCTACTCAGAGCGATAATCAGTGTCAAATTCTGTACTGCTGTCAGTACTGTAGTTAGTCCCATGGTAACTTATATAGATACTAAACCGTGTCAAAGTCAGTGACTGCCATTTGCGACTGGCCGAATATTCGCCAATGATCTGCCATCGGGAACCACCGATTGATTTATAGGGTATACTGACACCAGATTGGTGAATGGAAACAGACATGTATAGAAGCGTTCAGGTATTAATTGTGCATATATAATGCAATAAGACTGCCTCCGTCTGTGGTGTGAAATCACAGGTGATAGTCATTGAGTTTGGGGGACTATTCCTTCGGTATGGACCTGTCAAACGCAGCTGAAAAATGGCATACGCAGTACCTACACCGATTTATAGATACCAACGTGCAGGCGTTGGCCACCACCAACCGACTTTTAGGAGAACTCAATTAATCGGTGACGTTTTCGTCGGCCAGGGTAAAATGGCTTTAAGAGAGAATCTTTACATAGTAGTCATTACCCCTAACCCTGATGAACGAAGAGTGAAGCCGGAGTGGGCTAATAAAATTTTATTAATTTTATGAGTTCTTATTGATATGAATAAGAGTAATACAATATTACGATGAATATTAATAATAATAATGAACATAGATAATTGACAAAGATATATGGTATGTCAATTATAATGAGAATAACATAATAAGTATAGTTATTATGGGTTATTATATAAGGTGTAATAATGTAATAATAATAAAATAGCCCTACGAGTGAAGTGAGTAGTATAGAAAAGGTGAGGGTGGGTGGGTAGAAAAATGTACGTCTGTACGGTAGGAGTGCAGAGCGAAGTGTGAGACTGAGCTTAGTGCACCGCTCACGCAGGTCGGCTCGCGGTGCATGGTGATAGCGACAGGTGGCGCATGGGGAGCGCTGAGTGGGGGAGATGCGTCACCAGGGGGGGCAATGACCACCCCTGACCAAAGGCCATGAGTAACCCATTACCCCTAACCCTGATGAACGAAGAGTGAAGCCGGAGTGGGCTGATAAAATTTTATTAATTTTATGAGTTCTTATTGATATGAATAAGAGTAATACAATATTATGATGAATATTAATAATAAGAATGAACATAGATAATTGACAAAGATATATGGTATGTCAATTATAATGAGAATAACATAATAAGTATAGTTATTATGGGTTATTACATAAGGTGTAATAACGTAATAATAATAAAATAGACAAGGAGCCATTAGAAGAGGGAGAGGTGGGTGGGAAAGTAAGAGAGAGACTAATTGTGAGAAAGAGACTGAATTAGAGACTTATTGACATTCACAGATTTTGAGTCTTTGATATAAGAACGATGTGAGTCCGATCTCCAACCGCCATAACGTTGAATGTCAAGTTCTGGCATACCAGCCTGGTATGCCTGTGTGGCGGCAGCCTTACAGAGGCTATGTAGGGTATATGACCTTGGGGGCTGGCCCGCTACCACGAGTAACGCCTCCCATTCCTTGGAGAGGACCCTTGAGATGAGGGTGGATCCATCCGACATCACTAGGAATGGATCTCGGGGGGAGCCCATAGGGACTGCCCATATCATCTGGCGCACGCCGTGCACTGGGCAGTACCTCTTGTCCTCCGCCGGCTGGAGGGACATGACTTTTTGTTCACCAACCTTCTGGAGGTTTTTCCCTGCTTTTATGATGACTGTCACTTGAAATGCCAAGCTGGTCACGTCTCCATGTGAGAGGTGGCGATAGGGGTCGTACACACGTGACGAGGGCGGGGCGACCTCGCTCTGCCTCAGGGCCGCGTAGTAGACGATCAGTAGTGCGGCCCTCACCGTGAGTTGGAGGGCCGTATCCCCGAGGGCCGACAGAATCCATTGGAACACTACCATTGGCATGGGAGGCTTCACGTTTGGGACTTAGTCCTTGTTTCTTTTCATTCCCTCGAGGGCGCGCCTCACCCAGAAGTCCTCGGTCGGCGCCACGTCCCCTCCCTCGAGAAGCTTGCTGATGAATGCCCAAGCCGGGCGGATACATTTCGCCACGTGCAAGACCTTCCCGAGGACCGACTGGAGCTGTCTCTTGGTCAGGGATCTTTTCTTTGCTACGGCCGCCACATGTGCCCGGACGTCTTGAAGCTTGGCCGGGGGTATCGACAGTGTCATGCTGCGGGCATAGATGTCAATGCCCAGCCACGTTACCGTCTGACTAGGTGCCTGCGCCTTGTCCTGTGCCTCAGGGAGGCCCAATTCAGCGAATAGGGCGCGGGCCGTAGTAAAATCATGCTCAGCCGGAGCCTCGTCTCTTGAGAGGATAATGAGGTTGTCCAGATACATGGCGGCCGTGATGCCTTTCGTCTCCAAGATCTCTACAATGGTATCGGCCACGCACTGCATGTGATACGAGAAGGTGCGGGCACCAAACGGCATAGCCGTATCACAGAAGTGCCTGCCCTCCGACATGAAGCATTACAGAGGCCAATCCAGCGGATCACAGCGAAAGTTCTTGTAGGCACGCGCCACATCAACAGAGGACATAAATGAGGCATTACCTGCGGAGACGAGTTTTCTGACAAAGCCGTCGACCGTGGGGAGCCCGTGCTCTCGTTCAAGCCCGTAGACCGAGTTTTTGATCACGAACGAGTTAACACTGTGCTCCTTCGGGAAAGTCATATCCGTTATAACTCAGCGAGACTCGCTCGCCCGCTCCTCCCATGTCATCAGGGGTGACACGTGACACCAGGGGGTGAAAGGAGGGTCCTCAAAGGGTCCCAACATGTTGGAGAAGGTCTTCTCCTTATCGATGAATCTTTGTACCTGCTCCGGATAGCTCGTGGCGCTAGGGTGATTTGGGATGCCTCAGTTATTGCTGGCCGGCCCGAGGTAGCCGAGGGGAAAACCGTAGCGAATGAACCCCAGGAGCTCCTCCTTGCCCGGCATCCCCGAGAGGTATCCTTGCCACGCCTCCAGGCGCAGGTCTGAGGAGAGTTGTATCCGGGCGCCCAGGGCGTTGGGCAGCCCTGTGTCCCTCATGGCACGGTATATCGTGCGGTGTTCGTTGGGCCCCACGGCTGTGAGGTCCGGCCACTCCCTCTGTCGGTGTTCCACGAAGGCCCCCGGGTCCGTCCGGAGTCCGGGCAGTCGTTTTCCGGTTTCGCACGTGCGTCTAATAGCGTCAAAATCCGGAGTGTTTAATCCGGTGTGGACTAGCGCCTCCGTCGGCGCGGTAACACTAACACTGTCCACCCCAGGAGTGCCGTCGTACGAGTTGGCCACGCTGCAGGAGAGAGCGGGGGCCCGTGCCTCCTGGGGCGTGGCACCTTTGTTGATGTTTTGGTCCCCCCGTCCACATGTTGGGGGGTTCACTTGATCGATGACGTCACGTGCAGGCGGCGGCTCGGGCACATCAAAGCCGGAGCCGCCGGGAGCCGGGGTATCCCTGTCTCGCGCCTCGCTCAGTCGTGGGGCGCGTCCGGCCCGTTTTTTTAACCCTGCAGCCGTGGACGGAGTGCCCGCACTGCCTGCCGACTGAATCGCAGAACTACAGATGTGCAACCACCGGATGCCCCCCTCCTCGTGGCAGTTGCGGTGGTGGCCCCCCTTCTTGGTGTTATAGTCCCTGCAGGGGGCCTTCCGTCCACGTGAGCGTCCGGTGTCGGCTTTCTGCTGCGTATGTGCTGTGGCCGTCATGGCGAGCCGTACCCGTTCCTCCTGGATACGCCCGTAGTCCGCCCAGTACAGACGGCCAGACTCAATCTGGTAGAATACATAACTTGACCACCGCTGAACCGCGGCCCACGGCCGTGCCTGGGCGTCGACGGAGACCTGCTGGAGGTGGCGGAACATGTGCTCTCGATCCTCGGGGCACACAGCACGGTCGTCTCCCAGCAGGGACAGAAAACAACTAATATACTCCAGGGGCTCGAGGGCGGACCATAGCTCGAGCTTCTGGTGGAGTGTATAGACCCCATCACGATCAATAAACATGTACGGTTTTGCAGTTAATCTAAGGGTGCTGAGGTCAGATAGCAATGACTGCTTACCCATGGTCTCCTTCTCAAACTCGCGTTGGAGTAATCATCTGGCGCATAGTTGTCCCGTAGTTGACGCGGTGCAGGGAGAGCATGTTCCGCCTGTTCGCGTGCCCAGTCCCTGGTCCTGGATGTTGCCGACGCCCGTGAGCCGGTCGCCCTGGATGCCGGCCGAGAAATCTGCATGATGGCGTCCATCATCCCGTCCATCTTGTCCGACATCTTGCTGAAACCGGTCTCCAGAGCCGTAATCCGCGACGACCGCACGCTGGTCCCCTGCTGGGATACGGAATCCACGTGGTCATCGGATTGTTGCGGCTGGCGAACGGTTACCTCCGAGTCCGTGGAGTCCTCCGCCCGTGAGGTCGAAGCCTCGGCCTGGGCGGCGGTGGCACTTCGCGTAGTTGGCCCACTCATCCTTCTATATATGATTCTCCTAAACCAGAAACTATACTCTCCCTTTGTACACGGTCACCGATATTTGGGGAATACGGAGACCAGAGGTACGTAGAGGGAGAAGCCAAAGAACTGGAGAGTAGGAGTGCAGAGCGAAGTGTGAGACTGAGCTGAGTGCACCGCTCACGCAGGTCGGCTCGCGGTGCATGGTGATAGCGACAGGTGGCGCATGGGAAGCGCTGAGTGGGGGAGATGTGTCACCAGGGGGGGGGCAATGACCACCCCTGACCAAAGGCCATGAGTAACCCATTGTCGTAGTATCAGACAAACTATTGTCTGTTACTAACAATATATGGTAGCCACCATTGCCATGGATATCTAGCATGTGATCTAATATGGGCTCACCTACGCTAGTAGTATATTTGGGTGATAATTGGAAGTATTTATTTGGATTTCTACTCGCATTGCTGTAGATCAGGGACCTGTTTCACTAGCCTTGTGACATGTCTGTGACACCATACAGACATTGGGGTTGTCTAGTTTCGTGACAACACAAGTAGCTGCCCGTAGGAAAAGACAGACCCAAAACATAAGAATTAGACAAATCTACACATCATGGACCTGTTTCACTAGTTTCGTGACAAAAGTGTTAGACAGACATGAAAAGCGGTACCAACAGTGCAAGTAAGAACGAACAAAACGAAGTCTAATGTCTAGTTCTTATGAAACCGGACACACCATCTAGATGCCATCTAGACATGTCACGAAACTAGTGAAACAGGTCCCTGGTGGGGATTTCATTCGATTCAGACATCTAAAATCGGCGGTATTCAATGCCGATTATGCTATCACATTTCTGACAGAAGAATATCAGCACATTTACAATGATGAATTAGGGATAAAAGAGACTGGGCAGCCCCACCCAAGCTGATTTTTATGATTTGGGTGGGAAGGGTCTCCCTATAATCCAATCCCATAAATAATTTAAATGGAAAAAATTGAATCAATGATATTGCTTTGTCATTGTCATTGCCATAGTAGCTACAGTAGTCAGTGTTGTTATTGGTGGCATAGTTATTGTCGAAGTCACTACTGAAGTCAAATCTGTGGTCGCTACTGAAGTCCATTTCCATTGGCTGATAATTGTACACCGATCTGCAGTAAAGAATCATCAATGAAAGATCGGTGAATTGAAACAGCCGGGCATTTGATGTGGTGAATGACTAATTTGGAGAAAATTATGCAATAACACAACCACCCACCAAATAAGTCGAGCCTACAGCCGGAGACACACCAAGCGAGATAGGCAGCGATTTCCGGAATCGCCAACACAAAATCGCATGAGCTATTATTTTATATTTCACCTGATTATTGCATCAGAGATGCTAAATTATTGGTGGGAGATAATACTATGATATAATACATACACGCAAATATTTGCTGTCGATTCTGGAGATGGCTGCCGTTACTCGCTTGGTGTGTCCCCGGCATTAAAGTATTCCCATCAGTACGCACATGTGAAATGCATTGAAAACGTAATATGCACACTCACAGATTATGTGTCACCAACGTAGATTCCGTGACCACCACCTTTAAGGGTCTCCCAAAAAACTGATGCCATTTTCGTCAGCCAATGGAAATGAGCTTTTAAAATGAGTGTTATATGAAGAGTGTTTATCAGTATAGTAGTTTTATAAATATCATAGCACTTGAGGTCAGGCACGTAGTCTCTGACTTAGTAAAAAGGGAGAATCAATGACGTAGTTTATATAGACAATAATCGATAGTTTTGTGGACAGGCGGCCGTAAACCACGAGAGGTTGACGCGTAGTAATACACGAGCGCTAGCGAGTGTATTACGACGTCAACCTCGAGTGGTTTACAGAGCTGCCTGTCCACATAACCATCGTTTGTTGTATTTATTATCCATCTTTTCGTATGAATTAAACCCATTAATTACCATATAAACGGGTATAACAACAGGGACTATTTCTTTGCTCTACAGTTCAAAGGGGATATTTTCCCCGTATACCATGGTTTTGAGGCTGTATACCACAGGTTTGAATCCGTATACCACAGTTATGGTATCTGACAGGTGTTATACAATGGGTCGTGGTTTACTGAATCCCAATGCATTTTCAATGGAGTCTTTGTATACGATGGATAATAAATCGTAGTCAAACTCAGGCCGTGGTATAGTCAGTGCTGTCCTCACTCTCCTAATCACTGCTGTAGTCTGTGTCATGTTCACGGTCAATCACAGCCCAGACACAGGATGAAGGCTGGCACATAGTTTCGTTCGCTGATCCTCTAACCGACCCACAAAGGTAGGGCTAGCTGCCTGAGGACATCCCCACCCCCTCCATGTGACCACTCCTAAACACTGTCTTACAATCTCACTGCCCTCGGGGAATCTCACATTCTGGTCTGGTTTCCTCTCTGACCAGGTTTCTAAGCGTGTTTGGATGTGCCTGAGGCTAGAGAGGCCGAGCTTTGTTCTGTCCACAGTGCCACCACGCCGGGTCTTAAGGCTCCCACTTAACGCTTAATTCGCTCTTCTGTGACCGGGAATTAATGAGGTGAGGTGTGGACGGTACGGCGCCTACCTTCACAGGCTAGAGCATCCTTCTGCTCCCTGCCTTCTCTCTTCATTGCCCCTTCACAAACCACCTCTGAACTATCTAGCTCTATCTGGAAACACGTAACCAGGCATGCCTTGGTATCTTGTCTTCTGTATCTCACCTGGAGCTATCGCAGTTGATACAGTTCAGAAGAATTCACTGCTGCATACTGTGTACATACTCAGCTGAGGGGGTGATATATATACACAATATTGACTTGTTTCAGATACAAGCGGCCGTATGCTCCGAGGAGTTGATGCGTAGCAATATCCGAGCATATGCGAGGATATTGCGCAGAGTTAACTCCGAGGAGCATACAACCGCTTTTATCTGAAACCAGTCTATATTGTATTTATTACCCACCTTTTCTGGACAGTAGCATGTCCATATCAGTTCGTTTTAGTTATGCACTATTTTTCCGTACGCACTATTTTTCCGTATGCGCCACCCGGAGCATACAACATATCCGTATGCGCCGGGTCTGTCCATACAAACTGCCTATGTGTTTTCTATGGACAGTTTGTATTAGGTGGATAATAAAACCTGTTATCGCATTCTATAATTAGACATAGCTAATCTAATCGTGCTTATCCACATTGTTGAAAGCTCCTTCTCTGTTCATTGTCAGCAGATTGTGGTTTCCATATTTCTTAGAGGTCTTCTTCTTCTTCTTCTTCTTCTTCTTTGAATTTACTGCCATCCGTAGCAGCTACTTGACATCCAAACCTTTCTGGGCCATGGCAGAAATGGTAGACCAACAAAGGCTAGTAATGAGCCTGCCAGGGTTAGGAACTGTTCAAAATGTCCCCAAATCTAAGATAATGTACTCGGGGACATTATGAAGACAATGTAGGGTGGCCTGTCTACTTAAATACTATTGTGTTAGTGATCTAATCGAAATGGTTTTTCTTTCTTTTACTTTTGAACAATGCCTCATGTCATAGACTTGGTTTTACATCATGCTTATGGGACATTTATATGTCCAATTCCCATCTATCCTTTGTTATATCACTGTAAATACGTTTCTTGAACATCTACCGTGAAAGTATCCCTATCCGTCCTCTATATCCAGTGACGTTTAAAATGTGCGTAATTCTCCATATTACCCTAGCCTCTTGTTCTATTTTTCTAAGTAAAAATCGTTATCATCAATTATCATTCAATAATTCAATAATTTTGATTAGACAGTATTGTATGTAATAACATGATATAGTTCTAATAATAAATCTTATGAGCATCCAATACGTTATCTTGGACCAAAAGCACTCCCTTTGGGATGTTGAGTGGGATTATCAATAATATTATCAAGCCGATCCCTTTTTGCATACAAATCTATTGAATAAGGAGGAAAACAATCTCCTTTCTACTCCCTCTCCAAACAGAGCTCTGTTGACACGCAGTGCTAATTTGCAGAATGAGGCCAATGGATTCAGTTGTGCTCAAACAAAAATAGATCCATTTGCTCTATAAAAATAGGGTTCAATTGCATGCCATATATATGGTCAGGAAAAAGTGAGCTCTAATTGGAACAAGTGGGAAACAATTGATTAGGCCGAGTGATGCATACACTTCCTGTTCCGCTGAATATCGGGCGGGTGGTCGCTATTGAGATGGATGTGTTGACATCGGGCAGCAGCCGCAGGGACGTTCAAGATTCCCATTAAAACCTCCATTTGATTAATAAACCGATGACAGATTGACAAAAACACTGGCACCATCTTCACGTGAGACAAATGGCGAAGAGGTTTCTGGTTATTAAAGGCCGTAGGTCCAGATTAGAAGGAACAGCAAAGATAAAGAGCGCCTTTTTTCTAATTTCATTTTGAAGGGCTCTGCACTACCGGCATCGAAGGCCTGTAGTAAATATTAGATAGCTGTTTTATTTTCTTACTTTCTTTCCCCTTTAAGAATCGGAAGTGGAATTGATTTTCTCAGTAATGCCTTTTCGGTCGGTACCTCCTCCATGCACTAAGTTAAATTGCAACAAGGACATGGCAAAGCTACATCACCATAACATTAATTTACGCCAACAGTTGGACCTCCCCCTCCCTTTCCCCCAACTACTATCGCCAAGAAACCCTCGCAGCTATCCCTTGTAGTTCTGATTACAACTTTATTTAGGCACAGATGCCTGTCTGACAAAGACCCTATTTGCATAATCGCATGCTGTAAAAGCAAATAATGCATCATGCAATGAGTAATTCGTGCATGCACAGAACATTCATGGCGCATGAGTAAACACTGCAGCTGAGAATACTGTCACTAAAACTCCAAGACACAGCCCCACTGTACCACTAACCCTCCGTTACAGTACACATAGATTGGCCGGCACAACTGTCTCCACTCTGTTCCGACTAAAAGGTTGGTGAATTTCACTCTGTGACATCAATCTCGACCCAGGTAATTTTGTTCTTTATGGTGCCCGAAAACAGAAACACTAACTAAGGTTTATTCATAGCTAAGTATATCTAGAGACGAAGATATACTTTTGTAGCCAATTTAAGAGAATGAGGGCCATAATAGGGGCTTCAAGAGTATGGGTTGAAACACAGTGGATTATGGCCTGAATGCAGACTTGCTCTAGTCTTCGATGATAAACATTCATCGATTAATTATACTAAATCCAGGATGAAAATTATTACAATATGTACCATTCTCCTTGCAGCCCCACGTCAAGTAGCTGATGTTAAGTGTAGGGCTAGTAAGCAGATTTTTCGTGGTGGGAATCTCATCTGGCTGTGTATCTATGATTGTGGGTGAGGGCAGTCACAGTTTGTACTCCATCAAGGCTAACGTGCAGTTGGCGTTTGCTCTGCACTTCGCGAAAACCACCAGTTTATTCATGTATATATATAGTCCATCGCGTAAGTGCATGTATCAGCTGTATATTGACACGTTTCCTCTTCTATACGTCAGCGTAATGGCTGTATTTGCCGCAAAGCGTATATGAAGAGAAATATTGTGTGCGGGACATGTATACGTGGATAGTATACATTGTACACGTCTATAGATGAGGCGAATACACAACGGAAAATTGGACTACCTTGTATGCACAAAAGCATACCTATATACGCCAGTTGTAAATAGTAAAACCCCTCTTCTGGGACACCTCGCTTAAGGGGACAACCCGCTTAAGGGCACAGTTTGCTACGAACAGAAATTCTTTTTTAGTTTATTTCAACCCCGCTTAAGGGGTCACCACACTTCAGAGGACATTTTTCTCGGAGCGGAGGGTGACCCCTTAAGCGGGGTTTTACTTGTAAACTGGTGGTTTTGGCATAGTGCTGGTAGCCAGTTACTTCACAGTCTGAACACCGGCGGGCCCCATACGTCGGCATATTACTCGAGTAACATATGGAACCTACCCCTGCCAAAGTGCAATACATTTTCATTGAATCAAGCTAAGAATAATTGAATTTGTCATGTAATGTTTTGTGAATTGATGCCTCAGACAACATTGTATGCACGTTATGATCTTATGATATACACATAGTTTTGATACCACACTCGCATTTGATACCCATAGCTTAGGTCTCATTGATACCACAGATCGTGGCAGGTGAAAATGCAACTTCTCAATTGCTGCGTATTGGCACTGAAAATAATAAGAACTACGTTCCTTTCAAGGCCCTCATTCAACGAGCATTCTCGCTGAAAGCCCAGCAGATCAGTGTTGCAATCAGGGAAAGTTTATGGGGCCGCGGGGAGGGGGAATATTAGGAGGGTGGGGGTTACAAATGAATGTACGCACACTACAGAGATGGTAAGTAGTAGATGCAAATAGCAATTGCGCTCAGGCTTTAATGGAAGTTGCAGTCGGGTGAAATGCACGCCAGATGTTCGTGTCAGTAGGGACATGCCATTATAGATGAACATTATCACAGCGCCGGCGGGGTGCTGGTATGCCTCTTGATAAAATGGCCATGGAATAAATAAATAGAAATGACACGCACGGCAGTTTACGGATGAACAGAAACATAGCTTCTGGAGTCAAGATATGTGGGGAACCCGTGGTGGGAAAGAACCTGGCTCTGTGCTAAAAAAAACACTAGTTCCCGGCAGGTTTCTTTTTCTAAATTTGGAGAATGCGGTTGATAGGTGGTACATAGGAAATGTGGTTTGTAGGTGGTACACGTTACATATGAATCCTAAGAAATATAAATGCACTATTTTCCTATGTTTCTTGTAGTCTAAGAAGTCCTTCTCTCAATAAAAGACGTAATTCTCCTTGGGCTATTCAACATTAAAATTATTTTTCATATGAAATTTTGATGAAGGAGCCGTTCAGTATCGTGCTCCTATTTTGAATAGTACGGTGATTGCTGTGGACATGTCACCCTTCGTCTCAACTGCACTGTGAATGGCAATGTGAATCTCCATGTATCACTACATCCTACATATATTGGAAATAGTAATATGGCATCCATTGACAAGGCACACTAAGAGAAAACAAGGTTACTGATCACGTAGGGATGGCTGTTTGGGTTCTTTTGTAATATGAAATACATCCCGACGCTGATGAATGACATCCTACAGTCTCAGTCACTACCTTTCCGTATCATCATATACCTAAAACTTATGAGAAAGTGTCATTTTATTCACGTAATATGTCATAGATTCAAGCTTATTCGCTATGGGCACAGTGCACCCAGCATTATTTATACTGCATCCTAAGCAGCAGGTTCTATCCTACCCCTAATAAAATACTCCATAGGCTTAACATTGGCCGACTGTATTCTGGCGAGCGTGAAGTAAAGTGTCATTTATTGCACGCAGGTAACAAATGAATTATTGGAGACTGGGTAGGATAAATACTAAACTGAACTCGAGTTAGTGCTGTTAGTGTTTATTGCACTCTGGCCGGGTCTACTTCTCCCTACGCTCAGCGAACGCCTCGCGCAGTAATTCGCGACCTGCCCATCGTGCAAAAACACTAACACTACCAACTCTCGTTCATTTACTACTAAGTATTTCATAGACGTTCATCCCGCATGTGCTGTTAGCGTAAAGCACACTTTCTATGAAAGAGATACCATCTAACCTGCGGAGAAATAGGCAGCTTTTGAGTATAATGTATGGGAGGTCAAAGGAGACTAGCAATGTTGATGGGAAGATTAGAGGGACCAGGAGCGATGAGAAAGTTAGACTGAGGGTGCACCGTTTCAAATCGAACTGCTATAAGAGGAGCAGGGAAATCAATCTGCAGAACACCCTGAGTGCTGATACTTAGAAAGCCCAGATCAAGTTGGCTTACAAGAAAGCCATGACTGGAGAACAGTAACTGATCGCAACTGGATCTTGGCAACTATTGTTTCTTAATATGTTTTACTGAGTCCAATTTGCTTTCAAACTCGCTGCCAACTTATCATTTTATCATTGCACTGCCCCCTGACATACCCTTCTAGGTTGCCAGTCTCGGTTGTAGTTTATCAACATGTTCAAGGAAGAACTGTATTTCATATAGAATGAATAAAGCATGAGTAGAGGCATTTCGGACATTATGGCGTGAAAATTAAAACCCATGTCATTTAATACAGTGATCTCTAAGTATTGTAGAGCACATATCTGACTAAGAATCCGGGGGTCACCGTGCTAAATTTTGATTTATAAATAGATCAATATTATGATAATTTTATATTAGTCACATACCAGCAGTCGCTGAAGCGATCACGTCGATATTCTATTTTAAAAACCATAGGTTACCATCTTTGTTTTGTTGAAAGAATTGAAGAAAGCCATATTTTTCAGTACATTTCCTATATAAATCAAGCAAATGAAAAAAGGCCTTTTTGACATTGGATTAGGTCAAACTAGACAAAGCTCAAATTTTGCTCTTTGAGTTTGGAATATGCCACAAATCACCAATTTCAATAGATGAAGGGGAATATTTAAAAATCACCAGGTGGCGCCACCGTCAATTGAGGGATATGCCTTTAAAAAGGCATAATTAAAAAGGCGAGGTTTGCTATACGATGTCGGGGGCCCGAGTGTTCGAGAGAGAGGTGTTCAGTGTGTCTGGTGCAGAGGTTTTTTTTAGAGTTAAACCTGAATTTCCAAGACCCGCGGCCATGAAGAACCATTTTCTAGGGAAAATTTGCAGAACTTTTCTCGTCGCCAAGGAAGAAATAATTTTAGATGTCCTGTCATTTGACGATAGAGTATTGCAGCGCAAAATAAGTCTCATCTGGTAAACATCACCACATCCACTTATTTTCCAATAACAATCCATGTTTTTGCCTAGACCTTTTCATTTTCAGTTATTGATGCCTGTCCCGCTCAATTGCCGCAAATCTAATCAAGCGGTGTCATTTAATGGAGGTATAAATACCACCACCACAGCTAGAATATGGATTCCAGAACATGTGCATAGAATATGCATGCGCCTTTGATCTAAGTATAATACCCTATCGATTGGACCAGTCTGAAATACTATTAATATGTCCCGTGCTTATGGACAGAGCTGGGCATTTGCATGGTGCCTGCTGCATACTGTTTACCTAGGGCTGTTGATTTTCCGAATCAAAGCCTCAGATCACGGCATTTCAGTCGGATAATCACGGATTATCACGTACAGCTAGGGCACTACCGGACTAAAGTACCTGTACAATCACTGGCCACCTGAAACGTCGATCGGCGATTATGTGTCTGCTATTGGACAGTTCAATATCTGCCTAATGTAACATCCGGGATATGAGGCGATGCAAACGGGTAGTAATTACAGCCAAGCTTTTAATAAGCTTGGAGGTTTTTGCGTGCTCATAATTGGAAAACCGTACACATAGTCGATTGCATGTTTTGTTTCCGGATGTCGATACTGCATCGGCATAACAGGAAGTAGAAATCCCCATAAAAATCGGGAATATGTATTCACCAGGCCATTCCTTTTCCCAATCTATCATATGAAACTATCAAATATAAGTGGATGGATTTATCTGGTATAAGATATAGAATAGTTACTAAATGAGGGGTATATAACATATAAGCGAAATATAGGTGCTACCAGAAGAAACGGCAACGATGAATGTAAACAGGTGAACGCTGTATCCTATTTTTTTCGTCTGAATAAAATAACAAACAAAAAAAAACAACAGGACAATTGAAGTTATTGTAGACAAGCTGACATCAATAAAAACAATGTTCAGAAAAAGAAAAAAAACATACTGAAACTACATTCTCTGAAGACATGAATGCATAATTTTGTATATACCAAACCAATACGTCGACATGATCACTCCATTAATGTGAATGGTGAAAATAGAGCTGTGGAATTCCACGTTATAAGATCATCTATATATTGCAATCTCTTACATGTAAAATATTTCCATCGATATTTACTTATAAAAGACACATAAAGAAATAAACAAACAAAATATATGAAGATAGGTTCATGGCTAAGGTATCTTGCATATCCAAATTTAGGAGAAAGGAATTACGACTTGTAACATCACTGTTATTTTGCATGGCATTATTAGGCCAATCTAGGCCATTTAGGGAATTTAGGAGTATATTGTGGAGGGTATCAACCGTAACCATGGCATTTTACCGAAATTAATGGAATGCATTATAAAGAAAAGGGGTTCTGTATACTTTTGACGAACTGAAAAGAGAAAGCCTTGGTTAATCTCAGTATGAATCTCTCTGTCCCTTTCTCTTTCTCTCTTTCGATAGAAAAGTTGCCATGTTTCGCAGGAGTAGCTATGCATTTTAAGGAAAGTGCAGCATGTAAATTTATCTCAAGTCTAATTACTATTCCTTTAATTAAAGCCATTGGTACCGGAATGACAGCCGTAGAACATCGCTCCCACGGTAGCATAGATAAACCTGTCTTACTACGCTTTATTTGTGGCTACTTTAATGTCACTGAAGTTAGAGCTATAATATATCAGCAACTAAGAGGTGGAGATAATAGTGAATGTACACCGGCCGCAACCCATTCACACAGTCGCCCAATCCAATCAATATAACAAACAATTGAGTGGCAGTAGGGATAAAGATAAAATAGCAAGAAGCCATTGACTCAATGATTTACCCTAAACAGCCTCCCGAATTACAGAGTGTTAATAGACAGATATCATTCAGGGAATGAGCCCTAGAAATCACAGGTTATTCCACAACTCGGGAGGCCTCTAGTCATATGCAAAACACTTGTGTATGGACCTTAAACCCAGAGACAAGCTGCCTGATACAGATAGAATTACGGCGCCCCGCTTGTGAACAATGAGGTAATGACAATGGATTTACGTGCTTAATATGGCATAATCCAGGTGGAGAGCGGGTGGTTTTACGGAGGGGTGCTCGCGGCAACGGTGATAAACAGGTTCATTGTAATTATCCCCGGATTAATGAACATGCAGCAGCTGTACCTGCATAGGTAGTAGTAGGAACTGCTCCAGTCACTAAGTAGAGCTTCTATTAGCAAGGCAATCGATAAGAATTGCTGTTTCTGTTCCTTATTCAAACATATTATATAGGAACCCCACTTTTATTAAACATAAGATATTAAGTATGGAGCAAATCGCTCAGTCTTATGTTGTTGGGGTCTATCCTGATGTAGCATTGGAGCCACTATTGTGTCACTAGATATGTGCTCTTAATTGCCTAGATACCTTCTTTATCTTCCTGCACAGATTTGATCACAACAGCTTATGTTTAATCTACATTTGATACAATTTTGATCTCCATATCGACTACTTAAAGCCACCAACATTACATTTGTAAATACTTTGCCTTCTTGAGCATCCCATTAAGATTATAAAAAAAAAATTACAAAATATCCTTTCACGAAATAGTTCAATATAATTGTAGCCGTGTTCACTATGCGATAGTTTAGAGAAAGTAGTTAACCTAATTGGGACGGCTCCTCGTACCTTGTTACTTTCGCCAAATCTACCGCATTCGCTACGAGCAAATGCGGTAGATTTGGCGAAAGTAACAAGGTACGAGGAGCCGTCCCAATTAGGTTAACAAGTTTCACTTGTACTATACACCTCTAAATATCCGTAAATATCTAAAGACTTATCAAATGTGTCTACGTTGAAGCGATTATTAAAGTACCGGGTAGTCTCGACAGGCGGAAGTGACTTTCTGTTATGAAAATCGCCATGCGCGATCTACCGCATTAGACATACTTCGCCGCTCTGGTATATTGTTCTGTAGGTTGCTCGAGCAATGCAGTCTTCAAAGTATGGTGGTACGGCGCCATACCGGCACAGTATGCTGGTACGGCTCAACTACCAATTGCACAGCAGAGGGTGGTATTTGGAGTATTTTGGGGCATAGGTGTATAGTACTTTGATGTCCGTACCCTCTACTTGATAAAGGCCGAAGTCTAGTCCACGGTATCATAGCAACCAAGCTGTGACCCTAAAAACTCTACTTACTTCTCACGGTATACGAGAGGCTCGCCCCTACTGCGGGTCGATGGACAATACCTTTCTTCTCGTAAAAGAGGTTGTACCCTTTGCCCGAATTGTCAGCCGAAATGTGATTCTGACAGTGTCTGATTTACTATTCGGGTACCATCGGTGTAATGGAACAACATAATCTGGTGAGATGGTTGCCGTCGGCCGTCGTCAGCTGCCGTCGGTCACACAGTTCCAATATCCTTTGGATATGTGAAGCGTGCGAATTCTCGTTCACCCGATTTCCGCTATGTCTCTTTATTAGTGGTGTCCTCTTGTGTCCGATTGCAACGGCTTGAGAAACGGTTTCAAAAGTAATCTAAAAACCTTGAAACTACAAAATGCGTGTAATCGTAATATTGAGATGTAGGGGTGATTGTTTCTGGCCTTTGTCTCAAGTTCAAGATAATCTGGTTCTTCCTCCATGTATTCTGTTATGTTACTTAAAATGTCATGTCCTGTTGTCTTGATTGGTTCATTTATTTTTACAAAAGATTGAAGTCTTGCTGGACAACGAACGATGGAGGTGCATAACCTCAGTATCATTATTACCTATTGAAATTACATCATTGTAAGTTCTTTACCTGTATGATGTCTGTATCAGATGAGTTGATGTTACTTGTCTATGGTCTATGTAAAAGCACTATGTCCTATTCCAAAGTACTGGACGAACCAGGTTGAAAATTGTACAGCTGTATCTGAACCCAAATCGTCAATAAACTATTTTTTTTTAAATAAAAGGATTGGTGATCAGGTAAAGTTCCATAATATCTATGTTTGTCCATAAGTGTTAAATCAAGTTGACCCACATCGTCCCTAGGTCTCCTTGACGTACAGAAAAGGGTCTTCATGTAAATCCTAGCTTATTCAACGGGTCCCAGGCTGGCGTCATTGCTTTCGCGGAGGATGTCAATCGCTCTGAGTAGCTCACTGCATCTTAGCGCCCGCCGTGCTCAGTGAGCTCCTTGTTCCCTTTTTCTTTGATGCAAGACTAATCGAGTATCTCCTCAATTGTATCTTTTTAAGTTCATCTTGGATACTCTCATCGGGTTGCGCGATTCTATTAAATCTAGAGATAGGAAATTTGTTGATCTCTTCTATGGGTAATTGAATGGGATATGGATGAAACATCGATGCCTGGAGGAAAGGATTACAAGCGTTTGACAAGTGGAAGAAAGGATGAGTGAAATTCTGATTCAACTCCAGAAGAATATTTGATCAGAAATGCTCTTTGCAGATGGAGAAGAGCTTCAAGCAGCGATGCAGGACATTCACAATGACAATTCATAGTAGTATAACCCTAAAAAAAACTATTTACTAATCACTTTTGATCTATATTTTGTATGTTTTTACTTTTTTTACTCACTACTTTAAGTAGGATTCACTCGGCGGGGGTATTTGGATGAATATATGCCTATATGGCTGATATATTTATTAATATAATTATATATATACCAAAGTGGTTGTGCTGTTTTACCTTTTATGATTATATGTATATTTACATAGATATATGTCTGTATTGAAGATGAATTTATAAATAAACTGATATAAGCATCAGAAAAAGTAAATCACCAAAATGGTATCAATGGGTAGTATTTAGTAAAACGAGTCGTAATTTGTACTAGATTTATGAAATATATCAATCAAAGCTATTCAGAACACCAGGGCCGGAAAGGTATTTAGTTTCTCAGGCTTTTTCAGTATGGAGAGATAGTGAGGCGTTCCCCGCCCCCATCATGACAGAGAATCTTTTTATATTTCCTCGCATCGCTAGAGTTTGTTGGAACGTATTATTCAATGTAAACGCTCCGAATGACCTTTATCTAATGTAAAATTCGTCAAATTGTCCAACTTTTAGATCTACGTATGTTTCAGCCTCCAGCTGACGCACGTTAATAAGTGGTATTTGTGAACGCAATTTTATCCTACCCACATATTAACCTCCAGAGACTTAACATGGTGTGACTGTATGCAACGGTTATACCATAAAATATTTATATGCCACTGGTGACATATGAAGTTAAAACATGTGACAGGGTAGGATAAAATCTAAACATCGCTCAATTCCATATAATTGTTTACATGGCATTCATTGTCTTCTGCTACAGACACTCAGCTCCGCTTTGTGATATCATTCTGCAAATACAGCCCATGCCATATGAACAATGAAATTTTGTAATGTTTCATGGAGGTATTCCACATGTTGGAGTACCACAACTTTCATATTTTCGTCATACTTACGCCCATGTCTGTATGCCTATATGCTAATCTTGCAGCTAGGCCATTTGCAGTCATGTTTACGCAAATGTACGCCACTTTTTGGTTCTTCGATCTCTTCCCCACTGTTGTTTTTATTTCATTTCCATTAACCATCCAACTTTATTCATATATATGCTATCATCAGGAAATATCATCATTTCATGGTGTAACTTAATATTACCTCACTGGAGATGGATATTTACTTCAAAGGACATAGATCTTGAGGAAATATATTATCAGACTCCTAGAGCCTACGCATTGCCTAGGAACCACAAGAAACGCTCTAGGCATTTTTATTCATGTAATATATCTTTTCAAGATACTCCAGTTTCGTCTTATGTATTTTAGCCCGTGAAACTTAGAGATGTATATACATGTGGTAGTTATAAATCAAATATTAGATTTCGGTTTATGTATGTTGGTCAGATGCTGATTTGCTGAAAGATTTGAGACTAATCTCTGCAAGTGAACGAAAGGAATGCGAAGAAAAAGGTAAACTTGAAAGGGCAGGTTAGAAATATAGATGACATACATTTAGTGTAGCGCTGTAAGTTACTCTACACTAGCCCACGGAAACTGTATCAATTAATTGAGTTATCCTAAATGTCGGTCAGTGGTGGCCAACGACTGCACGTCGGTACCTACAAATCGGTGAGAGTGCCACGTATGCCTTGTTTCTGCTGCATTTGACAGGTCCATACCGACTGAACTGTCCTCCAAACACCCCAAGTCAGTCGTGGAGGCCTTATTGCATAATCTATGCACAATTAAAGGTGAACCATTCTCTGCATGTATGTTTCCATTCACCGATCTGGCATCAGTGCTTCCCGACTGTAGATCGATGGCGAATAATCTGCCAGTGGAAAATGGCTTATGGGCTTGGGTTCGAGGAGGCTATCAAGGCCGAAATATTAGTTCGAAAAGTATGATTTCCGCCGAGATGTGTTGTCTAAATAGCACAGAAAGCATAACATTTCCTTCTCTGTATTCGGATCTATAATACACATGGCAGGAGCTAAACCCGTAGCCTTTCCTGAAAACATTTCCGTTATTAAGTTACATGTTCGGGGCTTATAACCCCAGTTAGAGTATTGCCTTCAGGCATCATCCGTTCAGGGCCGGTTGATGCCTCAAGGCATCATTCGCCCAGGGCTTATAAGCACCGAACATATAACTTGATCACCGGTTATTTTGCATCCCGCCCTAGTACTGACACTCATCCTTAACATGCTAAAATATAGCAAGAATATACAAAAATGAGATTGGATACAAGGGTGGCAACATAACCTGTTCACGTGACAAGTTGTCTATATGCCGTTAAATCTTTTTTTTAAATTGAGCAACAAGAAAGACGACATAGCCTAAAAGAAACATGTCTATAAGGTAAATTTATGAATATGCAATTTATTTAGTAAACAAATAATAGATACGGATAACAAACAACAAAGGGAACAAAGAATTGTTTGCTCAAAAAATGAAACATCAGATCGTAAAACTGTTTCATAATATTGATAAAATGTATTGCAGATGAGCTTACATCCCTTTATTAGTCATATACGATACACAAAGATATTATTTGCTTGGTTTAAACATAAAATCCGCTTTCCCTTCAATCTTAATCTTATTCCTCTAGCCGACTTTTCATTTCTTTTTCACCAGGTAGGGCAGCGGTGGTCGTCCGTCCTACTTTATACAGGCTGTAAGATATATCTCCGATATACCTTTATCCGCGGCATCGCCCGAAACACGCCCATCTATAAATAATCATCCAGCATTAAGTCAATGGCGTCAAGGCCAGGGCCCGGCTAGATCTGCATGTGGGGACCTGCCATTGGTTGCCGTCCTCCCCCATCCATCACACTAATGGGCTGTATCCAGAGACGATCATCAGACAGTGCGAGCGCACAAGCGGGAAATGATAACGATTAGGACATCGTGTATATATAGGCGAGGCACGCGTGGGGATTAGAACAACGGCAGCGCTGTTGATGGGTCGTTGAGGCTGATACCTCTTAGTGTTGTAGGGCATTTGAAATTGATGGGACAAGATGGAGTCTGGCGACAATCGCCACAGACGCCAGTGAAATATTCAGTCTATCAAATAATCACTTCTGTTCGTGTCATAAGTGAAGATCGTATGAATGCATTTGCAGCTTCATAAGCCTAGAAACATATCATGATTAAGAGACATTGTATTATTGCTCTTATGTTTCATCAATATTATTTTAGTAACATTATATACTTGGACCCGGAGTATTTAACAAATTTGAGCTGCTTGCTTGAGGAACATATTGAATGCGAGTGATCCGAAACATCTAATAATGTTGATACGATATTTCCTCAATATTATTAGGTGACATATCCTTCACACTGATGTTTGGCGCCATCATTATAATCCCATTGTCTTAAGTTTTTTGAATGAAGGAAGCTTTTTCTGGCCTAAAAGGCATGACCATTGTTTCAGAAATGGGACCTGCTCTAGAATAGAGGATCCACATGACAGCAGCTATGTTTAATTGCACATGGCAAGCACTTTGGGAATCCGTTGTAAATAGTGGAAGTAAATAAATGAAAATAGTGAATATATTAGAAATACGAGAAAATTAGCATTTACAACATAAAACCAGATTCTTTCTTTTCAAGCTAACAATTTTTTATATATCTATTTAATTTTCTATAACAGCAGCTTTCATTCCGGAAGCGAATATAATGAAGTATGTTTTTCCTTGGCGGTGCGTTCAGTATGATATAAAACATACTTTATATGCTGCAATTTTCTTGAAGGTCAGGTACACAGATATATGTGATGTTATATTGTTTGTTAGACCAATAAGTCCTTTTGCTATAAATCTCTGAAGTTCGAGTTTTGATAGCCATAAATTCTAGCAATGAAAGGAGCTCGATAGCATGTTGGGAAACAAGGAGATAAAATGACGCCCGTACATGTGTACATAACAGGCTGAGTCTTGACACACACAGGACAAACTTTGCTCGTAAAAGTTGTAGTCTGTGGTAATCTTTAAATCGTAGGAACTGATTTATAGCACCAAGGTAATGTTCGCAATTCGAAAAGCTGGTTGTAATGCAATATAGAACAAGGAAATAGACAGGTGGAGATAAACATTATAAACAAAGCATGCAATAACAGTACATCCTACAGCAGGCTGGAGCTTTATGTTATTTGAGGTAGGAAAGGTTTCATAAGCCTCATGAATAGCTGAAACTCTTACTAATGAACCTAATTAGTCCATGACCATTACCCTCTCAGTAGCTCCAAGTCTTTCTTCCATTTTATACTCTGTGTCTCTCGGGATAATTAGTGACAAGACAACACTATCTTGGGATGTGGAGGCTTTGTTTCTATCCTCCAAAGGAATTTATTTATGAATCAAAATTAGAATGAAAAGAAAAAGAAAACCACAGGGTAATTGGTGGTGTAAGGTAAGTCCAGTCTGAGTGGTTTGCGTGAGAAGACTATGTGGAATGGATAACTTCCCTACAGGTGGTCAGGGGGGTACAGGTGGCGTCCCCTGGTGGTTCTAAGAGTATACCTGCATCACCTGTGGCAATGCCAGCAATACTCTGTGTCTCTCGGGATAATTAGTGACAAGACAACACTATCTTGGGATGTGGATGCTTTGTTTCTATCCTCCAAGCCCAGAGATATAGACAGTGCTGGCTATGAGAAGGAGTTCAGGTTTTTTGCTACTACAGCATCCTTTCGTAGACGGGTGTCGAGATCAGCGGAAAGATAGAGGAGGACCGAGAGTGACCTCCAGTCTCCATAGATTTCTATGTCAGTGAGGGGGATGCCAATCCTGTGTAAGAATGTGGCACCTCCCCTGCGCAGGCTGTGTGAGGTATAACGGTCTGACAAACGTGCTTTCGATGTAGACGCCTTCAGAAATGAAGAGAAGTCCTGGTAGGAGATTGGTGACTTGAGATTACCTGGACGATGGAACAGGGGATTCCCGGGGGCTGAGGGGAATCTTCGTATAAGTCGGCAGATCCAATAGACTGGGCATAGTGTCAATTTTGGAGACGAGACCACTGGGATACGTAGCACTCTCTGACGATGTTGTATCGTTTTTGATGAGTTGATTTGCAGGCAAAAACCGTAAGAAGTGATAACAATATCCTTCCTACGACTCACGTGTATAGAGTCGGTATAATGGCCAACTCGTAACAAGCATCAGAAAGCAAGAAGGAGTGCACACCAGCATATAAATTGAAAGTCTTTAGTGAAGTCGATTATGTGGTAGATGGCAAGTAGATCCTCTGGGTGTAAGGGAGTGGACTGCAGCGACTGATCCCCTAATAATCGTTTGGCTCCTGCCATAGTACACTTCACCAAAAAGGAATCCTTAGCCACGGGGGCGTAGCTGAAGTATTGGTGTAGGGACCATAATGAACTTAGGTAGTTAGTGATGCTTGAATACTTCAGTGACTTAGTAAGATAGGTTATGTAATAAGAAACTATCTCTGGAGTAGCCGGAAGCGGTACAAAGTCGTTGATTTCACAAAAAGGGAGATAACGTCTCCATTGACTCCGTCTGGATTTCCAACTAGATTTCGACCAACACATATCCTGTAGAATTGCAGTCTCTTGTTTAATCTGGTTGACTCGCTGCGATGATTTCGTTCAGGGTGCTCTGGTGCCTGCTCGCGATGTCTTGAAGTCTGAAAATACAACATGAGTTGAATTGTCGTGGAACGTAGTATGTTCCTGCATGTTTGACATCGAAGATCCTAGAAAGGGAATCTGCTACGATATTATCCTCCGAGGCAATGTAGCGGGGCTTTATGATAATATTTTTAATAGCACAGATCCAATAAATTTCACGGAGCCATTCCATGGCTGTCATATTCCTGCTCCTACCCGTTGACACCATGGAGATCACTTGAGTATTATCGCAAAAATAGTCAACAAAGGAATTTTCAAAGTGATCAACCCATCTCTTGAGACCTGACAACAGGCCCCAAAGTTCCAGGATATTAATATTACCAGCGTCGTATAGATCCATAGATGGGGAATCTTCATAATGGCAACACATATCATTGAAGTCATGACTCCAGTTCCCAAAACAGTAATCAAAATCGGTGATGCTCCCAAAACCTGTGAGGGAAGCATCAGAAAAAACAATATGTCTTGGAAGGTGTGGGTCGACAATCTTTAAATTACCGTTAAAGACAGGGAGGAATGACAACCACCATTTTAAATCTTGAAGGATTGTATCGGTCATTTTTACATGTCCTTTTTTCCGTTTACTTGCTTTGAGGCGGTCGTAGATCCGACGGGTGAATGTTCGCCCACCCTTCACTATCATGGAGCAGTGGGATAAGTACCCGGTCAGTTTCTCAAGTTGTTTGTACTTAATGAATTTCCTCTGAATGGTGGATCTAACTAGGTCCAGGGTTCTGTCCACCTTTTCTTTTGGTAGTTTAACACACATGGTGTCAGAGTCAACAATGATACCCAAATGTTTTGTCGTGCAGCTAGGCAAAGTCACTTTGGTAAAGTTAACACTGAATCCTAAAAACTCAAGGAATTCAATAGCGACTGCTGGTTCGTTGTACAGTCGTGAAAACATGAACCTTTTATAAAGAAGTCGTCCAAATAATTAATAGCCTTGATACCAAGGGTGGATTGTAGAAAACGAACAATAAAGTCACTGATACAGTTAAATATGAAGGGGGCCGACTTAATCCCGAAACAGAGCATATTGTCAGTTAGAATGACATCATCACCATTGATCTGCCACCGTAGACCCATGTAGGATCTATCTGGGGGGAAAATGTTAACGTTGCGATAAGAATTAGCGATGTCCCCTACCGCTGAAAATTCACCTTGGCGAATCATCCGTTTCACATCATCGATCGATTTATAAGAAAACCTTAGAGCCGTGTGTAACATGTGGTCATTCACAGAGTCCCCAGGTCGAGAGCAGTCTGTGATAAGCCTTATCTTATCACTGGATCTCCATATGGCCCCGAGTGAGTGGATGCACCTAGGTTTCGTTGTAGAAATAGAAAGCTTCTTTTCCTGTAATTCTGTTTCGATAATAGAATCCATTTTCATTTTAGCTGCTGGTTCCAGTATTGATTGATAATTTTGTTGATCATACTGTAATGAAATATTTTCGTCTAGAATCCGAAAACCACGGCAAACACCTGTCGAGACGAACATGTCCTCATAAATAGTGTTATTAGCCTTCATAATCAATGAGGCAAAACTGCATGGTTTAAGGCATGCTGGAATTAAGTCTAGTTCTAAAGAACAACAACACTGACCAGAAACACATTGGTCATAAACGGGGATATGACAATCCGAATACACAATAATAGACGACTCTTATGAGAAGTCTGTATTTTCACCTTTACGGCAATGGCACGTCGGTGTACATTTCGAGAAACTCACTAAACTGTCCTCTGACTTATAACCAGCAGGTGTACAACCTTGATACATCATTGAAGAGTGCCTCTATCGTGTGACAACTTTAGAGGTCGAAAAAATACTTGCTTTGATAGTTCTTCTGTAGACACTGGCTTGTCCGGGACTAGGGTACATTGAACGGTATGCACATAGCTATAGTTATTATCGACCTTATGTCGGTCGGTTGAAAACGCCCCATCCAAAGGGTCGTCAGCTGGGCGATGAACCGGGGCGGCTGCACTCGTAGAATACGGGTCATAGTGATCAAGATCCAGATTGTTTGAGCGATCAGTGGAATGTAGATCAAAGTAATCAGAGTCCTGATCAGCTGAGTCTTGGTCAGCTGGGCAATCATCACAAAGAAGCGGTAAGTTATCCATAGCAACATATCACGCCGTTTGGTTAGCACTTGGGGGTGGGTTAGTCACCTGGCAGGTGTGTTGGGAGTGAGACGAGTTATGACACTTCGCGCAAATGTGTGGGTAGCGGCAGGGATTGTATGTGCATCCCTCCGTGTTGAAGGCCAAGCACAAGGGGCGGCTACCCGGTACTTTGCCATCTTTGGGGCCCCCTTTTTTGTTGAAGATTGGTTTAGTGGTTGATTTCCTCTGGTCGCGAGCGAATTCGGTCGATAGAAATCTCATTTTTATTCCCATGTCTCCTCCTGTATAGCTCTTCACACCTTTTTTAATGGCTACCTCCCATACTGCTTCGTCGTACTTGAGGAGACCGCTGGTTTGGTAAGCACGCGATGCCGCTTTTTCACTGACGAAGCAGTTGTGCTCCAACATGCCTGTAATATCATCCCCATGCTTATATCGCTCAAGCATGAGCTTGCCATGACAATACCACAAACGTTCCATGGTCATCCCTTTAGCCTTTTCGTCCTTTGGTAGAAATCTAGTCAACTTGAACATTTTAAGCCTACCTCGAGATGATCTCCTCCGGTGGTGTCTTTGGTGTTTGTGATGGCTGCGATGTCTAGAAGAACTCGTTGATGAGGACTATGTAGAAGACGAGGAAGACGAGGAAGAGCTAGTAGATCTAGATGAATCGGAGGTTTAGCCCTCCTCGATGCCTCCTGCTGGTACCTTGTGTCTGCGAGCGCTGGATCTCCTAGTCTTGCGACGGCTACTGTGTGGGCGGCTAGTTGAGCGGCGTCTTCTAGTTGCTTCCTCCTGGGGCAATACTCTTCTACAACTGGATTTGCCTAAGGATTTCAGCAACAGGCTCTCCATATTTAGAAGTTTCGATTTTGTGGCATTCAATTCCTCTGTTAGATTTTTCACTGAGGAATCCACGGACGCCATTTTGGATTTCGTCATACAGCCTTCTCCCTTGCGAGCACCAGAGTTAAAGGTTTTCTTCCTACCTTTACGTGTAGAATCACCTTTCCACATTTCATCATACGGGTCATCATCGAATAGAACTGGGTTAGATCCATCCGTGTAGGCTGAACCCTCACTATCGCCAGACGAGCGGGCAGCGCCCTCCTCAGCGACCGCCGGTGCCGAGTCAGCAATTTTGTGTCCATGTCCCTTTTTAGATACAGGTTTGGAATCACCATTTTTCCTATCTGTATCCGTATTGTGCGATGCCAAGGAACTTTGGCACTTCTTGCCCGTCGGCGGTGAATGCTTCACCCCGCATTTCCTGCAGAAACGCATAAAGAAAACCACGGGGTAACTGGTGGTGTAAGGTAAGTCCGGTCTGAGTGGTTTGCGTGAGAAGACTGTGTGGAATGGGTAACTTCCCTACAGGTGGTCAGGGGGGTACAGGTGGCGTCCCCTGGTGGTTCCAAGAGTATACCTGCATCACCTGCGGCAATGCCAGCAGTAAACTTCAGCGGTTTAAATTCCATTTTGCTAAGTTTTCTTTCTGAAGTTTCCTCTTGAAGTCCAAAATCATTCATGAATACTGAAAATGCTGTCATAAAATAGCTTTTGTCTGTAAATATGTAAAGATTTCAACCATATAGACAATTAATTTAATAATTTCTTCCTGAAGTTTTATCATTAAACCTAGCGAAATTTCCTTTAGTAACCACTGATAACTCAATTTCAGGACCCTTTCAATCCAATTCCACGCTAGATTCCAGAAAGTCTTAACTTTGCTACATTCTAACATGAATTGCTGTAACGTGTCTGTTTAGAACTGTGCAGGACTTGCAGTAGTTTGGTTGGAGGTTATTCAACCTGGTAATCTTCTATATATTTGCATAATACCAACTTTTATTAATGGTTATTGATAAAGTACAATCAAATATATCGGGTGGTTGGTTGATGAATCCTGTAAAATAGTAAACTTTTCGATAAAGTTGATTTATGTTCGTCAGAAGTAGTAATTGGTTTAAATGACACAGGGGTTATATCAATTGTAATTATTATTTTCATTTTTTGTCATTGAGAATCGTGACAATTACAAAACGACATTTATCAATAGGATGGTATAAAGATATTGTTTATATTTCATTGGTGATGATATTGAGATGGTAGTCAACATGACCAGAAGGTTAATATGTTGAACCTAGGTCTTGCCAAAAGGGCTAATAAATTCAAGCTGCCTCAACTAATTTCAAACCTGCCCCAATTTGCATGTCTTGGATCCTTCGACACCTTGAGGAATTCATCTAATAATGGATCCAAGAAAAAACTTAGATTAAGGTCTGTTTGAAAAAGGGGAGGTTCATTATCAACTTCTGTTTGGCACCCGAGATGAAAGATAGAGCCGTTGGTAGAGACCTTTTCTTAACCTTTCACTGGGCAAAGAAAAATGCAACAGGATGTCGGGCGCGTCAGATTGGCAGACCTCGGCCAGCTCTACATTGGCTGGCTGGGTATGCGAGGAGATGGAACTGTACAAAGTCCGGATGTCGTCTGCTTAACAGATGTTCCCCAACAGTTGGTAACTGGCGATTCTTCCAGTAACAAAAAAGGTCTATCACCTGTACGATGGGGACCTCTTATTGAAATTAGCCTCAGCGGTCATGTTACGGTGACGCAGAAAATCATCAAGCACAGCTTGTAAAGGCTGTATGATTTAATAGCAATACTTAGATATTAGTGTAGATTGACGGGGGTTAGCTGATTCACTACCTGTACCCACCGCGTTGCATTCTTCAATGTTAATTCTATGCCTAGCCGTGGGCTCTCATATTAGAAGTAAAATTATAATTTGTTCATTATCGAGGCATAGCAGAGATTATGTACAGCACATCCAAGTAAGTGGAATATTTAATTTTTTATGTATCTTTTACCAGGTTGAAAAGATTGAGTGATTAGGTCAGACGATGATAAAGCTACCCTGTGATTATATCCGAATGATAGGTCGGTTTGAGGCTGGAAGAGTCAATTTTTCTACTTACACAGGTAACAAATTCACAAGTTAAAATAAACCAGAATTTATTTACTAGTTACACTAGCTTTCTCATGATAGAGCTGAGGCTCAATCACAGACGTGTATTGTAACCTAGCCGAGCTAGATAAAGCTTGAGAACAAGCGAGTAATGCAGCGATTTCTGGAATCGCAAACAAAAAATGGACTACATGTGAGCTATTTTTTCATATTTCTCCTGATTATTACTTCTGATATGCTAAATCATAGGTGGGAGATATTCCTATGAAACAATATCTCACATACATGCTATTTCACATTGGCGATTCCAGACATCGCCGCCTTGACTCGCTTGGTGTGTCCCCAGTATAACTGTACAGGGTAGCTGGGCACAGTCAACCGAAGTTGAATAGCCCTGTCACAACCACTAAAAAAGAAAGGAAAATCTCACTCTCTATGAGATCACAAGCCGTTTCTGCCTTGCTGGAGGCTCGTGACAGGAGACCTGCTGACCTGGGACCTGTTTCACTAGTTTTGTGACATGCCTGTGACACCATACAGACGTTGGGGTTGTCTAGTTTCGTGACAACACAAGTAGCTTCCCTCAGGAAAAGACAGAACCCAAACATAAGAATTAGACAAATTTAGACATCATGGACCTGTTTCACTAGTTTTGTGAGAAAAGTGTTAGACAGACATGAAAAGCGGCACCAACAGTGCAAGCAATAACTGACAAAACGAAGTCTACATTATCATTGTAAAAGCTTTACAAAATCAAAATAATTTAAATTGCTGATGCAAAAATGACTGCATAAATCTCCAAATTTAATTTTTCACATCCTTGCCGTTCATTGGCCAAACAGATTTGACGTCATCTAGTATTACTACGACACAAGAATCTCAATTTATGTAGGTGATTGTTATTCCTATGGCTAAACTAATACCAGGGCTAAGATGCATTACAAAACAAGACACTCACTAATTAAACGAATTAAAGGTAAAGTACCCAAATAATGTCACTTGCAAGCTAATTTTTTTGGGCTGTTAATTTTGATGACATTTTATTGTCGAAGCTCGTATTGGTAGATTAATCGATGGTTTTGTAGAACTCTGACATACGCCTATTCGTGCATTTTACAGCCAATGAATAAAGAATTGGGGCGGGGGAAAAGAAGTTGACTACCACTGGTTGTACTACTTTGTACCGTCACAAATATAAATGTATTGTCCTAATTGTACTGTCCTCTCACTATATACTCTCGCATGTAAACACCTTCATGCCCTATAAGAAGGGAAACAGGCGGAAAACACGGAAGAATCAACACAAACTGCCCATACTTGTCAATGGCGCTTAGACACAGGGACATGGGATAAAATAATCTAGATGTACCACCAAGTAGGAAAACCTAACAAAATCCGATCAAACAAGACTAGCGAAAAATGAGTAAGAAAACTTCAATCCAGGCCTTGGAAAGTAATTATTCCAATCCGTATCTAGACGTTCTTTCGCCGGGACATAGCTTTCCTCTCAAGTTCACGTTTCTTAAGCTGACATTCACTTTTCCACAGAGCCTTTTTCTCACCAACGACGATTTATACATTAACCCTATCTGGATGCATTGGA
Organism: Alentia gelatinosa; assembly: GCA_950022655.1. Taxonomy (NCBI): domain Eukaryota; kingdom Metazoa; phylum Annelida; class Polychaeta; order Phyllodocida; family Polynoidae; genus Alentia; species Alentia gelatinosa. Next base: position 42,535,560 of record OX465588.1, on the reverse strand, counting down.
ACCATGCCTGCGTATCTCTTGGAAGTATTCACTCGTCTGCATTGTGGGGATGGTTAATTTTCAGACTAGGACTTACGTAGCAGTATCGATATTTGCTCAGAGCTTTCAATGCAAAGGTAAAAGAATTAGTCGTCAGGTGGAAACGGTTTGATTTTTCTGGGGTCGATGATTTTGCACCAAGATTAAATGTCAAGTGCCAACACCCGACGACTGAGTTTTCAGTGACCACATAATCCATGGACATTCAGTCACCAGGTGGAAAGCAGCATTAGATCATATTCAAATTATGAAGTTGCTTTATTGGATTAGAAATGGGATACAGACAGAGACGGGGTAACAATGATATGGACGAGGGCCCATGAGAGAGTCACTATTGTCATTTAACACTTGTTGGAGATAAAGTACTTTTCCTTTAATGACCTTTAAGTTGCTACGTGTTACGGGACGATTCTCTGATAAAGTATTAACCTTATCAGTCAAACCGTTTTACAAGCAGGTGGAACTTCAGGATGTGAAGATTTCCGACGACAAGGAGCTGTAATTAAAAGGAAATGGGGAAAAACAGCATCACACTTTACGAGAGACTTCCCCCGATGAATTAGGAATGCTGCTATCTTAAAGATGACAATGAAACAATGGATTATAAGTACAAAGGTTATTCCGAGTTCCTTAACAGAATTTGAAAGTGGTTACATGAAAAGATCTAAGCAATTAACAATTTTAAGGGAGTCAGCATTCTAGAATAATGGGGTAACTTTTACATTTAAAAAAATGTTTGTATTCTTCGGGCGTGCGTAGGCACATTCACGGTTGTTTATTTTGCATTGCGCACGTAGCTAGACAATCACTGCTTCCGATATACTCCGACATGGCTGCGATTTGGCTACAAGAAAAAGTCCATGCATCGTTGCAGTATCAGAATGTTAAACAATTCTGTGGCGTTGTGTGTTAGAGTATCACTCTAGATTCCCGTATAGTAGACGTGTCAAAAGCTTCAAAATTCTGTGTCAGAAGCGTGTCGGGACGTTTGTCATAGTGTGTGGGAGCTCAGTGGGTTCGGGCCTTTACTATCAAAGAACCAATAGTTCGTGACTTTCTACTTATATATTTGTCACCACCCAGATAAGCCACAAATGGATTAACCAATTTGAGGAGAGGAAGATAGGAAGTAAATCTGTGCGGGCTGCCAAACCACATAGAAATTTATTGGAATGTTGTGGCAAGAGGATCCGCAAAGAAAGTACTGAAGGTGCATCCTTCTGCAGCTGCATAAATCTCTCAAGTTGCTCCCTGGTACAATACAAAATCCCAAAATAGATATGTGGTAGGTCGTCTGATGAGAGAATTCTCAATGAACTAATAGTAATCTGACTTCAACAAGCAAATACAATAAATATTCGTTCAGCTGTATAGGAAGGGAAACTAGGGGGGTATAAATCGTAGTGAACATGAAGTTGACCCATTTTTGAAACTTTTTAAAAGATAGATATAATCGGCTTTTAGAAAGAAATTCAACTATTTGATCATTAGGATTTCTTCTTTTGTTTGTACCTCCTAGTTTTTTTCTAATGGAACTATCACAGGGAATGGTAAGGTGATATACTCATATTGGATGACCAAGATATTCTCTTAATCTTCATTTAGATGTAGCTGCGTATAATATGAAATATGATACATCATCATCATGTTTCTCCAAGTACCCAAGGCTATGCAGCGGTCTGATTCTATGTGTCCTTTTCAAAGCAAGCCCCTTTATTTGTGTCCAATTTTCTTTATGAAATCAATTAGACCTAATTTATGTTTAATACGGTAAATTAGGAACATAACAACCTGCATTTGGACCATCCGGTATCTGGCCATCACAACATCATAAAAAATGAAGGCATAAAACCACAAACTGGCAGATGCGACCTCTGCTGATTTTTTTCTTTCGGTTTTCATTTCAAGTGTCCTTTGCTTTGCATTTGAAAGGGTCCTTCCACAGCCATTGCCAATGACGGGTTCCAGTTTTGTAAATGTGTGCATGAAGAATTCACAGGATCTTAAATGGCTTAAAACATCTGATATTAGGTTAACACTGGGGCCCTGGCATCTCCAGTGCTCAAGTTATGGGTCACTTTCCAAGGACGAACCAGGAATCAAAATTCAGGCTCGGTGTTGCCTTTGTTAATGGGAATCATTGTGGGCTGCTCTCTTCTGAAAAAGCACGGGTCAATGCCACAAGACACTTAGCCGGACGTTATGCAACTTGGTGGTGGTCCAGGGTGGACCGGGGACTATTGGCGGCTCCGACCGGTTTTACCATTCCTACCCGTTCCAACATAGTACATCACATGAACCACATGTTCTGGCAAATTAGTCATTAGAGGTTTGGGTAAAGGCCATCCACCTCCACATGTTCTATAATGTTGTGTTTCGGTGTGTGGCAGTTGGGGCTCATGGGTTGGTATCTAGTGAGCTATATTCCCCTGCATTCTGATATAGTCCACTTCTTTCAGCCAGGTTGTATATAATTATGCGCTGCACTTGGGTTGATCATTTTACTTCAAACCACTATCAAGTACACATCAGCATACCAGCCATGAAGCAGGGACATACTGCTCCAGTACCAGCAGCCATAGATGAGGAGCAGGAACAGCATGAAGAATGTTACAGCACCCTGCCTTCCACTGTATCCTTGATGCATTCAGCCATGGTGTATAAAGTATGTGTTGCACCGGGGTTAAAGGTCCCCAGTGTAAAACTAGCATTAAATGTTTTAAACCTGTGCTGTTGCTGCTGCTGCAATTCCAGAGACTGAATGTATATCTTCTGAGGAAAAAGACACACCTCTTTGGCATCAGGCAATGCCATGCATCGTAACCAACTTCTCAGAAGAAGAGAAGGAAGTGGTCAATGGGTTACTCATGGGCTTTGCTCAGGGGTAGTCATTGCCTCCCCCGGTGTCCCCCTCCACCGCGCATCACATGCGCCCCTCCTGCCCCCTCGCGGCTTTCACACCTACTGCGCAGTCACGAGCGCCACCCCGGTCCGGGTCCCGGCCTCACTTCTCCTTCACCACTCCTGCAGTACACACGTACTCCAGTACCCTTTTTCGTCTCTTGGCCACGTGCTCTCACCCCATACTCCCTGAGTACGGGCAAGCACACCATACTCGCGATACAGGAACATACAGTGATAGGAGAAAATGGGACCAACTACGAGAAACAACCCGATACCCAGCACCTCCAAGCAATCGGAGGTTGCAGCCGAATCAGAGGCCACTCTCCAAGGAACGACCGAGTCCTCTAACGAGCAGATCGAGTCGGTCTCGGACAGCAGTCAAACGGTCAAGACGGCTAGGATCGCCAAACTCGAGACGAACATGGAGAAGATGGGTAAAACCATGGAGAGCATGTTCGAAACGATGCAGGCCATGGCACGCCAACGGTCGCCGACCAGAGCTACGCAACCCACGGTACGAGAGGCACGCTCCACGGCCTAGGACCGGACCCGGGACTGGGCCCAGGACCAAGCCGCCCGGCTACCACCACCGAGACAGCTCCGCGACCGCTACGTGAGCAAGGATCATCTCCAGCGAGAAATGGACCGTGAGGGAATTCGTCACGATCGTACGGCCGGTAGGTTCACCTCTGATTTGACCATATCAAAGTTGATCTCTAAACCCTACATGTATGTTGAACGTGAGGGCCTCTACACGCTGTCTCAGAAACTCGAGGTTAAGGGGAGCCTGGGACCCATGGAGTACGTTAGTGCCTACTTGCTCATGATGGAGGACGAACGAGCCGTGCCCGAGGGCGACCGCAGGGATATGTACAGGCACCTCTCTCAGGTATCAGTGGATGCCCAGACACGGCCGTGGCCCGTGGTCAGGAGATGGTCAAATTACATTTTTGATCAGGTGGAGGCCGGCAGGGTATACTGGTCGGATCACATGCGCATTCAAGACGAGCGCGTACGCCTAGCCATGACGGCCGCCACCAGCTCCCCCAATGGTCAAGACGGAAGCAAGGAAGGTGCCCGGGAGCTGCCCTGCAGAGGATACAACTCCGAGAGGGGGTGTAGACTACGCAACAGGCATCAGGACGGGCCGATCAAATGGATACATGTTTGTTCATTCTGTGATTCGGTGGGGCGGATGTGCACGCACTCTATACACGCGTGCAACAGGAAGATGGTGTACGGTGCGGGTTATGACAACGCTGCACCAACATCCGCATCCGCACCACGCAGGACGCCGCACGCCGCACGCCGGACACACGGTCCGCCCTACCAAACTAGGAGTGCAGAAACAACACCCAACGGCTTCAAAAAATGGACCGGACGCGCCCCGCTAGTGAGCGTGGCGCGTGACGCACCCCTCGCACTCGGTACGAGTGCACTCGGCGAGGGGCACCTGGTCAAGGAGTGCACGACTGATGACGTCACCCCCCACGTGACAACAACAACGTGTGCCGCACACGTGGGGGGAAGCACGGATGATGAAACCCCGCCCACCGAGGAATACACTCCCGTGTCTGAGGGTGTTAGCGGGGCGACGGAGCAATTGGCTCGGCAATTGCCCCGGGAGGACGGCGACGAATCCACTCTAATCGACTTCGCTGCCATTAGAAAGTTCTGCGATACCGGCATCGCTCCCACCGGAGTCCGGACCGACCCCGAGGCGCTCGCCGGACATAGGAGGGCCCACTGGCCGCAGTTCACAGCGCCTGGGCCGCCGGGACACGCCCACATCTATGATCTTGTGAGGCGCACGGGCTTACCCAACGCCCTCGGGGCCCATATCGAGATTCCGACAGACCTCAACATTCCGGTGTGGGTCCGATACCTCTCCGGAATTCCAGGCAAGGAGGAATTGACCGATTTCATCAGGTTCGGGTTTCCTCTGGGCTATGCCGGGCCGGTCAGCGATACCTGCGGGGTACCCAACCACCCCAGTGCTACGGGGTACCCGGAACAGGTGGAAAAATTCATCAGAAAGGAAAAGGGGTACAGCAACCTCATGGGGCCGTTCGAGGCCCCCCCTTTTCTACCCTGGTGCCACGTGTCAAGAACTCAGTATACGGAGAAGAGAGGGAGCATGGCCTCCCGACCGTTGACGGGTTCGTCGGCCGCCTGGTGGCCTCGGGACCCGGGAGTTTTATGTCAACCATCGACATTTCCCGGGCCTATAAGAACTTCAGGTGTGACCCCCTCGACTGGCCGCTTCTCTGCTTCGCGTGGGAGGGCGGGTACTTCTGCGATACGGCAATGCCGTTTGGTGCCCGCGCCTCCTCCTACCACATGCAGTGTGTAGCTGACGCGATAGTGAAGATCCTCGGCCAGAATGGGGTGGAGGCCGCGATGTACCTGGACGACCTCATCATCCTCTCCCCCGACGGGGAAAAGGCGGCCTCCGACTTCGCTATAGCCCGAGGACTCTTTGAGGAATTGGGTCTGCCCGAGGCCAGAGAAAAGGCACAGCCCCCCAGCCAAGTCGTCACGTGGCTCGGCATCGTCATTAACTCGGTGGACATGTCTCTCAGCATCCCCGAGGACAAGTTGCACGAGGTCCGGGAGCACGTCGGAGCGGTCGCCCGTAAACGGTCGCTGACGAAACGCCAGCTTCAGTCCATACTCGGGCGCGTGTTACATGTAGCCAAGTGTATCCGGCCAGCACGCCCATTTGTAAGCAAGCTGCTCGAGGCCCTCCGGGGTATGGGTGGCTACTACATCAATATCAACTCAGAGATGCGGCAGGACCTCGAATGGTTCCTGCGATTCGCAGAGGGCTGGACAGCCATGCATTGATCCCGAGGGGTTCCCCCACCAAATGCTTGATCGTGGACGCATGCCTGTCTTGGATCGGCGGAACGGACGGGAGGTATTGCTACTCCGGCAAGGTCTGCCCAGTGAACGACCCCGTCACCTGCATCGCCGAGCTCGAGGCACTGAACATGGTATACACGATGTGCACGTTCCTCACGGATCGTGACCGTGGCACCCGGGTCAAAGTCTACTGTGACAACATGGGTACCGTCCAGGCCCTAAAGTCGGGACGCGCCCACAACCCCGTCCTGGCCGAGTGTGCCCGTCAAGCCTGGATGGTCCAAGCCAGATTGCAGGTAGACTTCGTGTACACCCTAGTCCCGGGGGTCCTCAATACCGTGGCCGACGCGCTCAGCAGGGCCCACCTAACCTCGAGGGACTATGACACGGCCTCGATGTATATGAAATTCCATGCACTCGTCGAAATAATGCCTTGCACCCACGTTTCGTTCAACCCTGTGTTGCGTCTCACCTGCAGATCCGGTGCTATGGTCGCTCCAGACGAGGGCATCTGTGCGGCAATGCGAGGCGCGTGCCCCCGGAACGGTCGCGAACCAACGGAGCGCCGTCGCGACCTACCTCGCCTTCTGCAGAAGGATGGGCGCCGACCCCCAGAGACCTACCGTCAGCTTTACCACGGCGTACCTCGAGTACGTCGCGGACCATGCCCCCTCGCCGGTGACGGTCGCGAACCAGCTATCCCACGTGGGGTCGCACCTGCGTCTGACAGGGGGGGACGTCGCGCCGACGGAGGATTTCAGGGTGAGACGCGCCCTCGAAGCGATGAGGTGCAACAAAACTTACCAACCGAACGTCAAGCCGCCGGTGCTGATGGACGTCCTCAAGGCAGCCCTCGCGGCCCTTGACGAATCATCCCTACACATCGCTCTGCGGGCCGCTATCCTGGTGATATTCTACGCGGCCCTGCGACAGAGCGAGGTCGCCCCACCATCTGCGACGAAGTTCGACCCGACGCGACACCTGTCACGCCAAGATGTCGTGGTCACGCCCAGACAGGTGTCGAAACGCGTCAAGGCAGCAAAAAACATGCAGATGGTTGGGGAGGAAAAGACAGTCATCCTGCAGGCATCCCCCGAACCGTCCTCGTGCCCGGTGCGGGCGATCAGGAAGATCGCAGCCGCCCCCACGGCCAACCCCGAGGACCCGTTCTTACTACTGGCCGACGGCCAAGTGCTCACTACTAGAACTCTGTGCAAGGAGTGGAAAGCACTGCTACTCACTGCTCATCAGCCCGCCAACTACACACTCCACAGCCTCCGTAAGGCTGCCGCCACTCAGGCATACCAAGCGGGCATGCCCGAGCTCTCAATCCAGCGCTATGGCGGCTGGAGGTCCAATGCCCACCGACAATATATCAAGGACACTGACGCCAAGGCTGTTAACCTTGCTCTAATTTGGTCCCTAAATAAAGACTCATAAATCTCTTCCCACCCCCCCTCACCTTTTACTGGCCTTTTGGCATTTTCATTATATTATACAATTACGTCTGTATTGTCTATACAACTCTATTGTATATCATATTTTAATATCTTAATAATTGACCTCCATTCTATCGTCAATTATCACATATCTACTTTTACTTACCTTCATATTCACATTACATATTAATATGCCGTCCAGTAAGGTCGCCATAAATATTTTACTGCATTTTACTACATAAAATTAAATAAAATTTTATACTCCCAGCTACTGCTTCTCTACTTTCATCCGGGGATAGGGTAATGAATCTATTCAGTATCATCCTGTACTCTATGCCAAAGGATTATCTGGCTACAAGGACGTGGGGGCCCAGGTCCGTCTTTGGACCGAGCAGGTGTGACCCATGGGCCACTCCCCACATGAACTCAAGACGTAGTATAACAGTATGCATACCAAGCTGCGCAAAGTAGAGAAGTCTGGTCAAGGCACTGAGGCATTGACTCCAACTGAGCAGGTGATCTTGAATTTGTTCCAGTTCTTGTTGGAGCACATCTCGCCGGTGGTGAGGAGGACTGTGGATTTGAGCATGGAGGATATTGCACCTTCTACTACTGCTCCTGTTCTGGCCCCAGAGTGCATGGCATCTCAACGGAGTTGAAGTACCTTTCAAGGTAGTCCTGTTGTGTCTATGCATCAAAAGGGATCTCTGTTAGTCCCTCTGGGTGGTGTGTCCACATCTGTCCAACACACGTCATCTCCCCAGAGGGCAGGAACAAGGTTGTGTTCCTCCTCCTCATGGTCCACTTCGTTCGCAGCTATGACAGGTAAACATATCCTATTGAGATTGTGTAGCACCACAACAATCTTGACGATGTGTTCTACAGTGTCTGGTGCCTGCTCCAGAGTTCCAATAAGGCAGGGGAATTGCTTGGACAGGAAACCAAATGTATTCTACACCACACATATCCCGTAGGTGAGCCGGTAATTGTAGATTTGTTTGTCTTTTGACATCCCTCTCCTCCCATATGGTTTCATCATGTACCTCCTCAAATCAAAGGCATTGCCCCCCAAGACGAAGTGATAAATGTCCTGGTTCTGGTCTTCGCTGCAGAGAGGGCATGGGCCTGCCAGCCCTAAGCGGCCTTTTTCAAGAAGTTCACTCAGTTTGGAGTAATTGAAGATTTGGGCACCTGACATGTGTCCAATTCAGCCAACCTCAATCCATAGGATGCAATACATGGCATCCACCAAGGAAAGGGGAGGTCTATAACCCTTACAGCATGTGGCACATTCCTCATGTACTCAAAATGCTGGCCCAAGGTATTTTTGGAGCACTGACGACTTCAACCTTGCAGGCTTTTGGGATGGTCTGGCACAGTCCTGGAGCCATGTGGGAGATGGATGCTTTACTGCACCAGAAGACATCAGAAATTAGCGTGTAGTTGTTCCCTGTGACCAGATGTTGCAGATTCACAAACAGCTTCAGTCCAGGTGATAGGGCTGCACACACCCACATGTATTTTTTTCACGATGGCTGCCGTGATTCTCTGGAGCATCTCAACTAAAAGCTACGGCAGGATCCTCAAGTAGTTGTGGTAATCAGCCACATCTTCATTGTAGAGCCTGATATGTACAACTTTCTAGTACAATAAAAAATAATAAAAAAAGAAGCTTTGTAGAGTAGTGGCCCAGCCTGGTCCTGCTCTCCTAAGACAACCATTGCCAAACCCATCTGGAGCTCGCCCTGCATCTTCTTCATCCATCTTGCTGTACTTCAGGTGTCTCTAACTGCTGCTAGACTATTTGTTGCTGGGCTGCTTCTATTTAGGCTGTGTGTTGCCGAAGCAGAGGCTGTTGGTTATCACCAATTACCACAGGTAGATCTATATAATACACCTTAGAGTCCAAGTTGTGCCACAACGAATCTATATGGGACCTTAGTAGTATGTAAAGAATGTGATAGAACGGGAATGACAATAATAGACCACAATAATAACATGCACAGTACAGCGTAATGCCTTGGGGTGCACCCCTCTCATAAGATCACCCTCTAAGTCGTATTCTGTACTCCTACTACCCTCTATGGAGAAGAGTTCTTAACGAACTAGGCTTAGAGCCTTGAGGATCCTTTGGCCTGCCTCCCGTGCCACCTAAAGATTCATAATCTCAATGATACCACCTAGCGGGAATACTGTGTGCCAGTGGATTCTCAACGCTCTAAGCCTAGTTCGTTAAGAATTCTTCTCCCAGTGAGAACCTTGTATAGCATACGACTAATAGAGTGTGAGATCTTATGTGGAGGGGTATGGAATGTACCAGTTCGGCACACAACGTAGGTCTATTGATGGTGGGCCGAGGGTTAAACCATAGTATGCCCTGGAGCTTCCGCCACTTTCCGTCGCTGGTCCTCCATTGCCCACAGTGCAAGCTGCAATAACACATGATGAAATGTGTCAAAACATAACTTAATGATGTAACCTGAGCCGAACAACACCTTTTTGACACAAAACACTTGACAAGTTAAACATAAATACCTTGTTGGTGTACACGGAACCAAAATCAGAAAAAAAAAATGCTGTATACATTGTTCACTATCGGTCTGTTATCATCTGTCTACCTTTGATTGTAATTCACCTGATTTATACTTCTAGGAAATTTCGCAGCTCCATGTAAATCATTAGGATTATTTGCTAAAATGATAGAGGAGAAGTTGCAGAATTTTAGATATTTAGTTGACTTGAATGATGATATAACGGAGGGTACTGTGACATTGGAACTAGGTTGATTCCACAAGAAATGAGTGAAACTATTCTGGATTTAGGGAAAACAAACAATAATCAATGATTTTCTGGATGGATAGCCGTAATCTACGATTTGTTGACACAGAATAATAAGGGAGCTAAGTGATTATATTACGTTGTCAACTCCCAGTAAAACAAAGGTCCTCTGACAGTGTATTATCTACTATTTACAATTATTAAATAACACGTCCATCAATCTTATTTCACGTCTTGCCTCTTCGCCATGTGCGACTAGGAAGCTCTTAGGAGGAACTTTTCGCATTTCCGACTGAGGGAAAGCAAACTCAAAGGACGCAGAAAGAATCTGGCGCATTCCCTTTATTCTCATCAGGCAAACGATCTTAAAGAGACTATGGAAAGGGCACGGTCGACGCAGCTTGAGAAATGAAAGTCTTCGCTCTGTTGTAAGCAGAAACATTGAGACCCGAAGTGAAAGAGGGAGATTGGAAAAGCTCACACATTGTGTCCTCGCTGCATACTATCTAATGTGATACATAAAACAGTATTGTCATGAGAGTAATACAAACAGACAGGCATTTATAATGTACGGTCCGTATTGGACATGCAGGCGATTATTGCATTATACCTTCCTCTCCTGTCAAAACACATCATATGTTTCAGCAACGTTCATTCTTCTTTTACCTTCTGTATAGTATACACCTGATCCTGTATTTCAATGTATACTGGATGAAATACTTGTTAGATTCAGGGCTATTTAGTGATGGAATATCGTTATGAAAAGGCAGTAAGGATGTGAATAGATTTAGTTGACAAAGTTATCTTTAAAAAACTATAAAAAGGGAGGAAGAAGAGACCGCACTGTACAACGAGTGAAGGTTTCTTAAAGATTGATATAATACATCAACTCAATGTAAGTAACATAGACATAATAAGATAAGCAATAGTATTATAGTTTGGATTATAAGTTTCAGGTGTTTCAATTTTGAACATTGCTGCTCATAGACAATAAGCGGATGGGGAAGATACAAGTAATAGCATGATGAACTGTTAGGTTTGGGGTTTGAAGGAGTTATAAACACTGCATGATACACTCATTACCCTATCCCTGGATGAAAGGAGAGAAGCAGTAGCTGGGAGAATACAATTTTATTGAATTTATACGTAGTAAAAAAGTAGTAAAATGTTTATGTCGACCTTATTGGACGACATATGAAATAAGGTTATGAATATAAAGTACAATACTAGATAAAATAATGGATAATTGACAATAAGAGTCAATTATGATGATACCATTAGAATATTATTATGATTATATATGATAATAAAAATAGGCCTACGTGAATAGGAAAAGAGAAAGAAGGTTGTGGGTGGGTGGGACGAAAAAGTGTAGTATGTGTGCACTGTAGGAAGTGTAGAGCAGAAGTGAGGGGTAGGTGAGTGTTTAGCGGACGCACGTTGGTGCGCAGTGAGTGTGAAAGCCGCGAGGTGGCAGGAGGGGCGCCCGTGAGGCGCGGCTAGAGGGGGACACCAGGGGGTCGTTTTATTTTCAACTCTCCTGGCCGAGGAGAGTCCCCAGGAGGGATAGCTCCACTGAGGATAATTTTCAGGAGATCTCCTCAATCTCGTTCGATTTACCCTGTCCTCGTGAGGGAGAGAAATCCTCGGCCGAAGTCTCCTTTTAGAGAGCCCCAGGAGAAAATGAACCTGTAGGAGACTTTTGAGGAGACTTGAAAGAGAGGCTGTGTATACTGCAGGTGGTGGCACATAGTGGTATTTTTGGGAACTAATTTCATCATTTATGAATGTATGTTAATCTAAGTAAATAGCACAGTAATTCTCCACCTGAGACCTCCAGTTTTAATTAAAATCATAATAAATATATTTCCGATAGTTCAAATGAATTAAATAGCTTTTATTTGTTATTTTGAATCACCCACGATACCCCTAGACGTGTCCCCAGCCAGGAGAGCTGCAGGACACTTTTCAGGAGCTCTCCTGGCCCTAGGATTGAAAATAAAACGATATTTCAGGAGACCTCCTAGATCCTGGCCCAAGACTCTCCTTCCCCGGGAGACTTTGAAATATCGAACCCAAACTCTCCTGGGACCTCTCCCAGGGCGTTCCAGGACTCCTCGGGCAGAAAATAAAACAAGCCCCAGAGAGGGCAATGACCACCACTGAGCATAGCCCATGAGTAACCAATGCTACCCTGCTTAAGTGATTCACTGACATAAAATCTACCATGCTGACTCATCTTACAGCTTGAGCTTGATCGTTCGCAGATGTTGGGGTCTTAAAGGAAGTTCCTTCATATGTAGGAATTCAATACATACAAAATATCGATACAATAGAGATGTTGCTTAATGCCTCGCATTTCTCCAGATTGAAAGGAACTATTTATTTCCAATGGAAATAATGCAACGGTGGTCCGTTGAGACCAGTCGAGAGACTGAGGTCACATCAGTACAAATAAACGTCTTAAAATATGGTTTAGAGGTAACTTAGGGATATCACCTTTGTTCCTTATGCACAATACTGGCCGAGCCTAGAAATCTCAAGGCTTGGGACCTGATGGGTGGTAACAGCAATATCATAAATGCATTGCCAAGTAAATGTGTCCCGGTATGTGATCTATATAGTTGTGTCATTATAGGTAAGCCATTCTGATACATTTGTCACAAGAGAAACATACCATCAGTTAGAACAAATTTAGTTTTAATGCTGTAAAGGGAGTGACAGTGGTGAACGAGACACTGTCAGGTCATCACGTGTAGCTGGAAGTGATAGTCAGCATTCTGGTATATGGGGAGACATTTGCGAAGCGTTGACTGACAAGGCATTAACTGTATAGCATTCCTAGCCATCCTAGACATCTAGATACAGTTACAAATAACAAGGGATTTGAAGTGATAATAAGTTATATATGTATCACATTTAAAGGTGATAACTGCAAGCGCTCACCCGATCACAAAGGTTCGAGTCACTGAATCCAAAACTCTCCAATAGGGCAAGAACCTTTTACGTTTACTAGTACCATCAAATATCAACATCAGCCCAGTCTACTTGCACCATATATAATGCAGGCCGTACACGACCATTTCACTTATCCAATATTAGACACATCGTAATAACCACTTCACACACATATTTCATTAAAAAAAAACATGTAAAGAAAAACACCAGATCACAGAACCATACTGTCGATGGCAAAAATTGATCGATACAACGAACAAATGTGTTGATGATATCTCTGTAAAACTGCACATTGTGTCTTGATATTTTTTTACACACTTCTCCAATGTGCCACAAATACCTTTCATAAGAGAACATACGGATAAGACACTTAACAAGCTGTGGCATGAGTTGTGCTGAAGGGGTAATATCCTTTCTTGTTCTAGCAAGCACTGACTTGTCAGTCAATGGTGTTTCTTGGCATCAGAAAAGGGATGGAGTGATATAAGTACGGGATTCATATTACGATTGTCAACAGGTACAAATGAAAACCATGTATCATGCTATTAGGTGTTTCATACTGTTATCACATGTCACAACTGTTATCACCATAACAAATATATTAGATGAGATGAAAGTAAAATGATAGTAGATCACACTGGAACCAAAAATGTGGCAGGTGTTTACATGAATCCGTCTCGTAATTACTTCCCTTTACCTCTTCAATGTTCTGTAAGTATTTAATGTATTTTTGACCGATGTCCTTCAACAAAATGCCGATTCAGTGTAGGCAACATAGATGTACGCAACATGGAATTTTTACAAACCCTGTCATATCAAACACCTATAAACTGGACTGATAATTCTATGGACACTTTTATCCTCTATAAACAGAAGTCAAACAACCTAGAGTTATGGCATCGTACTTCACTCCACATCACTATGTGCCTGAATCCGGGTCTCAAACGATAGTGTGACAGTATTAAGCGACCATGACCTGCCCCCTCCTGCCTGCCACAAGAACCCGGGACGTACTGGAGGGCACCAGGAGCATGCTGGAGGCCCTCCCTGCCTGTCAGCCCGTATTAATAACCCTCAGTTATCTCCTCCTGATCAATGGTAGCCTGTGGGCGGCGGGACCTATCGCACCTGGCCCGGAGGTAGAGATAAAAGGGCGCTGTAACTCATCAGGGACAGCGACGATTGATCATCACGCAGGTAGATAGCCGCACACACTTAGTGGCGCCCACCCAGGCTCACCTGATGACGCTGGTGGTATGGGCATGTGGGTACGAGTACTGGAGGGTTAGCTTCGGTCTGTGTACTCCTCCCAACCAGGTCGATAACGTACTAATAACCTATAAAAGCCAGGAAAATATCGAGGAAAATATGCAGGAACAATTGGAATGTTGGTGATTCGTATTAATTAAATCAAGATTCAGAAACTCGCCGAGGCAATCCATCCAGTTCGAGATATATATTGTATAATGCACAAATCTTTGTTTGGTTCGTAAATCAATCGAATATATACTTTTTAAAATTAGAAATGGCACAATACAACAATAGCCACATCATTATTATACTGTGCATTACTATGAGTAGAATGATTTTGAAGGGGTTTTGTTCAATAATTCTTAAGACTTCTAACTCTCCTTAATCGCGGGTAAAAAGTGGTTTTCCATTTGGTGAATTCTCAGCCGAAATATGATTCTGACAGTGTCTGATTTATTATTGGAGTATCAGTGGCGCAATGGAATAGCACCCAACATACTAATCGTGGGGGTGGGTGGAGGGGGGGGGGGTGGGCATCGGGCAGTCTAGCTTTGTCGGGAACGTGATTCTATAGACCAGAACCACGACGATCCTAGTACGCCCGTTTTCTGCTAGGTTTTTTCTACTGGTGGTGTCCTCTCGTGTCCCAGGTTGTGTGATTATTCTGAAAAAGAGTAGGATTCTAACTGTAATCATGCGATATTACATTCTACAGGGCTAAAACTGTGGAACTAGTCCAGAGTTGCGATCGGGTGAGGTCAGAGATTTCTAACATTTCCGGGTACTATGAGGTGGGTGTCAGAATCGATACAAACGATACCAGATGATGCCAACATGTTGTTTTTATGCCTATTTTGACCATTATTTAACACTAATCAACAAAAGATTATTGCCGATGCCTCCAGGACAAGGCCTACGGTGAAATGCATGCCATCGTCCTGATGGAACAGGCCCTTCATACTGATAATCTTTTTGGGCGATTCCTTATTGCGACTCCTGATGTCTTTGACTTTATATTGATTCTTAGGTTCATATGCAATTCATACCACCTCCTCTTTTCACCACAGGTCCCCACAATACCAGATGAAGGTCTCTGATTTCCAGTCGTGATGTATACGTCGCGGGTAATTCCTTGGCTTAGTACCTGAAAGGTAAGCGCTCTTTCTATTCGTAGTACAACTGTAATTCGCAACCAACGTATCTGTTCCAGGTCAGCCTAGTCATTTCCTAGAACATTAATCAAGTGGAAAGCCGAAACTATTATGATTATCTTATTGAAGAACTCAAAAAGGTAACACGGCAGGCAGAAAAGTTAAACTTGAAATGGTGCTAAATACAGGAAATCACCATTCCACGAAGGCAATTTTATCTGAAAAAAAACTATCCAGAGATCCTCAAAACTTATCTAGATGCGATTTGTTTTAACTCCTAATGATCAGAAGATCACTGTTACTATTATTTACTCTGTGAATAAGTGAAATGATTCAGTCTCTAGCTTGAATCGAAGGATCATAAGATCACAGTGTTTAATCACTATTTTGTACACATATTTATATGGATTTACAGCTTCTTTACTATTATTATTGTCTAAAGAGAACTTATAAGATTAGCTTATGTTATGTATATCTGTTCTATATAGCGTGCTGTATCGTATATATAACTTTGTCCTCTGTGACTCCTGTAAGGAAAAGTGCAATATCAGGCAATTGTAGGTAGTCGTGAAATGTATTTATTGTATTAAAAAAAAGGAAAGAAAAAGAAAATTCGAGTCACGCCCAGCACAACATGCAGCAGTTGAGCCAGACCCCTTCCAACAAGAAACACGTCAGTAGCGTAATCAAACCACAGTTATACACATAAGGTTCGTTTTGGCAAACTCCGTTACACATAAAATCGGTACAACAATGTCATTTGCCCAGTTCCGATTATTTCTTCTACATATCTGTAGTATAGTAATCCGATTATGATAAAGTGTTTCTGAACAAAACGCGGATACAACAAAGTAATCATTCCTGAGTGAACTGAACTCACACTCCATAAGATAACAATTTTACACACTTACTATTGATTATGAATCTTAAAACCATAATTTCATTTTTAAATTCAATGATGTTTCGGTCTTTTGTTAAAATCCTCTTTGCAATAGGTGACATATCATAAACGTGTTTCAAAAGCTATGTGCATCTACATATACCATTGTATCGTTGTTCAATATCGGGAGTATAACTACAATCATAAAGTATTAATGCAACATTTTTTAACTATCCAGGCAAAACCTGGTTATAACAAACTTTGGTCATAACATAGTAATTTCTATTGCCCCTAGAATTTTGTTATTACGTTTTACTGTAGCATGAGTATGCTTTTGGCCACCTTATGAATTCCAATTCTCCAGAACCTTTGTTTTTGTTATAAAAATCATCGAAATCCTGACAAATAATGAGCACCTCAGAACTGATAGAATTTCTGCATGTATTAGAAGTATTTGTTAGATAAAATTGTGCCCCGGGTGAGGCTCGAACTCACGGCCTTCAGATTATGAGACTGACGCGCTGCCTACTGCGCTACCGAGGCATCTGACACAACATTGTGTATTAGGTTAATAACTACTAGTCACTTTCACACGTTACACATCGAAATCCACCTTATTTTTGTCTGTTCCTAGACCTATTATCGCAATCAATCAAATTGGATGAGAGACAGCTAAAACATATATAATTGGTCTTCCATCCCTCAATTGGGTGGGTTGGGCGAGAATGCAAAGGGTGAAGGGGTGAGGGTAAGATAACTTGTATCTTAAAAATATAACCACCTGGCTGCCTCCCCCCCCCCCCCCCCGCTCCAGCACTAGGTACGGCTGTGGATCAGTGGTGTCTGCCTTGGGTTGCATCGCCTCCAGTGTTACACAGATCGGCTGAGACCCTACTCCAGGTCGGCTTCTCCAAAGTGGCTCCGTTCCCACGGCCCTGTCCTGGAGAAGCCATGCTGTTGGGGATGTCGGTAGGAGTGGTGGAAAGGGTTAGAGGAAGGGGCTATGAACCCATGTCTTTGGTCCGACATTTAGCATTGGTCCTGTTCTTTTAGTGTCAACTGCCTAGGCATGAACACGGCAAATTATGAGATTCTGTAACTTCTTTAGTGTGTTTTATATGCTTAAACATCAGCAACATTTAAAGTAGAACATCGCAGTGTGTCAGTAAGCGAAGGAAAATGTCAGCGGCTGAAGTGTTTTCGATAAATCGACCAGTCACTATACTTCAGCCGAACAACTTCAAAATGGTTTCAGTCCATCAATATTGACAGACACCCCAAGTAAAGCTTATTGGTCTGTTCGTCCGATGAGCGGATGGAGGGAATCCAAGTAGATGGGACAAAAATTAGACGAGTCTCCACATGGAAAACTACTTATATCAAAACTTACTTTGATCTTTTGAATAATTTGAATATTGATAATTTATCTACACACCACTACTTGGTGTAATATAATTTATGATGTCGATCAGCCTATATCATACAACAGAATAACACCAAATTACTATTCTTTTATATGGTCTTTATTGCATTCGCTTTTTACAAAGCGCTCTTCCAAGCAATACATAGCGGACAAATTTCGAGTGATTATTGATAGAAAGAAGAAATCTTTCTTTATTCGATATAGTTAATCATCAGGTTGTCAATTACCGATTTAAATCATTTCTTGGCACCTGCCTTTTGGACGCTAGATATTAGATCTTTCCAGAAATTGATTCCGCTATATATAGGTGAACATTTATAGGTATAATGCGTAGAACCCATTTACATCGGATTTTTTTATCACTCCCGGTATCCAAAATTGCATTGTCTATAAAAATGAGATATCTTTGGATCTTTTATACATCCGACTGAGAGGTTGTCGCTTATGTCTTACCTACAATTTATCCTCGACGTTTGTTTCTAACGGTTCCACCGTTGACACTTGCCCCCTTACGCGGTAAATAACCGTTCGGGGTCTATTCTAGAGCCTATAGAGGTTGGTTGTATCATTACTTTTACAACCGGCAAAGAGCAGGGAGAAAGAAAATGATGAAAGTTTGGTCTGTTTTGTTCGTACGTCTACGAGTTTGGATTTGAGCACTCAGGGATATGAACGATGCGATATCCGAGTGAATATTCTGAAGCGCTTCAAACAAGATGACTATCGGAGACACAGATGAAATATGAATATGATTTTGATTTTATCTTAGCCTGGACAAGTTTATCTGTTCATAGTTCATTGAGTATGAGTTGCTGTACTCGCAAGCCTGTATAGGTACGAGTTCCTCATGTTAAGCCTATGGACGCTTATACCAGGCTACGATCAAGTACACTCTTCCGTAGGGGTCATCCATAAAGTATGATTTACGCACTTGCGGGGGGGGGGGGGGGGGGGGGCTGGGGCTAAAGAATTCTGGAAATTTTGCATATGCACCTCCTTTGGTCTATTGAGTACAACATTGGGAGAATGGGTGAGTTGGGGGGTCCAAAGTTTATGGATCGCTCTTAGCCGGGCATATCGTTGAAAACATAAATTTATAGAGCCACGCTTTTTGTAAGAAAGGATTGAATTTATCATATCACTGACTTGACAACCTGCTTCATGTGATCGTTACATTCTAAAGTAGAATCAAAGATTACCCCTATACGTATTCATAATAGTGATTATGAGGAAACAGGACTCCATTTAATGTAAGCGTAAGGTTGTTGAAGGGGTGAGGGTAAGATAACTTTTATCTTGAAAACTTTGCTGATTGTTAAACTATGCATAATTGGTTCTAGCAATGTGAGAGCACATCAAGAGATCAGTGAAAATTACTTTTCGAATTATCTGAGTGCGATTCTATTTATTGAACATTTCTATCATTATCCAAAGTTATGTTCACCAACGCAATGTTAATATCTGTAATGTAAAACGTGTTATGTGATTATAACAGGTTTTCCTGACAGGGAGCAAGCAATAAAATGTTAATGGGGTTCAGATTGATATGAATAGTTCATATCAAATCCATTGACGGGCATCTCCATTCAGGGTATTAGACACGTGAACATGTTAGCATTGATTATTGATTAAAGGACATGCAATGCAGTCTTGGTTAAAAATAATATGGTAATAATGATGCCTTAATCGTAGACATATCTGATCTCATTTTCAATTGATAAACTCTAGATATCAGAATCTATTATGCATAAGAATAAAAAGAGGGAAAATGTCATCATAATTTCGAATTAGTAATGTATACTGATTATACTGCATTTACTGCGATAAAGTGATCGTGGTGATGCGAATTGTTCTCAGCATGCAACACAGTCAAGATGGCTAAAATTTTAAGATGATATTTAATGGGCAAATCTGCAGAGCAGTGGTAGCGATCGACAGACATACAACCCTTTCATGACTGTAATTCTAAGACCGATCGCTCAATGAAAAGAAATAAAAACTAAAACAAGAAATTGTAGACTGACAAAGGTAGCGACAGGATCTAATATGAAACTGGCGGTTGAGAGTGGTGGAGACAGACATGCCAATAAGCAATATGAAACGGGACCAAATGCGCGCCAGTAAAGTGCGAGGCGGGGAGTTGACATGTACGGAGATTGGCAGTGAGGAACTATACCAGGAACAGCGTATAGAGAAAGAGTGGCGATGATTTGGCGCGGTAGTGCTCCCGTCTGATTATTGATGTTTAAATTTAATTGTCGGCACTTCATCAGAAGAGTGAAGTCTATATATTGATCAGGCAGGGGACGGCCATCAGCGCGGCGTGGTAGTCACCGACTGGAAACGCCGCTAGGCGGTCAATAGTACCCCCCTACCGGGTCCTGTGGAGACCCCTCAATAGTCTGGTCCCCGACACCCACTGACTATGGCCGCCGGCTCCAATGCCACGGCCACCATAGTTCCGCTGAATTTCTGCTGTTCGTGTCAAACCGAGCAATAGGAATTGAAAGATCCCCAATATCATATCAATAGGCTGTATGTGGTTTTACAGCGATAACATTATATTTTACTACTGCCAGGGGGACTGGGCAACGCTCTAATAGTGAATATGTAGCTGGAATTTCTAGACCAGTAGATTATATGATCTATACGAGAGGGCGCCACTGAAAATGAACTCAGACCTGGCGATAAATCTGCTATGATATTATAATCACTTGGGCCTGAGAGGTGTTTTACAGTAGTGACGATCGTTATTAGTGACCGTTTCCATATGCATTGGATTGTCGAATTATCATACTTGCACATGTATGGCACAGCTATATCTAAATGGGTTTTAGACCATCAGTGATCGTCTCAGCCCAACAGGTGTATGCAACACCTCTCAGGAGTCGCAGACAAAATGAAACACGCATGTATATTTACACCAACCTCAATGGGGTTGTTCATCTGGATGAAGACCTGTGCCCGTCATACACCTTTCTATAACAATCAAACCAAGTTTAATCAAATTAACCCTTTCATGCCGGGCACCTCTGGCAAAGCAATGTCTGTAAGGCCGGGTAGGATGTTACTATGTACCGCCAGGGGACGCGTCCTTTCAGGCCTATTGTAATAATTTCACTATTTGATCACGTGATAAAACACGTGATCTTTATCGTTATTTTTTTGTATATTTCAAAATATTAAGTATAATGTTGTACCAACATTTTGTGAAAAATTCATAATTATTGATCAATTATTTACGAAGTTATTACACATAAACTGATTTCGTAAGTCTTAGAAAATTATGCTTTTAAGGCATCACCCGGCCACACACAGCGATGCCTTAAGGCATCATCCGGCCACGCGCGGCGATGTCTTAAAGCACAAAGGGTAACTGTAATTCAGATCGGAGTGGAGAACCTGGGAGGTACTTCGTAGACAAGGTGTTACATCCACCTGTTGGGTTGAAATGATGACTGATGGTTTAAGACCTATTTCGATATAACTGTGCCATACATGCGCAAGTATGATAATTCGACTATCCAACGGAAATAGTCAATTTTGACTATTGGGTCCATTGTTTTTTTACGATGTAAGCAGATTAATAGGTGATCACTAATACTCAAGTCGCTCACTCCGGAGTCTTTATAATATCACAGTCTGTGAATAATAAGTCAATCATATTGTTAAATCTAGTGGGTTTGTCAATAATTTGTTTCAGATTACATAGTCTCTCAAGCTGTAGAAGATGTTTGCTCTCGGGGCAGTTTTTAATATTATAGTTAATGTTGAAGTCACCCATGATTGTTACTTCAGTTTTCTTGTTGGATTCTTGGACTAATTGGGTGAGTTCTAACAATTCATTAATGAAAGTCTCATTAGAGGCCCCCCTGGGTTTATAGACGGCACATATTATGATATCTTTTTGTTTTGGCAAGATAAGTTTGAACCATAGACATTCTATGTTATTGTTGCTCCTATTAAAATTTGCGAATTCGTCGCTTGCTACAATAAAGTCGTTTTTGATATAAGCCCCTATCCCGCCTCCTATTTTGGTTTGTCCAAAATAGGCGTGCAAGCATATCCAGTCTGCACCATGAGGAGGCAAGGCGACGAAGAGGGTGAACAGATTGGTAATTTCTGTCAACCCCAGCAGACCTCAAAAACACCTGTATCATGAGGTTACTATGTAATAAGTTCTAATGAGGAAATGCATCAAGATCCAAAGATACTGAAAATATGGAATAAGTTTTGATTTCGGAGTGAGATTATGTAGCAAACCAAAATGAATGGCATATTTTCAGTACCTATGGATTGAGTGCGATTCAGATTTTATCTCATCAGTGCTATCACTTGATTTCGGAGTGAGATTATGTAGCAAACCAAAATGAATGGCATATTTTCAGTACCTATGGATTGGGTGCGATTCAGATTTTATCTCATCAGTGCTATCACTGACTAATCGGCTGACATTTGTGATATCACCCTCCATTGAGCTTTTTTAATACTCCATGGGCTCTGAGTAAGAGTTCTCAATATTGAGTCTATGGAGAAAAATACCAGGGGTGATATAAAAATAGTTTCTCAAACTATCAATCATAATTTATATATGGTATAGGCTGAAGGTACCTTCTTCACTGAATGTAGGTGCAATACTCCCAAACCATATAATATGTAGGCAGGTAAAATATCTGGTATCTATCACACCTCGAGATTAGAATCTTCTCGATTTCGGTCTCTGCTTTACAAATTTATTCACGAGATATTCACGATGTGAGTGGCTCTTTTCGTTAGTTCCCGTACTCAGAAAAAGAAAAGAGTTTACAGCGGAGTGCCCCTGCCCGGCTCGCAGCCCCCACTGGCTGGACTCAACAGTACCTTTCTGTGTAATAACGCGACAGGTCCATAGAAATTCGATCCGACCTTGGGCGTCCGAAATGGATTGCTGGCGACAGACGTGATGGAGTTAGACACACGGAAAACCAGCGGCCCAGAAGAAGGCAGAGGAAGAAAAGGAGAGAGAATGGGAAGAGGTGCGATGGAAGGACCGAGGGAGAGATGGATGGGGAGATAGAGGGAAAGAATGAAAAGGTATCGAGAGACAGAAATTCATGAATTAGATATAATGGGGAGATTATGTAGAGAGGGAGTACATAGAAATATGGAATATTAAGGAAAATATGTGTGTATAATGAAATTAAAAGAAGAAAGTACACCGCAGCTGAATGAAAGACTATTATAAGGCAGAGGAAGGTAGAGGGGACTAAGGGAGGTTAAGAAATTAGGAGATGGGGGGAATTAAGTGATCAAGAGAAGGGAAAGGAGGTAAAGGGAATATAGTAAAGCAGGATTGATGGAGGGAAGTCGAAAATAGGGTTTTGGGAAGCAAGCTGGGGTGGGGGCAAGTATGAAGCTAAAGGATGTACTGCCAGAGAAACGACGGGAAAACAGAGTGAAGACTAAGATGGAATGACAGAGGAAGAGGAAAGAGAAAAAGAAGGTGAAAATGGACACCGCAGACAGAGTGTCCACATTGTAAGTTGGGAAATAGAATAATAGAAGTTTCCTGTTGGGTGGGTGGACATTCTCCCGCCAGGAGGAGAATGGCGCTGTGGTCTGCCCGGAGAGGAGAACCGAATCTTTGTCTGATTGCCATTGGGAGTGCGTCCGGATCTGCGATCTGCCATTTTATGATCCACCAACCATTGCCACTCACAATAAGCGTCAGGTTGTCTACCTAGTCCCTCCCACGGCCACCGTTACAATCCCACCGCACATTATAACCCTGCGTGTTTCTGATCACCATCATTTCCAGCCAACTCCCCAATGTAGCCTACCCTTCAGCTACAACATGAGCGAATATTTGAAGTACGCTCGGTCAGGAGACTATTTTGTATTGCCTATCCTCTTCCTGACCTATGGGAATGTCCCGCAACGTGCCAACAGAAACTAATAATTCATACCAATCCGCCGGAAAAATTTGCAGAAGAAGTTAGGATGGGACAGTAGGTAGATGACCTCTTCCTACACTGAAGTCTCACTTCTATATCCCTACTCTTTTTTTTATCTAACACAAACGTAATCAAGCGAAACTGATGCTAATAGATATCAGGACCGGTAACGGCTAAGTGCCAACGACCTTGAACTTTGAAAATCGTGCCTTTCTTCCTGACGGGATTACCAGAATAACCTATTCACATTGGGTCAAAATGAATGAAATAAAAGAATGATTTCAACCTTCCAAAAATATAACACATAACTGTTTATGATGTTTTGATATAAGTGACACACCAGTGATCTGCCAGTATGATGGCATCATTTAGGGAAAATAGGGCAGTACTTGGCCTGGTACATTGTATATGTTTATGCTACAGGCCAACTTACGGGATAGGATTAAATGTCAATGATTACTCTTTCTGATATCAACTGTGTTTGCAGCACTATCGAAATATACTGATGCCTAGTATTACGATTTACCCAAAGATTGATTACTGATTTTAGACGTTTGTGTAAGTTAAAAAGGTTCCCCCCGATCATCTATGATTTTTACATTATGCATTGTGGTGCATTTGGAGGTCTTAAAGCTCTATTGTAGTAGCTGAACGCCAGGTCTTAGTCAGTCTTTTATGGTATGTCTAAGGTTAGTAAAGGTCACGTCGTCCGAAGTTCCTGTCTAGTAAAAGGCAGTTTCGGGCGAGTCCTTGATAGTTGTCATGATGAATGTCGCCCATTTGTCCCCTCTGGTAAATGGTCCTTTCCTGATCAGGGCCACAACATCCCTTTGCTTTGAGAGTTAGACTTTATCATTGCCCATGAGTGGTGACTTTTAGCGAACGTACTAGGCAGGAATCGTTAGGGAAAATGCCAGCCTTAGATAAATTACCTGTTTTTCTTGTTAACTGCTAGGAGATACAAGGCGGGCTCCCACTGCTTCTGACACACTCTGACATGGCTACGATAAGGCTATACGACATGCATTTTCAAGTCGTAGCCCTCGGGAAGGCTGTGCCACAATTTGTCACAGTGTGTTGGAACAGGTTTTGTGGAAATAAAGGTGACCACAATACCGACACATGCCACAACATAATAGGTGCTCCAGTTCAAATAATATATAAAGATGTATGTTTCTCAGGAGGGGAGTGCATAGCATTGACATGGTAGAAACTGCTCGCAACACAGCCCTGCACAGTATAGTTTCTATGACAAATGAAAAGAGTTCGATCTTGTCGTAAGGCCTGCAATACTACACTTGTGCCGGGAACATATTGGATTGTATCGGGAGTGTGTATGTGAATGCATGGGAAGTTGTGTTGGGGCACTGGGCCCACTGCTGCGAAAACTTTGTCTCTTCTGACAGAAAGCATTATTCTGTATCAGAAGCATGTTCTCTTTTCCACCCACCCACACCTTTTACTTACACTTTTTCATTGTACAACAAATTTTGTCCCTGACAAAGTTATACTCTCTTTGTTTTACCTTATGACGATGAATGCTTGTAAATAATCATCCTAAAGCTGTCACATTGACATTTTACCGAAACCACTGTTAATCATGTTTACCTGAATTTATCCTTTTTGTTATTGCACAAAAGTGTTAGTCAAAATTATCTTAGAATTAGATATTGTACAGCGGCTCTAATAGGAAGGCAACAATTCTCTTTAGAATAATGTTTATAATCGTAATAAACGGGATTGAGGCAGTCCAGTTTTTGTATAATCGTGAGAAATAACCCTCATACAACAACGTGCCTGGCTGGAGAAATCATCAATATAAAAATATAATCTAGGCAGCTATCTCCAGGGTTTGGAACAACAATCTGTCAGGTCACCTGGCGTCATACGTTTGACCTCTATTAACTCAGGTCTCCACAAACTACGATCGGCCTAATTGAAGTCCGTGTAGTTCATTTTCCTTTCCAGGGGCTTCCCGGAATGATGAATGAGCTTCATTGATATTTCTTGATTACTTATTTCGCTGTATTTGGTGTGTGGATGTTGGTCTGAAGTTGTGTTAAGATGGTATATGGATAAAAACGATAGTGTAAGTATTACGCAGAATCTACATAATTAAACATGTATGAATTAACCTGTGCAAAGGCAAGGTCACAGATATGATATATTTTTGCGAAGCATTATATTCATTATGGCTAACTTGTTCGCATTATTACAGAGCGGGAGAATTATAGCATATTATTGTAACAGTCCGCCGGTTCGGTATGCTTTTCCTCACTACCTGGGATTATATAATAATCTACCTGGCGGTGAGACGAGTCATAACCCTATGAGGTTTCCCGCATAGGTTGGCTTGAATAGTCCTCGGTAAGTAAAAAGGAGACGCGGAATCTTCTACTTTCAACTTAGCCTACGAACACAAGACCAGACTCTGTACAGTTTAGGTATTTCTGTCTTTATTTGATACCTGTAGCTAGAATCGCCTAACATGGAATGTGCTAGGTAGCGTAAGGTGAGGAAATCTGTTCCCTCAACCACTGAAAGGCTTTGCGGAGAAACCGACCAGTGTGTGAGGCTCCAAGTAGCTCGCTTGAGGCGGAGGAACGTACAAGTAACCTGTCGGACCGCTGTGGACTTGGCCTGTATATATACTGACCGAGTTACGTAATGCGGGCGACCCTGTAGTATTTGCATACATGGGTCTGCCGGCTTTACCGCACAGCAGGGATCGGTACTCAAGGCACCTAGCATAAAAGCAAGCACACCACTGCTCAACTACCCTGACCCCTACATTACCCCTCCCAACAGCAAACCGGCGGACCGTTACATTACCAAGGTGATTACATTGGCAACTTCATTCTGGTTCCGCGCTTCACCTGTGACCAAGGACTCAAAATGTTTCACCCAACCACCCTTCAAAAATATCAAAATATATTAGAACCCTCACCCTCTCTATTGGGCTCGTAAACCAATACTATATTCCATCATTGGTGTGATCCCGACTTTCTCAACCCAGACTAAGAAATTCCCTTTCCAATATACTCTCGGTTTATAAAAATGAGTGCGATAGAGACACATACACTCAAACCAAACACAAGAGAGTATGTACAGACATATTCAGGAAAAAAATGTTGATATATTAGAAACATGAACAATTGCGAACCTGGAACCAAAAGCAGCAAAATGCTTGACGAGATTGAAGTTACTATCGAAACCACGAGAAGAAACAGCCCGATATAATGGCCTACAGTTAGTTGGTGAAGTACCAACGAGCGAAAAGGGACCAAATGCATGATCTCGGATCAATCATAGTGTATAATACACGAAATGTAGCGTACAATTACATAATGTTGCAAGCAAATGTATATCTATCCGATCCTCTATCATTTTCCCTTTCTATCAAATAT
This sequence comes from Alentia gelatinosa, assembly GCA_950022655.1. Classification (NCBI taxonomy): domain Eukaryota; kingdom Metazoa; phylum Annelida; class Polychaeta; order Phyllodocida; family Polynoidae; genus Alentia; species Alentia gelatinosa. The sequence continues at coordinate 42,508,532 of OX465588.1, read as the reverse complement.
GATACCGACAAGCGACTCGTTTCTCCCACTTACCCTTTAGGCCCGAAAGAGAATGAGAAAACTTGAAAAGATGCACGGCTTGACAACATGCTGGAATCTCGACTCTAGCAGGAGGTATAAATAGAACATACCATCACTCCGACTACAGCCCGATAATCAGGACGAGGAATTCCGCCGATGTGAGTTAGTGGGGAGGAGATTATCAAGGTGGCTGAAATGACGGTCATGAAAAAAGTCTGCTGAGGTTGTTTAAGAACTACAAGATCTCAAATGTAAGGTCACGATTATGCCAGGTATACTACTCAGGTTTTTTTTCAAAAATCTAAACTTGCTATATAGAATTACAGTACCAGACTCAATATCATAATTTCCTTTTTCATAGTGGTAAAGATAAGCTATTATTTAAAAACAGTGAATTGGGGGTTCACATAGATCTGAGATCAACCAATATGGTGTATACTTCTCGAAAGTTTAAGGCTGTTAAGAATGTTACACACAAGTTTTATAATCACAGGAAAAATAATGCCCTAAGCGTGTAAGTACAGCACTTCCTGTTGGGTCACGCGGGTGTATTATGGGCTAAAAGTAACAGTTTCTTATATTCCCTGCAGTACCTCTTATGGGATGATAGATGGGAACTGTCTGTATGCTTTTGGCTTATTTTGAAATCAGAATGACGCATTACTCTCACTGGGAATAATTTCGTCTCGTCAGAGCTTGCTTGGCAAATAAAGGTTATTTTTCCCGTTTTTTACTCATTGCGTTATTGATGGCACCCAGAGGGAGAGGAGGACAAGAGGTAGCCTTTCCTTACAGCCCTTCGTGGGGACGTTTATTCCTCAGACACCTGCAGTGCAGTTCGCCTGCAGGCGGCTAGATGGCGACACGAGTGTGTGGACACCAGAGCGCAGGCGCCGGCGTTCTCGGGGGCGGACATGGGTCCTTTTCATCGTGGCTTATCGGCGGGATAAGACACCGGATGAAAACTAAACAGGCGCGCACAAAGCCAACCTCGCCACACTGTGGCCGCCAGGGCCGGGCCGACTGAAAGCTTTGAGCCTTCCTCAGGGGTCCGTCTAAAAGAGGTTCATTTTGCCAAATGACCAAGACACCGTGCCGCCATATTGGGAGCCTACTGCGCAATGTTTCCCTCTTTTCACAGTGGGTGCGCCCGGAGCGGTATAAGTCGGCCAGAGTTCTCTGTTAGCCCAGAAGGACCTGGCTAACCTTGCGGCCCACACAGCTGTCCAACTGGGCCCAATGGGAAAGGCTAAGTAGAAGCAGGATTTGGCCCTTGCTATATATCAAGCCTTGACCGACAAGAGCTAACATCCGTAGTGAAGGCGCAAAAGCAAAGGCCAGTGGTAATTACCATCGTCAAAACAGACATTGGATGTAAGGGGTTATTTTCCAAATGATAACCCCCTTATATCAAGTAGAATTTGAATAAATGTGATGCAGTATATCACCTTAAACTATATAATATTCAGTTGCTCAGATATGGGAGAAAAGATCAGAAGATTAGAGAAAACTTGTAAACATTAAATGTTATAATGTATTGTAGTGGTTCTTTAAAGATCTGCAGCATTTCTGGGTGGCAGACCCATTCAGAAATTATATACTCTATTGTAGAATTAAGAATGGTATTCATTAGCAGTATACGCATAGTTTGAGACGGGTTAATCTTTAAAAGTAAACTTACTGATCATGAAAATAGACCTACTTCGGAGATTGTGCCCTTGGAATTGATTGTGTCACTTCCCCAAGGCCAGGTTACAGTGGTGCCGGGAAGTTTTACAGTGTGCCGAAAACCTATTTTCTAGAGGTGAAAGCAGAGGCGTGGGTTTAAATAAGTGGAAGCTGGGCACAACCACCACTTATTTACTCAAGTGCTTTGTGTGTGTGAGCTGTCTATTATCTGCTCTGAATAGCACCTACATTGTGCCAGTAATGGCAGAAATCCTCTGTAAATTACTGCTTATCATGCACAGAGCATGCACATCATTTGGTTCAGACAATATAGATACACCTATAGCTAGATAATTACAGGATTAACTGTGTTCTTTTGTAGTATCGCTGTAGGTCTGTACAAATGGTGATGACCAGTACGCATGAGGATCTATGTTTCAATCTAATCGTCAACTATGTCGCGCATACAGCATTTCAACGTTGGCCATTGTAAATAAGACTTTTCCATAGGCTGGTTTCGAACCTTATCTGCTTGGTTACGCAATGCTTGCAGCCAAACAATTGACAACATATTCTCTAAGCGAATGAGGGTAATACGTTTATAATACCCGTGTATACCATTTCCAGAGAAAGTGCAGCCATTGCATCGTATTCTATAGTGCTCTAGCTCAAATTTAGTGTGATACACATGCATATTTCTCAATAATACTGTGGACATAGCTTAGGTACCACAAGAACATCGAAAGTGGATGCAAAATAGGGCTGTTTAATAATCTAGAATCACATATGTAGACCCTTTTCTGTATGCCATAGAGACCCAGGGACGATGTGGGTCAACCTTATTCTACACTTATGGACTACCTTATGAATGGGTAATATTGTATAACCGAATATGTTGACTTAAATGTCATTAATCGATGACTCTTGTATGAGGTACAGAAAAGGGTCATCAAGTACGATCTCAGATTATTAAACGGGCCCCAGACTAGTTGGTACAATGTCCTAGTTTGTTCTGGCTTTAAACTCTACCTGTGATTGCAGTGTCTTATTGAAGGGATCAGGCCAGACTGCCACCTAACGGAACAATGTACCGTTAGGCGGTGCGGAACGGTAACACCTGTATTACTCCTTTTCTAATTCATACACTTATTGCTATGGATATGAAACATACATATTTACTGTGTATATAAGGAAGGCTAAACAGAAAATAATGCAGATAGATCTACATTTTTTTTTTTTTTTTTTTAAATGTCTTTTATTGGTCCATTTGTTTACATTCATAAGGTTACGGATATCATTCTTTGTTAACCAATAACAGACAGCAAAGAACGCCCTCTCAGCTACGGACATTTCCTGTGCTGGTTTTCATCAGGCGTTCAGGTACATAGTTATTAAAGCAGATGCATTTCCTGTTTTGTTAACATATCCATTGTGTTCTGGCATATACATATCTTTCATTCCAGTCTACGGCTGTATGTTCATTGTTGGTATTAGGAACATTTCATGGAACTGTTCACCTTTAAGGGACAATAGTATTTATCCTTATTCTTATAGAGAGACTGATTCTAGCATGATTCTTTTCGTGAGATTTTTGAATTCCTCATAGGTTGGAGTCTGTCGTACATGTATGGGTAGGGAATTCCAGTGAACTCCCCCAGTGTATTCAATGCTTTTTTGGTAGGCCTGTGTATTTGGCTGGTACATTCGTATAACTGGGGCATTGTACAGTCTAGTGTTCCTATTTCGTACATCAAGGTATCTGTTAATGTGTGCTCTCTTATACATAAGGTTACACAGGTGGGCTCTCCTTCTCTCAGATAAGAGTGGCAATTTGGTCAATAGATGTAGTTTTTTAATACTGGTGTAACAATCAGCATGAAGAATAATTCTACAACAGTGATTTTGTGCTCTTTGTAGCTGATCAAGGATATACATAGGCGCATTATAATAAAGCAGATCCCCATAATCGAAGTATGGCAAAATATACGATTTATACAGTCGCAGGGCAGTATTCTTATCAATATAACTCCTCATTTTGCTTAGTTGATATGCGCGGTAGTTGACCTTTTTGAGTATATCCTTAACATGTAGTTTATAAGTGAGGTTTTGATCCAGTACATAACCCAGATATTTGTAGTTAGACACATTTTGTAACCCAGCATCTTTCAGAGTAAGATTCACATGACCTATTTTTCTGCATTTGTAGTGTGACCCGAAGGTCATATATTTGGTCTTTTTTACATTTATTGAAAGCTTATTTTGGTCTGCCCACATTTCGAATTTATCAAGAGCTGGTTGTAGTTTTTGGGATATTTCTTCTTTAGATGTACCTTCAGTATAGATAATAGTATCGTCGGCATAGAGTCTTATGTTTATATCTGGTATACATGTGATAATGTCGTTTACGAAAATTATAAAAAGTGTTGGCCCAAGGTTTGAACCTTGTGGGACACCGCAGACCACCCGACATGGATCAGATAGTCTACCATTAACCCTCGTTGTTTGTACCCTATCTTGGAGATAGTTTTTTATCAATGCTAAATTCGAGTTTCTAATACCATAATTTGCTAGTTTTAATAGGAGTGTCGAGTGGTCTACGGTGTCGAAGGCTTTTTTTAGGTCTATAAAGACCGTACCAGTTATCTTCCCTATATTGGTTGCTCTCAGTATTTGGTCTGTAAAGTCAGCTACCGTCTGAATGGTAGAAAACCCTTTCCTAAAACCTCCTTGTGAAGTAGTCAATATTTGGTTCGCCTCTATATGCTCTACAACTCTCTTATTGATTATTTTCTCTAGTATTTTGGCTTGGAGGGGTAATACAGAAATAGGTCTTAAGTTTACACAATCAGTGGGGTCACCTCCTTTAGGGATGGGGGTGACCACCGCTCCTTTCCATGATGTTGGTATATCAGCCTCCCCAAATATTTTGTTTAATAGATCTGTAAAGACGCGACTAATTATATCTAAGTAGTCCTTAATTACACTAGTTTTAATATCTGTCAGTCCAGAGGGTTTGCTCGCCTTGACATTTCCAATTAACTTTTTCACCTCATCCTCCTGAGCCCTAATTTCAGCCATTTCTTCCTCTATACATTCATCATATCCTTTCCAAGGTGTGTACATGTTCTTGGCCAAGTTCGGACCAATCTCAGAAAAATATTGATTTATAAAATTTGCAGTATTTTCTTCCTCTACTTGTCTAAGTGTTGTTTTGTCTTCAATATTTATATTAGGGGTTTTACTATTTGTCGTTCCGGGTATTATACTATTTATCTGTCGCCAAAACTTTTTTTGGTCGTCTTTGTGTAATTCTATTTGATTCTTTAAATATGTCTTACGGGCATCCCTAGCCATTTTATTTGCAGAGTTTCTCAGGTTTTTCACATTGTTCCATCCCTCGATATTTCTCATTCTTTTAGCTCTTTTGATTGCTTCATTTTTTTCTTTAATCTTAGTGGCTAATTCTCCAGTCATCCATGGGTCATCTTGGGTTTTTGTGCTAAATTCTCTAACTGGGCATGATTTGTTTAAGTAAGATTCCAAAAGTGTGATTAAATAGTTCCATTTCTCTGTTGTATTATCAAGCTTGGCATAGTCTTTCCATTTATGTCTACTTATATATTCTCTTAAGTTTTCTTTTGTATACCTTTTATATGTACGTCCTTTGAATATTTTATGTACCTCATCTGTCTTTCCTTTTTTCTTAACTATATAGATTATTCGGTGATCACTAATTTCATTAATAAGTACTCCTGAGGCTGCTATATTGTTCGAGTTGGAGAATACCAAATCCAGTATAGAGTTTTTTTCTTTACATCTAGTGAATTCTTCAATATATTGTTTCATTCCTAATTGTGACATTACTTCTAATAGTCTATATGCATTATTTTCATCTTTATCTACAATATCTATGTTCATGTCTCCAATTACAATTAGTTCTGATTTTATCAACTTCAATTCAGAGACAACCTGTTGTAACACATCTATAAATTCTGTGATATTTCCCTTGGGTGGTCTGTATATGTTTAATAATATTATGGGTTTAATGTGTAGTTTCTTAATTTGTATAACCTGTAATTCAATATGTCGATCATTTCTATTGTATTCTTTATATATGATATCATTGTACGAGTATTTATCATTTACTAACACCATCAGTCCACCACCTTTCTTGGGTTCTGTATCAGTTTCCGTCTCTTTCCACTGTCTATCCCAGCGGAGGGAAACATATCCTGGGAACTGATAGCTCGTTGCATGATCATAATTTGTCATCCATGTTTCCGAGAATGTGACAATATCGAATATCCTATTATGGAGCTCTAGTCTTAGTCTTTCATATTTAGCTTTTGTGCTACATGTATTTAAATGAAGTATTTTTAATCCCTTAATTTCAGATAACTGGTTTAAGTCAATTTGTGTTCCCATTATGTTTCATTATTCTCTGTCTTATATTTTTAGCTGTATATAACATGTCTATATTTGTACCAGTTTCACAGTGGCATAGCCATACATCACATATATCAGAACAGTAGTAGCATACCTGCATACTTTTACGTTTTACACATAAAACAGAAAATAAATGGACCCACATATGATCTCGACACTTTTGGCCATCATATGTGGGCATGCATGGTGAATGGCTAAAAAAGGTTAGGTTGCCATTCACCATGAAAAGAAATAAATAATCGATCATGGCCGTTTGCACGGTAGGAGTACAGTGTCTCCAGCATAGGGAGAGCTAATTATGCTTTTCTTTGTAGCTACTTAAGATTTGGTCAAAATTGTCTTAATTTGTCTCTTTAACTTCGTAGTGTTTCAGCGACCCATCACGAAGGTTTTTTGTTGCCATTTTGCCTTCTCTTATTTAAATTTTAGGTATCTATACAATATCAATTTCTCTTTTGCCGTATTACAATTCACATAGTCATACTACCATTAAGTAACACTTCACATAATCATATTACCAGGTCGTATTTAGTGACATTCATACGATTCTATGATCATAATACCAAATCACAAAATATACAAAGGAAAAGGAAAAGAGACATTGAGTTGTCATCTCAAATACCTTATTACCTTTAAATTCTTTATTGCTTATTATATTATATATTGTCTTATATTGTCTGTCTAACTTCGTAATGTTTCAGCGACCCATCACGAAGCTGTTTTGTTGCCATTTTGCATATTCCTTTTAAATTTTGTAAATTTCAGTAAAATATAAGTTTCTCTTTTCACCGTGTTACATCTTCATGTACGTCCCTATTACCAAATCACAATTAGGTAACATTCGTACGATTAAACGATCATATTATCAAATCACATTTAAATAACAACGAGTGGACTTCTCAGTTACCATATTAACCTTCTCTTAAATATCTCGTGCTGTTTCAGCGACCCAGCAAGAAATATCTTATATCCCATTTGGATAGAATATATTTATAAAATTATATTGGTCCTAACGAGTTATGATACTTTATCGATGATGCGCTATTTTTCTTGTGTACCTCATGTGTACCTCCTAAAAGAAACAAAGGCATCAATACGCCCGCATATTCTGTGGTGGACTTCTGTTGAATCATAAATTGCATCGATAACATCTTTGGTTATTGTCTCTCAGAAAGAACAAAGATCTCAGATTTAAAAAAATCTCAGATTAAAAAAAAACTATAGTTATGTACAAATAGTAGCATCGTGACAGCTCCCGAGGCAATCGCACACAGGGAATTGTTAAGCTGTTGCTGATGCAAATCATGTGTAGGTTAAGACACTATGAAAATCAGAAATGTTATTATGTGTGTACAAATTAAATGGTATTTCTACGGAGTCAGGGCGTTTCAAATGTGTTTTAGCAATAGCGAACCAAGGAAATAAGGGTACGGTGTATCATGTTCTTCAAACCTCCACAAAATAAAGTACATGTGTGATACTATGCATATAAATGTAAAAAGATATAGGTCACCATCCTTGTTTTTAAGAGAACTATATTTTTGTCAGTGTACTTCCGCTATAAATCAAACAAATGAAAATAGGTCTACTTTACCTAATCGTCTTAAGGTGAAATATAGAAAATGCCCTATATCACTCACTTGTTATTAGAATGAATCATATAGATGCCAATATGTAAAAGAATTCTCTAGGTCGTGCCAGTCTGAATTATAAGATGCATTCATGTTCAAACCCTGGCATATGATAGATAATCAGCTAACAAAACACGAAAGGGCAACGAGTACAGCTGATATAGATTAGCGACACCTGCTGGGATAAAAATAATCAACAGATAAAAGAAATTGTCTTGCCTATTTCTTAAACCAGCATCTTTTTTTTCATTTGGCACATGCCAGGTGCTCACGCTGACGTCACATGCGTCGCATGCGTGACGTAGAAAAAGGCATGTCCAGCTTTTGCCAGACCTGTGGTGATTTAAAGGCATATCAGACAATTTGGCTTTAAAAATAAAACCCATGTCATTTTTCTAAAAATTGAATACAATGATCTTTGAGTATTGTAGAGCACATATCTGACTTAAAAATCGGGGATCGCCGATTTGGGTTATAAAAATCATAGGTCGCCGTCCATATTTTTGAATGAATTGAAGAAAACCATATTTTTTCAGTACATTTCCTATATAAATCAAGCAAATGACAAAGGGCCTATTTTACCTAATGGATTAAGTCAAACTAAACAAAACTTTAGTGTCTACAATATGCCACGAAATACCAATTTCAATGGATGGATGGGAATATTTTAAATTCACCATGTGGCGCCATCGTGAATTTTCAGCGGGCTGGCCACTTCCGGTTGGTCAGCCCCAGGGGCCTTTGTCTCAATTAATTACCCTGCTGGACGCTGGGATGTATGGTGGCGTCCCCTAGCGGGCTAATGAGTCGGGCATCCCTCCACCGCGACTGCGCTGTGAGAAGGATGGTGGACAGGGAGGAGTGGGCGGCGTGAGATGAAGAGGAGAGGGTGGGAGGAGAGTTTGGGAGGGAGATGGTGGGATAGAAGAAGTCTGGTGGAAGCTTCACCCAAAGCTATAGATATCCCAGACAAGACTCTTATTTCTTAATTACCGCTAATTAGTAGCGTTGTCGAAACTCCCGTGTTCACTAATTGCCTGTGGCCTGAAGGTGGTACGCTACTGCTGGCCAAGAAGGATGTGTATGGGAAGGCTTGACTGCACAGGGAGAGGGGATAGAAAGAAGAAAAAAGGACTGGAACTGTAAACGATCAACCACACAGTCCTACTATAGATGGATCTTGCCGTGCTACGAGGTGTAGACAGGCATCGAGTGGATCCTAGAGGATGTTGAAATGTCAAGTGCATTTCGTTTCCACATACCTGATGTCTGGAGTATAATCAAGCTTATTTGGCCCTCGTTCATCTTGTTAAAAGGCCTTTTTAGATACCCGGGCTACCCAGACACTAGGAGCCGATGTCACGCCGAGAATACGACAAGGCTGACCTACGGGGGAGGAGTGGAGAGGAGGAGTGAGCCCTGTATAAGAAGTAGGGTTGGAGAGCTTCGTTTTTGAAGGTGGGTGGGTGAGTGTGGGTAGGTGAGGAGGCGTGGTAGGTAAGAATGTCTCGTTAGGGTAACTTCGAATAATGTCATTAACCTAAATATGTTACTAGCGCCCTCTCCCCAGTACAAGACACCATAAACATAATCCTTAAATGCCACTGAATTCCCGCCAAGTAAACGATGATGAAACAATGAATTTCTACAAATGTCACTTCAATTAGGTATTCATTAATGTTACATTACTGCCCCATTGGAAAACTCTACACATTATCACCATAATTAATCAAATTTACACAACGGTTGCATGATTTGTGTATCCTAGTCACTAACTCTGATCAACTCAGGTTTGTCTATTCATAGACTGTGCAGTTTTAAGCATGTCAATGCAACACACTATTTTATAAGCTTGACCTATAGATAAAGCTCAAGGAGAAAATAAAATAGCCATAATTAGGCCTAGTTACACCTACACAATCATCTGTGTAATCAGGCCGAGATCAGGCAAATTGGGATTTCAAAATATGAAATAATAGATATTTCATTCAAAGCAAATCTACCAAAATAGTCATTGTCCTCCTATTGGAAAATTGAAAGTTTTAGGAGACAGTTCATTGATATAACCACTTGTCTAGAAGTGTAACAACATATCTGGACTTGGAAAGCGATTTGAATCTATGAGCTCTACTTTAGATATGATTATATAAAAATATAATTATAATCAATTGAAATGATCCATCAGACTCTATAATCATCTTCTTTTTCGAAACTGAAAGAATGAAAGAGAATTCCAACCACGGAGCCACATGCTGACCCCCTTGGAACGAAAGAATTCTACCTACTATGTCCTGTTGTTTCTATGGAAATTCCGATGGAATTCCCATATGATTGATTAAAGTACAATGTATGTGTTCACCTCACTTTAAATTTGTAACAAGAACAATCCACCAATGTGCTTGAAGAGAATAAACACATATCTGTATGTGGGATATCATTCATTAAATCTAATGAGATATCCAAATGCATATATATATACATGATACATCCGCATAATATTTCTGTAAACGAAATTCTCCACAGGTTTAGACACTTATCAACATGTTGATTTAATCAGTCTATCGGGATTCTATTCACATATAGATAGCGACAGAATAAATCTGTGGCATCGGAATGTAACTAATAGTCTAGGTATAGTATATGGATCAGTTCTACTACCCCATCCTTCATCGATGAGCATGAATAAAGTGATTCACTGCTGGTGCCAGGCCTACAATTCACTTGGTGTCAGGGGTTAGTGTATGATGAGGTAGGACTGGCACAGAAGCGGATGCTGATGGTGATATGTTGAGACTGAGATTGGGGTGATGGTGCTAGGAGGGTTTCCGGATACGACATGATGCAGGTTACCCTCATTTGAACCAATGACCTTGTGTATTTAGCAAATGGCAGAGGTATGAAGGTTGACAAGATTTACACCAAGCTAGTAAACAGTGACAGATTTATAAGTCAATAGGGGTTTTCCTATTGTAACCTCTTTTCAACCTTTGCTGCTGGTCACATCGCCGAATGCTGTGAATGTGGGGTTTCAAAGTCAAAAACCTTGCTGATGTAGGCATTCATTAATATGATAATCCTTGCGTGCTGTGCATACTAATAAGTAATTATTATAAACTTTAAAAAAAAATTCTTTTATTTCATTCTTTAAACTACATGAACATCAGTCAATACAGACTGGTTTTAGTGTCCATTTAGTGGACAATATCCAATCACAGATACAGTTGATCTTTTGCTTTCATTCCCCAGGTAACCATGGTATACCCAGTGGTTCCCATTCTCATTGCTTGTACTAAGGTCATAAACCTTGTATGTAAGCCTTCGAATATACAAGTATATATAAAGACTAGTGATGAGAATAGTGTTTATGCAAATTAAGTGTAAGGAGAAGAGAACCAGTCCAGATCCTGTGCCATATTGATATCAGTCAATAGCTAGCGGATGCCACCCCCCCCCCCCCCCCCACACACACACACACCTTTTCCTGCAGGAGGGAAGGGTGGTGGGACGTGATGTGTACGGAACGAGCTGCAGCCTGAGGCGGGGTGGAGGCAGCGTTTGATATTTGGGGACACTGAGAGGGATATGGACAAAGATAGGACAGTTTGTGTGAGGATAATGAAAAGGACAGGAGAGTGATTGCATTAAAGGAAAATTCTGGTAGTTGGGTGGTTTCTAACTTCCATTGATTTTTTGCCAATAATGGATATGGATAATAAAAGTTTCATATATCAGCAAATAGAAAATGCAAAAAAGGCATGTTACCATGCTAGCCTCTATGGGAAGGCCATCTGAAAAAATAAGTGCTTAACTATTGGTGTCTATGGGGAACTGCAATATTTTGACTTTGTGGCTAGATATTCTGTTACCATCTTCAAATAATTCCAGATTCAGATAGTTGGGAACATATACAAATGAGAAACGCTAAAAGAATACCATGTCACCATGCTAACTTCTATGGGAAGGCCATCCGGAGAAGCTAACTGCAATATTTCAATTAAATCAGATGGCAGCACCTGTTTAAAATCTAGTTCTGAGTATAGATATAGGGGGCACTGCGATACCTGCCCGCATTTGTCTTTAAATATGTGTCATCCGTATTTCATTTTCCTTCTTCTGACATAGCTTCTTTGGAAGGATAGGTCATCATGCAACCCACCCTATGATTGGTTCTTCTATGTGTCTCTCCCGCAATCTTCTCGCATAGATCCTGCACTTCGATCCCTGCACCTGTTTGTATCTCTGCACCGGTCTGCCTATTTTGGGAAAAATCTGCCCCATATACCAGTTTTATCATGATTCCGACGCCACAGTTTAACCCTTTGTGTTTATTTTACCATGTCTGGCGTACAAACATTGATTTAAAAACCATTTTTTTGGTTTGTGTGCTCAAATCTTTGCCTTATATCTAGGACTTTTTTTTATTGCATAGTGAACACCATAGGTGACAAGGTCTTGCCAGAGGTTGTAAACAAAGACATGTGCTCATTAGGCTTCATCTAGTGTACAAGTTAATGATAGTGTATAACTTACGGACAAACAGCTTGACAGCTTGAGGGGCCCCTATTTGTTGTTGTTAACAAAAAGACACAGAATGTAGTCCTGATTCCAGTTGCGCTGTGACGTCATTGGCTTGAGGCAGAGATTGGTAAGTGCAAGTGGTGTGAAAGATCTGCTGGAAGTTGAAACCCTGTACAACCCCAATTTCATTGTTCTTTGTCTACTTAAAAGAATCTATTTCTATTTCATATATTTAAAGGTGGATAATGTACTATTTACACATCATTGTTAGAAAATTTGAAGGATCATTCAATCATATATATTGATCAAAGTGGTTAGTTAAGCTAGTAGCTTCAGAAAGGATACATTGAAATGTCCTGCCAAAAAGAGAATTTTCAGGATAAAGGTTAGGACAACATTTTTATTTGACAGTCCATCTACTACGAAATGGCTCCGATATGGTCTACGATGCACCTCCCGATAAAAAGTCGCGTCGGACGGTCACCTTATATTGGGGCAGTTGACCACGTTTCTGCGATTAGATACCTGCATGGTGGGTTGGCATGTCTAGACGAATGTCTACGATTTTGCACCTTCCCGATATGTCTCTGATATTTGCTTTTGTATCGGTGCCACATTAGGAGTTCTAAATTTCTATCGTAGTAGGTGGACGCCAGGCCTTAAACTACCTGGAAGGATATTTCAATTCTCCGTCCTCAGAGAATCCCTCCACATATCAAACCACCCTGATGCATGAGGGGCGCCGCCAGATCTCCCCTGATGTTGAATGTTAAAAGCTGCATGTTCTCAAAACCTCGTTTTAATCCAAGGAATAAGATACCCTATAGATGGAGAAATATCCATTTGGTGACAGTTCCGCACGCGAGAAACTAATCTTACCTAACGTTGAAAGTAACCTCACAAAACAACGAGTCCTAACCCTCTCAGTACTCACAATTGATATTATCACCGACTATGATACAAACGAGCACCAAACAAATCAGAAACAAGTATCTATGGGTTTTCGTCACTTAGTCACCGTGAACTTTGCGTTGACACTAGACGATTTTTGGCTTTTAACAGCGGAAAGTTGTCAGGTGGTGCTAAATTTAATAATCGTCGACTATACATCTGTATTATGAAATGAATCACCTGTAGAACAACGACTTATCCAGAGTTTGACTGCAGAGTAATTGACGAAGCGAAGCTGAGTGAATTACTCTGTGGACAAACGAGGTGGAGTGCAGACCAAGTTATTTTCATCGAGTGGGTTTCTGATTTTATCTCACCCCGTATAACACTATTTATTATTTCGGTTTGACCTGTAGGTCATGACCGAAATATATTAGGGGAGACGGGGAACGGTTTTTGCGGCTTACATTATAATACATTAAAATAATGTATTCTGAATAATTTGAGCCTCGATACCGTCGATACCGGTCCGCACCCGGCGACAGTAGTGTATTTTTATATATTGTATAGGCACCTGTTGCGGTTCAGTGTATTTATATATATTGCAACAGGCTTCCACCTCCCTCACTCCCTTCCTCCCTCCCTCTCTCCCTACCTCGCTCGGTCGTAGGTGCGTTTGATCCTTATATTTATGTTACGTTGAGCCTCTGACTATGTCTTGTATGCTGGTGACCTATTTGACCTGATTCCCTCGAACACGTCTGGTGTCGGCACCCGTTGCGGTTCAATGAATACCTACTAGCGGTTGGGGCCCCACAGGTCAGATGTGGTCCGCACCCGGCGACAGTAGTGTATTTATATATATTGCAACAGGCTTCCACCTCCCTCCCTCCCTCCCTCCCTCAATCTGAAAGCTCTAGACACCAGGGCCCCGTTTAATAATTGAGGATCGTACATGTTGACCCTTTTCTGTACACCAGGGAGACCCAGGGACAATGTTGGTCAACCTTATTCAATATTTATGGACGACCTTATAGACGGCTAATACTGTCTTAGCTAACAGACTTGATTATTTCTAAACGACAACCCTTGTAAAAGGTACAGAAAAGGGTCTACAAGTATGATCCTAGATTATTAAACAGGCCCCGGGTGTGGGCGCCGATACCAGCACACCCGTTGCGGTTCAATGGGTCCCGCTCTGGTCAGATGTGGTCCGCACCCGACGACAGTAGTGTATTTATATATATTGCACCTCTCTCCCTCCCTCTCTCCCTCCCTCTCTCCCTACCTCTCTCCCTCCCTCCCTCCCTCACTAGCGGCTGGGTTGGATGGAATCAGGGGCCTGTTTAATAATCTTTTTTATTTCTTAAAACATGTATATATTACTTGTTGAAACCGAAATCATTGCAATGCCATGCCAACTTATAATCCTTGTTGATGAAATGAATCACCAAATTAGCCATTGAGTATTGGGTACACGAACCTCACGGACGTGGAGTACGAGTTCCTAATGTTAAGCCTATGGAGAAAAATACAGGGGTGAGATAAGTATGGAAACTGTATGACTACATCTAATAACCACCCTCATTATAAATACCATAATATACAGTAAAACTAAAACCAACAGAATCCCGAGACAACCAATTTATTACGTAGGTGATCTATGCTCACCTCTTATGTACATACCTTTGTTAACACATGAGTTGCATACAACAATAAGAAAACTCAATCGCGGCCTAGGGCCAATTGGAAATAGGGTCTACGGAGCCTAGTAGAGCCTCCAAAAAAGCTTATAAAAACGTGTAAACAGCGGGTAAAAACGACAGTAAGACATACAGGTTTTTCTGTTTCATGGAGGAGACTGTCGTTTTCATTTATAACGAATATCTTTAGGCCCGGCGTACACCTACTACGATATGGATCCGATATGGTCTACGATGCAACTCCCGATAAAAAATAAAAATCGCGTCGAAAGGTCACCTAATATCGGGGCAGTTGACCACGTCTCTGCGATTAGACACCGATAAAAAACCCATACAATGCGTGGTGGATTGGCATGTCTAGACATATGTCTACGATGTCTACTATCCCAGTAGGTGGACGCCGGGCCTTATTGTAAAATTAACACAATGGTATTGGATACACATTGGCACATTGAACAGCTTGGTCAGATTCGTTGAAGATACTGATATGTTTCTATTCTCGAAAAAGGGAGCAGATAGACGTAAGGACCACAGTGATCAAATCGATGTATGACCCCCCAGAAATGACACATTGAATATTTATAAAACATATATTCTTGCTTATCTCACACATGTACAAAATATATTTGATCAAATCCTATTTTCACCACAGTGGAATTGAATATCACTTTGTATATGTGTTGAATATCCTCTAGTATAGGCAAAGCCAACATTTCGGGTATGCGTAGAGCACGGCGCCGGCGGGACTGCATGTGGTGGATTGGTGGTCTCCACATTCCTATTCCCACTGATGATTAAGAAATGACGGCGTCAGTCTCGCCCGCCAGTACAAGCCTGCCGTCCGATCCGTCAGAGCAGTGCCTTGTTTTAGACGCTAGTCCCTTAATAGCCTATCGCTATAAATATTGACGATTAGCCGGGCTTGTCAAGTGTTTCCCGTCGACATCTGTCATTCTCAAAGTAAGCCATTCATTATTTATCGGCGCCATATGGGTGGGCTGGGAACCACGCCTCGACTCCTATGAGCATGCTCCGTCTTTGTAGCAGTTCCCTATCGACACAAATGTGCCTTGTTTGGAATGAGAATGGTGAAGAAGACCAATATGATCTAAAAAGTTTCTTATTGGTCATAATTCAACTTCCTTAGATAATCCAATGCAAGTTTGGCTTTTCCTGTATATGTGACATACATGGAGGATATAATAACTAGTTAGAGCGTGCTTGCACGCGCTAGGTACATCATCTAGAGGTTAGAGTGGCCCATATAGACTTTTAGGGTACTGCATACAAACTATCCATTCACTATCTGTGTGCTATTCACTATGATAGTGAGAACAGAGCAGGGAGCCAGTATCTCAGGGTCTTAGAGGCGTGCCCAGCTGACCATGACCAATCACTCAACACCAAAATACCTCACGATCCACTGGTGCTTGATCTGTTTGGATCCTAGATAGGCAGTTACAAAAACAACCAGTTGACTGGGTTTAAGTGAGTTATAGAAAACTATCCATGGACAGAATGTAATCCAAACCTTTTAATTGTTATTCATGTATACTGCACGCTCCTTCATCAATGATGAAAATACTCTTTCCTCCTAGTTTTGTAAAGGGGTTGAGCATCTTAACAGTCAAACATTCTATATCTTTATATATTGAATTATACGATTCAGTATGGACCAGTATCGGGCTACATTGTTATGTAGTAGGCTACCCTACTTCGATTTCATGTTCCCTGTCAAGTCTGTATAAAGTTTAGGACGGCCAACTCATCAATTCATCAGTATAATTTGAATTTAGCCAGGATGGGCCAAACTACCCTGGTGAGATAGGCGCCGCCATACGCCGTCGGGTGCCTGGTTCCGTATGTCCTAAGCAAGCAGAATCTAGTATTCAGCTTGGTTTCTTTATTGGTGGTGTCCAGTGGTGTGCGATTGCTACAACTGGAGAGCTATGACCTTCACCTCGTGTGCCCACTCATGAGCACACTGCATCGCTCAAGCAATATACGGAAAACTCATCGCTGCTATGATAGGCTTCTGGGTGGGAACTACATATTGGCGGAGAATTGATGTCAATTCAATCTCAAACTGGTTTGAAAATTCTAAAAGTGTGACAACACTGGAACTATCAGTCATGATTGGCATAGCATTATTTAACATTCAGTAGAAACAAGAAGTCAGAGATGTTGTCACTCAGTTCAGAAGATGACAGTTGAATGTTTACTTCAAATCCTAAAACTCTTATGCACTAATCAAATGATTTCAAAAGTTATCAAAAGATTGCCACTAAAGTAATTTAATGAAATATATCCATGTTATTTCCAAATCTAACTGGGAAAACTGTTAGACACACTATACTGGTGGGAACTACATTCTCTTGGGTATTACTACATCGCCCGTAAAAAGGTAAGGATGAACATCTTAAAATCCTAAGATTGTAAAGAGTCCAACATTGCAGAGACAGGTTTTGCCGTCAACAAGCTGGAGCGGCGCAGTGTGACTCATGAGTTGTTATCTGAAGGTATGTGGTGTTTCAGAGCGAAGGTTGTGTATCATGATACTTTTGAAAACGAATCGTATTCTAACTGCAATCATGCAATATTACAGTCTACAGGACTAGAACTGTCCAACCGGGGCCGAATTGTGGTCGGGTGTAGTCAGAACGTTCCAACTCTCCACTATCTGCGAGGTTTCATTCCAACCTTTCGTGCTGAGTGTTTGATAAGATTACATTCCACTTGCCCTCACAACTGTGTTGTCTTGATGATTGACCTAACACAGTCACATCCACACACCGGTTGGTTAAAAGGATGAAAAAGTGTTGCATGGTCAATTATAAGGGTGTTTGTCTCAGGTGTGATTGCGATAGATCGTATTGCTAAGCAGTTCATCGTAGAAATGTTAGGAAATTCAGTCTACCAGAACTTAGCCTCTGTTTATAATTTTGACTTTTTTTTCAGAATTTCTTTATTGATACTATATCCATATAACCGTACATTATTTCTGATTACAATTGATGCCAATAAAGTGAGATTAGCCGGCAGCAAATACAATAATACTGGTTTCAATCGGTTCCCATTAGTTATGAGTGGTATTTTGAAGAAATCTATGCAAATGAGTATAGAAATTAGCCTCATTATCAACTCACTGCTTGGCTTAGTTCTTGTCCCTTTGTTGTATTCCTGAGTACCGTTATGTATTTGTATCTTTTTAACCTTAGATATCATCAGATTATAACGAATGAAGCTGAGTAGCGACCCACATGTGATTGTATTCTCTTTTATAAGAATAAATTGCCTCAAATATAGCGGGTTTTGAGACATGGGTCGTGTGGTTATTTAAGCGGAGGTTTCATCAGTAAATCTCTTCAGAATGTATAAAATATCTCTTCAGAATGTATAAAATATATATATATGTAGCGGTTACCCTCTAGTCGCTGAAAGTGTGTTACCACTCTCCGCGATCGTCAGCCGACCAGAGGTTCCGAGACTAGTCGCTACCCTGTACCTTCCGTGCCAATACAGGTGGGTTCGGCTTTACCCACTGGAGAAGGGAGGGAGATCCGAGATCTACCAACTACCACTTAACTGCGAATAGAAAACCAGACTCCGGACAGTTTCAGTTTACCGTTCGTTTATTACTGGAAGTAATACACAATTCGTTGATGCTACCGGGCACCAACTAGCGCGGGAAGAGATACTGGTCTCTTCAACGTTGAAAGGTGTTTCAACACAACCTAACCAACTCGTGAGGCTTCAGACGTTCACTCCGTAAAGAGGCACCGTGAGAAGTCCTATCAACCCGCTGTGGACTCGACCTTATATAGCGGCCGAGTTACGTAATGCGGGTGAACCCGCAGCATTTACATACTGCGGGTCCGCCGGCCATACCGCACAGCAAGGATCGGCTCTCGCGCCACCTAGTTCTAAAGTGAAACAACGCTGCTCGACTGCCCTGACCCCTACATTACCCCTCCCAGCTTTTACGAAGGGGGGACCGGCAACCATTGCGTTGCAAAGAGGACATCCCGAAAACGTTTAATAACTAAGTCGAGCAGTTCTGAATACGTGTCTAACCATTCAACGTTCACAAAGAATCTTTTTACTGATACCGATGTATAATAAGGTTGAGATGGGAAAGTAAAATTTACACATTTTCAATGCTGAAAGAGGAAGACATAAGGGTAATACGGTATATAAAAACGGAGTAGCCTCGCTACCACCCTGGTAATAAATATAAACGTAACAATATCACCCGTCTCACCGATGTTGTTGGCTTTTCCCTGGCTTCCTTGAGTATCTGGCGGAGAGGACTCACCTGCTCGGACCTACAAGGGGTCAGCCCTCACTAATGAGCACTCCGCCTCCCACTGTTCCGGAGTTGTAAGCCAGGGATAACGTAATATTAGTGTCGAGCCTGGCAGACCCGTCAGCGTGGGGACCTACTCGATCCAGCCCCCTGCTTCCGGGCGCCAGGCTTCCGACTGTCTTCCCAGCACAGCTCCAGCGTAGTTAGGGGGAGCAATTCCGCGAACCCCCCCCACCTTTTTGACTTCACATGGCCCGTCCCGCAGGTCATCGTTGTGAAGAGAGTAACATGTGTATAAGGAGAAAGAAAAAGATAGCCAAGCGCGTTTTCTTCTCCGTGTAGGAGTTCCCATCTCCGTAAAAAGTTGGTATCAGCGTCCTTATAGCGTGGCGCACTATATCCATCCCTTGGATAGGAGTTGCAGGAACCACTGAAGGCCCCAACCCCTATCCACGCGGTGATTCACACTTCCCTCACTGGCAAAAGACCAAGCGAGTCCAGCGTGAATTACCCCACAGGGAACTGAAACCACTTGCCGAAGCCGGGTCTCAGCCCCATTTATTACCTTCGCTTTCCGCGGTGTTAAACCAGAGTATAACCCGTGAAAAGCACCACAGGCCGGAGTGTTTCGCAATGGGGCCCTACAACGGGGCTACCATCGAGAGACCCTTCAGCCTTCTGAAACTCAAGTTGTGCAGCGAAAATTCACCACGGGGGTGATTCTCCACGGCCCAACCCGAGATCGCTTTTCTATTTTGATCCACCTGTACTACCCCTCCCAGCGACCACGGGGGCCGCTGATCGAAGCACCACTTATATGGGGGACCAAACCAGTCACCCTCTCCACCTGAAACTGAATTCAGGCGTGGGTGATCCCCAGGTAAGAACTGCTTGAGTTAATATCTGAGGAGCCGGCGGACGGACAGGCACAGACAACTAGGGTTGAATATGTCGATCCATCCTCTGTGGCAGGAGTCGTCCTGCCTCTCTCCATCCCACAGTGATACCGGGGAACCTCCTGGGGTTCTCTAGATTCAGCGTAGGATGGACTGATGCTGCCTAGCTACAGGCCCTTCAGCCAGCTGGCCTCTCGCCGGAACAACCGGGTTGTTCATCGGCGGGGGCTTCAGCTGGAGGGGCAACTGTAGATGACGGGGTGGCGGGCCTCGTCACGGCAGCCTGCTGACCAACATTTGGTGGTGGACTAAGCGGGTCTGTGACCCGGAACCTAGACATCACCGCATTCAGGTCAGCCGTGCTGATGTCGTAAGCGATGTCGGGAGAATCCCACGTCACCGTTGAGGTGAATGGCAACGGGGGGAACATAGGTCCTAATTCTTCCAACTCCCGGCCAAACGGGACTTGCTGCTGCCGGGGAGGCACACTAGCTGGTCTCGTTCCGACACGGGTCACTGGCGGCGGCTGCCTCAGAGAAACCTGTGGAGATTCCGAGGAACTTCCACCGGTGCTCTGAGACCGGTTGCATGGAGCAGTCTCCATGGCCGAAGCCTGGGACGACTGTCCGTCTAGGGCGTAATCCCTCTCGGGACCCCAATCTAACAATGCGCCTGCTTGCTGCATTGTCAGGGTTGGAGTCGACACAAAGTCGAGATATCGGCCCCTTCGACGCTGATGTAACAACCAAGCTGCTTCCGCACCTGCGATGTTAGACGGTTCAACGTCGAACATGCTCACCCCCATTACAGTGCGACACTTGTAGTCGTACTCCTGCAGGGCAAGCTCGGAACGCGCCAATCGCGCCTCAACCCCTGCTAGCTTTGCAGCCATGTTTTCCAATGGCACTTGCAAGAGGCTAGACATGCGCTGATGAGCGATGACGCACTCGTACTCCGCTACCCGCATCTGTGCTACCCTAAACTTGTTAGCATTGATAATCGACTGTTTATCAACGCGGTCCAAGTAGGTTTGCATATGATACGGGCGCCAATCTGTCTTAGCTATAGTAGCCAGTGTCAGATGTTGTTCGCCGGAGTACACATCAACCTGTTCCCCGTGTTTACCAGGCTTAGTCTCTTCCGCGGGCGGAGGTCTAGGCTGGCTCACTACCTTAGGGGCAGGGCTCAGTGGTGGGGGTAGAGAAGGGTACTCCTGTTCTCCACCACCTTCTGCGCCACTTTCCTCGCTAGGTTTGGGGACTTTTGCTTTCTTCGGGCGAGCACCAGCAGTGCTAGTCGACGCCGAAGCGTCAGACGAGACCGCTGTCTCTCCAGAACCCTTAGAGGATTTCTCCTCTTTAGGCACACTAGACCCTTTCCGGCCAGGCTTTTCCTTCGCTGGGCCCGTCTTTGAGGAATTGAGAACATCCCCCAAAGTTACAGAGCCCGGTGTCTGGCTTCGCACTGACCGGCTCGACTTCGAGTCGTCGTCTGAGTCACTACTGGACTTAGACGAGCTCTTCTTTGCAGCAGGCTTGCGGTTCGTGGAGTCTACACTCCGGTCCCGTTTCGCGCTGCTACCACGTGCGGTGTCACGCAAGTGCTTCATCCGTTCCATATCCGGTGAGCTTATCCGCAGAGTCGTGCCGAAGCTACGATTCTGTTTCCAAGACATGGTATATTTCCCATCAATAGCCTTGCGCTTAGGTACGACACCCTTAGCCCGGGCTTCGGGAACTAACCCTACGAACTTATTAAAAAGCCGCATTGTCCTTTCCCTACCCCGAACAGCACCGATCCCGTGTTCGTCCAACATGTGACGAATCATCCACGACCGGCGCGACGAACCCGAATCAGCTGAGCACCGTCCTGCGTTACAACGGTACCAGGGGAACTCAGCTAAATGCATCTCTACGAGATGCCGCGCGTACAACCTTTTTGTGGCGTAGGCAGGTGATGTTTTCACATCCCCGCCCTGGCAACACAAAAAGACACAGTGCCCGCCGACAGTAAACTGTCGCAACGCAAAGTTCAACTTTTCCTTCTGGAGGATGTTGTACTTTTGGATGGAGGCACTCTTGACTCCTTCCACACGGGTGATATACCACGTGTTTGCAGAGCCCTCGTCCTGAAGCCACTCTTCGTCATCAGACACGCCATCTTCTCCTACCGGTTCCGGTAGCCAATGGCGGTCTTTGACGCGGAGGTCTTCTAGACACTTCGCTTTGCGCCCAACCAGACAGCTCGGCAGCTTGCGGGCCACCTTACGCTTCTGAGCGCGCTTAGCACCGGGAATAAAATCACCGGTCTCACTGTCGGCGTCGGAACCATGGGCAAGACGCTTTGCATTGTCAAGATCCATGATCTTGCCCCAGTCTCCGACCCGACCACAATTGTCCACCACAGTGGATTCAGATTGTTCATCTGAATCTTGTGATGCACTCTCGTGCGGCTGTCCAGCTGACGTAGACGCGGGTTTCTCCGAGCCTGAAGACCCGGCCCCCTTCGTCTCCTTGCTGCCACCAGGTTTAGGATCCGAGGATCCCTTGCCTTTAGCAACAAGTTTGCCAGCACTGGACTTTCCAACTCCCTTATCCTTTCCTCCCTTGCGGGAGGAACTGGAGCTAGAGCGCTCATCGCGGGCCCCTTGTCTTGCGTCTACCCCTATGGGCAGCGGAGCTACTTACTGGCTTTTCAGCCGGTTTATCTTCCACGGAGACAGGTTCCGTCGACTTTTTAGCCGGCTTCGCCTTCTCCGTGGCACGCCCTTCAGCGGCCTTTGCTCCTTCCGAGGAAGTAGCCGGCTCCACTTACTCCATGGAAGCACCAGGGGTTTTGTCAACCTCCATAGTGCTCTCCGTAGTGGCGGGCGTATCTTGGCTAGTAGCCGGGGCCGGAGGTGCTACCACCGGGGCTTCAACCCTTGAGGGGGATACCACCGGTACAACATTCTCTGGGCCCTGACTAGCAACCCATCGATCCACTAACCCCTTCATAGCCAAAGCGCGTATGTCGGGATCAGGGATGTTCTGAAGTTCCCGGGTCCACCGGTCCCATGGACTGGCTGGAATACCCCCGGGAGCAGGAGGATCAGGTCTGCTAATTGGTCTCCCGCGGCCGCGACCAACGGGAGTCAACTCAGCTCGCTGAGCATCTCCTTTCTTCTCCGCTGCTTTCACCGGCGTAAACGTCGGTTTCGGCAAACGGGAAGCCTTGGGCTTAGCAGGAGTAGTTGAAACTGACTTCTGCCCGTACCCAGAGCTCTTCACATGGGAAAGGTCTAGTTTCCCACCTTTCACGGAAGCAACTCGCCCAGAGCTTTCAGCCGAAACTGATGTCTTAGGCGAACCGGGTCCTGCCTCTGCCACCGTAGTGGAAGGGTTGGACTCTCCGCGCTGTGCTGACTGGGTGTCGTCTGGACCGGAATCCAGAGCACCCGAGTCACCACTGTGACTACCCCCTAGGGAGTCGTCACTGCCCAGGCCGACAGACGCACTATCTCCCGAGCTCGCAAGGCCCTCGGCCGGAGCCGAGTCCTGCGGGACCACCTCTTCCTCCGCGGGAAGGGTGGCCCTCTCTTTGCGTTGCTCAGCCAGGCTGAACGCAGCAATACACTCCAGGGGCGTCACTGGGACGCCACTTGGCCAGAGTGATCTGTTCTCCGAGAACAATGCCTTATATACAGGCTGTTGACCCCAATTAAAAGAGGTCATGTCCTCGACCAATGAGAGGTGTTGAGACGTTCATCATCCGAGCGACTCCACGCCCCCTCGACCGCGAACTGATCAAAGACGCCGTTACGTGTCATTTGATTCGTTCTTTCACACTCTCCCAGCGGGTACAGACTCCGGCCACGCTTCACTGCGCCAAGCCGAATCTATGCCCGTGGGGGTTTCCAATTCCATCTGACCACCATTACTCATCTCAAGAAGGTATAAGTTGATGATCGAGAGAATAAAAACCATCAAATTAGAACGTTATGGCGAATAATGCAGCCTCTGGAGGGCCCTCTACGGGGAATCCCTTCGAGCAACGTCGGGACTGCTGCCATAAGTCCGTCTTTTATCGGGTTTTAACCGTCATCGCGTTCAATCAACCAACCCTAGGACTCACAGGTTTGGCCAGCGTTTACTTCTCGTTGTGTTATTTTCGACAACAATTACGCACCACTACTCTTTGTAGCTGACCGCAGCTTTGCCGCGTATTCGGGCGCTGCGGCGGGTGGTTGAATTGTTTTCCAATTCTATTTTCATTTTTACTGATCTTCCATGTTTAGTATACATAGAACGATCAGTAGGGCCTTTGTAGTCCTCCGCTTCGGGCTTCAAATCCTCCCAGTCTTTCTCTCTCGAGTCAGACGGGGGTATCTTTACCTTACGCGGATGACCAGGCTTCCGCCGTGTTGGCGGAGGGCCCTTGCAACTCTTACCGGCTTTGACCCGGGACTTCCCTGCCCTGCGAGTTGGCTTCGCTGAAAGCGGTACCGGCTGGGGCGGGGACTCCGTGTTATCAGAGCCAGCTCTATTGCGCGTACAGTGCCATGTTCTCAATCGAGCAACATGCGACTTATAGCGCTTCCGTGTCCATTCATCTTCGATGACTACTGTCATTTCTGACAGCACTTCAACTATAACAAACGGACCATCCCAGTTTGGGGCGAGTTTTACATTCACTAACGGTGAGTGATATCGTATTACTCGGTCTCCAACCTGGAACTTTCTCGGCTTTAGTCGAACATCATGTCCCGACCTTTGCCACTCCGCGGCTTTCTCTAGGCCTCGCCTTGCTCGGTAATAAGCCTCCACAAAGCGTTCCCGAAGTTTTTCCACGAACCCTATAGGGCAGGGTATCTCAGCGGAGACTCCCGGCACCCCATAAACAATGTCTGCGGGCATCACAATCTCTTCTCCGAAGACAAGTAGATTAGGTGAACACCCCGTACTAGAATGAATAGTACCATTGTAAGCGTGTGCTATAAATGGTGCTAACTCATCCCAGTTACTGCGGCTTTCATTGACCATCGTGCGCAAGCACTGTATCAACGTTCGATTGAACCACTCTACCATCCCATCTGATTGAGGACGATACGGGTTGGTGCGTGTTTTCTTGATCTCTAATATTCTACACATTTCCTGCCAAATTTGAGACTCAAATTCTCTTCCCTGGTCGGAGTGTAAAATACTCGGAGCTCCGAAACATAGCACCCAATTCTTCACAAGTGCTTCCGCGCAGGTAGCAGCTTTGTGATCTTTCATGGGATAGATCTGCACATATTTTGTGTAGTAATCCATCACCACCATCATGCAGGTATTGCCGTCATCGGACTCATCGATACCAGAAATGATATCGAGAGCAATGCGGGCAAACCGGACTCCAAATAGCTCTTGTTGTAAGGGCATCTTCCCTATGCCTTCGCCGGGCTTAACCCTACAACAGACCGCGCATTCTAGAATCCATCGCTCTATGTCGGCGTTCATTCCGGGCCAGTAGTAATGTCGCTTTATTTTAGCGGCAGTCCTCTTTTTTCCGAAATGTGAGTAGTATACATAGCTGTATAGACCACAGAATCAATTGTTTAAAATCAGTCATGCGTGGTGCTCCGCAGATTGTTCTTTCGTTTGTTTATTGCCCAATCTATTGTCTTTTGGTCGAGGTTGTTTGTATTATGAGCATACCGTGCCGGGAAGTCTGCGCCGGGTCACCTTAAGGGATTATCTCGGGTATTGTTCGCGTTCAGCGGAGCGTGGTGCTCCGCAGGGGCAAACATTGTGCTCCGCAGGGGTACACACGGCCGAGTACACAACCGCTGGTCAATGTCGAGTGTTTGTCTAAACATTGAACTGTTTGTCTACACATTGAACGCTAAATTGGGGGCGAGCGTGTATGCTGAGCTTGTATACTCGGCCGCCGCGGGTCTGGCTGCACTCCTGAGGACAGGTTGACACCTCTGAACCTGTACCCACATACAAAATGGCAGCGGATGCGCTGCCTTATTATGTGTATGGTGGCTCAGCCTAGAGGGTGACAACCAGCACAGAGTGCTCAAATATGAACCTGAATGGGATCATATATATATTAATAAGATATGACTATGAAATGGTGTTTACACACCATTTTCGTCAAGAATGCTTCAATAACACTTGCAAAAATTAAGAAATGAAGCTCTTGATATTTTGCAATTATCTATTAAGATTTTATAACTAAAACTGCTTTTAAATTAATATTTCATCAAGAATTTGTTATAACTCCCATTGAAAATATTAGAGATCAGATTGTGTTGCCCCCTATAGGTAGAGGTTGGAACTAAATTGATAATGCTCAGTCTATGGGAATACGTTCAGAACTGGGAGTATATTGAAACTCATGTAGTATATAGACAATGGACAATAATCAGACAATAATAGACGATGAGAGTTTGACGCATAGTAATACAGGTAGAGGTTGGAACTAAATTGATAATGCTAAGTGTATGGGAATACGTTCAGAACTGGGAGTATATTGAAACTCATTTAGTATATAGACAATAATCAGGCAATAATAGACAATGAGAGGTTGATGCATAGTAATATAGGTAGAGGTTGGAACTAAATTGATAATGCTAAGTCTATGGGAATACATTCAGAACTGGGGATATATTGAAACTCATGTAGTATATAGACAATAATCGATGGTTATGTGGATAGGCGACAGTAAACAATGAGAGGTTGACATGTAGTAATATAGGTAGAGGTTGGAAATAAATTGATAATGCTAAGTGTATGGGAATATGCTAAGAACTGGGGTTCTGATATTAGATTTACAATTCGTTACAGCTCACCTATTACTATTCAATATAACCTATTTCTAATTCGAATATCAGCCTGAAATTCAGTATATTTCTGTAAAGATAGGCCGGCTTTTCATTTCTGACATCAGATTTACATTTCGTTACAGCTCACCTATTACTATTCAGTATAACCTATTTCTAATTGGAATATCAGTCTGAAATTCGGTATGTCTATGTAAAAAAAACCGGGCTTTTCATTTCTGACATCAGATTTGCATTTCGTTACAGCTCACCTATTACTATTCAATATAACCTATTTCTAATTGGAATATCAGTCTGAAATTCAGTATGTCTATGTAAAGATAGGCCGGCTTTTCATTTCTGACATCAGATTTACATTTCGTTACAGCTCACATATTGCTATTCAATATAACCTATTTCTAATTGGAATATCAGTCTGAAATTCAGTATGTCTATGTAAAGATAGGCGGGCTTTTCATTTCTGACATCAGATTTACAATTCGTTACAGCTCACCTATTATTTTCAATATAACCTATTTCTAATTGGAATATCCGTCTGAAATTAGGTATATCTATGTAAAGATAGGCGGGCTTTTCATTTCAGACATCAGATTTACAATTCGTTACAGCGCACCTATTACTATCTGGTATAACCTATTTCTAATTGGAATATCAGTCTGAAATTCAGTATATCTATGTAAGGATAGGTGGGCTTTTCATTTCTGACATCAGATTTACAATTCGTTACAACGCACCTTTTACTATTCAGTATAACCTATTTCTAATTTGAATATCCGTCTGAAATTTGGCATATCTATGTAGAGATAGGCCGGCTTTTCATTTCTGACATCAGATTTACAATTCTTTACAGCGCACCTATTACTATTCAGTATAACCTATTTCTAATTGGAATATCAGTCTGAAATTCAGTATATCTATGTAAAGATAGGCGGGCTTTTCATTTCTGACATCAGATTTACATTTCGTTACAGCTCACCTATTACTATTCGATATAACCTATTTCTAATTGGAATATCAGTCTGAAATTTGGTATATATATGTAAAGATAGGCGGGCTTTTCTTTTGTGACATCAGATTTACAATTCGTTACAGCGCACCTATTACTATTCAGTATAACCTATTTCTAATTGGAATATCAGCCTGAAATTCAGTATGTCTATGTAAAGATAGGCCGGCTTTTCATTTCTGACATCAGATTTACATTTCGTTAAAGCTCACATATTACTATTCAATATAACCTATTTCTAATTGGAATATCAGTCTGAAATTCAGTACATCTATGTAAAGATAGGCGAGCTTTTCATTTCTGACATCAGATTTCCATTTCGTTACAGCTCACCTATTACTATTCAATATAACCTATTTCTAATTGGAATATCCGTCTGAAATTTGGTATATCTATGTAAAGATAGGTGGGCTTTTCATTTCTGACATCAGATTTCCCTTTCGTTACAGCTTACCTATTACTATTCAATATAACCTATTTCTAATTGGAATATCAGTGTGAAATTTGGTATATCTATGTAAAGATAGGCGGGCTTTTCTTTTCTGACATCAGATTTACAATTCGTTACAGCGCACCTATTACTTTTCGGATTTACAATTCGTTACAGCTCACCTATTGCTATTTGTTATAACCTTTTTCTAATTGGAATATCAGTTTGAAATTTGGTGTATATAGGTAAAAAACGGCAGGCTTTTCATTTCTGACAGCGGATTTACAATTCGTTACAGCTCACCTATTACTATTCAGCATCACCTATTTCTAATTGGAATATCAGTCTGAAATTCAGTATATCTATCTAAAGATAGGCGGGCTTTTCATTTCTGGCATCAGATTTATATTTCGTTACAGCTCACCTATTACTATTCAATATAACCTATTCTAATTGGAATATCAGTCTGAAATTCGGTATGTCTATGTAAATAAAGGCAGGCTTTCATTTCTGACATCAGATTTACAATTCGTTACAGCTCACCTGTTACTATTTGATATATTCATTATAGCTCACCTATTACTATTCGTTATAACCTTTTCTAATTGGAATATCAGCCCGAAATTTGGTTTTTCCAGGTAGAAAAAGTCAGGCTTTTCATTTCCGGCATCAGATTTACAATTTGTTACAGCTCACCTATTACTATTCAGTATAACCTTTTTTTAATTGGAATATCAGCCTGAAATTGGTTTGTACAAGTAGAAAAAGGCAGGCTTTTCATTTCCGGCATCAGATTTACAATTTGTTACAGCTCACCCATTACTATTCAGTATAACCTGTTTCTAATTGGAATATCAGTCTGAAATTCGGTATATCTATGTTAAGATTAGAGGGCTTTTCATTTCTGACATCAGATTTACGGTGAAAAATGTAAACACACTCATTTATTATCACGGTTGTATTAAAAAGATATAACACCTCTAGATTTTCAAGGTACAAACACAGGTTTTATGGAAAGAAGTAAAGTTGTAGACCTCATGGTTGTGGATTCTATAGAGGATTCACACCTGTGAGGTCTGGGAATTTTTCCGGTACTCTCCACAATGGTGGGTAATTTCTACCAGTGTGTTAGTGATAATGGTAAAAAAAACCTCTTGATTGTATACTGGTACAAAACACCTCCCCGGAAAAAATGGCATGTTTCTCCGGCAGAGGGTAAAATTACCATACACCTCTATGAGCTGTACCAATATTGTCAGAATGTGTCACTGTTTACACATCAACTACTTGAAGCTTGGAGCTGTGTGCGTAGACTGTATATGCGGACCCTAGTTGTACATTAAGGAGAGTATTTAACTTTATGTAATGTATCCTTAAAAAGACTGAGTAACTACACCTCCTTAATTAAGATGGTATTAGAGGTGTATGCCTTAACACAGTAATGTCTACATTCAGGTAATGCGATCTTGACTATGTTGAGGATACTGTATAGATGTGGAGCCATCTAACGTCAACTTAAAGAATGAGAAGGAAATTTTTGTGAGACAGTATGAAGCTTTGACGCGTAAGGAAATGAAGAAGGCTGCGTTGAGATCAGCGGAGTTACGTAGGAGAGTACAAATAGATATCGGTGAATATGTACATTTAGCCAAGATAAAACCACCCTTTGCTAAAGACTACGACTTAAAATGGACTGGTGAAATATTTCAAGTGTACAGTTCAACAGTGCGTGACGGTATTAGAGTGTATTTTGTTAGAGACTTACAAGGTGAGGAAGTTAAGGGTGCTTTCTACATACATCAGATTCGGAAGGCTCGCATAATGGAGGATGAACTCTATCAGTATGAAAAGGTTTTGAAAAGGAAAACAATTCGTGGTAAGAGGTATTACTTTATTAAGTGGGCTCATTATCCTGAAAAATTCAATGAATGGATTGATCATAAATTGTATAGGAAATTGAGGAAGCGCATCACAGTGAAATGATATATGATATAGTACTGATGAATACTAGATGAACAACTGATACTACAATGTTTATATACTTAAAAAGTTCAGACAGTTTATCATATTTTCCTGGAAACACTATTGTGAAATTCACGGTGAAGCTACCTCAGAGAGTGACATTGCAAGGAGCAAATTGGATGTGTGGTATTCACGATTTGAGTATATATAATTTAGAGGAAACAGAGGTACGATCATTCTACATGATATGTGATATACTTGATTACACATTAACAGGTTGTGGAAAAGCTCAGGTGTTAACTAGACTGCCAAACAGAAGTGTTACAAATAAAGGTTATAATGTTAATTTCAGGCCCGTGAGGTATATGTATGTGAAAGTATCAGATTTTACAGATATTACTATTACACTAAAAGGTGATGAGTTGAACCAGTTAAAACTGTGTGAAATAACACATACTGATCCGTTACAAAAGGTGAACCCTGTACTATACTGTACTTTACATTTTAAACAGTTACACAATGGAAAGGGAAAAGTATGCAATGCTTAAGGCTGATGACCTTACTAGGATATTTACATTGAACACATCTAACACTGATTCAATTAAATTATGTACAGGTAATCACAAACATCATCTTGTTAGATCACGTAAATTTGGTAATGGTCGTGACAGGTTGTTAATTGTTAATTACGGTAATCAGAACAAACCAAAGCCTTGTTCTACCTCTACCTGTGATTTCTCGTCACACATAACACAGGTCACAGAACAAGCAAAGTCATCACTATCTGTGGAAAACAAACAGGAGCGGTCTCCTGACAGTGAACTTAAGGGTATACCGGTGACGTCAGTGGAAGGTATACCCTTTAAGAATGAGCATACTGTCCCACACCCACCACTTATGCAAAGTCCTCCTACAGGTAAACGCAAACACACACGATCACCTGATATTAAGTCGGGAGGTAAACCTTTCAAGAGAAGGAAAAGTGTAAGGAAGCGGTACGTCTTAAAGGATATACTCTCGTGAAGTATGGAACGTGATGGATACAGGGAAAATCTAAGACGTATATTTTTATCTGGTGTTAAGGTATTTATAATCAATTTCTGTCTGGTTTTATTGAAACTGTGCAGAAAGATATCTGAGCTGATTAATACCAAAACCTCTAACAGAAGTGGAGGATATAACAACTTTAACAGTCAACATCAGCATCATCATCATCATCATCAACAGCAACAACAACCACATCAAGTTTTGTATGAATCACACCCAGAGGATGATAATACTGGTGATGATGACGATACTGATGATAACTATAATAATGAAGAAAGAGGTAAATATTATCCTCGAAAAAGTTTACACTCAGGATTGATTCCCATTCCTCTTCCTCGAGTCACAATACCAACAAATACGGAAATGAAGAGGGTGACCTCACTACCTGAAATACATTCGGGGTCATCACTAACGACAACTAGTTTCTCCACACCAGTGTATCGCAAGTTAATGACTACACTGCATCCAACGTTACCAACACAGACAGTTAAAACGGATACAGGAGAAAAAGAAGAAGAGGAGGAAGAAGAAGAAGAAGAAGAAGAAGAAGAAGAAGAAGAAGAAGGCGAGACATTGACCAAGTACTAGACTGTTCTAGGAAATCTATCACCAACAATTATCTACCGGTAATAACAACTGTAAAGACACAAAAGAAAGAAGAGGAAGAGGAAGGAGGAAAAGGGAAAAGTGAATATACAACCCTCTATCTACCTCGAAAAGTGTATGTGAAAGGTCTAGATAAGTGTGCGAGTTATAAATGTACTTTGAATAGTAATTGTTCACTCGATAGGTTTTCCCTGTATGTGAATTGCAGTAGCTACGATTCTATACCAGACAGAGACGGTAAAGAAGAAGAAGAAGAAGAAGAAGAAGAAGAAGAAGAAGAAGGGAAGGAGAAGGAGAAGAAGGAATAGAAAAGGAGAAGAAAAAAGTGTAATAAGGACCTTCTACATTTTTAAAAGAAAATGGCATACCAGATATCAACCACGAACGAACGCAG
The DNA here is from genome assembly GCA_950022655.1 of Alentia gelatinosa. NCBI lineage: Eukaryota > Metazoa > Annelida > Polychaeta > Phyllodocida > Polynoidae > Alentia > Alentia gelatinosa. Next base: position 42,476,199 of record OX465588.1, on the reverse strand, counting down.
TAGGTTAGGAATAGGGGAAAGTATGAACTTATTTCAACTACCTGATGTTGATGTAGGGGTAGCGAAAGTACGATATGTAGACTTTCAACCAAAAAACCAACTGAATAGAGACTTCGGTATGGAGTTTGTCATAACTAATTTAGGAAACCAGTATATTGATTTAAGAAGGACATATTTGAAAATGAAAGTTAAGATTTCACAGGGGGACGGTAAAAATCTACCATCACCTATACCTGTGACAAAGGAAATACCAGATAGTGAACCTGTAACTAGTATTCCCGAAACTGCTAAAGTAGGACCTGTTAACAACTTCATGCATAGTCTATTTTCACAGATAGATGTCTATTTTCAGAACAAACTTGTATCTTCTTCAAACGATTGTTACCCTTATGAAGCATACTTGAATACTCTGTTAAATTTTGGTGAGGAGGCAAAACGTACACATTTACTATCTCAATTGTTTTCAAAAGATATAATGCCTCTAGATGGTACTGATATTCATGTCTTTTGATATGGCAGTTCTCACAGAGCCATACAGACTGAATATTTCTGTATGTACATGTTAAATGATGATAATATAATGATAATAAAGTGTCAATACTTTAATTAACCATAGATTGTATAACACATTATTCATCATAGAAATAAAACTTCATCACTCCCCCCAACACTTGTACCAAGCGGGTCATCAACAACGGCCGAGAAACCACATAACGTCGGAGTGTGAGAGGCGTTGTTAAGTGTTGTGGTTTCAAAAGACATCGTAATTGATCACCCACAGGTATGGCACCTCCTGATAAAGTGTCACACCTGGACCACTTCTATGAAAACAGCGATTCAGACCAGTGATATATTTGGCTATGTGAATAGTATTAGGTTTAGTTATGGCTTTAGTCTGAGCTTTAGCTTTAGCTCTTTTGATATGGCGGTTCTCACAGAGCCATACAGACTGATATTCAAACAGATGGTGCTGACAGTATGATTTATACCATAAGATAGTATAAATAGCATTTAACTTAGTTTTACCTTAGTATAGCTTAGCTTATCTTAGCTTAACTTAGTGAATACCATTGATTGGGTACAGATAGGTTGCGGTTTATATTACACTACGTCTCAGCCTACCATACCGCACTATACCGTACCACGTCTAAAAGACGGTATATGATCCCCTAATTGATGCAGTGATCGTTATCCCACAGTGTATTTAAATCCTTATAGGTGGGTGAAACCCTCACATTTCAAACTCTGTGTGTGTGTGTGTGTGTGTACACCGGAAATGATAGTAGCTAGCTAGCTTTAGCTTTTAGCTTTTGGTGAAAAAACCTTGTATAGGTATACTTTGTAAGTTCAATCATATCATAACATATCATATCATATCGCCTCATTTTATGTTGTCATTCCATACCATACCATATTATTAATAACATGATATAACATAACATATCACTGGATCATAGCATATGGATTGTTAAACTCTGATGTGGTAAAAAACAATGTAGTAATAGATCTTGTGTTTTCTGTATGTACATGTTAAATGATGATAATATAATGATAATAAAGTGTCAATACTTTAACTATGGATGTTCTGTTATATTCATCTATTGCTTTATGTGTATGCAGTAATACAATAAAGAATTGGTATTTAATATAGTTATATACTTATATCAGATGATGTATATTAATTACTAATAGTTAAATCACGGTAGTAGAATTAAAAATGTCTACTTGAAGCTGTCAGAGCCAGGAAGTTATTCAAATTGAGGTGAACTCATTTAACATGGTGTGTGATTTTCTAGATTATACTTCAACAGGATATGAAAAAAACATTAGCTAAAGGTACACCCATTGAGAACAAGTCTACTACTCCATACCTGACATTAAGTGAGGAGGCAAGTATTTCAAAAGAGGTAAAACTATTAGAAACTATTAAAACTAACAGAATATTGAAAACGATACACTCTCATAAAGCATGGAGCGTGATGGGTATAGAAAAAAAAATGAGATCATATATTTTTATCTAGCTGTAGCTATCTCTATCTTTCTTGTAAGACCCCAAATAGAAGCGGTGTATATAATAGCCATGAACAGCAACATTAACAAGTACATCTGGAATAAATACAGAATGAACACATTATTCATCATAGAAATAAAATATATTCAAGGGTAATAAAGAGGTAGATATTACACTCAAAAAGGTAAGCCAGGAGACTCCGGTCTGCTGGGGTGGACAGCAATTAACAGAGAACTCTCACCTCGGTAAATGTGTAAGGGTTAGGTTTCCATTGAAGCTTGGAGCTATGTGGGTAGACTATATTACGCGGACCCTAGTTGTACATTAAGAGGAGTATTTAACTTTATGTAATGTATCCTTTAAAGACTGAGTAACTACACCTCCTTAATTAAGATGGTATTAGAGGTGTATGCCTTAACACAGTAATGTCTACATTCAGGTAATGCAATCTTGACTATGTTAAGGATAATTACTTTTAGCAAGGCGAACATCTGAGATAATGAGATGAATAATTGGATAGTTTAGAATCTTAATCATGAAATAAATAATTATATATCTAATGAGTAGTTTGACTCGAATCCATAGAACTCTATATTTTTGGAAATTTCTAATTCAAATTCAAATTCACATTCAGGAAACGTACTAAATGACAGTTCCGATGTCAATGTCAATGTCAATATCAATGCCACATTTCGAGATCAGTGATAGAAATCAGTGACTGCCTGCTACAAATGAATGAGCATGTATTACAGGTGGCTACCGCAAACTTTTGGATACACATGTGGCTGCTGAAGGGCGATCTTATCAAGATGTCACCGGATAGTGTCACCCTCTAAGGTATCGCTACCTCCTCATTGACACTGTCTCTAGTGACACCCCTTTCCTCTTTGATCGGTATAAGAAAGAATACTGGGAACATCACTAGAGTAGAGTAGGTCATCTTCATTAACCGTTATGAGATCAGCCTTCATACTATTCTTCAAAGTATGTTTCATACAGATAGAAGCCTCACTGAAATGTAGACCGGGCAGGAGGTGTGTCTGTTACACATCACATGGAGTGGTTTCGGATGTTAACATCAAATTATACAGCATGCCCGATGTCTGTCACAGAAAATCCACCAGGTATTCTGTACTTGATCGCCATGGCAACAATATCTTGGCTATTGATTTCCCTATGGACAAATTCACCAGAATAGACCTCAGAAGGAACCCTATAACTGATTTGTGTTCAAGTATACTGTGAAGCATGATTGACCCAACTAGTGTAGGAGAATAGCAGCATCGGTCGATGAATCTGAAACACCTATGCAGGTTGACACTAGCACAGATAGTGAAGATGTCATGGATGACAATACATCTGCCAGTGAAGTCCTAGACGGTGTTGAAGTTGTGGTGGGTGAAATTACAGTTGAGGTTAGAAATAACGCCGGTGGGGATAAGGATAACACTGTTAAACCAAACACCATAGCGGCTGAATCTAACGTGAAGGGCGTTGACAAAGCGGATAATAGATCTAGTTAGATGATGGTTGCCTTTGTCAGCACGACCTGGGCCAGAGGCATAGGCATAGTATTTACCATTTTCATAATTTTCATCTTGACCGGAAAGGATTAATACTTTATATCGATACATCTGGATCGTGAAGCAAAAGTGGATTTGTTATCGAGTCCAGCAGCGTCGGTGATGCACCTGAACTTGATTATGGCATTGGAGCATCAACAACGCATGTGAAACGTGTAGTACCCCAGTCAGAACCCTGTGAGTCCCTCCATCTTGATGATACTGTACTCATGGTACAGCTACCGGAAAAGGTTGATACCGACACAGGAAATGAGGAGGGAGAGGCTCATCACATAACCAGCCTATGGAATAAGGTGAGGGATCATTATTATTATTATTTGGGTTATGGTACTCTGATCAAAAGTTTATTGTTATTAGCACTTAAAGATCATAATTCCATGTAAGATGATTCATCTAGTAATTGTAGATGTATATTAATATATAATACTATTATCATATCATAGCACATCTACTTTTTATTATCATTACCTACCAGATATAAAACATTAGCATTCTGTCAGATCAATTTAAAGGTCCTCCTGCATATAGAGATATAGTTAACCGGACCTACGCCTGGAGACTGAAGAGCCACGAGAGTGAGATTCTTGTACTGTACCTAACTGAATCCTGCTATCTTTTTTGTTTTTTTCTCTACACAGATGTACTTCTATTCTTATGATTTGTTTTAGCTGTACTGAAAACACAATTTTGAACTGTAGTTTTCCAATCTCCCATCCTTGAGAGAATGCAATGAGATCTCACCCTTTCGCTGGTGTCAATGCATAGAGTTCTGAATGCCGATGATCAGGTCAAGCACCTGTGTCATACAAAATTATAACCACGAGTTTACATTGGTTTCCTGTTCACCCACTAGAGGGCCCAATGTAGGGGGAAGTGGGTAGCATGTAGGTGGTAGCTAAATATGAAACGACGAAGTCACTAGTCTCTGTATATCATGTATTACATGTATTACAATTTATATATCAAATGATTGCCATATATATATTACTATAGATAATTATATGGTAATATCTTACATTTAAATATCATCTATGTATTACTATGTATGTATGAATGTATTTATTATTTATCTATTATCTATTTATTTATTATGTATGTAATGTATGTGTGTATGTATATATATATATGATATGATATGATGTTTTCTCATACAGTGCTGAGTATGTGTCATAGACGGATGCGATACCATCAAAGCTGTGCGGTCCTGGTCCTGTACCCCGTTCCCACAAGAGGCAGCAGGCTAAACCCTACGGGTCATCTTCAATGGCCGAGAAACCACATAACGTCGGAGTGTGAGAGGCATTGTTAAGTGTTGTGGTTTCAAAAGACATCGTAATTGATCACCCACAGATATGGCACCTCCTGATAAAGTGTCACACCTGGACCACTTCTATGAAAACAGCGATTCAGACCAGTGATATATTTGGCTATGTGAATAGTATTAGGTTTAGTTATGGCTTTAGTCTGAGCTTTAGCTTTAGCTCTTTTGATATGGTGGTTCTCACAGAGCCATACGGACTGATATTAAAACAGAGGGTGCGGACAGTATGATATATACCATAAGATAGTATAAACTGCATTTAACTTAGTTTTACCTTAGTTTAGCTTAGCTTAAGTTAGTGAATACCATTGATTGGGTACGGATAGTTTGCGGATTATATTACACTACATCTCAGCTTACCATACCATACCATACTGTACCACGTCTAAAAGACGGTATATGATCCCACAGTATAGTTAAATCCTTATAGGTGGGTGAAACCCTCACATTTCAAACTGTGTGCGTGTGTACACCTGAAATGATAGTAGCTACCTAGCTAGCTAGTTTTAGCTTTTAGCTTTTGGTGAAAAAACCTTGTATAGGTATAGTTTGTAGGTTCAATCATATCATAACATATCATATCATATCGCCTCATTTTATGTTGTCATTCCATACCATACCATATTGTTAATAACATAATATAACATAACATATCACATTATATCATAGCATATGGATTGTTAAACTCTGATGTGGTAAAAAACAATGTAGTAATAGAACTTGTGTTTTCTGTATGTACATGTTAAATGATGATAGTATAATGATAATAAAGTATCAATACTTTAACTATGGATGTTCTGTTATATTTATTTATTGCTTTATGTGTATTATATCAGATGATGTATATTAATTACTAATAGTTAAATCACGGTAGTATAAGCTTAGATTAGCTTTTAGATTCATACATGTTAGTTCTCGTAGAACTGTGCGGTCAGGTATTCAGACGGATGACAGGATTTGTTAAGTAAAACAGTTTCTTAAGACATGATCCCGTGTCACACTTAGCTTAGCTTAGCTCAGCTTTTTAGCTTCATACATAGTAGTTCTCGTAGAACCATACAGATAGGTATTCAGGAGGATGACCGAACATGGTGCAGTTATTTAACTTAATTTACTATAGTTTACTTGGTTTATCTTAACTTAGCTTAGCTTAGCTTAGCTAAATGAATACTATTGATTTATATGAATGGTTCATTGTTATTACCTTTACCTTAACCTACCATAGCATGTCTAAAAGACTGGGAATGATTTCTGATTAGTTTGTGATGTTACCCTATAGTATAGTATAGGATAGTTAAACTTAGAGGTTGTAAATAAATCCTTACATTCAAACCGTGTGTATGTGTATGTGTACACTCTAAAAATAGAATAGTTTTGTAGTTTGATCATGCCATACTATACCATATCATATGACATTATATATTATATTATCATATTTATAATGTTGTCATTCTGTACCATACCATACCATACCACACTTGTGATTCAGTATGTACATGTATAGTAATAAAGTATCAATACTTAACTAGATGCGTTCTGTTAGGTCTTTATAAATTATTATTATTATTTATATATATATATATCTAATGCAGATATAACTATTAATCTTATATCTTAATACATTATCTATATCAATATCAATATATATTACTCTAAGTATGTCTAATATGTGTTCTATACATACATACATACATATATAAATATGCATAATATATACATATATACATTTATATACATATATACATATGTATACAAATAATGTGGGTTATTTGATGTATTAATTACAGAGGTCGCTTCGGTCTACCCTAAATTGATACCTCCACACCTCACCAGGTGGGGTTCGGTATGGGACAGGTGCGCCGGTACAGGTACTGCGCACCAGTCACCTCCCATACACAGAAGGATAGTCATGAGACTCAGTCTCCTCTTCGCATTTATCCTGATATACTTATATTCCATAGACTTAGTGTTATCAATTTAGTTCCATACCTCACCTACAGGAGAGGGGCGCACAAGTTAAACACCATGTTAATCATACATACATACACAGAGGCTTTCTAGTTAAACTAATTACGGAGGGATATATATATATAGTAATAAAGTATTAATACTTAACTATTAACTTAACTGTTCTGTTAGGTTTTATTATTATTATATTATTTATATATATATATGTAATACACATATAATGTTTATCTTATATCTTATACATTATCTATATCAATATCAGTATATATTACTCTAATTATATCTAATACGTGTCATATACATACTTATACTCTAATTATGTCTAATACATGTTATATACATACATACATATATAAATATGCACAATATATACATATATATACATATATACTATATACATATACATATATACATATATACATATACATATGTACATATACATATATACATATATATATAATACTTATATTCCATAGACTTAATGTTATCAATCTAGCTCCGTACTTCACCTACAGGAGGGGCGCGCATAAGTTAAACACCTTGTTGATCATACATACATACATACATACACAGAGGCTTTCTAGTTAAACTAATTACGGTCGGTAAACACCGCACCCCTCCGAGACGTGTTTACCCCGCAGCTCGAGCCGCCCCGAAATGTGTGCTCGGCCGTGTTTACCCCTGCGGAGCACAATGTTTGCCCCTGCGGAGCACCACGCTCCGCTGAACGCGAACAATACCCGAGATAATCCCTTAAGGTGACCCGGCGCAGACTTCCCGGCACGGTATGCTCATAATACAAACAACCTCGACCAAAAGACAATAGATTGGGCAATAAACAAACGAAAGAACAATCTGCGGAGCACCACGCATGACTGATTTTAAACAATTGATTCTGTGGTCTATACAGCTATGTATACTACTAATGTGCCGAACTTCTATGCTCATGACACAGAGTCAAAAGTCCAGGACACAGTGCTATGGGTACAACCAACTGTAAATGTCTCCTTACTGGACACACTGTGGTTCTCATCCTATATAACACGTTATCCCTCACAGTCAACTCCGTCCATTGACTACAGAGTATTTGGAACTCCCGGTTCTCTATTGAGAGTTCCTTTCCTCGTGGTCTATGGAGGCCATTTTTTACCAGTTTAATCAACCGGGACATATCCGGATCACTCTGTTGAGCTTCTCGGGTCTGTTCCAGTGTCCACTGATAAAACGCGGGATCAGGATTACCCATCTGGTGCAACGCAGCCAAGATAGCATCATGTTCCCCACAGTCTACACAGTCGGGTCGCCCACACTTACGCAATGGTCTCCGGGAGAGACTATCCGCGTTAATGTGTGATTTACCGGGTCTGTGCTCTATCTGACAGTTCTTAAGTCCGAATTCGGATAAAGCTGCCAGCCATCTTCCGATCATTCCTTCGGCGTCTTTAAAGTTAAAGAGCCATTTCAACGAGGAATGATCCGTACGTAACGTGAAATCTCCACCTCCGAGGAAGTGTCGATATTTCCTTACGTATACTACTACAGCGAGAAGTTCTCTCTTTGTAGTACAGTAGTTCCGCTGTGCCTTATTCAAGCTATTACTTGCAAAAGCAATGGGAACTTCTACTCCGTTCTGTATCTGAGACAGTGCTGCTCCAATACTGTCATTGCTCGCGTCGGTATCAAGGATGAATCGACCCTGAGGCAATGGATAATGGAGGACCGGAGTCTCTTCAAACTTTCTCTTTAGTCCCGAGAACGCTTCCTCGGCCGCCGAATTCCATAGAATATCCTTCGACTTTCCGGCTTTGTCTTGGACTACATACTGTTGCAAAGCATGGGCAGTTTCGGAAAAACCCGGGATAAAGTCACGATAATATGAACAGAATCTGAGGAAAGATCTTACTTCTTTTATATTCCGGGGTCGAGGCCATTTGGCCACTACTTCCAACTTGGATGGGTCAGCGCGGATACCATCACCCGCAACTATCCTACCCAAGTACTCCACTGATCGTTTGAACAGTTTACATTTCTGAGGTTTGAGTTTCAAGCCGTAAGACTCAAAGTTCAAAGTTCAAAGACCTCCGCTGGGTTATTCAGACATTGTTCCACGGTTTTCCCGAAAACAATTATGTCGTCTAAATAAACCAAACATTTCTTCCACTGCAAGCCTCTCAGCATCTGATCCATCATGGATTCAAACGTAGCCGGGGCATTGCAGAGGCCAAAGGGCATTACTGTAAATTCATACAGCCCTTCGTGGGTAGTGAAGGCAGTTTTCGGCTGATCCTCACTAGCCATCTTTACCTGCCAATATCCGGATTGGAGATCCAAGGTACAAAACCATTGGTTCCCCCCGAGAGAGTCAAGACTCTCATCGATCCGTGGTATTGGATAGGCGTTCTTTCGGGTGATACCGTTCAGTTTTCTGTAGTCAATACAGAACCGGCAAGTACCGTCCTTCTTAGTAACCATCACCACAGGGCTGGCCCAAGGGCTTTCGCTGGGTATGATCACATCTTGAGAAAGCATTTTCCGTAACTCCTCTTCCAAAGCTTCCCGCTTTATGGGCGGTAGTCTCCGGTAGGGTAGTCTAAATGGAATGTTTCCCTCTGTATCTATGTGGTGCTCTGCACGATCAGTTCTACCCAATGGGTCTCCTGGCCGCGCAAAGATCTTATTCCACCTTCCTAGCATAACTCTTAATTCTCGTTGCTCCGCGCTTGTTAGGGCATCTGCAGCAGTGATCAGAGTTTCTAGGGTCTCATGCAGAACTGTAGACCCGGGATCTTTTTCCGAGTTTGTGTTCACGCACCCAATCCTCTCTTCTCTCGGGTCGTTGTCGATAGATGATATACCTAGAGGACGGACCTCCACTGTATCTACGGAGTTAGCCAATATTACTCGGCCAACAACGTCATCTTTCTTCAACACTATCCTCCCCGTAGTATGATTACTCACGGGTATAGATCCGATCCGAGCTCCACCCATAAGAGTGTCCCAAGCCTGTAATCCTTTGTCTGGAAATAACATCGGATCAGGCTCAAACATAGCATCTGCCAACGGCAAGTCACCTTCCCCAGCTATTAGCACATTTACCATCTGCTGAGGGGCGATGCTTACATCCTGCCTGACAGAGACCACTGAAGAAATCCGTCTACAGGAACATTCTACTTCCAGCTGTTCCGGGTGTTTAATCCGAAGCAGGCCTTGCTGAAGGTCCAATGACACTCCATACAACGCTTGGAAGTCTATTCCAATTATTCCATTCTCTTCGATATCACTGAGTATGGGACTCCACACTAATTCAGTGTTACCTACTGAGATCGGGATAATCACTTTGCCGTAGCACTTCAACGGAGTACCATTAGCAGCCCTTGCACTTGCTTCCGAAACTTTACATTCCGGATCAAATTCAAAAGTCTTATATAAACTGTGGTTCAACACAGAGCGGCTTGTTCCCGTATCAACCAACAAATCTACTTTCAACCCCTGAATTCTCACAGGCACATACCATCGTCTCCCCCCTAGAGGAGAAGGCTGCTGAATAAACCGGGAAATACCATCGAGGGTCCCGAGGTCCCATCCACGCTGGCATAACCATTGTAAGCAGGGATGTCTCGGAGATAGATAGCGAGAGCAAATTGTAGCAATCTGACTCGAAATCTCTTCCTCTCTGGTCCGAGTAAGATTCACTTTACTCGCTGGTTCTCCAGTTTGTGTACTCAGGCGTACAGTTGCAGGGGCTACTGTTTCGCCACTTACCGTACCCCGTTCTAGTTTACCGGATCCTCAGGAGGGGGAGGCAAAGCTAGAGGGCCGTCTGTGGTTTCTACAGCAGCCAGCTTCTGGGGACATTCCGGAGAAATGTGCCCAGTCTTTCCGCACTGCCAACAACGTCGAGTATCCAATTGGTTTTTCTCCAATTGCGATAACCTTTCGTTGATCTGCAGCAACAATTCCGTAACAGTAGGTGATTCCTTGGAATCTTTACCCACGGCCTGTTCTGTCACCTGAGGGTTCCCATTTCTGGGCCTCCCTGGATTCAACCGGCCACGGCCCCTACCGCGGAAACCACGGCGTCCGAGTACCATTGACCGCACTGCGGAGAGTACATCCTCCATTTCGGGGTCGCTGGTTTCTTCGGTCGCCAACTCATCCTGTTCCCAGGATGGCGTTAGCATGGCAACCCGGGTTTTACTCGCAGGTTTTCCATACTGTCCAAACAGAGCACACCTTTGTTCATAGGCGTCCACTATTTTCAACACCTGTATGAGGGTCATACCAGGCTCCCATTTCGAGACCACCTCTGTGCGGATGTCCTCGTCTCTGAGACCCTTCACAAACTGAGTTTGTAGATCCTCATGCAGTGCTGGTGAGTCCAGTCTAGTACCGGGGTAAACCTCCATCAGCAATTGCTGTAAGGCTAACCCGTAAGCACGGGCGGACTCGTCTTTACCCTGTATCCGACTTAGAAAAGTCGAACGAGGGTTCAGCGTTACTAGCTGCCCACAGTAATAGGACGCCACTTCTACAAGGGCATCCCATCCATGCGTAGTCGAACGCCGGTAGGCACGTAAAGCAGCCTCGCCGGGTCCATCTCGCAACGCTCTCATGAGGTACGGCAATGCATCCGTAGTACTCCATCCATTGCACTGGACGTCCTCACAGAACCCGGCAAACCAGTGTTCCCACGCCATTCCTTTACCAAAAGGCTTCGGAATAATGGCGTTACGTCTGGCCGTTTCTGCCGGTCTCACAATCCGGACATCCCTAGCCTGTGCTAGAGATCGATTGAACACCCAATCCGCGTTACTCTCCGCAAGTACAGGGTTAAGTCCTAATTCAGCTATCGCGGAATTAGACAGTACTCCCCTATCACTAGCATGCGTAGAGTCTTTCAGAGAGTCCATTGGGGAAGCGAAGTTCACCATCGGAGGTCTCCCATCTATTCGTGGCGGAGTAAACACACGAGGACCCGTTGCATTCCCTTGTGGGGAGTATACGTGATCCTTGGTCACACTCTGCCAACCTGGCGGTGGAGTCCTATACTTTAAAGCATAGTCTGCCTCTGCGCGCTGTGTGCGCGCCAATACCGCCTTTTCTTGATCCTCGGCCAAAGCAAGCTGTTCTTTCTGCACTCGCAGGGACTCAGCGGCTACCTTGGCCCGAGAATACACATCTTGCAACATCAACTTAGCAGTATCTTGCTCTTCGAGTAGACGCTGCTTCGCTTGACGTTGCTCGGCTTCATGATCGATCCGAGAATCGATCTTAGGCCGGGTTAGTGGGGTTTCCCCACGTTCAGGACCCTCTTCGGAATCCCCTATTCGGCTTACTCCTTCCAGGTCCTTTTCTTCCATGGAGTCCGCTCGGTTGAGCTTAGTTGCTCAGCCACATTCCTTGCAGCCTTCTTCCGCGACTGGCTAGCAGCTGCCACTGGAGTACGGACATCTTGTGTCTTCTCCGGGCTGGCTACGCCTTCTGCGGCAGGGCTCTGCTCGGCGATCTTTGACCGGGTTTTTACACCCGGCTTCTCCGCCATCCTACCTCTCCAGTGATCTTCGGCTGTGCAAGCAGCCAAAGATCCTGGTCACGGCACCAATGTAGCGGTTACCCTCTAGTCGCTGAAAGTGTGTTACCACTCTCCGCGATCGTCAGCCGAACAGAGGTTCCGAGACTAGTCGCTACCCTGTACCTTCCGTGCCAATACAGGTGGGTTCGGCTTTACCCACTGGAGAAGGGAGGGAGATCCAAGATCTACCAACTACCACTTAACCGCGAATAGAAAACCAGACTCCGGACAGTTTCAGTTTACCGTTCGTTTATTACTGGAAGTAATACACAATTCGTTGATGCTACCGGGCACCAACTAGGGAAGAGATACTGGTCTCTTCAACGTTGAAAGGTGTTTCAACACAACCTAACCAACTCGTGAGGCTTCAGACGTTCACTCCGTAAAGAGGCACCGTGAGAAGTCCTATCAACCCGCTGTGGACTCGACCTTATATAGCGGCCGAGTTACGTAATGCGGGTGAACCCGCAGCATTTACATACTGCGGGTCCGCCGGCCATACCACACAGCAAGGATCGGCTCTCGCGCCACCTAGTTCTAAAGTGAAACAACGCTGCTCGACTGCCCTGACCCCTACATATATATAGTATTTTCTATTTTACAAATATTTACGAATCTGGAAGTGAGGCATCTGTGTTTTTGGCACGGTATTGGTTTTTGTTTGTGACCATTATCAGATAAATGCCTTTTCACCGCGTTGTTACCGCTTTCTGAATGGAGAATGTGTCCACGCGATGAATTGCATGTACGCCTGCAACTATCAGAAAAAAAATATTTGGGTGCACATCGAACGCCAGTAATACCCATAAGTTTTTTTTCAAGATTCTTTACGATCCCACATGTTCTTCATTTCGTCAAGTTTCGACATCTATAGATCGGTCGTTCGGTAGAATTCATGCATTTAATGTGAGACATAGTAACAAGACACTCCAACATCAGAGAATAGGAGCATATGAAACCTAGCTATAAACCTCAGCGAGCTGCTCTTACCTCCCCCTACCGGCGAGCATGCAAACACTCTCCACCGCCCTGACCCCTAGCGGCAGTGATAAGGAACTATCCGTTAATCCATGGTGCCGCATGGTGATAGGGACCCACGTAAATATCCACACTCTAAAGCCTCAACCCCGACCCTCTTATCTCAGGGATTATCTAAAGATATGGAAAATTGCCTGGGATAGAGAGTGGGCCTGCATGAACTGGGAGGTGACGGACTACCTGTCTGTGCTCGGTATGAAATACTGCAAAAGTCCGCCAATGACTTCGCTTACTCGTTAGGGTGATACCCTGACACCATATGGTGTTTATTCTGCCGTGATCAGGTATATTGCTACTGAACGTTTACCTATTACACAGATTGAAATCTTTCTGAAGATATATATATTGGTATCCTCGACTAAACTATGGTACTGGCATCCTTGACTTAACGATGGTGACCCTTAAAGGGAGGCATCTTTCTCTTTTGGATGGACTTGGTTTTGTTTGTGGTTATTATCAGCTAATTATAAACGCTATTGCAAAGATGATACATGTAATAGCTTTAGACCGGGCACCCACCAAAGCCGATACACGCTGACGCACACCGATACAAAATGACAGCATTATCATTATATGTTCCATTCTGAAAATTAAGAATTTTCAGAATGGTGACATTGATTATTTCATATGAGTCACTGTGTCACTGTTTCAAAGTGTCACTGATATCTTCTGACGCACACCGATGAGCAAAGACGGGCCATTTTCAATTTCAGACCATGAAAATTAATTATCTTTAAAATGTGATAAATGATTTTAAAGCCAATTCCGCCTCCTCATCTTTAGTTAGGTACAGTGCAGTTTCTACTATCATATTCCATATTTTCCCACATTTTTAACAGCAAAAAAAAAGAAATTGAGGGTGTTTGGTGTTGTCATCTACAGCTTACAAAGACACCGCTTACAACGACCCATTCAATAATGATTCATACAATAATTTTGTCACACAAAACATCTGCAGCATTGCCAGTCACTAAGAATTGAATCACTCACGTCACTCATGTCACTCACGTCACTCGCGTCACTCACGTCACTCACGTCACTCACGTCACTCACGTCAATCACGTCACTCACGTCACTCACGTCACTCACGTCACTCACGTCACTCACGTCACTCACGTCACTCACGTCAATCGTTTATATAAAATCCATTTAGTGGGAAATTGACAAATGTCCCGTGCATTTTATACGTGAGAAATGTTAATTGTCCTGAAATAGGAGAAATCTCAGATATGAGATAATGCCAACGGGCATAAGGCATAAAGCCCTATGTAATAAACATTCAGAAATGGTGTGGGTCGGTTGGGTTCAAATCTCGACGACCTTCCTTGTGAGCCGCTGTTGGCGCCCTCTGACTTAGTCGCGGGTCGTTGTAAGCGGTGTCTTGGTAAGCTGTAGATGGCGACACCAATCCTGCTTCAATAATTATTTGCCAATTCCTAATTAGCCTCAATCATCAAATAGTTCTGCAGAGGCATCCAATATGCTATGTTCCTCCTCAGTTTCCTCACTTTCTGACTCATCCACTGAATCCAACTCCAGAAATGTCTTATCCTCGTGTTAGTCCCCAGACTCCTCCTTTTTTTTAGAGATATGGATTTCGGTGATGTCACAGTCGGTCCTGTTGGGGTGTTTTATTAAATCCAGGAATTTGAGAAAAATATCCTCTGAGTGTTTTAGAAAAAAACTCCTAATTATGTATGTGTCAATGTAACTTTGGTACAAGACCTTGGTTGTTCCATACCTGGGCAAAGTAGCTTTTACTGCTCTCCATAGGGATTCTGTAGTGTTTGTGCATGCATACTGCTCTTTGTTATAAAAGTCCTTGGAGTGGTTCACAGTCTTGTGTGTGCATCCCAACTGTGGAATCCTATTGTAAGCCTTTCAGCAGTCAGAGATGGTGGTAGTTCCCGGAGCTATCCACCTTTATATTAGTGGGAGGAAGGTTTCGGCACCTCTTTTCTCCACTAATACCATAAACATCCGGTCACTGTCTCTCTCTACTCCCGCAAACACCCAGACACCATTCACTCTTTTCCCTTTGTTATATATTTCCTCTTTCCTAATTCGGTAGAAAATACTTTAACACATAGATCTGTGAGTCTTGTTGGTCGTTTAAGGTACTACATATCTTGTAAATTGCGAGGAATAAGGCCGAGGGACCTGGTTACAGATAAACATCACAGATGGATTCTTTGAACGAATACAGGGTGAAAACATCAAGTAACAGATAGCCCTCTAGAAAGTGTTTTGTAGATCTACAAGGTTATTTGTAAGAAACAAACATGTTTCAAGCTATCAAGGTTTGATGAAGATATTTTGCCTGCCTAAGTGTTCACGATTATTTAGTGCTATACACTGTCCTTTTCAAATGGAAGGTTCACCCTTGACGTGAGATATCTAATAGTGTCACAAATAAGGAATTCCATAATTAAGCTTATATTTAATTTAACAGGAAGTTATATATACCTAGCAATATGTATTCATATATTTAGAAAAAAACGTGTCGAGAATCATATACATACATGTAGATGTAAAATACTCCATGGGTTTGAATGAGCTATAATCATCACTGAGGCGTAGCTCAGCGGTTGAGGTAAACCTGGGTGTTATGCATTAATATAGCTCTTCTCCCCAAGTGCCCTGAATGAAATATCATTTAATGAAGGATTCCAAACAATGTAAGTGACATACATAATAAAATTTGTGAGATTTTTCTCTGCATGGAGTCAAAGTATATTTTCGTGTAAACGGCCTCTTTAATAATGTGTTTCCCATCTAGCAAGTCTATGTCTTGGTATTAAGTTAACGTGGTTCAGGAGCGGGCGGAGCATCTGCACATAAAAGCATGCCCGTTAGATGATGGAACGAAGCCGGCTCTAACAGAGGAGAAGACAACCAAGCCGGGGTGCTTTGTTTAATTTTGCATGGAGGAGGCGGGGGCTCTGTGTGGCCTTCACAAAACCCGAGTATTAGACGACGTCGCCGACCTTACAAGGAGACCGTGTTGAGCGAAGGACAGCCCCGCCTTCTTGTCAAAGTGGCCCCGGTACGGTCTGTAGGGGTTTGCGAAGCGAATGATGCTCTGGCAAATAAGGGTGGACCGGTGGAACCCGCAGTTGGCCGTGCAGTGAGGTAGCCAGGACGGAAAGCCGGAAGTTGCCGGCGAGCTTCGCTTCTTTGTGGCGGGAGTATTTGTCTCGCCAATAGTGTCCTCTTCAAAGCCTACGGGTCTGCGCCTCTCTGCCTGATCCCTCATGGGCTGTGTAGAAGGGTTGCTGGGTGAGAGAGTTTCCAGTGGGTTTATAGCTGATATGGGATGATCCATATGTAAAGTACATGTACGTACATACTTTTTTGTATGCTCCTTCTTTGTTCTATTGTGTATAAAATCGGGAGGGGTGTGTGTATGTGTGTGTGTGGGAGGGGGTCATCAATTTCGAAAATTCTGCGTTCATACTTTATGGATGGCCCCTAGACGTATATACATTGTATATGGCCGATTGTGATGTATAACACTGGTTTAAGTCAGTAACTATTGGCATAGTCTTAGAAGGAAAGCAGGACATGTCCAAGCATACATAATAGATCCATATCGATAGCACCATGTACCTTAATCAATAGGGCCAGACTCTTGTTTGTTTGGTTTCAGTATCTGGTCCTGATTTTGTAGTCCCAAAATGAAGCGAAATACATTTTGAGTACTTAAACACTAACTAGACTAGACAAACTAGTGATACAACAGACTCCCTAAGAATGACTTGTTTCCGTCTACAACGGTTAAACATTCACAAAGGTCAGGTATAAAGCTCATATGGAGTCCAGTGTAATATATATTTATGGTGCATACCATCTTAATAATTCTCCAGATATACAAAAAACGTTACCATAAACAAAGTGTTACCATGATATAATATAAATCAGGAGATGAAAATCATTGTGGTGAAGCCTAACTGTATTTATAAGGTGAAATTTCTGACGAAATCTCAGGCAAACTGCGAAAGGGGGTATAACACTGCCCAACAATGGCCGAGTGCATTAGGTTGCCTCCCCTGAGACAAAGTATTAGAGGGAAACGATGTTCCTGTTAGCAAAAGTTCAAAGTTACGAGGTAAGGCTCGAAAAAATTACTGCCCGCGGCCGAGGCCTTGGGCAGTAATTTTTCCGAGCCTTACCGAGTAACTTTGACGTTTGCTTACCGGTACTTGGTTTCCCTATTTTTATATATCTTCAAATTGGGATAAAAATGGATAGTTTCCTACCTGCGATAGTCCAAGAAGCAATGGCCACCCTTATCGAGTAAATAGAACCGCTATGCTTTCGTCCGGCCTGTTTCCTGCATGTTTCATAGCGACTGTACGTGTCGCTATGCGGGTTGCTATTCAACAATGTCACGATGACGTCTTAGCCGCATCGATGTTTACATTTTGCAGGCTCCAACATTGAGGTGAACACGATTATTACTATTCACCTTTTATTTTCAAAATAGCATTTGCAAATTTTTCCAAAGTTTTCTGGGTTATTTGTGATTAATAGTCTGATAGGGTGTGTCCGTTTTATGCCATATCAAACCAGAGAACTAGATCTAGCCAGAACTCTGACCACTTCTCTGATCGAACCTGGCCTTTTCTGATGCAGTGCATTAGCCGATCATATCGTCCACAAAAAACACGTGGTCAGCCTGGGACAAAATCGTCAGCCCGGGACGAAAACGTCAGCCTCGATACATAACTTATAATTACTGTACCCCCAACAGTGGTATGTAACTATAGATTGTTCGGAAATGGATATATAGGAATCCTTTTTATCATATACTCATGCAGTATATTTAATAAATACGTACTGCTGCTCCCCATGCAGTATAAATTGTATACTGAACCTTGTGCAGTGCACTGTTATACTGCACACGTTGAAATATCAGCAGTGTGTGGGCCTTCACGCTGACATGTCTTCTATGCCAATATATAGTATGATTTGATTAATTTTGGGTATATAATAAATATAGAACGACCCACCATGCTTGTACATGCTACAAAACGCGATGGGAATTACGTCGTTCTATAAAAGTACATCCATGTTACAATATCGTTTAGTTGGAATTAGTAATGATTCTCAACATGTGAGTTCTTGCAACTCAAACGCCACTATTCCTCATCTTTGTCTAACTGCTCATCGTGACTGGAACTGCCTCTGAGAGCAGCCTAACAGTGAGGAGCTGCAGATAAGATCTTTAATCTGCATTATGGATAGAAGAACACCGCTGCTTGCCCATGATAGCCTAGAGTCTGCGGTCTGAGATATGTTCTACCTGTCGTGATTAGAGCTAATATACACTAGCCTGGAGCTGCCCATCTGAGAGGCATGCACCAGCCGGGAGCCTGCCAGCGATGGTTATCGGCTCACCCTGAATACATTGCACTTGGAAGCGCTCCGATCGAGGCAACATTGCTCTGTTAAACGGCACGATGAAACATTGAAGCGGCCAGGAATTGGGCGTGGATTCGTTGGTTTATGACCCTCCGTGCATACACTCACATGCTCCAGGGCAGAGAGATAGGAGCCAGACTCAGTCTCGGAGTACAGAGGATTCATATCTCTGGTGGTGTTTTGAGAAATGGAGAGATGTGAGGGAGGAGAACGATACCCCAGCGCACACTCTGTGGCCTGTCAGAGTGGGTGGTCGGTGGGTGTTTATTTATGTATGAATATACCTGATACTGGGGTCTGTGCACTAAGCAGGGAATATAACATACTATCAAGTTTAATCCGTCCTGTTGCGATAAATGAGCCGAATTAGAATTAGGCTACTCGGCCTTAAATAAAGAAATTTGGCTCGTGGATGAATCTATAAAATAGATATATGATGTATTCGATGAATATTTATAAGTGAAGTAGGAACTTTGCCAGAATAAATCAATACTTTTGAAATATCACTTTGCTCAACATCTAATGGAAGCCTGTTTTAACTACAAGCTATACAATCATATAATGTCTTATTTGTAAAATTTAAGTGTATCATCACCAATATCATCATAGGGTTCAGTTATATATTTATTAACCACCGATCATAGAGTCTCCATAGGAATAGCATTGGGGGTGAGTAATCTGCAAATATAAGATTACTGGGGCCCGTAATCTCCTTATTCTAAATTCAAAGAGATTAATGGAAATAGTTCCCAAAACGGCATCAGGCCCCTAGCGAACGAAACGCGAACTAATGCATGCAGTGACAGCAGCAGACAATATTACAATGACACAACAGGAAAATCAATGTGCTCTAGAATAGTTCAAGATTGGTGAATTCATATGTGGCAGTGTCTACTAAACTGCATAATCTGTCAGATTATAGTTGTCAAAGAGTTCTTACCATGGTTTGTCCTGTATCTCAATGTGTAATTCATCCTTCGAAGCATATTGAAATTCAACATAACTCAGCAATATCAACTAAATGGCGATTGTTGGGAAATCTTAATCGGAATTTTGTAACAAACTGAAACACTACTGTGATGATGATAATAACTTGAGAAATATGAAAATGTTAATTTTGAGTCTGAGGCGTACTGGAATTAAAAAATTTATTAAGAAATTTTTCATATCAGTTCGATAATTTTTCAAATATCATGTTTGATATATACATGTTATAAATGCTTATAACGAACGTTGAAAGTTTATAACAGTGATTACAGGTGGTTCCTTTAATAAAAATGTGAGTTGTTGATTATTAACAACCTGAAAATTTAGTTTGTAAATAATTCCGAGGGGAATTAGGCCATATGAGGCGTGACAGATTTTATGGCGCATAGTCTTGAAACTTGGTTGTGGGTGGGCGGGTTTGAAGACTCTTTGAAGCGGTGAGCGGCAGTCTGGTTCTCCGAGTTGCCGCTAGTCGCCGCATGTGTTGCCGCACTTGACGATAGGTGGGGTAAGCGTCAGTCCGCCTCGTCAGATCTATAGAGAATTTTCAATTCAGCTCAATGATTCCAATAATGATAATTTCTTGTAAGGCTACGATGAATTACCGCCACATTCGAAAGTGTTGACACCTCACGGGCAATTTAGGAACTATATTCATATTAACGATATGGGGGGATAGAGACTCTATGTAATCACCTCGCTATCAGTCTGAGATTACTACGCGTCTGGTCCTCTGAAATTACTGTCGCTTGTATCTGAAACCAGTTATATTTCTATAAACTAATAGCTAATGAAAACCTATTCTACATGCATTATTAACAAATGCCAATACATGGGCGTTTCTCGGTGAATCATTCAACTATCTTCCATGGTAACCTTGTGATGAATATGCTAGTAGATAAACACCACTGTATTGTTTTCGAATTTCATAATGGTCAGGACATTAATGGTTCCCCTAAAACAATGTGAGTGTTCCTCTCTGATGTTTCTCATTGATTTTTAATGCAACCTTAATGGTGAGCTATTGTTAAAAAGTGGGTGGAAGAAACCCGATGAATTTCCTTTGCTCGTAAAGATATGTTTTTTATTGTTAATGGCATCCGGAGCATCAGGTTGTATTTCATTCTTGAAGTAATGTCTACAGGCGGCATGGAGACGACGAAAAATTATTAGGTTTCTCCATCTCTTCACAGGATAAAGGTTTAGGTATAGAATTAAATCTACTTACATTTGTATATCATATGTATGTGTCCAGTCGTGATAGATGAACGAATTGTACGTTGAGCACATTGCTTTCAATATACCCATATGCTATAATGAGAGGTTTTTTATTAGGAATTCATAGGGAACGTCATTTAGATAATTCCTACCTTTGTTTTCATATTTTATCCAGATACTATTTTTACTTTATTATCCACCTAACATGGAGTCTCCATACAAAATAAATAGATCCTACAGATCGCTACTGAGTAGAATACGGAAAACCGTACTCTCCTAGAAGAATAGGGAAACATGTCCCTAGCATGCAAAGTAGGGCAAGATCGTCGGTGTAGACTTACACCAATAAATTATAGTTCGCCATGCATGCAAAGTGTGTTATTAATATTATTTCTGATGGTAAATGATATCATCATGATTGATTCTAAATGATTCATATTGAATGAACATTCAAGAAACTTAGTTAAAAAAGTCTAATTGAACAAATTGGACGTTAAACTACCAAAACAAACAAACAAACTTAGTTCAAAGTACATGATGATTCGACCTCATTATGGACAGGACTATTTTTTCCAGAATCTCCGGGTAGCTGTTTCCAAGTGCCCTTATGGAGACTCCGTAATCGGTGGGTAATAAAACATTCCCATTGATTTGATCTGCATATTCGTATTCTCCTCGTAGATGAAACTACGCAATATCCTTGCATTCGCTTGGATATTACTACGGGTTAACTTTGCAAAGAATGCGACCACGCAAATAAAAATCAGGGTAATATTGTGCATTAAATGTAACTGAGAGGACTGACACCAGGTCTGAAGCAAGCAGTCTATCTAATACATACACAATATTACCATGATTTCGATCTGAGTGGCCGTATTATCCGCGAGGTTGACGCGAATTGATACTCCGAGCGATATTGAGGAGTATTGCGCAGTGTCAACTACAAGCAGAATATGGCTACTCAGATCGAAATCATGGTAATGTTGTATGTATTACTCACCTTTCGAGTAATTATCAGGAAAAAAATCTTGTAAATAATTAGAAATTCGACCCGATCGCCGTGGATTGTTTATATAAATTACTTCCTAAAATACCCGTCAGGTAACGTAAAAAGCCGTATTATCCTAGGAGATTCTGGAGTCCGTATTGTACTCAGTAGCGATCTGTAAGCTCCATAGGCTGCAGACTCCGTATTAGGTGGGTAATAAAGTATCTGGACAGCTGGAGATTGTTCACGACGTCATACCTGTGTTGGCGCAGATATCATTGGGCTTTCCCAGTGTGAATGCTCCATAAGCACAGACAGATGATCCATATTTAAATAAATTGCCCCACCTTTTAATCTTTACCAACACGACATGTCTACGAGTGAAAAATTCTATAAAGCTCATCACTTATCAGGCCTCCCAGGAATTAGTTTTCAATATCTGCACCATCACTTATTAAAGCTCATCTGTTACAGTGATCCCTCATGGCAATTCAAGGTGGGATGGGACAATATATGGTACCATAAATTGCGGAGCGAAGTGAGGGTAATGAATGATTAAGGTTTGGGCGATAAGTGTAAAACTGTTGATAATTATGAAAGATAATGCTGTCAAGACTGCACTCGGAGTTTCACGTGAGGAGTTGAATCCTGTTCCGTGAGCGTATTTCTAGCTGAATTTGTGTTCAACTTGTTTCATATTTTTATATATCTTGTTTATAAGACCGCTCTCTCGTTGAGACGAGGGTCTACATATCAAGAGAAACACATATTACTCTGAGGAACACGTGTGTAGTATGCACTTATTACATAACATTAGTTCAAGGGGGCTCTCTCTTTAATCAAATATGGTCGTAATTTTCAATAAAAACCTGAACTCAAGACAAATACTTAGATAATTTATACTCCTTACTTCTTTATTTAGTCATCATGCAAACTGTATTCTTTTATATGTATCTTTATTCAGAACACTGTATACATACAGTTGGTTCATATAGACATATTGAACATATATTCACATACTCAGGGAGGTACTCGATATTGTGTTTGTGCAGTACAGTAATGATAAATGACCAAACAACTACCTGAAGAAATCTTAGTGACAGTGCCTCTCAATGTCTACCGAGATTTTCAGGCAAATCGCTGTTGTGATTACATAGATATGACATGTTCTTTCCGATACATTCAATATAAGAAACGAATATATAAACATATAGAGAATTAGTGTAGTATATAGATGAGAAAGTTGATGATGATTAGATGAGTCCGGGTTACCATCATTGATTCAGATTATATCTAGTTACGTGTCCATCAGCATACAGCCTTAATAACTTTTTTTTAAGGCAACCATGTCCATTATATTTTGTACCTTTGATTCCACTGAGTTCCAGGATCTTGTTCCCCTTCGATAAGGGCTGTTATAAACCGTAGCACTTTTCGTTGCTTCCAACTTGAATAAAGTCTTTCCTTGCGATCTTGTACGTCTTCCTGCTGCATCAATCTAGTCTTTTCTGTACCTATTCTTGAACATAATACACAGTAATCTCGTTGTCCAACCGAACCACTAATAAAAACTATATTTGTGCCCAATCGGCTTGTCTGGCTGTCTTGTGGAGTATAATAAACAACTTGATAAGGGGTAAACAGTAAGGGGAATAATCGAGAAGAAAGGAGATATATAATGGAATTTATTGTATTTATCAGGCCCTCTTGTACAACAAATTCAAAATGATCAACTAAGAATTGGGGTGAATAATACTTTCACCACTAAACTCTACGTGCAAAATAGAAAACAAATGAACGCAAAATGTGATACACTATGTCTTCTAATTTGATGTTAAACTTTGACCTTTTCTCTCCACCATTACAAAGCGGGACCATACAATGCAATAGTGATTTCTTTAAAGGTCATATATCTAAAATTCATACCTTAAAACGTGAATGGGGACAACAAAACTTATTGTTTGCGGAATATTTGTAAAGAATGTACATAATGCATTGCAATTATCTTCTTTTGAATAAACAATAAGACGTAGAAGATCTTGAAAATGCGTGCCTATTCATCATGTCAAGCCTAGCAAAGGATGACAGTTCATTGTCAACTTTAAATTATTTAGAGTATTTAAGTCAATAGACTATTCAGGTCAGCTTTTATGCATCTTGACAGTCGTTTCCCAGTGCGATCTGAAACGCTTAAAGAGGACAAAGTGAAGAAGTTATTTTCTATAATTTCAAAAAAGCAAACAAAGTAATAGCTTAGTGCACTGAGTGCGTATTAGGAAGCTATTACCGTAAAAATAAAGAGGCATCCACGCCTGCAAGAGGAAGCGAGGAAAAAGATGGTGGATAAAGAAATATTATTACCCACCTATTACGGAGTCTCCATAGGAAATGTATAGAGCACCTGGAATTAGCTACCCGGAGATTCTGGTATGTCAGAATCTCCTACAGAATATTCTGGAAAAATAGTCCATAATGAGGTTGAATCATCATGTACTTCGAAATAGGTTTTTTGAATGTTTATTCAATGCTAATTATTTAGAATCAATCATAATTATCTCCTTTACCATCAGAAATCACTGTCATAACACACTTTGCGTGCTAAAATCACAGGTTAATGGCGAACTATATTATTCGTGTAAGTCTACACCGAATTACTGCCACGCTTGACAGTGCTGTGGTGTCTGGAACTAAGTGACTTACAGAAACTCTTTAATTGAAATAGAATTGTTATTGATCTTGTAGGTGGGTAATAAATACAATAACAACTGGTTTTGTATACAAGTGACCATAATCTCCGCGTAGTTGACGAGGTAATATCCTCGCTAATTGCTCGGATATTACTACATGTCAACTTCTCGGAGGTTACGGCCATTCATACACAAAACCAGTCATTATTGTGTATATTTTACCTATTTATCGTTGTATGTGTACGCAGGGCCTTGATATCAAATATAGTAAGTATACATCATAGACTTACGTTTCTAGTTTTCCTTTCATATTTCAGTAACATTCCGTTGTCAAATCCTGTTTAAATCAGCAATAATTTAGATAAATTTTAGGTGCCTCTAAAATGTACTTCACAGCATATTTATATCATGAGTTACCCCTCGAATGCACTTCATCATAAACATCCTGTATACCCAAAACCTGGCTGATATTATACGCTGAGCCACAATATAACCTTCCCCATTGGGATTGTTCTTCAACCATCAAGTCTCGTAGCCACGAGAATTGTGACTCTGGCCTCATGGGAGTCTGGAGTTGGCCAGACGTTTTGTCTATAAATACTTTGCTAATGCTGTCAGTCTCCACCCTCTCTTCATACAAAGCGTGCTTTATGCTCTGGGAGAAATACTATCGTACTTATTTATTCTGCTCATGATTTCGATCAAAGGATCCAGTTCCCACAGACCCATGAATCCTGACCAAGCAATCACAGTATAGCTAGTTGGCCTATGACATCAAAGGCGGGGCGACATGGCACAGTGGTATAGTGCTGCAATGCAAATAGTCCTTGACTATTATGTTACATAAAGGGTAAGGTACGAATGTAAATGGTAAAATTTGATCAGCTCTTCAATGGCTCTTGTGTTTCCCTTTCTCTGTTTCTCCAATATCTTTCTTTACCTCTCCCAACTTTCGAGCCCTCTTCTCACCCCCCCCCCCCCCCCCAGACACACACACACTCTGTGGTATTCTAGTCTTTTCTCTCTATTTTCTCCTTTTCCATTTTACATGTTTTATCTTTCATCTTTACACCATGTTCTTTGTATCTTTCCTATCATCCCACTTTCCTCGCTTTTATCATTCACATTTGTTTCCTTCATGTTCTCCTTTCCTCTCCCACATTCATCTTTTTCTCTCTAATTATATCCTTCTCTTTCATCCTTAGCACCCCTTCTACTGTAGCCTGTCCTGTCCTCTTCCCTTCTTTCTCTTCTATACCTTCTCTCCTTCTCCTCTAACCTTCATTCATCTGTATCTCTCGGTGCACATCTCACAGGGCGATAGTCCCTATTTTGTCGTTCTTTCTTATCTTTCTCATGTCTTTTCCCATTTCCATGACTCTCTCCTATTGCTTATAACTCTCTTCTGTTCTCTTCTCCCATACCCTTCTCTCATCTAGGCCCCAACTCCCTGCTCATAGAAAACTGCTATTGTACGCGTTGATTGTAGGATGCAGGTCTCACGTGCAGAAAACTCCTGTGGCTGTCGTAGCTCAGGGACCAGACTCTGCGCCCTGTATGATTCACATAATAAATCAGCAACCAAATGGACCCAGTCAGTCCTCACGTACATGAGCACACTGTGGTGTATTATATCTGTCTCCATCACCAATACTACTGATGGATGGGTGCGTCTGGAAGATGTACACTGCCTAGACATGTCTCCGTACAAAAACACAGTGATAGATTGAGGCAATAGTGCTGTGGATGTAACATTGGTCTCTGCCTGGTAAAAAAACAAAAACAGATACCAAAAAAGACGCCAGAAGTTAAGATTGGCACCAACTTTGAAATATTGACTTTTTGTGCTAATTTTGTGCAACCTAGTCTTAAAAATAGAACTTTCACATTTTGACAAAAGAATAGCCTAACATAATCCTTGATTGTATGCTTCCGACTCAACTTCTTCCAATAATTTTGCAATATCATATATTAAACAGACATTCCCTATCTTAGATAAGATTTACTATTATAGTGACTTCAACTAAATAGAATGTGAATCCTTATTAAAGATAACCTAAATCGTCTTTTCTTATAGTCTAGTACGTCATCTGATAGGGAATCCTGTACCTGTTTATCACGCTCATCCTTACACACTCATCGTTATTCATGAAGAATACATGTAAAACTGCAGGAGCTTTGATAAGGGCAAGTGGTGGACGACGACATAGTACGTGCGAACTTCCTGAATATATAAATGATAAGATAATAAAGGAAAAAGGTATACGACACATTTTTAATGACCGACCAAACGCGGGAGTGCAGGTGAAAAGAATTTATTCAGTTCAGATGGACTGTTCAAACACTGCGCGAAAACAACTAATTCATACATGTATACGCCCGGCGTATATAGGTATGATTTTACGTTTACAAGGCAGTCTTATTTTTCGTTGTGTATACGCCTCATCGTCCTTGGTATTTGGAAAATCCAATGTTATATTATCAATTTTGATTATGAAATCGCTCTAAAACCCTATTTATTATCTTTTCGCTAAATACATATAATAAACCCAGCCTTCTTTGGTTCTTTAAACATTTTTTAGATAGATTTTACTTTCAGAACACCACTCTTCTGTAGGGTTCTAGATGCAAGTTTTTATAATACTTTGAGAGGTTGAGATCATTCACATTGGGTCGGGCTTCACCAGTTACCACCAGTTACCATGTATATGAAGAGAAATATGCTGTCCCCCTGGTCGTGTTGGTAGAAATTTAGGTGGTCTCAGTGGTATGTAGACGTTAGTGCCCACCACCCGACTCCCTGCACTCACTTGGTGCCTACACCAACACTAAAGCCCTCTCCTGATATAATTCCCTCCGCCGTTGCCCCTGCTGCCTTGCTTGTGCTCGGGGTCGGGGTCGGCGTCGGAGTTTGAGTCGAAATCGGGAGCGAGAGCTTCAGTTTGTTGCAGGCGCACTCGGGGGGGGGGGGGTAGGGCTTCTCTATCAAGTGGTCAGTGGTCAGAAATTGAAGGGGGGGGGGGGGGGAAGATAGGGTGGTGGGGGCAGGGTGGTCGGGTGGCGAACCTTTTTTAAAAAAATTTTTATAAGTATACATGTATGTATATACGCCAAACGTATATAACATATACACGACCGGCTTATATATATCGCGCACAGTATATTTCTCATCATATACGCTTGGCATCAAATACAACCATTACGCCTCCGTACACAAGAGGAAACAGTGTTGTATACGCTGCATACGCTGGCGTGAAAAATGGGCGTATACATATGAAAACAAGTCAATATAAAGCTGATACATACAGTTACGTGATGGCGTATATATGAATAAAGTGGTGGCTTTTGCGCAGTGAAAGTGAAGTCTCAGGAAACTGTGAAGAGTCTATTGAGTAGATAAGGAGACAGGAACGAAAATACTCAGGTCAGTCTTAGTAGACGGTCTGATGAATAGTGGTTCAGACTCGCTGGTGATCTGGGGCTATGAACAGAGTTGTTTCTGACTTTGAGCGGTCGCCTTAACTCTTGTATTACTAAGAAATACCCCTTTTACGCTTGTGCACTGGAATCCCCTTTCCCTTGTCATTCTAGCCGTGATCGTTACATATGATAAACATAAAGCTAGGTTTCATTATCAATATGTTCAGGCATGAATATTTCTTATTATGTGTTTCAGCTTATAGTACCTACTTGGAATAAAATAACCTGATTTGCACAACGCAGACATCGCATAAGATTAAACCCGACCAAACCATTGGTCGGAACATAGCAGAGACAAAAGGCCCGTTTCCATTGGCCGACAAACATTGTGTAGATTTTTTTTGTATTCTCCTAATAGCCTATTTCCATTGGTCATCACCGATACGCAGTCAGGAACCACCGACGGACCTTAGCACTGCTGACGTCAAATGGAAATAGGCTATTAGGAGAACACAGAAAATCTTCACAGTGTTTGTCGGCCAATGGAAAAAGGCCTATAGATGACGGCCCATCTAAGCCAGTCTGTGCTATCATCCGTTCATATTATCGTACAGATGGCGCCTATACTTTGAAAAATGGGATAAAATAGTACCAACAGATACCACAGGTGGCACCATTATATCATAATGATCTAGGATTTATTATGGATCCTTTATATTAAACGAGCCTTATGTGGTGCTTTATAAAAGAACCGATTGTGGATAGACTAGAGGCCTAAAGATCGTTTTTGTACTTCACAAATTGATTTTTTTCATAATTTAATGTGGTCCCAAAATAAGTTAAGACACTATTGGCGATGTGGGACACAAGAAATATATCAAAACGAGAATCAGGGGGCTGCTGAATAAAGTTCGTTCGTTTCTGGTGCTGTGCTGGACGATACGATAACTCCAACGATAAACGACATCTTTGACGATTTTCTTTACATTCAGTGTTGTATGACAAAAGAGAAGATGTTTTCTAGATGAACGTATTTGTATACAGCACCTTGTACGAGGTTTAAATCACTCTCATTGTCAAAACATCTTCTGTTTACTTCAAACTCCTGTATGTTCAGGGGCGTTCGACGAACGATTCTAGATATGATAAACGAGACCTTCCGTACGATAGGTTTATGACACTTATCGTTCGTAGGAATTTAAGCAGACCCAAGAGTCCTTCCACGTTTTATACATTACTCCTTACATATTCTGTACAATGAGATAGGCAAAATACCCTTTATTATCGAATTATATCAGGTCAGGTTCAATTATCTCACATCTTTTTAACCCATTATACTTATGTTATAATAAGCTTTGATCTTAGGGGTGTTTCAATAGAGATAATGATCCAGAAACTGAATACCAGTCCCATAATCAATTAGGCTGGGAATAATTTACAAATCAAGCCGCATCATTTAACGTCATTTTACTTTATCAATCCACAGAACATCCGCGACTGGGGTGTTCATCCAAACATTAACAATTTCGCCCATCCATCAAATCTTTTCGTCCAACTCATTTGCTGAAAACAATAAGATCAGCGAACAAAGTCAGACATCCATCAATTTACACAGTTTGAATCTGATCTGATACTGAAGCTCGACCGTGGGAAATGTGATTTCAAGACTGGACTTTGTTTGATTATCCAAATATTAAGTACCGAGTGGTGTTTTTCTTCGATTAGGTTCAACAGTTATCTGTTCTTACAAAAGTTGTCTCACTTTTTGAATTATGAAAACTCAGTTTAATTTCAGAGATTGTTAAAATTTAATATCGTAGAAGATAGGTATAAATCTATCAAATTGATTAAATTATTACCAACGCTTCCACATGTACACATATACAGCGGTTTAGATAGGTCAATACCATGACAGTATCAACTGCAAACCACTAAGATGTCGAATATTAGATGAGAAAAGCTCTCTTGCTTTCGCAAAATCTCAATATTTCGTATGGATACAATTTTCTATGGCAGTAGCAATTAATAACATATGAAAAAACATTATATAGTTGCTCTGTATACCCTAAGATCTTGTAATGTATGCTCCGGGTATCATCACTAATTTATCAGTATTATGAAATAAATTTAGTTACTCCGTATTAATTTTATAATGAGAGACTCCAGCAGCGTATTTACCTTTCATAGAGACAATGACATTACGATGGCTTTAGTAATTGATTACACAGATCACGTGTTTTCCAAACGAGGAAAATAATGCTCACGAAAACTCACATCAGCATCAACTGGCCTCAAGCATCCAACATATATCCAGAATTAAGTACGCTGCATCCGGCCCCTGCGATGGTTAATGCTACTAAAGTGTGACCAAGCTATATATTTTTTTCTTATTTTTGTTTATCTTTTCACTTCCCTTTCCTCTGATTTCACAAGGATGATGGCAAGTCTGAAAACTCGTGCATGGTGGTGAGCGTACTAAATTCACACTAGCATGTCATATTTTGAAAAAAAGATATCTATGATGGCAATATGTACATATATCAATGACTATCATGTTTGATTGTAAATATATATAACTAGGCATTGATAACGATTTAAGTATTATAAATAGATTGAATTAGACTTTTGATGCGATTATCTTTTCATTAAATGGAATCTGGAAATTATAGCAGTGATCAACTTCTAACCATAGTAGAAGATGAAAAGAAAGCAGATGATTTTGAAGTGTGTAGCATATCAAATAATATGGGAAGATTCCAGCTCAGCTAGTTTCATCTGGAAGGTAGATAGGCATACTACGTAACAACCCATAAATAATCGTTGTGTGAAGATATAAATATTTACCTCTAAGCCTTTGGCAATTACTTAATCAATGGTGGCACAATGGATATAAAGTTGGAAGAGAAAGGAACAAGAACAACTACCAAATCAATCCATTTTGTTGTACATAATACTGTGATTTCCGTCAACCTTTTCCATGAAGATCAAAGGAGCTAGAGTATAATGATGCATTGCGATGCCATTACGAATGAGATAAATGCCAGGGGAAGGTAATGAATTGATTCACAGATGCTTTGAGGTGCTATCAGGGTGTAATCAGGTATCCTCATTGTGTCTGGACCATCTGAAGAAACACAGATATAATCCCTCTCCGCTGCTTCACAGTAATCTATAGCATGAATGTCTATTATGTATTTTTTTAATTTTTGTTTATTCAGTAACACAGTTTAACGACAGTATCATTCACCTCAGTCATGTGGCGATCTTCCATAATGAAGTCAATAACAACACAGCCTGGGGACTGTTGAATAATCTAGGATCTTACATAACGACACTTGTTCATACCTTTGTATAAGGGTTATTGTTTGATAATATCTAAGTCTGTTCGCTAAGACAGTATCAGGTATCCATAAGGTCGTCCATATATGTTGAATAAAGTTGACCCACATCGTCTCTGGCTGTCTATGGCATACAGAAAAAGGGTCTTTATGTAGGACCCTAGATTATTCAACGGGGCCCTAGACAGATACATATTTATCATCCACCTAATACAAAGTGTCCATAGAAAACACATAGGGAATTTGTATGGACATTCCCGGAGCATACATATATGTTGTATGCTCCGGGTGGCGCATACGGAAAAATAGTGCGTACAGAAACATAGTGCATAACTAATATGAACTGATATCGACATGCCACTTGCCCAGAAAAGGTGGATGATAAGTACAATATAGACTGGTTTCAGATAAAAGCGGCTGTATGCTCCTCTGAGTTGACTCTGCGCAATATCCTCGCATACGCTTGGATACTACTACGCGTCAACTCCTCGGAGCATACGGCCGCTTGTATCTGAAACCAGTCAGTATTGTGTATGTATACGCACATAGCTAGCATACTACTTTCATACAATAAACATGGATTACAGGCTTTAGTACTTTCTTATGAGACTTTGTTGCGTTGAACGCTTTATGCCTTTTAAGTGGGTCTTCTTGATCTATAATACCTGGCAACAACTCCTTTGCATTCATATAAAATGGTCACCAGAAGGTAAGTAATGAATATCAATAGGTAATCTGTCCCAAACATCTTACCTGTATAGAATGATGACCAGCGTAGTTCCTCAGTGGGTGAGGTCGTCAACCCCTCTTGTCAACCCCTCTTGTCCTCTTTTTTAACCACCTAATATGTCTCACCCTGTAAGCACCATTTAATAACAGGCAGAAGGTGTTGACATTTTTAATTCATATGATTAATTAGTTTGTTGATGGTGAAAGAGGAATACGAATTCTCGTTAAATCAACATGAGTCAGACAGTTCTGGACACGTTATCCTAGTCATGTAAAATTGTCAAGGTTCTACTGTCAAAATTATAAAACAACAATTTTATACGCCGCTATTTCGTGAGAGTTAGAAGCCACAGTCTAAATCTTTTATTACATTTTGAAAGAGCACTTAACATCAAGGCATCCGTGGTAAAATAAAATCTAATTCTGCATGTCTCACGTTAATAGCGTACCTTATGGTGTAATTCATCTTCTTGCAATGAACTATAAAACCATAAAAGTATTGTAAATTCATAGGTACCGGTATATACAAACATATCAAAACTAAAGGTCCGTGTTAGCATTAATAGAGCTGTCATAGACCATGGTCTGTTAAGCTGTCGCAGTTCCCAGCAAACACATACGATTGCGATCTTATAGTATTATAGATCTATATAGAAATCCATTTGAGGTGACATCCACTCAGCCTACCACAATAAATTGCATGGCAAATATATCTGTATCAACCAACTCTAGCATTATGTTGCAACAAAATGGTATTTGCAAACACTTCCTAGTGCGTTTATTTGTGACTTGAGGTTTGTGTCACCTTGTCTTTGGTGTCTGTCCCAAAGGCCCCAATTAAAGTAGTCCTCGTTTCCCCCCTGTTGGGTTTCTGAATGCCGGATCTTTCCACTTGTATACGCCTGGAGGACCGGCTCATGATAAGCTCAGCGAATACAACCCCATTAGTGCGAGCAGCTTCAATTACTCAGAGGTCATCGGTCGCTCCCCCTACTGCCACCTCGAGCTCTGCCTTACCCGGCGTTTACACTAGGCGACTAAAAACGTGACGACTGTAGATCTTCTGGCCAATAGTCGTCAGGTGGCGCTCGATTTTGTAATGTCGGCCGCAATAGTCGTCGACCCAAGAAGCACATCAAGTGTTTATAATAGATGATTTTTCATCTGTCGAGTGAGATACGTATTACTTCCTGCCGTCCACCTAAACAGGTATT
Source organism: Alentia gelatinosa (assembly GCA_950022655.1). Lineage (NCBI taxonomy): Eukaryota > Metazoa > Annelida > Polychaeta > Phyllodocida > Polynoidae > Alentia > Alentia gelatinosa. The sequence continues at coordinate 42,442,701 of OX465588.1, read as the reverse complement.
TACCCTAGATGATTATAGGTGATGATTTTTTAAGGTTAACCTAGCTTAAACTACAAGTGAATATATTCATATCCCCTTAGAAAATCACAGGTGAAAAAGGGTTCAGTATAAAGTAGAGGTTGTCAACACAGAACAGACGTTTTTAGCCAAAACGAGAGATTATCAACGACGAAGATCTTACAGAATCACCAGCTGTCGACTTATTCCAGCCAGCTTGAAATAGTTGTCAGCCGTCAAGTGGTCTACATAATTGCCAGGTGGTGCCAAGTTAGGTAATCTGAAGTAATATGGCGGTCTGTATTTACCACGCACTTTGCGTTGAAACCAGACGATTTCTAGCTTTTTACAGCTGAAAGTTGTCAGGTGGTGCTGAATTAGATAATGGCCACCTACAATCTTCTAGTGTAAACGCAGGGTACGACACTGGGCCCTTTTTCTCTGGGCTGTCTACTCTCTGTGTCTTGTTGCCCATGTGCACACACTACCTTCATCATGCTTCTTCTGATTACATCCCTGTCATCCCCGATTTCGTCAGCTTACTTTCTTCCTACGTTAATATTATGTTCTATACTAAGATTGATGAAACCACTTCCGAAAGGGGAAAAAAATAGGTCACAGGTGGTCTTGTTCTGTAGGGGCTCGTTTATCTATTACTGGCCCTATATGACACGTACTAAATCACCTTTCTCAGGCTTGGTGGAGTAATTAACTTCGCTATCCTTTTGTTCTGGTCCTTGCTACAATCAATTTGTCTATTGTATATGTTTGACAGTGGGAATGCAGTGTTTCTTTTCTCCAGAATTTCTGAATGCTTGTAGGATCCGTGTTTCAGTATGTGTTGGTAAAGAAGGTCAAAGTGTCGAGAAGTAATTAAGATGGGTTTCATCCATGAGAATTCCTCTAATTTGAAACGCGAACCTATTTATAACTCTAATTGAACAGACACAAACAATAATTCTGGTAGGAGTAGAATCCATGCACCCGATTCAGCCAAAGACTGTCGATATTTCCTGGCTAATACCGTACATGCTATACATGCTTCGACAAATGTATGGATCATGTCGGAACGTATTTAGGTTATTCTCCCAAAAGGTAAACCTGATGTGGCGTTTCCACCTGACAATTCTGGCCAATGCCTTTGACTTTTGCCACCGGAAACGGGGATACAAATATTTAAGAACGACCATTATTAGAATAGTATGTGTGCTTTGGTGGTTTAGGATCATATGTGAATTTCGCAAGTGCCACAACCATATATGTGGTGTTTCCACCTGCCGATAATGACCACCGATTATGGCATTTCGCACTGCCGACCGATTATGCGACACATTTAGTGCAATACTCGTCAGGTGGAAACAGAAATGGTCAACGATTTTTTTACTACTGCCTTATGCAGTATGGCACCCACCAACAAAATCAAAGCAAACTGAATTAATTAGTGATGCTCTGCATTTTGTTAACAAAAGTCAGTGAGCGTCCACCGCACTTTTAAAGTGCAGGTCACCGATTATGTACCATCGGCCGTTGGCAGCTATCATCAATTATCAAAGGTGACACAGCATGTAGTGTCTTGATTTATCGCACCCCTGGTATTTTTCCCCAATAGACTTAACATTTGGACTTCGTACTCAACACCCATGGCATATCGTTAAAACAACTCAATGGAAGATAACATCACAAACGTTAGCCAATCAGTCAGTGATGGAGTTGAGGTAAAATCTGAACTCCACTCGATCCCTAGCCACTGTAAATACACCATTCGTTTTGATTTGCTACACAATCTCACTTGACATAAACTCCTTAGATTACTCCCCAACCAAAACTAATGCCGAACTTTTAATGGCTATTAATCTTGATGCAGTTCCTTCTTAATAATTATTCCTTGAGACATTGGGTACAATGATAGAAGGTAGAAAGACGTCAGGAAGATCTCCCATTGCCCGTTTAGATCTAGCTTAGTACCTACTGTCAAGAAAGATGGGATAATGTATTGTTCCTAAAACTACACTCTTAGTGTAAAAGTTCATCCAGAGAATGATATATGGGACCGGATCATTGAACGAATGGGGGCTAAACCATAGAGTTGATGGTTGCGGACCAGAGTATAGAACAGAGACCCGACCAAGAAAGAACAGGTAGGACATACCATAGTGTAACAGAACAGGTTTTGGGGCGGGAATTTATTATGGTAGCTGCCGAAATTCTGTTGTACTGTTGATCTTCAAACTAAATAAACTCCGACCCACCATAACCTTCGAAGCTGCTTGCCAAATATATATATCGACAATCATATTGTAGCGGTTACCCTCTAGTCGCTGAAAGTGTATTACCACTCTCCGCGATCGTCAGTCGACCAGAGGTTCCGAGACTAGTCGCTACCCTGTACTTACCGTGCCAATACAGGTGGGTTCGGCTTTACCCACTGGAGAAGGGAGGGCGATACGAGATCTACCAACTACCGCTTAACCGCGAATAGAAAACCAGACTCCGGACAGTTTCAGTTTACCGTTCCTTTATTACTGGATGTAATACACAATCCGTTGGTGCTGCGGGGCACCAACTAGCGCGGGAAGAGATACTGGTCTCTTCAACGTTGAAAGGTGTTTCAACACAACCTAACCAACTCGTGAGGCTCCAGACGTTCACTCCGTAAAGAGGCACCGTGAGAAGTCCTGTCAACCTGCTGTGGACTTGACCTTATATAGTGGCCGAGTTACGTAATGCGGGTGAACCCGTAGCATTTGCATACTGCGGGTCCGCCGGCCATACCGCACAGCAGGGATCGGCACTCGCGCCACCTAGTTCTAAAGTGAAACAACGCTGCTCGACTGCCCTGACCCCTACATTATCAATAATTGACTACTGCGGTTTTCTGAGCGAATCGTATCGAGCGACGGACCGGAATCTTATAAAGACCCTTCACAATCGTGGACTACGTGTCGTACAAGGAAGAACCGTCAGGGGTCAATCCATCGACGAACTACATAAGATATGCAGAATAAGACCAATACACATCCAGTGGCGAAAACACCTACTCGTTCAGATATTCAAGCACGCAAAAGATCCAAGAAATATAGCAGAGGGTATTGGAAGGACAAGGAGTGAAGACGGGATAAAATTGAAAGCAACAAGACCAAGGACAGCATTTTACCAATGCAGCCCGATATGGCGAGGTACCAAGGAATGGGAACTCTTACCACCGTTGATACAGCGACTAAAAGACTTAGACCACTTTAAACAAATGATATGACTTACAAATGTCTGTATTCTTTTTCTCTCTGCTGTATTATCCGTGTGAACTCTCATCCATCCTCATCCTCATTACAACCCATCAAATCCCCTATCACCCCTAAACTTAACCCCCGCTACTAACCAATATCGATTATGTTGAGTTGGACATCGAAACCTGGAATACTATTGTATCGGCTTATTGCCCAGAAGAACTCCGCATGGAGAAAGGTCAATAAAAATCAAATTTAAAAAAACAACAACAAAAAACAAACCTGTGACTTGTGACCATGCTAATCAGGGGTAATTCAACATATCCCTATATATAGGGGTTGTAGAGGGCAGCACCGAGTGGGCATTCCATATATGGAGAGGGGATGAGGGGAGTCACTATGGCAAACCATTTCTGTTACAATAGGACAGATCAGAAATGCGCCACTGTGCGCTACCAGAGGTCTAACCTTTAGAGGACAAGACGAGAATGGTGCATTATAAAATCCGCACAGACGCACTATTGTGGAGATCAAACATGCATGTAGACATAATGGATTGCATATTTCTAACGAATAATGCTCTCAGAAACTAAAATTGAAATGCAGTGATGCTAACGATAAACAGATTTTAGGAAACATTTAACTTGATGGTACTATTCTTTGATTGCTGATGTATTTTTTGTTGATTCTACGGGATGTTTGCTTGTTTTACCCGGCGTCTACACTAGACGACTCAAACGTGACGGCTGTAGATCTTTGCCCGTTGTGTGTCTGGGTGAGCATTAATGTAATCTACTATGCACATCTTCGGTGCCATTATAGTCTGCCAGGTTGAAGTGTGTGGGGTCGTCACTGTAGTTTGGATGCAATTTGATTCCCCTCAGATGTTGATACAGTAGAACCCCGCCTAACGGACACCCCGCGTAAGCGGTTACCCCGCGTTAACGGACAACTGCTTTTGCTCGGAACTGTTCCCTCTATTAGATGTTTATTTTAACCTCGCGTAAGCGGACACCCCGCGTAAGCGGTCACTTTGGTCCGGAATGGAGAGTGTCCGCTTACGCGGGGTTCTAGTGTGTACATCATTTCGTTTTTGCCGCTTGGTTTATCTAACATGGTGCATGTTGTAATTCTTACAGTTCCTGCAATATATGACATTGGTGACCCATGGCCTTTGGTCAGGGGTGGTCATTGCCCCCCCTGGTGACACTCCTCCGCACTTCAGCGCACCTGCGCGCCCCCTATCGCTTCCCTTCTGCACCACTCATCTTCCTGCGTCCGCAGGGCACTCGCCTATCCCTCATACTTCGCTCAGCACTCGCACCGTACAGACGTACCATTTTTCTAATGTGAGCCTTTAAAGGTTGCATCCCTCTTTGCCTCAAATCTTTCCCCTGAGTTTTCCAAGCGTATGCTTCTTCTTTTGTTTATTTTGGAGCAGTCTTTCCAGTTATCACAGTGGTCAATCCTACTGATAATTAGGTAGGTGTTACTTCATACAAACGACCGGATTGCAACGTCCAATCTTCCCCAGATGTAGGTGTGTTTTAGTTCATATATTCACCTATAACTCGCATGTAAATCTTAAAACTTTATTCAAAAGATGTGTAAAAACTCTCACGTCAGGCATCGATGTCAACCGCCACCGCGAGTCTATTCTCGCTACCAGAATCTTTGGGTAACCCCCTGTTTCACAAGTTTCGTTCAAGATTCCATTCTATGGGCACCAGTTTTTTTTTTTTTCATTTAAATCATGTACCATGGCTTTATTTGGGGATAATATTTTGATGGGGGAGTGACTTTTTTCCTCCGCACTGTGCTATGTGAGTCCTAATGCCCCAGTCACACTGGCGTAAAATTTGGCGTTTCTTCTACGTATTTGAATTGATGGGGACCACGTATTAGCTACGGATTTGAACGGATTTAGAACGTATTGTTTGCTTTGCTTTAACGCTTTAGAACGCTTCTCAACGTTCATCAACGATTCTTTACGCTTCTCTACGCATTGTGGCGTCTTTCGGCGCATTCCGACTTTCATTTACGCATCTCCGCGTTTTTCCGCGCATTGCCGCGCATTTTTAGATTTCAAAATGCGTAGAAGTACGTAGAGGTGCGTACACGGAAAAACGCCGTTTTTTACGCCAGTGTGACTGGGGCATAACGTCCGTGTAAATCTAAAGTGAGACTTTTGTAAGATATATCAGTACATCTTTTTTCCTACCTCTTGCTTCGTCGCTGTTCTGTCAACGACGGATGTTCATCTGCTACTTGTTCTCTAGAGACAGAGGGTATCTCTCAGTCCTAACTAGAATTTTTTTTTAAAACCAACAAATATATGTGATTGCCTCATAACGAATTGTCAATGCTGCATATAACATAATGACAAAACTATCCAAATGTCAACTTTATTTGAGTGTAAATAAGAAACGCTCATGGTTCTTTTCAAACAGAAGATGTGCCACTGAATCTGCTGTCTATTGTAACCAGAAAGAAGCTTTTGATATTAGTGACTGTAGTTTAATGAAACAGACTAAATTATATGTATCTTCAAGGACATGTGTCAGCTAAAATACATCTGGGAGGTGGTTTTTAAATTTAAAATGAGAGCGACTATGATTCGGACTTAGCAGAGCGATTAGGGTATCCGTGTACGTCGGTATTTTAAACGTGGTATTACAGAAAGGTATTAAATCGTTATCATTCAAGCCTTTCTGGGGGAGGGGTTTACAATTAATAATGATATTGACAATGATACTAGCATTACCCTATCCCCGGATAAAAGTAGAGAAGCAGTAGCTGGGAGTATAAAATTTAATTTAATTTTATGTAGTAAAATGCAGTAAAATATTACTGGACGACATATTAAAATGTAATGTGTATATGAAGGTAAGTAAAAGTAGATATATGATAATTGACGGTATAATGGAGGTCAATTATTAAGATATTAAAATATGATATACAATAGAGTTGTATAGACAATACATACGTAATTGTATAATATAATGAAAATGCCAAGAAGGCCAGTAAAAGGTGAGGGGGGGTGGGAAGAAAATTATGAATGTTTGTTTAGGGACCGAATTAGAGCAAGGTTAACGGCCTTAGCATCAGTGCCCTTGATATATTGTCGGTGGGCATTGGACTTCCAGCCGCCATAGCACTGGATTGATAGCTCGGGCATACCCGCTTGGTATGCCTGAGTGGCTGCAGCCTTCCGGAGGCTGTGGAGGGTGTAATCGGCGGGCTGATGAGCGGTGAGTAGCAGTGCTTTCCACTCCTTGCTCAGAGTTCCAGTGGTGAGTACTTGGCCGTCTGCCAGTAGTAAGAACGGGTCCTCGGGGCTGGCCGTGGGGGCGGCCGCGATCATCTTCCTGATTGCCCGCACCAGGCACGAGGACAGTTCGGGGGAAGCCTGTAGGATGACTGTCTTTTCCTCCCCCACCATCTGCATGTTTTTGGCTGCCTTGACGCGTATCAACACCTGTCCAGGCGTGACCACGACATCTTGGCGTGACAGGTGTCGGGTCGGGTCGAACTTCGTCGCAGATGGTGGGGCGACCTCGCTGTGTCGCAGGGCCGCGTAGAATATCACCAGGATAGCGGCCCGCAGAGCGATGTGTAGGGGTGATTCGTCGAGGGCTGCGAGGGCTGCCTTGAGGACGTCCATCGGCACTGGCGGCTTGACTTTCGGTTGATACATTTTGTTGCGCCTCATCGCCTCGAGGGCACGTCTCACCCTGAAATCCTCCGTCGACGCGACGTCCCCCTCCCCCCCGTCAGACGCAGGTGGGATAGCTGGTTCGCGACCGTTGCCGGCGCGGGGGCATGGTCCGCAACATACTCGAGGTATGCCGTGGTAAAGCTGACGGTAGGTGTCTGGGGGTCGGCGCCCATCCTCCGGCAGAAGGCGAGGTAGGTCGTGACGGCGCTCCGCTGGTTCGCGACCGTTCTGGGGGCACGCGCCTCGCATTGCCGCGCAGATGCCCTCGTCTGGAGCGATCGTAGCGCCGGATCTGCAGGTGAGACGCAACACAGGGTTGAACGATACGTGGGTGCAAGGCATTATCTCGACAAGTGAATGGAATTTCATATACATTGAGGCGGTGTCATAGTCCCTCGAGGTTAGGTGTGCCCTGCTGAGCGCGTCGGCCACGGTGTTGAGGACTCCCGGGACGTGGGTGTAAACGAAATCTACCTGCAGTCTGGCCTGCACCATCCAGGCTTGACGGGCACACTCGGCCAGGACGGGGTTGCGGGCGAGTCCCGACCGGAGGGCCTTGATGGTACCCATGTTGTCACAGTAGACTTCGACCCGGGTGCCACGGTCACGATCCGTGAAGAACGTGCACATCGCGTAAACCGTGTTGAGGGCCTCGAGCTCGGCAATGCAGGTGACGGGGTCGTTCACTGGGCAGACCTTACCGGAGTAGCAATACCTCCCAACCGTCCCGCCGATGCCAGACAGGCATGCGTCCACGATTAGGCATTTTGTGGGGGGACCCCTCGGGATCAAGGCATGGCCGTTCCAACCTTCCGCGAAGCGCAGGAACCATTCGAGGTCCTGCCGCATCTCCGAGTTGATATTGAGGTAGTAGCCAGCCATCCCCCGGAGCGCCTCGAGCAGCTTACTTACAAAGGGGCGTGCCGGCCGGATACACTTGGCTACATGTAACACGCGCCCGAGTATGGACTGAAGCTGGCGTTTCGTCAGCGACCGTTTTCGGGCGACCGCTCCAACGTGCTTCCGGACCTCGTGTAACTTGTCCTCGGGGATGGTGAGAGACATGTCCACCGAGTTGATCACGATACCGAGCCACGTGACGACTTGGCTGGGGGGCTGTGCTTTTTCTCGGGCCTCGGGGAGACCCCATTCCTCAAAGAGCCCTCGGGCTATCGCTAAGTCGGAGGCCGCCTTCTCCCCGTCGGGGGAGAGTATGATGAGGTCGTCCAGGTACATGGCAGCCTCCACCCCCTTCTGGCTGAGGATCTTGACTATGGCATCTGCTACGCACTGCATGTGGTAGGAGGAGGCGCGGGCACCGAACGGCATCGCCGTATCGCAGAAGTACCCGGCCTCCCACGCAAAGCAGAGGAGCTGGCAGTCGAGGGGGTCACACCGGAAGTTCTTGTAGGCCCGGGATATATCGATGGTTGACATAAAACTCCCGGGCCCCGAGGCCACCAGCTGGCCGACGAACCCGTCAACGGTCGGGAGCCCATGCTCCCTCTCCTCGCCGTATACTGAGTTCTTGACGATATAACTGTTTCCACTGTCCTCCTTGGGGTAGGTCATATCGGTTATGAAGCATCGGTCGGTGGTACCCCTTTTCTCGCATGTCATTAGAGGCGACACGTGGCACCAGGGTAGAAAAGGGGGGGCCTCGAACTGCCCCATGAGGTTGCTGTACCCCTTCTCCTTCCTGATGAATTTATGCACCTGCTCCGGGTACCCCGTAGCACTGGGGTGGTTGGGTACCCCGCAGGTATCGCTGACCGGCCCGGCGTAGCCCAGAGGAAACCCAGACCGGAATGTTGAGGTCAGTCGGGATCTCGATAGGCCCGTGCGCCTCACAAGATCATAGATGTGGGTGTGCCCCGGCGGCCCGGGCGCTGCGAACTGTGGCCAGTGGGCCCTCCTATGTCAGGCGAACGCCTCGGGGTCGGTCCGGACTCCGGTGGCGGCGATCCCGGTCTCGCAGAACTTCCTAACGGCAGCGAAGTCGATTAGAGTGGATTCGTCGCCGTCCTCCCGGGGCAATTGCCGAGCCAATTGCACCGTCGCCCCGCTAACACCCTCATACACGGGAGTGTATTCCTCGGTGGGCGGGGTTGCATCGTCCGTGCTTCCCCCCACGTGTGCGGCACGCGGTGTTGTTGTCACGTGGGGGGTGACGTCATCGGTAGTGCACTCCTTGACCAGGTGCCCCTCGCCGAGTGCACTCGTACTGAGTGCGAGGGGTGCGACACGCGCCACGCTCACTCGCGGGGAGCGTCCGGCCCGTTTTTTTAAGCCGTTGTGTGTTGTTTCTGCACTCCCAGTTTGGTAGGGCGGACCGTGTATCTGGCGTGCGGCGTCCTGCGTGGGGCGGGTGCGGATGTTGGTGCAGCGCTGTCATAACCCGCACCGTACACCAGCTTCCTGTTGCACACGTGTATAGAGTGCTTGCACATCCGCCCTACCAAATCACAGAATGAGCAAACATGAATCCATTTGATCGGCCCGTCTTGGTGACCGTTTTGTAGCCTTCATCCTCGCTCGGAGTTGTACCCCTGCAGGGTAGCTCCCGAGCACCTTCATTGCCGCCGTCTTGACCGTTGGAGGCGCTGGTGGCGGCCGTCATGGCTAGGCGTACGCGCTCGTCTTGAATGCGCACGTGGTCCGACCAGTACACCCTACCGGCCTCTATTTGATCAAAAATTGTAATTTGACCACCTCCTGACCGCGGGCCACGGCCGTGTCTGGGCGTCCACTGACACCTGAGAGAGGTGTCTGTACATATCCCTGCGGTCGCCCTCGGGTACGGCCCGGTCGTCCTCCATCATGAGCAAGTACGCACTAACGTACTCCATGGGTCCCAGGGTACCCCTAACCTCGAGTCTCTGGGACAGCATGTATAGGCCTTCACGTTCAACATACATGTAGGGTTTAGATATCAACTTTGATACGGTCAAATCAGATGTGAACCTACCGGCCGTACGATCGTGACGAATTCCCTCACGGTCCATTTCTCGCTGGAGATGATCCTCGCTCACGTAGCGGTCACGGAGCTGTCTCGGTGGGGGTAGCCGGGAGGCCTGATCCTGGGCCCTGGATCCTGGGCCGTGGAGCGTGCCTCTCGTACCGTGGGTTGCGTGGCTCTGGTCGGCGACCGTTGGCGTGCCATGGCCTGCATCGTTTCGAACATGCTCTCCATGGTTTTACCCATCTTTTCCATGTTCGTCTCGAGTTTGGCGATCCTAGCCGTCTTGACCGTTTGACCGCTGTCGGATACCGACTCGATCTGCTCGTTAGATTCAGCCGTAGCCTCCGGTGGCTTCGAGGTGCTGGGTATCGGGTTGTTTCTCATGGTTGGTCCCATTTTCTCCTTTCCCTGTATGTACCTGTATCGCGTGTATGGAGTACTCGGGGAGTATAGGGCGAGAGCACGTGGCCAAGAGATGAAAAAGGTACTGGAGTACGTGTGTACTGCAGGACGGGTGAAGGAGAAGTGAGGCCGTGACCCAGACCAGGGTGGCGCTCGTGACTGCTCAGTAGGTGAGAAAGCCGCGAGGGGGCAGGAGGGGCGCATGAGATGCGTGGTAGAGGGGGACACCGGGGGAGGCAATGACTACCCCTGAGCAAAGCCCATGTGTAACCAATTAAGACCTACCACAGCAATACCAACGAGGATACTCATGTCAGTCCATATTTCAAACGTGGTATTCCGAGATCCAAGACACTTTTGAAATTTATTTCTTATTATTTTTCTTTCGTATGGGAAACTATTTTGTTTTGCCGGGTCAATCCTACATAGGTAGAGATCGTAAAAAAGGTTAAAGTTATCGGCTTCTAAATAAAAGTTTTTTTCAATTTTTCAGTTATCGCTTGTAAGACAATCCTTTATAAAGACTGATCACTTTAGGTAACGAGAATGCAACAAAAACCACAACAAAGTTCTTAGATTTAAAAACACCACCGTGGTCATAGTGGAAGATAGTTCTTTGTGGATGACAATATGTACTTTAATTCATCTAATCAGATTGAGATTAAGGTTAAATGATTGAGATCTGTCTTCCACGAGGATTATGTATGGTCACTGATAACATATTTATAAGTCTAGCGGAGGACAGATTTTAGTAGAAGACAATGCAATTCTGAAAGTATGCCTTTTTATAACTATATGATAGATGTATCAATAGGAAAATAGGAAAATATCACCCTGCTACCTTTTGGCGGCCATTTTTAGCTAAGAGATGCCTAATTGTTTTACCTTTTGTAACCTAAGTAATGGCATGATACCACTGAGGGTTGTCCTTCAATAATAATGGAGGTAGGAGAGGCTTCCTATTTCAAAAAATAAGTAGGCAAAATATCTTAAATTTATCTGGATTTCGTGAGGAATCTTGTCCCAATAAACCTTCCTATACAAATAGGCGATTGTCTAAATTTGTCAATCCTGGCTCTTGGAATAGTTAAATTAATCTTAACATCTGTTCTAATTCGTTTTAAAGAAATCATATATGTGAGTCCACCATTTTATTGAAGTAAGTGGGTCCCTACAAAATCCATGCAATGCAGTTCTACTTAAATCTTTTGCTTTGGCATACCCTATTACCACCCCCATAACATAGTTTGGCAATTTGTCATAGAGTATTGAGTATGATTTATATACTCCAAAACAGGGGATACATTTTTAATTCATAATAGGTTTAATTTAAAATCCCTCACTGTTTTCCCCATATTTTTCTGCACAACTTCGTTTATTATCGAACAGAATACCCAAGTATTTGACCTATGGATTATGTGGATCACGATGAAGATTTCATGAAACACCCAAAATGAAGATTTCCAATGCTGTCTTGGAGATATTCGAGACAGGGCAACGTAGCTGAAGTTACACTTTGCATGGTAACAGCAGAAAGAGTCCGGTAATGATGATCCCCAACCAGGGGCATGCTGTGGGCATGGCGACTAAAAGACTTCCTGACCCATGTAACGATTGGCTTAAGTGTCATTGACCACACAAACACTTGTCGTAAATGTCACCTACTGTTCATGATCGTGCCGCTGCCTGGCCCGGCGGCACACCAGAATTAATCTGTAAATCACCACCGGTGCTCTGTCCCTGCCCCTGCGGGCACTCAAATAAATATAGAGTTTAGAAGAAGCGCACGGGTGGGAGTTTTAATGGTGTCCGCTCCACATACCAGTGGTATGCCGAGGCTACATAAAGGCGGGGAGTCACTGGAGGACGCTGGTGGGCAGTCAATCGTGGGAGCTCCAAGATGTATTTAGTGTACGTGTGTGTGGTGCTCGTGGCTGTAGTGGCGGCTGATCATGGATACGTATCCAGGAGACCAGATAACCGTGAGTATTGGAATACGTTTCACATGAAACAAATTGGAATCAGTATGGATATGAAATATTGGCCACGTTTTAAAAGAAAAGATTTTATTTATACTGGAGTCACCTCTAGGGTGAAAGTACCCTGTTTTCAGTGGGCTCCAGTGTATATGTATACTACTTTTTTGATCTTAAAATCCTTTTGTTTTATGACAACAGGTATATCTAATTATCATGGATCAAGACTCGTTTTTCACTGGTCACCTATTTATATTATTAGAAATCAAGAGTCTAAATAGGACAGATTATCACAATCAATATTTAAAACAATAAAGGGAAATTAAAAGTTCCACAACAAAATACATTCATTACAAATTTAATCTAATTGATTCAATTTAATCGCATGCAACCTGTCAGATGAATTTGATAAATATACGAGAAAGTCATGTCGCCTTTTTAAATGATCATCATATTTTATCGTTACTCCTCTAAATCTTTCAAAATAGGCTAAAAGTTAAGTGTTAGCTGCAAAGAAGACAAGTGAAGCTAAAAGAATCATTTCAGATGAGAAGAAAATGTCACAGATACTTTCTCGGGAACACTAAATCCACTGATAACAATCAACCTAAAACTATATCTATAAACATGTATTTTAATTAAATATATCCAACTTATTATGGAACCAGTGAGATCTTAACTGAAATTACATTATATCATTCAAAGTCACTCAACCATGGTTTCTTTCATGATTTTCCTATAGAGAGTGTAAGCCAGCCTTTTTACTCAAATAGAAAGGGAAATGTGGGTTCCACCGTATATCAATATGGTGAACGAATTCAGGAAGTGATCCAATCATTCACTTTGATTCCATTGCGCCGATTTCACTCCCGATAGGGTCCAGATGTACTCCAGTCTTGGTGCTGACGCCCAAATACCCTGTTCCATTGCGCAGATGGCCTCCAGACAGACACCAGACAGAGGCCAGTTATGGTGCCAGGGCTGAAACTGGAGTACATCTGGACCACATCGGGAGTGAAATCGGCGCAATTGAATAGACCCTTTAGCCATGGTATTTTCTATCAATACGATGAATTCAGTGCACGTGCATCTCTAAATTTGATTAGCACTTAGTGCTGTGTGGTGCTTGATTCAGCCTATTACATAGCTCCATTCTTTTATGAATGATGACAGGAATTGAAAAATCAAGTGATAAATATGACGTTTAGCGTCAAAGCGGGCCGTAAATGCCACACTGGGCAGTACATCATACCTTTTTACCACTGTGAAGCACGAATTAAGTTATACTGAGTAGAGGTGAGTAATCACCAGGAATTACATCAAAATAATGGAATGCAAGATCATCAGAACAATAAAGGCAACCGTGATAATGCTGAGTGATTCTGAAGCCGGATTTTATGGCAATTTAATTGTATTTCATGTTGAAGCAGTTGGTCGTGTTAGTGTCTAATTTGTGTATTAGGCCTGGCGTCCACGTACTACGATAGAAATTCAGACCTACCGATATGGCACCGATACATAAAGTAAATATCGGAGACATATCGGGAAGGTTTTGATTTTGTATCGGGAGGTGCATCGAAGACCATATCGGAGCCATATCGTAGTAGGTGGACGCCGGGCCTAAGAGGGGACCCCCACCTACCACGATAGGCCACGACATGCTTCCTGATCGCTACGATTTGAAATGCCCAAATCGTGGCCTATCGGTAGGTCCCCGATAGTTTCAAATCGTGGACATGATTTGAAATCGTAGAGCGTAGAAACGCCTTTGGAGGACCAAAAACATAAACCATGGTCACGATTCGATCTGTGTATCAATGTATATGAGTTTTAATATTGAAATATATTATAATTTTGGAAACATTAAATGAATCTGAATAGTTCACAACATAATTTGAAGTTATTTTTCAGACTCTAATACAATCAAATTGAAAAAGATAACTGTGATAGAATCGTGATTCCGATCTGAAACTATTATTTTCAGACCTTTATCCTTAATCAAATGATATCATATTTTCACCGAATATATATCTGTATACGGTCTACCTAATTCTAGAATTTCATAATTTTTCATCTAGTATTTCACCCACAAGAGATATTTTCCCATTCAAATACACTACAATACCCTACGACAGGCTACGAAATTTCCAACATGTTGGAAGTTATCGGGACCTCTACGATTGGCTTTTACAATCGCAGCCTGTCGTGAGCTGTCGTAGACGGAATCGCAGAAACCTGTTCCACCTATCACGATTTTGCCAGACCTCACGCTTCAATCGGAATGGTGTCGGGAAGGCCGTCGTAAGGCCAATCGGGACCAGAATCGTGGTAGGTGGGGGCAGGCTTTTAGACAGGAATTTGCTCACTGACTTCCCGATACCCTACGATACACCTTACGATGCGTGCATCGGGGTACATCCTCTGGTGTATCGCATACTGATTAAAGCTGGCTTTCCAGCGCGATGTCGATTTATTTTTATAGAGATGTGTCATTTTTCTAAGCCTATCGTAGTGCATCGGGAGGTCACTGGACGCTGGGTCTAAGGTAAAAAGACGTCTAGCATATACAAAAAAATCAACTGATAACTAAATGTCCACCGATGATGTGGTCAGAGAGCAAAATGACATCAGGTGGTGGCACTCGGTAATCTATCTTCACACATGAACACACACACCTTTTTCAGCTGGTGACTGAGAATTGCCGATCGTGGTATTGAGAAAAATATCTTCCAACTAGTCCCTCTGATTTTTTTCTCTCCAGAAGTGACTCTATACCAATAAATCCCCATGGGATTGTGAGGTTTACGAATCACAGTGAGCAAAAAAATGCCAATAGTCCCTCTGATATATAAGAGAATTCCTGATGTGGGATCTTGAAATTTAGTCTTGCCACATAATCGTCGACCCCAGAACAAAAGGAGCATTTCTACCTGACAACTGCAGTTAAAGTGAAGAGGTTAACGACTAAGCCATGCTAGGAATCGTCGACCCCGATTATATGTACCCGGTTTGAATTTATCAGTGAGGCAAATAGTCGGGAATTTGTGCCATATTGCATAAAATGGGGATAATTAATCGTCACCCTTAAATTGTTATCTCCGTGCCCACCAGATGATTATTTGCACCAAAAGTGGCAAATGATTTGCAGGTGGTGCCAAAAGTCATTATCAGTCATAATCGTCAGGTGGAAACGTAACACTATTAGTTATTATTAATTGACACATGAAGTGAATATATGTTTAAGAGCAAACCAGCTATAAATATGATGATTGATAACTAATCGTTCTTCTGATGTATATGCGGAACAATAGGGGTACAAGGAAATGAAAGATTGGAGGTATGAAGAGCTATAGTTCAGTTATGTTCTATCAGAGATCATTTTTCTGTTATGTCAGTTTTTATGAGCCATATCTGTAATTTAATGCTGCCCTCGGGGCCCAATCCACGTGTAGGGCATAACATCATCGACCGGACATTCTGTGTTTAATGGTTAAAGCACTAATTACTAAGGATCTATACATGCAGTGATCAGGTGGATCAGCTACTTGTAAAGATCGAGGCATAAACATGCATTGTGTTCGTGATCCTCTTTAAATTATTCCCTGTTCAGTCGCATGTTAGAATGCTAAATCCTCAATTACATCCGCATACCCATAGGCTCCAAGCTGGCCCTTGTCGGATATAGACCCTTTTTTGGTACAAGACTACACCTCCTCCTATACATCAAAAAATGTTGCTTACCATGACGTTGAGCATAAAGGACAAGGTCAAACTTGTATTTCTTGAAGTTAATCACATATTTCCTTAATAATTTTTTTTTAACGAGCAAAGAACTCCTTTATTTAAAATCGTAATCTTGTACATATGCATGTGTCCTTGTTCATCCTTACAAGTGTACATCTCTCAATAATAAAAATATTACATCTTAGCATCACTTTCTGATGTGTTCCGGTACTTAATATTGCAGAGCAGTTTAAACCCGTAATCCTATATAACAACATTTTCAAGGCAGAAGATGTCTTGACTTGAGGAACAGTTTGCACGTTATATTGTTACACATTGGTCGCAGTGTCTGAAACTATCTTCTCTTGCAATATACATTGTAGGTCATTATATATATGCTCCATAGGAATGAAAGACAATCTCACTCACTGCATATTTTTAACAGGTAAAAACAATCAGCGGCCCATGGAGTAATCTAGGATCTGTATACCAAAGAGACCCAGGGGTGATGTGGTCAAGCTACGACTGTCTTAGCAAACAAACTCAACATTTATTAAACAATAATCCTTGTACGAGGTACAGAAAAGGGTCTTTATGTTCGATCCTAGAGAATTTAACGGGTACCTGATTTAAAGCCGGAGACACACCAAGCGAGAAACTAAGCGATTTCCGGAACTGCCAAAACAAAATGGCGTATGTGAGCAATTATTTCACATCTCATTTGATTATTGCTTCTGAGATGCTGAATTACCAGTGGGAATTATTACTATGAAATAATATCTCACATACAAGCCTTTTCTTTTGAGATTCCTTAGGTCGCTGGCGTTTCTCGCTTGGTGTGTCCCCGACATACACTCTACCAATCCTACAGGATACTGCAGAGAACGCTGCTAAATCTTTAACCACAGCCATTTAATCATAATTTTTAAGAATTGTTATTGTTGCCTGAAGAAATCTAGTTAGATTAGACGAAACGTTGCAACCCTCCCTATACAACCATCCCAATCTTGATAGATAATTATCCCTAATAAACTACTTTAATAAAACATCAGCTTGTCTGGTTTTCTGTGGAATTTACCAACTGAATCATAATTTTATTGGTTTAAAAAAAAATCTTTTTTGTTCTTCCCGCAGGGTGCACGTTCGTGGGGCAGTTCCTGTCTCACCCGAGTAGCTCATGCTCATACCTCCGATGTGACTACGGCAGCGACCCTTGGCATAATTCCTACGGCAAGGCGAGGGTGTTTGCCCGGGAGATGAAGTGCGCACCGGGCACCAGGGTACCTCCAAACTTTAACTCAGACGAATTACCAGGAAACCCCTGCACACTACGCGCATCGCCCAAAGACTGTCCAGGTAGGTTATTGCCAGCACGTTTACAAGTAATTATACCACCCCTGTTATTTTTCCCCATGGAATCAACATTGCGAATTCATACTCAATGCCCATAGGGTATGGTATTTCGAAAAATACTCAATGTGGTATTATGTCACACATTTCAGCAAAATTAGTTTATGTGAGGGGTGAGATAAATTCAGAAGCCATTCAAGTTTAACGTTAGAGCTCGATCCCATCTCGTTTGAATCCTTACATAATTCATGCGGCTTTGCCTTGTGAATTTCTACGTAATCCTAACTCGATGGGATACGAGCTGTGACCGTAAACTTGAATAGGTCTCCTCTATAAGACATGATGGCAGAATAAGTTGAAATTCGAATTTTTATTCATTTTAGTTTTTTAGTGTCTTAAAAAAGCTCGCCATAAATTAGAAAGGGTCTACAGTATAGAACCCCACTTGAGTGGACGCCCTTCGTTCCAAACAAATTCTAAATGTAGAATAAAAAATCTAATAGATGGAACCGTTCAAAATATAGAGATTAAGATATGCAAAATAATCTAATCTATCTGACTCAACCCTTTAGGGCAGGAGAATGCCAGATACCATTCCCATCGCCGTGACAGTAAAATGTCACATGGCATTCTTATGGCCATGGCGGGAGGATATTCACTTCCATGACAATGCCTCATGGTATTCCTGTGGGCATGGCAAGACAACACTGTCTGTTTTTGTTTTACACAATTTCCTGGAAACTATCAAAGAAATATGAATATTGTAGAGACATATTTGTCGGAGTGCGGCCAGTAATGCTGTAAAATATCATGAAGTTCTGATAGTAGGTATGAATGACTGCTAATTCTAGATTGGTAAATTTGTAAACAATATGGGTCACAGAAGCTTTCCATATAAATGTCATAATTCGTAAGCCTGTCTGGAGTCGTGTACACGGTGAATGATTTGCGGCTATTAATGGGCTAAAAGAAATTGCTATGTTCCCATGGGAATCGAAATGGCAAATATACGTGTACCCATGGCCCTTCATGAATTCGATTCTAACGGGGAACAATATGTGCTTCATTTTGGTATATGACTAGTAAAACCAAGATGCAAGTAAATCCTAAATAGAGACTTTTGTCATAATGAGCTGCAGTACTAATTGAAAAAAAGTCATCATCAAATCCCCAGTAGTGTTGATAACTTTAGCATAGTGAGCCCAATGATGAAATAACCCTCATGGTCCATAGCCTGTCAGGAAGTGGTACATTCTAACAGGAAAAAAACGAATACAGCAATTTGGGTCTTTAGGATTACAGGAATGGATGATATAGCAATAACGTCACGCATAGAGCTGGATACATAATGATCAAATTATAGGTGAATATAATATATCGCCGGAAGTATTCATGTTAACAATAAATGTGCAGTATACCTTTGAGACGTGAACACACTGTTACAACAGTGGATTGTTTTTATACAATTCCAAATTCAAGCAATTATCTGTGCATACCACACATCATAAAAAGAATGATTCATCATTTCGTGATATTGACTCACATTAATGCCAATGATACCTATAAGTGTGGCACATTGATACTTTTTCTGAGGAGTATTTATATAGAATGATCTGACCATACTGTACATGCTACAAAACGAGATAGGGAATTGATGTTTTTGACTGAACGAGGCCTCTCACCGAGTTCAATGAATAAAATCAATTTGCATTTGTAGCATGCACAACCATGGCTGGTCGTTCTTTATTTGTTATATACCCAGAATTGATAAAATCCTACCATATATTGACATAGAAAGCATATCGATTTGAAAGCCTATACACTGCCGACGTTTCAATGTGTTCAGTGTCATGAAAAATGTACTGCAGGCGCAGTACAGAATTTATACTGTATAGGGAACAGCAGTACGTAATTATTAAATGTACCTCACGGGTATATAAATGAATTACTTTTTATTACCCGATGATAATGCATTAAATCTAAAAACTATTGCCCGATCTGTTTGATCCATTTTTGCACTGTTTTATGAAGGACACTGAAATGGGAATACTATTCAAAAGGAGTTACACATAATTCCTGTAAACCATTTCTATCTATTTATCCTACCCCTAATATAAAATCCCATAGGCTTAACATTGAGTTTCCGTATGCTCCGCTGACTGGCATACAGAGTTTTATATGCCACTAGTGGCATACAGAATTGTTATTATCGTTCAACTAGATGAGTTTTAATCTTGGCCACCGTATGCCACGACTGGAGATTGGCATTGTGATTTCACGAGGCGAAGCCGATTGAAGTCGGGAGCCCAAACTCCAGGAATGAAATACAGTGGCCACGATTAAAACGAATCAGGTTTTGATTTTATCCTACCCTGTCTCCTCGATTTTGGAATATTATGTAATAACAATTCTGTGTGCCACTAGTAGCATATAAAACTCTGTATGCCAGTCAGCGTGGCATACGGAAACTCAATGTTAAGTCTATGGGATTTTATATTAGGGGTAGAATAATACATAATATTCCAAAATCGAGGAGACAGGGTAGGATGAAATCAAAACCTGGAGTTTGGGCTCCGGACTTCACTTGGCTTCGCCTCGTGAAATCACTATGCCAAACTCCAGTCGTGGCATACGGTGGCCAAGATTAAAACTCATCTAGTTTTACGATAGTATGCCTATGTTTACCAGTGGACGCTCGACCATGGCAGACACCGGCATACTGGGTCCCACTGCGGACTTCTTCCGTGAAACATGTGAACTCGGTACCACCTGGGGTTCCACTTGGGTGGTGGACCAGCTACTATGCAAACTCGTTATAGGTGGACTCGATACCGCTACGAACTTGGTACCGGTGAACTCAATACAGCTTTTAACTCGGTTCCATTAACCTTGCTACTGCTGCAGTCCCAGTGGGGGCCGTTGAATAATAACGATAAAAATAAAGGATCGTGGAATTGTCTTTAGTGCCAAAATGTAGCATAGAAAGTGAAGTCAGCGTACGAGTTTTTGACGATAAGAAGACATTAAGGGTCATAGCTGATGTAGCATAAGGAGTTGTTTATTTTGTAAATGTTTTCCACTTGTTGTCTATTTGTCGTCCAGGAAGACCACTCTACAGGTGTCGTAGCCTATGTCTAACCCGTTTTTTATGTACGAAATCTAATCCAAATTAATAGATGTTTTCAACGGAGAATTCCATATGTATGTCATTTATGTATACCAAATTCCATCGTTTGTTAATAACCAATCATATTGGGAAAAAATCCGACCATTCAGATAGATGTGCAGGGACTGCATCACCCGGCCTGTTTTTCTCAGACATACCACTGCATCGTTTGATGTGTATCAGCGTTTATGTATACTAATAATGTAAGTTATTTGAGGTATTGATAACAGAGGTCGCATCGGTCAACCTTAATTTGATACCCCCACACCTCACCAGGTGGGGTTTGGTATGGGACAGGTGCGCCGTAGACTGGTTCCCTGCCCATATGAATAAGGGGCAGGTAACGGGTTCAACAGGCATGACCTTCAACCTTGGCTGGTGCCCGCCTGTGACTAGGGGATACCCCAGGAACCAGCCTTGTGGTATGGCTGGTATCCGCTGGTCATACACCTATAGGCCTCGCAACCATATTGGGGACTGAAAACTAGTTATTTTTTTACTTGTCATACAAAAGTTCTCATAACTTTGTCTGTTAAAAAGATATATATTTACAAAGGGTACCATATTAATGCAGAGATTATGGGCTTTATTGTCATATATATTTAGAATTTATTCAGGTGATTTTTCTGTTTTCATTGTTGACATATTTTCTCTGAAATCATGCTAAAAGTTAGGCAAAATGTTTGACTTCTAGAATATGAGTGAAGATTCCATAGAATTCCATATGGAAGCAAAGTCAAAGCCCAGTTTAATCAAATAGAGATTTCTTTGAGGATCATTTTGATACCTCAACTGTTATTGTACTCATAGTAGAAGTCAAAATGGACTCTTTTATTATCAAAATAGAAAAGAACCAAAAAGCCCCTTTTTGTGATATGTGCCATATGTTAAAGCATTGTCATGGTAGGTAGAAAATGGAGAAGTAAGGCTTGGTTGGAAATGATGCAGTATTTTCATATTATAATTTCCGACAATTTTTTTCTTTAGTTATTATTTACAAACAAATGCTTAGTTCAATTAATTTAGATATGCAGCACATGTCAATCTATAAGATTTTTTAGGGAATTACTATTTGAATCCGGATTCCACCTCAGTCCCTAACATGCCTTCGTGACCTATAGTTCCGCCGAGCCCTCTAGCGGACTACCGGGGAACCAGGAGGCGTTACCAATAATGCACTGTAAAAATGGAACCCGTTACCTGGCCTATAGTCTAACTAGGCCAGGCTTCCAGGCCAAGGTGCGCCGGTACAGGTAGTGCACACCAGTCTCATAGGATACACAGAGGGCTCAACATGAGACTCAGTCTCCTCTTCACATTCTTCCTGACTTTGGACCTGTGTATCCAATCTCAAGTGGTTTACAGAGCCGCCTGTCACCAATGCCATTATTTGTTGCATTTATTATCCATAAAGTAAACCCAGTAATTTTCAAATTAAATGGTATAACAATAGGGACTATTTCTTCGCTCAATGGCACAAAGGGACTATTTGTCCCGTATATCATGGCTTTGAGGCCGTAGACCACAGATTTAAATCCGTATATCACAGTAAAGGTATCTGACAGGTTTTATACAATGGATTGTGGTTTACTAAGTGCCCAAACATTGCCAATGGGGTATTTTTATTATCCATTGTATACAAAGACCCCATTGAAAATGTATGGGGACTAGCGCTCGTGTATTACTACGCTTCAACCCTTGTGGTTTATGGCCGCCTGTCTACAAAACCATCGATTATTTTCTATGTATACGATGGATAATAAAAAGTATTATTCCACGGCCCCCCTGGCAGTCGAAGTGGTTGTGTGTGTGGTAAGGTAGAGTTAGGGTTAAGGTAGGATTATGGTATGGGTAGGGTTCGAATTATGGTTAGGTCTAGCATGGACATACAACTCTATGGACTGGAAGCGGGCCATAGATAAGAGTGTGATGGTGGCGCCGATGTGTGCCGCACCCCGCCTATAACGACCGCGGCGCCTTTTAGTGGCCAAACGTGTGAACTATATACAGACTATTGTACTTCCAATGGCCACCAGGTCACCTTCAAAATGTCCAAATTATGCAATTTTCCTTAGATACTTAGAATAAAGATAAAATCACGATTGAAAGTGTCACAGAAAGGCCTGTAAAACTATTTTGTAAGGGCTATATCTCCTTAAGCTTAGGCATTTCTAAGATTTTCATATTCAGGGACACTTTTGATGTTATTTCATATTAGTCAACAGTCTCAGATACTCCCATTCTGAAGTGACAAAGAGTTTCCCATTTTTCTTACATACTTAGAATAGAGATAGATACCCAATTCAAAGTGTCCCAGAAAGGCCTGTAAAAACTATTTTGTAAGGGCTAGGTCCCATAAGGCTGAGATGTTTCTAGGATTTTGATCTGAAGAGATACTTTTGATGTTTTTTTTATGGCGGGCAACAATCTCAATACTGTCATTCTGTAGTGACAAAAAGTTTCCCATTTTTCTAAGATACTTAGGATTGAGATAGAGTCCCGATTCAAAGTGTCCCAGAAAGGCCTGTAAAAACTTTTTTGTAAGGGCTAGGTCTCATAAGGCTGCAACATTTCTAAGATTTTCATCTCGGGGAGCACTTTTGATGTTTTTTTATGGCGTGCAAAAGTCTCAACACTGTCATTCTGAAGTGACAAAAAGTTTCCCATTTTTCTAAGATACTTAGAATTGAGATAGAGGCTCAATTCAAAGTGTCACAGAAAGGCCAGTAAAAACTATTTTGTAAGGGCTAGGTCCCATAAAGCTGAGACATTTCTAAGATTTTCATCTGACGGGATACTTTTGATGATTTTTCTATGAGGGCCAACAGTCTCAACATGGTCATTTTGAAGTGACAAAAAGTTTCCCATTTTTCTCACATACTTTGATTAGTGCTAGAAGCCCAATTCAAAATGTCACAGAATGCCTGTAAAAACAATTTAATAGAGCTAGGTCTCATAAGGCTGCAACATTTCTAAGATTTTCATCTCGGGAAGCACTTTTGATGTTTTTTTATGGCATGCAAAAGTCTTAACACTGTCATTCTGAAGTGACAAAAAGTTTCCCATTTTTCTCACATACTTAGAATAGAGATAGAGGCCCAATTCAAAGTGTCCCAGAAAGGCCAGTAAAAACTATTTTGTAAGGGCTAGGTCTCATAAGGCTGCAACATTTTAAGATTTTCATCTCAGGGAGTACTTTTGATGTTTTTTTATGGCGTGCAAAAGTCTCAACACTGTCATTCTGAAGTGACAAAAAGTTTCCCATTTTTCTAAGATACTTAGGATTGAGATAGAGGCTCAATTCAAAGTGTCCCAGAAAGGCCAGTAAAAACTATTTTGTAAGAGCTAGGTCCCATAAAGCTGAGACATTTCTAAGATTTTCATCTGACGGGATACTTTAGATGATTTTTCTATGACGGCCAACAGTCTCAACCCTGTCAATCCAAAGTGACAAAAAGTTTCACATTTTTTTAAACCACATAGAATGAAGATAGAAGCACAATTCAAAGTGTTTTAGAAAGGCCTGTAGAAGCTATTTTGTAAGGGCTAGGTCTCCTAAGGCTCGGACATTTTTAGAATTTTAATCTCGGGGAGTACTTTTAATGTATTTTTCATGTCTGCAACAGTCTCAACCCTGTCAATCCAAAGTGACAAAAAATTGAAACATTCCAAAGATTTTGTAATCGGGGTAGAGATACACTGTCCATGGGTCTAGGGTTAGACTAGTGTTCGGGTTATCATGTGGTTAGGAATAGAGTTAAGGCCAGCCCCCTCCTACCACGATGGTCTGCGACATACTTCCCGATAGCTACGATTTGAAATGCCCAAATCGTGGCCTATCAGGAGGTCCCCGATAGTTCCAAATGGTGGACATGGTTTGAAATCGTAGAGCGTAAAAACGCCTTGGGAGGACCAAAAACATAAACCATGGTCACGATTGGCTCACGATTCAATCAGTGATTCAATGTAGCTCTCAGGCATATTTTTTATATTGATACATACTATAATTTTGGAAATATTGAAGGAATCCGAATAATTTTCTACAGGAATTTACAATATATCATGATATTATGTTCAAACACCAAAACAATCAAATTGAACAATATAACTGTGGTAGAATGATAATCCCTATATTAGACTTATGTCTAATTTTCTGCATAACAATAAAAAAATATACCATAGTTATGTATCTATGTCTAGATGCTCATGGTTTTACTTAGAAAATGACATGATACTCACTATTGGCCTTGATTTATATGAAGTCCTATTATCTATTTTCAATTTATCACTCTGTTCGTCCATTATTGCTGTTCAACACCTTAAACAAATATTTTTGCTTTCCTCACAACAGCTGGACATTCATATAAATCGGCAAAGGCACCAGGCGGCCATCTGAATCAAGGGAACTTCAAATCACAATTCACGAAAGGTTCCCAACACAGACCACACCGAAGAAGGCAGTCTTCACCAAAAGGCTACCACCACTCTAACAGTAGGGAGAACTATGGGGACTTCGATGATCTCACCTATGGGATAGGCTACCCTTCCAGGGGGAAATACTATCGCGATGATGACCACATTCCTACGGATGACTATCTTCCAGACGAGGGGTATACTGTAAAGGGAGATTACGACTTACATGAAGACTACGACCAACAGAAAGACTATTACGACCCACTCCCAAGATACCCCAAGAAGGGAGATTATCTGAGAGTGAAGAACTATGAGGACTACTCTCTAAAAGGTGGTCGCCGGATTGGAAAGGACTATCTAATCTACAGAGAGATAAAGGGGGAATACAAACCTATGGAGGGTTACCTTCCTGAAAGAGACCGATCCCTAAAAGGGGATTACCAGTTCCGGGAAAATTCCTACGTTGAAGCAGATGACAGGAAAGACTATCCGCCAAAAGATGAATACTACCCACGGAAAGAGTATCCGAGCAGGCAAGACAACAACCATAAGCGGGACCTTCACTTTAACAAAGACCTTTCCATGAAAGGCGACTACCGACCTAGAAAGGATTATTATAGGGATCGTTACCATGGCCGAGGAGACCGAGATGTTGAAGAAAACTACGAGAAAAGAAACCATTTAAGCGCGAGAGAGGTCCCACGTAAAGGAGACTATCCCGACCAGGGACATGCTTCTTTTCGGGAGATGATGTCTCCACCGGGGGATTACCATGTTGGAGGTATTCCCCGGACCTTCTTACCAAATGACGATGATTATGAGTTCATGCACAAGGTCCTCAAGGATGAACCAGAGGCTATTTTTGGAAACCCTTTTCCTAACCCTAAAGGTCGCCCTGCAAGTACCCGGCTCCAGAGAAGTTTGAAAGGTGGGCGCGAAATCCAGGCCGATGGCTATGTTTCCCTCAAAGATATTTACCCTTATGAGGAAGATTTTCCTTCTCGAGAGGAAGAGTATCTTTCACGTGAGGATGAATTACCATTGCCTGGTGATGAGAGATCCTCTCGGAATGCCTCTTCTGAATCTGATCGTCAAAATAATTTCCGTTCTCGCGAGGATGACTCCTCGTCTGCTCAAGACAGTCACGCTTCTGAGGAGAAGATCGCAGGTGAATCACCGGCCGAGGGCAGCTTCTCAGATGACAGAGACGAACATGACTCTCAAAAGGAATCTTTTCCCGAAATCAAAAATGTATTCTCTTTAAACCAGGACAGGCGACCTTCCAGGAAAGATGACGGCCTTTCAAATCAAGACCATCTTGCCCTTCGGAAAGATCGATTTATGTCTTTAAAAAAAGTTTATGATAACCTGAAAGATTCCTTTCCTCCAGGTACAGATTATGATGAGGCCGGAACTCGACGTCACTTTGAAACACAGTTACGTGAGGTCAAAGATGATGAAGAAACTGAAAGGGATTTCTCTGAGTCCAGAGAATACTAGATCTTACAATAATGGCGCTCCTCTCTATTTAGGAGGAACCATATATGTCTAATCTTCTATGGAAAGATACGAATGGTTGAGTATGGAAGAGAAGTACTCATTTTCTATGGTTTATGAATAATCGATGTTTTCATACCAGTATGTGTGTATAAGTTATCATACATTCTCATGATATATGTAAAGATCTATAACCATTGTAACTATAATCGAGCGTTGTAGGTTTTCAATAAAATAGTGTAAAGGAAATAGGCCTAAATCACCATTTGCGTCCATTTCCAATATTCCTATATACCTATGGCCAAACACTATACTTTACTGCTGCTAAGGGTGTGATAAACTGCATTTTCTTGCCTAGGTTGACAATTTTTTTTACCTAGGATGATGTTTTCTTACCTACGATGACATATGACTAAAAGCTACGATCTTATTGGACAATGCCCTATACCGTTTGATACAGCATAAACATGACACATGATTGATATGTATACCAACAAATAAGCCTAAACTTATATTTTTCACAAGGCCTCATGAACGATTTCTTTTAGATCCTTTGACAAATAACTTTTATTAAAGAAAATGTATGATTACCTGAAAGGTTCCTTTCCTCCAGTTACAGATTTTGATAATGCTGGAATTATTCAAATATTATGGACATGCTTGTCTTTATGGCAATGGGAACTGCTTCATTTATCTCTTGGGCTTCAAAGTTAACATCTTAAATAAAGACCTAGACACTTTCTTTGTAAACAAGGTTATTTTCTACATTAAATGAGAACAATGTGGTAATAAAAGAACTATATCAATCTATAACTCTTTGTATCTTCACCCATTCAATAGAGTCAAAGGGTGGAGTAATCTCGCTCAACACCATCGCTTGCCTCCTAGATCTGTCATGCATATATGCGTGGCATAGTCGTGTAAACTATGTGAGTTTAAAGGGTGGCGTCCACCAACCACGACAAAGCTACAACAATGGCTTTCCGGCAAGGTCCACGACAGGTATACGATTGGAAGGCTTGTCATAGCCTTGACATGGTTGGTGGACCCCAGTTCCTGACAAGAGTCTACGACAAGGCCACGACAGGCTGCGACAAGAAGCTTGTCGGGAGCCTTCTAACAAGGTAACGACAAAATCAAACATGTTCAATTCTTCCTACAACTGGACCTTTGTTGTGGACTGTCATGGCATGTCAGGAGCATGTCGCAGAGGTCAACGATAGGAAATCTTGGTGGAGCGTACACTTCCCGACACACCCTGACAACGCTGTCCTAAAGCCCCCTCCTTACGACAAGGCTGCTACAAGTGCCGATTGGACCTTCCTTGTCGGCACTTGTCGTAGCCTTGTCATGGTTGCTGGAAGCCACCCTTAGACACGCATATAATTACATATGTGATCAAAAGCATAACAGAGTTCGCTTTCCATTCAGGTACCTCTAGGCTACAGGCCCACCCCGATGTGCACTACATGAATCCGCTGATGCACTTGGTGTGTCTTTAATCCCCGTACACAAATATTGCACCTATAATTATAGCCCAAGTATGCACCGAAATACCACCATGCTTGACAGTTCTGTGGCCTTATGGAATGTCTAGTCATCCAAAAATAAATACATGGTCCATTCTTGTTGTTAATCTTGTAGGTGGATAATAAATATCATAAAGACAAGTGACCGTAATCTCCTCGTAGTTGACGACGTAATATCCTCGTTGACGCCCGGATATTACTTCGCGTCAGCTACTCGGGGATTACAGCTTCTCGGACACAAAACCAGTCATTATTATGTATGAATACGCACCTGTGCTGTGGGAACTAGATGAGAAAACACCATCGCACTTTCTCGGAAGCCTTGCTGTAGCTGATGTCGATCCGTTCTGTCTGGAGCTGCCCTCTGTAGGGTTAGAGTCGTCCTAACCTTCTGATGCATTTAAAATTGGTTATTCTACGCATTTCGACCATGTTCATCTAGATTCGATATCTAAGTTACCGTTCTGCTGTTGATGTTATAATCATTGTAAATGTGTATATGCAACTGTGAACCAATAATCGACCAACGATATAGTTTAGAAGAATTCTTGGTAGATTTTCGGACTAATGTGGTTAAGAAAACACTTTACTCGATGCAAAAAAGATATGCTATAATTGTTTTCTATTTTTATTCATCAAACACCAAATTCAGATGCCATACATTTTCATTCGCATTACTCTCTGTTTTTCTCTCTAGGGAGAAAACAAATTTTGTTGTTGAAAATAATACATGTTTGTATGGAAAAAGACAGTTGATTTTATGTTGACAAGTATTGTAGATAGTATAACCTGAGAACTACCAAGTTGATTTTAAAGGCTTTTATTGTAGAATCGACGTTTCGACACCAAGTTGGTCTTCAATAAGGATATAATTATTGAGATCTAGTGACATAAGGTGTGCAATACCTGTGTACTTGAATGCCTATATATAAAGGAAGCGAATAATAAAATAGTAAAATAGTAACAATCGTAGCATGCTTTCACATTGCATAAGTAACCATAATTTGAAAAGTAAGATAAAGAAGAGAAATTATTATGAAGTATACGTTGAGATGGAAAAAAGTCTTTTTCCAAGCATTATATCTGTATGTCTTGTACAGATCTGTTAGCAGAGCATAGTTGTGATCACCTGTTAACCCATTCCAAGTTAGAATGTTCTATATCAAAGCATTGAGTAAAAGTAAGATATTGGGACTTGTTATTTATGCCATGGGTGTAAATGCTTCAACCATTGAAAACAAATTCACCACTTTTTCAACAAATACAGGAAAAACAAATGATTTCATAAAAGATAAGACAAGGGACATCCTCAGTAATATGACAACTGTAGTGTACTAATCTCATCCTCTGATAATTGTTCATCATAATATCAATGAGAGCTGGAAGGGAAAAAGTTAGCAGAGCATGGTTTCGATCCACGTACCTCTGGGTTATGGACCCAGCACACTTCCACTAAACCACTCTACTCTGGTAGAGGAAGACCCCTCAACGTGGCTTAAGATCAGCAAAGAGGCTGATGCAATACCTTTGCACTCGAATCCTGATGTATAAAGGAAACCAATGGTCCAATAGTAACCATATCTGAACGATATCTTAACATGCCTTCCGACTGAAGAGGTAGAGCAAATGACAGAATTAGGTGATAAAAACAAATATATTTTGAAAGATAATACATTTTTAAATGGAAAAATTTAAACCTTTCCCAATATGATAGATCATCTTTTATGGAATGACATGAAATGCCATGAAATTTGGCTGGGCTAGACTATATAGTACCATCACTTTTCACCAGGTGTCCTCCAAGCAGTCTGTAAGCAGACAGCAATTTTCAGTCATTTATGCTTTTTCTCCCAAGAGTTCCATGACTGTTGTAAAACAGTCACACACAGGTCTCATAACAGTTTCATTACAGTCAAAAAATTGCACAAGTCTTGCAAAGGTCTTACAAAAGTTCTGCAACAGTTCCACAACTGTGATAAAACAGTCTCACAACAGTCTCACAACAGTCTCACAACAGTCTCACAACAGTTCCACTACTGTTGTAAAGCAGTTTGATAACAGTCTTATCTGTTGTGAGACTGTAGTGAGACTGTTGTGAGTCTGTTCTGGGATTGTTGTGAGACTATTGTAAGACTGTTGTAAGATAGTTATAGAACTATAGTGAGACTGTTGTGCCATTGTCATTGTCATTGACAAACTAATATCAGGCCATTGGGATACCATTGTTAGACTCATATCCTCTCATATCCCCCTATAACTAATCTATATGAGTTATAGATTAATGGCAATACAAAATATAAACCTTTCCCAATATGATAGATCATCTTTTATGGAATGACAAGAAATGCCATGAAATCTGGCTGGGCTAGACTATATAGTGCCATGACTTTTCACTAGTATTAACATAGAAGAGATTATAAAAGTCGACTTACAATTCCTCACCTCCATTTCATAATAAATAACCATGATATTGACGAATATATTCACTCATGTTTGCTAATCCTATTTGGATGCATAGTATGGGTTTATCTCTTCATATATCATAAGTCGTAGATGCTACAACACCGCCTAGGTTATGCTGTGAAACCTAGACATTTCTATTTATATAGAAGATATATTTACATAAATATTGAAATAATGAGTGCAATTAAGACTTAAGACACCAGATATAGGCTATGTTGGCGCCTATATCTAGTAAGGAGCTGCAGAAATATGCGCACAGTTACAAGAAATATATTCACGATGAAAGAGACAATGTAGAATGACTTTTATATTTGTGCGAGCGTGAAATGTATTTTATAGCATTTTGTTTTGCTCTGATGAAACATAGCTAGATATTCTTACAGTGGGCCTAAGCTAGGCGGTACCAGGCTAGGCGGTACCACGTACTCAGCTTTGTGGAGCAGTCAGTAGGACGTTTGCCATTGTGACCCATGTTGGGGGTTCGAATCCCAGTGCCGCCGGCCACACGTTTCATTTTTCAATTAGATTTAACAATGACTTGTACCAGGAGTGAGATAAAGTATCAGTCGTCTATAAGGTCATCCATAAATATTGAATTAAGTTGACCAACATCGCCCCTGGCTGTCTATGGCATAGAGAAAAGGGTCTACATGTACGATCCTGGATCATCAAACGGACCCAGTGCACATGTTATGCACTCTCCATCCACAATCTCATTCCATTGAGTGCATGGGGAATTGTAGCTAAACCTCTGCAAGGGAGTGACACTATGCTTCATAGAGTATCCACTAGATGGCGCTCCAAACACAATTCTAATCCTTTTTAACCATATTTTCCTGTTTATGAGTTAAATCAACTGTAGCATTTATGTTTACGCTTTGATTGAAGCAAATCTATTTTAATCACTTATGGAAAGTTGTTCTACTACAGCTCAACCATTAACTGTTTCGATTGTGTGTTTATTCATTGAGAAATAAAGATTTAGAGACTGACATTTACTGAAGAGAGAGAAATCTCTCAACTTCAAAAATTATTTCCTAGGGCGTGGTTGGTCACAGGTCATCAAATATCCATCAGAATTAAATATCTATATCTTGTTCAATGCCTACTTAAGTATCATTGCGATACTTTCAAGCTCAATGTGTTTTTTATTGATTTTAAGAAAATTGGAGAAAAAAAATTTATCAGCTTCATCTAAAAAATTAATTACACCAAATATATACAATTCTGAACAAAATTTTAAACTGGATCTGAGAGACGACATATATAGCTATCATTTAGGTCTTTAGTTATGTCTCTATTTTATTTCATCAGTAAATGACACAACTCCAAAGATTTGACCTAGTTTCATCATTTTTCAAAATCAATAATTTTCAATTTTTGTGCGTTAAATCAAGTCATATGCATATAAACTGGTATGTATGAGTCGGGCTTGAAATGCTCGATCCACCTGTGAAAAAAACATTCAGAAATTCCCATCCGTTCCGGAGATATTTGAAAAAATATGACTTCCAGAGAGTGAGAGATTTGACCTAGATACAGCCTCAACTTTTTCCGCTGGTCCGTTTTCGATTTTGTCAATGCATACTCGGGTACCAGTTTCAGTTTTTACTGGATTTTCAGTTGAGCTCTGTCTCGGCCGTGAAGCTTCATGTCCGACTTTGACACCAGAGGTCTCTAGTGGTACTAACTCACTGTATAGTATAGAGATATGTATGTGGCCTCTGCTACACTGGCCACCAGAGCCATACTATGCATGGTTCATTCATGCTCTAGTAGTCTCTATGAAATTTCTCTAGTCAACAACCGTATGTAAAGCATCAACTCGGAGAGTGAAAGAGCTGTGTTGCCGTGGCCACCGCAACTTTCAGCAAAAGGCCAGTCTACTCTGGTACACATCGTCTTTGAGTGACGTCATTTTCACGTCAAATTACAGTAAGTTTCGATTATGTATGAACGATTTAAGGTATGTAATAACAATTGAAAAAGCTAGTCTGTATTGGTTCTATGACCATATCTTTGTATAATAACTTAATATAACCCCTGTCTGTATTCTTTGTTAATTTTTTCATCTACGACATCCTGGGTGTTGCCCTGAGGGGACTAGCTTTTTCTGTACACTAACAAGTAAAGGGTCTGGACGACGACTTCACAATGTCTTCTCAAAGGTATATCGGAAATTTTTCCTGGAAAATTCAAACCCCCGTATTTTCCTCAAAGCTAGATATGATGATCTCAAAGTGTAAAACTAATGTCTATCCTAAAAAGTAGGAGTCACCATGTTAGTTTTTGGTTTATAAATAATGAGCATATTGTATCTATTGAGCCTATTGTACCTAGTGCTCCAACTTGAGAAAATGCCATATTTTACGTATTCGTCATTAGAACAAATCACAACGAAATCGTTTGGGCTGACAATTATTGATATCTAAAAATCACCAGGTGGTGACACTACATATTGCAGGATGGGCCTGTAAACGTTTTTGGATGATCTGATTTGTCTTGTCTGTGGCGACAGTCCTCCAGAAGGATGTCATCAGACGCAAGGTCATGGATGATCTCTTATGGGATCATACAATCTCAATAGAATGGGTTATTAAACACTCCCCCCCCCCTGCAGGATAGCAGACGATTATGTACAATAATAAAAATACATTCAAGAAGTACTGTTTTGTGTTATAGTTTATTCGTACAACACTAAATAGGTAAGAGAATGCTATAAATATACATGTTTTATTTACACAAGTGCTTGCTACTTCATATGAGCACTGTACGGGGCGTCCTATCTATTACTGCATCAAGTCAGCCTAATCAGCATGATCCAAAGTCACACTCAGTGTAACACTGTGAATTAGTATTAACATAGAAGAGATTATAAAAGTCGACTTACAATTCCTCACCTCCATTTCATAATAAATAACCATGATATTGACGAATATATTCACTCATGTTTGCTAATCCTATTTGGAAGCATAGTATGGGTTTACCTCTTTATATATCATAAGTCGTAGATGCTACAACACCGCCTAGGTTATGCTGTGAAACCTAGACATTTC
The DNA here is from genome assembly GCA_950022655.1 of Alentia gelatinosa. Taxonomy (NCBI): domain Eukaryota; kingdom Metazoa; phylum Annelida; class Polychaeta; order Phyllodocida; family Polynoidae; genus Alentia; species Alentia gelatinosa. The sequence goes on along the minus strand of OX465588.1, from coordinate 42,409,225 downwards.
TATTTATATAGAAGATATATTTACATAAATATTGAAATAATGAGTGCAATTAAGACTAAAGACACCAGATATAGGCTATGTTGGCGCCTATATCTAGTAAGGAGCTGCAGAAATATGCACACAGTTACAAGAAATATATTCACGATGAAAGAGACAATGTAGAATGACTTTTATATTTGTGCGAGCGTGAAATGTATTTTATAGCATTTTGTTTTGCTCTGATGAAACATAGCTAGATATTCTTACAGTGGGCCTAAGCTAGGCGGTACCAGGCTAGGCGGTACCATGTACTCAGCTTTGTGGAGCAGTCAGTAGGACGTTTGCCATTGTGACCCATGTTGGGGGTTCGAATCCCGGTGCCGCCGGCCACACGTTTCATTTTTCAATTAGATTTAACAATGACTTGTACCAGGAGTGAGATAAAGTATCAGTCCCCTATAAGGTCATCCATAAATATTGAATTAAGTTGACCAACATCGCCCCTGGCTGTCTATGGCATAGAGAAAAGGGTCTACATGTACGATCCTGGATCATCAAACGGACCCAGTGCACATGTTATGCACTCTCCATCCACAATCTCATTCCATTGAGGGCATGGGGAATTGTAGCTAAACCTCTGCAAGGGAGTGACACTATGCTTCATAGAGTATCCACTAGATGGCGCTCCAAACACAATTCTAATCCTTTTTAACCATATTTTCCTGTTTATGAGTTAAATCAACTGTAGCATTTATGTTTACGCTTTGATTGAAGCAAATCTATTTTAATCACTTATGGAAAGTTGTTCTACTACAGCTCAACCATTAACTGTTTCGATTATGTGTTTATTCATTGAGAAATAAAGATTTAGAGACTGACATTTACTGAAGAGAGAGAAATCTCTCAACTTCAAAAATTATTTCCTAGGGCGTGGTTGGTCACAGGTCATCAAATATCCATCAGAATTAAATATCTATATCTTGTTCAATGCCGACTTAAGAGGCCAGGTAAGAAGCCTCATTTCTCTGGTGAATTGTGGTATGGCCCTGATCTAGTATCTGACCAGCACCATGGAGTTTTCAATTTCTACAGTCTCACAAACAATGTCATAACAGTCTGGAAACAGTCTCCCAACAGTTCCATGACTGTTGTAAAACAGTCACACACCAGTCTCATAACAGTTTCATTACAGTCAAAAAATTGCACAAGTCTTGCAAAGGTCTTACAAAAGTTCTGCAACAGTTCCACAACTGTGATAAAACAGTCTCACAAAAGTCTCACAACAGTCTCACAACAGTTCCACTACTGTTGTAAAGCAGTTTGATAACAGTCTTGCAGCAGTCTGGCAATAGAGTAATGACAATTGAAAAGGAGCCTAACAACACTCAAACAACAGATGTAAAACAATTTTACAACAGTCTCACAAAAGTCTTACTAGAGTCTCAGAACAGTTTCATAACAACAGTCTCAGAACAGTTTCTCAACAGTCTCACAAAAGTCATACAACAGTCTTTCAATAGTCTCACTAAAGTTTCATTACAGAGTTACAACAATCTCACAATAATCTCGCAACAGTCTCACCTCATTCTAAGAACAGTCTCATATTAGCATCAGAACAATCCCATTAGTCCCAGAACAATTGCATGAGTCTAACAATGGTATCCCAATGGCCTGATATTAGTTTGTCAATGACAATGACAATGGCACAACAGTCTCACTATAGTTCTAAAACTATCTTACAACAGTCTTACAATAGTCTCACAACAATCCCAGAACAGACTCACAACAGTCTTACTACAGTCTCACAACAGTTTTACTACAGTTTCACAACAGTCTCACAACAACAGTCTTGCAATATTTTCACAACCGTCTCACAACATAATTGTGCTTCTTCTGTAGTCTTCTGCGGTCTTCCCTCATAGGCTTATTATTATATGCCTATGAGCATATGAGATGTCTATACTACCCGCTGATAGGGATATAATAATCATATAATTCGGCAAGGGTGGAGGGTATTTTACCATACGTTCACAGTGTGAGCGTATTATATCCCATGTGCAGTGGGTAGGATACTCAGGGGCTAAAACAAAATGGCGGACGGAGTACGTCAATTCGATTCTCGCTAAATTCATTGGCGAGTTAACGTGAACGGAGGCATGTACAAGATCGAAAAGCAGAATACACAAGTGAATACTCAGGCAATCCTTCAACAAATACAGGAATAGGAAATACTGCCAAGGGACATGGTCAGTCAGGTGACCACTGCTTTGTTCAAACCTGCTTTTCTGATAAGGGTTAATCATGGTATCAATAAAAGCTGGAAGGGAAAAGGTTAGCAGGGTTAATGACGTATTCTAGTGCTGTAGTTACTCAGGTTTTATTGACAGGGTCAACAGGAAGTGAGTGTCGCCGACGGTGGTGTCTCACGACAATATGTATCAAAACATTACATCTCCCTTTGTTTCTTTTCTTTTAAATAAAGAAGACAAATGACTATATGATATTACAAAACCATGTCTGAAAATATGTATGAGTATATTATTATGAGTGTCTTTTGATTTAGCTCTGAGATTGATACTTGTTAGACTAGTAGATTAAGAGTTTTTGGTATATTTATAGCAATGACATTTATAAAGTCCTTGGGCATTTTAAATGCTGAAAAGGAGAAAAACACAACTGGCAAATGACAATGACAGTGTTCACAGATTTTACAGATCTATAGATCAGATTTCACAGATCTAGTCTTTGCACTGGCTTGGATTCCCTGCCGCTCCGGGTTTTTGTTGTTACTGGTGGTACTGCCTTCATCGGAGTGGTTGCAGACCTTCTTATAGCTCTCCGCTTGGGAGCGGGCACTGGTACTAGTGGCGGCTCCAACTGAGGTGGAGGTCTGACGGCGACAGGCGTTGTCGGTTGCGGTACATGTAGTGGTACTGGTACCGGTGGCGGCACTGGCTCAGCAGGCTGTAGTGTTGCAGGTGGTGGCACTGGCTGCTGTACAGGTAGCTGGGTGGGTTTCGGCAGTGGCTGGGCGACATGTGGTACTGGCATATGTTGGGGAACTGTGGCTTCGGGGCTTGCTCTTAATTTGAGCTGACTCCGATTGCGTCTACCCCGACACTCGACTACATATGACCGCGGCGTGTTATGATGAGACACCACAGTTCCTGGTACCCACTGTTTGGTTCCTGGCAGTGGTGCCATACGGATGGGGTCTCCTGGCTTGAGAACATAGTTAGGCTTAGCAGCTCGCTTGTCGTAGTGTGCCTTTTGTTTGTCTTTGTCAGCATCCAGCAGTCGACGGACCTTGTCAACATCGTATGACTTTGGTATTAGGAGGCTCCTTGCTGCTGGCAGCTTGTTTCTGGGTCGGCTGGACATGATCAGCTGCGCTGGCGACAGGTCGCAACTATCCAGTGGTGTTGACCTATAGTCCAATAGGGCTAACTGTTTATCTCCTGCCTTCTCCCACAGACGTTTCACTGTCTGTACGGCACGTTCCGCAGCTCCATTTGACTGTGGAAAATGTAGTGACGATGTCACATGCTCAATGCGCCAGTTCTCACAGAATACGTTGAACTCGCGAGAGGAGAATTGGGGTCCGTTATCACTGCGTAGATGGCGGGGAATGCCATGCCTAGCAAACTGGGCCTTTAACATGTTGACTGTAGCGGTACTTGTCAGATCTTGCAGCGGGTCTACTTCTATGAACTTCGAAAAGTAGTCTACTACTAGCAAGTAGTGCTGGCCTTCCCATTCGAAAAGGTCTGCTCCAACCTCTAACCATGGGCCTTCCGGTGTCTTGGTAGGGCGGAGAGGCTCCTTCTCGTTCTGATTACCGAAACTGTTACAAATGTCACAATCTCCTACTAAGTCCTCTATCTGTGCTGACATAAGTGGCCAGTATAGGGTCTCCCTGGCCCTCTTCTTGCACTTGGCAATCCCTAAGTGTGACTCGTGGACTTGTTCCAGCAAGGATCCTCTCATGCTGGGTGGAACTACGATTCTCATTCCCTTGTATATAACTCCGTCATATACAGAGAGTTCGTCTCTGACTGTCCAGTATTGTCTGATAGAATGTGGAACTTGCTCCTTGGTGTCGAGCCACCCTTTTAGGATTATCGCGTGGAGCTCATTTAACTTGGCAGCTGTACTTCTCTGAAACTCAGCGTACCTCACTGGCACAACTGCGATGTAATCAATCATGTTGACTAGTTCCAATTCCTGGTCTTCTTTGACATGTTCATGTCCTGGAAGGTTTGCTCGGCTAAGCGCATCGCCCACCGGAATTTCTTTTCCTGGCTTGTATATTAACTCAAAGCTGTACGGCTGTAGCTTGAGCAGCATACTTTGTAGTCGCATCGGCGCTGACAACAAAGGCTTATGGCAGATGGCTTGTAATGGCTTGTGGTCTGACTCGACATTGAATTCTCGTCCAAACACGTAGTGATGAAACTTTCTGACTGAGTGAACCACAGCTAGCATTTCTTTCTCTATTTGGGCATATCGGGTTTCGGTCGGCGTGAGGGCTCGTGATGTGTAGGCAATGGGCTGGTCGTCTTGTAACAAGACCGCTCCCAGCGCGAACGAACTCGCGTCGCACTGTATCCGCAGTTTTTTTGAGGGGTCGTAGTAGGCTAGGACAGGCGCTTCTGTCACCATCTTACGGAGATGATTGAAACTGTTCTGCTGTTCCTTCCCCCAGAAGAAATCACACTCCTTCTTCGTAGCCTGCCGCAGCGGCTCGTCGACTGAACTCATATCTGGCAAGAACTTGCTGAGATATCCGATGAACCCTAGGAAGCGCCTTACGTCTTCCTTGGACTTCGGTGTTGGCATTTCTCGAACAGCTTTCACTTTCTCGGGATCCCGTTTTAGGCACTTGTCGGTGACTAAGTGCCCAACATATTTGACGATGGATCTCCGGATTTGACATTTGTCGAAGTTGAGGCGCAAATTGTAGGATGTGGCTCTCTCCACAACTTGCCTCATGATGGCGTCATGTTCCTCTAGGGTTTCGGCTGCCACCAGGATGTCGTCCATGATAGCTCTGCATCCGGGTATTCCTTCTAGCATTGAGTCCATGATTCTTTGGTAGATCTCCGGTGCCGATTTCACTCCGAACGGGAGTCGGAGCCAGCGGTATCGTCCTACCGGGGTATTGAATGTGGTGAGGAGAGAAGATTCGTAATCGAGCCGTATCTGTAGATATCCTGATTTTGCATCGATTACTGAAAAGTACTTGCTGCCAGGCATTGATGCTACTACCTCTTCCACTGTGGGAATAGGATAATGCTCTCTGCGGATCGCACGGTTCAAGTCTCGTGGGTCTATGCACAGGCGCACCTTCTCCCTCTTCACTACTACTACCATGGAACTGACCCAATCTGTTGGCTCGGTCACTTTTATGATGTGCTCCTCGGCCTCCATCTCGTTTAGTTTATCGATGATCTTGGGGATGAGGGCGACCGGCTGTCTACGTGGACCATGTACTACGGGCGGGACTGTTGGATCGATTCGGAGTGAGTAGATACCTGGCATCGTGCCGGTCAACTTCTTCAACTCTGGATAGCGGTCTAGCGCGCTGCTGTCGACTTTGTGGATTCTCTCTATAAGTCCTAAGTCTCTGCTAGCGTTACCAGACAGCAACGGTCTCTGCTCCATGTCGACCACATAGAATTTGACCAGGGCTGACCTCTTCTTCCAGGTAGCTCTGAGGGTTACACGGCCTAACACCTTTATTGGGTGTTTCGTATACGATTGAAAACGACGATCAGTTTTCTGGAGATCACTGGTTACTCCGTACTTCTGAAGCGCTGAGTAGGGTAGGAGTGACTGGGCTGCTCCGGTATCAATCTGTACTTCCACGGGTTTGCCTTCGATATTAACAGTCTCCCACCAGTCGCTGCTTACTCTGCCAACCGCATTTATCATATGAGCAGGCGTGTAGTCGTCTTCCTCATAGTCGTATTCTTGGTCACTGTACTGAGCTGGGTCTATGGCATGTGCCACTTTACTCCGACACTCGCTCGCATAGTGTCCTATCTTCTTGCATTTGTGACACTTTGCGAATTTCGCGCGACAATCGTCTCGACTATGGTTAGTCGTCTCTCCGCAGCGCTGACACCTCGACTGGCTTGACTTCTTGTTTGGTTTCTTCTTCATACCCTTGTCGTTTCTTGATGACTGAAATGACGACTTGCGGTCATCACGTCGCTCACGTTGCTTCTGGGAGCGATAAGTACCATGTACTTTACTATCTTCCCCGTCACCAACTACTCGACATGAGTCCTTTGCAACTTCAAAGTCCTGACCTCTGGGTTTTGGGCCCAGCATGCTTCCATTGCGCCACTCTGCTCTGGTACTCAGGCAATATAGAAAATGGTCAAATTATATTTCTGAGTGTTCACCTTAATTCTACACGTATGAAAACCCTAAAGTAGATGTATTATACTTGCAAATTTGGCAATTATTGTAGAAATTTAGGATTGTTAGCTTTCCCTCGACATTTTGACAGCCATCTTGGAATTCAAAATTGGCGACATATGACAAAATGCTATTGGCTGAGTTGTTCTAATGGTGTCCTATCATTGATTTTGATTTCATGTGGTTTTAGTAAACACATAATGAAAAAAGCAGCTCTCGTTGGATGAAATGGGTAGAAATGTTGGCCATCTTTTGAAAAATCCAAGATGGCCACCAAAAATGGCGTGAAAATTTATAAACATCAATTTTTTAAATCTAGGGGTTCTAAGCTTTCCGAGAATGTAAATGTTACAAAATCCCCGACAAACCCCAACAAACCTAAATTATCTAAATAATGAACTTGACTATATAAAATGTATGAATATTAACTCTAAATACGACTTCCAAAATCTTCTTGGAGTCACTACTTGTCAGTACAATACTCTTGAGTTCTTTTGAAAGACAGAAAATTCTAGACTTCATTTATTAACACCCTCAGAGTGAACGAGAAAATAAGAATCAGAAACACCATAGAACACAACTGCATTTACAGACTACAAACAGTGGCACCAATCCCTTAAATACAATGGACAACAAATATGGATGAGTAGCTCAAACAGCCACGTCAACAAAATTGTCTTGCTTTTAAAAGAACTCTAGTTTGTTTACAACCTTTGTGACACAAGTGATGGTTCAAGACTAACAACACAGGTCATTTCCACCCATTTGATCAACCACAGGCCTACTAAAGATTGTGTACAAGTAACCACAGACAACCACTGTATTATCCAACCAGATTGATTATACAAACAGAAGTCTGCAGGACGATGTTCGAAAAACCAGTGGTTCAAATCACCTACCTGGTCAATTATACAGTCATACTGAGACTAAAATCACACCTCGTCTGCGTCTTAACTACAATTATGACTTGATTAAGCAGATAATTATTGATCGCTTAATGAGTTTGAATTTCTTCTCATACACACAATAGGCTGCCTCTGTAATTTGGGTACATTGATAACAAGGATGCATAATCCCATACGTCAACGAGGAGCAAGTATGAGATAAATTGAAAACATTGGTATGAAGTCTATCAAATGAATAATCTTCTCTTTAAATACACTCCATGATTTTGTCGTGTTATTTAATGAGTATCACCTTCTCACGATGCGTGGTACTAGTACACTGGCAACCAGAGCAAAACAAAGTTAGTAGCTCAGTGCAGACAGGGGTTTGTTGCCAATCTATGGTATTACTGTCCACTGCCCCGATCTCCCTCCAGTTAGCAGCACCGTCGTTCACGATTTACTTTCATTTCCCCACCAGATCACTGCCCAGCGATGCAGGCCACAGGAAGATCTGTTCAGAGGATATCATGGACGAATAGTACTACATGTACAAGTAACAGATTGAAAGGCTTATCGGTTAATTTGCCTTGGAAAGTAAAACCCATGATCTCTCCCTGTTGTAGAATGCATAGCTTATTTAAAAATTGGGGGTCACGTTGCTGGTTTTCGATTTATAGATCAATATTATGATAATAGAATAATAGAATATATATAGAACTTCTAAGAGGTCGTTTTTCACAAAGTATACCTCATGTAAGTTCTTCAAAATTTCACATAATATAGTAAATGTATATGACTATACATTCAAGTTTTGAAAATAATGAACCATCGTCCTTGTATTTTTTAAGGAATTGAAAAAAAACTATTTTTCAGCACATTCCTATATAAATCAGTCAAATGTAAAATTGGCCTAATCTTGGTTGGGTCAAACTCGATAATATGTTATACTTCACCCACTTGGAATTAGAATAAGTAAAAGGAACAAGATAATTATCAGTATCTGAAAATCACCAAGTGGCAATACTGATTTATGCCGATATCAAAAATGGAATGGGAGCAGCGAGGCGGACATAGTATTTGTTGGCCGATATTTACGGAATAGGGACGACACTTTCAAATGTTGCGATGGCTAATTGTGCTTGATCCTCGCCTCTTTCTCTAGCATTGAGAGTGACGGGTGATCAGGGTCCATATCTAATAGAGAATTACACTCTAGATTAAAATTGATCGTCTGCAAATACTGAGCGACACTCATCGTTTATCATTAGGTACGTTGAAAATGAATTTCTAGTCACATCTGGCATTAGCAATTTTTTATGGTGAAATAGTTTAGATTTTTTTTCAAGGCGACACAAACTTATTAACAGTATGGAAAGGTTTTTACAGTATGAAAAGGTTAACTTTTTCTACGACGTGAAAGAGTTAACTATCATGATTTATCCTACCCCTAATATAAAATCCCATAGGCTTAACATTGGGTTTCCGTATGCCACGCTGACTGGAATACGGAGTTTTATATGCCACTAGTAGCATTCAGCATTGTTATCACGTAATATTCCAAAATCGAGGAGATAGGGTAGGATAAAATCAAAACCTGATTCGTTTTAATCTTGGCCACCGCATTCCACTCCTGAAGTTTTGGCTCCGGACTTCACTCGGCTTTGCCTCATGAAGTCACTTTGCCAAACTCCAGTCGTGGAATACGGTGGCCAAGATTAAACCTCATCCAGTTTTACGATATCATCTGATACTAGCCCACCCCACCCCCACCCCCATCTACCATCATTGCCCTGGACGTGCTGGCATATAGCAACCTTTGTGTCGCTTGTGAAGTAGCCTCTCAAAACGTAGATAATTCACTGAACTGAATTAATATCTGAGCTGTTTAACGACCAAGTCATGTGTTAAAGTAACCTCACTATCTATATGTTTATAACTATACAGGGTATATGGTGGATATTTAGCGAATTTGTTCAGATTTTACTGGCCATGGATTCACAAGTTCCTTGTACTGGTGCTTTAAGCCTTTAATATCATATGTCAGATAAACGGTAGCGTTTTATGTAAGAGGTGATATGTCCATATTTACTTCGGATATGAATTTGTTCATGATTATATGTGTCATCGTATAATAATTATTTTCTGGATGTGAAGTACATGTTTAAACACATCAATGTTGCTTCAAGTTCATGGTCAAACAGGAAATATCTATGTTTAAAAATACTTTTATAAAGGCACAAGAGACACGTAGTTTAGTTACACATTCATATGATATGCATGCAAACATGTATTTGATTTCATTCGTCGTAGACAAAATCGACAACCAAAACTAACAAGCGTGCTATACCCCTTTCACACCAACCAGGGTTTTTTTGTTCAGAATACTGTACGTGATATACAAGAATAGTAAATGATTGTCATTTCGACCTATCAGTTAGTATTTCCTATAATGATTAGCAACGGTAAATAGGATATTATCAGTTCAACATATAGGATTCACGTAATTCATAATGTTTTTCTTTTCTGTGATCAAACGAGGAATAATAACTCACAAGGAAATTTCTGACGTAATGCAATTCTATGCAATTACATAATAGAATTCTATGTAGATATATGATGAAGTTCTATGCAATTACTCTGAATTATGACATGATTCCATACACCAGTATAACTGAAGTTAATTATAGATAATTGCACCCTCATGTTTTGCGGAGGGAGTCCATTCAAAGAGATATGTGAAACCTAAAGTCAATACAAACATTCTCATATGAATATATCTAATGATACTTTACGGGTTTCAGAATACAACTGCAGAAATATACATGTACATATACATATTGAAGCAGTATGTTCCATTCATCCATTCTTATTCAAATTGGAACTGGATATTTAAACTCCCATCAAATCCAATACAAATTATGCAATGATCACATGCTAAGATAAACTCCAATGGAATCCAATACAAAATATCTAATGATTATACACTAAAATATCTGAAAAAGGAAGAATATTTCTCTTTGAACGCAGATATATCATTTACCTGAGGTACTGTAACCGAGATTCAGAAATTCTCAATATATGGGTTTCTATTCGGAGCAGGGACAATAGGGATATTGAACTAATACACATTGGGATCATTCACACCAAGTAACCCTAATAATATCAGTTACATTCATGGATACATTATATTCGCCGAGACCAAACTTCACCACAATTACATCTATGTGCAATCTCAATAAATCGTATTAAAAGAGTTGCTGCTCAACTGAGACACTTGATCGTCATGGTAAAAAATCTGTTGTTTGTTTCTATTTACAATACTTATGTTATGCAACATATATCTATTATGTTACACATTCATATACAACATGGAAATATATATATATGTATGTATTAAAATAGGCCCGCTGCATGTTTTTGCTGAACCTATCGAGTCCATACACTAAAATGGGTATATCATTTACAGTAATAAGAATTGCATATATTCGCTAATCACATATATATTTTGCTATTTCACAGATAACCTTTTGCATATGACGAATCTAAGGAATGTCTTTCTTCAGTATAAACTGTAGGACTTCCATAACATACTTTTTAGAAGGCTAATCTTGTGAACTGAGGCAGTGGTGCAGATATGTTTAACTCAGTATTTATTTGGACAGAATATCAATATGAACACAGAATCGGTGTCCATACCATGCCTAATATAATCATACAACACCATGGATGGACACAATATATCATCATTCACGTGTACCATTTGGAAATTGCCCTACAATTACATTTTAAAGAAAGCTGAAGTGACACTAAAGGTCCAAGTACAAAATTCGGTATGCAGCAGTTGTTCCACGATCATTAAGGAAGTTGTCCCCTCAAATATATATATATATATATATATATATATATATATATATATATATATATATATATATATATATATATATATATATATCATTAGGATATGATTGTAATGATTCTACTACATGTACTTGTATATGTAGGAGATGCAGATTTGCATTCTGTGAACTAAAATGTAGAAACCTATGCTCAAATTTAGCAATTCATGGGAGCATTAAGAACTTCTATTTTCATATTAAAATTGCTAGACCTGCAGCAATACGATGGCGTAATCGGTAGGTCAACAATATGTCCTTCAATCACTGATTTCTGTGGTTGGACAAGAAGGGTAGATTAAGAAACTTGCAACTGAATGAGCGACAAGAAACATTTTTTAGTCAGAGCCAAAATATATCGAAAGCATCGATCTAAAATGTTATTAAAAAATGGTCTTGTACTAATGCACATAAGCCTCAGTATAATCTCGAAGTCAAAAAGAACAAGAATATTATCTTACGTCCTATATAATTATTTATCTGAGTTTATTCACCACCATCACTTCCAATTATATCAATCACCGAACTAACTGGTAAGTATATACATATATATACAAGTATACCCCAAGTGCCTTTGCGACAGCATAAACCCCAATAAATACAGCAGTCACCAATAACACAATAACCTTTCCTCATAAACAATAGTTCAGTGCTGGGTTTATATTTAGTCCAAGCTGTAACACCCCGTGCTAAGAGGAACTATCGAGGTGTAGCCAAGCCTGCCTTACTAATCCGACAGACCAGCTATGTTCGTACGGACCTCAGTCTTCATAGGGGTGGCCGTTATCATAGGTTTAGGGGTGGGTAGATTCTGACTGCCGAGTGCTATCTGCACAGCAGCTCCAGGCTGGGCGTTAATATTAATGGTGAAATTCATGTTCTTAGCATCCTTTGCCTGTTTCGAGTTGAGAAAATCCTCCGGGGACATTTTAGGTGAGAGGGCTCGGTCGTCCTCGAAGGCATTATTACTGTAGCCTGAATGTCTTTGCTTGGAGCTGGGGTGGCTCATATCAGAGGGGGAAGTGGATTGACTGTCATGCTTTCGGATATGGGCGTCATCCGACTCGTAGTTTCGTCGGGCATCGCCCTCTCTGTCCCGATGATGGGGCTGATGAGAATGGGGATGATGATGATGATGATGTTGCCGCTCAGATTCACTTTCTTGCTGAGGCCTACCGCTAGATTTTCTGCGTGAATCCTTATCAATAGGGACCCCACGTACGTAGTCGAGCGTGGTCGAATCGTCCAGACCCAAACGCCCACGGCTCGACGATCGTTCCCGAGGTCGTTCCCGACTCCGCTCACGATGTTCTCGTTCGTAATCTCGCGATCTCTCGTGTTCACGATCACGTGACCTGTCGTGATCCCGGTCTCGTGACCTCTCGCGGTCACGTGCGCGATCTCCTCGCTCACCACGCGGACGTCGCTTGGATCCTCGCCGGGTTCGGGAGGAATTGCGCCGGCTGAAGTTACTGCTAGCTGCTGGAGCTTCCCGGCTTGTATTATGACTGCTGTACCCTCCCCCATCCCTCTCCTTGGGCGTACTCTGTGAAGGAGGGTCCACATCTATAGCCCTTTCCCTCGTATACCCCGGGTTATCCACTGGGTACCTATGGCTTTCCCCGGTCGATTCACCATACCCTCTTCTCTGAGACCGGGGAGACTTACTCGGCCTCCCACCATCTCTGTCAGTATTTGCGGCCCTATAAGACCCCGTACGACTGTACTTGTCCCCTGGGCCCGGTTTATTCTTGTCCTGCCCACTCCCCTTCCCTCTAGATCTCCGAGTTGAATCTTTTACAATATCCAACACAGGAAGTTCATTCTTTGAGTCAAGCTCAAAAGCATCATCGAGATTTTCTTTACTATTTCCCCAGCGTTTTCCATTACCATTGGAGCTGCCGTTGCGACTTGGCTTGCTATCATCAAATCCAATGTGTTGTTGTTTAGTAGGGTTTGTCACTGTTGGGAAGAAGTAGTTGCCAGAGCTTGATGATTGCTGCCTTTGTGGATGCACTACTTGAGCATACGGCACTGACTCGCTGACTGGGGCCTGGTGGATGGGCTCAAAGTGAGCGCTCTTCTGAGGCTGAGATCGGGGCATATTGTAGCCATTGTTAGCAGCCCGCCCTTGGAGATGTTGATACTCAGTGGGGTTGGGTATATCAGCCCTCTCCTTTGGTTCAGCCTGGGCGAGCTTGGCCTGAGACTGTGGTAAGATATCATGCGGTCGGAATGCTGGGCTAGACCTACTGTGGGTGTTATTTCCTGGGGTGCTTGTCTGAAGCGGGGGTGTTTCATATTTCTCCTTCTTTTTCTTAGGCAAACTTGAAGAGTGGAAGGTTCTGAAGAAAAAAATAAGAATCAGAAGTTAAATGGCTATCATGATTCAAAGAAAACAGCTTCCAATTCGTCCTATACAATACGATTCTTAGATAGAAAATATACATGTAGCTTATACATACAATTAGAACATAATTTAATGGGAAAACCTAATTGCATTTTCAATTAAATGGCAACTGGATGCTAAATCCCCCGGTATATCCAATGCATTGTGATCCAGTGAATTGAAAATAAAAATAGTGATTCTAATGACCTGATAAAGATTTACCACAAAAATAAACATGGTAAAGTTAAAGGACACCCATGAGTAAATATACAAATAAAGGTCTCACATTGACTTCCGACTGTTTCGACCTAGAGATAAAATTCTTCTATTTGAAATAATTGACTTTTGTACCATCTCAATAGACCAGTGAACATGTACTGATACATTTTTTTAAATGGAGAGACGAGAGCACAAAACCAGACCAAGTGAATTCCTTTTTTTTCAAACAAGCATTCGCATATTAAGGATGATAAACTAGCTGGAGATATCTGATAAGGGGTCATCCATAAAGTATGCAAGCAGAATTTCTGGAATGTTTGATACCCCATCCCCCTCCCAATATTGTACACAACAGAACAGAGAAGGAGCATTCGCAAAATTTTCAAAATCGTTTACACCCCTCACCCCCCTGAGTGCGTTCGTACTTTATGGATGGTCCCTAACTTGAAATCATATTACTGGACATTTTTTCAAAGAATACCAGATAAGGGTCAAAGCTATCGTCTTTATGCATATTGGATAGATCTTTTTAGGGTAAATGAGAAGTAACTTGGCAAATGATACTTTGATAAGTGTCAAAGCTATCATCTTTTGCATATAGGATAGATCTTTATAGGGTAAATGAGAAGTAACTTGGCAAATGATAGCTTTGATAAGTGTCAAAGCTATCATCTTTATGCATATAGGATAGATCTTTATAGGGTAAATGAGAAGTAACTTGGCAAATGATAGCTTTGATAAGTGCCAAAGCTATCATCTTTATGCATATAGGATAGATCTTTATAGGGTAAATGAGAAGTAACTTGGCAAATGATAGCTTTGATAAGTGTCAAAGCTATCATCTTTATATATATAGGACAGATCTTTATAGGGTAAATGAGAAGTAACTTACGCCTTGGACTGGGAGTAGTCCACAAGTTCCTTCTCCGGGTTATCTTTGGCTTTCTGGGTCCGGACACACCACTCAACAATAACTCCTGCCATTACCAAAACGCCGAGGACAAGCAGAATGGGGCCGACAATCTTCAGCGGGTTGCCTCCATAGGGTGAATACCCTGGCAGGGTGCCGATAATGGTCAACGTGAGCCCAAGCACGAACATGCCCAGCCCAATAGCCGCAAGGAATATGGCCAGCGGCTTGGCCAGGCCCTTCTTGAAGTGAATCGCCATTGTGTCTGTCACGGCACCCCACTTTGGTGAAGACTAAGATATTTCAGAGAGATTTGGATGTTGCATGGAATTGACGATGTGATGATGAAGTTTAGGCGTCACATCGTGAATGCTGGAAGAAGAAAAATAATATATTGATATAAGAACATGGCTTTGTATGCATGACTATGTGTTATTATTATATACCTGTGGCAGTATATCCTATACATACTGCCCGCTCCTACCCATGTCGTATTTATATCTGTACGACACCTAGGTGACGTACGGGGTATGTACGGTGGCGAAATCCAAAAACTCGCACAAAGCAAAGGTAAAAATTAGATATTTTAAGGTATATCATAATACGAAAACAGGTTGACTGTGTCCGTACAGGATAAACACTTGGTAAAATTGTCGATAAAACTTCGGCAACGGTTCGTTTTATCGACAATTTTACAGCGTATTATGCCGTATGGCCACAGTAACCCTGTTTCCGTATATTACTTGTACCCTTACATCCTAAGAACTATAGATCAAGAAAGGTAAGCCGATGGTTTGTATCCTTGGCATTGTGTCATTGGACAAATAAATGACATACGATGCAAATGATAGATGGTAAAAAGTATATACTATATTACTGTCAGTTTTTAAATATGCGTGCAAAAACGATAACCATTCCTAATGGAGAGAAGGACAGGATACATTCATTTTGAAAGGTTCTGCGTCTGTCAAGGAATATTAGATAATATGAATACAGATACTCTATAAGACATTATTTCTGACGGTTATCTAAACGTTGATGAAGAGACAATCATAATTGAGGCGTTAAAGTTGTAACCTAAGAATAGGAGAAAAATCTATATTTATGTTATTTTTGGATCAATAATATAATCATGAATATGAAGCAGTGTTAACAATTGATTGGTTGTGTAATATCTCGAGATCTCATGTTAACTAATAATACTCTAGATCATGCGATGCTGTATTGGCCTTGGATTCACCCGGCGGATGAGGATTGGTCGGAAACGAACAGACCGCCTGGCACGGTTCCCGAATATTCATCAACACAAGAGAGACTTGGCATTCTGAGGTAAGCAGCGCCCCCAATAACGTCACCACGAATATGGCAGGTATCTAAATATGACCACATCACGGAACACTGAGGATATTGTGAACCACAGCATGCATATAATTATATGTGCAGTAAAACCCCGCTTCAGGGGTAACCCTTCGTTCTGAGCAAAGTGCTATATAGAATATAACAAATTCTCAATTTAGGTATTGTCAAATCAACCAGGAAACTGATAGTATCATTCCAAAAAAGTTCAACGTACTCATATTAGACGTATACAGTGGCGCCATTTGCATGTATGATTCGTATGTTAGAGTCCATGAATAAAACATCAACGTGTAGAATATTAACGAGGCGAAGGTATACAGTCATGGGAAACTTCTAACATGTCTTTTTCTATAACACAAATCTGACTCATCTTCTGTTTCACTGAAGGGTGAAACCAGAAGGCATATGGCCAATGAAAAATTTGAAATATGCCAGAGCTTCTTTACTTTCAAACTAATCTGACACATACATGTGCTTTTTAATCCAGAATAGTTCTGACATACGATAAGGATTGATTACGGAGATATATATATAACTATTTTGAATATTTATGAAAACTTTTGAAATGATGACAAGTAACAAAAGGAAAAAAGGTTTGGTTCCTACTACTAAGTGACGATATTAATCCGTTTTTAACAGTATACCTGTCCTTAATATTTATCACCCATGAGAAATGTAAGTCTTATATGTAAGTTGTGTATGTATGATCTTACGTATTGTAATTGGATCAAACTTGGATTACCAGTAAAATAGCTTGGATATAACATACTTTTGATAAGTCTAGTAAAGATAGCGATACTCATAAAATTGAAAAAGAAAATTCATTACGGTGATAAAAATATGAGGTCATAAAGAATGACATCATACAACTTTGTTCAACCCATGCAACAATGGCTGGAACTCAATCAAATATTGATTATCAATGTCAGCGAGGTAAATTCAAATGAAGTCGTTATCCTAATGTCCATTCATCAGAAATACCTTATATCATATGGAGATACAAATTGATTGAATGTTACCCATTATCTTATCAGTGCCGTGTTTGGGTATGGTAGGGGATTATTGCAATGATTAACGGCGGGAGTGCATGGTGTTGATATGACCGGATTACCTCGGTGACTCGTCGCTGCTGATCTCATCGCCTGTGGTAATCCCAACTGATCTCAGGGGATGTCTCACCGTGAAAGCACGCGAGAGCAGTGTTACAACAGCAGTGGGGATCTAATATTCACGACAATTCCCATGGCTAACCTGTAACCTAGAATCATATTTATTCTAGCAATTTCAAAAAGCTGCCCGTATGATATTTAAGGCTTGTAATTTATAATGGCCAATTTGTATTATTTAATAACATAAACCCTGAATGGAATACTGCTGGATATTATAAGGCTATACATTGTTAGGGATATATTTCTGAAAACTAAATGTACATTTATCAGATTCTATCCATTTAATTCAATTTCTCAGATGATTAACACACATTGATCTTCTGGCCATGCATGAGAAATACATTTTTGTGTCTTAACAATACGCTCGATCTCATATAAACTGTCGCGTTTAAATAGTGAACACTAACAGAATTACAGATCACCAAAACTAACATATAGGAAACAAACTTTAATCCGATCCCCGTATTGACTTATAAGTACCATTTTCATATCGTCTTGAGTATGTCAACAATAGACCGATGGAGTAGGGAACAATAACAACATTTATACTAGAAACTCCTATCAATCTCAACGGTTAAATATCACTCGTAATACTACATCACCAGCTACTTATCACCATGGTTATAAGTTCAACCCTGCGTTGACTGTGGTAATTACAGTAGCTGATGAAGAGAAGATTACCTGGATTTCTGTAAGTTTATTCAGCCTGATTGGTAGCTCATTGTGTCCCGTGTGGTGGCAGTGTTTTGTATACAGATCTGTACGTTGTTCTGTGTGTGGTCAATCAGTCAGTAAATCAGGTCGACATGTGCTGCAGTCCGCAGGCCATGAGCTCACCGACCAACCTGCTACTGTGCTACGGACGAACAGGTAGTCCAACATTCCAGGAATGGTCCTATATCCAACATTCAAAACAAAAACTCAGAGACAGATTCAACATTACACACCCACCTCACTGAATCCGCCTACGGTCCAGATGGCCTTGTCCATATCACACGGGTCGCCCTCTCTCTGTGCCCCGTTGACACCTGCACAGGTAAAAATCCTGTCGGCCTACCTTGACCTCCTTTCTCCAGGTTCTTTTGGAGGTGTTTCCCACGTTTTCGGGGGGTAGTTGTAGGCCCGGGCAGTGTGGAGATCCAGGCCGGTGAAAATGGCCGCTACTCGGTGACTTAGTCTCGGGGTATACCTGGGGCCAGGTTTCCTAACCTTGTTTGGCGTGGGAACCGAGGACGCTCTTCTGTGTGCGCAGTAGGTCATAATTTGCATGATAATACTCCAACGGTCGGCATGCAGCGTCCGTCAGGTAGAGTCAGACGCTGCCGCCGCGGCGCTGTCGTCGGTGGCACTGGAGCGTGGCGCCCTCTCGGAGCCGCGACGCCAACTAAATTAGGTGAGGGAACATAGAAGAAGTTAAAAAGTATTGAACCATGGACCAGAGGTCTGGTTCTGTCTATCTGTGTATGTGGGGGGGGGGGGGGGGGGGGAAGGGAGGGGGGGGGGGGCTCCTGTCGAAATCGTGCCTTCTCATATATAGCAGGTAGTCATTTGTCTTTCTTTTTATCATCATTATTATATTTCATTTGGTAACAAGCTTTACCAATTTTGGTAGTTTTACAGCTTTTTTGGCCTGACATACAATTGCTGATCAATGTTAGCACCTTTAATCATAACATACTTAAGTATTTTCCTCATTAGACAAAAGTTTTAAATGTATGTACATAGGGATATGTGAATGAAATCAATAAGGAGGATATTAGATGGTCAAAGTAATGTCCTCATACTGTATCGCCAAATCTTATTTCATGCTTAAATCCCCTAACATAGAGCATTTTTCTGAATAAGCTTTTGAATGGGATTTTGGTTAATTCATCTATTACCATGTCGTGGTAAAATCATGGAAGGAAGTCAAAGGTCAACATTTGATTTACTCATCACGCCATCTGAATTGTGATCTTCCCTATAAGAAGTCAACAAAGGTACGCTACATAAGGATATTTTCAGAGAGAAACATTTAGACGGAGAAGAGAAAATTGCTGATTCATATGGGGTAGGTTTTTCTCTTAACAGGCATGGGAGAAATAGATAAAAATATTTTTGATAATCTTACCATGTGAGGTATCGGACCTTAGTTTTAGTCTTAAGATATCTCCACAATCAGTCGCAAGATGGAGAATATCGTGAATATTTGTACGAATCTAAAAACTATCAAAATTATCAGTAGGGTTGCTTTCATTTCAGGTACAGCATGTCAAGGTACCATTTAGCACAAGCACAGTGTTTGTCGTCCAAGCACGACATGCACCAGTGGATTCGGTACCCCGGCTGATTCGGTCCGCAGGTGAATTCCATACCTCTCCAGGTTCGGTCCGCGAAAAGGGTGAATTCGGTATCGCCCAGGGTCCAGACTAGCCACCCGGGGATCCAGGGGCCCGTTTAATAATCTAGGATCGTACATGTTGACCATTTTCTGTATGCCATAGTGACCCAGGAACGATGTGTGTCAACTGTATTCAACGCTTTTGGACGGCCTTATGGGCGGTCGATACTGTTTTAGTGAACAGAATTAAATACTATTGAATGATAACTCTTAAAGTACGAGATGCAGAAAAGGGTCTTCATGTACGATCCTAGATTATTAAACGGGCCCCAGGCTGGATACCCGGCCACATACCCGCTGACCTATCACCCAGCCCGTCCTTTTTTACCATGACCTCCTATAACTATTTTTTTTCTTTTATTCAGAATTTTTAGGTATCAAATTTACCACATAACTGCATGACCACGGCCGGGAGATGTCCACAGCCAATACCACGTACGACGGGATCTTCAATGACAGCCACGAAGACCTCAAATCTTGGTGGTTGTATGGATAAAAAAAAAGGTTATACGGAAACTGGCTTACTGTCTTCGTACGGCAAAAATACGCGGTGAAATTGTTGGTCACATACATCGCGATGCCGTAGGCAGAGGGATGTATGTGACCAACAATTTTACCAAGTATTTGACGTACGAAGACAGTCAGCCTGTTTTCGTGTTATTATATACCTAAAAATGGCGACATTTTATCTGGTCACGTGATCACATACCGCGTACGTCACAGTGTGACGTACGGGTATAAATACGGCATGGGTAGGAGCGGGCAGCATACGTAGTTCATACAGCCATAGGTATATAATAATATGGACATTGAACCAGCTATGCTTGACTGTGGGTGGATATGAAGGTTTTTCCGTGTAGCTACATCTTAGTATAATTTATTTGCATACCAGAAACCCCATAATTGAAAGGAAGAATACTATTAGATTCGATACCACAGCCGAGTCGGTCCACAGGTGAATTCGATACCGCTACGGGTTCGGTCAGCGAAAAGGGTGAATTCCGTACCGCCCGCCGGGGTCGGTACCGGCCACCCTGGGCCCCTGGCCAGCCCCCAGCAACACGCCTCCATACCTGTCACCCAGCCTGTCCCTTTTTCATAAGACCTCCTATATTTGTTTGTGTGTTTTTTTAGTTCAGAATTTTGAGACAGATACCCTATCCCTACCCTACGCCGAAGCCCGAGCCCTGAGCCTAAGCCTAATCTAACCCCAACCACACCCTTACTCTACCGGGCTGACAGACCGACCTGCCCGCCACACATTTATATCTTTCTCTGAAAACCTTTCAGATGTCCCTCCCCAATTACCGAGCTATCTTCGGACACAATTACTTCAAAGCTTCTGTGATGCCTCCGTTTTCAGTTTCCCTTTCTTATGCCCGTTTCATATACTACTCATAAGGCTTACTTATTTTTGAAACGAAAACATTACTGGGTATTGATAAGAAGTTGCTAATGGTGTTTTTATATACACTGATATGATCGGAATAGCCCAAGCTTCCGCGCTGTCATCATATAAGTTCAATAACATTAGTCTAGTCATCCTCTAGTTTTAAACTGTCTCGGACTTCTCCAGGTTTTTTTTGTTTGTTTGGGTAGGTTAACGTCCGATATGTTCTATTAGACTTCACTTTTCCATGTAAAATAAAGTATCATGACTATGTCTATGAAGTTATTATAGCTATCAATAGTTATTTCCGAGTAACTGTAAATCTATATGAAAAATAAAGCATCCATGATGTAAATGTAGCGGCAGTCCCAATGAGAGTCGAGCATGGTGGGGTGTCCTCAATGACTACGGAATGTGATAAGGGACAATTGGGGGGGGGGGGGGTCTTTTTTCTTCTTTAAAAAAATAAATCAGCTTATATACCCTGGATAATGGTAAGTTAGTTATATGCCTGTTTTCTATCAACATTAGCATGAGGGACAATGGGGATGAGTGAAAATAAAATGACTGGTGGAGGGTGCTTTGAGAGAGATCCTGAGCCGAGACCAAGGAGAGGAGCAGAAAGCTGATACAACCTGCAGTAATTAATTGGCAGGGACAAGACCATGAAGAACTGTGCTGATAATGCTGCTAATAAAGCTGTTATAGAATGTGGCTCTCTGCCTCTGCAACACTCTCCCTCCTGTTGTTCTCGTAAATACCGACCTAATTCATCCCAAGTATCCAAGTGCATATCTGACCCATTGTTTGTTTAATCGGCGCCATGGCATTGTCGTCTGTCATCCTATCAAACTCTCAATTAATCGACTCACTTATGTAGTTTGATTGTAAGACTACGTTTTGTACCTTGCAGTTATTTGTATTAACACCATTGAGGTCCCAGGGAATATGGCCATGGGAGAATTCTGTAATAAATCTCATTTGATCATTGCTCTTAAACTTCGTCAAAGTCGTGATTCCTTTAAATAATGAGCAGGATTACTCTTCCGGGTAATATCTGAAAGGCTTTGAATAAACTTTATGGTAAAAGAATAACGAAACAAACACCACTGTAAATGTAATGATGTATTCTCTTCTAACTAATATATACAGTAACTTGATGGACAGATACATTGTATCACGTTTGGGTTAAAGGCACATTTTCATATCGTTGCTCCTATGACACATCCTCAACATCACAAATGTATTATAACATCGAAAGACATATACAGGGTAATACCAGTATACCAAGATGTGCATTGGTGATAAGTGCTGAGTAAAAAATCCAACATAGGTATAGAGTACAGAATTCATACAAAATCGGCTTGTGAAAGTACAATTTACTCCGTGTTACTACTTTAGTTACTCATCATAATAGAATAATGTATATAGTGTACACATTTTCTAAAATGGTATGTGTACACGTGAAGAAAATATGATTTAGGAATTAAAGATTCAATGATAACATGGCATCTATCCTCAGTTGGAAACGTTTCATGATGATTTCCATTCATCATCAATATCTTGAGGTTCCGTATTCACAGTTGCCCCGGACAAAAGAATAGACAGACTATATACAAAGGTCTCATATTAAGTGTACAATCTCTACATGGGAAATATTGCTTTACATTATTCTACTGCCACGCCATAGTTCCTTTACAATTAAGATTACGATTGCTATATATACATAGAGGTTTTGACACCTGCATGTATCACACATAACACGCTTAGGAAAAACATCATACTCGACATAATGTTGTTATGCCCCAGGGGAGCTCTCATCATTAACAGCATTTCAGCCATAACGTAAGACTTTGATTAAAGTGTAATTAAAAACCAATATCTAACATGAAAAATAAATGTCCTCTATTCTTAATTGATTATACATCTGCATATCATCTGACATCTAACTGGGACAAACAAGTCCACACAAGACTGTACAATATTTGACAGTATACGATATAGTATAGGGCTGGCAGTAAAAAAATACAATAAGAATATTTATAAATCTCATTCATCATCCAAAGCAATGTTCATCATGATACAATTGCTACTCATACAACGACCCTAGTGACAGTTTCTTAATTGTACATTGGGTCTGTACATTATATAATATTGGCTATATTCATGCAATGTTGCTGTTTCAACACTGGGTCAGATGCTGTACCATCTGCTATTTATATAGGAGATGTAGCTATTTACAAATAGAATTTAGGTTATATCTACAACTGCTGACATGTAAAACATGTGCAGCAAGCAGATATTTGCTCCGGGCCAGTATTCCCTTGTAAACAATGTTGTGCTCAGGCATTATGATTCAAACATCCAGAAATTACAAGAGATGTAAAGGATAGTTGGGTATATAGGATAGATATTCCAGAGTGTTCAAGGAATAACAGAAATCTCATGGCTAGAATTTGTTTGATGTGGGTATACATGAAGACATGATGGCTGTGAACAATTCCAAGACCAATATCAAACCATTCATAAACCCATGTTTACCTAATGGAATTTCAGTTTGTGATATCAAACTGTTCAATCTAGTATGCATATCTTCTACCTTTTATCAATAGTGGATGGTGAAAAGAACATTAACATTCTCATGCTTTCTCTGTAGCTCTTCCCGAGCACAACCGTTTAAGGAGCGCATTGAAAATGATCTCCAGTTACTTACAATCCTTTCTCTCAAGAATAACAAAATAAATGAAATGTACAGTACTTTACGATGAAATGGATGGAACATGAGGGTGATTTTTCATGAAGATGCAGTCATGACCTATAAGATATCAAGGCTTCACCATGAATATATCCATTAATAAATGATGCCTTTCATGCAAATAAAATCCCGTGGATGTATTTGATGACGCAGGAGAAAATACACATACACCCACATACAGAGGTTTGTCGCAACAAAATAATATGATGATGGATACTTTCTGGAAGTATAGGATTTTACTGCCTTGGTAGTACTGATTGTAATACTTTTCATGGAAGAAGGCTATACAGATTAAAACAAAGATAGACTCCGATGCAAACTGTATTTAAATGGCAAAATGGAAAGCGGCAGATTCACTAATGTTCTTTCGTTCATAGAAACCTGACATGTACATTTGAATTAGGGATGGTTCCTAGTTTCTAAAATCCGAAATTTTCAACCCTACTGATTTGCTATTTTATACAGCATTGGCTTGTCTACAAAACGTTGGGGCACTTTGACAAAATCTCAAGCATCATTTATAGCAAAGAGTTTCTTAAAGATCCAGGCCACGCCACCTCGATAAATTCGTGAAAGACGGTAAGAAGTATTTGGCAGGACTTGGGATTAAGTCATGTTACATTGAGTTTCATTCTATGATCTATATATTGTACAGGACTTGTTTATAGTAACATTTTTAAAGAACCACGTGTGTTACAACTAGATGTGCATTTTCATGAGCCTACACTGTTCGTGTAGCTGATGCAGCACTTACCTAGATTTCCTACCATTTTAGATATGGAGTAGTTCTATCTACTCTATTTGCAGTCACAAACGCTACATCATAGCTCTCTGATCTACGACTTTTTAAATGAAGCCATATGTAAAACGGGTTCAGTTTACGAATGGTATTAGCAATATAGCTTTAAGGAGCGTTCACCTTTTAGATTCAAACAGGCATATATATATACGGCGAAAGTAGCGTATATTCTGGACACAGCGCAAGGTTAACTAGCATCTACGAAATCTGTATGGGTAGCCTTACCCGTATGGGATTCAGCAGCAAATTGTAAACGTCCGGAGATCGGTCAGATTACGAGTCGAGTATCAAAATGGGCATAAAAAAAGGAGGTCAGTGAGATTAGGTTTAACCCTCTTAGCAGTTCTTAACGAAATCAGTTGGGAATGAATCAACAGTGCACAAAATACACCAACAAAGTTCTTTCCTGCTGCTCAGATAATAATCTATATATATTGTATGCATATGTATATCTAAATATCTACACGTATAATATAAATCATCATCCAATGAACATATTCCCCAGAACCCGATTTTCTTTCAATCTGCTTTCCTATTAATCATCAAACCATGAAATTCTCCCATGCTTACAAAATGTCTATACATTGCTATTATTTCCCTCTCACCTAACCCCGGTGCCTATACCTCCGTGGAGGAACTAGGGGTGGTGGGTGCGCCTTCAGAGTG
This sequence comes from Alentia gelatinosa, assembly GCA_950022655.1. Lineage (NCBI taxonomy): Eukaryota > Metazoa > Annelida > Polychaeta > Phyllodocida > Polynoidae > Alentia > Alentia gelatinosa. Next base: position 42,384,004 of record OX465588.1, on the reverse strand, counting down.
GGCATAGGAGGTGTAGTGACGTTGGGAACTGGTCGGTGTGTGGTACTGTTGTGTCGCTTCCTGGTAGGCGGCAGATACCGTCGCCACACCTTGCTCCTCACTATAGGCGGCGTTCGCTTGCCCGGCAGATGGTGTTCGTGGCGATTTGGATCCCCATCTCGTCCTAGGCTGCTGCTGCTGCTGTGGGGGCGTCTGTTGCATTGCCTGCTGTTGTGGCTGGGGCTGGTACTGTTGCTGTTGTGGTGGTGGTGGCGACTGGTACTGCGGCTGGCTCGGGGCTTGCGGGGACGCATACGGCGACCCCAGCGCCCCACCCCCGGTGATCCCCGCTCCTGTAAGGCCGCTCCCCGTGATGCCGCCGCCCGTGATGCCGCCCCCGCCGCTCACATTGCGCGCGTCGTAAGCATCGTAGCCGTCGTAGCCGTAGGACTGCATTTGGCGGCGGGGTTTGCTGGAGGACAGGTCACCGTCGATGTCCGTCTCCCGGGCGTCAGGCGTGTAGGCCTGGTTGCTGTAGTTAGGCTTGGCCGGGCGCGCCTGCTTGGGTTGCCGCTGCTGCTGACTGTAACCACGGGGTGCCCCCATGGAGGCCGGCGGTACCCCTTGGTCTGATCCCGTGGAGCTTTGATCCACTGGTTTACCGTGGCGGTAGGCGGTCGGGTCCGGCATCATTTCAACCTGTAAACAGATACAAGACAATTGGTTTTATTTGAATCTTACTTTACAGTACATTACAATTACTTCAATTAGAAGATTTCAGTACCTATACCCACATGTTCTGTTTTAGATATACGTTCCCAAAGCGACTAGCGTGCTATTGTAACCACTTATTCAAATGCCGCAATTATGAAAACTATGTCGTATTAGCTGGAGTCTATTATAGTTCCTATATCTCAACCAAATGGCAATCTAATGATCTGCAGAAATGCATCATTGAATTGAATCATGTCTAATGATATAGAAAACAAATTATTGGACCAGTTCGCATACTTGAGGAGTCGCGATCTATAACCTTCCCATTGAGGAGATCACCTTTACTTGTTTCATTTCCATACACCGCAGATGTATATGTAGGTAACCTCCGCAACATGGAATTCCATCACAGTTAAATACTAGTGGACAGCTGGTGAATTTTGAGATTTTGATTGATGGTCTCATGCCGACAAATTGCCCTGCTGTGAAGCACCTCATCATTGCAACAGGTGGCGTTTGGTGCATGGATAAAGGCGCGAATTCAGGTAAATTGATGTTCACCCGTATCGTGATGCCTCGCATGTTTGCCACATTCCAAACACCCTAAAGCGGTGTGATGTATACTACTACCATTAACAAACATATGACGTGCATGTGAATTATTGATCTGATATTCACATATTTGGAGGTAATCCGCAGCTTAAATACTGCTGCACAACCAACACCTGTTCAGAAAACCTCTTGCGTAGATTGAATTAATATATAAACTCATAAAGAAAAGTACGTACTCAAGCTGCACTTTCTACTCTCATGACGCCTGAAACCAGTTGATTAAGTGCAGTGGTGTGGCCTTGAAATCATGACCGACATGGTTTATTGGAGAAAAAATACAAATTTGAATCATTGCTCTTAGAGAACTGAAATGAAACCAAATCCAGGAATGATTGTAACATGTGATACTGGTCGCACATGGAAACCAGCTTTGTAATACTGCTGAGTGCTATCAGTCTAAATAAAAGTCTTTAAAAAAATAGAAGTATTAAGTGAAAAAATGGTATTTAGAAACACAAAAACCATCCAATGAGGAGAGTATGACTTACCCTGATGTTATCATGTGTGCGGGACGTATCAGAAGCTGTGGAGTCGCGCTCGTAGGAGCGATTCGTGGAGAAGGAATGCGTGTTGGCCATGCCGGAGTCCGACTCGTACTCGCTGCCCTTAGTCGTTCCGTTATACGTGGATGTGGAGGAGGCCTTCAGGATACTCTTCGTCGGCCGCGCCGAAATCGACGGCGTCGGTGTCATAGGCTGGGAGTGGTGGGAGGCTAGGGTCCTTGAGGGGGGAAATATAGCACTTGTTTACATATAGCACCATGTGTCTTCAACATCGACTGGCCGCTACACCGGCCAGTGATGGGGTTCTGTAGATTTAACACTCAGAGAGAATATTATAGAGCGCAATAACGTTTATTTTCATTACGATATCACTAAGGCTAGTTAATTTTTCAAAATTGCTTTATTGACATAAATTCAATTACATTGTTTTTCTATGTAGCAAATTTATTTGATAAATTGCATAAAGTATCATTTCGTACTTCATTATGTATGAATTTTGCATGTAGTCATTTCAGGGTATGTGCAATATGATTGTTAGTTGTTAGATGAATACATATATACAGATGACAAGCCTCACAAGTCGATACTATCTAAACTACAACTCGAGGAAAGCTTCCATTGAAATCCTGGATATTGTGAATACTATAGTTGTAACGTTATCAAAGCTGTACTTGTATTGTGATCATGGCAATTTCAAAATATAAGAGGTATGGTAGTGCATCGTTCTTGTACATGGCACATGAGGTTTGGTTATTTTAATTACGGTATGTATTTTCGTTTTGAACTCTTTCTTTGAATGTCATTTATATGTCGTGTGGCAGATATGTTCTTATCACAGAGCCCGATACAGGGACCTCTTTTGAAAACTTTCGTCCCGGCTTGTGTAACTATTAGTCAACTCACTCAATCTAGCTATCGTATTTTCTTTTTTGCGGCCTCAGGATTTATCACTAATCAGATGATAAGGGTTGTTAAGCCTCATGGATTTACCATGAGACACGCGAATTCTGTCCGTTTCTCCGTCTTATTGTTTCTAGAATTTTCAGTTGAAAAGTTACAAAAGAGAGTAACCCATTAAGTTCTAAGACGTATGGTCAAAGGGGAAATTGTCTATGCAGATTCCTTAGTTGAAATGTGATATCAATGACTAACATACTGTTATAAACCCATATAAAAAAATGTTTCAAATGCTAAAATTCAAGAGCTTCCACGACTATCGCCTCCTGGGCCACCGGCAGGGGTGTTTCCCCTATATCTAACCAGGAACACTTGGAAAATCCCGCTCAAGTCCACTGCCCAGACTTAGCAGCCCTACATGTACAGATTATTCTGTTGAAGACACGGAATTAGTTCCATGATTGATACCATCTGTCTGTCTCCATTTTTCATTCAAAGTCATGTTATCGATGTATCTATTTCTCATAAACGCGCTTGGAGCCACACCAACCCTCATGTCCATGTACAACACACGATCCACTTCACAAAAAGTTTTCTTATTGGTGCTTTCTCTCAAAGAACGACCCATGGTCAGTCAGGGGAATAAAGCATTTTGAAATTATTCATAATAAGATTAGTCTCTAAATATGTACTAATCTGACTAAACATAGATATTTATTCATAAATATTTCATATACAATGTGTGGAATGCTTTTCGAATCCTACATTACTGTATAAAAGCACCTAGGTAGTTTATCTCTGTCTACTACGTATATAGTTCTATAGTTAGATACAATGCTGCCTTCTAGATTTTTTTTTCAATTTCTCTTGGTTCCAAGGTATAAAATTCTGGTTTTCCTGACATTCACGTTGGGCTCAATTGACCCATCTGTTATATTTCATTTACTTTCCTAGATAGATCCTGGTTACAAATCACCACCATAAAATGATGTGCATACATCATTTACAGTCTTGCAAGACACATGCTAGATTATTTGCATACACTAAAATTAACAAAGAACCCATTGTGGATCCTTGTGGTACGCCAAAATCATTTGACTATAAAAAATAGATATGGCTGCTCTATAATCTGTTCATTTCCTGTTTGACAGGCAACTTTAAAACAATTATTCAAAATAATTTGGGAAGTCATCGAGCTACACAATCAAAACCTTTTTAATGTACATCTATGCTGCCTAGAGAAAAATAAACTTTACCTTCCACCTTCTTGCCTACTACTAAAAAATTACACCCACGTGTTTTATTTATTTCATAGAAAGGAACCCTAGCCATACACGAAAACAGGGTTTCATTTTAAGGAGCGTAAAGAAACTGATTATGGAAGTATATCAGTGCAAAAAAATCCACCAAGGCTGCGCTGCATCTAATGCCACGCCCCAGCCTGCACCATTTGTAACTCATTAAATGGGATACAAATGCTGAGCTCATGGACTTGAATATTGAAGTCTGTACTGCTCTGCATAAAATGTTATGCAGTTGCTATATAGTGGGTTTGCCAATTTTTAATGAGATATACTTTCAAAGTTTGTTTACGCTCCCTTTTCAAGTGCCAAACCACTTTGCATATGACCATATATTGCAAACACTGTTTCCGTGTATTCCTAATAAGTAAAATGAAATCTTAGAAATTAGTAGAATACAGAACAGTGCTGGTCTATTTTCAAATCCATTTCATGAGGCTGAAAGTGGATGAATGTTAGTGGGTCCAGTAAAGAAGGAGAGCAAGGAGCGGAGAAGTTAGTGCGGAGATGTTAGTGCCATGTGGGATGTAGTGCGTCACAGTGGTATTAGTGATAGGAATATCGTAGAACATGGCAGCTAGACTTACATCCGTGACGACCGCATATCAGAGATGCTCTGCATCATCTTCTTCTTCTCATTCTCTCGCTTGTAGCAGATATTCACAATGGAGCCTATGATCCCAAGCAGTCCCAACCCCAGCATGAGCGGGCCGACGATCTGCAGTGGGTTGCCGCCCGACGGTGAGTAGCTCGGCCACAGCCCGATGATGGTCATGGTGAGCCCGATGAGCAGCAGCCCTCCAGACAGCACCAGGATGATGATCATGTAGGGCCGGAAACGCGGCGGCGGCCGGCGTCTGTGCGCATGCGCCAGGTAGGCCCGTCGCGTCGCCTCACTTCCGGCGGTGCTGGAAACGCGCGAGCGGTCCATGGTCGACGACATGGTTGGAGGAAGAGGTGCTCACTGCCTCCCAGGTGAAATGTATGTGAGTGGTGGAAGGCGTCTGGAAGAACAAAGGGGTATGCACGTATATTGGTGGTGTTCTGGGTAGGTGAGGTGTGTTCTATAGTAATCATTGATCTGTGCGTCTATACTGGGCGCTCTTATTAGGTCAGGACACACACTTCGTTAACCCTTTAATCGTCGACAGATTGCATCGAATTTTCTTGAGTAGAATAACAATAAAATGCCTGACGGTATTTGAAGTTAATTGCCTCATGATATTACCAAGCAATATATGTACAATATGCCATAACCTTCTGTGCATTACCTTTGAATTGCATATTCACTAAAAGATGTACTGTGATCCATCAACAAATCACCTTTGAAACATTCATTTGTCCGATATCGGCAATACCGTAAAATACATGTACACTAAATAGGATGGGATCTCTAGAATATGCCAACAGGATGGGCCATGTTAATTGCGACAAATTGCCCCCCCCCCCCCCCCAATCTCCAATGGCTTAAAAGTTCCATCAAAACCCCTTACATTTCATCCATGGGCAGTTCTATGCAAATAGCCGAAACCTTCCACTTGATAATCCGTCTCCGAATACAACATATAACAATATCATGGAAGAACTCATGATCTATACCATGATTTATCTCATCCATGTTATTTTCCCATAGACTCAACATTGGGAATTCGTGCTCAATGCCCATGGTGTATTATAAAAAATATACTCAATGGACAATCACATCGCAAACGTTATCCAATCGGTCAGTGATAGGGGTGAGATAAAAATCTGAATTGCACTTGATCCATATCCACTGAAAATATGCAATTCGGATTGGTTTGCTACATTATCTCACTGAGCGTTGCTCCTTGAGATTCCCCCGCAACCAATACTCATGGTATATAAACGGGCTATCTGTAAACGCAGTGGCTAAATTCATAGGGGAGGTGTGTGTCCGTGTGTATGGGATGAGACGCCTGACTACGGTTAATGTATAAGTATACAGACATATATGTGGGGGAGACAATTACGAAACGATGTGGATCTTGATTCTTTGCTGAAAGTCCCTTTTATACGCTATAGATAACCTCTAATATAGTGTCATACATCCACAGTTCACCCTTGATACATTGTGTAATGTATCGAAGCAACTTTGCATCTCCAGCATTAATTCCTCTTTATCTATGTTTATTTATTTTTACTTTTCTTTTCTAAAAGAATTTAAACACTCCAGGTTCATTCAGAATAGAGTCTTGTGGGTTGGAGTAACTCGAGTCAATGTGGAATTTTGCCGGTGACTGTTTGGGAAAGGGTTAAGTTCCCAAAGTACCATATTGTTCTGACATATTTACAAAGGTATTATTGCAGTATTGATTATGCTTGCAGTGCATCTTGTACATACATGCAGTTTCTGCATTATATTGTAGTCGCGGAATTGCCGGTCTTAGTACCATGTGCTATTCTTTTAATGCCTCCTTGGCTAAATATATACATGGATAGATCCACTGCTCAAAACAAAACTGAGACAATACGTTTATACCTTATATATCTCAAAGTAATGTTTCCTCAAGAAATTCCAGACTATAGGCCACCCGACACACACCAAATTAAATAATAAATCTCCTTGGAAGATACATCAGTACTCCATAAGAGACTCTAATAATCAAAATCGATGAGATATTGCAATCACTACATATTGCAAATTCAAGGCACCATAGATACAGGATAGCATAAAAACCTCGTTACAAAAATGTCATATGTTGCTTTCAGTTCTCAATATGTCGCATTAGCCGCATGGCCGCTTTAGGGAGCTGTAGTTTTTAACATAAATAAAGGGAATATGTTTCTAAGGTAGACTCCACACTGAGCTGGCCCACTATACATTTATCCACATGAATCTGGATGCGACAACTGCATTCATGGATAGTGTCCTTATGCATATTCATTTATTGTTATCGTGATAACAGATAAGTGCTCATCGGCAGGCCTTATACCTCTCCCCTTCTCGAATAAGGGGGCCAACAGTCAAAATCGCCTGACCTGATAAAAGTGGGGAATGCGTCTGTAACGTCACTCAGTTTGCAGACCATGTTCAAATATGTTATCTTTATGATCCAAACCGGAATAGGACTAGGCTCACATAAACGACATAACGCAGAACACAGTCAATATTTGCGTTGTAAGATCTGTTTGTTACCACTTCTGGTATCTTAAAGTACATTCCTCAAAATACTTAGAGAATCAGAGGACAATGTGTTTTATTCGAAATTCGCATTGGAAGATAGGGGAAAGCGCAGAAAGTGAACCCCGAATTACTAAGTCCTAACATGTGGGAGAGAATGCATCCCTAGGATTACGTTGTAAACATTGGCAAGGCATTGAGGAGCTACTTCCGAAGCTGGAAGAAACCATGTTATGACATTTCTCAACCCTTTTCCGGCATTGGCCGTCATGCATTCGAGTGTTAAATTCTTTCGCAACTCACTTGAGGTATCAAAATAGGAAAGGGTTATAGATTCATCGTACTATTACCTAGCATTATGATACACGGTTATTGGGCACATGACGTCGGCTAGTACTCTAAAGCTCTTAGTCTACTTCGGTCAAATTATTTGGGACATTCGGCACTCTTGATAAGTAGTGAAACAATTTTTTTTCTGTGTTTCGTTATTCTAATCAAGATACATACTTCACCTAGTTATTTCAATCAATATATGGCACACTCAGAAATTTCGAACACGACATATTTATACACCAAGCCAATCTATAGATTGATACCTTGATGCAAAACATAGTGACATTAATGTAAGATAGGAGTTTACCAACATGCTACCACAGGAATGCGAGCTGTACATAGACAACAGTCTGGTTAAGAATGTATTGATCGTCTCAGGGAGCCCTGCTTAGCTTAGCCTCGCCGGATAAGGAATCCTCTTATCAATGCCCAACAAACACAAATTGCCTCAGTCACGACCGAAATAATGCCGCCATTTACTTACGAATGTGAATGTTTATCAACACTGGAACAAGCAGAGGAGCAAACTCGAGCCTGGTGGTTGATAACAGAGTAGGGCAATGACAAGGCGTAATGAAAATTTAACCAATCCATTTGCTAAAGAATTATAGGCGTGTTGTAATTAATGCAACCTTGTGCTAATACCTGAATAATTCTCGGAACTTCTGTATTATCTCAACTGAGATCAGGATGATTGAATTTTTTTTCAGGTGTTAAGATATATCCTAGCTGCATTTTGATGGATGTACGTGTCATAAAATGAATTTAAATATATATTAAAAAAAATCAAATATATCAGCATGATACATGTGAGTCTAGTTCAGTAATCCCGAAGAGGAAACGATGTTCAGCAAAAAGCTTTCTATTACTTAGGTTTCAACTGAGAGGTTAATGGTGCCAAGTTAGCTAGTCAGAATAAACTTCTGAAGAATAACCTATATTCATGAATGAAAATACATATAATATAATGGTGATTAAAACAGATAACTATTGTTGCTATTAAGATGAATCTCAGTGTTGTGATATGATTATACTGATTAGGCTTAATTGTCACTGCAATTAACATCAAGATGAATCATCTTCACTGAATCGGTGTCACCTGACAGCAATATACTGGCACCTATTTGTGCAATGTAATTAAATGGAATTTTTTTTTGATGATTTCTCTTACTTCTAGAATTACATATGATACACATCGTATATCTAAGTCTTCTTGGTGCAGAATAATATGACTTTCATATATATGTCAGATGTGACAAAACAAATAACCTATGCCTGTATATATGTTACCGGAACCAAGCGGTAATATTATAAAACACATACCAGATATAAGGTCATGAGTAGGCATCAGATATTCTGTTCATTACATGTATATGATTGATGATATACTTTTCCAGAATGATTGATAAACTCTGAATTATTGCTAAAGCGTGTTATAAATTGTGTGTGTGCTAAATGATACTTTCTCTTTCCATATACTATACGGAAGCCTTCACTCATGGGTGCGTCTAAGATAATTTAAGCTGCGATGGCCATCTAAAACCGCTAATAATGCTATATAAATTTAATTATTCCCTGGGTTAATTTCCTTCCCAACCTATGTCAATGTTTGAATTAAAAAAAGGTCTAGCTTGTTTATTTAGATTATGATATAGCTACTATGAAACCAGTTGCATAGTTAACCAAAAACTACATGTTCATGGAACATTCTCACCAGGGTGGTTGGAATGTACTCATTCATCAGCACCATAAAGACCTATAATGACTTTCCACGGGATTCCCCTACAGGAAACCCTGTCATATTCACACCAGACTGCACACTGACGGTGCACCCCTCTCATAAGATCTCACACTCTCTAAGGTGTATTCTGTACAAGGTTCTTACTATGCTCTATGAGAGAGAATTCTTAACAAACTAGGCTTAGAGCCTTGATAATCCACTAGCCTACCTCCCGTGCTAAAAACGTACATCAATGCAACCCAAAGATTCCTATAATCTCAATGATACTACCTAGCGGGAATAGTGTGTACTTGGCGCCATATATATAGTGGCTTTATTTGGACTGGAATACAGAATACCACTTAGAGAGTGTGAGATCTTATGAGAGGAGTGCACCGTGAGTGTGACCTTTCTCCACTCTGCCGAAAGTGAATATGACTTCAAAGATACGCAGCAGAATTAACCAAACATCCACCGAGCAATGTGTCCTTTAACACTGAATGATTCGGTGTGTGTGAGTTTATTTCATTTAATTGTATTTTTTATTCTCGTCTGCTATTTTATTTTGAGTCTAAAACGTACAGTTTATTTCATTTAATACTTGTTTGTATCATATCCAGAGGAAATACAACGATTGCATCATATACTCTAGTATTCCAGCTCCAATTAGCTAGATTGAACATGTTTGCCTAAGTAATACATCAAATATGGTTTAGATAATGTAGGAACAGCACAATGACACACTGGCAGGCATGTACAATATATTGCCAGGTATGGGCATCAAATATCCATGTGCATCTATGTGAAACCGAGACAATTACCAACAAGAAAGTTGTAGGTATTTTATAGATAAGCTTTCTATTGAGGTACGAGTTGGAACAGAAATTGTATGAAGTATTAAGAAATGATAAATATAGTAGGACTATTATCATAGACAATATACAAATTTCGGATAGAGGATGTCAATGTCACTAAAATTTCCATCCGAGGGAATATGTACATATCATTGATTACATTCCGTATGAAAAAAGCTTATATTACAAAAAAATCAGTATAGAGAAGAAATGAGTGACCAACTAAAAAACTAATTGTGTTTACGATTTATGTTAAGGTAAATTAAGTACCAATTCAGTCTTGGAGTCTATCCTTTTATGTAACAGATTTTTACTTCCCTAAGGTCTATATCAAAAGAATGTTATTGTGTAGAATCTATATATAAAGGATTTATATCATATACATATATGTAAGTAACACATGCAATCAGTAAGAGGAACAGGTGTCGACAGCGATTAGATATATTTTTTCTGGTCCAGGGACATTACTGCTGCAATTAGAATCTCTTTTTTAGGACGTGGCTTCACCGATCTGCACTCTTACGCAGAAAAAAAAAGCAATTTGAATCTCTGATACAAAATTTATATACTTCGCATTAGAATAGAGGTGGCTCCCAGTTAATAATACCGCGACGGTTTTTTTCATCCTAGCTATTGGATTTCTAACGTAAACACCTACATAAATAATGAATCCAGGCACTTGTATTCTGTACATGCTATTCTTATTATATGATTATATGACTATATGCTACCAGAACAAGCATCAGAAGACATTGTTGTACACGAAAGTAAACAAAGAATAAACACATAAATTTAAAATATATAAATATCAGAAAACTGTGGACCGCCAATCAGAATGCCATTGCATGTGTACTAACGTGTGGAGGAACGGACATGATTATATAAAACATTAAACTAGTGGTATTTCATGAAAAGGCCACACATACTTGTTGTTTGGATGACTTTTTTTTAAACAGGACTATCTAGTGCCAACCACGTCAGGGAACTTTCTTAAATAAGTCATCCCCAGTCAAAGCACGCTTGAAGTACTATTTGAACTCGGTCACCAGAGTTAAAACCTAAGCCTGAATCCCGAAATGAGGGCACATACATGTATACATGTTTTATCTTGTTTCCATCTCCGAGTTTCCTTTTCATTACTTTTCCATAGAAAAGGAGTAGCTTTTAGATGTCATTCTAAAAGTATTCATTTTATCAAGGACACATACCTGTTCATCAATAAGTTAATAGGCATGCAAACACATCTATATCTGTAGATTCTCTGTATTTACACCATAGGAGCCCTAGCTGAAGGCTGTATGTGTTACCAAATGGGATCATTGTAAAGTGGTCTTATCTCAGTATCTGATCTAATGACAAGTCTTATGTCAATATCAGCATGAGATAATTAGCAGTGCACATCTGCAGTCAATAGCAACTCTGGAGATGTCTCTGGCTCAATGATACCAGGTAATTATTCTGTGTCAACTACTTGTCTATAATAAACGTATAATTGTCAGAGTAACTATCATTCTGATGCATGATACCCGTAAACTGTCAATTGATTCTTTTTTTATGTTGGTACATGTGTCCATATCTACTCTTTATCCAATTTAATTCTAATATTTACATATACATCTGATCAAAATGTCTTACATGATTCCTTCTTGCATATTTGTTCCCCGAAGATATACTGCATTGCAAGTAGATTCTAGAAGATGTTTCTAGATACATTTATTTACATTTTCAACATACACATCCCTCTGTTATGTAACACTAAATTAGACTAGGTGTTATCATTGCCTACTGATTAACTTGGCGGTAGCTATCTCCCAGATCAACACCTTGGTAGGCATGGTATATATGCATTTGGGATTTACACTTCATGTATAACTTCAGTATACCTTGTAGGTGTGGCGAGTTCTATTGGTGGTCAAATCGTTCAAATCCCCCGCTCTCCTTGCAGGTGTTAATATGGGAGCTGACTTAAAAGCACCATTTCTTTTATTTGGCTGTTGGTCATTTTTTCTATATCCATACAACCAAGACATAATCGTTAAATATGTCTAATGGTTGATTTACTGAAATGTTAATTACTATTAATTGAATCGTTACAAATATATGGCTGCATTGGTACTCTAGTCATCCATAAGTGTTGAATTAAGTTGACCCAGATCGTCCCTGAGTCTCGTTGGCACACAGAAAATGGTCTTCATGTACGAGCCTAAATTATTCAACAAGCCCCTGATTCGTATACTCCTCATCAATATATTTTGATGGACGTGACCAGCGTCTAATCACATTATTTTCTTTAATCAGATATAAATAATCTGCCACTGGTGTTATTCGTCAGTGCATGTCTTTATTGTCAAGAATCGTGTGTCTATAGGCCGAGGGAAGCAAACAGTATCTTCACTTTTCTGGAATCAGTTCTTTATATTATAAATTAATGGATATTGACATCCAAACTATTGATTCAATTTGCATGGACACCACTACATGAACTTACGCAACTGTTACAATGTCTCCACGTGCCTAGGACTGATAGAAGGGATTTCTTTCTTTCAATGAAATAACCTAATAATATTGAAAAGCTCAGAGGAGACGAGACATGTATGCTTTAGTGCAGCTACCGCTTGAATGCGCTGTCACACGAAAAAAAATAAAATTATAACCTAATAATATTGTATCAAAACAAAACAAAATACAGATGATGAGATTATTCTAGTGCAGTGACTAAATGATGTATGGAGAGGTGAATGGACTGGTATTAAAAACAGGCGATAATACTCATTAACAGCAATCATTTAAAGGAGTGAATCGATGTGGCAAATCGCCGGGCGCGTTCGTGTGCAGGGGGGTCGGGGAGGTAATCAACGGTAAATTGGCGTGATGTTCCACGAATTCCCGGAATTCCTGGTGGATACGAGAACCACTCTACGTACCTGTGGACGTGCAGCATGCGTATACGAGCAGTGCCAAGTAGGAGTTGTATCAGCAGCGAGGTACGCGGGTGTTTGGTTATAACGGCGTTGTGCGTGGACAGTGTGTCCCGTTTTGAGTGGTAGTAGCCATGAACTGTTAGTGTTATGACACCACGACCCCGCGTTCGCACTGACGGCTCTGACACCTTGGTCACACCTCAGTAATTCACACCTATGATCTGACAGCTAGCATTTCCTGGTATGTGCACAAGCGTGGCTCCGTCTCGGTTCACTGACCACAGGCATGTACCGTAATGACTGAGGTACATGTATCTGACTGAGTGGTTCACTCTCCGTGGGTGTGTCGGGGGCTTGGTTAACTATAACTATATATAGCACGACCCATTGTAAAGTACACCATGACTAATGGTATGCTTATTCTGGGGACCAGTGGTGTCCGAGATTGGTTCATGGACGCCTTGAGCCCGGGACGATTTGAGCCCTGGACGCCTTGAGCCTTTCTGTGGACGCCTTGAGCCTACCCTGTGGACACCTTGAGCTTGAGTGTCCCTAGATGTAAAAAAAACTTTGAAAAGTGTACTTATACTGGTTTTTAGTCATATATACTCAATCCTAACCCTTACCCAACTCTTTTCTATCCCTAACCTGTCACTCAGAACTAAAATAGGGTAGGCTCAAGGCGTCCACAGGGTAGGTTCAAAGCGTCCATGTTTTCGCGCTGACAGGAGGCTCAAACGGTAAAAGGCTCAAGGCGTCCAATTCCCCCGAGATGCCAACATCTCCATTAGGCCATCGCTGTCAAGGCTATTTACCTGGTGTTACAACGAGGGAATCATTGCGAGAGTTGTTGATACCTATCATGATGCGTATTCCTGGTATTTGGAAATATTGAGTATACTGTGTATTTCTCTTACGAAATGTTAACTAGTATTCAACTTTTGTTTCAAAAGAATAATATGATTTATAGGATATTCCAAATATTTCATGCCTGATTCATATAGTGTAAATGGAAACGATATCATTATACCTTATTTAAAGTGATAGCTTTGATAACGATATCATTGCATGTGAATATATCAGATATTGTTGTTTCAAGTGTTATGATGACATCCATAATACAATGTGAATGTAATCATAATCAAAATGAATTGATATGGGTCTAGTAATGAATTTGGAGCTCTCTGTAGTGCAATTTAGCTGTTTTGAGTTAATCTCTATTATGAATTTCATTAAATCAATAGCACATGGTTTTCCCTCGCCAATCATACATCCTTATCTACAACTACCTGGTTATACAATTATCTAACTACCCTACCTGGTTATATCTTATGACTCAGTCACGTGTAGTGTTGCTTATCAATTTCCTGGTTAAGGGTGACACACTATGTGTTATTTGGTACCCTTTATACCGTATATATTAATATCTATATACATATATATCAATCAGGACTAACGCTGACTCACCATGACATAGATACAGTGAATGAAGCCACAGACCTAACAGGTATAACTTCCAGATGTTTTGTTGGGTTTTTTTCTGAGGCCAAATTTCGACTGCCTAGAATATATTTAAATTTTATGAGCCTCAGCGTCAAGGACCCACAGTCACTATCCAAACTTACATTGTATGACATGTCATAAAAGAAACAGCCAGCCTTTTTACCAGTGCCAGACGATGTTTTATAGTACATGGGACTCTCCTATACGTTGATGAGCATATCCATTATGTGGGAGGGTTCATGTGGGACTATTCATGAACCCCTTTCATAAGTTATTTATTAATCTGGATGTAGAAGACCCAATCTACAGTGCTAATGATAGAAATCATTATCTATAATATATATGAATACTCTAGCAATAGTGGTTTATACACATTATCATGCTATGATATACATAATAAGTAATGATAGTTCACGAAAAAAAAAAATCCTTTGACTGGCATTTAATTCAATACAAGTCCCACTTAATTCACAAATTAGACACCCTCACAGTTGACAGGGCGGGCGAGGTCGGATCATGACGGATTCGATAAGCCTACATCTTTTTCCGGAGTCGTAGGTAATGAACGACCACTGGAGCAGTACCTCCGCTCTCTAATACGGCCTCTTCCAGATTGCTAACTGGGAATTTCCCATTACTCAGTAAATGGTCCCGCAGACCAGCGGTAGATCGATGGTTGCTGTGGCTGTGGTGGCCTACATTCCTGCAAATCTGTCCAACTCCTGCATTTCCTGTTATTGACTCACCTGGAGTATGACTGACCAAGGCAAAACTAGCTGACTAAGTAAAGGGTCACGTCCAAGCCCTAAGTTGGCACGGGTCAACCTGACATACCTTTGCAGTGAGAACTAAACCGCTTAAAGCACGCCAAACAAAGTAATGCCTGTGTGTTTATGGTGTTCCCCCGTTTATCGCTCACGTAACTAAGTTTGGTAACGATAAGGTCACGGTGGTTTAAAATAGCTCTTGTATGTTCTACAAGCAATGGATTTCATTTGCAACCATGTATTCTAAATAACCGTAATGATAATCCACTTGGATATATGTGGACAATATCAGGATTTGGTGTCTATAAAAGGTATATCGGAGAATTGTAGTGATATAACGAGCAACAATGACGGCCACAGGAGGCCAGGGGGTTGAACGCTTACCTGTCCGTGCCCAGGTGGGCCTTTCTCTAGCTCCTCCACGCAGGTAACCTCCAAAGTCTGTGAAACTAACACCAAACAGCGCAGTCCAGGCGTAAGTCTCTCCAGTAAGACACTAATAAACGGCGAAAAAAGCTTTAAGTCCTCTATCTCATCTTAACCCAAGTATCCACCACTACGATCAGGTTCCGGGCCGAAGGGTGACACACTTTCTGCACAGGTGGGCTGCCTACCACCACACGAGTGACGCCGACTTTCCTTCTACCTGTGTCGTGACGTCAGGTGTGTTGACCTAGTTAGTCCGGCAATGTTAAAGGCATGCGGGGAAAGCCGTCACCACTTAGGTGTCACCGGACATATTTGTGTATGTGTATAGCACTAATCGCGAGGTAGTAGCATTTACCTTTTTTAGTCCCTTAATGAACTTAGTCTCATCAAACTACATAGTGATAATTGCGGGACCCCGCAGAGACACATAACTGTTCATAGTTGGCGGGCGCCTGAATGAGGTTTGGTTATTGGGTGACACGTTTAACTCTAGAGCAGTCACCGAGAAGGTATTCGGCTGACATACTTAACATTTTTGTGTCAACGGATTTGTGTTAACTCTGCTGGAACGAGACTTGAGTATGGGAGTCGACCACAGGAGGGGCGTTCGATTGCAAGTACTGGATCAACCTGAATATATTGGCATTTTAAACAAACAGGGCAACTGATGCATATATGTATTTTTTCTGAAATGATATTTAAAAAAGGTTTTATTACGAGGGTGAACAAGATCGTTTTTTAATCTAACATTGGGATTTTGGGAACATGAAATTGTGAAATATGTATAAGTTTATCTGAATGATGGTAGTGAGACAAGTACAACTCAACTGCTGCCCAATTCAATTTGATGTAGGCTTTATCTTGAACAATACACACCGTTTCGGCACTTAGTGGCCTCTTTGAAGTGTTCTAAATGATAAGAAAAGTGCTTATGCAAATTTAGTGTAAGGAGAAGAAAGCCCTGAGGGGTCAGTCCAGCCTTAGTGCCCGTTTAATTATGTAGGATCGTTCATGGAGATCTTTTTCTGCCAGGGACGATATGGAGCAACTTTATCTAACTCTTATAGACGACCTTATGGACGGCTAAAACCATCTTTGCGAACGAACATTAAACGATAACCCTTGTACGAGGTACAGAAAAGCGGTCTCCATGATCCTAAATTACTCTCCGGGCCCTAGATGAGGGTGCGTGCCCCAGCGCCACCTCTCGATCCGCAACTAGTGGCGACAACAGACGGCGACACAAGGTGGACGACCCCCTTTTTTCTGAAAAATTGTATTTATTTCAGACGAACATAATTCATGTACATGTGATCTTCCATAATATCCGTCTCTGGTACACAAAGCAGTAAATATATTTTTCCACGAAGGGTAATAGGGAGAAAAAGGGCGACAGAGACCACAAGAATTCAGTCCATTGATAGCAAGTAGTCTTAGTAGCAAGTAGTCCCAGTACTAACATCATCTACAATTGCGCTACGAATTACAATTCGCTGGTCAATTTTTTTAGTGAAGGCAAAGTATTATATCTCGTATTTTCAAAGTTGTAATACTTTATAGCATAAATTCAAGTCTTCGCTATTAAAGTCTTAAAGACACAGGTAATGCAATATCAGTCATTGTTCACTACAATCACAACAATAAATATACAAGTACATTCAACGTACATTATTTTGTAAATGTTTGATCCATCCCACACTGGAAGCCCCTGCATCTCCCGTCCCCGTACGATCAGTGTGGGGGCGGGGGATGCGCGGGCCTCCAGCGTAGATCCATCCCCGGCCAGTCGGACTCGCGCCTGTCATGTCATCTGGCGGCTTTCAGAGGAACCGATATTGCCTTTACACAACCAGTGTAGCTCTTAACTTCGATTTAAAAGAGAATCTGTGCCTAAAATATGGCATCGAAGGCAATAGCTGCACCGTGCATGAAAGAGTTGCCTGTTTGTATGACTTAGTTGAAAAACATTACCCTTTTTCATTTCTATTTGAGAAGAAAGCAGTAAACTTGGTATCAAGTAAAGCCATCTGGTGGAACAATTCCGAACTATTTAGTATTCCTTGGAATCCTCCTCCTTTATTTTATCACAGTTTTGCGGAAATCTGAACATACAGAAGTAGAGTTGCTAACAAACTTCACCAAATCTGGTAGTTTTGCAGTTCCGGATTGACACTGCTCTAGTAGTCCTATATAGATTTTAGCAAGTAATCATGTCACAATTTGTAAGGACTACATGAAGCTGGCATGTGTGGTATAAACAATATATACAAATAATAGCATGACATGTAATCTAAAACATGGAATAATGTAATGAGATGAGATGAGACATATGAGAGAAAGATTAATCATCGACTGAAAAGTATCCAAATATTGTATACATTGTTCTATAGATTAAGATTTGATAGTATCGATTCTACAAAGTTGGCATGACACATATAAAATGCATTGGTCAGTTATGTGAAAGTACATGTATGTAATAGGCCTGCACATGGTTGATCAATACCGTAGGCCAAGAAAAGTAATCACCTGGCCTGACAGCAAGTATAAAAATACATGCACCCGTGAGACTTGGTCAACCCTTAACGTTGAACCTCGTAGATATGAAATATCCTCTTGTTACCTGTTTGGTCCCAATTGTTTTTTGTTTTTTTCAATGACAAAAAATGAAACTGCTTTTCACTCACTGCGCTTTACGATGTGCTCCTATGTGCGTTCCCTCTCCTAGATATTCTCATTTCCTATTAAAGTATATGACTTTTGCAAATATTTCCCATGAAATTATTCGATTATCTTTTTTAGCATATGTACTGCCGAAGGAGGTATATCTTCGATTATTTTTAATGATAGTATAACACTTATTCAGTTACCCTCTACTTGTCGCAGTTCAAGAAGTAGTAGGGTAGGATGGATACTTTTTATCAGGTCATCGTTTCACACCCTTCAACCACCGTGATGGCATATAGTGAATCAGGAGAGAACTAAAATGCGGCCAAAAGGGGTCATGAGGACCCTTATATATTACTAATATATACACATGTACCTGTGGTAGCATGTCCAACAGTTACCACCCGCTCTGACATTATATATGGCCGTATGTGGCGTACAGGGTATGCATGTGGTGTACAGGGTTTGTACGGCGGATAAACCCAACGAATCGTCTAAAAGCAAAGGTAAAAAATCATTACTTTAAGGTATACCATTATACGAAAACATGCATACTGTAGGGTCGGATTTTTGAAACCTGCTAAATTGCCAAAATAAGCTCTTTCAAGGTTCATGTTGTATAGACGTATCCCATCAATGTAGAAATGAAATTATTTGGTGCATCTTTTGATAATCTTTCTTTCCAACTTAGGGTTTTGTAGAGCTCTGAGGAATTTTTCCCTTCGAAAATCAACAAAAACTGTGATTTTCTAGTGATTTTCACTTTGTTCAAAATCTGGGAGACACAATTTTGAGCCAATTGTATTTATTAACATGTTTAAAGCATATGTCATGAGAAGTGTAGACAGTATAATTTTGAAAATTGGTAAAAGATTGAAAAAATATTAAAATGGTAAAAACTATCCAGGACCTTCAAATTTTCCAACATAGAGACCCATAGAGCATGTTGTTCAACACCCCGACTTTCAGAGGACAATACAAATGAAATATAAAGTAGAATATAAATTTTCCTTTATTGTACAATGTTGACCAGAATCCTGGCTGTAATACCTGAAAGTTTCAACACAATCGGATTATCCATTCTGATATCAGAACATTATGATTCCATGATGATATTTTTCCAAAAAATGGGTTGTTGGACAACACACCTCTAAAGGATGTATAAAAGGGATAATAATCATAATAGAATAACAAATATCCCAGGTTATGTTAAGTACCCCTACCACTCATGAATACCCAATTTTTTTTTTTTCTAAATAAAAAAATATACTTTTTATTGTTCAAAAACTGAAGACGTGTTGTCCGACACCCCAGGGTGTCGGACAACATGCTGTGTTACAAGTTATGATTTTGGGGTTGTTTTTTATCAGTAATTGAGTGGTTTGCTTTGTAAAATATAGCTTTTTATCATTTCATTAAAAATATAAAGGATTACAGCCTCAAATATTATTTTTCTCATTGTTCTGAGTAATTGTATTAACGTGTTGTCCGACACCCCTCGTGTTGTCCGACACCCCTGTGTTGCCCAACACCCCAAATATGGTTCAGAGCTTTTCTTTTAAATCTAATATATGAAAAAGGTATTCTGGGTAAAATATAATGTGTGTCACCATATAATATTAGTCTTTCTTAAGTTTTAAGCATTTATAAAATTTCTTGAAATTTCAAATATTTAGGGGGTTGGACAACATGCAGTATTATACACAACTTCAAAAGGCTCTCAAATCTAAACCGTTCATCTGATTTTGTTGGAATAATGTTTTTCTGGAAGGTACTTAGTAGGTGACTAATATAAAATATAAAAAGATGTATTATTCTAAAAAAAATTTTTGGGTGTCTGATGCCAGGATCAAAGCGGAATTTAGCAGGTTTCAAAAATCCGACCCTGTATAGATCTGTTCTCGATAAGTACTTAGTAAAATGGACGATCGGATGGATCTCTGCCTGTTTCCGTATACATGTACTCTTCTACTCCTCTCTTTCCAGATTTGTCCCAACTATCCTGTACATGAGTTATGTTCGCCATAGTGTGCAGAATCACAAAATGATTGTTTTAAGGTTTCCCTTTTCTATTGCATAGTGTCTAAAAGATGATAATATATATATATTCACAGCAAAAGTCAGTCTTGAATTTACATAGCTTCTGTCCACCAAGATGTATGACTTTTCGGAATTCCTATCTATAAAAAAAGATGAAACAGGCATGTATCTATTTATATGTAAATGTATAAATGCCTAGTGCCCGTTGGAATTATCTCACATCTGAGATTTCTCCTTTTTCAGGATAATTAACGTTTTTCACTTATAAAATGTATGGGACATTTGTCAATTTTCACAAACTCAAGAATTGAACCTAGCAAACTGCCCCGATATGCGCAATGATTTTGCTACTAAATGGATTTTTTATAAACGATTGACGTGAGTGACGTGAGTGACGTGAGTGACGTGAGTGACGTGAGTGACGTGAGTGACGTGAGTGACGTGAGTGACGTGAGTGACGTGAGTGACGTGAGTGACGTGAGTGACGTGAGTGACGTGAGTGACGTGAGTGACGTGAGTGGCGTGAGTGGCGTGAGTGGCGTGAGTGGCGTGAGTGGCGTGAGTGGCGTGAGTGGCGTGAGGGGCGTGAGGGGCGTGAGGGGCGTGAGGGGCGTGAGGGGCGTGAGGGGCGTGTGGGGCGTGTGGGGCGTGTGGGGCGTGTGGGGGCGTGTGGGGCGTGTGGGGCGTGTGGGGCGTGTGGGGCGTGTGGGGCGTGTGGGGCGTGTGGGGCGTGTGGGGCGTGTGGGGCGTGTGGGGCGTGTGGGGCGTGTGGGGCGTGTGGGGCGTGTGGGGCGTGTGGGGCGTGTGGGGCGTGTGGGGCGTGTGGGGCGTGTGGGGCGTGTGGGGCGTGTGGGGCGTGTGGGGCGTGTGGGGCGTGTGGGGCGTGTGGGGCGTGTGGGGCGTGTGGGGCGTGTGGGGCGTGTGGGGCGTGTGGGGCGTGTGGGGCGTGTGGGGCGTGTGGGGCGTGTGGGGCGTGTGGGGCGTGTGGGGCGTGTGGGGCGTGTGGGGCGTGTGGGGCGTGTGGGGCGTGTGGGGCGTGTGGGGCGTGTGGGGCGTGTGGGGCGTGTGGGGCGTGTGGGGCGTGTGGGGCGTGTGGGGCGTGTGGGGCGTGTGGGGCGTGTGGGGCGTGTGGGGCGTGTGGGGCGTGTGGGGCGTGTGGGGCGTGTGGGGCGTGTGGGGCGTGTGGGGCGTGTGGGGCGTGTGGGGCGTGTGGGGCGTGTGGGGCGTGTGGGGCGTGTGGGGCGTGTGGGGCGTGTGGGGCGTGTGGGGCGTGTGGGGCGTGTGGGGCGTGTGGGGCGTGTGGGGCGTGTGGGGCGTGTGGGGCGTGTGGGGCGTGTGGGGCGTGTGGGGCGTGTGGGGCGTGTGGGGCGTGTGGGGCGTGTGGGGCGTGTGGGGCGTGTGGGGCGTGTGGGGCGTGTGGGGCGTGTGGGGCGTGTGGGGCGTGTGGGGCGTGTGGGGCGTGTGGGGCGTGTGGGGCGTGTGGGGCGTGTGGGGCGTGTGGGGCGTGTGGGGCGTGTGGGGCGTGTGGGGCGTGTGGGGCGTGTGGGGCGTGTGGGGCGCGTGTGACGCGTGTGACGCGTGTGACGCGTGTGACGCGTGTGACGCGTGTGACGCGTGTGACGCGTGTGACGCGTGTGACGCGTGTGACGTGTGTGCTTGGACCAACTTAAACCATCATGTCAGGCTGCTCCTGGGATTTGTACCCATGCAGACAAACAACCTCAGTCTACAACTCAACTGCCCTAACCACTGGGCCACCAGGATGAGCTATATGAGAGGCAAGAATGGACAGTATTTAATTCTTAGTGACTGGCAATGCTGCGGGGATGTTTTGTGTGACAAAATTATTGTGTGGTGGTCGCCGCCTGTCTAGCAGGTTGGATGACCCCAATCCGGAACGCTAGTTCCAGGCAGGATCCCACGCTACGCACTTACGTAGGTTGGTTCGGTTTTCGGTTAGTTTGCACGGACCTATTCACACATAACACAACAACGTCATTTAATAAACAAAGGTGTTTATTAATCACTTACTTCCCGGAAAGATCTGGAAGATCTTCCCCACAAGTACAGTACCCTAGCACATAGGTGCTAGGTAACGCTGGATAGGCTAATCCGGAGGATTAGCCTCACCACCAGGAAGGTTACAAGAACCCGCCTGCAAAGTGAGGGCCCAAGGATCCGTTCCGTAGAAGGGACGTGCGAGGACAGCCTGTCGACCTACTGTGAACGCTGAGTATATATACTAAGCGTTACGTAATCCCGGTCTCCGCCGCGCCACTCTCGTGTGCGGCGTTGTCCGGAATCACTGCAAAGTAAGGATCGGCATATCGTGCCACCTTCCGTGAAACAAACGAACACTGCTGGATTCCCGTCCCACTACATTACCCCTCCCATTTTTTACTAAGGGGGGAACCAAGGCAGCCATTTTGCTGCTAAGGGACTACCCAATTAAAAATTACAACATATATCCAGCAGTTCTTGGTCTACTCTCTAGCTTCCTGGTGTTCACAAGAATTCACTGATACCAACGTATAAGTGAAAAAGGTGGAATTGTAAGATGGAGAAATTATTAAAAATATGGAAGATATGACATTTAGGAAAGAGGAAACAACATTTGAAGAATGAAGGACTAGCCTCGCTAGCACCTTGAATAAATGTGATATTCACCCATCTTGAGCCGGGGAGTGGATCTTGAGCGTTGGGCAGGGAAGACTCGACAGTCGCGGACCTACAGGTGGTCAGCCCGGCCTGTCGAGCACTCTGCCTCCAGCTGTTCCGGATCTTGTTGAAGTCCTCTGTTAGCTCCCGGCGAGTGAAGTGTCGTTCTCTTTTTCATCTTAAAGTATCGAGCCCAGCTGGCCCATCGGCGTAGCAGACCTACTACATTCAGCCCGATGCCGACGGGTGCTGGGCTTCCCACTGTTCTTCAAGTTGGAAGACATCCATAAGTAGAGAAGGGTTAGCCTCGCTAAACACCTTCCGAGTTGAAAGTTTCCGAATACGGAAATAACGGCCAAAAAGGCAAAACAATTCTCCATCCACCTGGTAAGAGTGTGTGGTATCAGTGTTCTTTCATTTTGACTCCAGCTATACTGGCATATCTTTTTCTCGGCTCGAATCGAGTACCAATTAAGGCCCCAATTCTAAGCCGGATTCAGAACTTACGATCACCGACCCAAGGTAGAAATAGCCGGCGTAATCCAACAGATCAGGGGTTACGCCTACTATCTCACTATCGAGTCGATGAACTCAGTTCCGACACAGACCTGGTAAGTCAGATCTATACCCGAAAGGCATAATCTTCCTTACCTGGTACCAAGTACTAGTGTGGACGATATCCACACCACAGGCCGGAGGTTTTCGTGATGGGGGCCTATTACGGGCCTGACCATCGAGAGAACCTTCAGCCGTCTGAAACCAGGGTTGTGCCTTAGAGAAGTCATTTTACTGACTTTCCCCAGCCCCAACCCAGGATCGCTTATCATTGGTTACTCCTAACTTTCCCTCCACCCCTCCCAGCGATCCTCGCGGAACGCTGAGAAAGTGCAGAATTCTGGCTAGGAGGCCACATTATGGAAGTAGCTAGGTTGGAAAAAAAAAAATTTTCCCCGGGACTTCCCATACCCGTCTGACTTCGGATCCAGGAGAGTTGTTGGCTCTGCCGGTTCCGAGTTTAGACGGCGTCTTCCCGGCTTGTTAGGCACCAGCCGAGTCGGTCATTATCAACCCCTAAATATCCTCGTCAGAGGATATCCTGAGGTCGAGAAGTTCCGACTGGCTTGGTGCACTAGCCGTCGGTGGGACCGACGTTGCCAGGGTGGTCCTCTCCAGTCGCAGTGGACTCAGCGCAGACGTAGGCTGCAACTGAGACATCAACTGCTGTAGAGAGGTTGGTCCGGTATCTAAAAAGATTCCAGACTCCAATGGGATGATGTTGGCATTCACCCCCAGTGCCCCACTTGGTTCCTCGGGCTGATCTACCGGCTTAGCCCTGGAAGGCTTTGCTGATTTTTCAGCCCTTGTCACGGCGGGAGGCCTCCTCGGCTGTAGGACTTCAGTCTGATCCTGTGGGGTCTGACCGGGTCCTGACAGCGGAGTATCCACACTGACATCCATGGGCTGAGCCGCTATGGATGTAGTGTCCTGGTGGGAAGTTTCTTCCACGGGTGACCATCCCAACATGCCAGCGAGTTGCTGACGTGTCGGGTTTGATTCTTCCGTGGTGAACTGAAGAAATCTTCCCCGGCTCCTTTGTCGGGCCAACCACGCTTCCTCAAGGGCTTGCGGGTCGTCACCGATGTCATAGAGCGACATACCCAAGTGCCGAAGACAACGTTCATCTTGGCGATGGGTCTGGGCTTCCGCCCGGGCAAACCTCGACTGGGCCATGGTTTTCGCAATATGCGCGTCCTCTAAGTCCAACGTGTACTGTTTAGCCAGGCCTTTCGTGGCTTCTCTTACCTCGAATCGGGCTAGGTTCACTAGCTCCTTAACGAGGCCTTCATGGAGAGACTGCGCGCCCGTTCGGACACGGCCCTCCAAGGTGCCACCTATATGCGACTCTAGCTGATCCGCCCGTTGGACGTATTCAACCGACATCGCACAGTGAGAAGAAGTCACCTTCGACGCAACGGGTGGTTGTGTCGTTGGTTTCTTCTTTACCTCAACAACCGGGTTGGTTGGTGGAGGGAGTGCCGGAAAGGCCTCTTCCTCCTCAACTTTCCCGGGTGCTTGGGTAGCACCTCTGTTGAGCGGGGAAACTTCCGAGAGACTTGAGCTAGGACGAGTCCCAGCTGGTTTTTCTACGGGTCCGCGGGCTTTTGAAGCCGTTGGAACGTTTCGTTCACTCAGGTCTGAGAGGAGTTTCAATCCCCCAGACAACTTTGGCCCTACCTGGTAAGCAGCTTCCACCACGTCAGCGATGGTGTGCTTACCCGGAGCCAATTTCTTCCTGGGCTTCCGACTGGATCGCTCAGAAGTGTCAGTCTCGCTGGACGAGGACGATGACAGCTTCTTGACCTGCGTTTAGCCTTCGAGGACTTTTGAGACGGTTCCCGGCTAAGGGACCGTTTCTTCCTCGACTCTTTTGACATCTGTCGATGTTTTGAAGCGGATAGCATCAGACTCCCGAACCAGCCAGGATTCTTCTTCCATCCGATCTTAAACAATCGACCGTCTGTCACACAAGTCTCGGGTTCCGGTTTGCCTTTCTGAGCCTCGGAACCTAAGTCAACGAATCTCTGCCACAGATTCATGACCCGTTCCCGAGCAGCAGCACCAGCAGTCCGGTGTTCCCGGGCAATGTGTCTGACTAGACACGATCGCCTTGAACTGGCACACCCAGCCTGACAAGAACCACCCTTCTTGCCAAGGCACTGTAGCCATGGTCGTTCGGCTAAGTGTACCTCTACGAGGTGCCTAGCGTAACGACCTTCAGTCGCGTAGGTCGGTGACAATTTCTTGTCCCTCCCATGGCAACTCAAGAAGACACAATGATTGCCGTTCCCAAACTTGTGCCATGCGTACGCGATCCGGTCTTTGACCTGATCCTCGTACTTCAGCCGGCTAACTCGGGACACTCCTTTCACCCGGTCGATGTACCAGGCGTTGGGAGAACCCTCGTCAACTAGCCATTCCTCGTCATCCGAGGTTCCATCTAAACCGACACCATCGGGGATGTAATGTCGGTTCCCATGATGGAGATCTTCTAGGCAAGTGTAAGTCTTGCCCAGCAAAGAGGCGGGAATCTGTCTAGCTACCGTTCTCTTCCCAGCCCGCTTTACGCCAGGTTGGAAATCACCGTCATCATTGTCGGGGTTGGATGGGACCAGGGGTTTAGCCTTGTCCATCTCCGTTCCCCAACACTTGACCTCTCCGCCACCCGTGGCACCTGTTGAGGTACTCGGTGTAGCGTCAGCTGCACTAGGTCCAGCCTGCGCCGCGGGTTTGTCCGAGCCTTTCGACTCAGCCCCCTTCGACTCCTCATGCTTCCCGGTTTGAGGTTTCCCTTTCTCCGAGTCACGCGATTCCGGCTGACCTCCTGTCCTTTCTAGCTCCGCCTCAGCCCGTTTCCGGGCTGCACGACGGAGTCGCTTTCGGTTCTGTTTCGAAAGCTGCGGCTCAGTCTTGTCAGCTTCCCGAGGTTTTGACACCTCAGTCTTACTGACAGATTTCCCCGGCGCGGGTTTAGCCGGTGGTGACACCGGTTTCTCACCTTTGCTGGACGACCCTTTTACAGAGTCGTCCCCAACTGACGAATCAGTCTCCATAGCCGTCTCTGTCCCAGCCTCAGACTTTCCGGGTTTTGCTACGGGACCCGGGGCCAAAAAGGTCCCGGCTTCCGCCAGCTCCACTCCGGGTGGAGTCCAATTTTGGTACATTGACTGTACTATGGCACGCGTTTTGGGATCTGGGATCCCAGCTAACATCTGTTCCAGGCTCTGGGTTGAAACCTCATGCCTGGAACCCATCTCTTCGGAGGACTTCCTCGGAGAGCGACGACGCGGGCGGGCTCGGCCTCGCCTCGGCGTATCGCGCTCCGATTTGGAACCTTTGGCCATAACCACATCCGAGTCAGAGGCCTCAGTTTTCACTGAGCTCGTCTTCGGACGGGCACCAGAAGAGCCCTTAGCGGCCGGGGCCGCCTCAGACTTCTTCCCGGTGTGACTTTTTCCCTTTCCGGGTCGTTCATCTCGGGTTTCCCCAAGAAGAACAGAGTCCTCAGACTCGTCCCCTTCCAGGTCAAAATCACCATCATCTGACCCGATGAGCAAAGCATCATCGTCCAGATCTGCCCCCCGCTCAGCCGAAGCTGAGGATCCGGGCAGGGGTGAGGGGAGCTCGCGCTCACCCTCCGTAGACGGGGCACGGTCAGCCATGCTGCTACCGCCCGACTCCTGTGGTGCTAGGCACCACTCCGATCACAGAGTGAAGACTACTGAAAAAACAGGGTCTTATATACTCCTAAGTGACCTAGATTCACTGTCGCGAACCAATCAACCGTGTCGAGACTGGCTCATCTTGAGCGTCTCAACACCGCATGCGTGAAGAAACCAAAGGTCAGCGTTACGCTCGACTTGATTCGTTCACGCCTTCAATCACCCAGCACAGGTTCCGGAACCCGGGGAAACCCCTTTTCGAGCTCCACCCCGAGTTCTCTACCGTGTGGGATTTCTTATCGCCGTCGTGTATCTCGCTGATAGTATGGGAGACTTGTCTAATTTCCATGTAAATGGATCAGACCTTTCAGAGCGTTCGGCAATTCTGCAGCCTCTAGAGGGTCCTCGACGGGGTCCCTTAGAGCAACGTCTTGGCTGCGGCACATAACGACTGATTTTAAGGTAACTGTTTGATCAACATTCATGTATAATTGACACGCCACTGACTACCAACGATCTACATTTCGTACCATTGCTTCTCGTTGTGTTTTCGACAACCCCGGCACCACTACTCTTTGTAGCTAACCACAGCCTTCGATTTTAGTCGAGAGCTGCGGCGGGGTTTTGAGTCTATTTTAGACTCCATTCTACATCTCGAACCATGTTTATTATACAAGGCTCGATTTGTAGCAAATTTAGACTTTTCCATATCAGGTTTTTCTTCTACCCACACTTCCCTTTTTAGGTTAGCGTAAGTAGGAATCACCTTCCGCGGACGTCCCGGTTTTCGCCGTGTAGGCGAGCACCCACTCGGAACCCCGGTAACCTTTGACCGGGACTTCCCTATCGGGGTCTGCCTCCGCCGTGTTGACGGGGGTTTGACACCCGGCTTCCCGGCTCTTTGAACCCGGGACTTCCCTGGTTTCCCAGTAGGACCCGTGTTCAGTGACACATCCCGCTTTGTAGCAGGGTGTGAAACTTCAAAGTCGGAACATTCGCGCTTTCCTTCCCATAGTCGTAAACGAGCTACATGGGATTTATAAAGCCTTCTTGACCATTCGTCTTCTATCACTACTGTCATTTCTGACAATAATTGAACAATTCTGAATGGTCCGTCCCAGTTAGGAGCGAGTTTTACATTTACCAACAGAGTGTGGTATCGTACAACCCGGTCTCCTACTCGGAACTTACGTGGTTTAAGATTGACGTCATGTCCAGTCTTTTGCCACTCTGCTGCTTTCGTCAGATTCCGTCTCGCAAGGTAATATCCCTCTATAAAACGTTCTCTGAGTTTTTCGACAAATCCTATGGGACAAGGATCATCCGTAGACATTCCAGGAACCCCATAGACTATGTCCGCGGGCATTACTATTTCCTCGCCAAAGACGAGTAAATTAGGTGAACACCCCGTGCTTGAATGAATGGTCCCATTATATGCGTGAGCTATAAATGGTGCTAATTCATCCCAATTCTTCCGATTTTCATCTACCAGGGTCCGAAGACACTGGATCAATGTCCGGTTGAATCTCTCTACCATACCATCTGATTGGGGACGATATGGATTCGTATGTGTCTTTTTAATCTCGAGTATCCTACACATTTCTTTCCAGATCTGGGATTCAAATTCCCTTCCTTGGTCGGAATGTAGTACGCTCGGAGTTCCAAAAGGCAACATCCAGTTTTTTACTAAAGCTTCCGCACACGTGGCAGCTTTGTGATTTTTCATGGGATAGATCTGCACATATTTTGTGTAATAATCCATCACCACCATCATACAGGTATTTCCTTCCTCTGACTCGTCGATACCAGATATGATATCTAGAGCGATTCTGGCAAACCTGACACCAAACAGTTCCTGTTGTAACGGCATCTTTCCGAGTCCTACCCCGGGTTTGACTTTGCTACATATGGAACCTCCAGATATCCATCTTAGAATATCTGCACCCATTCCAGGCCAGTAGTAACGACGCCTTATTCTGGCTACCGTTCTTTTCCGTCCTAGATGAGCTGCACTCCTATGTTCATGACATAGGGTCATTAGTCCGGATCGTAATTCTCGAGGGACCACTAGTTGTAGAGCACGTTTAAGTGGTTGCAATGTGGTTCTCCATCGATATAATACTCCATCTCGGACCTCTAGCTCTTTCCATTGACCACATAGATTCCGAAATTCTCGGTTTTCAGGCGAGATCTCGGGTCCTGTAGGTCTATGGAGTCCATTAGCTATCAGTTTAGTTAACCGGAACAAATCTGGGTCAGCCTGTTGACTTTCCTTAATCTGTTCTAGTGTCCACTGATAGTTTAATGGCGGCTTCACTTTCTGGGAACGTAGAGTAGCTATGACTGCTCTATGCTCGCCACAATCCCGGCAATCTGGTCGTCCACATTTCCGCACTGGTCTCCTTGAGAGACAATCCGCATTAATGTGTGACTTTCCAGCCCGGTGTTCAATCTGGCAGTTAGTCAACCCGAATTCGGAGAGAGCTGCCAGCCACCTTCCAATCATTCCCTCGGCGTCTTTAAAGTTAAAGAGCCATTTGAGAGAAGAATGGTCAGTACGTAAGATGAAATCTCCACCTGCTAAGAAGTGTCGATATTTTCTTACATACACCACAACCGCTAAGAGTTCCCTCTTAGTAGTACAGTAGTTCCGCTGGCTTTTACTTAAGCTGTTGCTGGCAAAAGCTATTGGAACTTCTATACCATCTTGTATCTGAGACAAAGCCGCTCCAATACTCTCATTACTAGCGTCAGTGTCGAGAATGAACCGACCCTGGGCTAGAGGGTATTTCAACACGGGGGTCTCCATAAACTTTCTTTTTAGTCCCAGAAAAGCGTGTTCAGCTTCCGGAGTCCATTGGATCTCTTTTTGCTTCCCTGGCTTATCTAGTACTACATACTGTTGCATAGGGTGTGCAATTTCAGAAAAACCCGGGATAAAGTCGCGGTAATACGAACAAAATCCTAGGAAAGACCTTATGTCTTTTATATTCTGGGGGCGTGGCCAATTAGCCACTACCTCCAACTTGGAAGGATCTGCCCGGATTCCATTTCCGGAAACTATCCGTCCTAAGTATTCCACAGATTTGCGAAACAGTTTACATTTTTGAGGTTTGAGTTTCAACCCATAAGATTGAATACGCTCAAATACCTCTCTCAGGTTCTCTAAACATTCAACATAATTCTTTCCGAAGATGATTATGTCGTCTAGATAAACCAAACACTTTTTCCACTGTAGACCCCGCAACATCTGATCCATCATGGATTCGAAAGTCGCAGGAGCGTTACAGAGGCCAAATGGCATTACTGTGAACTCGTAAAGCCCTTGATGAGTGGTGAACGCCGTTTTAGACTGATCGCCACTGTTCATCTTTACCTGCCAATATCCAGACTGGAGATCCAGAGTACAAAACCACTGGTTCCCTCCCAGAGAGTCGAGACTCTCATCGATCCGGGGTATTGGGTAGGCATTCTTCCGGGTGATACCATTCAATTTTCTGTAATCAATACAGAATCGGCAAGTACCATCCTTTTTAGTAACCATTACCACTGGGCTAGCCCAAGGACTTGCACTGGGGATGATTATTTTCTGGTCCATCATTTTCCCTACTTCCTCTTCTAAAGCTTCCCGTTTTACCGGAGGTAGCCGTCGATAAGGAAGGCGGAAAGGTTGATGACCTTCAGTGTCAATCGTGTGTTCTACTCGATCCGTTATCCCCAAGGGATCTCCAGGTCGAGTAAAGATTGACTCCATCTTCTTCAAAAGAATCCTTAGTTCATGTCGTTCCCCACTGTTTAGTGTGTCTGTCGTCTGAACTAAAGTTTCCAGAGTTTCGTGCAATGGACTCGGAACTGGAAGGGATCCCGTTCCTGTATCGATAGCACCAACCCGCACTTCTTCATAATCATTTCCTATTAAGTCCGACCTTTCCAGTTTAGATTGTCCATCTTCCCCGGTTGACAAAGCCATTGCAGACAAGGATGCCCGGGTGAAAGATACTTACTACAGATCGTTGCGACCGTATTTTGTATCTTCCCCTTTTCTGGTAAGTTGGAAATATACATCTCACAGCTTTGTGTCTCCTGGCACTTTCCTTCCCGGACCGCAGTGTTGCCACTCGCTACAGTCCTCCTTTGTTTTCCGGTTCACTCTGAGAGGCAACCATCAACGCAGGCAGACTACGAGATGTTTCCACCGTAGTAACGTTCCGGGCTTCTAGACAATCTGGAGAGATATGTCCCATTTTGTTGCACCGCCAACAACGTCGGACATCCAGCTGGTTTTTCTCCACCTGATTCAGTCTTTCGTTGATTTTGGTCAACAACTTCATAACCTCTGAGGAATTTCCTTCAGGATCAGTGGTTATTGGTTTTGCCTCTGCCACAGAAGGTACATCGCTGTTCCTTCCAAAGCTAGGGGTTCGACCTCTTCCACGTCCCCGTCTATTGAAACCTCCTCTTCCGAGTACCATGGAGCGGACATTAGAGAGTATATCCTCTATTTCCGCTTCCTGACACTCGTAGGTATCTTCCTCTACTTGTGACCAAGTAGAACCCACTATGTTAACCCGAGAAGTTTTCCCTGGATTAGCATATTTTCCGAATAGTATACACCGTTGTTCATAGGCATCTACTATTCGCAATACCTGCATGAAGTTCATACCGGGCTCCCATTTAGAGATGACTTCCGCTCTCACGTCATCATCTCGAAGTCCTTTTACAAACTGAGTTTGTAGATCTTCATGCAGCGCAGGAGAATCTAATCCCGTCCCTGGGTAAACCTCTAACAACATTTGTTGCAAAGCTAGCCCATAGGCGCGAGTTGTCTCCTCTTTACCCTGGATCCTCTTTAGAAAAGTGGAACGGGGGTTCAGCGTTACCAACTGACCACAGTAGTATGAGGCTACCTCCACTAACTCATCCCATTCCGTACCACCGGAACGGCGAAAAGCGCGAAGTGCAGCTTCCCCGGGTCCATCTCGCAATGCTCTTTTGAGGTATGGCAATGCATCGACTTTATTCCAGCCATTACATTGTATATCCTCACAAAATCCCGCGAACCAGTGTTCCCACTCCATTCCTTTCCCGTAAGGTTTTGGAATGACAGCGTTTTTTCTGGCTGTGTTCTCTGGGCGCATCTTCGGAACCTTGTCAGCTCTCGCCATTGACAAGTTAAAGATCCGATCCTGTTCCCGGACTTGGTTGAACGAGTTGAACCCTAGTTCAGCTATAGCTTTACTAGTACGTTCGGAACTCGGAGAACCCATTCTTGACTCAGAGGGTAGCCGGAAACTAACCAAAGGAGTCTTTACACCCTTTGTTCCAGATATGAATCTGTTAGGGGTCTTCTCTGGATCCTCTACTCTCCCTGGTGGGGAATATAGATGATCTCTCACATTACTCCAGCCAGCTTGGGACATAGGCATCCGTTGGGATGATTCTGTCTCTGCTAGTCGAACTTGGTCCTTCATGTATTGTACATGTTGGTCCAAGCGCTCGATTTTTTCTAGAGTCTCAATCTCGCGAACCAAGAGTTCTTCCAAGTTATGGTGCCTTTGGGCTACCTTCTCGGCGATCTCACGGTTTCGAGCTTCTAGTTCCCGACACATGTCTCTGGCTTCCCTCTCCCTATCAAACTTGGCTAAGAGTTCGGGTCCAAGGAAACCTACAGGAACTTCATCGGAAGATACCCTTAAGGTATTTTCCGACCTATTCCGGGGAGTACTAGACTCTCCGGGACTATCTGTCTGAGACCCTGAGTCCCTCCAGATCCCTTGCGGGGCCATGTCGGCTGTCGGCCGTCGGACTGAAACTCTTCAGGACCGTCGAACTCAGATTCTGAGTGGCGGTTCTCTTCCGAGATTTCTCCTTGCCAGACTTCTGGGTTTCACCCCCTCCCTCTGGTTTTGGAGACTTGTCGTCATTCCGGGCCGGAAGAGTTTGTTGAGAAGTTACCTCCCCATCTTCACTCTCCTGTTCAGCCTTAGATCTGGTTTTTATTCCAGATCCGTGCATTAACCGAGAATCCCGGGTTGTGCAAGCAACCTGGGATCCTGGTCACGGCACCAGTGTGGTGGTCGCCGCCTGTCTAGCAGGTTGGATGACCCCAATCCGGAACAATAGTTCCAGGCAGGATCCCACCCTACGCACTTACGTAGGTTGGTTCGGTTTTCGGTTAGTTTGCACAGACCTATTCACACATAACACAACAACGTCATTTAATAAACAAGGGTGTTTATTAATCACTTACTTCCCGGAAAGATCTGGAAGATCTTCCCCACAAGTACAGTACCCTAGCACATAGGTGCTAGGTAACGCTGGATAGGCTAATCCGGAGGATTAGCCTAACCACCAGGAAGGTTACAAGAACCCACCTGCAAAGTGAGGGCCCAAGGATCCGTTCCGTAGAAGGGACGCGCGAGGACAGCCTGTCGACCTACTGTGAACGCTGAGTATATATACTAAGCGTTACGTAATCCCGGTCTCCGCCGCGCCACTCTCATGTGCGGCGTTGTCCGGAATAACTGCACAGTAAGGATCGGCATATCGCGCCACCTTCCGTGAAACAAACGAACACTGCTGGATTTCCGTCCCACTACAATTGTATGAATCATTATTGAATTGTTCGTTGTAAGCTGTAGATGACGACACCGAACCCCCTCAATTTCTTTTTTTGTTGTTGTTAAAAATGTGGGATAATATGGAATATGATAGTAGAAACTGCACTTTACCCAACTAAATATGAGGATGCGGAATTGGCTTTAAAATCATTTATCACATTTTAAAGATAATTACTTTTCATGGTCTGAAATTGAAAATGGCCCATCTTTGCTAATCGGTGCGTATCAGAAGATATCAGTGACACTTTGAATGGGAAATCATATGAAATAATCAATGTCACCATTCTGAAAATTATGAAATTTTCAGAATATCTGGAATATATAATGATAATGCTGCTCCGCAATTATGGCAATTTCATACTTTAAATTGGAACTAATGTTTTCATTAAATAGCATTATGAAATATCATATACTATGTTTTGTATCTACAGATAAATTATCCATCATAAATATGCATTATTTCTGGAATTATAAAAGAAAAATGGTTGATTACGCTGGTTGCAACTAGAGCTATATCAGGGTGTATCGGGTCAATGGCGCCTTTTTAATGCACCCTCCTAACACGTGCACCGCACCGACGTGAACTAACGCACACTGATACACTACAATATGGCGATTTTGTATCGGTGCGCGTCAGCGTGTATCAGCGCTGGTGGGTGCCCGGTCTAAAGCTATTACATGTATCATCTTTACAATAACGTTTATAATTAGCTAATAATAACCACAAACAATTAGCTGATAATAACCACAATCAAAACTAAGTCCATCCAAAACCGAAAGATGCCTCCCTTTAACCCTTTCCTTATTAATGCTGCCTTGAGGCAGCACCATGGGAATACTGATGCTGCCTTGAGGCAGCACAGTGGGAATACAAATGCTGCCTTGAGGCAGCACCATGGGAATACAAATGCTGCCTTGAGGCAGCTAATTCATATTATTCACATTTTATATTATTTCAGTAAATAATGGACAGATTAAAAAAAAAATTCAGCATATATAGAAAACAATATTATATCAATGATTAGATTCGAATTCAGATGAATGCGGTACTATGGTGATGTTGATACCAGGCCCCACCTATCAGGCTATAGCATTTTCATGATTTTTTTCCAAATATTTTAATTCTACATACAAAACAACTTCACAGATCTGTTCTCCATATATTTTTATCATTATTTATGTAAAAAAAACATGATGTCATCGCAATGATAAAAAAAATACACACCTTTGTAGGTGCAGTGCTATGTTGGGCCTATGTACAGGCTTGTGTCAATGGAGCAAAAAGAAATGTCTCAAATTCTTCCTGCAATTTGAAATATCAATATAATTATTAAATATCGATCTAATTCATGATTAATGGTATGAAAATAAAGCCTGAAGTCTCCTTTTTTTATTGGTATAATTCAAATTATTTATTGTTTCTCTGAGTTATTTAAATTTGCTAATTTGTAAGGCACCTGTCTGCACTTTGTGCCATTTTCTAACGCCTGCAGAATAGGCCGGTATTCTGACGTCTGTACAGCGTGTGATGTGCGGTAGTGGTGGGAACGTTCGCCGCAGGGGGCGCGGTCGTTAACGCACTGCGCATTACGCTAGGTGCGGTAAGGAAAGGGTTAAAGAGGCAGTTTACACGAAAATAGACTTTGACTCTATGCAGAGAAAAAACTCACAAATTTCATTATATATGTCACTTACATTGTTCGGAATCCTTCATTAAATGATATTTCATTCAGAGCACTTGGAGAGAAGAGCTATATTAATGCATAACACCCAGGTTTACCTCAACCGCTCAGCTATGCCTCAGTGATGATTATAGCTCATTCAAACCCATGGAGTATTTTACATCTACATGTATGTATATGATTCTCGACACGGTTCTTTCTAAATATATGAATAAATATTGCTAGGTATATATAACCTCTTGTTAAATCAAATATAAGCTTGATTATGGAATTCCTTATTTGTGACACTATCAAATATCTCACATCAAGGGTGAACCTTCCATTTGAAAAGGACAGTGTATAGCACTAAATAATCGTGAACACTTAGGCAGGCAAAATATCTTCATCAAACCTTAATAGCTTGAAACACGTTTGTTTCTTACAAATAACCTTGTAGATCTACAAATCACTTTCTTGAGGACTATCCCTTACTTAATGTTTTCGCCCTGTATTCGTTCAAAGGATCCATCGCAATTTACAAGATATGTAGTACCTTAAATGACCGACAAGACTCACAGATCTATGTGTTAAAGTTTTTTCTACTGAATTCGGAAAGAGGAAATTTATAACAAAGGGAAAAGAGTGAATGGTGTCTGGGTATTTGGGGGAGTAGTGAGAGACAGTGACCGGATGTTTATGGTATTAGTGGAGAAAAAAGGTGCCGAAACCTTCCTCCCACTAATATAAAGGTGGATAACTCCGGGAACTACCATCATCTCTGACTGCTGGAAGGCTTACAATAGGATTCCACAGTTGGGATACACACAAAAGACTGTGAACCACTCCAAGGACTTTTATAACAAAGAGCAGTGTGCATGCACAAACACTATAGAATCCCTATGGAGAGCAGTAAAAGCTACTTTGCCAAGGTATGGAACAACCAAGGTCTTGTACCAAAGTTACATTGACACATACATAATTAGGAGTTTTTTTCTAAAACACTCAGAGGATATTTTTCTCAAATTCCTGGATTTAATAAAATACCCCAACAGGACCGACTGTGACATCACCGAAATCCAAATCTCTAAAAAAAAAGGAGGAGTCTGGGGACTAACTCGAGGATAAGACATTTCTGGAGTTGAATTCAGGAGATGAGTCAGAAAGTGAGGAAACTGAGGAGGAACATAGCATATTGGATGCCTCTGCAGAACTATTTTATGATTGAGGCTAATTAGGAATTGGCAAATAATTATTGAAGCGGGATTGGTGTCGCCATCTACAGCTTACCAAGACACCGCTTACAACGACCCGCGACTAAGTCAGAGGGCGCCAACAGCGGCTCACACGGAAGGTCGTCTAGATTTGAACCCAACCGACCCACACCATTTCTGAATGTTTATTACATAGGGCTTTATACATACCCACTAAAACTGTTATTAGAATGCAATTAGTCCAGATAGTTTATACGCGTATATGCGAGATAAGATAATATCGTTGACTTTATACTAAATTATTTGCATCTTATTTCTGAGACACCCAAGAGAAACTTTGCCACGGTTTTCCAAAAGCACTAAAACCAATAAGAAACTGTCACTTCTTACATCGAACGTGATACCACACGCGCAATTGCCATTGGTTGAATTGCGCTGTGTTATGCTGACTGGTGAACGAGAAGAGACAGGGGGAGGGGGAAATTTTGGAGAATTATTTGGCACATACAGAACAGAATTAATGCGAAGATAACACCGTTTGTGATCAGATGAATTGCGTAGCGAAAGGTTCTTGATTAAATATTATGTTTACAGGTTTTGAAAACAAACATTTGAGAGTTGTACGGTTTTCACCATCAGTTTAATGGCAAAGGGAAGGGGTGATCTTAAAATAGCATTTTCTTAAATCACTTAATTGAGGATTGATGAAAAGATTGGGTCTAATGTGGGGGCATCAACTTAATCCCCCATATATAGGACAATCTAGAAGTGATGCTATGCAATCTGGCGGGTATGACAGCCTACCCATGATACACCACAACTTCTCCTCTGATTCAAATTGCCACACGGGAAAACTGTGTCTCTCCAAAATAACGCTACCACCCATCTTCTGTTGGTGCCCAGCAACCCTCTAAATGGGAAAGGTAAAGGACAAAACCGCAGCACCAGTGAAGAGGGTTGTCACAAATACACTGCCCTCTATGGATCTAAAATTTATGGAACTTGAGAGCCACTTTGATCACATGTAGGCCACTATTACTCTACTAACCAGGTCAGACAAAATGTTATCAACCCTGATGCGACCAACTACACACTAGAAGCACAAGAGGTATTGCCTGCCAGCACAGCGACTCACCAAAACACTTATTATCCTAATAATACTAGAAAGACCCTGAGCCTGACTGTCCCCCACGCTACAGGCTCTTCTCGAGGGCTGTAACGTTGTTGTGTGCTTTGCTATGTCTGCATAGGCTCACTAGCTCTTCATGATCTACACTGACAACCTGGGACCGAAGGTGGCCCTCAAGACAAACCGCACCAGGGATCCTTACCTGGCATGGTGTGTACAATCCCTCTGGTATCATGCAGCCTTTGCCGATATCATTGTTGAAATCAGACATGCCTCGGGTGCGACCCTTATCCTTGCGGATGTCCTCAGCAGGAGGGTGGTTGTGGCCCCTAAGATTTGAGGTCAACTCTCGACTGCAGAGCGGTCCCAAGGCGCGAGAAAATATTATGTAAGGACGTCAGGGTGAAGGTCGCGGTTTGCTGCGAATGCAGTCATTGGCTACTCGGTCTACTGTATTCCTTATATGGAATTAAGGTAATGGGACAACACCATGGTGGCAGTGCCCCCTTCAACCCATTGGAGGCGGGCTCACAGACTCACTCACCTCTCGTCGCTCTATCTGAGAGATCCCCTCACCCTAACCTTAACAATTTCTTCTAATTGACACAGATTCGCTCGTGGCATGCCAAATTCTCCGATCCCTAGCGCACGCATGAACAGATGAAACCAGGTGACCCTGTACCTCAAGAAAAAAAGGTAGAGACAGCCTTCCTTCACAGGCCTTCAGGCAAACTATATATCAGGAGCCAGATCCTTGATTTCCATAGCCTTGCGTGCACACTCTCGTTCAGATGTCCCCACAACTGTCTGGGGGGCGTATTTCGTCCTAAGACACGATTGGGGTCACTCACAAGACACCCCTCTCATAAGATCTCACACTCTCTAAGTGATATTCTGTATTCCAGTCCAAATAAAGCCACTAGGCCATCAAGTACAAAGTATTCCCGCTAGGTGGCATCATTATAAGAATCTGATGCACGTCTTTAGCACGGGAGGCAGGCCAGTGGATTATCAAGGCTCTAAGCCTGGTTCATTAAGAATTCTTCTCCCATAGAGCGCAGTGAGAACCTTGTACAGAATACCACTTAGAGAGTGTGAGAGGGTGCACAAGAGACGATGACCGAGGATTTCACTCCCTATGAACGACAGGGATAATCAAACAGGGATAATTTGAAGTTAAATTAAATGGCGCCTGGCGCCTGGCCCCTGGCCCTTAGGAGAAGAGAAGTCCCCACTGTAGTCGTCTCCAGCTCTACTGGTAGCCCCCAGACTCCACGACCCAGTGCACGCCTGGGAAGCCAACGTCCAAGCCTAGCTGGCCCCTGAGGACCAGCCAATCTTATGCCTCCCCAATGAGAGTCTGCCACTTGCTGCCACTCTGGTCATGGTAAACCGCCTACCCATAAAAAACACATGAAGCACCCTCTCACCTCCAGCTTCACTTTCCACTCACTCAGGTGACTAGGACCAAGACCAAAGCCAGCATCAGGGAACCTTGGCCACCTTCACATCCTTCCGAGCTTATGCGCCGGACCCTTGCTCAGATGCAACTTCCCTCACCTCCTCAGGTGGTGCTCGATTACATAATATCGGACACACTAGTCATCAAACCAATAATTTCCTCCAGCGTTTACACGTTTTGTATGTACTGGTTTCTAGCCACTCACAGATAAAAGTCGTTGGATGGTGCAAAATTCAAGAATCGCCGCCTATAATCGTCTAGTGTAAACGCTGGGTTATAATGACTGTGTAGAACTTACGTCATACTCTTAATTACTTGATAGTGTACCAGGAGATAAATATTGTGATCCAAATCGAAACCAACCAGTCACCACTGCCCTGCCAAAGTAAGTGATTTACAAATGTTACATCCTGATATTTTCCCAAGTATGAGTCGGTATGATTTCTAATCTTATTGA
This sequence comes from Alentia gelatinosa, assembly GCA_950022655.1. NCBI lineage: Eukaryota > Metazoa > Annelida > Polychaeta > Phyllodocida > Polynoidae > Alentia > Alentia gelatinosa. The sequence goes on along the minus strand of OX465588.1, from coordinate 42,344,207 downwards.
CATATCTAGGATAGGCTAACGGAACTTAGAGTCAAATTATGAAGCATCAGTATGCTGCAAACATGTCAATATGGAACGCGTGGTTTCTGGAGGCACACATATTTATATAACAAATGAAATCATCCTGGTCTATTTGATCTACGCCTCTTTTGTGCATAGGAGGATGGAAAGCCTGTTTCTGCTGGGAAAATAAATTGACATACCAATATTAATCAGCTTGGATGCAGTGAGATCACATAGAAAAATATGTTTTGTCTCGACATCTAAATCAGAAGAGGATTTCTGCTGCTGTATCAAACAACATGTAGGTAAGATAAGAGTGACTCTGTTCTATGGACTATATATTAACAACGTGATCAAAGATGGCGATAAAGAGAAAAATTCCGTTAGCATAAAGCTCGTGAAAGAAGACTGCCATTACCACCTAATATCAAATATACAAAATAAAATCATAACTCAACACAAAATGCATTACTTAAGCACAGAGGCGAGGAAGGTGTGACTATGGAATACTTTATGGGGGTGATGTGTCAAGGACAGGGTAAGGGGTGGTAAGGAAAGAAGGGTCAGTAAATAATGTTGGTAATAAATGAGAAGTGGCCAGGATGAATGTAATAGGGATGTGAAGGAACATCATCCACATATCTTTTTTAGCATATGTACTGCCGAAGGAGGTATATCTTCGATTATTTTTAATGATAGTATAACACTTATTCAGTTACCCTCTACTTGTCGCAGTTCAAGAAGTAGTAGGGTAGGATGGGAACTTTTTATCAGGTCATCGTTTCACACCCTTCAACCACCGTGGTGGCATATAGTGAATCAGGAGAGAACTAAAATGCGGCCAAACGGGGTCACGAGGACCCTTATATATTACTAATATATACACATGTACCTGTGGTAGCATGTCCAACATATACCACCCGCTCCGACATTATATATGGCCGTATGTGGCGTACGGGGTATGCATGTGGTGTACGGGGTTTGTACGGCGGATAAACCCAACGAAATGTCTAAAAGCAAAGGTAAAAAATCATTACTTTAAGGTATACCATTATACGAAAACATGCATACTGTATAGATCTGTTCTCGATAAGTACTTAGTAAAATGGACGATCGGATGGATCTCTGCCTGTTTCCGTATACATGTACTCTTCTACTCCTCTCTTTCCAGATTTGTCCCAACTATCCTGTACATGAGTTATGTTCGCCATAGTGTGCAGAATCACGAAATGATTGTTTTAAGGTTTCCCTTTTCTATTGCATAGTGTCTAAAAGATGATAATATATATATATTCACAGCAAAAGTCAGTCTTGAATTTACATAGCTTCTGTCCACCAAGATGTATGACTTTTCGGAATTCCTATCTATAAAAAAAGATGAAACAGGCATGTATCTATTTATATGTAAATGTATGAATGCCTAGTGCCCGTTGGAATTATCTCACATCTGAGATTTCTCCTTTTTCAGGACAATTAACGTTTTTCACTTATAAAATGTATGGGACATTTGTCAATTTTCACAAACTCAAGAATTGAACCTAGCAAACTGCCCCGATATGCGCAATGATTTTGCTACTATGGAACGCGTGGTTTCTTGAGGCACACATATTTATATAACAAATGAAATCATCCTGGTCTATTTGATCTACGCCTCTTTTGTGCATAGGAGGATGGGAAGCCTGTTTCTGCTGGGAAAATAAATTGACATACCAATATTAATCAGCTTGGATGCAGTGAGATCACATAGAAAAATATGTTTTGTCTCGACATCTAAATCAGAAGAGGATTTCTGCTGCTGTATCAAACAACATGTAGGTAAGATAAGAGTGACTCTGTTCTATGGACTATATATGAACAACGTGATCAAAGATGGCGATAAAGAGAAAAATTCCGTTAGCATAAAGCTCGTGAAAGAAGACTGCCATTACCACCTAATATCAAATATACAAAATAAAATCATAACTCAACACAAAATGCATTATTTGAGCACAGAGGCGAGGAAGGTGTGACTATGGAATACTTTATGGGGGTGATGTGTCAAGGACAGGGTAAGGGGTGGTAAGGAAAGAAGGGTCAGTAAATAATGTTGGTAATAAATGAGAAGTGGCCAGGATGAATATAATAGGGATGTGAAGGAACATCATCCACATATCTTTTTTAGCATATGTACTGCCGAAGGAGGTATATCTTCGATTATTTTTAATGATAGTATTACACTTATTCAGTTACCCTCTACTTGTCGCAGTTCAAGAAGTAGTAGGGTAGGATGGGAACTTTTTATCAGGTCATCGTTTCACACCCTTCAACCACCGTGGTGGCATATAGTGAATCAGGAGAGAACTAAAATGCGGCCAAAAGGGGTCACGAGGACCCTTATATATTACTAATATACACACATGTACCTGTGGTAGCATGTCCAACATATACCACCCGCTCCGACATTATATATGGCCGTATGTGGCGTACGGGGTATGCATGTGGTGTACGGGGTTTGTACGGCGGATAAACCCAACGAATCGTCTAAAAGCAAAGGTAAAAAATCATTACTTTAAGGTATACCATTATACGAAAACATGCATACTGTATAGATCTGTTCTCGATAAGTACTTAGTAAAATGGACGATCGGATGGATCTCTGCCTGTTTCCGTATAAATGTACTCTTCTACTCCTCTCTTTCCAGATTTGTCCCAACTATCCTGTACATGAGTTATGTTCGCCATAGTGTGCAGAATCACAAAATGATTGTTTTAAGGTTTCCCTTTTCTATTGCATAGTGTCTAAAAGATGATAATATATATATATTCACAGCAAAAGTCAGTCTTGAATTTACATAGCTTCTGTCCACCAAGATGTATGACTTTTCGGAATTCCTATCTATAAAAAAAGATGAAACAGGCATGTATCTATTTATATGTAAATGTATAAATGCCTAGTGCCCGTTGGAATTATCTCACATCTGAGATTTCTCCTTTTTCAGGACAATTAACATTTTTCACTTATAAAATGTATGGGACATTTGTCAATTTTCACAAACTCAAGAATTGAACCTAGCAAACTGCCCCGATATGCGCAATGATTTTGCTACTAAATGGATTTTTTATAAACGTGAGTGACGTGAGTGACGTGAGTGACGGGAGTGACGGGAGTGACGGGAGTGACGGGAGTGACGGGAGTGACGGGAGTGACGGGAGTGACGGGAGTGACGGGAGTGACGGGAGTGACGGGAGTGACGGGAGTGACGGGAGTGACGGGAGTGACGGGAGTGACGGGAGTGACGGGAGTGACGGGAGTGACGGGAGTGACGGGAGTGACGGGAGTGACGGGAGTGACGGGAGTGACGGGAGTGACGGGAGTGACGGGAGTGACGGGAGTGACGGGAGTGACGGGAGTGACGGGAGTGACGGGAGTGACGGGAGTGACGGGAGTGACGGGAGTGACGGGAGTGACGGGAGTGACGGGAGTGACGGGAGTGATTGGACCAACTTAAACCATCATGTCAGGCTGCTACTGGGATTCGTACCCATGCAGACAAACAACCTCTGACTACAACTCAACTGCCCTAACCACTGGGCCACCAGGATGAGCTATATGAGAGGCAAGAATGGACAGTATTTAATTCTTAGTGACTGGCAATGCTGCCGGGATGTTTTGTGTGACAAAATTATTGTATGAATCATTATTGAATTGTTCGTTGTAAGCTGTAGATGACGACACCAAACCCCCTCAATTTCTATGTGGGATAATATGGAATATGATAGTAGAAACTGCACTTTACCTAACTAAATATGAGGATGCGGAATTGGCTTTAAAATCATTTATCACATTTTAAAGATAATTACTTTTCATGGTCTGAAATTGAAAATGGCCCATCTTTGCTCATCGGTGCATATCAGAAGATATCAGTGACACTTTGAATGGGAAATCATATGAAATAATCAATGTCACCATTCTGAAAATTATGAAATTTTCAGAATATCTGGAATATATAATGATAATGCTGCTCCGCAATTATGGCAATTTCATACTTTAAATTGGAACTAATTTTTTCATTAAATAGCATTATGAAATATCATATACTATGTTTTGTATCTACAGATAAATTATCCATCATAAATATGCATTATTTCTGGAATTATAAAAGAAAAATGGTTGATTACGCTGGTTGCAACTAGAGCTATATCAGGGTGTATCGGGTCAATGGTGCCTTTTTAATGCACCCTCCCAACACGTGCACCGCACCGACGCGAACTAACGCACACTGATACACTACAATATGGCCATTTTGTATCGGTGCGCATCAGCGTGTATCAGCGTTGGTGGGTGCCCGGTCTAAAGCTATTACATGTATCATCTTTACAATAGCGTTCATAATTAGCTAATAATAACCACAAACAATTAGCTGATAATAACCACAATCAAAACCAAGTCCATCCAAAACCGAAATATGCCTCCCTTTAACCCTTTCCTTATTAATGCTGCCTTGAGGCAGCACCATGGGAATACTGATGCTGCCTTGAGGCAGCACCGTGGGAATACAAATGCTGCCTTGAGGCAGCACCATGGGAATACAAATGCTGCCTTGAGGCAGCTAATTCATATTATTCACATTTTATATTATTTCAGTAAATAATGGACAGATTAAAAAAAAAATTCAGCATATATAGAAAACAATATTATATCAATGATTAGATTCGAATTCAGATGAATGCGTTACTATGGTGATGTTGATACCAGACTATATAAGACATAAGTCTAAGCCCTAGGTTACTATGGTGATGTTGATACCAGACTATATAAGACATAAGTCTAAGCCCTAGCCTTACAATATGGCTGAGTGTGGTTGGCCCCACCTATCAGGCTATAGCATTTTCATGATTTTTTTCCAAATATTTTAATTCTACATACAAAACAACTTCACAGATCTGTTCTCTATATATTTTTATCATTATTTATGTAAAAAAAAACATGATGTCATCGCAATGATAAAAAAAATACACACCTTTGTACAGGCTTGTGTCAATGGAGCAAAAAGAAATGTCTCAAATTCTTCCTGCAATTTGAAATATTAATATAATTATTAAATATCGATCTAATTCATGATTAATGGTATGAAAATAAAGCCTGAAGTCTCCTTTTTTTATTGGTATAATTCAAATAATTTAATTATTTCTCTGAGTTATTTAAATTTGCTAATTTGTAAGGCACCCGTCTGCACTTTGTGCCATTTTCTAACGCCTGCAGAATAGGCCGGTATTCTGACGTCTGTACAGCGTGTGATGTGCAGTAGTGGTGGGAACGTTATCCGCAGGGGGCGCGGTCGTTAACGCACTGCGCATTACGCTAGGTGCGGTAAGGAAAGGGTTAAAGAGGCCGTTTACACGAAAATAGACTTTGACTCTATGCAGAGAAAAAACTCACAAATTTCATTATATATGTCACTTACATTGTTCGGAATCCTTCATTAAATGATATTTCATTCAGAGCACTTGGGGAGAAGAGCTATATTAATGCATAACACCCAGGTTTACCTCAACCGCTCAGCTATGCCTCAGTGATGATTATAGCTCATTTAAACCCATGGAGTATTCCTTATTTGTGACACTATCAAATATCTCACATCAAGGGTGAACCTTCCATTTGAAAAGGACAGTGTATAGCACTAAATAATCGTGAACACTTAGGCAGGCAAAATATCTTCATCAAACCTTAATAGCTTGAAACACGTTTGTTTCTTACAAATAACCTTGTAGATCTACAAATCACTTTCTTGAGGGCTATCCCTTAATTAATGTTTTCGCCCTGTATTCGTTCAAAGGATCCATCGCAATTTACAAGATATGTAGTACCTTAAATGACCGACAAGACTCACAGATCTATGTGTTAAGTTATGACCGGATGTTTATGGTATTAGTGGAGAAAAAAGGTGCCGAAACCTTCCTCCCACTAATATAAAGGTGGATAACTCCGGGAACTACCATCATCTCTGACTGCTGGAAGGCTTACAATAGGATTCCACAGTTGGGATACACACAAAAGTCTGTGAACCACTCCAAGGACTTTTATAACAAAGAGCAGTGTGCATGCACAAACACTATAGAATCCCTATGGAGAGCAGTAAAAGCTACTTTGCCAAGGTATGGAACAACCAAGGTCTTGTACCAAAGTTACATTGACACATACATAATTAGAAGTCTTTTTCTAAAACACTCAGAGGATATTTTTCTCAAATTCCTGGATTTAATAAAATACCCCAACAGGACCGACTGTGACATCACCGAAATCCAAATCTCTAAAAAAAAAGGAGGAGTCTGGGGACTAACTCGAGGATAAGACATTTCTGGAGTTGAATTCAGGGGATGAGTCAGAAAGTGAGGAAACTGAGGAGGAACATAGCATATTGGATGCCTCTGCAGAACTATTTTATGATTGAGGCTAATTAGGAATTGGCAAATAATTATTGAAGCGGGATTGGTGTCGCCGTCTACAGCTTACCAAGACACCGCTTACAACGACCCGCGACTAAGTCAGAGGGCGCCAACAGCGGCTCACACGGAAGGTCGTCTAGATTTGAACCCAACCGACCCACACCATTTCTGAATGTTTATTACATAGGGCTTTATACATACCCACTAAAACTGTTATTAGAATGCAATTAGTCCAGATAGTTTATACGCGTATATGCGAGATAAGATAATATCGTTGACTTTATACTAAATTATTTGCATCTTATTTCTGAGACACCCAAGAGAAACTTTGCCACGGTTTTCCAAAAGCACTAAAACCAATAAGAAACTGTCACTTCTTACATCGAACGTGATACCACACGCGCAATTGCCATTGGTTGAATTGCGCTGTGTTATGCTGACTGGTGAACGAGAAGAGACAGGGGGAGGGGGAAATTTTGGAGAATTATTTGGCACATACAGAACAGAATTAATGCGAAGATAACACCGTTTGTGATCAGATGAATTGCGTAGCGAAAGGTTCCTGATTAAATATTATGTTTACAGGTTTTGAAAACAAACATTTGAGAGTTGTACGGTTTTCACCATCAGTTTAATGGCAAAGGGAAGGGGTGATCTTAAAATAGCATTTTCTTAAATCACTTAATTGAGGATTGATGAAAAGATTGGGTCTAATGTGGGGGCATCAACTTAATCCCCCATATATAGGACAATCTAGAAGTGATGCTATGCAATCTGGCGGGTATGACAGCCTACCCATGATACACCACAACTTCTCCTCTGATTCAAATTGCCACACGGGAAAACTGTGTCTCTCCAAAATAACGCTACCACCCATCTTCTGTTGGTGCCCAGCAACCCTCTAAATGGGAAAGGTAAAGGACAAAACCGCAGCACCAGTGAAGAGGGTTGTCACAAATACACTGCCCTCTATGGATCTAAAATTTATGGAACTTGAGAGCCACTTTGATCACATGTAGGCCACTATTACTCTACTAACCAGGTCAGACAAAATGTTATCAACCCTGATGCGACCAACTACACACTAGAAGCACAAGAGGTATTGCCTGCCAGCACAGCGACTCACCAAAACACTTATTATCCTAATAATACTAGAAAGACCCTGAGCCTGACTGTCCCCCACGCTACAGGCTCTTCTCGAGGGCTGTAACGTTGTTGTGTGCTTTGCTATGTCTGCATAGGCTCACTAGCTCTTCATGATCTACACTGACAACCTGGGACCGAAGGTGGCCCTCAAGACAAACCGCACCAGGGATCCTTACCTGGCATGGTGTGTACAATCCCTCTGGTATCATGCAGCCTTTGCCGATATCATTGTTGAAATCAGACATGCCTCGGGTGCGACCCTTATCCTTGCGGATGTCCTCAGCAGGAGGGTGGTTGTGGCCCCTAAGATTTGAGGTCAACTCTCGACTGCAGAGCGGTCCCAAGGCGCGAGAAAATATTATGTAAGGACGTCAGGGTGAAGGTCGCGGTTTGCTGCGAATGCAGTCATTGGCTACTCGGTCTACTGTATTCCTTATATGGAATTAAGGTAATGGGACAACACCATGGTGGCAGTGCCCCCTTCAACCCATTGGAGGCGGGCTCAGAGACTCACTCACCTCTCGTCGCTCTATCTGAGAGATCCCCTCACCCTAACCTTAACAATTTCTTCTAATTGACACAGATTCGCTCGTGGCATGCCAAATTCTCCGATCCCTAGCGCACGCATGAACAGATGAAACCAGGTGACCCTGTACCTCAAGAAAAAAAGGTAGAGACAGCCTTCCTTCACAGGCCTTCAGGCAAACTATATATCAGGAGCCAGATCCTTGATTTCCATGGCCTTGCGTGCACACTCTCGTTCAGATGTCCCCACAACTGTCTGGGGGGCGTATTTCGTCCTAAGACACGATTGGGGTCACTCACAAGACACCCCTCTCATAAGATCTCACACTCTCTAAGTGATATTCTGTATTCCAGTCCAAATAAAGCCACTAGGCCATCAAGTACAAAGTATTCCCGCTAGGTGGCATCATTATAAGAATCTGATGCACGTCTTTAGCACGGGAGGCAGGCCAGTGGATTATCAAGGCTCTAAGCCTGGTTCATTAAGAATTCTTCTCCCATAGAGCGCAGTGAGAACCTTGTACAGAATACCACTTAGAGAGTGTGAGAGGGTGCACAAGAGACGATGACCGAGGATTTCACTCCCTATGAACGACAGGGATAATCAAACAGGGATAATTTGAAGTTAAATTAAATGACCCCCTGTCCCCCTGGCTCCCTGGCGCCTGGCCCCTGGCCCTTAGGAGAAGAGAAGTCCCCACTGTAGTCGTCTCCAGCTCTACTGGTAGCCCCCAGACTCCACGACCCAGTGCACGCCTGGGAAGCCAACGTCCAAGCCTAGCTGGCCCCTGAGGACCAGCCAATCTTATGCCTCCCCAATGAGAGTCTGCCACTTGCTGCCACTCTGGTCATGGTAAACCGCCTACCCATAAAAAACACATGAAGCACCCTCTCACCTCCAGCTTCACTTTCCACTCACTCAGGTGACTAGGACCAAGACCAAAGCCAGCATCAGGGAACCTTGGCCACCTTCACATCCTTCCGAGCTTATGCGCCGGACCCTTGCTCAGATGCAACTTCCCTCACCTCCTCAGGTGGTGCTCGATTACATAATATCGGACACACTAGTCATCAAACCAATAATTTCCTCCAGCGTTTACACGTTTTGTATGTACTGGTTTCTAGCCACTCACAGATAAAAGTCGTTGGATGGTGCAAAATTCAAGAATCGCCGCCTATAATCGTCTAGTGTAAACGCTGGGTTATAATGACTGTGTAGAACTTACGTCATACTCTTAATTACTTGATAGTGTACCAGGAGATAAATATTGTGATCCAAATCGAAACCAACCAGTCACCACTGCCCTGCCAAAGTAAGTGATTTACAAATGTTACATCCTGATATTTTCCCAAGTATGAGTCGGTATGATTTCTAATCTTATTGACATATCTAGGATAGGCTAACGGAACTTAGAGTCAAATTATGAAGCATCAGTATGCTGCAAACATGTCAATATGGAACGCGTGGTTTCTGGAGGCACACATATTTATATAACAAATGAAATCATCCTGGTCTATTTGATCTACGCCTCTTTTGTGCATAGGAGGATGGAAAGCCTGTTTCTGCTGGGAAAATAAATTGACATACCAATATTAATCAGCTTGGATGCAGTGAGATCACATAGAAAAATATGTTTTGTCTCGACATCTAAATCAGAAGAGGATTTCTGCTGCTGTATCAAACAACATGTAGGTAAGATAAGAGTGACTCTGTTCTATGGACTATATATTAACAACGTGATCAAAGATGGCGATAAAGAGAAAAATTCCGTTAGCATAAAGCTCGTGAAAGAAGACTGCCATTACCACCTAATATCAAATATACAAAATAAAATCATAACTCAACACAAAATGCATTACTTAAGCACAGAGGCGAGGAAGGTGTGACTATGGAATACTTTATGGGGGTGATGTGTCAAGGACAGGGTAAGGGGTGGTAAGGAAAGAAGGGTCAGTAAATAATGTTGGTAATAAATGAGAAGTGGCCAGGATGAATGTAATAGGGATGTGAAGGAACATCATCCACATATCTTTTTTAGCATATGTACTGCCGAAGGAGGTATATCTTCGATTATTTTTAATGATAGTATAACACTTATTCAGTTACCCTCTACTTGTCGCAGTTCAAGAAGTAGTAGGGTAGGATGGGAACTTTTTATCAGGTCATCGTTTCACACCCTTCAACCACCGTGGTGGCATATAGTGAATCAGGAGAGAACTAAAATGCGGCCAAACGGGGTCACGAGGACCCTTATATATTACTAATATATACACATGTACCTGTGGTAGCATGTCCAACATATACCACCCGCTCCGACATTATATATGGCCGTATGTGGCGTACGGGGTATGCATGTGGTGTACGGGGTTTGTACGGCGGATAAACCCAACGAAATGTCTAAAAGCAAAGGTAAAAAATCATTACTTTAAGGTATACCATTATACGAAAACATGCATACTGTATAGATCTGTTCTCGATAAGTACTTAGTAAAATGGACGATCGGATGGATCTCTGCCTGTTTCCGTATACATGTACTCTTCTACTGCTCTCTTTCCAGATTTGTCCCAACTATCCTGTACATGAGTTATGTTCGCCATAGTGTGCAGAATCACGAAATGATTGTTTTAAGGTTTCCCTTTTCTATTGCATAGTGTCTAAAAGATGATAATATATATATATTCACAGCAAAAGTCAGTCTTGAATTTACATAGCTTCTGTCCACCAAGATGTATGACTTTTCGGAATTCCTATCTATAAAAAAAGATGAAACAGGCATGTATCTATTTATATGTAAATGTATGAATGCCTAGTGCCCGTTGGAATTATCTCACATCTGAGATTTCTCCTTTTTCAGGACAATTAACGTTTTTCACTTATAAAATGTATGGGACATTTGTCAATTTTCACAAACTCAAGAATTGAACCTAGCAAACTGCCCCGATATGCGCAATGATTTTGCTACTATGGAACGCGTGGTTTCTTGAGGCACACATATTTATATAACAAATGAAATCATCCTGGTCTATTTGATCTACGCCTCTTTTGTGCATAGGAGGATGGAAAGCCTGTTTCTGCTGGGAAAATAAATTGACATACCAATATTAATCAGCTTGGATGCAGTGAGATCACATAGAAAAATATGTTTTGTCTCGACATCTAAATCAGAAGAGGATTTCTGCTGCTGTATCAAACAACATGTAGGTAAGATAAGAGTGACTCTGTTCTATGGACTATATATGAACAACGTGATCAAAGATGGCGATAAAGAGAAAAATTCCGTTAGCATAAAGCTCGTGAAAGAAGACTGCCATTACCACCTAATATCAAATATACAAAATAAAATCATAACTCAACACAAAATGCATTATTTGAGCACAGAGGCGAGGAAGGTGTGACTATGGAATACTTTATGGGGGTGATGTGTCAAGGACAGGGTAAGGGGTGGTAAGGAAAGAAGGGTCAGTAAATAATGTTGGTAATAAATGAGAAGTGGCCAGGATGAATATAATAGGGATGTGAAGGAACATCATCCACATATCTTTTTTAGCATATGTACTGCCGAAGGAGGTATATCTTCGATTATTTTTAATGATAGTATTACACTTATTCAGTTACCCTCTACTTGTCGCAGTTCAAGAAGTAGTAGGGTAGGATGGGAACTTTTTATCAGGTCATCGTTTCACACCCTTCAACCACCGTGGTGGCATATAGTGAATCAGGAGAGAACTAAAATGCGGCCAAAAGGGGTCACGAGGACCCTTATATATTACTAATATACACACATGTACCTGTGGTAGCATGTCCAACATATACCACCCGCTCCGACATTATATATGGCCGTATGTGGCGTACGGGGTATGCATGTGGTGTACGGGGTTTGTACGGCGGATAAACCCAACGAATCGTCTAAAAGCAAAGGTAAAAAATTTTTACTTTAAGGTATACCATTATACGAAAACATGCATACTGTATAGATCTGTTCTCGATAAGTACTTAGTAAAATGGACGATCGGATGGATCTCTGCCTGTTTCCGTATACATGTACTCTTCTACTCCTCTCTTTCCAGATTTGTCCCAACTATCCTGTACATGAGTTATGTTCGCCATAGTGTGCAGAATCACAAAATGATTGTTTTAAGGTTTCCCTTTTCTATTGCATAGTGTCTAAAAGATGATAATATATATATATTCACAGCAAAAGTCAGTCTTGAATTTACATAGCTTCTGTCCACCAAGATGTATGACTTTTCGGAATTCCTATCTATAAAAAAAGATGAAACAGGCATGTATCTATTTATATGTAAATGTATAAATGCCTAGTGCCCGTTGGAATTATCTCACATCTGAGATTTCTCCTTTTTCAGGACAATTAACATTTTTCACTTATAAAATGTATGGGACATTTGTCAATTTTCACAAACTCAAGAATTGAACCTAGCAAACTGCCCCGATATGCGCAATGATTTTGCTACTAAATGGATTTTTTATAAACGAGTGACGTGAGTGACGGGAGTGACGGGAGTGACGGGAGTGACGGGAGTGACGGGAGTGACGGGAGTGACGGGAGTGACGGGAGTGACGGGAGTGACGGGAGTGACGGGAGTGACGGGAGTGACGGGAGTGACGGGAGTGACGGGAGTGACGGGAGTGACGGGAGTGACGGGAGTGACGGGAGTGACGGGAGTGACGGGAGTGACGGGAGTGACGGGAGTGACGGGAGTGACGGGAGTGACGGGAGTGACGGGAGTGACGGGAGTGACGGGAGTGACGGGAGTGACGGGAGTGACGGGAGTGACGGGAGTGACGGGAGTGACGGGAGTGACGGGAGTGACGGGAGTGACGGGAGTGACGGGAGTGACGGGAGTGATTGGACCAACTTAAACCATCATGTCAGGCTGCTACTGGGATTCGTACCCATGCAGACAAACAACCTCTGACTACAACTCAACTGCCCTAACCACTGGGCCACCAGGATGAGCTATATGAGAGGCAAGAATGGACAGTATTTAATTCTTAGTGACTGGCAATGCTGCCGGGATGTTTTGTGTGACAAAATTATTGTATGAATCATTATTGAATTGTTCGTTGTAAGCTGTAGATGACGACACCAAACCCCCTCAATTTCTTTTTTTGTTGTTGTTAAAAATGTGGGATAATATGGAATATGATAGTAGAAACTGCACTTTACCTAACTAAATATGAGGATGCGGAATTGGCTTTAAAATCATTTATCACATTTTAAAGATAATTACTTTTCATGGTCTGAAATTGAAAATGGCCCATCTTTGCTCATCGGTGCATATCAGAAGATATCAGTGACACTTTGAATGGGAAATCATATGAAATAATCAATGTCACCATTCTGAAAATTATGAAATTTTCAGAATATCTGGAATATATAATGATAATGCTGCTCCGCAATTATGGCAATTTCATACTTTAAATTGGAACATATTTTTTCATTAAATAGCATTATGAAATATCATATACTATGTTTTGTATCTACAGATAAATTATCCATCATAAATATGCATTATTTCTGGAATTATAAAAGAAAAATGGTTGATTACGCTGGTTGCAACTAGAGCTATATCAGGGTGTATCGGGTCAATGGTGCCTTTTTAATGCACCCTCCCAACACGTGCACCGCACCGACGCGAACTAACGCACACTGATACACTACAATATGGCCATTTTGTATCGGTGCGCATCAGCGTGTATCAGCGTTGGTGGGTGCCCGGTCTAAAGCTATTACATGTATCATCTTTACAATAGCGTTCATAATTAGCTAATAATAACCACAAACAATTAGCTGATAATAACCACAATCAAAACCAAGTCCATCCAAAACCGAAATATGCCTCCCTTTAACCCTTTCCTTATTAATGCTGCCTTGAGGCAGCACCATGGGAATACTGATGCTGCCTTGAGGCAGCACTGTGGGAATACAAATGCTGCCTTGAGGCAGCACCATGGGAATACAAATGCTGCCTTGAGGCAGCTAATTCATATTATTCACATTTTATATTATTTCAGTAAATAATGGACAGATTAAAAAAAAAATTCAGCATATATAGAAAACAATATTATATCAATGATTAGATTCGAATTCAGATGAATGCGTTACTATGGTGATGTTGATACCAGACTATATAAGACATAAGTCTAAGCCCTAGGTTACTATGGTGATGTTGATACCAGACTATATAAGACATAAGTCTAAGCCCTAGCCTTACAATATGGCTGAGTGTGGTTGGCCCCACCTATCAGGCTATAGCATTTTCATGATTTTTTTCCAAATATTTTAATTCTACATACAAAACAACTTCACAGATCTGTTCTCTATATATTTTTATCATTATTTATGTAAAAAAAAACATGATGTCATCGCAATGATAAAAAAAATACACACCTTTGTACAGGCTTGTGTCAATGGAGCAAAAAGAAATGTCTCAAATTCTTCCTGCAATTTGAAATATTAATATAATTATTAAATATCGATCTAATTCATGATTAATGGTATGAAAATAAAGCCTGAAGTCTCCTTTTTTTATTGGTATAATTCAAATAATTTAATTATTTCTCTGAGTTATTTAAATTTGCTAATTTGTAAGGCACCCGTCTGCACTTTGTGCCATTTTCTAACGCCTGCAGAATAGGCCGGTATTCTGACGTCTGTACAGCGTGTGATGTGCAGTAGTGGTGGGAACGTTATCCGCAGGGGGCGCGGTCGTTAACGCACTGCGCATTACGCTAGGTGCGGTAAGGAAAGGGTTAAAGAGGCCGTTTACACGAAAATAGACTTTGACTCTATGCAGAGAAAAAACTCACAAATTTCATTATATATGTCACTTACATTGTTCGGAATCCTTCATTAAATGATATTTCATTCAGAGCACTTGGGGAGAAGAGCTATATTAATGCATAACACCCAGGTTTACCTCAACCGCTCAGCTATGCCTCAGTGATGATTATAGCTCATTTAAACCCATGGAGTATTCCTTATTTGTGACACTATCAAATATCTCACATCAAGGGTGAACCTTCCATTTGAAAAGGACAGTGTATAGCACTAAATAATCGTGAACACTTAGGCAGGCAAAATATCTTCATCAAACCTTAATAGCTTGAAACACGTTTGTTTCTTACAAATAACCTTGTAGATCTACAAATCACTTTCTTGAGGGCTATCCCTTAATTAATGTTTTCGCCCTGTATTCGTTCAAAGGATCCATCGCAATTTACAAGATATGTAGTACCTTAAATGACCGACAAGACTCACAGATCTATGTGTTAAGTTATGACCGGATGTTTATGGTATTAGTGGAGAAAAAAGGTGCCGAAACCTTCCTCCCACTAATATAAAGGTGGATAACTCCGGGAACTACCATCATCTCTGACTGCTGGAAGGCTTACAATAGGATTCCACAGTTGGGATACACACAAAAGTCTGTGAACCACTCCAAGGACTTTTATAACAAAGAGCAGTGTGCATGCACAAACACTATAGAATCCCTATGGAGAGCAGTAAAAGCTACTTTGCCAAGGTATGGAACAACCAAGGTCTTGTACCAAAGTTACATTGACACATACATAATTAGAAGTCTTTTTCTAAAACACTCAGAGGATATTTTTCTCAAATTCCTGGATTTAATAAAATACCCCAACAGGACCGACTGTGACATCACCGAAATCCAAATCTCTAAAAAAAAAGGAGGAGTCTGGGGACTAACTCGAGGATAAGACATTTCTGGAGTTGAATTCAGGGGATGAGTCAGAAAGTGAGGAAACTGAGGAGGAACATAGCATATTGGATGCCTCTGCAGAACTATTTTATGATTGAGGCTAATTAGGAATTGGCAAATAATTATTGAAGCGGGATTGGTGTCGCCGTCTACAGCTTACCAAGACACCGCTTACAACGACCCGCGACTAAGTCAGAGGGCGCCAACAGCGGCTCACACGGAAGGTCGTCTAGATTTGAACCCAACCGACCCACACCATTTCTGAATGTTTATTACATAGGGCTTTATACATACCCACTAAAACTGTTATTAGAATGCAATTAGTCCAGATAGTTTATACGCGTATATGCGAGATAAGATAATATCGTTGACTTTATACTAAATTATTTGCATCTTATTTCTGAGACACCCAAGAGAAACTTTGCCACGGTTTTCCAAAAGCACTAAAACCAATAAGAAACTGTCACTTCTTACATCGAACGTGATACCACACGCGCAATTGCCATTGGTTGAATTGCGCTGTGTTATGCTGACTGGTGAACGAGAAGAGACAGGGGGAGGGGGAAATTTTGGAGAATTATTTGGCACATACAGAACAGAATTAATGCGAAGATAACACCGTTTGTGATCAGATGAATTGCGTAGCGAAAGGTTCCTGATTAAATATTATGTTTACAGGTTTTGAAAACAAACATTTGAGAGTTGTACGGTTTTCACCATCAGTTTAATGGCAAAGGGAAGGGGTGATCTTAAAATAGCATTTTCTTAAATCACTTAATTGAGGATTGATGAAAAGATTGGGTCTAATGTGGGGGCATCAACTTAATCCCCCATATATAGGACAATCTAGAAGTGATGCTATGCAATCTGGCGGGTATGACAGCCTACCCATGATACACCACAACTTCTCCTCTGATTCAAATTGCCACACGGGAAAACTGTGTCTCTCCAAAATAACGCTACCACCCATCTTCTGTTGGTGCCCAGCAACCCTCTAAATGGGAAAGGTAAAGGACAAAACCGCAGCACCAGTGAAGAGGGTGGTCACAAATACACTGCCCTCTATGGATCTAAAATTTATGGAACTTGAGAGCCACTTTGATCACATGTAGGCCACTATTACTCTACTAACCAGGTCAGACAAAATGTTATCAACCCTGATGCGACCAACTACACACTAGAAGCACAAGAGGTATTGCCTGCCAGCACAGCGACTCACCAAAACACTTATTATCCTAATAATACTAGAAAGACCCTGAGCCTGACTGTCCCCCACGCTACAGGCTCTTCTCGAGGGCTGTAACGTTGTTGTGTGCTTTGCTATGTCTGCATAGGCTCACTAGCTCTTCATGATCTACACTGACAACCTGGGACCGAAGGTGGCCCTCAAGACAAACCGCACCAGGGATCCTTA
The DNA here is from genome assembly GCA_950022655.1 of Alentia gelatinosa. NCBI lineage: Eukaryota > Metazoa > Annelida > Polychaeta > Phyllodocida > Polynoidae > Alentia > Alentia gelatinosa. Next base: position 42,326,946 of record OX465588.1, on the reverse strand, counting down.
CCTGGCATGGTATGTACAATCCCTCTGGTATCATGCAGCCTTTGCCGATATCATTGTTGAAATCAGATATGCCTCGGGTGCGACCCTTATCCTTGCGGATGTCCTCAGCAGGAGGGTGGTTGTGGCCCCTAAGATTTGAGGTCAACTCTCGACTGCAGAGCGGTCCCAAGGCGCGAGAAAATATTATGTAAGGACGTCAGGGTGATGGTCGCGGTTTGCTGCGAATGCAGTCATTGGCTACTCGGTCTACTGTTTTCCTTATATGGAATTAAGGTTATGGGACAACACCATGGTGGCAGTGCCCCCTTCAACCCATTGGAGGCGGGCTCACAGACTCACTCACCTCTCGTCGCTCTATCTGAGAGATCCCCTCACCCTAACCTTAACAATTTCTTCTAATCGACACAGATTCGCTCGTGGCATGCCAAATTCTCCGATCCCTAGCGCACGCATGAACAGATGAAACCAGGTGACCCTGTACCTCAAGAAAAAAAGGTAGAGACAGCCTTCCTTCACAGGCCTTCAGGCAAACTATATATCAGGAGCCAGATCTTTGATTTCCATAGCCTTGCGTGCACACTCTCGTTCAGATGTCCCCACAACTGTCTGGGGGGCGTATTTTGTCCTAAGACACGATTGGGGTCACTCACAAGACACCCCTCTCATAAGATCTCACACTCTCTAAGTGATATTCTGTATTCCAGTCCAAATAAAGCCACTAGGCCATCAAGTACAAAGTATTCCCGCTAGGTGGCATCATTATAAGAATCTGATGCACGTCTTTAGCACGGGAGGCAGGCCAGTGGATTATCAAGGCTCTAAGCCTGGTTCATTAAGAATTCTTCTCCCATAGAGCGCAGTGAGAACCTTGTACAGAATACCACTTAGAGAGTGTGAGAGGGTGCACAAGAGACGATGACCGAGGATTTCACTCCCTATGAACGACAGGGATAATCAAACAGGGATAATTTGAAGTTAAATTAAATGACCCCCTGTCCCCCTGGCTCCCTGGCGCCTGGCCCCTGGCCCTTAGGAGAAGAGAAGTCCCCACTGTAGTCGTCTCCAGCTCTACTGGTAGTCCCCAGACTCCACGACCCAGTGCACGCCTGGGAAGCCAACGTCCAAGCCTAGCTGGCCCCTGAGGACCAGCCAACCTTATGCCTCCCCAATGAGAGTCTGCCACTTGCTGCCACTCTGGTCATGGTAAACCGCCTACCCATAAAAAACACATGAAGCACCCTCTCACCTCCAGCTTCACTTTCCACTCACTCAGGTGACCAAGACCAAGACCAAAGCCAGCATCAGGGAACCTTGGCCACCTTCACATCCTTCCGAGCTTATGCGCCGGACCCTTGCTCAGATGCAACTTCCCTCACCTCCTCAGGTGGTGCTCGATTACATAATATCGGACACACTAGTCATCAAACCAATAATTTCCTCCAGCGTTTACACGTTTTGTATGTACTGGTTTCTAGCCACTCACAGATAAAAGTCGTTGGATGGTGCAAAATTCAAGAATCGCCGCCTATAATCGTCTAGTGTAAACGCTGGGTTATAATGACTGTGTAGAACTTACGTCATACTCTTAATTACTTGATAGTGTACCAGGAGATAAATATTGTGATCCAAATCGAAACCAACCAGTCACCACTGCCCTGCCAAAGTAAGTGATTTACAAATGTTACATCCTGATATTTTCCCAAGTATGAGTCGGTATGATTTCTAATCATATTGACATATCTAGGATAGGCTACCGGAACTTAGAGTCAAATTATGAAGCATCAGTACGCTGCAAACATGTCAATATGGAACGCGTGGTTTCTGGAGGCACACATATTTATATAACAAATGAAATCATCCTGGTCTATTTGATCTACGCCTCTTTTGTGCATAGGAGGATGGAAAGCCTGTTTCTGCTGGGAAAATAAATTGACATACCAATATTAATCAGCTTGGATGCAGTGAGATCACATAGAAAAATATGTTTTGTGTCGACATCTAAATCAGAAGAGGATTTCTGCTGCTGTATCAAACAACATGTAGGTAAGATAAGAGTGACTCTGTTCTATGGACTATATATTAACAACGTGATCAAAGATGGCGATAAAGAGAAAAATTCCGTTAGCATAAAGCTCGTGAAAGAAGACTGCCATTACCACCTAATATCAAATATACAAAATAAAATCATAACTCAACACAAAATGGATTATTTAAGCACAGAGGCGAGGAAGGTGTGACTATGGAATACTTTATGGGGGTGATGTGTCAAGGACAGGGTAAGGGGTGGTAAGGAAAGAAGGGTCAGTAAATAATGTTGGTAATAAATGAGAAGTGGCCAGGATGAATATAATAGGGATGTGAAGGAACATCATCCACATATCTTTTTTAGCATATGTACTGCCGAAGGAGGTATATCTTCGATTATTTTTAATGATAGTATAACACTTATTCAGTTACCCTCTACTTGTCGCAGTTCAAGAAGTAGTAGGGTAGGATGGGAACTTTTTATCAGGTCATCGTTTCACACCCTTCAACCACCGTGGTGGCATATAGTGAATCAGGAGAGAACTAAAATGCGGCCAAAAGGGGTCACGAGGACCCTTATATATTACTAATATATACACATGTACCTGTGGTAGCATGTCCAACATATACCACCCGCTCCGACATTATATATGGCCGTATGTGGCGTACGGGGTATGCATGTGGTGTACGGGGTTTGTACGGCGGATAAACCCAACGAAATGTCTAAAAGCAAAGGTAAAAAATCATTACTTTAAGGTATACCATTATACGAAAACATGCATACTGTATAGATCTGTTCTCGATAAGTACTTAGTAAAATGGACGATCGGATGGATCTCTGCCTGTTTCCGTATACATGTACTCTTCTACTGCTCTCTTTCCAGATTTGTCCCAACTATCCTGTACATGAGTTATGTTCGCCATAGTGTGCAGAATCACGAAATGATTGTTTTAAGGTTTCCCTTTTCTATTGCATAGTGTCTAAAAGATGATAATATATATATATTCACAGCAAAAGTCAGTCTTGAATTTACATAGCTTCTGTCCACCAAGATGTATGACTTTTCGGAATTCCTATCTATAAAAAAAGATGAAACAGGCATGTATCTATTTATATGTAAATGTATAAATGCCTAGTGCCCGTTGGAATTATCTCACATCTGAGATTTCTCCTTTTTCAGGACAATTAACATTTTTCACTTATAAAATGTATGGGACATTTGTCAATTTTCACAAACTCAAGAATTGAACCTAGCAAACTGCCCCGATAGGCGCAATGATTTTGCTACTAAATGGATTTTTTGTAAACGATTGACGTGAGTGACGTGAGTGACGTGAGTGACGCGAGTGACGCGAGTGACGCGAGTGACGCGAGTGACGCGAGTGACGCGAGTGACGCGAGTGACGCGAGTGACGCGAGTGACGCGAGTGACGCGAGTGACGCGAGTGACGCGAGTGACGCGAGTGACGCGAGTGACGCGAGTGACGCGAGTGACGCGAGTGACGCGAGTGACGCGAGTGACGCGAGTGACGCGAGTGACGCGAGTGACGCGAGTGACGCGAGTGACGCGAGTGACGGGAGTGACGGGAGTGACGGGAGTGACGGGAGTGACGGGAGTGACGGGAGTGACGGGAGTGACGGGAGTGACGGGAGTGACGGGAGTGACGGGAGTGACGGGAGTGACGGGAGTGACGGGAGTGACGGGAGTGACGGGAGTGACGGGAGTGACGGGAGTGACGGGAGTGACGGGAGTGACGGGAGTGACGGGAGTGACGGGAGTGACGGGAGTGACGGGAGTGACGGGAGTGACGGGAGTGACGGGAGTGACGGGAGTGACGGGAGTGACGGGAGTGACGGGAGTGACGGGAGTGACGGGAGTGACGGGAGTGACGGGAGTGACGGGAGTGACGGGAGTGACGGGAGTGACGGGAGTGACGGGAGTGACGGGAGTGACGGGAGTGACGGGAGTGACGGGAGTGACGGGAGTGACGGGAGTGACGGGAGTGACGGGAGTGGCGGGAGTGGCGCGAGTGGCGCGAGTGGCGCGAGTGGCGCGAGTGACGCGAGTGACGCGAGTGACGCGAGTGACGCGAGTGGCGCGAGTGACGCGAGTGACGCGAGTGACGCGAGTGACGCGAGTGACGTGTGTGCTTGGACCAACTTAAACCATCATGTCAGGCTGCTACTGGGATTCGTAGCCATGCAGACAAACAACCTCTGACTACAACTCAACTGCCCTAACCACTGGGCCACCAGGATGAGCTATATGAGAGGCAATAATGGACAGTATTTAATTCTTAGTGACTGGCAATGCTGCGGGGATGTTTTGTGTGACAAAATTATTGTATGAATCATTATTGAATTGTTCGTTGTAAGCTGTAGATGATGACACCAAACCCCCTCAATTTCTTTTTTTGTTGTTGTTAAAAATGTGGGATAATATGGAATATGATAGTAGAAACTGCACTTTACTTAACTAAACATGAGGATGAAGAATTGGCTTTAAAATCATTTATCACATTTTAAAGATAATTACTTTTCATGGTCTGAAATTGAAAATGGCCCATCTTTGCTCATCGGTGCGTATCAGAAGATATCAGTGACACTTTGAATGGGAAATCATATGAAATAATCAATGTCACCATTCTGAAAATTATGAAATTTTCAGAATATCTGGAATATATAATGATAATGCTGCTCCGCAATCATGGCAATTTCATACTTTAAATTGGAACTAATATTTTCATTAAATAGCATTATGAAATATCATATACTATGTTTTGTATCTACAGACAAATAATCCATCATAAATATGCATTATTTCTGGAATTATAAAAGAAAAATGGTTGATTACGCTGGTTGCAACTAGAGCTATATCAGGGTGTATCGGGTCAATGGCGCCTTTTTAATGCACCCTCCCAACACGTGCACTGCACCGACGCGAACTAACGCACACTGATACACTACAATATAGCCATTTTGTATCGGTGCGCATCAGCGTGTATCAGCGTTGGTGGGTGCCCGGTTTAAAGCTATTACATGTATCATCTTTACAATAGCGTTTATAATTAGCTAATAATAACCACAAACAATTAGCTGATAATAACCACAATCAAAACCAAGTCCATCCAAAACCAAAAGATGCCTCCCTTTAACCCTTTCCTTATTAATGCTGCCTTGAGGCAGCACCATGGGAATACTGATGCTGCCTTGAGGCAGCACCGTGGGAATACAAATGCTGCCTTGAGGCAGCACCATGGGAATACAAATGCTGCCTTGAGGCAGCTAATTCATATTATTCACATTTTATATTATTTCAGTAAATAATGGACAGATTAAAAAAAAAATTCAGCATAAATAGAAAACAATATTATATCAATGATTAGATTCGAATTCAGATGAATGCGTTACTATGGTGATGTTGATACCAGACTATATAAGACATAAGTCTAAGCCCTAGGTTACTATGGTGATGTTGATACCAGACTATATAAGACATGACTAAGCCCTAGCCTTACAATATGGCAGAGTGTGGTTGGCCCCACCTATCAGGCTATAGCATTTTCATGATTTTTTTCCAAATATTTTAATTCTACATACAAAACAACTTCACAGATCTGTTCTCCATATATTTTTATCATTATTTATGTAAAAAAAAACATGATGTCATCGCAATGATAAAAAAAATACACACCTTTGTAGGTGCAGTGCTATGTTGGGCCTATGTACAGGCTTGTGTCAATGGAGCAAAAAGAAATGTCTCAAATTCTTCCTGCAATTTGAAATATCAATATAATTATTAAATATCGATCTAATTAATGAATAATGGTATGAAAATAAAGCCTGAAGTCTCCTTTTTTATTGGTATAATTCAAATAATTTAATTATTTCTCTGAGTTATTTAAATTTGCTAATTTGTAAGGCACCCGTCTGCACTTTGTGCCATTTTCTAACGCCTGCAGAATAGGCCGGTATTCTGACGTCTGTACAGCGTGTGATGTGCGGTAGTGGTGGGAGCGTTCGCCGCAGGGGGCGCGGTCGTTAACGCACTGCACATTACGCTAGGTGCGGTAATGAAAGGGTTAAAGAGGCGGTTTACACGAAAATAGACTTTGACTCTATGCAGAGAAAAAACTCACAAATTTCATTATATATGTCACTTACATTGTTCGGAATCCTTCATTAAATGATATTTCATTCAGAGCACTTGGGGAGAAGAGCTATATTAATGCATAACACCCAGGTTTACCTCAACCGCTCAGCTATGCCTCAGTGATGATTATAGCTCATTCAAACCCATGGAGTATTTTACATCTACATGTATGTATATGATTCTCGACACGGTTCTTTCTAAATATATGAATAAATATTGCTAGGTATATATAACCTCTTGTTAAATCAAATATAAGCTTGATTATGGAATTCCTTATTTGTGACACTATCAAATATCTCACATCAAGGGTGAACCTTTCATTTGAAAAGGACAGTGTATAGCACTAAATAATCGTGAACACTTAGGCAGGCAAAATATCTTCATCAAACCTTAATAGCTTGAAACACGTTTGTTTCTTACAAATAACCTTGTAGATCTACAAATCACTTTCTTGAGGGCTATCCCTTACTTAATGTTTTCGCCCTGTATTCGTTCAAAGGATCCATCGCAATTTACAAGATATGTAGTACCTTAAATGACCGACAAGACTCACAGATCTATGTGTTAAAGTTTTTTCTACTGAATTCGGAAAGAGGAAATATATAACAAAGGGAAAAGAGTGAATGGTGTCTGGGTATTTGGGGGAGTAGTGAGAGACAGTGACCGGATGTTTATGGTATTAGTGGAGTAAAAAGGTGCCGAAAACCTTCCTCCCACTAATATAAAGGTGGATAACTCCGGGAACTACCATCATCTCTGACTGCTGGAAGGCTTACAATAGGATTCCACAGTTGGGATACACACAAAAGACTGTGAACCACTCCAAGGACTTTTATAACAAAGAGCAGTGTGCATGCACAAACACTATAGAATCCCTATGGAGAGCAGTAAAAGCTACTTTGCCAAGGTATGGAACAACCAAGGTCTTGTACCAAAGTTACATTGACACATACATAATTAGGAGTTTTTTTCTAAAACACTCAGAGGATATTTTTCTCAAATTCCTGGATTTAATAAAATACCCCAACAGGACCGACTGTGACATCACCGAAATCCAAATCTCTAAAAAAAAGGAGGAGTCTGGGGACTAACTCGAGGATAAGACATTTCTGGAGTTGAATTCAGGGGATGAGTCAGAAAGTGAGGAAACTGAGGAGGAACATAGCATATTGGATGCCTCTGCAGAACTATTTTATGATTGAGGCTAATTAGGAATTGGCAAATAATTATTGAAGCGGGATTGGTGTCGCCATCTACAGCTTACCAAGACACCACTTACAACGACCCGCGACTAAGTCAGAGGGCGCCAACAGCGGCTCACACGGAAGGTCGTCTAGATTTGAACCCAACCGACCCACACCATTTCTGAATGTTTATTACGTAGGGCTTTATACATACCCACTAAAACTGTTATTAGAATGCAATTAGTCCAGATAGTTTATACGCGTATACGCGAGATAAGATAATATCGTTGACTTAATACTAAATTATTTGCATCTTATTTCAGAGACACCCAAGAGAAACTTTGCCACGGTTTTCCAAAAGCACTAAAACCAATAAGAAACTGTCACTTCTTACATCGAACGTGATACCACACGCGCAATTGCCATTGGTTGAATTGCGCTGTGTTATGCTGACTGGTGAACGAGAAGAGACAGGGGGAGGGTGAAATTTTGGAGAATTATTTGGCACATACAGAACAGAATTAATGCGAAGATAACACCGTTTGTGATCAGATGAATTGCGTAGCGAAAGGTTCCTGATTAAATATTATGTTTACAGGTTTTGAAAACAAACATTTGAGAGTTGTACGGTTTTCACCATCAGTTTAATGGCAAAGGGAAGGGGTGATCTTAAAATAGCATTTTCTTAAATCACTTAATTGAGGATTGATGAAAAGATTGGGTCTAATGTGGGGGCATCAACTTAATCCCCCATATATAGGACAATCTAGAAGTGATGCTATGCAATCTGGCGGGTATGACAGCCTACCCATGATACACCACAACTTCTCCTCTAATTCAAATTGCCACACGGGAAAACTGTGTCTCTCCAAAATAACGCTACCACCCATCTTCTGTTGGTGCCCAGCAACCCTCTAAATGGGAAAGGTAAAGGACAAAACCGCAGCACCAGTGAAGAGGGTTGTCACAAATACACTGCCCTCTATGGATCTAAAATTTATGGAACTTGAGAGCCACTTTGATCACATGTAGGCCACTATTACTCTACTAACCAGGTCAGACAAAATGTTATCAACCCTGATGCGACCAACTACACACTAGAAGCACAAGAGGTATTGCCTGCCAGCACAGCGACTCACCAAAACACTTATTATCCTAATAATACTAGAAAGACCCTGAGCCTAACTGTCCCCCACGCTACAGGCTCTTCTCGAGGGCCGTAACGTTGTTGTGTGCTTTGCTATGTCTGCATAGGCTCACTAGCTCTTCATGATCTACACTGACAACCTGGGACCGAAGGTGGCCCTCAAGACAAACCGCACCAGGGATCCTTACCTGGCATGGTGTGTACAATCCCTCTGGTATCATGCAGCCTTTGCCGATATCGTTGTTGAAATCAGACATGCCTCGGGTGCGACCCTTATCCTTGCGGATGTCCTCAGCAGGAGGGTGGTTGTGGCCCCTAAGATTTGAGGTCAACTCTCGACTGAAGAGCGGTCCCAAGGCGCGAGAAAATATTATGTAAGGACGTCAGGGTGAAGGTCGCGGTTTGCTGCGAATGCAGTCATTGGCTACTCGGTCTACTGTATTCCTTATATGGAATTAAGGTAATGGGACAACACCATGGTGGCAGTGCCCCCTTCAACCCATTGGAGGCGGGCTCAGAGACTCACTCACCTCTCGTCGCTCTATCTGAGAGATCCCCTCACCCTAACCTTAACAATTTCTTCTAATTGACACAGATTCGCTCGTGGCATGCCAAATTCTCCGATCCCTAGCGCACGCATGAACAGATGAAACCAGGTGACCCTGTACCTCAAGAAAAAAAGGTAGAGACAGCCTTCCTTCACAGGCCTTCAGGCAAACTATATATCAGGAGCCAGATCCTTGATTTCCATGGCCTTGCGTGCACACTCTCGTTCAGATGTCCCCACAACTGTCTGGGGGGCGTATTTCGTCCTAAGACACGATTGGGGTCACTCACAAGACACCCCTCTCATAAGATCTCACACTCTCTAAGTGATATTCTGTATTCCAGTCCAAATAAAGCCACTAGGCCATCAAGTACAAAGTATTCCCGCTAGGTGGCATCATTATAAGAATCTGATGCACGTCTTTAGCACGGGAGGCAGGCCAGTGGATTATCAAGGCTCTAAGCCTGGTTCATTAAGAATTCTTCTCCCATAGAGCGCAGTGAGAACCTTGTACAGAATACCACTTAGAGAGTGTGAGAGGGTGCACAAGAGACGATGACCGAGGATTTCACTCCCTATGAACGACAGGGATAATCAAACAGGGATAATTTGAAGTTAAATTAAATGACCCCCTGTCCCCCTGGCTCCCTGGCGCCTGGCCCCTGGCCCTTAGGAGAAGAGAAGTCCCCACTGTAGTCGTCTCCAGCTCTACTGGTAGTCCCCAGACTCCACGACCCAGTGCACGCCTGGGAAGCCAACGTCCAAGCCTAGCTGGCCCCTGAGGACCAGCCAACCTTATGCCTCCCCAATAAGAGTCTGCCACTTGCTGCCACTCTGGTCATGGTAAACTGCCTACCCATAAAAAACACATGAAGCACCCTCTCACCTCCGGCTTCACTTTCCACTCACTCAGGTGGCCAAGACCAAGACCAAAGCCAGCATCAGGGAACCTTGGCCACCTTCACATCCTTCCGAGCTTATGCGCCGGACCCTTGCTCAGATGCAACTTCCCTCACCTCCTCAGGTGGTGCTCGATTACATAATATCGGACACACTAGTCATCAAACCAATAATTTCCTCCAGCGTTTACACGTTTTGTATGTACTGGTTTCTAGCCACTCACAGATAAAAGTCGTTGGATGGTGCAAAATTCAAGAATCGCCGCCTATAATCGTCTAGTGTAAACGCTGGGTTATAATGACTGTGTAGAACTTACATCATACTCTTAATTACTTGATAGTGTACCAGGAGATAAATATTGTGATCCAAATCGAAACCAACCAGTCACCACTGCCCTGCCAAAGTAAGTGATTTACAAATGTTACATCCTGATATTTTCCCAAGTATGAGTCGGTATGATTTCTAATCATATTGACATATCTAGGATAGGCTACCGGAACTTAGAGTCAAATTATGAAGCATCAGTATGCTGCAAACATGTCAATATGGAACGCGTGGTTTCTGGAGGCACACATATTTATATAACAAATGAAATCATCCTGGTCTATTTGATCTACGCCTCTTTTGTGCATAGGAGGATGGAAAGCCTGTTTCTGCTGGGAAAATAAATTGACATACCAATATTAATCAGCTTGGATGCAGTGAGATCACATAGAAAAATATGTTTTGTGTCGACATCTAAATCAGAAGAGGATTTCTGCTGCTGTCTGTTGTAAAAAGTATCGAAGTGCAATCTAAACCATTAGGCCTAGTGCTATTATTTTCCTTAATGTATCAAACAACATGTAGGTAAGATAAGAGTGACTATGTTCTATGGACTATATATGAACAACGTGATCAAAGATGGCGATAAAGAGAAAAATTCCGTTAGCATAAAGCTCGTGAAAGAAGACTGCCATTACCACCTAATATCAAATATACAAAATAAAATCATAACTCAACACAAAATGCATTATTTAAGCACAGAGGCGAGGAAGGTGTGACTATGGAATATTTTATGGGGGTGATGTGTCAAGGACAGGGTAAGGGGTGGTAAGGAAAGAAGGGTCAGTAAATAATGTTGGTAATAAATGAGAAGTGGCCAGGATGAATATAATAGGGATGTGGAGGAACATCATCCACATTAAGTTTCTCATCAATAGTGCTGTATACCCATTGCATGATGTAGGCTAAGCATTATTAGAAGAAATCCATTTTTAAGATTATTTGTTATTGAATATAACTTTCAGAACAGGTGTCATCTACGAGTTACAGCACAAATCCATGAACAAAAATTATCTCATAAACGGTATATACATGTACATAGATGAAACAAATGAATGGTATGAAATCAGCGATAAGACATACAGTAGTACAAATTATGGATCACAATTTGCATATTCCTTTTAACATCATAGCCGTGTCAATCATATATAAATTTCATTTCTTATCATTTTCTAGAAAGCGCTGATATTGCTATCATGGGTTACCTTGTCATTGCTACATATCAAACTGGTATTGAAAGGGCATGAACATGTGCAGTTCATCTTCCATAACTCCTCATTTCATAGATGCCATGTGTCTAAAGACAGTTCTTAATGTTCAGCCAATATTTATACATGTATCCAATTGCTTAACGGAAGCTGGAGGAGAGACAACTGAAAACTATGGTGTCTATATTCTGAAATAAAAATGCCAAGCTCATTTACAAAAAAAAGAGCGGAAAAAAACTACCCACTTTGAAATTTTGAGGATCACACTCATAAGAGCAGAAATAATAATCCTTACTTCACAACTCTCATTCCTATATTGGGCACGGTCACTGCGCTTTACGCAATGGTCTGTTCTTAACTGAATCATACTTTTTGTTATAATTCAGCAACCAATATTCGTGCAATGTTCTTTCGGGAATCGTGTTGAAAAACTCTCACAAAACAAAGCACACTAAGTTACTACTTAGTAAAGGGGAAAAAACATAGCATATAATTGATTTATCCATCATCCGAGAGGTAGATTCATCTTCCTGCACCATTGTGAACTTGATAATAATCATATTTCACATTCGGTTGAATCCTGCAGGAAAGACTCACATACCTCATTACAGCTTTTAACCTTCTCCATTCAGAGTCGCCTCTTATCAATTCCAGTCACACACAAGGCGAAGTGAGATATCTTAGTCGCAGTGAGCGTAAAAATGGCAGTTCATTGTCGGGAAAAATACCTATTGAACCTTAAATCACACAGTCTTGGATGTGGTAAGAATATTTAGTAGGCAGCACCTTAATGTACCTGCTCATATTAACTGCGGTCCAGATAAAATGGATTATGATCAACAATGGACTACCCGGAGAGACATAAAGCTTACGATTATTTATAGAGCTCCTAACTATGGATGTGGCTTTAACATTGAACGTTCCCTTGGAATTCATTGTCAGAATATCCAACCCCACATTGAATGTTCAGTAAGCCATGTAAAATTGTCCATGAGCCAGAAGCTTAAAATAGGGGTTTGACTTTTAAATGGAGGTAGAAATTTTCGCTATGTATCCAGAGTTTATGACAAAGTGAGGGGGCCATTTCTGATGTCCAGCTTAGCGACACAAGGGGCCGGTTTCCATGGCAACCTGCCAACAAAACTGGTATATTTAGAAAATACATACATTGTATTCTAAATTAGTCAAAATTTATCTATTCTCAAAATTTAAAAAAAATCAATATGTAGGACTATTGAACTTCTCTATGACATGGCTCAAGGTTTCTCGTTTCAAGGTGAAACATCGAATTTTGCTCTATTTTTTCAAAGTACAACACTTTCAATTTCCCTCATTTTCATGTTTACAGACACAAATATTCAACCTGTAATTTTTGGAAAGGTACATGCCTCAGGCTTATAAAGAAATGAGGGGGCCATTTTAATTCAGTGGCATCTTTATGAGATGGGTCGTATTCCTTTTTTCTTAAGGTGGGTGACTTTAGTATCCTCTACCTCAGAGAAAAATATCCAACTAGAATTTTAGTAAAGGTACATGGATAGGGCTATAAAAAATCCAGGGGGCCATTCAAATCTCAGGGCATATCCATGGAAGGGGCATGTTTCTATGGAAACAGAATATTCCAATATTCTCAAATAGTGATGACGTTTAACCGAAACTTAGTGTAATAATCATAATTCAGTCAATGTTGACTCTCTGCGGATAATGTAACATCATCAATACACTGTGATACTGGTACAGTAAAACCCCTCTTAAGGGGGCACCCTCCGTTCCGGGCCAAGTGTCCCCTTAAGCGGGGTGTCCCCTTAAGCGGGGTGTCCCGGAAGAGGGGTTTTACTGTACTTAAATGTGTTCAATCCACATAGCAATGTTTGGCCAACTTGTTCAGTATGCATAGCAACATGAGGTCAACATGTTCAGTACACATAACAACATGTGGCAACATATGCAGTACACATAGCAATGTTTAGTCAACATGTTCAGTACAGTGTTGTACGGAACCCTGTTCAGTATGATACTTTTACGTTATATGACGAAACTGTGCGTATTTACTACTGGCCTCACAAGAGTGAGGCGGTTATACTCAGAACCGACAGAGGGCGCCACCACTCCACACCGCTTCAGGTGGCCGATTACTCCCAGGTGGTCACTTTCCACCTACACCTCATTGACTGTGGACGCACGACTGTCAGGCTTACGAACTTGGTTTTTTTTGGTTTTTCACTATGCCTCATCTCAGGATGTGTAAAACCTGTGGAGTGAAGCATAAACCTCCAACTGGCAAAAAATGCCATAGACCCTTTAAAACTGAGACAGAAAAGACAGAACACGGTGACGGAGAGACCTCCAGGCAGAAATCCAACATGGCGCAGCCACTGGCATCTTCAGGAGAAGCGGAGGACTCACAGTCAGCAGAGCAGAATCCGGAATACGATCCTGATAGCTGGGACAAAAGCCTACCAGACGTGGCCTTTGACGAGGATTATCAAGATGAAAAGGGATCCCACGTGGAAAGACGTAAAAGTAAAGGCCAAAAGTTGAAAAAACCTGACACGGATCATGGAACCCTGGAACTCCACCATGTCAAAAACAACATGGCGTCCATGAGGAATTCAGTCATTGATCTGGCCGATGACTTATCAGCAACTAAAGACAAACTGTCTAACATTGAAAACTTACTTCTAAAAAACCTCGGGAGTCTGCCAGAGAAACGGGACTTCAGACATCATAAGGGCGACACCAACGAGAATAAGGGTTCTCGTTACTCACCTACAAGATGCCGACGCAGATCATCCAGCCGCCATCGACGCAAAGCCCGGGAAAATCAACCTCAACCGCGCCATCGACACAGATCGCCAGAGGCTAAATTCTCTCCAGATTCAGCCTCTGACTCTTCTAGATCGTCAAGTACCTCCCAGTCATCGACTTCAACTTCATCTGACTCATCATACAGTCCGACTTCTCGCCACCGCCATCGACACAGGAGTAAACACCGGAGTCGTAAATCCACCAAAGGTAGGGAACGGTTATTCAAGTTGAAAAGGTTTCTCCCAAAGGATGAAAAGTCGAAACAAATGTCGCTGGAACGACTGTGGTACTGCCACGGTAAGTTAATGACGGATCTATACGCTCAAGGCGAAGACATATCCGGGCTACTGGAACACAACTGCTTTGTAGCAGAAAAAGCCTCAACCCGTGCTTATCAGGCGTCAGGAATACTGAAATATGATGAAGCAGTACGGGAGAGAGCCAAGATCAAGGGTGTAAAGGCTTACACATCAGGAGATATGGGTATCGCCATGCGATTCCTAAGCTCTGAATTCACTAGAGATCCTAAGAAAACTGCAACTAAACCATCATACAAACGCCCTACCAGAGAGTCAAAACTCCCCGGAAGTAGGCCTGTTTGCCTAGCATACAATGGGGATGGATGCAACTTTAATCCCTGCAGATATCCACATATCTGCTCGAAATGCTTCGCCTCGTCCCACTCTCAACACGCCTGCCGAGTCCAGCAACACACCCCGTCACAGCCAAGTACAACGACCTGATATGTGGACTGGAGTAATGTAGTTTTCCCTGCTAACGTCTCGTCAGTAAAAGACATAACCCACAAACTTCACCTAAGTCGGCAAGACTCCAACGGCACACCGGTATATGTAGCCAAACACACAACTAATTCTTCCTCTTTGTTTACATTGACTACCTCGGCTGGTGAACCGGATGTAGTAGAGGACACGGATCGATTGAATGTCGTAAATCGGAATGAAGGTGAGCGTTCACGTTCACTCTCACAGACACTCAACTATTCAAGTGATTCGTTCATAGTAAATAACGGGAACTTGTCACAGTCTCCCAGCAAGGAATCAATCAGTGCGCCAAGGGTATGTAACAAAACACATTCATACTACATTACGTGGAATTCTACAGGTATGTATTCAGTATATAATCCTCAGTTTAGCATTCTACTAGATATGCTAATCTAGGGAGTATAATTGCTATGATACATTTGCATTATATGTTTAGCTCTGTTGATCTTGTACTTCCGTTAAGATAATGTTCAACATTTCTCCTTTTATTTAATTCTTAACAATTTCCGGCCTGCCTTCTATTTTACTAGATAAGCTAAGCTCATTTCATGCCTTACAACCAATGTTAAAGAAATTTAACAAACAAAAATTGTTCTGTTCTTGGTCATTTCATTATTACTTCTATTTTTTCAGAGCTCCACGTTGAAAACCCGGACCAACTCACAATGTTTTCCGGATATTTAGCCCACCATTTCATGAGATGTAAGGGTGTGATTCGTCCCTCGAATAAATAGACTCCGGATGTTGCATAATTTCGATAAATCTTCAGAACATACGTCTCTTGCTTTCCTTTTTTATTCACAACCCTTAAACTATGATTGATAGTGATATTGAATACGTCCCGACGTTTTCTTATTGTCTTACATCTAAAATTCATGAGAAAACTTACTTAGTCATCGATTTATAGCCATTCATTTCGTCCCTGCGCCACAGTTGTTCGTCCATAAGGCGCATCTCGATTGGCCAACGAAATTAGCCTATTGACATTGGCCATCACTGATATACAGTCAGGAACCACGGACGGACCTTTAGCACTGCTGACGCAAAATGTAAATAGGCTATTAGGACAACACAAACAATCTACACCGTTTTTGTCGGCCAATGGAAAGAGGCCTTTAGTATATAATGATAAGCCCCACACCCACTGAACTCCCGACACACTCCGACAAGCATTCCGACATTCTCCCGAGAGAGAGTCGCGATCTGAAGGGATGGAATTATCGCAGCAGTGGACCAAACTTCTTTTTTTAAGGTTTTATTGGTCACAATTCAACAACTGGGTTGATTTTACATTGTGGCCGCAAGAATCAAGCGGCTTCGATTCCACATCGGAGTCTTAAGTACTCCATACCAAGTAATACAACTATAATCTTATTTAGAGAAAATGAGGACTGACACCTATATCACACAGTATACTATGAATATGGGGGTTTTCCACATGTACTTATCATACCAAAACGTTCCGACATGGCTTCTGACACACTCCGACATGGTTCAACACAAATGCCATGTCGCAGTTACAAAATCGAACATGTCCAATATATACACAATATTACCATAATTTCGATCTGAGTGGCCGTATTCTCCCCGTAGTTGACGCGTAGTAAAACTCCGAGCAATAACGATGAGTATTGCGTAGTGTCAGCTACAAGGAGAATACGGCCACACAGATCGAAATCATGGTAATGTTGTATCTATTACTCATCTTTCGAGTAATTATTAGAAAAAAATCTTGTATATAATTAGAAATTTGACCCTAGCACCGTGCTTCGTTTGTATGAATTAGTTCCTAAAATGCCCGTCAGGTGGCCGAAAAAGCCGTATTCTCCTAGAAGAATACGGCTTTCCGTATTCTACTCAGCAGCGACCTCTAAGCTCCATAAGCTTAACATGGAGACTGCGTACTAGGTGGGTAATACATCGTAGAGGCCAAAATGTGTCGGAGTGTATCGGGAGCATTCCCTGCTATGTGTAACCTTTTCAACCCACCCACCCCCGTCCACTACACATATACACCGACACACATATACGATTACAGGTAACTTTCATAACATCACTATGCAACGGAGTTATGATTATATAAGTTATGATAAATCGACAGCGATAAATATACGATGAAAAATACTGGACCAATGTGTTATGGTAGAATCATTGACATCAATAACAATAGCAATAGTAACAAGATTTAATTGTGCAGTAAAGCAGGAGAGTATTTTTGAGCTAAATATCACATCCATCGAACAAAGTTTTTATTGAGTGAATGACTATTTTCCTGAGGAAAGTGATGATATTTCCCTGAGATTTGCGTTGGTGCACCTCCTGTGTCGTGGTGTGTTTCGGAAATACCGTCACCTTTTCATGGAAAAGCCGTTCTTACGTACTCCGACACACTGCGACACAATGCGACACACTGTGGCACAGGACTACAATTTGGAAATTATGATATTGTTATATCAGAATCGTGTGAGAATGTGTCGGTTGCAGGGGGTGTCCGGCTTAAAAGCGAACCACTAAATGTATCAAGTTTTTCTATCAAATTACTGAAATACCCGGGAATTTTATCATAAAGAAACCATTTTTAACACATAAAGGAATTTCCCGTGCCATAATCGATGAGGAGTTATAATTGTCCGCTATTCTAATTCACAAAATAGTTTTGGGAAAATGATCTGCTTCGTCTCCCAGCATCATAATCGATGAGGGTGCTATACTTTCCTTGCACACGTGATATACATCTTCGGAATTGATGGGTAGGCTTTGGGGCATAGTCTCCCCCATAACAATGGAGTCCACTTAAGAAAAGGAAATTTGGGAGTTCTCTACAAGAGAAGATGATGATGGAGGACACAGGGGTGGCACCAACAAAACAATATAATCTCATACAATATTTCTAGGGTGTGAGGTTCAGGCTATAAAGCACATTTCCTTGTTTATTTTGCACATTCTTCTCAATATTGGCTCATGGATCGTGGGAGCACTAGTCAATGACACTTAAATACTTAGCAGTTATGGCCCGAATGCTTAAATAGCTTAAATATGCAAAAATCGATCGCTAACAAGAGGATCACTCGCATATTTTGCAGTGGTTACCGACTTCCAGTCAACTGGAGCTACACACTCGCCTATCTGAGGTTAGTTTCTTTCAGGCCTACCGCTAATAGGAGACTACGAAGAGGAGAGTGAAGCTAATTAACATAATATCGTGCAGCGAGCATCTTGCGTGTTTAACTTCCGGGTAATAGTAGTGTATCGAGTCACAAAATCGGAGACGTTTTATAAACTCCTTGTATTGACTAAAGGTGGAATTGACCAAATATCGAGGTATCTAACGTAAGGTTTTCACCTGATACAGTTTAGATGGCGTAAATATTCTAAATCAATCGATAACAACAAGTTCACTCTCACGAGTCTTCGACTTGTGAGATTAGGGAGCCAACACAATGAGTGACTTAAATAAACTCAAACGAGTGGTGTCTAGCTTCTATCTAGTTTCCCCAATTTTCGAATCCTAGAAAGTAGTGACATAAACAACACTTTATGTCACACCCGGGACATAAACAAATCCCATGTTAAGCCTATGGCGTTTTTTATTAGGGATAGGATAAATGTAATTACATATATGGACACCTGGCTTGACCAAATGATTTATGTAAGATTATTGCTGCGATGGAAGATTTACACTTGTCAAGTGAGAGAATATGTATTCACATGTAAGTACACCTACACATGACAGTCATGCATAAGAAAGAATTGAATTGATTTAGTGCCATGGAAATAATGCACAATTAACCTACATGGTCGTCGTCATGGCACACACCCCAAATAAAATATTCTGCAATAAAAGATATTGGTAACATGTGACATATTCATTTGGTTTGTAGCTTCGTTAACGAACATGTTAGATCATTGATGAGACATTGATTGCCGTTATGGTGCGTTAATAGTTGATGGTAAATTACTGACTGTCAATAATAAATGGATTTCTTACATATTGCACTACGTATACAGTAAGGCCCGGCGTCCACCTACTACGATATGGCTTCGATATGGTCTACGATACACCTCCCGATAAAGAATTAAGATCGCGTCGGAATGTCACCTAATATCGGGGCAGTTGACCACGTTTCTGCGATTAGACACCGTTAAAAACCCCATACAATGCGTGGTGGATTGGCATGTCTAGACATCTGTCTACGATTTTGCACCTTCCCGATGCGTCTCCGATATTGACTTTTTGCATCGGAGCCAAATCGGTAGGTCTAAATTTCTATCGTAGTAGGTGGACGCCGGGCCTTAATATAGAACTGAATACAACACGTGTTCCCTCATCTTCATTCAGCAGGTATGTATCTTCATCCCGTTATGTATAGATTGTCCACGCCTTACTCCGCCTGGCTTATTACACTTGGAATTGCAAGTATTGATAAACCACTTACCCCACGTACACAGACGGCAGGAAGTAATGCCTATCTAGAACCTGAAGAAGGAGCTACTTCCTGTGCCAAACTTAGTGCTAAAGTTAAGACTAGGTTTGACCTTGGAGTAGGATGAGAAGAGTCAGCGAGAGGCACTCGTTAGAGTAATTGATGAAGGACTTTGATTTGAAAGTCTCGGGAGGAGTGAACCTTCAATGTCAGTCTAGTAAACGCTGTATGTTCTTTGAATATTTTGCCAACATTAACACTGTGAAGTGATTGCACATAATGAAAAATATTATTGCATAGATGTGATGTACAGAATAATTATTATCAAACCAAAGACAAAACGTGTACATACTTCTTGGAAATATACCAGGGTGATATCATTGCAATGTGGTACCTATAAGTAATATTCAACATTGTCACATTCTGTGGCTTGTGTGAGACCATATATCGTAGTGATGCATGCTCCACTAATAAAATTAATATACACGAAGATTGACACGACATGCAAGTATTATATAATTGGATCTGTCTCATGAACGATGACTTGGAGACTTGTTATAGTGAGGAGGAGTTTTTTTCCCATTCTTTTTGTAACACTGCCTTTGTCATTAAGGGTCAGGCCGGCTAATCCCATGAATATTCATGAATAAGGTCAGTGGTCCATTATGACAGGTACGTAACTAACACCATCAAGCATTGCCGCATACAATATTTTTCATCTACGAGAAAATGGCTTGGTATAAGCATAGAATCCAGAATATTCGACCAGAAATTGCACACGGGGATATGTAAATCCCTGCTCTCCATCGACCATCACACAAGGCTACAATCCACCGACGTCGCTTTCAATGAGGAAGTTATGTCCATATTCCATTTTTTTCATATTTACCATACAGTCTCATATTTCTAGTAGCACTTTCCTCCGAGAAAGTATGACAAGAAGCTTTTTACCCACATAAAAGCATTTCATAATGATAACTTTCACGTAAAACCAAAGCCATTATCTAAAAGCGTGACATCGATTCTCAGCCAATGAGTACCGTGTAATTACAGAAGGCAAAGGAAGTGTATAGAGGTTGGCCCTACAAACCATAAAAGAGGCAAAACACAGCAGGGAGCTAAAAGAAAAGAAAGAAGAAAACATATACCGACAACGTCGGTCGCTCAAGCACCCCATTTGCATATTAATAATTAAAAATGTTACGCTCAGAGTTAAAAGCCAAGGGCACGGAGAGAGGTTTAGTCACGTGACAAGAGGGCCCACCCTCTTCTAGTTATGGCCAGCCATTAGCGTGACTTTAAGCGGACCTGTGTATAACACAGCGTAAAGAAGCGTCACATCTCAGCTGGTTTTTCAACCTGCCCCACGATCTCAGCTGCCAGTCCCAACCACCTCCCTCCTCTACCACAGAGAGAACCAGATGAAAAGTACGGTGGCCTAGAAGTAGTGCAAGAAACCATTTATATTTTTTCATCATCTCTTGCCATCTAGATGCATTGACAACATCATTGATATGCTCTTTACATTAGTATGGTATCTAAGGAAAGTAGCAACGCGCGTGGTGGCCGTCACACAGTGAGAAAACAATACATTTCTCGAACTTTGATCTTCAAATGGTTCCCTACAAGCGCCCGTTTATCGCATATACTATCATTGAAATACACCCTCTGAAAGCTGGGAGTCAGGGCTTTCCTTTGAATATAGATATGAGAGTAGAGGTGGGATATCCTTTTTAAATATGTGATTTTATCTAAGAAAGATTGGCCTTGGCATATACCCTGCAACATGGCTACTACTCTGTCAGAACAACTTGATCAAGCACCAATTTGAATAAAAGAAAAGCTCTTCACACAAAAATGAATCATTCAACCATTTTCGTGCTTATACCATTACAAAGAGCATACATAGAGGATTAATTTGATGTACGATATGCCATAGTTTGATAGATGTAAAAGGTCAGCATCTTGAAATAACTACACTGGAAAACTGAATTTACCAATTCTCTGATCCATCTGAAGACTTCAGGCTCAAGATAAATTATGCAAATTAGCCGTCCAAATTCCTATTTTTAAGTCAAAGATATGCTTTGCCTTATATGACATGATCTAGATTAAAGAGGAGTATTATTTGAGTGTTTTTCGCAAAATCTATGCATCATTATTACAGATTGGAAATTAGGTATCAATATACATGAAGATAAATATCTCAATTGGATTCAGCATGTAAAAATACCCCTGTATGCTAAATATCTTGTTTCTATCATTAATATCTAGAGAGTTATTATAATAAATCTGTTCATCTGTGCTGATCATTATGTGGTGCCATGCCATCTACTGTTTTCTATATACTTGAGTTCCTCAAATTCAATCTTGATCTGACTTCACTTTCCTCCATAGTTCTTGAACTACTAGACCGATTTTAAAAATTCAAATATATTTGTGATCCTCTCTTTCCAGGCTATCCTTTGCGGATATTTTTGTAATTGTAGATATGAAATTCAATTTTTCATTCTCGTAGCTAGGGAAAAGGTCCGTTCTGAAATGAAGCTCAATATCACATGGATCAGTTAAAGTGCCAGATCCAAAAGGCAACTGAATTCGAATGAAAATTCTCGTGCGATGCCATGAGACTATAGCGCCAAATCCACTTACGCGAATTTAGCGATCGCACACCTCGCCCAGAGCTAACACGGTCGCATGAAAAACTCGCTTCAGTGGATCAGGCGTTCCCATGCTGGTCGCTTGAGAGTCGTCTGTCTCCTGTGAATTCGCATGCACATGTGACTGACATGCGACAATGTTAAAACCATTTAATATGTTCGCATGTGTTTGCACGGTCACATGTATTCGCACAGTCGCATTGTCGCATGGTCTCATGAGAACTCTATGCGAATTCAGTCGCATTAGTGGATTTGGCACTTATGCAACAATGCGACAATGTGAATGTGTGGGAACTTGAGAAACAAATGCGACAATATCAAAACAAGTAATGCCCATCTAGAACCAGAGAAAAGGAGCCTCTTCCTTTTCCAAACTTAGTGTTCAAGTTAGGTTTGACTTTGAAGAGGGATGAGAAAAGTGAGCCAACCATAAGGCATGCCAAGCGAAAACGAAGGCGAATTTTCCCATGAGATCGGCAGAACTCCAGGCGAACGTGAGCGAATTCACAAGAAATTCTCCTTAGTAGGTCTGGCGCTTTCCATAAACGATGAACGTGAGTTATCAACTCCGTGGTTTGCTCGGGAGGTACGTGCATATAGGCGTGGACGATATCGTCACAACAGCAGCTGACTTAAATATCAATGTCTCTTAGTTTAGTTACACCCCTGGAACGAAGTAGCGAGAGGTATTGTTAATGCCTTTCTAAACTAAGTTGTTAGTGCTGGATAAGACAAAGGATGACAAGGCAAAGTGTAGCTCCTATTCTGACAATAACCAGACCGAACTGTACGGCCTTTACAAGGAGTGTAGAATTCATGAGCGGGCAATTATGGAATAATCTGCCCACTCTGGTAAGACAAACACCAACTTACCCAGAGTTTAAAAGCCTAACAAAACGTGTAATGAATGAGTCTATCCCGATACTGTAATTGTAACACAAATGACATAGCATAATTTTAATGGAACAAACATTGATAGCTCATTGTGATCAAATGGTAGTCTTGAAACACAGCCTTGAACCAACATCTAGATGGAAACCCTAAATGAACGCTGGAAAAGTAATTGTCAACTGTGGTTTAGAGTGTTTTCAAATTGTTCCTACTGCTATATATATATCCCACCCCCTATACTGGAACGACATGTAATTGTTACGGGACCCGATTGAAACCAGTAATTTGCATTTACTGACGGACAACCCCGCTTTATTGCTACCAATATGATATACGGACAAACACACTGTAATTGTTATTTTGCAATAAAGAAATTCTAAAAAAAAAAAAAAGTCTCTTTGAGGCTGCTCCATGCCTGACCCACGGGTGTAACATTTAATATTTCTGAAAATATATTCATAATTATCAACCAGGCATAAAGCTTAGTTAATATACTACAATTTATTGAATAGCACAACTCACTGCATTAGAAAATACTTGTGGAAATTGATGAGCATGCAAGACAATGTAAATCAAACACAAAATTATATGTTTTAATCATCTAGTTGAAAATCGTTAACACTTTTCTTTCTTTTCACATGTGTCTAGAGGTTTAGCGTAGGACATTAGTACTTGAGGTTCATACTTTGAGATTCAAAATCGCGATTTTGTCTACAAAGCCAGAGCGAGAAGCACCCATCCAAGAGAGGTTAGACACTGAGGGAGAGGCAAATTCTGCCAATTTCCCATTGAAATGTTTGTTTTCTTATACGCATCACATTTCTGAGAGACAGTGTGCTGTTTTTGATGTATATACGTTATGTTTGACATTGATGATGGGAAGAATACTTGGGGTTTTATGGTGTGCCACATAAGCTATTGTAATATTATTTCATTTAAGATCCAGCTCATGAAAAATGTTGATTCTAACAGAAACATGGTTGAACAAAGATTTACAAGATTCAATAAGCACCAGATAATCATCATTGGAGATTATACTATTGATTGGTTAGAGAAAGGTAATCGGATGATCAAGGGTTCAAAAGCCTATTTCAAAATTGAAGGCATAGAAATAATTGTTCAGGAGCCAAAACGAATTTGTAATTCATTGTATATGAGGAATATTAATATTTAAGAAAATATCAACGAGCCAACGGAAATCAGATACACTCACTATTATTATTCATTACCCACCTCATACGTAGTATCCATACTAAGCCTATGAAGCCTACAGTTTTTTTGCTAACTGACGGGCATTATAGGAATTATTTTATATAAACAATGCATGGCATTTGCATCGAATTTCGAATTGTTTCAAAATATTTTTTTCTTAATAACTAGTCGTAATTCATACTATTATAAAAGTTATACTATCATATACTTGGAAATAATCAAAAGCGCCTTCTTACAGTGGTCATATGGTAAGGAGGAACGTATGAATGTTTTTCATGTCACGCATATATCCGGTCAGTAAAAATGAGACATTCACACATAGGTATATGATAGTATACATTACTGGAAATAATGTTGGGTATACTTTCCTAAGTTAGATGAATGGTGACAAAAATACCAGGGTTGGGATAAATTAAAAAAAACGATACCAAATCAACAAACCCAGCTCGCTCCCAGGGGCCACCGTAGAGAGACAGGTCCAGAGCCTTATTTAACAACCTGTCAGCACGTAGAAGCCAGCTTTGTGCCTGAGGTTGGCCCCGACACACGGCCAGGGCTCCATCCCTTTCACGGCAGGCCATGCTTCCCGTCAAGGCCATTTGTCAGTATTAAAACACTATGAATAATTAGCAAGCGTGATTATAATCCTGATAACTGGGAGCATGTGCTGCCTGTTGACTTTTACTTGAATGCGTGGTATTTGGAGCTCAATGCATCGATGGAATCTAGTCTAAACATTTCATGTTCTTATTTTTGAACCAAGGAACACAATGCCATCCTATTGGATTCGATCTATTCCCTACAGAATGCAAGAAGAGAGATTGGTAGACTGTTTCCCTCTGTCGACCGGGCCACCGCACTGTATCGGTTTACTTTGTCTCCTTTCAGTTTATCTTGTCGCCTGTTCGCTGAATTATAAAGGACTTCGCCTGCTGTGCTTCTTCTGGCAAGAGTAACAGGGCTAGAATTACCTTTTAGAAGGCGTTGCTTGTCTGTGCTAGTGCCGTGATTCATCAACGAGAACAGCGGAATTTATCAAATCGCTGCATGGAAGAGTTATCAAAGAGTATAATGCAAATATTAACCATGAAAACGATATAGACTATGGAAGATGATTGCTTTGAGATTGAAGTTTGTCCGAAATTATTTATAGGCTTCCACTATCGAGAATCTTTTATCGTGAGATTTTGATTCACCTCTCAAAGGTGAACAGCTTTGATTTTGAGCGTGGGTCACACGCTCATATAAGTAGTATATTAGACGTCTTTGAGCACGTATATTTTAGCTACTGACTTCCCGTTGACCTACTCTTATAACATCTGGAATTAGTAAAAAGATACTGACTACTACTTTGTCAAGTTTCGCAACACCACGAGTCTGCGAAACTTTTGTGTAAAGTGCTATATAATTCCAATCAAGGGTGTGATTACATGATTAAAATAACACTTTTATTTACTGCTACTTCCTCTGATTCACTACACTACAAGTCTTTGAGTCTTTCAGATGCAGTGTAAATAATAGATCACTTTTTTTCACAGTGGAGATTTGCTTTGCTTTTTTGATGGCGTCAAATCCCTTCTTACGCAGCACTTCTCAAAGTCCATCAGGAAGTTGTGCAGAATGACCATCCCCCCATGGGTGGTGCTATTTTTTCACTGAGACACGGAGGAATTTAGAGTACTGTTTCCTCCAGGAAGGAGGTTCCAAAATAAATTTGCACATCACCTTGATACATCACTAGCGCAATGTCTATGTTTTGTGGGTTTCCCCCCAACCTCTGGATATGTCCAACGATGGTGGGTAGACCCGCTTCACCTGAGTCAATGGATTCAAAAGAACTTTAAACCTTTCTTATTCGCCCTGTCTTTAACTAAGTCATCATACTTAACCCTTTCCCTGCAGCACCCAGTTCCCCAGTTCATCATTAAACAGCAGGCATTGCCTGCAAAAACGAACTTTTTGTTGTTGAATAGCAATGTCACATGATGTGTCATGTGATTTGAGTAATCTACCTTGGCAACTGATGATATTTTGTTATACCAAATCAATGGTCAATATGGCTCTGATACTTTGTCCAAACTTCTTTTAATTCAAACAATTATATTTTCTATCTTTTGTACATAAGTATCAATGATGCCTCTAAGATGCCTGGAAGCATCTTCCTGCTGTAGCCAGGGGAATGCCTGGAGGCATCTTCCTGCCGTAGCCAGAGGAATGCCTGGAGGCATCATGCTGCCGTAGCCAGGGGAATGCCTGGAGGCATCATGCTGCCATAGCCAGGGGAATTCCTGGAGGCATCATGCTGCTGTTAAATAGTTAATCAAAACATCGCTATAAAAGACTTCAATCCTAGCCTTTACAGCTATCACTATCTGATGATCATAATCCCTGTAATTTTCTAACCTTGTTCATACAAATATTTAATTTATTCCAGTACCAAACTATCAAATTTCATTATCGTTTCTCCCTTATCCATGTATAAAGAACAATCATATTTCGATGATCGGCATCGCGCATGCCCATTCCCGGCACCACGATTGGCATCGGGAGCTTTACTATCACATTGTGATAGTCGAGATATACATTCAAAGGCTATGAGCAAATGTCTGTGCAAATGTTTGTCCCGCTGTCTGTGTCTCTTTGAACATGATTCAGCGCCAATTCCTCAAAGCGGGGTGCACATTCTGCCCATTCGTTGTTTACCTCGTAATACTTCGACATTCACAGTAACCTTTTCAGATAGGAGAGACGCTGCATTTCCGGAGTAGCTACATTAACCTTTCCAGAAGTATATGATTATCTATTAGCCTATAGCCTCAAAGGTTATTGTCATGGGAAGTCTACGAGAATAGTCAATCAAGGGATACAGAAAGGATTTTTTCATTCCTTTTCAAAGATAGGAAAGATAGCTTTATTTCACTAAATGTAATGGAGTTTGGAGTTTTAACTTTGATATATGGCGTGCTTCTCTCTGCTTGCCACCCTTACCGTAGAGAAGTTCACAACTCGACACCCGTGCCTCTACATAAGTCAAAGAGGCTGTGATTGCTTCATCGAAGGCTATAGAGTATTTTATCAGTCACAAAAAGCGATTGTCGCCCTGTCTTGTTTCGTCATGAACGAATTTCCAAGGTTGGAAATATGAATTTGACTTCCAATTAGAATTCTCATAATGGGGTATGATTTCGTAGTTTTTTTTCCGTTGGTCTGTTTGGATCTTTCTTTTTCGTTCGGTGAGGAAGTACCTTCTTTTACCACAAGACAGATCAAAAACGAATGTATCAGGTTTGCCAAAATAATAGGCAGATGAACATGAATATCTTCTTTGTGTGCTTCAAAGTTAGCTAATTCTAAATGAGAATTGAGCTTGTTGAACAGAACGGT
Source organism: Alentia gelatinosa (assembly GCA_950022655.1). Classification (NCBI taxonomy): domain Eukaryota; kingdom Metazoa; phylum Annelida; class Polychaeta; order Phyllodocida; family Polynoidae; genus Alentia; species Alentia gelatinosa. The sequence goes on along the minus strand of OX465588.1, from coordinate 42,299,296 downwards.
AGCTTTGTGCTATAACATGTTCACAGGAGGTATAAGAAGATAAACAAGATTCAAACCTATAAGTCATTGTTAGTCCCAACAGCTCCTCATATATTGGCGACAGGAGGTGGCTCAGATTGGGTTCGTTAGCTGATAACCATAGCAAATCTTTGCCCTGCTGGGGGAAAGTTAAATTTCTTATCTGAATTATCTTTTAGGGAACCTGTTCTTCGCATTAACTTCTGCTTGTGATGTTAAATTGAAATATTTGTTGCTATTCAATAATATATGATTACCTGTATTCAGTTTTGCGTCAAGAAATTAAACAAAACTCAGCAAATAAACATGCTAGGAGCAAGTTATAGGGTCATAGTGCATTGGCGGAGTATCGTATTTATCAGAAGAATAGCTTCTAATTGTTGTAATTTCATAAGCGTTCAAAAATGAAATGATATGGGTATATTCATATATTCCAAAATGGAAAATATTCCCCAATTTCAACATACATGGCTCTGCATAGTGTTGTACTGTCTAGATAAGTTAAAGGGAAGTACCAGCTGGTGTCAGATTCTACTTCGACATTAAAAGCTCCTTTCTAGTAATTGCTCGATTTCAGTACGTCTTTCTATTGATGCGCATTGATAGTTTCACCCTGAACAGGTTTATTGCTTTCCATGAATTCATTATATACCATTGAGTAATTAAGAAAGATCTTAGACCTTATAAATCTCCATTACCACCCACCCCCATTGTGTGGAACATTTAGAAACACGTTAATCAAATGTGAATATATGCATTTTTTGGATTCTTTCTAAAAAAATTTAAGTCAGGACCTAAGAGTCGTGCGTGGGACGTTTACATTTACTATAAGATGGACACTTATTATTTATATAGCAAAGGCAATGTTAAAGGGGTTAAGCTCATATATATATATATATATATATATATATATATATATATATATATATATATATATATGTGTGTGTGTGTGTGTGTGTGTGTGTGTGTGTGTGTGTGTGTGTGTGTGTGTGTGTGTGTGTGTGTGTGTGTGTGTGTGCGCCACTTAAAAAAGAAAAAATCCAATGAGAAGTGACGCTGTAACGACACAGTTGGGCGTCGGTGGCGCTTGTGGCGCTAATTAATTAGTGTGAGAGCCGTTTGGTGGCGCCACTTATATACAGGCGGCTTTATCTTACTATATATATATATTCAAAGACTTGAGCAATACCTACCTTAACTATTAGCATGACAGATCCCTCACTATAACACGAGTGGTGGTTGTATTGTCGATAGCTTTCAATAGACCGATTACACATTGTAGGATTGTGACATAACATTGCATTGTCATTCAATAGTATGATGTACAAAGATCTGACGTTCAAAGTATAATATTACTATGAAGATTCAATCAGGTATAATTGTATTGCCAGTGATAATTGAATAACCGTTCGTTCTTCTTGCAGCACCTGATGCTCAGATAAACGTGATTAAAAAAGCATTGACAGCTACATCCCTTGTAGTTGCCATTCTTTTTGAGAGGCAATCCCGTTCTTAAGTAGCTATTGTATCATTTAGTCCTACGTGACAGTAAATACTTATAACTTGTGAGCTTTAAAGGTAACTAGAGAGAACTAGCAGAAGTGGTGTGAACGTAATTCCTACCCCACCGCTTTCCTGAGATTTCCTTTTCTGTAAGCCAAGGAGACCTAGGTACCCGATTTGGGTAAACAACATTTATGGACGACATTATGGACGACTAATACTGTCTAACTCGACGTTTACACTAGACGATTATACGCGACGTGTCATTGGCTTCGTTCGCATTTTCTTGGACTACAGGGAACGATTTTGCTAAAGACCGTCTGCCGATGGAGATGTTGTTAATTTTAAACGTTTCCAGCCATTATGTATGGCAGCCCGTGGGTGGAATAGCAAGGCACGCTAAATAAAGCACCAATTATCTGATATCGCAAAATCGTTGGTGTCTTGGAATTGCCACTATACTGGGATTTCCTTTGACACTAAATCACTTCGAAAAGTCATCTACGAAACCTAAAATCAGGCTATTTCTATACGAATCCCTAGATGGGAGGAGGCGTGGGCTGCCAGGCTGATGGCCGGGGACCGCCTGGGAACAGAGGGACAGGAGATGGGAAGACTCGACCGTCAGAGGGTGATCACCTATAGGGGACGGAGCCTTTGTTAGTTCATGAAGCAGTCACTAGGTGGCCAGCAGTATGGCAGGCCCCTTTCAGGGGACAGAACCTGTATTCTGGCTCTTTGTTCTTACGAAATTCAAATGCCTTTCAATGTTTTACCATGGTTCCCTTGACTCTCTACACCCATCCCAGAGCAGGATGACATACAGTAAAACCCCTCTTCCGGGACACCCCGCTTAAGGGGACACCCCGCTTAAGGGGACACCCCGCTTAAGGGGACACCCCGCTTAAGGGGACAATTTGCTCGGAACGGAAATTTTCCCCACTATTAAGAGTTTATTTTAACCCCGCTTAAAGGGACACCCCGCTTAAGGGGACACCCCGCTTTAGGGGACAGTTTTTCGGTACAGAAATGCTTAAAAACCCCGCTAAAGGGGACAGTTTGGAAGGACATCATATCAAAAAGACTGAAAATCCAAGTTTATGGTGCCCGTTTGTACAGTACAGACAGAACAATAGACTGAGCATTCCCATGAGGGCCTGGGCGGCCAGAGTGTGTTTTTTCATGGTAGTAACCACATCTCTAGCGGGTCTGGGCGGGCCACAGTGAGTGGATATTAGTACCAGAGATTTTCGCGCCTGCTGAAGGTGCCAGGTAAGAGGCCCCCTTACAGGTTAGCTGTGGGCGACACAGGGAGGGCTGGGGGCTTTGAAGGTGCGGTATTAAGTGAGCCGTCGCGGCTCTGGGTGGTTCACGATGAGTCCTTTTAGGGCTGCTGATTTCTCTCAGAAGTTACTGGGGTGGGGGGTGGGGGGGGGGGGGGTGGGGGCATTGACCGGGGGTATAAAAAGGAGAGAATTTCACAAGGAAGGCATATCCACATTCAACCTCTATTATCTTTTTTTTTGTTTGTTGTATATTTATATTCATTTATAATATATAATTTATATCTATTTACTTGATTATGTGTTACTGATAAACATTTTAATCTAATAACCATCGTTTCCTTCATTTATGTAGGTATTCTCTATTGTATAACCACTTGGCCCGGAACGTAGGGTGCCCCCTTAAGAGGGGTTTTACTGTAATGATAAAACCCAGGACATGATGTTTTTCACATGAAACACCTTATATACATATGTAAGCAAGGCTAAGGTTGTGACACTTCCCAATTATCACTCACTTTTTTCACACCTCCTTTAGTGAAGAACACCTACTTTTTCACCTCCTTTAGTGAAGAACACTTACCTTTTCACCTTTTTTAGTGAAGAACACGTACTCGGGGGGTGTCATGGCCGACCCCATGGCTCATTGGCTATATGCCATATAGGCCGGAGGGATGCACCACCAGATGGCGTCCACCATGCCCACGGCAAATTGACAGGCTAATGGAAGGTGTTTAAAGGTTTGTTTATTTTTTTAATGTTTTTTTATTGACGGTTAAGGTTCATGCAGCATATATCCGATTTTCAACCTAGTCCGTCCAGTGAGAACAGATACATTTATATAAGCATATAAGCTGTTTAGCAACGCTGCTTTAAAACACTCACTTCAACCTTTGGCATAAATCAATGGCGTCTATGATAAAGGTGCAGACAAAACGCAACTTTGATATTCCTTTGATATTTCATATGATTCTTTTTTAAGAGCAATCTTACAAATTACGTTTTTTTCATTATCCAAACAAGGATGCATGATAAATAATACATTGAATATTAACAAAGAAATGTTCCTGGACGCTAGTAAATCTAGTAGTTGTACTGTATCCCAAGTAGTACTACAGTAGAATCATTGAAAATATTGATAGAACGTTTTATAATGCTTCTAAATAACCCCTTGTAACAGATTAGATTTCCGCAACAGAGGCAAAATGCCACAGTCATATCTATAGATCTCGATGTGGATTCTGTTGAAATTTTAAAGATATCTAAAGGGTCTGCTCCACTTAGATGATAGCATGTTCGTGATCATTGGCCTGGTCCTGCGAGAATCTTTTGCTGATTATTGGGGAAAACAGGCCTTGAAACTTTACCCGGCAGTATCAAGTATCATCTTTTCAATTCTGACACCCGGCGGATATTACCCCAAATTCTAGAAATCCCTGTCTTCACCCAGTTGCAATCCTGCCTGAGCTCCACAGTTCTGGCCCTGTAGACTGTAACATTGCATGGTTAGCCGACAGTTAGAATCCTGTTTTTTTTAAGATATAATCATCCTACCCAACCGTTGTTCACCCCTAAAAGACACCTTCCTTCAAATGATCACTTTGAGTAAACATGTCAGTTGTCAGGGTCACAGCTATCAAGTTGTTGCACTTCGACACCAGAGGACACCACCAGTAAAACAACCTAGTGGAAAATGCGTGTACTAGAATCGGCGTGCTTCCGATATCCAAAGCATAGTGGAACAGTGTAGCCGACGGCAGCCGACGGAACCAATCCCTCCAGGTTATGGTGATTCATTACATCACTGATACCCAAATAATAAATCAGACACGGTCAGAATCATATTTCGGCTGAGAATTCGGCCAGGTGGAACAGCCCCTTGAGTTGTATCATGTGAATGTCCCACGCTAGATACTTTGATATCTCATTAATCCGCATGCTTGCTTGTTCAGTTTATAAAAAAACTTGTAAGACATGGATCAGTAGTTGTCTGCCATTTTAAAATCTTTTTCCCAGACGATTACATTCAAAGCACGTCATGGAGGGTTTCTAAGCATGCCGTAGGGGGTATCAAAGCATGCAGCATGTATGTAGGTACAAACCTACACTTTATAATGCGCAATACATATGGAATTAGTACACTCCTAGTAGCCGATGTATTTACACAAATTTCGTGCATATATCATATATGATAATATACATATGTGTGTGTGAGTGTGTACCCATGATATCCACCTGGAATATTCTTACCCTGTGATAAGTCTAGTAGGAAGCTAGTAGAAGCCACAGGGAGAATCAAGAGGATATTGGAGGCAATGGGCAATAGCTTGTTCCACGTGACCAATCGATAGTGTACGTTTATCTGCCTCGACATGAGGAGGAGGGAGGGGGCAGTGGCATCCCTTCTGGCGTCCCGCTAGCCCAACTCTACATATAAACGAGAAGTGATGCCCCCGATTGTGCAGGGCCGTATGTGTTCAGAGCATATAGAGATAGAGTTTGTAATACAGTGTTAGTGCCTGTTGGGGTTGGGCAGGCAATGGAGAGAAAAAGAAGAGTGAAAGAGGGAGATTTGCATTTGTGGTGTTATTGGTGGTATTGGTAGACTATTAGAATAGCTATAAATGTCTTGTGGATGTATCATAATCTCACCCCTGGTATATTTCCCCATACAGCTAACATTGGAAACTTGTACTCAACGCCCATGGAGTTTTGTCAAATAAAATAAAAAAATTCAAAAGGGGAATAATCTCACAAATGTTAGCCAATGAGTCAGCGATAGGGGTAAGATAGCATCTGAACCGCACTTAATCCATAGCCACTGAGCATACCATTCATTATGGTTTGCTACATAATCTCATAAGCTCTGCAACCAAAACTCATGGCGTTTTTTAAGTGGCTATGGGTCTCGATGCAGTTCTTTCTCATTACATTGTTGGTAATATCATTTTCAGTCTGTGCTATTTCAGAATATTGACTTTACATGAGAATTACATGTGCCAATTCTGAACTTATTACCAATTAAGGATAGGGTCATGGATAAGCGAGAAGCTGTTGTGACAAATGCGTTATACTGAAACAGCATCAGCGCTGGACAAAACAAGTCTTTGTGATTTCTTATACTGTCTAGAATGGAGGAACATTACTGCAAATCGGAATATCTGCTGCTTCATTGTTATCAAATGAACAGCCGCATTGCCTGAGCGAAATGGTTTTGTTTCTTTGTCAGTCATAATTAAACGAGTTGTAAGCAGAATGCTTGGAGCAGAATGTTTGTAAAACCTATTTGTCTATATAGAATGTCAGTATTGTTGTGCAGCTAGTTAGACGTGGAGATGTATTTAGAATTTGGTTACAGACGATTTGAGAGAATGATAAAATCATTTTGATCTAGTCGGAAATTGCATAACTGTAGTAACATTCTGAACACATTACTCATTATTCATGTGTTTGGTGACTTTTGATAAACTTCATTATGGGTGAGAACAGTAACATGTAAGGATGCTTTATACTTAAGTTATCCAAAGTGATATTGTTTAATTGTCATTCTTAAATGTGTCCATGGAAAATATATAGTTTTTATAATTTGTTAATTATGTATGGTGGAGAGTACACGAAAATGGTGCACATTCTAATCAGTTTGTCCCTCCGTGAAATATCTTGTTTGCCCTGCATACAGTAGGAAAACAAACTGCGAGTTTATTCTGTGAATCGTTATAAACTCAATTGCCCTGACGCCCTTAGGCTGGAGGGCGTATTTTCGACTCTGTGAGTGAGTAACAATTCACAGATTAAACGCCTGGGCCCTATTTTATTTTTCGCCCGATGAGGCTTGAAATGCCCGGGGAGAGGTCCTAGGAGAGTTTGGGCTCGATATTTCAATGTATCGTGGGGAAAGAGAGTTGTGGGCGACGATCTAGGAGATCTCCTGAAAAGTGTCCTGCAGCTCTCCTGGCGGGCGACACGTCTAGGGGTATCATGGGTGGTTCAAAATAACAAATAAAAGCTATTTAATTCATTTGAACTATCGGACATATATTAATTATGATTTTAATAAAAACTGGAGATCTCAGATGGAGAATTACTATGCTATTTACTTAGATTTACATACATTCATAAATGATGAAATGAGTTCCCAAAAATACCACTATGTGCTTCCACCTGCAGTATACACAGCCTCTCTTTCAAGTCTCCTCAAAAGTGTCCTACAGGTCTATTTCGTCCTGGGGCTCTCTCAAAGGAGACTACGGCCGAGGATTTCTCTACCTCCCAAGGACAGGATAAATCGAACGGGATTGAGGAGATCTCCTCAAATATATCCTCCGTGGAGCTATCCCTCGTGGGGTCTCTCCTCTCCAAGGAGCGTTGAAAATAAAACAGGGCCCTGGGACCTGTTTTTAAAACTAAGAACGACGAAAGAATTCACCCTATCGTGGTCCTTGATGCATTCTCATTACCTAAAGTGATCCGTCTTTATGGAGGACATTCCTACACAACGATCAAGAAAATATCTTTATTTTGAGTGTTTTAAAAAATCTCAATCGTGATCCACATCGTGCATAGGCCTGTCCTACCTCTATTATCAGTCTTATTGGAGGACAACCCCAAGGGGCGTCGTACCAGTACTTGGATTACCAGAATTAAGCAACTTGGCTATTCTCAGCTCAAAATGGTTGCTTAAAGTGTGATTTGATTACATTACTTATTCCTATTGGAGGACAAGTCTACGTCATGTGACTTTAAAACTCAATCTAATTGGTTGTCCACTAGGACATGTCCTCAACTACGACCAAAAAGGCTTGAACGATCAAGATTTGATCATTTCTGTAGGACCATGTTTAGAATACGGACTGACACGGATATCCTAGTCAGTATCGCTTTAGTGAGTCCTAATCGTAGTCGTTCAGCTAATATCGTTCTTAGTTTTAAAAACACCTCCCTGGGAGGTGTTTTTAAAACTAAGAACGATAAAAAAATTGTTCTTATCGTGGTCTTTGTTGCATTCCCGTTACCTAAAGTGATCCCTCTTTATAGAGGACAGTCTAACAAGACGATCAGTGAAAATATCTTTATTCTAATTTTTGAAAAAGTCACACATTTTACCCTTATTTATGTCCGATTCTAGGTGGGTTTGATCCTTTATAACAATACATCTTCCACTAAGAAGGGGAAAAAAGCAAACAATATAAATTGCAAAAGATATCCTGGAATTATGCAGACCACGTTTAAAAACGGACTGACACTCCGATCATGGTCACTGTCGTTTGAGGTTAGTCCTAATCGTACCCTTTCAGTCAATATCGTTCTTAGTTTTAAAAACAGCCCCCTGGTGTCTTTTGACCTTATTATACGCCTTGAAATATCTTAAATCCATAAGAATGTACCTTCAATCTCCAGTCGTGGTCTAATTTAGGTATGCAAAGCTGGTCCAGCCATGCTGATATTCCCTATACAGTGAGGAAACTGGCTGGGCATGTAATCTGTGAATTGTTATGAAGTCATAGACTGACAAATACTTGCCCCGATGACGATAGGTGGGAGGGGCACATACATGCCACACTGGCCAGTGGATCATAACTTTCTAACAATGTAAAATAAGATACACTGAGCGTAGGTCAGTAACGGTAAGACAGATATATATGCACAGGTGTATATCAAATAGACAGTAATCAATGGGTTCGTAGACAGGCGGCCGCAAATCACGAGTGGTTGACGCATAGTAATATACGAGCATCAGTGAGGTCAACCTCGAGTGGTTTATAGAGTCGCTGGTACACACAACCATCGTTTGTTGTGTTTATCAATTATGTTCTCCAATAAATTAAAGGGGAATGTCATTGCCATATTTACTTGCTTTATCGCAGAAATGAACTATTTCCAATTCCCTGCATGCAATGGCTTCGAGGCATTCTTCAACTGTTAATTGCAATCGAGGATTCGAATACATATGCCATTGCTGTGGTATCTGACAGTGTTTAAACAAAAGGTGGTGGTCTACTGAGTTCTCATTCATTCTAACGAGTGGCGTCTAGATTTTATCCTACCCCTTTTCTATATTTTTTCAGTATTAGAAAGTAGTGGCATAAACAACAGTTTATGTCACACCCAGTGACATAAACAAATCCCATGTTAAGCCTATGGCGTTTTTTATTAGGGGTAGGATAATATAGAGGGGACCCACGTAATTTCACAAAGCGAAGCTGAGTGAAATCACGCAGCGATCAAACGACGTGGGTTTGTTATTTTATCTCACGCCGATCACCCTGTCTTGACGATATTAAAGTATCCATCGAGTATGACTAAAAATACCCTTATAGCCATGGGGTACGAGTTCCTAACGTTAAGCCTATGGAGAAAAATACCGGGGTGAGATGAATGTACTTATTTTAGACCCCAGCGACCTGTCACTGTCTACCTTAGTTCCGGATCAGCAAGGCCTCTATGATTCTGGCAGTCCTCCAGGCTGTCACGGAGCAGCATAATCTGCTTGGGGACATAATGTTCCGGCAATATCACATGGCAAGGAACCAGGGGAACTACCACAGGGTGGCCACTAACGCGTTGTGTCGAGGATATTTATTGAACGACTTAGTCGAGAGCTTATAGCTGTTCCGTCATGCATGGTCATGGCCGTATTCCGTCATTCGTCGGGTATGTACATAAGTAAAGTAGGGTTATACCTAGAAGGGCACGCGTTAATGTACAGAGAGTAATGAGGTGGCGAACTTATAGTTGTAGTTATTTGAATCATTGTATATGTAGATACACAATATATATATATATATATATATATATATATATATATATATATATATATATATATATATATATATATATATATGCCTATATAGACTTTGATGGAAGATGAAGAGCACATCAGAATCACATTACAAGAGCATCAACAGAAATTTGAAGCTAAGGAAAAATCAGATAAGGTCCTGACACTCGAGAAATCAGGGGAGGGAGTGGTAGCGCTATTAGTAGAGGTTAGACAGGAACATAGAACGTATTTGTTAGAGAATTCCTATGGAAAGATGGAATTATGAGAAACCTCCTAAAGGGAGGCTCCAAAATGAAATTAAGTCATCACCGAGCGGTCAATATATGGTGTTGAAAAGGGATTTGGGGTGGGGGACTGACTGGATCAAGACCACAATATGACTCAGACTAGAGGGTATGACTTGATGTTAGTGCTTAACAATTTCCAATCATCCTCAATGGTACTTTTAACTCCAGAGGAGTGTCCATGATATTTTCTCCAAAATCATTGTCCAGATAGAGTCGATAGTTAGAGATATGAAGAGCAGATTTATAAATCTCAAACTCACAGTAGGCTGTGAAACTCTGGTCAATGTCTACTCCCCTACTCAATCAAACCATATGGACCAACTGGATACTCTTAAAATATTACAAAATCATAGGCACCATTTCAGTGAGATGCATAGTATATTCATTGTTGGGGACTTTGATAGACCCCAATAAGGAGAGAAAGAAGCACGTCTGTACCACAAACATCGAGGCTATTTAGTCTGGATCTAACATCGTGCATAGTTAATAGTAACTAAGATGGTATCTGGAGGGAAAGATACCCTAAACAGAAAAGTGGACGACGTGAGCACTTCAGCGACTGCTGGTATGCGACTATTCCAATCCCACTGTCAGACTCAGAATGAGGAAAATATGTTCAAATCTGTTGTCACCCTGTGTGGTCACATGTCCCAAGTTCTCCAGTGTTATTGGTCCATCTGGCAGACAAAGAGAGGCAAAGAGGTTTGTCCAATCAGGTTCCTCCTTATATCTGCCTTTTGCTTCATGTGGCTGGTTACTGGTGTGTGTGCAGTCATTTCCAATCACCTGGTGGTGGTTTGAAACTGTTTTTTTCTTCCGATAGATACCTCACAAATTATGACCCTTAACAGAAAGGATATACTTATCAAAGAGCTAACTTAGCACCTTGCATTTACTTCTGGCTCATCATAAAAAATAGAACAACTAACACGCAAATTAAGTTCGCCATGCTTACAAATCACTCACTACTTATCTTAGATTCGGAGAACTCCTTGAGGAGGAGAGGTTCGTCTTATTGGAAACTGGATAACTTGTTTCAAGGAGATAAAACCCGTACTGAAAGAAAAAGATTAATCAATTCGAATCAGAATTTGAAGGTCCCAGCCACAAAAATAAGTGGGAAATTATTAAAATAAAATCTGAGATTTTAAAATTAAGTTAGCTAAAGAGAAGAAAGGTTAAGACAAGAAGAAAATGGAACAGAAAAGGAAATTGCCAGAAGATTTTATAAAAAGAGGAAGATGAGTTTTAATTATGCGATGCTAAAGATACGGATATCCCTGAAATTGAAATTCAACGTATGGAAAGAAAGGAAACAATTTATCTTCTCTTTTGATCAAAGAGTAACTGGGCGATTAAGGGGCAGGAGCCAAATGAATACTTTCTAGGGTTGCAAAAAGAGAGATATATGAATAAACACATAACACAATTAACAGTTGGGCAATTGGGGGACACCACTGCTGATCCTAAGGAAATAATGGCCAATATTCACAAATACTATGAGACCCAGTCAATCATTATTCGATAAAACAGAGGGAATCGTTGATAAAAACAAACTCAGTCAGATAAATGAGTTCGACAAAGAATCATTGGATAGAAATATTTCTTCACAGGAGCTCTTCAAGCATTGAAAACGCTCAGCTCAAATGAGTGTCCCGGATCAAATGGATTAATACCAGAATTTGACAGCTACTTCTGACACAACATTTATGATGTGTTTCATAACTGATTATTTGAATCTTTTGATGATGGCGTTTAGGGGACAAAGCAAGGAGAGGCATCATCTCATAGATACCAGGAAAAAGTGAACTTTAATTAAGTAACGGTATACAGATAGATTTTCAAAATACAACAGTTAAGATATTAACAAAAGCACTAATAGCATTACGTCTGCAAAATCCTCTACGGTTTCTATTTTTATATACACCTATGACCGAACACTCTTGAGTTACATACCACTGTTGGGGATGTAGTAACTTGCATTTTCTTACCGGGTGAAATCCAATTATTTTCAAGATTGGAAACAATCAAAACAAAAGCCATGATAATTGACCAGCTTTCACAAAAGAAGAATTTGATTTCGGTTTAGAAATAAAAAAAGTATGCTGAGTTAAAGTGCTTGACTGATAATAGAGGTAATTCAGTTAACTCTCACTGGGATATGAACAATTCTGAAGCAGACACAAGATCTTTCATGAAAATGACAAAGGTAGGTTGCACGAAAATTCCGAGGAGTATCTGAACTGCCACTTGACCCATGAGTGCTCACTTGAAACCAGGGTTTGGCGTGCGTTCTCAGGTGCTATTCAGTTGGGACTTCTATGAGAGTCACTTCTCTTCTCTAGTAAGGAAACGTTGGCAGCCTGCCTGTGGAGCATCAAAGAGATTTCACCATTCTGGTAGGAACATTTATGTGTGTGAACTTACCATTAGACTTTTCCATCAGTGCCACCCGAGTGTGCTTAAAACTGTCACTGTATGGTGGAAATAGTTTGAACTTGCACATCATGCCATCCCAGCAATCAGACTAGACCTTTAACATCTTTAATCAATAACGTGAAGAGCCAATGAAGTAAATGCTAATCTCAAGACTTAAACATCTTTATTGGTTTGGATTTGTTAGTTATTTGTGACCCGGTGCACAATCTGTGTGAACTAGGAGCAAATAGAATGTTCATCATTGATGAATGAGCGTGCAATTTTATATGTATTTCTAACAACTAAAAGGTGTGAGTTACATTCAGTCTATGGATTGCTTTCTGTAACCACTTGCACCTAGTAAACATGCCAATTCTCTAACTGCCTAAGTCTATCTATAGGATCCAACCGTATCAAACACCAGTTGGTCAATGAGGTATTTCTGTCTTGAGTGATTGGTCAGTCATAGTCAATTGGGCAAGCCTCTCAGACCCTCAGACACTGGCACTCTTCTCCTTATCCAACAGCACAGCGAATAGCATGCGGATAGTGAAGGGATAGATTTTTCTCAGCACGCTGAAAGTGTATGTGACCACTCTAACTTTTAATAGGCAACGTATATAAAGCGTGCGAGCACGCTCTAATAAAAGGAATTGAGAAGTATTTCTTATTGCCCCTCATTGGTAGAATTGGTGGGCTAGGTTCCGCACATGGCACTAAAATCCGTGTTGATCTCTAAACAACACAAGCACACCTGCATATACACCTATATAACAGACAACCCTTCATGCAAGTGATACAACATACAGTACCACTTTGCTTGTATTATGTTATTTTTTGCATAGAGCTGCACGCTTCCACCTAGTTCAACACAATTTGCAAAGAAATTCAGTTATTGTAATCACAAGGTATCTCAAGGCTTATTAGGCATATGTCAGTAGGAGGATGACAGTATAATTCCGCAGTGGATTTCCTCCGGTGACCAACTCCCCATGCTGACTTTTCCCCTGAGGACACTTCTTCAATGGAATTCCATCCTAGCGTATATTACCTGTCGAGTTTTTTCTAAAGGAATATGTGAATATTGTCCCTGTCTCTAAGCTATACAAAGCCAGTTGTCGTCAGTTACCCCAAGATTCCTGTCTTCCCTCTCCAAGAGATATTTCCTAGAATTATTGATGGTGGTCTAAATTGTCTCTGTATAAGCACATGCATTCTGTCCACCGTCTAAGGTAACATTAACAAAATGTATATTATGAAACTCTTCAGCAAAGGGAAGTTATGCTTTTAGAAATGGTGTTAAGCAACCAAATTAAAAATCTGAAAGGGAAAGTCCCACCTATCAAACCTTGCAAACAAGGACAGACGTTTATATACAAGTGGGATCACATACTAAAAAGTTGAACCCCGTGATCAGAGATATTAACTGCATGTCACTTTTCTTCCACAAGTTTTTTATACTCCCCCTCGTTGTCCAAATGTCTGCAATGACTGTGCAAATGTTTCCTGTCAGTTCCTTGTATATTGTCAAATTAAAGTGTATTACATGGGCATGTATAGTTAATTGTAATGTATCGGGCATTGCTTGTTCAACTAGGTTTTAATAGCGAATACTTTTGTCTACTTAAAGCTGATATCCAGAAATTATTCTAGATGGTAATTTCATTAAAAATATAAACCAGCCCCTCACACAGTGAGAGAACGATCCGGCGTGTGTATCAGTGGTCATTACCAGTCAGGTCGGCAAGACCAGTCAGTGAGGGTATATATAAGACAGGTGGGAGGGTGGCCTACACCTCATTTACATGAAGCGATCACAGCAAGTCAGAGCTGGGCCACAGAATAGTAGAGAACATTTATTCCCTGTGATTATACCTTTTTAATTTAGTGTGAAGAATGGTGAGACATAAACCAGATCAGGCAGACAGGCAATGATACAGAGATACATATACAGCTATATAGATACATATTACACACAGAGTTTCATATATACCTCCCCACATACACACACTAGTACAACCTAGACCCTACCTGTCATGCCTCAGTGCCCCACCACCTTTCTCTCACCTGGCCTTGTAAATTCATTAGAAAACATGCAGATACAGATTCAGAGACTACAGATACAGAGCCACAGATACAGATATAGAAATACATAGAATTAGTGTTTATAGTGTATTAGTTACCATATTTTCTTGTTGTTGTCATTGTTCTGCCTGTAGTGCTTGTCATGATCAGTAATCACGGCTGTGGGTACATTGATGAGTGTCAGATCTGACTGACTGACCTCAGGTCTCTAGGTGTCGGTTTTATAGTGCCAGTCTGACACCCAGCGCAGGTAGCGATGCCCAAACACTACTCCCATACTTTAGCATTGGAGCAGAGCTCTCATAGGCGACTATTGCCTCAAAGTTGTCCAGGGTACATGTACATGTACATGTGGTAGCTCCGCTCTATTGAGGGCGGAGCTTACCTTTTTGGATTGATTAACTGAGCTTAATTGCTTTATACAAGCTTTAATCTCAGCAACATGTTAAAAATCTGCCTCTTATATAGTGACTGTTTTGTAATCATCATTATGAAGCTCTCTGAGACCCAAAAACCTTGCAGAAGAATGCCAATACTGTGTTTCATTAACTCCAACTAAATGCATGTACACTTTTATACCGCTTTTTAAGAAAATAAATTGACCGTCGGCGAACTTCGCAATCAACCATAAGTCGGTTTGAATTTTACTGAATAAAAAAAAGGACATCTCTTCAAAATTTCGCTGAAGCAAATTTTACCAAAACTAAAATTACCCTGGACAGAGATCACCAACGGGGAAAAAACACTCGAACTGTATCAAAGATACATACATCCTTCTGAAATTTGCATTCTAGTCCCTGTCAGAAGGAAAACATCTTCTGGGTCGGTGTGCATCACAGTGTGTCGGGACGGGTTTTGTTCGGTGTGCATGGAAGTCTGTCTCACGTGTGAGATACTGATCAGAAAATTATGAAATCTTCTATCACATATGCCCATATATTCCGAAATTTGGTGACTCTCGATAAAGTTTTAGTGTCTCAAATCAATACTTTCTTAGTTTGACACGTATGGTTATGAAATATCAACCTTGTTGACAAGTTTAGTTCTCCAGCAAATGTGATACCCTTTCACATGCTAAGATTCTGATGTAAAATACAAGAGGGTCATATAAGGTGACCACCAAAGGAAATTGAACTTTTATTATTAAGATATATCATGATAAATTGCTACGGGACAATCAGCGTGTTGCCATGCGTCAGACATGATTCATGATAGTAGCGCCACTAGATATGGTACTATTTGAAATGTGTTTTAGAGAATACATGGTTAATGAATACGTAAACAGAAACCTGGCGCAATTCACTGGAAAATGTGACTGGAATGAAATAACGAGGACTTCAAATGCACGTCCTATTACTCCCCTTTGCACCCAATGACTCTTACGTCATAATTCCTATACTGCATGATATATAAATCATCAACATAAGCAATATGGAAACACGAAAACCCTTCGTGATATCAGCCTGTCCGTACTTTAAAACTGTGTATATATCATATGATTATAATTAATTGGTTGATTTTAAGTGTGATGCTATATTTAGAGAATGGACTATCCCCAGATGAACTTGTATAATTTAGCCAGAGAGGAGGAGGTCAAACTGCGACACACAGGAGACTAACTGGCTCTGACTCTCCCGTGTAGTAATGTATAGAAACAGACTTCCCGTGTAGTAAGTTTCCGGATTACGAACTTTTTTCGCCGGAGATTTAAACCGAGGTCTTTAGACTGAGGTCTTTAGACCGAGGTTTAAACCTCCAACGTCTGATTGGACGAAAGCAAAACTTTCAGCCAATGAAAGTGTGTTTAACAGAACGTCACTCTCCACCACAGGTTTGGACAGTTTAAACTATACATATAAGGTGCGAAACTGACGTTAAGCGTACACTGACTTTACATTGTGATGCCGTATCTTCAATCTCCAACCACTATATAGCGTTCACCGCTCTTACGTAACATCTGTTTGGAGATCGATCACATTTTAATTCATGTGGTGACCCGAGAAGAAACCCACTGACCTCCTTACGCCACTGACCGGGAAAGTGATCGGACCACTGGATTTACGTCATATTTTCTACAAATCTAAGCTAAGAATAATTAGCCATCCACCCATATTTTTACTATATTTCGGTTCTCTATGATCTGTAGATCACTTTTATCTACTTTATAAGTCAAGACAACACAGTAATTAACAACAATTCGGAGATTTATTTTGGAGATTTTCAAATTGAAACAAACTTATATACATCATATCGGCAATCGAGCATGGCAGCATCTGAAAATACTCGCTCATGGATACCAAGCAAAATGGGATGCAGGCATTATATTTCATTAAATATGAAGCAATCTTTACATTTTAATGTTTATAACAATGCTACAACCAGAAGCAATATTTGCTCCAGCGAGTATTCCACGCACTAGATCTGAATCCTTTTCTTTTTTTTCCTCCACTTCTCTAACGGTTGTCGCTTGCATCTTAGCCAGCAGCGGCATTGGTATCTTTTCATCAGGTGATTCACAGAACTCCTGTGTTAACGCCATACCCTGCAAAATATAAAGTTTATGTTTTTTTTATCAATTTGAATATGTCTTTCTTGATACTTAACCCATTAGCTGCGGGTGATGCCTTAAGGCATCACCACACAGGATCGGGTGATGCCTTGAGGCATCATTTTCCAATATTTACAAAATTATTGTTTTAGGTGATAAATTAAAAAATAATTCATCAATATACATGAAACTTCCATAGAGTTTAGGTATAGCATCATATTTAAAATGTTCATGGAAATGGAAAATGATATCGAGTATCACATGTTATATCACGTGATCACATCATCCAATTACCATAATGGGCCTGTGGATACCCGTTTCCTAGCACTATATAGGTACTAATACCCGACCCCTATATACATGACTGTGTAGGAGCCCGCTGTGAATGGGTTAACCGTTTTTTATATTAATGTTTTATCTTTTTTTCTTTACTTACATGATGTTCGTCTTCGGTCAAAGCTCCTCGATCAAGTATTGTCTCTTTGTCGTCTGTGCTTCACCAGTCATACTCACCAATGCACCAGTCTTAATTGTTTCTGCAGGCTTCTTTCGATGAATGACTTCCACGTCAACTTTGCTGCTGCTACTACTTGGTTCAATGGCCCAAACCTATAAAATATAGTACAAGGAGACAAGTCAACTTCAATATTTATTAAGATCAATGGCAATTTACAAGAAAAACACGGATTAAGTTGATGATCAGCGTTGGAACCCCCCTGAATATGTGTTATTTATATTTATTATATTTAAAAAATGCTCTAGCCTAACATGCTACCCAGAATAAGTTGATGTTCAGCATTGGATATGGACAGCTACAAATATTATGAAATAAATTCAAGTCGACTTATATTATTTCAGGAGGAACTTCCAGGTAAGGAGAAACTTCTTGATCCTTCTTTCAATATACTGTACATACTGCGTTGCTGTTGTTCCGATGCTGTAGCGTAGCTTGTCAAAGATAGAACATTTTTATGACCGCTTAGTTGTGCTACAAGCGTTGGCAGGACACCCGCCTCTATGAGTGCGGTACATGTTGTTTTTCTCACGCTATGATTCGATAACTTTTTCCCGACTATACCTGCTTTTTCAGTCGCTTGCTTCAAAATTTTCGCTAATTCATTCTGGCCCATGGCCATCCTACTGTACCAGCAATTAGATGTCTGTGATCACTTATGATTGATACAAAGGTAGAAGGGTGCGTCTTCGTGGAGAGTGTCAAGCGGCCTGTGCGACTCATAGGCTTTAAGTCGTTTAATCGGGCATCTATCGGGATGTGTTGAATTCGCCCACATCTTGGGTAAGAAAGCTCTTGTTCCGGGACCATCTCCTTGTCTGGTCTTGGTCGTTCTCTCAAAGAACGTTAGTGTCTCCATGTTGTCATTATTAACTGTTACTTTCACATCGCCCCACGTTAATTGACGAGCCTCCTGCCATCCACGTAGTCCGAAACATTTAGTTGAAAGGAACCAAAACGAATTCCAGAGGCCTTTTGGATCTTTAATATTGAATGCTCCGGAGTTCCAGATACACTCCTCGTCATCAGGGGTCAATGGCTCACACTGTGAATATACAAATATTTGACAAAACATAAGAAATTTGTGGGGTTTTTTTTATGTATCGTATATGTATAATCAGTTTTAAAAATAATTAATACTGTAATACTCTATCAAGATTTAATCTAAAATCAATATTAAATATTGAAATTTATATTTTATTTTGATAGTACTTAAATTATACGTTATATTATAATTTATAATTTCTTACCTTAATTTAAGTTGGATTTATTCCCATTCCAAGTGACTTCAGATCTTTTTTTCTACTCACTAATACTTGTCTGGTCGTTTTGAATTCATCCACTGTTGTTATGTTTCTGGCATAGCCTAGGGCATCTAAATACCGTTTAACAGAAGCGAAAATTCCGGAAAGGGAATCTGGTTCATAATTTTGGACGTCCTTTCGTGTAACTTATATAAAATAATTTCCCAACCGGAGATTTAAAAATTCCGATCCATTTGGTCGATACACCTGTATTCCCCCTGTTTGGCCAGCCATGCATGGAAGTTTTTAACATCCTGCGATGTTTTCTTTTTTGTTTTGTCGCTTTTTTTACTTTCTATGTATTTCTGCAGTATATTATCTTGTTCGTTTTCAATCGTGTCTGCTGGAATTATATCATCAGTAACTTCAATGTTAAAGCTGGTATTCGCTTCCATAGCGAATTTGCCTCCTTCCTCACCCATATCAGCAGATGACTGTCTTCAAACGCTGCGAGTTTGTTCTATTTGTTGACATCGTTATGCGGTAGTTTAGTATTCGCTATGATATTATTTTTAAAGTGCTAAATACTTACTTATATACTCTTAATAATTACGAATTAAATTTTGGATGTATTTCGTAAATTTTTTACATTTCTAACGCACTGTTTACATTTTGCAGACTCACTTCCGGTTTTGGTGTAACGTCCGCGGTCTTCGAGTCGCCGCATAAACGGACTCAATAAGGTTAGTGAAACGTTTAATTACAGTGTACTCGTTACTATTCTATGTATTTCCGTATTATAGTAGGAATTTATGAGGTTAGGTGTGTGTAATTTGTTTTCTTCCGCTGTATATCGCGACGCGAACTCGCAAGTCGACGTCTTGCCTACGTACGGCTGCCATAATCCATCTGTTAAGATTAGGCGTAACGTCTGTAACTTCTCGGCAGTGCGGTAACCGTAGTTACCATATATATAGCAACGTGTTGTATTTACATTAGTTACGACAGTAGGTATATAATAAGATGTGTGCCACATTCTTGAATCATGATAGATGTGGCTAAATCTCCTGACTTCAATCTCAATTCTTCGTACTGAACTGTCAATGTTAAAAGTGTTTTTTTTCCCCTTGCTACTTGTTTTAGGAACGTTCCCCTATTTCTATTTATTTCCTATAGTGTTGTATGTCATTTTTCTAATTTGGGATAAATAAAAAACACACCTGGCATTATTTGGTCGGTACTGACATGCTCGTCCGCCAATTGCCCAGGCCTCCATTAGAATATCTAAGGGCACGACGGGGACGGTCACAGCATAATTTACCCTCAGAGAATAACAGAAGATTGCCCTTGGGATGATGGCTCCTGGCTGATTGCACCCCTCACGATTGGTCTCTTAGACGGTAGCTCGATCCTTCTAGACAGATGACGCCGAAATAACAGATATTGCCTAAGCGCAGAGCACCTTCAAAGCTAATTTGTACTTTATTGAAGGACTTGACATGCTTAGGTGGAAACACTTGGTGACTAAGAACTCTCTCTCCCTAAAATTACTAAAATTGGATGTCTCCCCGTTTTAGCATCCTGAGAAATTGTTACGAACTTCCGAGGCAGCATTTAAGCTCTCGAGGCTCAACTCAGAAAAATATGTGAACCATGAACGCAACAAAAGAAAACTGAATAGAAGGCCGATAATATGATAACAAGGGTGGCAATCGTCATGTAAAGAAGTCAATAAGGTTCTTAGAGAAGGTAAGCAACACTGTTCTAGCTGGATAATTTTCTATTAATATTTTTTTTAAACAACAACAAAATAGGAGAAAGGAAATAAGACCACAAGGAAACGGTAGGTCTTATATGAGATTCACAGTGTGTAAAAGAACTATGTTTAAGAAAGAAAAGAGGTTTGACTGATCACATGTAACTGAAAAAATTAATTAGAAGGCTTTGCTAAAAAAAAGCCAAATATTCCTCATTGCCTTTTCTGTACGCCTTTTGATATTCCTAGTTATACCTTCACTGTTTTATAGATAGTTTGCTAAATGGAGGTTACCATTTAAACACAATCTGTAAAGCTCTCTCTAGAGACTGGTCTGTTTTTAGATGAAAGGTATCTATAGACCTTGATGATTAGTGATTAGTCGCAGAATGCCGCATAAAGTGCTATGAGAGAGAGTGTAGTTCTATTGATAGGGCAACATGATTATAAGTCTGTTTAGGTTGAAGATTGACAGACCAGTATGGGTTATTGACTTGGCGAGTTGTTCCGGCAGTCCTGGTAGCTAAGCAGCCGGTACCAGAGGCTAATCACCCCTGACATATAAAGCAGCGGCATACCAGGCTTTTGTGACCCAACAGCCATATTATTGAGCGTGGGCCACACGCCCAGATACACTGTCCAGGCTAGGGACGTGCTGCAAAAATATTCTTTCACTATCTGCGTGCCCATGTACTTTGAAAATTCTCCCTCACGAAATTGGTACCATTACTTTTCATGTTTTAGTGAAAGTAATATAAATTGAGCCATTTATGTCTTTTTTGGTCCTCCTATAGATTTATCCCCTTTGAAATAAGAAAATAGGATACCTGTTCCATTATTCATTATCATATATTTATGCACGAGCGTATATGGAATACTGCTATGGATGCATTATAAGTAATGTCCGGGTGCATTGTCAACCATATACGTCACACATTGGCCAATGTTTGGTGCACTAATTAATGTAAAATAACGTACTGGCGCGAGAAACGTGAGGCTGTGACATGGTCGAAAACAAAAAAGAAAAGAAAAATCGAACAATCGGAAATCGAGCACCGCTTTGACATTATGAGCATTCAGAGTGTGAAGCTGACATAACTACAGGACTAAAATCCAGCTTGATATAAATGAACAAACAAGTGTCCACGACTTTAGCATATTCTCCCTAAGCTACGCGGACAGCGGTTAGTGCAAGGCCTTTAATAGCCAACAGGACAAGATGGATATATAGTCTTACGTTGAATTCTAAGAGCACTCAGTTAAGTTTATCTTGCATTTTAAGATTAATCATGCATTTGTTTTACGTATTAAAATAATGTCCCTCCGCCTGTGGCATCGGGACGTATAAATGGCACAAACGACGTCGAACGCCGTCCCTTCGGACTCAGTAACCACGTTTCCTCTTAATACCAAAACTAACCGGATTACTTGAGAGGAAACGACCATAAGCTATTTGTATTGGGAATGATGCAACGCAATGCGCTATCCTATAGTGACTCTGACAAAATGGCAGTACCAACCGGGTCTAATATGGGAGAACTCAGTCCAGGCTCCCAGGCTAACCGGTACCCTGTTATTTCTGTCATGTACTCTGGGTGACAAGGTTCTGTCTTGGTACAACGTATATAATCCACCTAATTTGTAGTTTTTCCGTTCAGCGCCGCCTATCGATGCGTAGCTTAGTTAGGGTATCGGTCGCTCAAACACTGGCCAATCTGGTGTTGTGTGTATGGGATTCCGAACTTATACACCTAGAGTGTGGGCGGTAGGTGTGAACGTTTGCACTCAGGAATCAGGTATATAGACAATATTGACTTATTTCAGATACAAACGGCCGTATGCTCCGAGGAGTTGACACGCAGTAATATCCGAGCGTATGCGAGGATATTGCGTAGAGTCAACTCCGAGGAGCATACAAACGCTTTTATCTGAAACCAGTCTATATTGTATTTATTATCCACCTTTTCTGCACAAGTAACATGTCGATATCAGTTCATTTTAGTTATGCACTATTTTCCCATTTATACGCACTATTTTCCCGTATGCGCCACCCGGAGCATACAACATATCCGTATACGCCGGGTATGTCCATACACGCTGCCTATGTGTTTTCTATGGGCACTTTGTATTCGGTGGAAAATAAAGAGTGAGCTTCTCCAAACATAACCTTGATTAATATTCCATAGATAGGCATGTAGTTGGCACGTGGCCTTTGAGCCCATGTTGCTGTGGCATAGTGGAGTTTCAGGTATTCACGCCTGTGTACTTGTATACCACATAATGTCACACCAACATTTGTAGGAAGGATAAGTGTTGCCTCGAAGTGTGTGTTAGATCATACCTGTACATATTCATGATTCGAAGCGTCTGTGTAGCCCCCTGGGTATCTTAGGTTTGTGGTCTAGTCAATAAATCTGTTTGTAAGGTACATCAATTCATATATACAACTTGTGGTATAGAACTACAAAGATGTACGTTTTGGATCAATTTAAAATTAATACTTTTCTGAAGTGTTCACTTTATATGCAGATGATGGGTAGTGTTGTCCACTACTAATCTAAGAAGATTTACTTTCTAAGAATTTTGGGTCCATTTTATTTCACTTATCTTATATTTTCCGTCATATACCTAAGCATATTTTACTTTATTAAACCTGTCTTTCCGCTCTCCAATATAACACAAAATGCCATCTACCCTCCCATCACAATGCATCCTTGCCGTTTTCTTGTGTTGGGCTTTATTTTTCTCATCTCATTCTCCCGATGTGTATATCTTCGAATTGTTTTTCATCACGTCTCTGCCCTGATTCTACCTCGTCCGCCCCAGATGTAGCGGGGATTTAAGACGATACCATTGATTCCCTACATGAGCCTCCCGCCCGTTTCTTTCTGTACAAATCTTCCTATACCCCATGACAAGTGGTCGTGACACAGATACATGGGGAAGATACAGAGCACTCTTTCCCACGTTCTGAGTTGCTCTTTCTGTCTGTCTATCTGTCTGTCTCCCCCCCCCCCCCCTTCCTGTCTCTCTGAGTCTCTATCTCTGGTGTCTTCTGCCACTCTCCTCTCTCTCTTATTCTCTCCTCTCTGTCTCTTTGTTCTTCTGTTTCTCTACTCTCTCCCGACCTGTCTCTATGTTTCTGTCCCCTCTGTCTGCTCTCTATCCTCTGTCTCCCCTGTCTCCTCTCTGCCTCACTATTTCTCTCTCCGTCTCTCCTCTCTCTCTCCTTCTCTCTCCCCGTCTCTCTCTCCTCTCTCTCCTCTCTCTCTCTCTCTCTCTCTCTCCCTATCTCTCTGTATCTGTATCTCTCCTCCCTCTCTGTCTCTGTTCTTGTGTCTCCCTTTCTGTCTCTCTCTCCCTTCTCTCTCTCCTCTCACTCATATCTGGTTCTCTCTTCCTCTCTGTATCTCCTCTCTCTCAGTCTCTCCCTCGCTCCTCTCTCTGTATCTCTGTGTGTGTGTCTCTGTATCTGTGTATGTGTCTCGCTCGACAGGGTGAGCAGATGGTGGTGGGTCTAGATGAGGGACAAGAGAGAGTAGGTACAGGGTGCCGGGTGACATGTTGTGAACAGATGGCAGACAGGTGGACGTCAGAAATCGGTGGACAGAGAATGATTTTGTTTTTATTTCCTCTTTGAGTTTACCATCATCATTTGTTACGAGTATATAAATATATGTACATGTTTATGTATATATATCATGGGTGTCAGGTATAAATAGTGTGGGCGGGAAGTTTGTGACGGGAGGCGGACCGATCTCGAGGGCAGTGTGGTAGATGATGGAGAGTTGCAGATCTTTCGTAGAGCTTAACGTTACAAGCAGCAAGTAAGATATATGTCTGGAGAGAGGTAGTGGATTGTGGGCGCGGGCTTTCAAACAGAAGCCCATGAAACAATTAACGGAGGCGGGGGTGGGTGGATAGCGGGTGTCGAGCAGTGTACGAAATAACATCTCACCCCTGGTATTTTTTCTCCAGAGACTTAGCACTAAGAATTCGTATCCAACGCTCATGAGATTTTAAGGAAAAATGTCCAATGGGGGATTATGTCACAAATGTTAGCCCATTAGTCAATGTGAAGGGTGAGATAAATTCAGATACCTATACGAGCTCTGACCCTAAACTTTCATAGGTTTCCTCTACAGTATCTGGTGGTAAGTCGCCGTGTACCAGACGGCGCATGGCGGCGTGCGGCGGGTGGCGCATGGCAGAGGGCGCAAGGCGTACGGAGGGTGGCTGTCGGCGGGCGGCGGGCGGCGGGCGGCGGGCGGCGGGCGGCGGGCGGCGGGCGGCGGGCGGCGGGCGGCGGGCGGCGGACAGAGTGGGCGGCAAGCACGGAGGAAAAGACCCCAGCCTGGCGCAGTCTCTCAGACGCGATCGGGCGGCGCTGGTACGAGGAGTAGCGCTCTCTGTGACGGAGTATTCTCTCTATACCCGGCCCCGAACCCGGCAGAAGACCCGGACAAAACCACGACGCCCACTCGTCAGCGCACTGCCGTGCCCCGCGTTCAAAGCGGCGCCACCACATCCGCACAACCATCACAGACTGGCACAGACTCACAAGCAGCAGCAGCAAAGTTGTTCTACATTTACCCCTCCCGTTCATTTACTTCACCCTCCAGCATACCCATATAGGATTAAGCACCCAGTGGAGGCACCACTAGGATTAGGATGGGGAGGAAAACCCACGGAGATGCTCGAGGTGTTTATTTATAGAAAGTGGGAGCTGTGCCCTTGTAGTGGTGAGGACAGAGGTCATGCTCTGTTTGCATGCGAAGTACACGACTTTTTGTTAAAGGATACTTTGCGGCTACAATACCAGGTTATACCTTCTCCCCCCTCGCTGGACACCCACGCTCTCTACACGTCTCACGTCAGAGGTGTGCTTTAGCCTTGTCCACCACAACGGAATTTACCTGACCTCTCATACCTGCCATGGTTGGGCGACAGTGCGGACACGCGTATGTGGAATATTACTTAACCTTTTTTCATTATCATGCATATATGGCACTTCAGCAGCCAGCGTGGGAAAACACAGCCTGTGTGTTTGTGTGTTGACAAAGAGGTGACATATGGTTGTTGGAAGTAACCAAAAAAGCGATTGAATAACAACGCCCTACGTGTCTTCTATGTAATATATACGTGCAGACAAAGCCGGCGCTCGTTCACCAAAGGACCTCTCTTACTCATGGGAGCCATATGGGTAATATACTAAATGATTCATCGAATCATATATCCTATATGAGAAAATGCTAACGACCCTTATCATTCAACCTCAAAATGTCGCCGGCGTACCCAAGCCCATGGTCAAGACACTCAAAGCGATTACGGATTAACAGTGTCATGATTATTAGTGTTTGTAAACACAGCTGGTGTTAAGAGTTGTGTACGTACACATATACTTTCCCCAGATGATGTCGGACCTGGTAGCTCCGACTGCGGGCCCGGAGGAAGCGACGGCCCGGCCCGACGCCGTCACCGCCAACGCGTCCACACAGACCGGGGGCGATGATGGGGGACTTGGCATCTCAGTGGCGCATTTCGTATGGATGTACGTATGCCCTGTGATCCTACTCGTAGGTGTGGTCGGCAATTGCCTGACCATCGCCGTAATGCGAAGGAAACGCCTGCGCGGCGGGACAGTGGCCATATACCTGATCCTAATGGCGATTGCCGACACGTGCTTCCTGATCGTCGGCATTATCCCCGAATGGCTCGAGGCTCTGGACGTGGTGACCTTTAAGAAGATCCACCCGGCCACGTGTAAGCTGGAGAAGTTCGTCGGGTACACGTCCGGGGATACGGCCATATGGTTACTGGTGGTATTCACCTTTGATCGCTTCGTCGCCGTTTGTTTCCCGTTACGTAAAAGCGAGGTCTGCACAACGCGGCGTGCGTGGATTCTCGGTGCGTCTTGCCTCTTGCTGAGCATCGCCAAGAACCTACACGTCTTCTGGACACGCGGTGCCGAGTTCAACCCCGATACCGGAAAGTGGAACAACTGCGGCCGCCCCAGTAAAGAATACGACCACTTCGAAAGCTTCATTCGCCCTTGGATAGCTTTCGCACTTGTCAGCGCGATTCCCTTTTTCCTCATCTGTGCATTCAATATCGGAATCGTGAAGACCTTGCTGTGCATGCCTACAACGCAGGTGAGTCCCAGCAGTGGGACGAAGACCACGGAGCGAAAGTACTCCCAAACCACATTGATGTGTATCAGTGTGTCTATCCTCTTCCTAGTGACCATCACTCCAAGTATGGTTATCGTCATTGGACGACCTTATTGGGACGACGATAAAGAGAACCCAAATTACATGTACCTAACCGCTAAAGGAATCAATAACGCCCTTGTGTTTATGAACCATTCGCTGAACTTCTTCCTTTATTGTCTGACTGGGAGGAGGTTCAGAGAGCAGCTCGTGCTCATGTTTAAGAGTTCGTCCTGCTGCCACATAGACGATGGCTTCCCGAACTCTGCAGCGCAGAAGGCCTCGCTCTATCTGAAGACTTTCCATAAGTTCAGTCAGGAATTCATTAGCACTGGGCAGCGGACTGAGGAGACCACAGCAGGCACCTCCATCAGTACCGGCCTCACCAATGCCACGGCCCTGTCCCGCCAGTCGACAAAATCCACCAAAAAGCTACGACCGGATAAATCTAAGGAGTCCTTCAAGTCGCTGGACTCGGAGTCGTCTGTGAGTGGGCTGTCGGAGAAGGCGGTTCAGGTGCAGGTGGTGGGAGATGAAGGGGCTGGTGGCGTGCTGAAATCGGGAGTAGTATCACGGACTCGAAGCCGACCCCCGACACCGGGACCCCGAGGAGAGACCCATCGGCACAAAGTGTCGCAGCTCCCATTGAACCCCAGCACCAACCCCGCTGCTAACACAAACACTACTAACCCCACCACGTCCCCATCTTCAACGTCGCCCCCCGTCCTCCTCACGCCATCTGGCGACGATCTGAGTAACTCCCAGTCGCCGTCGTCTACCACGCCCTCTGGTGGGGTGACTAAAACGGAGACGCGCTGTTCTGTTTACCTCAGTGACGACAAGGATCAAGAGGTGGACTGGGAGGCTCGCCAAGCCGAGGAGGAGCCTGTGAAAAACTCTCCAGACGCCGTGGATATAGGATCGGGAGGGGATGGGAGTAGCTGCAGTGGTGGTGGTTGTGCCGGCGCCGGCGGCGGCGGTGGTGGTGGTGGTGGTGGGGGAGGTGGTGCTGATGGTGGACAGTCATCCGGGGAATCAGTCGGCGACCTGGGACATACGGGAACAGGCGTCGGCGATGAAATCTCCACTCACTCTTCCCCCACATGTGCAATGCGAGACGCCGAGGTGGCCGGCGGGCGTCCCGACACAAGATGAGGGCGCCACCAGGACATTTCGTCAGGAGATCATGGGGATGGGGGCAGACTACATCCGGTTAGTATTCCATAGCCGCCGCGGTGCCGCCATCGCCACTGGGTACCAGCGCAGTTCAACCACCCCAACTCATGTACTTGTCCAGAACCAGCTTAAGGCTGATGCTAAGCATAGCTGGTTCCGCGGTTTGGCAGAATTTCAGCACCTTATTTGTCTTATGGTAAACCAATTTGTTATTCCATATTCATTCACTGTTTATTCAAATGTTCTACTGTTGTTTATGGGTATGGTGTGCCCGACTTTTTTTAATGTAGCATAATATATACAGAGAAAGTGTTTATCTTGTACAGTGTACATACACTACAGAGAATTGGGTTTCTACTGTAAAACATTAATTTTCCTCAAAGAATATGCGAAACTGATATTTGCAAATCATGAAAGAAATTCTTCCTCCCTGGTCATTTAAGTGACCTATGCCAAGAAGGCCTAGATGGGAAAAATGATTACCTGTTCTTGTATCCAGAGAGAATAAACCCGTAAATGGAGTTTACTCAGAGCTTTTACGGATGCCAATTGAAACATGGCCTTTATGAGCTTAATACCTTGACGGGATTTGAATTTGGCCACTTCGCTGCAGCCTGTCTGAAACATGGCATTTTGCCATGGACTCAGTGCTGCGCTTACACAAAAACATCCCCTCCCCCATAACACCCGCCTTCGTTAATTGATCAGTTTTGGCCGCCGGCTCGCGGCCGGTGTTGGTTATCTCATCCTGTAAAAGAAACCTCTCATCACGACCGGTGAGACGAGACAACGTCTTCGTCGATTTTTAAAATCACGAAATCCGCCATTTTACGTGGAAATTGTTTAATCAGGATTGATGATTTTCCCATTGAATTGTCGCAGTTTTGTGATTGTGGGCGATTATTTCCGGAAGTTGCCCCTGCGAATGAATCTCAAGCGACCATCGAACGCCCTGAAGTGTGGCCCCAGGTTGTTACCAATGGGAAAGAACAGAGTTACACTTGAAGCCATACGAGTCTGAACAGTTGTTCTATTTTTATAAACAATTTCATCTGATTACAATGATTACCAGATAAGAAAAACGTTCCCTCTCGGTGGCGAATCTCACATTTCTCTTACCTAATTATCAGGACTTTAAAGCTTTGAGTGGTTTCTTGTTGATGGATTTGCAATACCCTTGTAACTAAAGCCATTAAGGAAACACCATCATGCAACCAATAAGGGTTCTTGGTTTGCACTGGGCTAAGGTCTCCTATAAAAACTTCATGAATTATAAAATAAGGGGTTAAGTTGTATTGCCCTATAGTTAATATGGTGAGTATGGTTGACAAAGGCTGTGAATTTAAAGAAATAAAAACACCAATTAACAGACTGTTCAATTAAATGAGATAAGCCGGTTAAATTCTTGTGATCGTAACTCAATTAAGACTAAAATGCAGCTTTAATGGACAAGGGTATTTTCTTTATTTCAACTAGAGACGGGAATACAGTGTTTTAGGTCAGCTGGTAAGGATGAAAGCTGGTACCACCTGAATGGAGGTACGACCCCGTCCTGATTCTGCGAGTATTGCTTGACTTCCGAGAAAACAAACAGGACCTTGTCTATGTTTACATCTCCCCATTGTCTTACGGGCGAGATGAATAAGAGTCTGGACTTGAGCCAATCAGCCATTCTTTTCTCTTCTTGGGAAACTCCTACCAATTCCCATTTATTTCTTGCTGATGGAATCACTTTAATCTCAAGGGATACTATAATGACCTAGCATTCCGTTTCATGTTCTCAATACACCTTGCCCTACCCTCACATACCATAAGTACGATTCATCTTATTCGTTCGGTGCGTACCGATGTTGTCATATACCTGTCTATAGGGTCAACACCTGTGTCAATATGAAACCGGTGGTATTTGCTTCATTCAAAAAAGCACTATAAATGTCTGAGTCCTAGTTGAAGGAGACAAGTAAGCTGACAAGATGTATCGAAGACATTCTTAAAATAGTATCAACTTACTGATGTTGATATTTTGAAAACGAAATTTTCACTCAAACCCATACGTTAAGTACGAGGCATGAGTGGATATTCAATGCTTAATTTCGAATTAGAAATCACATTTAGCTATATGTTTCCTAATAAAGATTTTTTTTAAATAGAACATAAATATTACAAATAAATGCAAAAGAACCTAGATTCATGAAGATTTGGGACAATTAGATAATAGGATCATCATTGCACATTTGGATACAACTTACTTTTAGAGAACAGTGAATTGAAGCCAAGCTTACATGATGAATCCTCTGGAGGTAGGCTTTAGTGAAAATTAATATTTTCGGCAATATTTGACGGTATATTTTCTTCCTTCCACACCCCCAAGTGTTAATGGGTCGTGAGAATTGATCGTACATTTACTAGGACGATAATCATTCTGATTCTAGTTGTAGTAGAGATAGAACTTGGTCTTTCTACTGAAGTGAACCCTCTGGCTACACTCGCATTCTCCAAGCAATGTCCCCTGGGGTTCCGTACAATTAGATTGTAAAAGATTAATGAGATTTATGTTAATCAGTCTCTTCTTTACCGAAACCTTGCGATCAAGGGCATCTCTGCTCATTGGAAAACTGTTTTTGTCATGGGGGCCTATGAATATGTTATAATTCCTCTAGAGTTTTTATGACAGGCAAGCAGAAGTTATTTTGTAGGTGTACGTGAGAGTCGCGTCTCGGGACACATGTGAGTGAGGTTAGCGTTGAACGGTCCCGTTCCCTTAAATGACCTGTGCTTCTGACCAGTGGTCGTTTTCGAGTCTAAAATAATATCACGAGGAAACGTGGTTACTGAGCCTGTAGCGATAGACGTTAGATGGACTTAAAGGATGAAAGATAGATAACGTATATCGATATGGGCTCAATAACCACATTTTTTTATTGTTATCTACCTGAAGATCATTAAGTAAAAATTTGATTATTCTCTCCGCCTCTCTCCCCATCTTTCTTATCTCTCTCTCTCTCTCTCTCTCTCTCTCTCTCTCTCTCTCTCTCTCTCTCTCTCTCTCTCTCTCTCTCTAATATCATCTCTCTCTGTGTATCTGTATCTGTGTGTGTCTCTCTTTCCTTCCTCCCAGTCTCTACAGGTGCTTGTGTCTCCTCTCTCTCCTCTCTTTCCATTCTCTCTCTATTTCTCTCTCTGTCTCTGTTTCCTCCATCTCCCTCTCTCTTATCTCTGTATCTCTCTCTCTCTATGTCTCTGTGTCTTTGTGTATATATCTCTCTAGGCAGGGTGAGCAGATGGTGGTGGGTTGTAGATGAGGGACAAGAGGGCGTAGGTGTAGGTACAGGGGGCCGGCTGATATGTTTTGAACAGATGGAACACAGGTAGATGCCAGAAATTAGTGGACAGTATTCGACCAGAGGTATGTAATAATCCCCCATTCTCTAACTAAAGTAATCTCTGATGTTAATGGCTTGTACCGGAGAATGATAAGCGGTACAACCATAATGTTTATTCTATGTAAGAAAACATTAAATTAATTTATATTATCCAATTCCGTTGAAACCAGTGGAAAAGTGAATTTGAAAATGTTTGAGATTACTACTTTCCCTCACAGTGATTTAGAAATAGTTGTTGGTCATGCAGAACCTTCTAGCAGGTGGTTTGAATCGTTAACCTTATGTTGAGTTTGTAAACTCTGCGGGGTTTTTCAATATTGAATGAGACCTTTGACCTGCGCTCTGTTCGTCACGTCGGGCAAGAAGTCCTTTGGGAGGCTCCACTGGTAAATATAGAAACTATGAGCTATACAGGTGGGGTGCTGATTGAGAAACCTGTCACTTCCCGTGCCACGGTGGAAAAGAGTCTCATTTATATTCAAGTTAAGGAGGGAACATCTTAGGAGGGTTTCAGTGCAAATTATCAGACTGAGATTAAAAGATGAATGTGATGTGAAAAATAGATATATCATGAGGGTACTACGCAAACAAAATGTCTTTGATTTATCAAGACGGCCTGAGACCATTGTTTAGTCCAGCTTAAAATCTCATTTAATCCAGTACTTTACATTTCCATATTTCCAACACCTATGAAATCAAGATTCCTAGATGCGTACAGAATACATACAGATATAAATACTCAGGCGTAAGTCCTTACTCTGACAAATGGACACTGATTTAGATTATGTTAAGTACATTAGTTATCACTAAACACTTCATGTATTGATCATTGTTGCATCCTTTTACTATGCTTGGTAATGATTGTTTTCTCCTCTAAAGCACACGCGTGCACATGTATTTATTTTCCATGGTATACACAGTACCCATTGAGAATGTAAGGGAACTCAGTAAACCACTACTCATTGTTTAAAAACTGCATATACCATAACTATGGTATACGAATTCAACACCGTCGTATACGGCCTCAAAGTCATAGTGTACGGGAATATATATAGTCCCTTTGTGCTATGTAGCACAAATATGGTGCCTATTGATATACCCTTTGATATAGCATTCCTTGGGTTACATTTATTGAATAAGATGGACAATAGACCAACAAACGATGGTTTTGGAGACAGGCGTTTCGATAAACCACTCGAGGCTGACATCGTAATACATGTCAACCTCTCGAGGTATAAGGTCGCCTGTCTACAAAAAATCATGGTTGTATGTTTGTATAACAACACCAACGATCTAAGAAAAGTTAGGCTCTATACCTGGAACCTAAAAGATCTGGCCCAATAGATATGTGGAAGTACGTGTAACTATCATGAGAAAATACGTATTTCCAGTTTTATGTATATAGGACCACACCTTTATTTAAAGTTGTGAAAATAAATCAGGAGTCATGACTAATACTTGGGGATATCCTGTATAACCCGAACCATAAATACACCGATCTGTTCAATTGCAGCATCCATCGATAAGAGTAGGGTTGCCACATGTAACCGCTGATATTACCGAGGTTCAGTGCTTTCAACGGCCATGTAAACAGAAACTCCATAAATTCAAGCCATGTGTTCCCAGGGCTTTAAAATCCAGGAACACATGACTTGCAGTTACTACCTCCAACGATCCCACATTATCTGTAAACAGATGTAGCGTCTGAAAACTCAGTTGACCTGAGAGATGCCTTTTGATGATAGAAAAGAAAAAACAAAAACGATAGCAACATTGGTATACATTATGCCGTAATCTTATTTCTATTAACCCTATCATATTACTTTGCTGTATGAGGCTTAAACATAAATTCATGTTTATTAGAAATTTCGTTCGCGAATGGTTTCCCATCGTGAATAATTTTTTTCGTTTTTCCACAATAAATTCAAGTTTAAGCCACACCCCGGAAATAGTAATACAATAGAGTTAATAGATGTAACATTACGGCATGAGATATACCAATAATGCTATCGTTGGGGGCAGTTGTTACATTTGAGTTAGGTTTGAAACGAGGATTATATATCTCTGTTTCTTTGGTTTAACAATAGAGCACACCCACCCCGATACTTTCTTTTATCAAGGTACCGCCTATTGAAGCGAGCTATAGGTGAGGTTATTTATGGCAATATATCCATGTAACGTAATTCTGAGATTTTTAAAATGCAACTCACTGGCCTAAATCATTCTATTCTGGAATATCGTATATAATTATTGATTCGTTTCTGACAAAGACAACCGAGTGTGGCTCGTCCCTCGTTGTGTAATGTTGCTGACTTGCATGACGTGTGAAGGTTGGCGAGTAGCGTCCTTCGACAGGTCTCAGCTGCAGTTCTCATTGCTTTAACTGACGTTGCTGATCAGCTTGAGATCCTGGACATACTAGATAAATGGAATTCTGACGTTCAGGACAGGTGGCCTACAGTGGTAATCCATGGCGAGAACAAGGGAATGGAAGAGGCAATGGCCTTACAAACTATTGCGACTACAGTTGGTATTATTGTCACAGCAACAATGTTACCAGACTTCATTTTCCCGCCCTTTAGAGGGAATCGAATATCTACCCAAATCAATGTTAAGGGATATAGAGTACTGAAATAGCCAAATGATTCCATAGAAATGAAAATTCCATGCTTCTAAAAGGATAAAAAGAATAAAAGAGATATTTTCCTCTTCCGCGCCCCTCATAAATCTACAAATACTCCCATAGTGCAACTTCTTTGTTTTATGCCAATGGCTATTTTTAGCCAGGAATGTCTTTCACGTTTAAACGCACAATATCTGAACCCTTTCAGGTGTGCAAGGACCAGGGGTAAATTTCTGAGTCTGAGACATATTTTTGATTTTCAACACATAAGGTCCATTATTAAGTCTCTCGATACCTATTTGAATGTATCCAAACACCATGATTTATTTTATATTAGGCGATATTAGATAAGTTGTCAAGTGGTTTTTCTAAGGAATATGTGTGTCAAGACTGGTGTTTGAGTCCTGTAAATTATTCATCGAGAACCCCATATTTTGCATCATACGAAAAGTGAGGCACGTTGCAATGAAATTGAATTATTTCTAGAATTCATTGAAATGACTTTATACTCAGTGTGTGGATATGGTGGGTTCTGCCAAATATAATGTGCAGTCCTGAAATATTCTAGACGTTGTTTATGCTTTTAAAGATCTCACCGGTGTACACAACTATACCTAGAGTTACAGTTGCATGTATGTTCCGTCCAGAAGTCTCTCCGCCTCCGGCGTGGGGACGTATGGACGGGATGACCGGCCACGAACGTAGATCATTTCGTCACAGTCAGATCGTTTTCTCAAATCATAACGTGCAGAGACCTGTCCTCAGTTCTCATGTTCTGGGTAAGGTGGTGCTCTGTAAACAAAAAAAAGCTGGGGAGATGCAGTTTATAGGCGGTCAGTGACAGGGTGCTCTCCATACAGAGGTTTCAGTCTGCGCCCTACACATACCAGTGTACGGAGTATCTGTGCGGAGAGTGTTCACTGGGCGTCCGGAAGAGACCTTATGTAAACAGCCATGTTCCCGGCAGTGTCTCTGCCAGCCTCCGCCATGCCCGGACATGTTTATGTTCGACCTAGTCGAGGGGCTGCTCCCAGAAAGCTGTACTATGGTCCATTGTCAGAAGGAGAAAAAGACACCCACGGGGGCGCTATGAAATATCCGGCCATAGTTCCAAATAGACCTCTCTGAAAATGATATAAATCTGTGTACTTTACATCCATTATAGGACTTAATTGCCATTGTAATTTGTCATGTTTTGTATTGTGTTTCCTAGTGGAACATATTTGATTTATTCATTAGCGATACATTTACTGTTGCATTCTTTCCCGGATTTGCAAGTGTACATATAGTTATATCTATAATCGGCTGTGGAAATGAAATAGGAAAATAGGAATCCATTCAACAAAGTGTTCATTCATATATCTTGTTTTGGGGAATTGTTACCAATATGATACTATGTTGGGATTCATTACTATTGCACTTTACTGCTATTTGCATGTTTCATCAGGATAATCTTTGTGACAGTTATCTATATTCAGGACCCCTATAGATGTATATTTATACATGTCAATAGTAGAAGACCGGCCTCAACTTTTTGTTATGTTTCTTATCATGAAAGAGGCGGCCTGTAGTTGGTATAATTATGTGAGAAACCTTGAACATTAACAAGGTTTATTTTCAAATACTCGACTAGTTGCTGTCATATAGAAGACAACTTTCTACTATTAAATCTGGCTGTTACTCACTTTAAAAAGAACGATGTATATATAGGTGAATGCATGTTGTTAAAGAATAGATGTATGGGAGTCTGCTTGTATGAATATGGATGCACATATATTATAACAATTATAAAAATAGCCGAGGTGTACCAAGAAGGAGCCAACACATTGGCTCATGATGGACACCATGCAATGGGCTGGAGTTACTGCAAAGAGAAACCTGACCTGTGGTTTATTCATACCCTATTTTTCTAACATTATGTACAGCTTTGATCTTGAAATAGTCTATCATAAGAAGATGTAACAAAAGTCAAATATGGAATTTATATTTATGTGAACAATGGGTTGTCAGACAATAAATGTGATAGTCAATCGTGTTTGTAAATTATGGAGTTGAGAAATAAAATGATCAGTGAATCCCAGACTGTCGTGTTTTTTTTTCATCGGTTTGAAATCATCAGGAGAGAGAGGGTGACAACACGTGAGCGCATGCACGTGAGTGAGTGAAAACCAATACCAGGAAAATGAACTGAAGAGTCAATCGATTAATGATACATTGTTGAGGGCCAAGATCTGTGTACTTATGATATGTGCTAACCTACCTCTAATGGTCACTTCCTGTTTTGATCTATGGAGCTGACTGAGTAAATTTGCTATCATAATGCATGCTTTAGTGGTAGATGGGAAGATATACAACAGTCACTCACGTGTAGATACTTCAGTGAAACATGTTTACATTATTGAGCTTGCCTTTCGTACCGTATTTCATTCGATAAGAGATATCGCACGAGCTCGCCGAACACGTGCGTTATTTTTAGCAAAGCAGTACGAGAGGCTGTCCCAATAAGGTTCAGAAGTTTCACTTGTATTATATATCTCTAAGTATCGATAACGATTTGAACATTTTCCAAAACGCAATAATCTTGAACTGATCTTCAGAGTGTGTTGGGCAGGAGGAAGTGACTTTCTGCTATGAACTATGCGCAAGCAGGAACGTCACTCAGCATTTTGTTTACAACCGCATTTGTCATAAACAAATTCAAATGCTTTTATATATAGAATTATTTTCTCTGCATTATTCATAAACATGATATCATTTTTAAAATTTTTGGTATGTAGTTTTAGACCGTCCAAAATCTAACTATATTTTATTACATATTTCCATGCTTAGTGCAACCAAGCCAAAGTATGCTGGTTCGCCGCCAGACCGGCACAGTATGGTGGTCCGTGTCACCTACCAATGGCATAGCAGAGATTGGTAATTACAGTAATTTCTGGCGTAGGTATATAATTCAAGACTTCAACGTTTTCATTGTTGTTCTCTTCAATTGATAGGTGAATCAAGCATTTTAACTTATAAGATTGTTGGCTGCAGGCCAATAGACAATTTCTCTTTTTTTTCAGTTTTATGTTTCAAGTCTTTTTCAAGGCTGTCCTCGTGCATCTCTCCCTTGAGAGCGGACCCTTGGACCCTCATATTTGCAGGCTGGGTTTTTTTTGTTTTTTTTTTCAAAAATTTCTTTATTGATGCCTAGTTATACATTTGGTTCCATTACATACAGATTATGTTTTCTTCGGCAACAACAAAGTGGCCGATAGTGTCAGCTATTACATTAGCTGGTTTTCATCACTTTGGCCATCCATGTATCGAGATCATATAACTCTCATATACAAATGATTGTTGGTATTGTCATACAGCAAGTAACACACAACATGCCAAGGCATAATCCCTTATAAAGTTAGGAGCAAATCACAACAAATTTGTTATTGCCCAGAACAATTGACTCAAAAAGGTCGCTAAGACCAGGGGCACAAGTTCAACCCAAAGTTGGGATAGTGTTCATCATATATTGTTTAGAGAAATACTTAAACTCAGCATAATTAGGTATATTTCTTGTGATCGGGGCCAGGTTATTCCAGACTGTTGCGCCGGAATAGTGGACCGAGTTTATGTAAGCTTGGCAATTTGGTTTGTACATGTGCAACAATGGTGCTTCATTGGCTCTGGTATGGGCATCCTTATTCACAGTGTAGGTTCTCATCTTTGACCGTTTGTACATATAGTTTCTCAGGTGGCAATCACGTCTTTCAACAAGCAATGGCAAGTTAGCCCTGGCATGCAACTCCCTAACGGGTGTCCTAGGACCCAGTTTTAGACACACTCTCAGAGCTTTATTTTGGTGAGTTTGTAATTTGTCTAGTAGCTGTATCGAGCATCTTCTCAGAAGTATGTCGCCATAGTCCATATAGGGAATTATACAAGCTTTATAAATTCGTAACGCTGCTCGAGAAGTTAGGTACGTCCTCATTTTGGATAATTGATACAACCGGTACGATAGGGTTTTAAAAAGTCTAGAGAAATGCGTCTTGTAGTCAAGTTGCGGGTTGAGTTGCATGCCAAGGTAATTATACGAGACAACGTTCTGCAGTTCAATATCGCCAATGAGAAATCTGTAGTTTACAGGGTTGTTTTTGCCACGAGGGACAAAGTACATTGATTTGGTCTTGCCCACGTTTACCGTGAGTTTGTTTTGTTGGCACCAAACAGACATGAGGCTCAGATCAGCCTGGAGACTACCAAACAAAGTGTCCAGATTGCGTCCACTCACATACAGCACGGTGTCAACCGCATACATGCATGAACGAGTCTCTTTCAGTACACCATTTAAGTCGTTAATGTATAACAGAAACAACAGGGGCCCCAAAATGGACCCCTGTGGGACACCACACCGCACATGTTGCTTTGTGGATAACATGTTATTGGCTTTAATCGCCTGGAAACGACTTGATAAATAATTACTGAACCAGTCATGATTTTTCCCCCGTATCCCGTATCTGTTTAGTTTACTCAATAAAATAGGGTGATTTACCGTATCGAAAGCTTTGCACAGATCGACGTATATTGCTAAGGTGTTTTTCCCAATATTACGATTAATAAGAATTTCATCAGTGAAGCTGGCTATGGCTTGTGTCGTTGATTTCCCCTTTCTAAAACCCCATTGGTTATTATTTAAAATTTGGTTTGTATCTAGAAAGTCTATGGCTACGACTGGGAGTAGCGAAATTGGGCGTAGATTAGTTACTAGTGTTGAGTCGCCACCTTTGGGGATAGGTACAACCGTTGAACTTTTCCATGATAATGGGATTTTAGCAGTGCGGAAGGAGGTGTTAAAAAGGTCAGAGAAAATATGAGGTATGGCCAAGACTGTATCTTTGAATACTCTCGTGTTAACACCCTCAATCATGGACTGTTTAGCAATGGTGATACCTTTTGCAAAACCAAGAACGTGTTCTGGATCGGTATGGAAATCGTCGATAGAATTATTACATATTTGGTCATAGGGTTTCCATGGTATTGTGTAGTTGCTCGATAAGTTGGGTCCGACATTAATGAAATAATCGTTTATAAAATTTGGTATCTCATCCAGGGGTATCCTCTCACCGTGTTGGTTTTTTAGGTCGATTATGGTAGTTTTAGATTGTGTAGCTGAGGGGAGAATATTATTAACAGTACGCCAACATTTTTTATGGTCAGAATTGTTTTCTTCAAGATTATTCAATATATGTATCTGGCGGGCCCTTTTAATCAATTGGTTAGCTAAGTTTCTTGCTCCTCGAGCTTTACGTTTATCTTCCTCCATACCGGATTTCCTGGCAGTTTTTAGTAATTTATTCTTATCTCGTATGAGTTCGATAGTCTCCTGGGTGATCCAGGGTTGCTGACTATCTCTAATTTTGAATTTCCTAATTTTGCATTTAATATCGAGAAAAGTTTTGATGGCATCCAGAATAAAAGTCCATTTATTCTCAACGTCATCAAAGTTATAATATTCAGTCCAGTCCAAGTTGGCAAGGTGGGTTTTGAGTTCCTGCTTATTATACCTATTATACGACCTTCCGCTTATAAAGGTGTGGCTCGGTTTCGTGTATTGATGTTTTACAATGAGAAAAATACCATGGTGGTCGCTGTAAGTTTGAGTCAAGACACCCGATAATGTAACATGGGTAATGGATATGAAAATTAAATCGATCACCGAGTTGTTATTGGAGTACCTAGTGATATCCCTGACAAGTTGTTGAAGTCCAATAGCACTCATGTCGTTTAGTAATTCCCTTGATTCTAAGTTATCAACAGCTGTGACATTTATATTAAAGTCTCCTAGGACTATGAGGTCACATTGGAAATTTTCCTTGATCTCAGCTATAGTATTTGTTAGGATTCTAATGGCTTGCATCGCATTGCCCCCAGTGGGCCGGTAGACATTGAGTATGATGATGTTACTGGCTAACTCTCTTTGTATTAGTACTGATTGCAGTTCTAAGTCCTTACAGCTCACATTTTGGTCCTCTAAAATATTGTCGTCCAAAGTGAGATTATTTTTGGCAAAGATACATAACCCTCCCCCTATTTTCGGTAGTAAGTCTGTGTCTTTATTTTTCCAGCTCCTATCATGTCTATATGAAGAGTACCCATTCAGTTGATAATCATTAGGTGAGTCATTCTTTGTCAGCCAGCTGTCGGAAATAGTAATGATATCCCAGATGTTTAGTCTGTTTTCCAGAGTGAATACGTCAAAACCTGATCTTAAGTTTCGTACATTCGCGTGAGTGATCCTGAGTCCTTTGGTACTTGCGACTAGTTTATGATTATTACCTCCAATCATTACTGAAATATCGAGCAATCATGCAGTACATGGGTATAACCGTGGCACGCACAATGTGTGGTATACTGTCCTGTTTTCCAGACTTAGTTATATCAGTTTCCATATGTGTATCTGTGACTAGTACATAACAAAAAATCAGCAAAACAAAATTAGCAAAAGCCATACTGACATCGGTATCTAACACCGTCAGTACAGGAAATCAAAACTGGCCGGAAACTCTTGTCCAACCAGGTTTTATGACAAGGCGACGAATAGACAACACTCCTCTTTACCAGAAAAGGTTTAGAGTGCAAGTATAGTGCTAAGGACTTACTTACATTCACTTAGGTAATATGAATAACTTGGAACAATAACATCAGAAGTAGAGACGTAGTGAGGAGCCAGTCACATACCTTGTTACCCAACAAAGGGTTAAATAATGTACGTATGTACATGGTTACTAAGCATTGTTCAAAATTTGTACATCCTGAGGCAGGGATTTGTAGCATGTTATGTCCATCAGCGTATAAAAATTAGAATTTGGGTGAGTAATAATTTTGGAGGCGAGGCGGGGGGATACAGTTTCGATTGATCGTTATCTGTAACAAGTCACAATCGCATAAGGTGATCCCGTCTCGTAGTATGTAGTATTTTAGGCTAATTAGGAGTATGTGTGCTATACTTATATATTATATCCTAGATATCGGGGGAGGTTCATTTTGGTAGCTGTTATCTGTAACAACAGCTACGTAGGGAACTATCCCAATGTGTTTGAGTCAATTTTACTCTTTTGGAATAAGTAGATAAATAAGTAATTTAATGGATTGGGAGCAAGGATTACCACATGAGGTAGGGGGTGGGTAGATTCCTAGCGAAAGCGCGTAGGTAGTCCGTAGCCCACAAGTGAAGCAAAACTTGGTTCGGGTGAAGCCCATCGGGTTGGTAATTGAAGTAGTGGGTCATCTTTCCCCGTCTCCATTTATGGGAGTGGTTTGCAATCCAAGGGACCTGCAGACCGCTGTCAGCATTTAGTTCGATTAAAAGCCTGTTGTAGTCCAAAACCGCGTTTGTGGCTATGTTCTGTTGTTCGTGGGTAGCATTTTTTACGCATTTCATCAGGTAGGGGGCAGTCAGCGGGCAGATAACAATTTTGGCTTCGGGGTGATTAGAGTATAGCCAAGCTAAACCTACCTCAACAAGTGAGACAAGGTGCATTGTCAGGTCAGAGGCCTTGGTCCATGGGAATGTGATGACAAACGATTTCTTGTTCGGGGACGTGAACACTTTGTGTGTGACGTTGCAAACTCCTCCAGTTAGGTAGATGATGGATTTCGGGCTAAATAATAAGTGACGGTGAGCTAGTACGATAAGTTCTTCGATACGTGCTCCGCCAAAAGTAAACACGTTGAAGCGTAGGTCAGCGATGTTGATTTCCGCGATAGTTTCATACAGGTGTTTGGTGCGGGAGTCCCCGATGATCACGTTCTTTGCCCCCGATATCCATGATTTAGTCAGAAGTCTTTCAAGTTTGAGTAAACTAGCATCTAGTTTTGTTGGGTAGTCGGTGCCTCTGCTGTTCGCCATGCTCTCTCCGTGTAGTAAGACGGTAACTTGTTATTGGGTCGTCAGTTCGTCTCTCAGCTCACTCAGGATATCACCCAGTTTGTTGTGGACTACTTTTG
Organism: Alentia gelatinosa; assembly: GCA_950022655.1. Taxonomy (NCBI): domain Eukaryota; kingdom Metazoa; phylum Annelida; class Polychaeta; order Phyllodocida; family Polynoidae; genus Alentia; species Alentia gelatinosa. The sequence goes on along the minus strand of OX465588.1, from coordinate 42,257,485 downwards.
TTTGGTTGATGAACTCCAGTTGACCTAGATGGTAGCCACAACCCCAATCACGGTCAGTTGTAGCTTCATACAAATAGTTATAACCAGAATCTTGTAGCAGGTTCAGTAGGTCTTGGTTCTGTGAGAACTTTTCAGCGAGAATTCCCTTCATTATGAGGTACTTCTTTGTTGCCCACGTAGCGGGCGGCGTGAGTCGCTTGGCTTGTCTCATATTCATACGCGCATTGTGCGTTCGTGTTATCAACTCTGCTGTTTTGTCGTCACCGCATTCCTTGGCTACCAAGTGTTGATAACACTGTTCGGCTGACGTAAAGATCTTGCCCTGGTACAGGAATTTACAGGGGAAGAGATTAGAAAAGGGGGCATATTCGCCCTGAAAGGCAATTCCGTCTGTGGTGGTTCTTGTTTTCACTTTGTCGATCGATAGGCCTTGGGGAAGTTGGTGAATTTCTTCAAAGGAGTAGTCTACATCATCAATTTTGATGGTTAGCCCGCATACAGTACATTTGATTTTGTTGGATTTGGCCACGGCTTGGATGGATCTTAGTACCTGTTGTTTGGAGCGATCCTCATAATTGAGATCGTCTCCAAGTGAGACACGCTTCCATTTGGGTAGTGTACTAAGTTTTCTGATGTTTTGAAAGATTTTGCCCTTAGTGCTGGATGAGTTGAAGCGTACTAGTACCGAACGCATCCGCCGGCTTGTCGGGTCAGGTTTTCCACGCCTGAATACAGATTCGACTTGTTCAGTCCCCGCGGTAATTCCAAGGTCGTTTAGCAGTTGATTTACCAGGTCACGTAGATTCTCAGAGTTAGTTTCAGGACAGCCGTCGATAACCAAAACTTTCCTACTACCCTCGAGTCTGATTCGAGTCTGTCAACCTTAGCAGTGCTCTGGCTTGGGTAAGTATATCATCCCGATTTTCATCGACTTCTCTATCTCTGGTGCCTGCGCCCTGCTTGATAGCCTCTAATTCCTGTGTAATTTTAGCCATATTTGACGTCAGTGTTTCAATCAGTGTAGCAGTACTATCTTGTAGTTTGCCAACCTTTTCGCAGCTGATTTGTAGGGTTTGTAGGGTTAGTTCAGTGGTTTTTGTAGATCCTACTTCCTGGGCCGCAAGTCTGTCTTCAATCTCGTTGATTTTTTTGATAATATCTGTAGTCTTGGAGTCAGGTGTAAGTCTAGGCAGGTTGGTTTTCGCCACCTTGGTCGATAATGGGGGTTTTTCAGCGGTATCCATATCAGGTGAGTTGTCCGAATCGGTTTTGCTTTCTACACGTTTGCTACGAGTCTCAACCTTTCCTGGAGGCATTATCTTGGTTCTCTGTAGTGAGCTGAGGTTTACTGTGCTTGTTGGGGTTAAGCACTCGTCCCGTTTGAGGATTTACGGAGGGATTTATGAGGAGCTGTCCGTCCGCCGCGTCCGCACTAGTCAACCATTACGCTGTCCAGGGTTCTCGTAACCTTCCTGGTGGTTAGGCGAGTCTTATAGATTAGCCTCTCCAGCATTAAACGTGTGAGTTGTGTTTTGTGTCACTAAGTTTGTGCAAACCTGCTAGTCAAGCGGCGACCACCACATTGGTGCCATGACCAGGATGTCAGTTCCAGCACTCAGCATCGTAGGACTGAGGTGTATGCCCCCGTGGTGTCATGGTTTTAGCCGCTCTGCTGGGATACAGGACTCGGGTCTCGCTTATATGTGCTGCAACCCAGACGTTGCTCTAAGGATTTATACGTAGAGGGCCCTCTAGAGGTTGCATAATTGCCATTGCGTAGGCTGAGTTTCTGACGGTTTGGCTTACCATGTCCCTGTTCACAGCCATGACACCCCAGTGGTGTCAGAGCCTCAGTCCGCCCCTAGCTGTGGGTGGGTGTCGCTCGGGTGACTCCCCAAGGCGTCACTCTTGACAGTTCCCCTAGCCTGGGGGGGGTCACCCGGATGACTCCCTGGGTGCCGCTGTTGGCAGATAATACGGAAAATGGAAAAAGTATACGATCACGGAATGTTGGTGTCACATTCCGGTGCCGGGTGAAGGCCTGGTACCGGATGTCGGTGTTAAGACAAGCCAGGAAGGGTGGTTCAGGGATACTTGGTATCAGGTTCAAATCTGATACTGGCTGGTACCCGGACTATCCTGGTGGAATGATCCTGAGCCACCTAAAGCCCTCATCCCAGAACGGGAATGTTTCGGCATTCCCATGCCTGCCCGGGTATTGGCTTCGACTGATACCCTGGTGGATCAGGAGTATGACCTCGTTGTCATCAGGCTGATACTTATCTCTTAGATCCAGAGAAGGGCAGCTTCAGCTCCCTTCCCAGGGACAAGAAGGGTCTTTAGGACTGTGAACGGCAAGTCGACTAAACTGGTCCCCCAGTGGTTGGTGAGCCGAACACGTCTAAAGATGTATGTGTCGACTAAGGGGGGGCTGTGTAGGGGACCAGTGGCAAGTCTACTTGGTCACAGGCACGTCTACTAAGCCTCTCCAAGTCTAGTTGCGGCTGAGTGCGCCAGGCAGGCTGCCTGATGGGTCCTTAGGGGCCTACTAATAGCTACCTGTGAGGTCATAGGCCGCTTGGTATAATTGGCACAGCGTTGGAACCAGTCTAAACAGGTATCTGGCCACCTGGCTTGTACCTAGAATATATACATGTACTGGTTCTGCATGGGTAAGGAAGGTCTCCAGCAAAACCACTAGTCAGCTGGGTACCAGACTTACATGGGACTGCTGCTGAGGACCCAGCAGAAGTCTGCACATGCCCAGTGAGGCTCCACAGGTGTATACAAGGCCTGTTGAAGCTCAGCTGGGCACATTGGGGTTGAGGGACTACTACCTGTAGTTCCTCACCAGAGCTCTGTCTCTGCTCCCTGCCTGTGTGGGCCTTCAGGTTCCCTATGGGCTGGGTTCAGATAGTCCCGCATGACGGAAGGAGGGGTTAACCCTTCGGAGGGATTCCGGGGTTCTGGACGGATTCCTGGAAGATGGAAGGAGTCTCGGAGGACAGAAGAAGGGGACCCATGTACCATTCGGACGAACTCCGAGGTTCCGGACAGATTCCAGGATGACGGAGGGAATCCTGGAGGATGGAAGAAGGGCCCCTTCGGACAGACTCCGGGATTTCGGGTATCAGTAGGGCCTAGTCACCCCTATCTGATCCTGGGCAGAGCAATGGAGGTGCTGGGTGGCTGTGGTAAAACACAGCTGTGGGTTCATGGGTGGGACCAGCACTGGAATGGCATTCTGGACCAAAATGTGGTGGTGCTTGGGATAAGCTTTGGCCGGTCCCGACACCCAGCCACTATACCTATATATATTTTTCACCCGCCCCGGGGCCCAGCCAGGCCCGGCTCCTGGTCACTCTCTTTGATCTCTTTGATCTCATTTGGGGTCTATTTACGAGGTTTTAAAAGGAGGAGGTGTGATCGGGAATAGAAGGGATGTCGATGTCTTCTAGGTATAAGACACCAAAATTGTATTCCCGACTCTCACCGAGCCGATGGTCGGGATGAATCAGGAACAAATTTCGGTGTCTTATAGGCTTTAGATATCAAAGTTTTATCTCACCCCTGGTATTTTTCCTCATAGACTTAATATTGGGAACTCATATCCAGCACCCATTGAGTATCTAAAAAGATACCCAATGGAGGATTATGTCTCAAAAGTTAGCCCATTAGTCAATGTGAAGGCTGGGATAAATTCTGAAACCTATTCAAGTTTGCGGTCAGAGCTCGATCCCATCGCTACGTAATTCACACAGATTCGCCTTGTGAATTACTACGTGATTTGCCTGTATCTGTAATCACTATCCCCCCAGATCTTTCGCGGCGCTAGCGCTGTGCTTAGTCTCTACCCCAACCCAAAGCCTGTTCCCTGGGTATCCACAAAGGACAGGTGAGACCAGCGAACATTTCAGATTCAAAACAAGGCAACTGTCAAAAGTTATACAAGTCAAACAACTCACATATCATTAGTTAGGAAATATAGGAATTGTTAAATTGGGCTAACAGACAATCCAACTGTTTCTTTTTCATCTCTAAACCACTTTATGATGTGAATCTACTGTTGATTAGACTGCCCCTTCGAGTGAGCACATGTGTTATGTTACCCCTGTAACACATGAGGTGCTTTTCAATGAAGAAAGTAATCCCTAAGACTTTGCCTGATTTGATACAACAAATAACAGAAATGAGTGTAAATCATTTACCATATAAATATATGCATATCTATTTACATGTAAACCACAAAATACTGCCCAAAGCACTAAGAATTTGGGATATTCCAAAAACTGGCGTATGGGCCAGATTTGAGCCCAAACAGGCAGGTTGGGGCAGAGATATAAGCGGCCGCAGGAAGTAGAGCGCAAGATCTCTGCTGGGAGAGTGATCTGTAATGTCTTACAGAAATGACATAATTCCAGCTGATAATATAGGTGTTGTTTATAGTATGCCTTGGGGAATATCTTTTTCGTTTGAATGGATGAAACATACACGCCAATACAAAATGGCGTGTATGTGAGCTATCATTTCATTTATCACCTGAATATTTTTTCTTAGTAATATCTCCCACCGATAATTTAGCGTATAATTAGAAGCAATAATCAAGGGAAATATGAAATAATAGCTCACATACTAGCCATTTTGTGTTGGCGATTACGGAAATCGCTGCCTTTCTCGCTTGGTGTGTCTCCGGCCTAACAGAGGAGGGTCCTTGGTATTTGAGGTTTGTTTCCCCACACTGTGTACCTACATAGTGTTGAATCATTCTAACGTCTAATATATGAATTTGCGGTTCTAGGTGAAATTGGGTAATTTGTACAAGAAAGGTGATAGTAGTGCGGAAAACAATAGATAAGATTGGATAAGATTAGATCATCTCTATTATAACCTATTTATAACGTTCCCCTATGATCGGATGTTTTTCCATAGAATGATGGACGATGCAGCCTTTATTTTTTTCTGAGATGTGGCATGAATAACCAAGTAGGAGTAGTGTAGATATATCATCCAGAGTTTGGTTAACTATACAGAGTACAACGCAAATATAGTCTAACTTGTCATTAATGAAAATTACATGATCAATGACATTGATTATAGGATGGTTTTTTTTCGTAAAAGGAATGGCGTTGTATATTCTTCTATTGTTTTCATATTCGCCCTGCTGCGTGCCCAAGTCTGGTGCACGGTTCGGGGGAGGTTCTTTGGCCTGTCCGTCCTGTAAACCTCTCCGGGGATGCGTTAATGGATCCGGCAGGTGAGGTGATGATCCTCCTGGGAGTGCCCACTATGTCTGGGGCGACCGTAGTACCAGCCATGGCAGTAGTGGCCTCGACCGGAATCACAGCAGGTGATGTCCACGTGAGCGATAAAATGGCGTGTCGGATACCTCCATCTGTGTTGCCAAATCATCGAGCCAGCGGTCTAATTTGCCTGCCTGCCTGCCCTCTCCTTCCATGGTATTCTTGGGCATCTTAATCGCCACCAATCAGTCCAATTTTCTAGACGGCATCTTCTGAGTCTCAGTCGCTAAAGATTACGGAAGAATTTGTTGCAGAAAGTGTGGCGAGTTAAAAGTAAGGTTCCATGCCTTGATGATTGGAGCAGGAGTGAAGGAGGTCAAACTTAGTTTGACGTATGACGTTAGCGTATGACATCATCTCACGTTTACTCGACCACGACCATGGCGTAGTATTGGCACTTCACATAGGTGATCGCTGAGTATTCTTTCCTAACGTTGTTCCTATGGCTTAACTTGTAAACCTCATAAAACAGTGGTAATTTGAAAGAAAATATGAAAGGGTTGATGAACAAGGTTGATGGTGGTATAAAGAAGGTTTAACATACTGTACCTGGCACATGGTCGATTTCCAGGGTCTGAAAAGCAAAGATTATTATTCTTTTGTTATGATATACCTCTATAGGTTTGAAACAAAGATACCTTACGTTAATAGAACCTGCACAAGAATTGAGGTAAAGGGCAAGTCTTAGTTATGTATTCAATTTGGGCTATTTCAGCTAGAAATCTATTTTTCGGATTTATGTTGTATCACTGTCTCATTTTGGGGTTCATGCCCAACAGGTGACGTGTAGTTATAACAAGAGCCACGTGGCATTGGAATAAGTAACTACAGTAACAATATGATAATATATATATGGTGCACCAATAATGATGATAATGGTTGATGATTTTTGTGGACTTTTGATCACATGCTAATAATTATCAGGTATGCGTTGTCTCATGTGGTACAATACAACCAAGTGTGTTTTTATGGGATACAGACTGGTATCATTAAGTTGAGGTGTATATCCCATTTTTCATAAAACCTTTTCTTCTACTGCAAGTCCTCACTCCACCCCCACACCCCTCCCTGTGTGGGGAATGCCGATTTATGGCATGCAGGTGAAACCTTTTTCTTCTATATCCTATCTTCCTTTGTCTTACATCCCTAAGAAATATTCTCTCTTGTTCGTGTATAACATTGTCTACTCATATCTATGTATAGTCACAGGTAGATGTTACGGTATATCATTACGCTTAGCATGTGTTTCGTAATATAGTCCTTTGTTATACCTTGTCTATTCATGGTGGAAAGTGGAATCTACTCATGTTATAATCCACGAGACGTGAGTTGGCCGAGACACTCGTGGTGCCTTGATCTCCGCCCACACTGGATAACCTACCACATACGGACACCTACTTCCTCCCGTAGGGATCCGCCCTCTCCGGATATCTGATATAGTGGATGCAGATGATGCTATTCAGGACTTCATCGCACCTCTCCCACACCCCACCCACAGGCGAGATGGCACAATTTACACGGCATTGCGTAGGCTTGAGTTGTTGACGTATCTATATACATTCCAATGGAACGTTAGAGGGCATATTTTATGTGATACACGGATGTATCTAAGTGAATTCCATGTGCTATTACTTGACATACATAGATCTAGTCTGCCACTACTCATATTTCTACTTTCTGGCGTCAAAGAATATACCCATAGGATTACCAACTTTGCAGATCGCATACATCTTTTTCATCTGAATAGGTATGCCATAAGAGCTTCAGAAACACCAATTTCCTTCTTAGAAATCCTTTGAACTTGCCTTGTTTAGTGCAAGGACACAGGTTTTTCTTTCTTACCAGTATTTCTTAAGTTATTATGTACCCAGGTTTTATAGAAAATCTATCTAAAATGCATTTGTTCCTTTCTTCAAACATATATAACCACTTTTTTGGTTTGTCTCATAAATCCAGATCCTGGTATTTTGTCAATATCAGCGGACCATTTTTACTGAGTTCATCGAACAACAGAAACTTTCCACCAAATCTGATTTAACGAAGAGGGAATGGTGTATTCTCAGGATACGTGTAAAACCTTTGGTCTGCTCTACACAATTCCAATTACAGCAGACAAAAATCAATTGTAGGGGTCTCTTCTTGAAAGATGATTCTGAATTCCAATTTTCCCCTTTGAAACTATGTTGCGAAAGGGTAATTGTGACCAACTTGGAAGGGTTAATGGACAGCGACAGGAGAACAACCCTGCTGCCATCTAGCGATGTGCAGAGACATTACCCATCAGACGAAGCGCCATCTATTGGATCCCGACTGTTGCGGATGACGTCATCGCCGCTTCGCTTCAAAAGACGCTTTGATCTATTTTGTTCTCCCTCCCACCCCACATTATATAATCATTGGTGGGTTTCATGTTCTGAAATTACTCAATTACTCAAATTTATTACCCGTGAGGTATCACTCTCATTACTCTCTTTTGTGGTAATAAATTTTTCAAAGGCCTTCGAGTGTCGCGTTGGTCATTATTGTCCAAATGCAATTTAGACTTTTCATTAGGTATTAACAAGCCTTTACACAAAATAGGAAGCTGTACAACAAAGGGTAACCTTCCATTGGCTGATGGAAATGGCACCGATTATATGTATTCTTCTAAAATTCAGTCGGTGGTGCCACCGACAGCACGTCGGTATTTCATAATCATTGAGGGTGCAGTCTTCACCTTGTTTTTACTGCATCTTATCTCTCCGTAACGACGGAATTTACAGGTTATAACCTGAGCCTCGCCAATGAAATTAAAGTATTTTGATTCTGTTGGTCGTTGACCAAGACGGACGGTGGTAATCTTATACAAATTAATCAGATCAAATTAAATATCACGTTGCTTCCTTTCACCGATCTGGCGTCGGTTTACCAAAAAATTCTGTGGTTTCCGACTGCAGATCAGTGCTGAATAAAAGGCCAATGGAAAACGGCTTAAAAATGAGCAACTGTTAAAAAACTGTTGAATTTAGGAGAGAAGTAACAATGCACAAAGATGAATTGAAATAAGAAAATAAAGGTGGGAAGATGTGAACGTTCAGTGTTTAGGTAAGCCACATGAAGAGAAAAATGTCAATTCTCAACGTTGTGTATGCGACAGATAACATGGAGGATCCTATAGCGGCTAACAGCGAGGCTACGTGTCCGGGAGTCCATCACCGTATCCCACTTATCTATATGCGACTGTACATATTTGTCCCTGTTTCTCACTCCTTATCACACAGGACATGAATAGAGTGCACTTGACCAGCTTCCGTGCACCCTACCGGGTTCATTAACATCCTGCACTACTGTAACAGCGATGATACTATAAGGGAAATTGCCTTGCATTGCACAATTCGAACTGTCCACGGTGCAGGACATAAAATTAGCAATCGTGATCATGATATCACAAGTAATTTTGGTTGAATGGTCTACAAACAACCTAAAACCTATTTTTGTCCTTTCATAAAGATCACAAGACAATAAAGAAAATCTATATTTCCGAATTTACTTTCATATATAAATGAGAAAATATTAGCATTCTACATATATCGTAAATATGATTTCTGCTCTTTCCGAACTGTATAAGTTGTGGGCTTACTTGCGAAAAATGATGGAATCATTTGTACGAGAAAGAGTAGCTAATCAGAAATATAACCACATCAACTAGTCTCAAATGATTTATATAGTTGACAATGCATTTATCTATAAAATACTAAAATGGAAATGATATTTCAAAGAAATGAATCTTCGCATACAGAAACGGATAGAAACATATTGGCGACTATCAGTCACGAAGTCTAAAATATCATAACAACAGAAACCTTATCACATATGTGCATTTATAAGTATGTGTAGGATGAAGTTGCATATTCCGGCTAACCACAACCACTGCCTATAAGGCCTCAACTAGCCGTACCTGGGGGTGGGTCATGAACTGAGCTTCATCATGGTCCGGTATCAAGGCTATATATAGAGAGAAAATTAGGACTGCAACTCACAATAAAAACAGCTCTATTTTAGGATTACTTCTGCATATTTTCTGTCCATATGTAACCTAATTTATGTAACTTATGTCGCACAGCACAGATTTCAAATTAATTTTCCCATGGTAAAGAGCAGCTTAATACCCTGCAATGGAGGCCTTTTATGAATCACTATCCCTCTCATAAGTAATTTATTCATTTTTTAAAAGATAAAAAGGACTAGAGTATAAACGTCCTCAATGGCCTTTGTTCTGCACAAAACAGCCATGCAAGACTTTTAAAATAATGAATTAACACTGTCAGGAATTTAATTTGGATTCGAAACTCTGGAAACGGTATAACAATATAATTGTGTTTAAAAAATCAATTAGAAACTCAGTTTCGGCAATACTACTATTTTCCTTTGCTATAGATAAGATAGGGAAGGAATGATTCTATGTCTGATTTTGTATTGGAATAACTACATGAATTAGTTTCTCTTGCGGAACGAAAGGCTCCCTGATATACATCTGACCAGAGATCAATGTCAACAACCCACCAGCAACTGAGACAAACGCAAAGAGTAGTCAATCAGAAGATGGCTCTGTTCATGAACGGCACTATAAAAGGATGGGTCCATAATCAGGAGAAAATTGGAGGACATGTTTTGTTCAAAGAGACTAACTTATAATCGTTGCCGATATCCTCTCTTTGGCCTAATCATAGTCTCGCTCCGTATGTATATTTAACGGCCCCCTGATATAATTTTTTCTTTTTTTGAATAGCAGGATTTATTAACATAAAGAACAGTTAATGACAACTACCCCATAACAGTTCAAACAGTAATTATATAGAACGTCCTGACCATGCTGTACAAGTCACAGAACGAGATGCTAATTTACGGTTTGTACGGACCGAGGCGTTTACGCCGAGTTCCGTATAAACCGTAAATTAGCATCGAGTTCTGTGACTTGTACAAGCATGGTTGGACGTTATATATTTACTATATACCCGAAATTTAAAAAAAAAACAATTTATTTTTTTTAACAACCAAAATTGTAATAAATGTGTATGGGTAGGTAGTCCGTATTTTGGTGTACGGACTGCTGGTCCGTACAGTATCTTTACGTCATATGCCGAAACGGTGCGTATATACAGTATATACGGCATGGGTATATAGTAAAGTAATAAAACGATGTTCCTGTAAACGTAAATATTTTGATCCGAACTCGGGCCCTAGCACGTTTTCAACGAGGTGTTTACACCGAGTTGTAAACGTACTAGGGGCCTGAGTGAGGATCGAAATTTTTACGTTTACAGGTACAACGTTTTATCTTTACTATATGCCTCCAAAACATTCATATTCTTACCTTATTTAAGTTGTAAGAGCCATTTTAATTCCAATTTGGGCACAGAACGATCAATGTGAACCCTAGCTTTCGCTTCGATCCTGGAATCCCACTGTCCAAGCAGAGATCCTGTGCTCTACTTCCTGCGGCCGATTAGAAAGCGATAATGCCGCGAAAGATCTGCTGGGAGAGTGGTGGAATGCGGCTGTGACGTTATCGCATAGCAACGCACACAGCAACCAGCTTGTCACTTGGAAGCCGGCCGGAAACCGGCCAGAAACTGGCAGGAAAAAAACATAGTGGTTGATCTCTCATTGCACTCCTGTTTTTAAGGTCCTTACCATGTTTATTCAGGTTCTTATTACTGTACTTCGAAGTTTTTCTGTGATTCATTCATCTATTTTTGATTTCACAGTATTTCAGTAAGTCTCCTTTATGTACTCTAACGTTAACGTTACCGATGTCGAAGCGTAGGCACCGTCGGCCATTTTTAAATATCGACGTTGTAATCATATCCGTTGCGACCGTGAGATGAACCCTAACTTACTGCACAGCTGTGCAGAACGTTGTGGGGAGGAGCGTGTAGTAATTACGTTAGTTACGGCAGTAGGTATATAGTAAAGAGTAATACAATAATGAGATTATAGCTGCTTATCTTTGATGGATACTTCACCCGACAAAATACAGTATGAATATGGGTGCTAGAGACCTAATTTACTTCAGGTGTTTATAACAGTAGCGCACATCTCCAGCGTGATTATGAAAGATTCAGAGGTATTAATCTTAAAGATATCTAAAAGGACAGACACAGTCACCGTGATGTCATTTTTGTAATCGTGTAATTTCTTTGAGGTTTACCATTATATCATTATTAAGAAATAAGCCCATAATGGACGCCACATAAAGATGAAAACCTTCGTCAGGTTTTTCTTTCATTTCAACGCGGTCTGAATGACAAAGCGGGTCGTCCACCTTACTGTTTTATCACTTTTAAATCCTGCTCAATTCAGAAAATTAAAGACTAAAAGACAGTTTATGGCCTGGAATCTTTCTTCTGATAATGATTCTACTTCCTGTGAAGCGTCCATGATGGCCAATGACTGTAAATGGCTCTTTTTACTGAAGTGCTTCTTTTGGCTTTTGAATAATTGATCTCTGTAAAGTTGTAATTCCTTATCCACTTCTTCCCATTTCTATTGATCAAAACAAGCACTTCTTCGCACGGAAGCGAATTTCGCGGATTCACAAGGAAGCTTAAAAGGTAAACGGTGTAACTCTTACCTCTCATTTCAATATGAGCGACCAAGCATTCAGAACTTGCACTGCACGAAACTTACTGCTTTACATATGTATCCGAAACGCGTCTAACAGTAGGATTTTGCGTCTAGAAGTTAGACCTGTTATCCGTCTCGTAGACGCCTTATCTAGTGGCGTATATATACGTGTCCATGGTGCGGTCTTATATACGTTATATATACGCCTGATTCTGTTTATTTACGCCAGTATCCAATAATTCCGACCTCTGCCACTTGGGGACATCAGTGGTAGCATATTTCATTTGCCATTAACCATCCAAGTATGTATTATATGAAAATTGCAATCTTATACTACCAATTTATTTTATAAAACTTTCATAAAACCTGATAGAGTATAAATTGATTAATTACAAATAATAAACCCTGCATTATGTTGGTTTTTTTTTTACCATTTTTTAAATAGATTTTACTTTCAAACACCATTCTTCTGTATGATACTGGATGTAAGCCTTTATAAGCGTTTGAGAACTTGACACTATAGACATTGAAGCCGCCGCCAGCCACCAGCCGCCCGCCGCCCGCCGCCCGCCACTTTCACACGTGTGTGGGGGAGGTTGCCCCCCGCATTCACACATGTGTGGGGGAGGTTGGGTGATACCTTGTCTATACACACACCTGCCCGACCTTGGATTTCCCATCGACATACACTGCAGGGAGGCGGGGGTCGTGTACTAGGGCTTCACTGTGGGTAGAGTGGAGGTGGGGTGGTGGGGTATCGGGGGGGGGGGGGCGGTAGGGGGTGGGGTTGGGAGGTCGCGGGTGGCGGGTCAGTGTTGGTGTATCCTCTACCAACACCCACAGGACGGGACGGGCCGCGGGTCGCAATTTTTTTGTTTTTTTGTATCATATATACGCCTGGCGTATATATATTGCGCAGAGTATGTTTTATCTTAAATACGCCAGGCGTGAAAGACAGCCAAGTCATGCGCATCTACATATGGAAACTGTCTTGTAGACGCCCGAAACGTAGACGCTCATAAGAGGTGTATACAAGTATAAACAAGCCACGATACAGCCGATACGTGCGTTATCACAATGGCATATATATATGTAAAATAGTGGTTTTCGTGCAGTGTTTGACAACTGAATATAAAACTGGTCCATTGAAATATTATTGCGGCCGTGCGCAACCAGATGCGCAACCAGATGTTTTACCCGAACGCAGATCGTGACGGCTCTATGACGATGAGAGGCGTCAACCAGAAGAGCCGCGGCGAGAGTCGCATTCGCAGCGGCGCGCTGACATGTCTTGAGAGGGAGTCCGTCGAGGCCGGAGATGGGGATTATGTAGGCTGCCGATGGGCCCAGGGCCAAGAAAGTGGATAAGTCGATCTCAGACGCGTGGTCGTTGTAGAAGTGAACTCCATTGGTTCGGGCCACATACTGGCCAAACCACGCGATGTCGGCCAGAAGACGAGGACCCACTCTGATGACTTTTGCTTTCACCGAACCACGCAAAGCGGTCAAGATACGAACAGTAAATTTCCTTGCGTGGTTGACGCAATGGGAAAGATGAATGAGCTTTCCCGCTAGGGACTAAATCTGGGTCCTCATCGCATATTTTTAGCTGGGCCACATATTCTCGCCTCCGTGAGAGTTTCGCGTAGTTACTCAGGGATACTCAGCAACATTTTGCGTCGATCCTGAAGCCGAGCCACTCCATCTTGTGGGAGGGGGGGGGGGCCAACTTTTCCTTCGCGAAGTCGAGGCCAAGTTCGTTCACTAGTCAAAGAAGCTCGTAGAAACCCGCGTAGGCTGCTGCCTCGGAGGCCGCTACCCCGGCAAAATCGTTGAGATGCGCGAGAACTGAATAACCTCTAGACGGCCGCCGTTGTCCTATGGCAGGCTACAGACGAGGTACAGCATCCGAAGGGGGGAGAGTTCTCGACATAAACCCCTTCGCTGGTCCTGAAGCATAAGAAAGGCATGTCTGCCTGGTCTATGCGCAGCTGTCTGTAGGCACAACAGGTCCGCTTTCCAGACATAAGCGCTGGGTCCCGACCAACGGGCCAACTCCACCAGGTCGTTGATGGAGTGAAGCGTGTAGTTACTGCCCTGTCCGAGATAAATCCTGCCCGGGATTCCGTCGTTAACTGATTCACCTGGTGGAAATGACAAGTCAAGAATAACTCTAATCCCCCCCCCACTCCCCTTCGGGTGTGTGAGGAGGGGGGAGAACTGACACCACTCAGAAAAAGGGGAATCCTGAATTGGTCTGGTGAGAGTGCCCATTGGTGACATTGGACGAGTGGGGGGCTAGCTGCGGTGAATCCAATAGTCCACCCATACTCCAACAGGTCGCACAAGCGTTCGTCATGATACCCCGAGAGTAAACGCCTCCAGGCCATTATTATTAGGCCAGACCGGACGGGGAGGCGCGCCCCTAAGAAGTTGGCCTTCCCTGAAGCTACGACGGCTTCGTACAAGTTCGCTAAATCAGGGTTCACAGAAGCAAAGGCTTCAGAACAAGCAGGGCAAGATACAGAAAATCCTTGCCACGATATATCGGCGGTAGCGGGAGGAACTACGCTAATGGTCGTGGCGCCATCTAGCGGAGAGTTAGGGAAGCTGCGCTTAGCGGCAGTGGCTTCCTCGATACCGTGCACACAGTCAAAGGATAAAGTATCGCAAACATGATCAACAGCAATGGGAGTATCAACAACAACAACAGGAGTATCATAAGAGTCATGAGCAACAACAACAGGAGGTTTAGAGACCAGTCTCTTGGTCTTGGGTCCGAGGCCGGCGTGGAGAAAGCGCCCCATCCGGGGGGGAAAGATGAAGGGGGCGAGGGGGGGAACAGCCTCGCCTACTGCCTAAAGGGCTGCTGGTTATCCCGATAGGCCTGAGCGGTGGCCTGATGGCCTGCTGGCCTGACTTGCGCAGGTTGGGGGCCCGTTTCCTCGTGACTGCTCCTAATTCTGCACTCTGCATCCGAGCGAGGGTGAGCCAAGCCAAGAACATTATAACAGTAAGCACAGGAGTGCGTGACCGTGGCTCCATCCAGAAGATGCTGGGGATGGAGGTGGCACCCCAATGCTCCGTTGTATCTTGAACATGGAGGGAACTGCGTTGTCAACCTGGGCTTGTTATCATGTTTTCTTTGCTGATCCGAGTCATGGCGGCGGGGGAGTCTTGTCGCCTCCACCCGACTCATAGCCGTGCACAGGTGCTGAGTGATGCCTTTTCCTTTTTCGGACCCCTCAAAACATACTGGTGGAGTTGACTCTTACCTTGGGAACTCAACACGTGAGTTGATGAGTTCAGAATCGCGTCGACCTGGGAGGTAATCCAATTGTCTCTGTAGGCCGCCCCATCGTAGGCTCTGTAGGCCTGGGCACTAGGGCCTGATGCGCAGAGATCCGCAGCGAGGCTTGATACAGGCATCGAAGGAGTGCGGCGCCCTGCAGGCCTAGTAGGCGTAAAAAATCCTTGAGGAGGAGTCGCTCCGGCTTGTAACATCTCGTCCCTGGAAGATTTGTTCTCCTGCATGAGTTTTTCCTTTGATCGCGGAGCCGTCATACGCGTGGTTGATCCGGCAGTAGAGAATTTGTTATCTTGAGCAGCCTGGACAACGGCCGCCAGCGCCATCTTGATTTCTTTTATATAAATCCAGCGGCGCGCGTGTGGCGTGACGTCAGAAGCACACGTCATAGATGTTAGTTCGCGGTCGCGTCGAGAGGTGGCGCCGGCTGCGTTACCCGGTTTTGCCGCCACGCCCTCGCTGACTTATGCTCGTCCTAATCTCCGAAAAATTTATGAATATCCATGTTGAATCAGCTGAGATAAATGACATTTTAACAAATAATGGAAAATGATGCCTTGAGGCATCATTTGCACTAGCTACGGGAGTGCCCTGATGCATTATTCGAACTAGCCGCAGGAGAACCAGAAGATCAGAAAAACAACTGTTAAAGATTAAGAAGCCTAACGCAGAGAAATACAAGTCTCGACGACTCCCGTCGCCAGTGGAATCGCGCCGATCTAGGCACGCCGTGAGGCTTGTCCAGGTATCCCTTGCCAAGCAACACCAAGTTTGGCTATGGTTAAGAAGTGGTCGACGGCACCCATCAGGGACTACTGCATCGGCTGGTACTTGCATCGGCGATACAGGTACACAAAAATCTCCGTCTCAGCATCTCGCCGGAAGACCCCCCGACTACGCTGGACCCTGCGACTCAGCGTCGAGGTATCTGCATGGTATCGCGGCACCCGCGGCACGCACAGGCGACGTCTCCCGCATCGCCAGTGGCGTCGTCAATCTAGGCACGCCGTAAGGCTCGTCCAGGCACCCCTACCAGTATCGGCAAGATCGGCCATCGGTGAACAGGTAAATAATGATGAAATTATGTGAAATGATTGGTCCCACGCTCGTTCACGGTAGTTCCTCGGAACCACTTTTCTCCAAGTCGGGAACACCTGCTGCTGTTTCTCCTCACCTCCGGGCCTCGAGGGGGCGGTGGTTCTCCGGGTTGCGCCCCTACGCCGCCCCCACGTGGTTCACCTCTCCCCGGAACCATCCTCCAGTCAGAACCGGGCCCGGTATCTTCTACTCGCCTAGGGGCCTAGGAGGGGTGGCAGTTCCTCGGGTTCCGCCCCTACACCTCCCCCACCCCCACCCCCCGACCTGTCTCATATCCTCCCTACAACTGTCCCACCTCACTGATGCCCTGTGTTTGGCATCTCGGAACATGCGACAGTTCTAGCATAACCACTTCATTATGCCTCTGGGTTCATCACGCCTGGAGTTTCTCGGAACCTCCCGAGTACATTTTTCCCTCGGAGGCTCGACCTCCCTCGCCCTCGACTTCTGGGCGGAGGTCGCACGCCCTCTGAGATAACAAGACGTCCACGATGCCCCGTCTGCGATGCCTTACACATCCTGCATGCAGGATTGCGCTTTAATTCCTCGGCGCTTTCGAGATCAACACGGCGATGATGATTATCTTGGCATCTTGCCCCATGCCCGTTGGCATCTTCCTCAGAATTGAGAATTTTTCTCCTTTTCAAGAATATTAATTATCGTATATCAAATGTATTGCACATTTGTAATTTTTCAGTACATGGAAATTACAACTAAACATTCAACATCATAATGACTTGATATGTTTCAACTTTTAGACAAGAGAATTTAATTGTTTAAACTGAATAAACAATTAGGTCCAATTCCGCCTCATTTATAATTGAGGGTAATTGGGAAATTGGACAGTAATTATAAGAGGCGGATTGGTGGCTCCACCTGTCGCCTGACAGATCAGCACCTCTCAGATGTCTGCTACCTCACAGAGGGCGCCACCAGCGGCCTTCTCCCAAGGTTCATAAGTTTGGAACCCGCCCACCCACACCGTATTTCAACTGACTGTGAACTAGGGCATCTTGCCCCATGCCCGTTGGCATCTTTCTCATAATTGAGAATTTTTCTCCTTTTCAAGAATATCAATTATCGTATATCAAATGTATTGGACATTTGTAATTTTTCAGTACATGGAAATTACAACTTAACATTCATCATCATAATGACTTGATATGTTTCAACTTTCAGACACGAAAATTTAATTGTTTAAATTGAATAAACAATTAGATCCAATTCCGCCTCATTTACAATTGAATGTATGCCTACACTGCATGCAAACATATTCGAGAATTTGTAGATCTTTATTATTACATACCTATGGCCGAACATCTATGAAATACTACCCGCTGCTAGGGATGCAGTATAAATAATGTTCGGGCGCCCGTAGTGAATATATACGGGCGTACTGTGACCATCGGGTCTCGGCCTTTTAATGCCATAGTTACGTCCCGACGCCGCAGGCGGAGGGACGTATTTATGGCATAAAAAGGCCTCGAACGGCCATCCCTTCGGGCTCAGTGACCACGTTTTCTCTTAATACTCGTTAGAATTGGGGATTTTTGGAGGGGTGTGCAGAATTTTGCGGATAAACTCAGTCTGGTTCGACTGAGCAGCAGCCCATTCCGCCTGCTACGCCAGGGTTATTGACCATGAGGAGTAATCTCGACCTGAGGAAGATTGGACGTTTCACAGCTATGGACGAGATGGGAAAGCGGATGGATCGTCTAGAACCATCCCTATTTGCTGCCATTGAGCTGATTCAAGAGAAGCGTTTGTCAAGGCCATCCTCAGCAGGATCTTCTAGCCGCCTCAACCGTACCTACAATGCAGCCTACTGAGTCTACCCAAAAAGCCTACAATAGATACAAAGGATGAGAACAAATCTGGTAAATACTTGTCGAAAAACATTCCTAGGTAACTATGAAAAAATCTTTAGCATTGAAAAATTGTCATTGATCAATATCAAGAATTTGAAGAAAGCGCTGAATGATAAGGTTAATGGGTTGATGGTTTAGTGGATCACAGACCCCTAATGACAGAGAAGTTTCATACTTGCGTATTTACACATAAAGCTTCAATCAAATAAGATTTTTCAGTTAAAAGAAGGGTTGATAAGTCAGGGTAGAGGAATTTTCACCAAAAAAACGACCCATCTAATATCGTAGTATATCGTTCTTACGATGGTACAGTCAATGCATCAAAGTTAAAATGCCAGAGTCAAAGCAAAAAACTTACCCAGGTTTGTAAGTTATTCAATTCAGGAGAGCAGTTGTAGGTTCTAAATCTGTAAGTTTAGACATGTGTGTATTAAATGCAGTTTCAAAGCCCACGGAACCTAAGGCTGTAAATCATCAGATAAATCCAATGTCAGTAAATGAATTTTGATTATAGATATGCCTACAGATTTTAATATCTTAATATCATGATATATCAATTGTGAAATGCGCGGGTGTTATTGAGTGCAGTCTTCGTTTTAAAATTGGCACATCTATATCTAGATGGCTGCTCTGTTGATGATAGGGCGAATTATCCTGATAATAATTAAAATCCAAAGATGCTGGTTGATCTACTAAGGGTTACTGATGGCTTACATGGAGCTGCGTGTAATATCCTAGAATATGAGGACTTCCAACACGTTCATACATGAAACCTCCAAAACTGGTATCGGCGCATTAAAAATTATCCACTCAAACTTTGTAGTTTGATGCTAGGGGTTCTATCTGTGCTATTAGCTGATGTAATTTCCATGAGAGTATCCTGTTCTAATCTCCCTGGTGATGTGTTAATCAGATAGAACAGTGATCCAACGTTCTGCCAAATCATGTGTGTCACATTTCAACACCGAGATGGCAGAGATGCAGAGATTTGCTTCCTCACTTTGCCGTCCTGAAGCTCCTGGGGTTCGTTTAATAATCTATAGGATCGTACATGTAGTCCCTTTTGTATATGCCATAGAGACCCAGGGACGATATGGGTCAACTTTATTCAACAATTATGGAGACCTTATGGACGGCTAATACTGTCCTAGCAAACAGACTTATATATTATTAAGCGATGTCACTTGTACGGGTAACAGAGAAAGGGCTTCATGTACGATCCTAGATTATTAAACGGGCCCCTGTCTCGTAACCTACCTGGGTGAGCTCCCCAGTCGTCAAAGTAAAAAGGTCATGATGCTTTGCCATATACACTGATAAGAAACTAGGGTATCCTACTCACTTAACTTTGCATTCCCTATAGCGCTGAACTGTACGAGGCAAATCACAGATGTTTCTTGGAATACATAATGAGTTATTTGGAGACACATACTTCACCACTTGTTCTGCCACTGAACAGTTATATATATATATATATATATATATATATATATATATGTCTATATATTTCAATATATAAATATATATTAAGGCTGCCGCAAGTCTACTCTGTAGCTCTCCGCAGCATATCTATTCGTGACGTATCTAGTTGTGTATCTATCTCGTCACGTTTCTAGGTTAGTCGCTTGACTACTGCTTGACTACCGCATCTATTAGTCATCGCGTTACGTCACGTTCTTCTGTGTTTACCGTTATTCTGCTAGCTCCTGTGATACTAGAAGCACGTATTTTTTAAACTCTGGATCAGTGGTCCGAGTTCTTTTGGTTATACGATAAATTTAACCACGATGGGAAGGAAGAGACAAGTTGCTCCTGCCACGACGGTAGATGAATTTGATAGTGCTAATTATCGGAGAATTTTAGCGGAATCTGAGGCTACGACCGGAGAGACTGACGGGGAGACTGAGGGAGACCGTTCTTCATCGAGACCCAGCCATCCGTTGATGTCAAAAATGGAGGGAAGGATGGATAGACTAGAGGCGTCACTTTTCACAGTGATAGGTTTGCTGGAAGAAAAGAACGAGAAGAATTCGCTCCAAAAAGATGATCAAGATATCGCTTCTGCAAAGAAAAACGCCAGGTCTGCAAATCCGCCTACAGAAAAGCCTACCCAGACGTGTAAGCCAGTGGTGTCGTCAGAGAAAAATGAGAAGACAAAAGAGGGTAAATATTTGTCGAAACATTTCCTGGGGGAGAATGAAAAACTGTTGACAATTGAAAAATTGAATGTGATAAATTTAAAAATGCTCAAAGATTTGTTAACAAATGGTGAAAAAGCGATAGATTTTGTTGATCACTTGATATTGTTGTCAGAAAAGGCCGAGTCTAAATTGTTCACAAATGAAGCACTATTGAAATACGATAATTCTGTAAAAGAGAGGGCAGAAAAAGATGGTATCCATGCATTTAAAGGTATCGATCCATCCGATATCGTAAGATATTTGTCATATGAGGGAACGGTATGTGCTGCTATGGCCAAAAACAAAAGTAATAAGAAAAATGATGAAATCGGTATTTGCAAAATATTTAATACAACCAAAAACGGTTGCAAGTTTAACCCTTGCAAATACAAACATACTTGCTATGATTGCAACTCAAAGTCACACGGTCAGTCTGAGTATGAATCAACCAAAAAGTATAATAAGTGAAGGTGGGGTGCGGATATCACAAGTCGGGTAGATAATCGGAACGAGTTTTGTGACAAAGTATCGTTTGTGGAATTTGGTGATTCTAAAAATAACTTGTTCTCCGATATATTTGCTTTTGAATCTGTAGCACCATCTGTTGATACGTTTGCGATTCATGATGAATCGCCGGTTGATAATCCTAATATCGTTTTTACGGGAGTTGATTCGAAATGCGATTTAGGTATTTGTTGTTGTACCCACAGGGTTGGGGAAAATTTATCACAAATAAAACCATGTCGTTTAAAACGATATTTATTTGGCAAAAGTTGTACTTCAAACGTAACTAAATCAGAAAAAGATTTTCTGTGGGACGGTTTGAACAAAGGTTTTAAAATTGTAAATGATAATTGTGATACATCTTACAATTGCGATAATTATAACTCTATTCTTGATGAAAAGTTCAAAAATGAAATGTCTGAAATCGTTAGAAACGAACTTAAAGAGGAAAAAATTGGTATCGCTAAAGAAAAACCCGATTGTATTAATGCTTTAGGGGCAGTATTAAAATCGAACGGCAAGTTAAGACCGATTACCGATTGTTCCATGCCAGAAAAATCAAGCACAATGGAAACAATCACATGGATTCAACTTTTTCAGAAATTTGGTATAATAGCGTTTACAGTGCAACAGATCGTCTAAATCGGGGCGATTTTATATCGATTTTGGATTTAAAACCGGCCTATAGGTCGATAAATGTTTTTTCAGACCATACACGCTACCAAGGTTTTAGATGGGATATCGGCTCTGGGGAGGCGATATTTAACCCCTTCGCGGCGGGTGATGCCATACGGCATCAACCGTGCTGGGGCGGGTGATGCCGTATGGCATCATTTTTGCGAGATCTCGTCGTAATGTTTTCAAATGCCGATAAAACCTATAATAATGAATGAATTCACCTGATTTTTTGTATAGACTTAGGAAACACATAATAGTATGTAAAAAAATAAAATATCATATCGTGTTGCCATGGCAATATTTAGAAACATCGAACGAACACGGAGGCACGAAGCAAAATAAGCAGACGACGCCCCCCACCTCTCCAACATGGCGGAGTGGGGATCTTCAGATAGCGATTGGGATGAATGGGAAGACGACTTACCAATAAATTCCCTCGCAATTCTTGATGAATATGATACAAAAAGATGCCAGACAACCACACAGACCACCGATCACGAGGATTTATTAGAAAATGAAGGTAATTTGACTCCCACGGAAGATGACAGCGCGGCTGAAGGCGATGCCCCCCCGGCTAAAGACGATGGAGATCCCCCCCCCCCCGCACTTGATGCCCGCCCCCAGACCTCAGCAGATGGCGAAAGCGAAGTGAAATGGAAAACGATCAAGTCGAATGCGCCAAGAAAAGGTGAAATGGATGATTTTGACGGATCTAGCAGCGGGATTTCCCCCGAATTTAGAGAAAAACGTTCGCCAATGGATTTTTTTAGACTCTTCCTGACAACCACCTTCATACAGAGTCTGGTCACTACCACAAACAAGTACGCCTCCGATAACGATGCTGATTCTTCATCAAGAAACATGAAAAAATGGAAGGATGTCGATCAACCCACAATGAAAATATTTCTTGGACTATCTATGTTGATGGCTTTGGTCAAAAAAGTGAAAATAAAGGATTACTGGACGACCGTACGGGAGTTGACAACCCCCTATTTCTCCACTGTCATGACTCGTGATCGCTTCATACAGATACTACGGTAAGTTTGATGTCAATATCTTCAATTCATTTACTATTACTTCCATACGTTGACACCTGACATTATATATACTGGAATAAACCTCAGAGTCCCAGCTTTGCTCCCACCTACTTCCCTGATCGTTTATCTAACGTTAAAAGTCCATACGAATTGATTTTCAAATCAACATCTAATGCTGTCACTGCTGTGTCAACCCCCCTCCGCAGTAGACGCTATGTTGAAGCAAGTCAAACTATGAACCGCGTAAGGCGCAACGGTTTAATTCGATCAACAAGTTAATTCTCCATCAAAATGTAAAATATTATACGGGAACAAACCTCAGAGTGTGGGGAATATCCTCGTATAAGTCACTGTTCATATATTTAATGTTAAATCCTTGTGCGAAATGATTTGCAAACTGGCCCAGATCCGCTGTCACTTGACAAGCGTTCCTACCCTACCCGCCCCACCACTGCATCGACAGCTCGGTTCGATGTCAACATCTTTAATTCATATACTATTACTTCCACACTTTCAAACCTGACACTATATATACTGGAATAAACCTCAGAGTCTCGGCTTTGCTCCCATATAGTTCCCTGATCATATATATAACGTTAAAAGTCCATACAAATTGATTTTCAAATCGACCTGTTTCCCTGTCCGTGCCGTGTCAACCACCCTCCGCAGTTGACACCATGTTGAAGCAAGTCAAACTATGAGCCGCGTAAGGCGCAACGGTTTAATTCGATCAACAAGTTAATTCTCCATCAAAATGTAAAATATTATACGGGAACAAACCTCAGAGTGTGGGGAATATCCTTGTATAAGTCACTGTTCATATATTTAATGTTAAATCCTTGTGCAAAATGATTTGCAAACTGGCCCAGATCCGCTGTCACTTGACAAGCGTTCCTACCCTACCCGCCCCACCACTGCATCGCCAGCTCGGTTCGATGTCAACATCTTTAATTCATATACTATTACTTCCACACTTTCAAACCTGACAATATATATATTGAAATAAACCTCAGAGTCTCGGCTTTGCTCCCACCTACCTCCCTGATCGTATATATAATGTTAAAAGCCTTTACGAATTGAATTTCAGATACTTCAACTTTCCCGGAGAGCCAGCAGTACCTAGACGAGCAGGGCGGCCTCGTACAACAGCAGTGGCCAGGGTTCAATGGCTGATGGATCATTTTAACTCGATAGCGAAGAAAATATACCATCCCAGACGAGAAATCTCAATAGATGAAACAATGGTCAAACACAAGGGGCGATGTGAGCACATCCACTACATGCCAGCTAAACCAACAAAATGGGGGTTGAAGTTCTGGGTCGCCGCAGAAAGCGTGACAGGTGAATAGATTTATTTTTTGCAACTTGGCGTCTACTGTCATCTCTTTCTAAATTAATTTGTACAGGCTTTTAACGTTAGATAAACGATCAGGGAGCTATATAGAAGCAAAGCCGAGACTCTCATGTTTATTCCAGTATACATATTGTCAGGTTTGAACGTGTGGAAGTAATAGTATATGAATTAAAGATATTGACATCGAACCGAGCTGTCGATGCAGTGGTGGGGGAAGACGCCGACTACGACAAGCAAATCTGGGCGAGTTAGGAAATCATATCGCACAAGGATTTAACATTAAATATATGAACAGTGACTTATACGAGCATATTCCCCACACTCTGAGGTTGGTTCCCGTATAATATTTTACATTTTGATCAAGAATTAACATGATGATCGAATTTAACCGTTGCGCCTTACGCGGTTCATATTTTGACTTGCTTCAACATGGTGTCAACTGTGGAGAGCAGTTGACACGGCACTGACAGTAGAAGATATCGATTTGAAAATCAATTCGTACGGGCTTTTAACGTTAGATAATCGATCAGGGAGCTATATAGGGGCAAAGCCGAGACTCTGAGGTTTATTCCAGTATATATATTGTCAGGTTTGAACGTGTGGAAGTAATAGTATATGAATTAAAGATATTGACATCGAACCTGGCTGGCGATTCAGTGGTGGGGGGAGACGCCGACTACGACAAGCAAATCTGGGCGAGTTAGGAAATCATATCGCACAAGGATTTAACATTAAATATATGAAAAGTGACTTATACGAGCAAATTCCCCACACTGTGAGGTTGGTTCCTGTATGATATTTTACATTTTGATCGAAAATTTGTTGATCGAATTTAACCGTTGCGCCTTACGCGGTTCATATTTTGACTTGCTTCAACATGGTGTCAACTGCGGAGAGCAGTTGACACGGCACTGACAGTAGAAGATGTCGATTTGAAAATTAATTTGTACGGGCTTTTAACGTTAGATAATCGATCAGGGAATTATATAGGAGCAAACTAGAGAGTGTAAGGTTCATCTACATATATATATTTCCTGGTTTGGAGGAGTGGAGAAATTATAAAATGAATTTATGAATCTGGACATCACCCGGACTGACTTCGCCATGGCGTCTCATACCGAGGCTGGGCCAGCGCGTTGTCTGCGATCAGCTGTCATCGATTTATGAATAGGCTTACGCTGCTGTGGGTGCATTGAAGACAACATAACGTGAGTACATACATATATATGGTCAATTCTCCCAGATCGTGATCGATGCCCAAGTACGGTGACCAATAATTCAAAGGGTCGTTTTTATATCTATATATCGTTTTATGATATCAGAAACGATATTAGAGTACGTAGAAATGAAAGATCTGTCAGGGGAACCCCACTTTCATGTACCTATATCTTGAAAGAAAATTGATAAACCACTAAAATAGGCATTTTTAGGCCTAAATTCATGGATGGAACCTATATAACCAGACTTTGAAGATCTCTTATAAATCTGTAGTTATAATTGCATATCTGTTCTGAATGTATGATGCACACAAATGTGTTACAGAACTTATAAAAGATAATGGATGTTTAAATGGGGAAATTTATATGTAGTCTAGGTGTAAAAAATCAGTGGTGAAGGGTATGTCACCGTACATGGGCAAGCCCCATTAAAAGGTACACAAATTATAGAAAAGTACTTTTTGGGGTACTTTTTAATCCTCCAAATAAAGGAGGCATATAAATAGGTTTTATATCATCTGTAGTATAAAGATTAAACCTTTTATCAAATATACCACAACTAAATGAACATGGGGGGTGAACTTTATTTGGTCACCGTACATGGGCAGAAGTTATTAGGTTTTGCTCATGCAAGGAAAAGGATTTACAATATTAATGAATGATATTTTATTGATAAATAGAGTTTTATGGAACCATCACCACCTGTAATCTGCATGGACTTCAGGCATGTTAATGCCAAGAAACATTCATGTGTTCTTAGATATGTCACCGTACGTGGGTCGGTCACCGTACATGGGCATTATATTCCAAATAGTATTTATCAACTCTATTTTACACAGTATAATTAGAGCTTCATTTTCATGAATGAACATGGGGGGTGAACTTTATTTGGTCACCGTACATGGGCAGAAGTTATTAGGTTTTGCTCATGCAAGGAAAAGGATTTACAATATTAATGAATGATATTTTATTGATAAATAGAGTTTTATGGAACCATCACCACCTGTAATCTGCATAGACTTCAGGCATGTTAATGCCAAGAAACATTCATGTGTTCTTAGATATGTCACCGTACGTGGGTCGGTCACCGTACATGGGCATTATATTCCAAATAGTATTTATCAACTCTATTTTACACAGTATAATTAGAGCTTCATTTTCTGAAAAGGAAAATCTGATTCTGTTAATAAATAACGATCAATATTTTCCCTAGGGCCTTGTAAAACCGACATGCCCACGTACGGTGACATAGGGATTATAAGGTTAAATTCATTCCACTAAAATAAGTAAAAAAATAACTTTAAATAAAGATTAGTGTTCCCAACTTTTACACATGTAAGATATTGTCTTCTACTATATGTTTTCACTTCTTTTATCAAGATATACCTAGTTTGAATTTTTGGTCACCGTACATGGGCATCGATCACAATCTGGGAGAATTGACCATATATATATATTGTTTATTTATTTTCAGCAAAAGAATAATCATCTACAGTATGATACGTAGTGAAACACTCTGGAACACATAAATGTACATTGCAGGTCTGGTACCCAAAACGGCTCTGTCGGACTTGGCGGACTCCATTCACTGATCTCCTGTAGCAAACCCTACACCATGATTTTCGGTTGAATCTAAATGGCATGCATCTATGCGTTAACCTTTCTGCCTGTGTAGAACCTGTATTGTTAGGGTTAGAACTAGAAGTGGAGGAGTGGGCCTCTGCGATCAACCCTTTCACAAGGTCTAGTGTGAATTTGTAGAGAGTTGTTTTTTTTTTCTTTGGGTTCAGGGTCGAAAACATAACGAAAGCATTCAGTTTAAATAATTCCAATATAAACCAAAAAACCTTTTTTGTCCATTTTGTACTTTTACGCCCGAAACAATAATATTGAAAGAGTTGATCGCAGAGATCCACCCCTCCCATAAACTTAGAATAATCCCGAATGGCTTCCGGACAACCTATTTCCTTCCTAGCGAATTTATGTGTACGAGGATCTTTCTGCCTCCTGAGGCAACTCGACATAGCAGAACCGTGTATAGATGTTAAAACTCGCACCAGTTTTCTGTCTTTCCAAACGATAAGCAAAAGCTCACCACCCTGCGAGAAAACGAATTGTCCACGTTCTTTGAGCGAATTTATTTTCTTTTTCATTAAGTGTGAGGGGAAGCCTTTCCGATTCAGTCGTAGTGTAGCACAGCAGTAGGTTCCGAAACAAGACAACAGATCTTTGAACATGTGAAGGGTAGAAAAATAATTGTCACAATATAAATGATGGCCTCTTCCAAGTAAGTTTGCATTCTTCAGCAGTTTGAGCACCACATCCTCGTAAATCCGTGTGGGGGGAGTTCCTGGTCGATGACCGAACACGTGGAGAACTTGACACACGTAGCCTGCAATGATACAATGGTGAAGAGAATTTGGTTAATTCATTTAGTAATGTTGAAGCAAGTCAAAATATGAACCGCGTAAGGCGCAACGGTTAAATTCGATAATCAAGTTAATTCTTAATCAAAATGTAAAATATTATACAGGAACAAACCTCAGAGTGTGGGGAATATAGTCGTATAAGTCACTGTTCATATATCTAATGTTAAATCGTTGTGCGATATAATTTCCTAACTCGCCCAGATTTGCTTGTCGTAGTCGGCGTCTCCCCCCACCACTGAGTCGACAGCCCGGTTCGATGTCAACATCTTTAATTCATATGACCAGATGTCACGGATCGTCGTCAAATGGGCAGGGACAGGGGTCAAAAATAAAGTTAGGAGTATGGTTAAAACCTTTTGTGTGTGAATAGTACAGTGGGTGGGGAATATGTTGAATGTATGAGGGTAGATTAAATACCTATAATAAACATACACCACAGAGCCAAAGTTTGGTAGTACAAATGCTATGTGGAAACGATTGACTCCCTCTTTCTAAACACTGCAGAGATTATACTGATAAATTTAATTTTGAAGGCTATTTATCCAATATTTTTTTAAGCTCCACGACTAGTTTGAGTAGGTATTCTTTCTTTTTGTTTCGAACCTTACTAAGGTTAATATTAGCTAGGGGGTCAATCGTTTCCACAGGGAGTCAATCGTTTCCACATTCCCACATATAGATTCATAACTATGTACAGGGAAGGAGTACCAGAAAGATGGTACCATGTGAAGTTACCTTGATATAAGGGGGTATTTATATGAAATGGACAATAGTTAAATATAACATACATGTTAGCAATCACTGTAGGGTGGGAGTCAATCGTTTCCACACAAAAACTACACAAACCAAGAAAATGTGCTCCCACTGCCATAATAATATAGTTAGATGTAATTTTTTTTCATACAGAAATAGGTACATATTAAGGCTTACCAGGACATATTTTATTCCTGTCTGTGCTGTATGTAGATATTGGGAGGGTTCCTTCTTTAGGGAGTCAATCGTTTCCACACTAAAACTACACATGTACATTTTGCCTTGTAGAGAATTTACTATCCTGCCCAAAAAAATTTAAATGGTCTGAAAAAATTCCTTAACTTATGGGGACCCAGTTAAGAAAAATAATTGTCAAAATTATTATATTTTTCAACTAATGCTGACTGTTGCAATTATGGTACATTCATTCTATCATGAAAAAACACCCTGTTTTGGGTAGTTTGGGCCCTCTAGCTCTTTTATTTATGATCCCACATAGGCAAAACTATGGTTCCCTAGTGAGGTCTGACTGAACCTGACCAGAATACAAAATAAAATCATAGATCTCTATTAAATTGGGCATTTTATTTAATTGGGAAGCAATAGTGGTCATTTGACGACGATCTGTGACATCTGGCCATATACTATTACTTCCACACGTTTAAACCTGACAATATATATACTGGAATAAACCTCAGAGTCTTGGCTTTGCTCCTATATAGCTTTCTGATGTATTATCTAACGTTAAAAGTCCATACGAATTAATTTTCAAATTGACATCTTCTACTGTCCGTGCTTGGTCAACCCCCCTCCGCAGTTGACGCCATGTTGAAGCAAGCCAAAATATGAACCGCGTAAGGCGCAACGGTTTAATTCGATAATCAAGTTAATTCTCGATCAAAATGTAAAATATCATACGGGAACCAACCTCAGAGTGTGGGGAATATCCTCGTATAAGTCACTTTTCATATATTTAATGTTAAACCCTTGTGCGAAATGATTTCCTAACTAACCTACATTGCCAAGTGTTTCCCCACCCATACAGGGTAATGCGTAGTTCGATGTGGGTTATGTTTTATCTATTTTCTATTCATTGAACCGTCTAAATTTTACAAAATTTATATAGGAACAAACCTTAGAGTGTGGTGATTCGTTGTATATATGTCTCCATTAATTTCCTGAAGGTTTAAACCTTGTGCGAGATCATTTTCTACACGTTGTCTTTGCACTGCGGTGAAGGGAGTTGCTGGATTTGAAAGTGCCGACCACAAACACGCCATGCTGGGGCGAAGCCACATATATAACCCCTTGGTGAGATTGACTCCTACAGATCCAGCAAAGAATATAATGATGTTGATTTCACAGGGGACAGAATCAGCAGGCTTTTCTGTTCCTTCCAGTATAATCCAATAGCGATGTCATAACGTCTTGTAGGGGTAAATCAACCAAATCCTGGGCGAGGTGATGGCTAAACAACTCGGCTTTCGTAGTATTGGCTTCATTCACACCGCACTGCGTAGAATGTCAATAGGTTTTGCGCCTTGGTAAATGTCCATTTTCTCCCGTTATTTAGCGTCTATATGAATAAACCAGACACTGCCAGAATCGTGAAGAATTGTAGAATATTCCCAGGGTGATGATTAATGATGTCAATGCATTTTGTATGGGTGACACGCCAGCAAAGTTATAACTCTCCAGAACCACACCTTCGCAGCCTGGCGTTGTCAATATAAACTACTGGTACAGTTATTTTTCGATCGATGTCTCAACTTGTTCCAGGCCGTACGGGTTGATCTGCAGGCTATTTCTCCAAAATAACGACCCACACACGTAGGGAATATATATATATTGCTCCTCTTCCGCTGGCAGATTAATATTCGAATAATCCAATATATAAATCCAGGTTCAAAGACATAAGATGCTTGCCAGCGTCTGTGCCCTTGTGGGCGCCATTTTTTTTTGGTTTGAATCTTGTCCAGTTACCCATACTTGTTTCTGGATTTTCTCTATTATTCTTTACATATACCATACCAAATTCTCAGAGGAGTTAGAATATAGTCATAGGAAGACAACAGTGCAACAACATTTATTGTTATTTACCATCAATTCGATAAAACAAATAGTTCTAACCAGACATTGTGGCGCCGACCCAGATTTGGGCCGGAAGCGTATATAGGCCCGCCCCCACGCGAGTGATAAAGGCATTGTTACCTGGTGTGTTCGCGCGCTCGCTGGGATGGGGGCCTGCCGCTAAAGGGTTAACGATAATCGTTTGTGCTTCGGTTTACGTTGTGCACCATCTATATTTACTAAAATTTCAGATTTTTTGGTTGATGCAGCTATGTAAGAAGGTGTTGATGGTATCGTTAATTACCTTGACGATTTTCTCATAAGCGGTGAATCGTATGCCGATTGCCTAAGAAAGAGGGATATTTTTATCAATCTTTTGGAGAAATTTGGTTTTGAAATTTCAATTGACAAACTTAAAGAACCATCTACAAATGCTATTTTTCTTGGTATCACCATTGATACTATTGATATATGCCTTACATTACCTGATTCTAAAGTTGAAAAGTTGAAAATCGCTGTGGGTAATACTTTATCTAAAGGTAATGCAACGAAAAAAGAATTGGAAATTCTAGGGGGCATAATGTCTTTTTGCTCACAGGTAGTTCGGGGTGGACGCACCTTTTGTCGCCGATTTTTCGACCTAAGTACGATTTGTCCGAAAAAAGGTTCAATTAATCTTGATGAAGAAACCATAAAAGACTTGGAATGGTGGCAAAGTTTTGCTGAGATTTTTAATGGAAAATCAATTATACAGAAGGATTGTGATAACATTCCGATTGTTTCAGATGCATCAGGTAAGGGTTTTGGTGCATGGGCAGGTAAAGATTTCCTGTTAGGCACTTGGAAGGATGACCTATACTTGTACGGTTTAGAGGACCATATAGTTGCACCACCTATTGAAGATCTTGGCGATTTAAATATTAATGTTTTAGAACTTTGGCCGATTGTGACAGGCCTAAAACGTTGGGGTAATTCTTATATTAACAAGAAGGTGCATCTTATAACAGATAATATGCAGGTGCTTTACATGGTAAACACCGGTAGAAGTCACAACAAAATATGCATGTCTTGGTTGAGAGAGATTTTTTGGTATTGTTTTATTTTCAATATCCAGATTCATGCCTCATATATCAAATCGGACAATAATATTTTAGCCGATTATCTATCAAGAATAACCTATAATGGCTATAGGTTGAAATGTTATAAAGTCCTATTGGATAATAACATGTGTTGTTCTCTTAACCTCCAGGAACGAGTTTATTAGGACTTCAACAACAGCTGGAGATGTACCTGTCCTCTGGTACATCTCTGCAAACACCATGAAATCCCGGGAAAATCAGCTAAGGAATTATAATCGTTTCTGTAATCTTTATAATCTCTTACCTTTTCCATGTACAGCAAATCAAGCTGGTTTATATGCTGTCCACTTATCTTCAACGCTTTCACCAATTTCAGTGAAAAATTATTTGTCTGGCCTTTGGTTTTTCCAAAGGCTTAAAGGTTACCAAGATTTTTCTTCAGATTACAGACTGAAGTTGATTATTAAAGGTATTACTCGTACTATAGGTATCTCTCCTGATACAAAATATCCTTTTACTCAGACTGATCTTTTGAAGATCTTTTACAAACTTGATACCTCAAACTCAACTGATATGATATTTTGGTTAGGTATCATCGTAGGTTTTAGAGCCCTTTTACGGGTTTGTCATTTTATGAAATCTATTCATGCCCTAAAGGTAAAAGATTTTGTTTTTCACTCAGATCATTTGCAAATTATTGTTCGTTCATCTAAAACAGATCAATTGTCCGAGAAGCCGCATTCCATTTACTTGGGTATTCTCTCACACTCCCCTTTTTGTGTCCACACGTTGGCCAAAAGGGTAATCTGTGATAATCATTTTTCAGAGGATGATTATATTTTCTCCTTCAAGTCTGCCTCATCTCTGTTTGTCATGCCATACCAATATTTCAATCACAGACTGAAAATGTTGTCTTCCAGTCTAGGTATCCAGTCTGGGGTGAGCTCTCACTCTCTTCGCCACGGTGGGGCTACGTTTCTGCAGTCCATCGGTGTACCAACTAGCGCCATCATGTCCAGAGGGAATTGGAAATCTGGAGCAGTTTACACATATTTGCATGATACCTTTTATTCCCAGATCGAGGCAGACAAGGTTGTGTTGAATTCACTTGTGTGATTCGTGTTTGGCGGGTGTTTGACCATATTTATTCTATTTTCCACCAAACTCTCGTCTTGTGATTATTAACATTCTATTATATATTTCAGTAATCTCTTCTAAGCCGATTTAATATCATATGTCTATATATTTTAATATATAAATATATATTAAGGCTGCCGCAAGTCTACTGTGTAGCTCTCCGCAGCATATCTATTCGTGACGTATCTAGTTGTGTATCTATCTCGTCACATTTCTAGATTAGTCGCTTGACTACCGCTTGACTACCGCATCTATTAGTCATCGCGTTACGTCACGTTCTTCTGTGTTTATCGTTATTCTGCTAGCTCCTGTGATACTAGAAGCACGTATTTTTTAAACTTACTTAATGTATTTTGGTGTTTTATAATCTTTAGATTACTGTAAATCTAGATGTTTAGGCAGGGCTAGGTCCCATTGTTATTTATTGAATAAAGCCATATTTATTCTATTTTCCGCCAAACTCTCGTCTTGTGATTATTAACATTCTATTATATATTTCAGTAATCTCTTCTAAGCCGATTTAATATCATATATATATATATATATATATATATATATATATATATATATAACTATGCAAGCAAGGCATCCCTGCTAAACCAATTAGGTAACATCTTTCTATATTCTACTCCTAGTCTATTTGATGATGTTGTTCACGCATAATTGTAAAGTTGTTATCTTAATAGACACTCATTCTTAATAATGAAATGATTATGAATCTCTTTGTAAATGATTAAGAGTAAGTAATTATTTCCTTTTTCAGGAGAGCAATGGAAAGATGCTCTCCAAGAATTTATTGAATTACGTCTTACTAATTTCTACGAATTATGATTTTCTCTTTGGAAAATGATTCTATGCATGCCGATGCAAGAATTCTTTTGTCCAAGAATGCCAAGAATATCTCCAGAAAGAAAAGTATTTTAGTTACATGCTAAAGGTATTATTCAAATGGCCCAGACGGTCTTTTTATTATAGTTGTGCACTTCCATAAATTGCAAAATATAGCGTCATTGTGCTCAAGCGGTTAGTTAATACCTCCGATAGTAGAAATTGCAATTTTAGCAGATTCATTTTCCAACTCTGGTAGAGTATCATGCATATCTCAAGGTGTATACGCTGGATTGTGGAACGTTTACTCAATATAATACAATCAACTGCTTTAATAATATCTCTAGTGTGTGATTTCCTTTATTCAAGAATATCTATTTTAAGAGCTTGCGACATTCCAGGTTTTAGGCAGAAAATATACGTATTTCAATCGTAGAATTGGGCACCAGTCAGGCAATTATACGGGTTGTTCTAGACTTGCACAAGTCTTTGATGATGAACATTCATTAAATGATTAAAGAAAATCGGAATACAATTCATTAAAGCATGTGTCCTTCTCTGACTGGTCCATGAATCAAAGACTTGTCCACTCTGACCAGAATTTCCTGTTTATGACCCCAAGCCACTCCCTGTAACCATATACCTCCCTCTACCCCTCCCCCCTCACCTCCTCCAGTTTCCTGCCTGCCTGTGTTTTCATAGCAATATATATTATATCGACACCTCCCCCACGGTGTGTAGGTGTGTCACCTACATACCCCAAGCGTCGACCTTGCGGGGAATGTGTGGAGGCTACATACCAGACATTATGCACGCCGGAGGAGTACAATTGTGTCGTAGCATGGGCGGTATTTAATAGGTTGGGGATAGATCTGAAAATTACTCTGGGTCAGTCTGAGAGTCCGTTAAGTCCGTGTGTGGTATAGGGCAGATAGGTGATATAGACCCTCTGCCAGTTATCACACATAAGGCCTATTTCCATTTTGTGTCAGCAATGCTAAGGTCCATCGGTGGTTCCTGACTGTGTATCGGTGATACAATGGAAATAGGCTATTAGGAGAACACAGAAAATCTACACCGTGTTTGTCGGCCAATGGAAACGGGCCTATACGCGAGACACTTTACAGCGTTGAGATGCCTCGATCGGCCCTTTTGAGTCATGTTGTTTGTGGGTTTTGCATACACATGTAAAAAATTGGTACGAGAACTTTCGTTTGGAATGACTGTCTTAGAAAAATCATAGTAGTAGGCATGGTGTTTTATAGTCACAACAATCATTATAAGCCACAAATAAAGATTGCAGAGCATTGCAATATATTACGCACAAAGCGGCTGAGTGTTAAAGTTATATATTTTCACCTTTTTAGTAAAATATTTCTCAGGATCAAGGTAACCACAAGAAATTATGAAATTTGGGGTATAGGTATACTATATTTAAAGAACCCCTTCCTCCAAATACTTTTCAATTTCAATGAGTTTTAACATCTGTAAAAAGAGAGCCATAACAACCGCATGTCACCTTTTGATATGTCTAACATTGTCATTGGTTGCGACACTTTGGCCGACAAATTATTCAATGATACCCCCCGATTGTCACTACTAAAGCACACCTGAATCCATCCTACGTGCCGTAGCCCATCTATCGTTGGGCCATCATCTGGGGTTGTACGTCTATAGGACACTGACGCCTGAAAACGGTTGTTATTAACGACTGTCTTGACTGAAAAACATCCCCCTGGATGGCAGAAGGACCCTCTTCGATTAACCCTTTAACGGCCGCACGCCTCACCGGGACGGGAAAGCAGCGGCAGCACCACCAGCGGCGTTCGCCTATACTAGAGTCAGGAAGACGTTACATAGTGAACGCGTGAACGGCAGGCATGTTCGGCGTCTGTATTTTGAAGGTGGTAGTGGTAGAATTTCGCCATTTTCTCCACAAATTGATGATTAATGAATAAACAATGACCATTACGATAAGCAGAAGATCTGTAGCTTTGTATATATGTGTATTTTGTGAATAAGATCAACTGTTGTATATATTTAATCTTGAACCGAAGTTGGCCCAAAACGGGTGCCTATGTTAAAAATAACCGTTCATGGCGTCCGCCTATCCCAAATTTGGACGAGAAGAGACCAAGATATCGATATATTCCTGTACACATTACGCAAGTTGAATTCTGGTCTAGCTCGATCCGCCATTGTTTATACTGTGTAGCTAGGGTGGTCAAGCTGTCATTAGAAATCAGCTCACACTGAGTTTAAACTTTAGATTAATGATTAATAATATATATATTCATATTCTAAATACTGTAAGGTTTGTTTCTGTGTGAATATTGCCCAGGTTTAACGAGTTTAGATTTAATAATCCAGATTTAACCTTGGGCACTATGCAGTCGGCCTGCTGGTTCAGTCGAATTTTAGAGCAGCTTTTCTAAATCATATCGGACAGGGTTTAAAAAATAATATGAACCATAATAAAGTACATGTGGACATTCTATGGACTCTAAGGTTTGTTCCAGTATGTATTTTTGGGCTTATCTGGCCACTGGAGAATTATAAATTCATCATATAGTTTGGTCAATGCACAGACTAGATCAGAACGGCTGTCCATGGTATACTGTGGCTAGGGGCCTGCCGAGTAGGCACGTATTGAATAATAAATTATCTCGCCCAGGGTTTGACATTAGAATTAATGTAAATCTGTATATATATATTAATCATCTACACACTCTAAGCTAGAATTCTATGTTAATATTGTCCAGATTCGACCAGGTTAGAATTAAAAATCGAACAAAGAAGGTCGGCATTACGCAATTCGGTGGTTTTGCTAACTAAATCATCTCCTTCGGGGTTTAAATCTTAGATAAATGAATTTTCGTATATTCTAACGTGAACTACACACTCTCAGCTTTATGATGCTATAATATTGTCCAATTTGGTCGATCTGAGACCAAGTAATAGAAATATTAAGATGTGCCATACGCACCCGCTATACTTTACTATAGGTTCGGTAGGGGAGTGGGGATCTGGGCTAAACACGATTCCGAAAATATGAGGATTTAACTTAAAATATGCTTCTGGAGACATTAATATCCGTAAACTACGAATTCTCAGCTTTCTCCTGATGTATATTTTGTGTATGTCGGACAATGTGGGATTTAGTTATCAAATTTAGAAAATTAAAAGCTTTACCATAGGCTTTGTAGGGGAGTGGTGCGCTGGTCAAGATACGATTTAGAAAATCATTCTTCATGAGGATTTATATTGAAATCTATCACTGGAGACATTAATATTCATAAACTACGGGTTCTCAGCTTTCTTTTGATATAAATTTTGTGTATTTCGGTTGATTTGGGACTTAGATATTGATTAATGAAAATTATATTCGAGCAGTGAAGTCCTATATTGGCTTATTTCGCCATAGCTGGGTTATAAGACATCTTTTTCAAAATTATTTCTTTGAGGCTTTTAACATTGAATCTATTAGCGTGAACTTAGATTAAGCTAATCTACACACTCTAGGGTTTCTTCCCATGTAAATATTATTAACTTAGAACCAGTGGAGAATTTAGAATTGAATTAACAAAAATCGTCAGATAGCTACAGATTTACTATGGTTTTGGTAGGGGAGTCGGGCTTTGGTCAGGACACATTTAGAAAATCTTTTTTTAATAGAATTTAATTTGAAATACATGATTGGAGAAATCAATATTCGTAAACTACAAATCCCTAGCTTTCTTTCTGATATATATTTCACACACTGTGGGACTTAGATATCGAATTTATAATATTAAAAGTACTCTGTCAATAAAATGGCTTATAGTGCCATAGCTAGGTTCTAAGACATTGTTTTCAAAATGATTTTTTTTAGGCTTTCAGCATTGAATCTATGGATGGGGACTTGGATAAGGTCAATCTACACTGTCTGAGGTTTGTTTATACGAAATATTAAGAACTTTGAACCAGTGGGGAATTTAGAATTGAATTAAGAGAAATGGCCACCGAGCTGTGGTTTACTATGGATTTGGTAGGGGAGTGGTGCACTGGGCAAGATACGATTTAGAAAATCATTAATTATCATGATTTGACTTGAAATATATGAATGGAGACATTAATATTCGTAAATCAGAGATTCTCAGCTTTCATTTCATATATATTTTGACCATTTCGGACGATTAGGGACTTAGATATTGATTTTTGAAAATCAGATTCGAGCAGTGACTATATTGGCTTATTTCGCCATTGATTATACTACGGACATTCGACCACAGAATAACCGATGATCTCTAAGGATCATTTACATATAGAGTTAATGTCCAGGCTGATATATTGATTCGGAAAATTCGACTTGTGCCTATTTAGCATTGACATCTCCAGGAGGAGTTAACTTTTAAATCGATTGCTGGACAATGATTGACTATTTCTACAGACGAATACTTCTGAAATTGATAAAAGAAGACAATGTAGGTGAAGTAAGGTTAATGATATATTTTAATAATGTGATATATTTTTTTCAGATATTTTTTTTCTTCAGATATATCATTCAGCAAGATATATTATTCAGCAATATTGTTCAATATATACACAGGTTGACAAGGCTTGATACATTTCCAGGTGCAGCAGTCGACATCGTCTTCACATGTATAGTATAAGGCATGCACAGCGAGTAGACGTCTCTCTCCGCGTGGCGTGGTGTTTCCCTGAAAAAACAGTCACCAAACGGATATTATTACCCAAACTACTGAAATTACACTACATGAACAGACAGTGTTCATGTCAACACCGCAGGTTGAACCCAAACCCCAGCGGGATACGAGGGATTCCACAAAGAAATTGCGGCATGTCAAATCGGATAACCCAAGTATAGCACACCCAACCACTGGCAACAAATCACCCCCACAGGGCAAGGTAGGAAAAAAACACATCATGATTCTAAAGCCGAATGCTACCTTGAGCGATGTGATTGAAAAGGTAAATGAAATCGAAACGAAGTTGGCAGAACAGGAAACGATTACCTCTTCACATATAAATTTGATAAAAAAATTGGAGGGTAGGATGAGTAAGGCAGAGAAGATCAACAACAAAACCTCAGAACTGCTTGATAAAGTTAGCCACCGCCTGTCAACTAGTGAGAAAGCCATAGCAGACCAATCAAGTGCACTCAACGACCTGCTTAACGAGGTAAACAACACTAGAAAAGACTTGCTTAAGTCACATCTGATTTCCCTGAGGAATACTGATAGGATTGAGCAGTACGAAAATGACAAGCGCAGGAAACTACTAATCATATCAGGATACAAAGAACACAAGGATGAATCTCCCAGGGATGTGGTAAACCAATTACTCAATGATATACAGGTTAACCCCGCGGAAATCCAAATAGACAATGTGTACCGTAGGGGACGCTTCGACCCGAAAAATCCTAGATCCAAGTGATATCGTTATCACACTATCCACCGCTTCTGTGAAATCGAAAATCTTCAAAAACCTCTATCATCTGAAAGGAAACCTGACATGGGCAAAGGTATCTGTCCACGATGAACTAACAAGAGATGAATACGAAACACAGAAAGAGCTCAGAGCGATTGCTGCACTAGCAAGGGGGAATAAGTTAAAAGCATTGATTAAAGGACTATCGATAGTAATTGAAGGTAAATCATACCAATCAACTCAGCTGGATATACTGGAGAGCGATCACCCCGGGATATCAATTGAAGCAGCAAAGACCCAGACAACAAAAGATGGTATCGCTTTCCAAGGAAAGCGGGCAAGTCTATCAAACTTATACCCATGCCCAGAACGTGTTGACGGAAATACCTACGATTCAGTGGAGCGTGCCTACCAGATGGCAATGGCTATCCAATGTGATGATGACAAAGCACTTGAAAGGATAACTGCCGCTGACAATGTCTATGAAATCATTAGCATTGCTCGCAATGTCAAGAAAAACCAAGACTGGGGTAAAAACAAGGAACGTATTATGGAAAGACTGGTATACAACAAGTTCAAGCAAAATCAAGATTTAAAAGAACAACTACTAGACACCGGCGACGTATATCTCTATGAAGCTACGAGGGATCTCGAATGGGGATGTGGGCGCCACCTGGGGGAACTTGATCAAATCACCAGCACAACCTGCCCGGGAAAGAACAAGCTGGGAGTTATACTTCAGACGGTGAGGACACAAATAAGACAGGAAGAAATAGACACAGATGAAAGTGACGTGGAAGTGCCAGACGCAGAACCTGGAAGTGGAAGTAGTGAGGAGGACGAATCTGGGGAAGAATCCAGAGAGGAAGTTGTAGAAACAGAAGCTAAGGAGTAAAACGATATTGACCCTAAAACATACGAAAACTGACCAGGCTATTCATAGAAGGCAACCAGCGCACTATGATGAGTGTGTGAGTGTATTTATAGGAGCATAAAAATGAAGCACATCATTGTTACAGACTCCCGTGGTAAATACCTTTATCAACAAATGGCACAAGTTAACCAACAGAATGTCCCCATTGAAGTGAGATCATTCAGTGGTCGAAAGATACAGGATCTTATTCTAATCTGTGACTACTATGCCTCAACCGAACCGGATAATATCTACTACATTATAGGTGGGATATGTAATGTCACGGAAAAGGTTGGGCGCCAAATCGTGTTTAATTGGCAATCAACTGACGACCTACTGACCCAGGTGTGGATATATATCGAGGCCGGCATGGATTGGATACAACGCAATACGCCTAACGCTATAGTTATAATGTGTCCTATGATAGGCCCAAATTTAGTGAAAGCTATTGCTGATTATACTACGGACAAACAAGAAATAGTTAACCAGTTTATCGAACGAATCAACCCAAGAATCATAGACTTGAATGTGAGACTTAATCCAAGTAAGACCATCCCCTGGATCCAGAAGAAAATCCACAAACGAAAAAACAACAAGATTAAGCACAATTATGATCTGTTATCAGAAGACGGAATACATCTGTCTTTTTCACTACAAAAAACATGGGCAGTTGAACTAATGAAAGCAATCAACCAAAATTCTTGATTACTCTTATTATAAGTAACTCAGAATGGGTCGCTGAAACACTCTGAAACTTATTAAGGGAGTAACATATGGATTTCACCAATTTAAAGTATAAATTATTATGAAATGACGCACAAAGTAAATTGAAGGCCAAAATGGGTCATGAAAGTCTATATGGTACTTGAACTGGATCGCTGAACTATTTCAACTTATCTAATAGACTATATATTATTTAAAAACTAGTTTATCATTTACTGATTTATAATAATTATTGTTAATCGTCTGCTAGTCACTTGATTAAGGACGAATGTGGTAAAGTGACTACATTATAAGACTAGTGAATTATTCTAAAAACCTACTAAAGGCGTATTATATGGGCAGTGTCAGTTCAAAGTATAAAAATAGGATGCAAATAAGAAATTATGAAATGACAGTGTGAAATAAACTAAAGACCAAAAAGGGTCATGAAAATCTATATGATATTTTGAATTGGATCGCTGAACCTTTTTAACTCATCTAATAGACAACATTATCTAAAACTAGTTATATTACTTATTCTATCTATAATATTTTCTTTTCAAATTGATTAATTGTTAGTTCACTAATGAAGGACAAAGGTGATAAGTAACTATACTATAAAGTACATGGAACCCACGCCTGGGGGGGGGATATAGAGACGCTCGCTGTACAAGCCAGCAGTTGTAGAACTCTGAAAGGATGAGCAACGACCTCAGTTGTCGATGTTGTTCATTTAAGAGTTTGCTATTGTATATGTATATGTATTTGTTTGTATTCTATAACTGCATAAACAATGTAACGAAGGCTAAAAACTTCCTCACTTATCTTACTGATAGTATATCATTATGTATTGTTTCACCTAAGAACCATGGATATTGTAAAGATCATATGAAAGACCAAAGTATGTGGCATGACTACACATATACACGATGTATAATTACACTGTATTCCACTGAGAATTTACTAATTGGTTTAAGTCTACTGCTCTTTAAGACCAATAATGAATAATCCGAGAACTATAAACGAATTAGACTCACTAAATGGTATGTCACTTATACATCTTAACTCCTGGAGTTATAAGGCAAAATATGAACGTTTACGAGCAGAACTTAAAAATAATATGCATATCGATGTTATCACTTTATCCGAAACGTGGATGACTGCAAATGACCAGATAAATACTTTTCAATTTCCTAATTATAATATATTCCGTCTTGATAGATCATGGAAGGAGAATGATAATGACCCTAAACCAAAAACAGGTGGCGGCATATTAACGTTAATTAGGCAAAATATCAATTACGACCATCATGTTTATGAATATCTTAATAAGAGTCTATGTGACATTGAAATCCAAGTTATTAAGTTAATTAAGAAAAATTCTAAGGACTTAATTATTATGAACGTCTACCGTCCGCCTAATGGTAATAAATATATTTTTATTCAAACCCTAATGGATACCATTGACGAAGTAATGCAAAGATACCAGTACGAGATTGTCATACTTGGTGATATGAACATTGATGTGAACGAAAAAAGAAATGTACACGTACAAGAGCTAATACAGGAGATGACTCAAAGGGGTTTTATACAATTAATTAAGGATTACACTAGAATGCAACAGAAGAATAGTATTTTAGATCTTATTTTTACAAACACTAGTAAAAAAATAACATCAGGTGTATTAGATGTACATATTAGTGATCATCTAATGGTCTATATCAATAAAAGAAGATGTTATAAAACAGATAAACCGAGTAAATTTATAGGACGCTCTTATAAAAAATACTTGAAGGAAAAGCTAGAGGAATATATTAATGCCATTGACTGGAAGATATTTGAAGATACTGATTGTCCTACCTCAAAATGGAAGTTTATTTTAGATAAAGTTATGTATTTTCTTAATAAGGAATGCCCTGAGAAAGAGTACAAAATCAAAACAGCCAATGAACCATGGATTACTGGTGATCTAATAGAAACCCTTAACCAAAAAAACAGACTATTGACCCTAGCAAAGAGGACAGGGAAACCAACCGATTTTGTTAAGCTAGAAAGGCTAGAAATGAAGCAAATACACTAGTCAGGAAAGCCAGACAGTCCTATGTACTTGACCAAACAACAATTAACAAAAAAGAACCTAAGAAATTTTGGAGGAAAATTAACTCAATTTTACCTGGCACACATGACAACAAAGAAAAACCTATTATAATTGAAGATCAAGATACAAAACAGACTATTCCAAATAAAGATATTCCAAATTATATTAATGATTTCTTCCGTAACATTGGCCCTAAACTTGCAAAACAACATTATACCCCCTGGAAATTCTATGACAATCATGTTGAAGAAGAGATGATTCAACTGCAGGTAACTCCTGAAGAGATAAAAGAAATTCTTAGGGAAGTCAATACAAAAAAGCCATCCGGTATGGATGGAGTTAAAACGCAGGTATTAAAAGATTTTTTGTTGCTTATTAAAGAGAAATTTGCAGACCTGTGTAATTGTATTTTTAACAAAAATGAAATCCCTGAATCCTGGAAATCGTCGGTCGTTACCCCAATACCGAAAAGTGGAGACACAAAAAATTGTAATAATTTGAGGCCTATCTCGGTGTTACCTCTCCAGTCTAAAGTTTTAGAAAAAATTGTCAACACTAAATTATGGGCCCACATAAATGAACATGATATTATAACAAAGGTACAGGGTGGTTTTCGTAAAGGTTATTCTACAATTAAAACATTATCTGATTTTACTGATGAAATAGCAAGGAATATTAATGTTGGACTTTTAACGGGCACAGTATTCATCGACCTCCGGAAGGCCTTTGACACCGTAGACCACTCCATCCTAATTTCAAAATTATCAGAATATGGTATATGAAATGATAACCTAAAATTTTTCGAAAATTATCTATATAAGAGAACCCAACAAACTAAAGTTAATCAAAATCTTT
The DNA here is from genome assembly GCA_950022655.1 of Alentia gelatinosa. Taxonomy (NCBI): domain Eukaryota; kingdom Metazoa; phylum Annelida; class Polychaeta; order Phyllodocida; family Polynoidae; genus Alentia; species Alentia gelatinosa. The sequence continues at coordinate 42,214,042 of OX465588.1, read as the reverse complement.
CAGACAGTGGTGGGGTGGTCTGCGGTGTCCCACAGGGCTCCAACCTTGGGCCGACTCTATTTCTGTTGTATGTCAACGATCTTATCAAATATATGGAAGATATGAGTATAAGATTATACGCCGATGACACAGTTATATACGTAGCTGGTAAAGCCAGAGAAACGATCCAAAACAACTTACAAGAAGCTCTACTATTTTGAAAATTGGTGTATCCAAAACAAATTATCTATTAATGCGAGTAAAACAAAATTTATGTGTTTTGGAAGTACATTTAATGTAAAAAAATTAGGACATGTAACATTAGAATGGAACAATACTTTACTCCAAAATGTAATCTCATATAAGTACCTTGGCGTATTCCTGGACCAAAGTCTTACGTATAGATACCATATTTTGGACACTCTGAAAAAGGTGGCTTACAGAACGTACCAATTGTCAAAAATGAGACCCTTCCTTGACACTAATACAGCCCTTAGAGTCTATAAAACATATATAATCCCATATTTCGATAACGCCGATGTACTTTATCATAGTGGCCAAAAAGTATTACTCGATAAGCTTAATAAAAAACAGAACTACTGTCTAAGACTATGCCTGTATAAAAACCACCGAACTAGTATAGATTTACTGCATAGGGAAGCTGTGATGCCTGTATTACATGAGAGACGCAGATGTCACCTAAGAAACTTAATGTATAAGAGATCTCGATGTAACGATTATACTGATAATGGTGTAAGGAATACCAGATTGTATGAGGCTCCAGTGATAAGAATATGCCAACCAAACTGTCAGATGTACATGAGAAGTGTGGAGTATATGGGGGGCAAGGAATGGAATGACCCAAAACCAATTGTTAGAAATACTCCGAATATAAAACTCTTCAAAAAACTCACTAAGTCTATTATGGAAGAGAGCATACCTAACTAGCATAATATCCAAGTGCTTATGATAGATCTATGTAATATACTGTTAATCACATCCAAGGGCAATGTTACTTATAGGAGTATTTACATGGTCGTTTATGCCTCATTATACAAGGTGAATATGTTGTAATCTTTTGATACATGTGAGGGAGAAAAGCTGTTACTAATCTGTACTTGATGGCACCTGATTAAAACCAGCAATAGGATAACCCGATGCTGACAGGATGCCACTTTATTGGTATATATTATGTATGTATACATAATGCAAATCGAAAGATGTAAAACGAACCATGAATACCAATAAAGAAATTTGAAAAAAAAAAAAAAAAAAAAAAAATATGTACATAAATTAGTGTTGGCTATACACAGATAGGCATGTTTTATTTCAGATTTATCAAGGTATATGATCCATTTCTACAGTCCTGAGGTTGATCTGAGACTGATTCAACGCTATATATATATTACACAGGCAGGAATGATTTTTGTTTCAGATAGAAATACACAACAAGGTATACATTGATTCAATGTCTGTCTGGCACTCGAAGTGGTCGGACATGGGGGCTTTGTCTCTGATCGAATAATCATTTTAACCACTTCTGGTCTATATATTAAATGTACATGTGGAAAATCTTGATGGTTCATAGATCACCCAGGATTACTTTGTTTCAGATTCATACAGTAGATTAGATACAAAATCCAATTATAGTTCGCCTTCATACACTTCTCAGTTGAATCATGGAATAGCATTACATGTTAGATCACATAGGCAGGAATGGTTTAGGCTGATATACATATGAAGTGGAGGCTTTTTCTCCTATCTAATAATCAATCTAACCACTTCTGATCGATATATTTTCACAAAATCTACATGTGGAGAACCTTGATGGTCTATAGATCGTCCAGGATTACTTTGTTTTAGATTGATAAGGTAGATTAGGTACAAAATCCAATTATAGTTTGTGTCCATACACTTCTCAGTTGAATCATAGAATAGCATTACATGCTAGATCACATAGGCAGGAATGTTTCATGTTAATATGAATACACTTCTGTTGTAAATCTGCCAATGGAATGATTAGGACACTATGTTTAGCGAGTTTTCTTGGTCGATAGCGAATTTATGATCTTTGTTTCAGATTGATAACGTCGATTAGATAAAAAAGAAGTACATAGATCAGGAATAACAAATGATTCTATCCATGCTATATAAAGATTTATTTACAGGTTTGAATCGATATATATATATACAGATCTACACTGCAGATTTACAAAATATTCTGATTATTCACAATATGTACAGGCAGGGAAATGATATTGCTGGAATGGGAAAGAAAAAAAAACACACTCTGCGATCGATCCCCACCGAGGTACCAAGTTTGCGATTTGGGATGACTAATTATTACGATAAATCATTAATAAAAGTGTGTTATAGCTCGATAGGAGATACCATACATACAAATAATGGAAAATAATATTTAAATAAATAATCTGTGCGATTGTTTGCAATTAAAGAACCAAATTAATCAGAGGATAGACCAACCAAGGAAGACTGTAATTTAGCGGTATCAAAGTTTGCGACTGTATGATAAATACGAAAACAAGGAACTACACACAGATGGGCCCCACACCGCCTGCACCCGAATTTAGTTTGTTTCTTCGATGATTCAAAGCCATTTATGCGGCGGTGGTAGCAAACCCTGCAAAAGGATTTTCTACCCAAATCATCGGGGAAACAACAACTATTAAGTCGGGTGGAGGCAGATAGGGTGCCAGCCTGGGGCGAGGTCTCGCAGTTCTTTACTTCTGCCAGCATCTGGTGAACTAAACTGAGAGTGAAATCAACAAGAGACTTTTTTTTGGACAACTAAGGTTAAAAAGAATCTGGAAGTTAACCTTCATAACTTCAATGCAAAAGAAAAACAGTTTCTTGGGCCACTTTCTACTCTCTCGCCCGAAATTATAATATCCTGACATCTGATCGCGCAGATCGACACCTCCAATATATTTACAATACGAACGAACCAGTTCGGGGCAGGGAATGTCTGTTTTTGTGAATTTTCCTTTATCATCGCGAATGATTCGTTTTGCTGTCATCATAACGGAAGAATGTATAGTCGTTAGAATGCAAATCATTTTCCTATCGAGCCATAACGCCAACAGAAGATTCCCACACTTGGAGAAAAAACAATTGCCTTTCTTTTTTAAGCTAGGGTGGGTTTCTGTCATTAAATCCTTTGGTAACTCGGTGCAGTTCGACCACAGAGTGCCACAAGTGTAGATATATATACATGGTGACCGACATTAGTTAATTCTGCCCCAGTAAGAAGATTGATAACAACTGCCTGTGTAGTAGTACGGTCCCCAGCCTCATCTCGCCCGAAGAAGGGGTTAAGCTGAAGCACAAAGCCAGACACCGCCTCTGCCAGCACCCAGCATTCAAGGCCCCATTTACATGGCTTGTTAGGCATGTACTGGCGGTGGCGAGTTCTGCCTTTGTACTTAACGATTGTTTCTTCAACACTTAACTCCTTCCTCGGGTGATACACAGATTTGCAAATCGAATTCATGTGGTTAAATAGAAAAGCAATCATAGGAAATGGTGATCTGCGAGTTTGGGGCGGGCTCGTGGGTAGAGGTCGTTCTGGGGGTCAGGGTTCATGGTAGCGGCATGAATTTAGATGAGGCCCCTCCTGAAATACTGAGCGAATTTCACAGCATAATATACAGTATCGGCGGTAAAATCAGCTATCGTCTGGACCCCTTTGTCTGCTTTCGTCCTGGTCTCTCGCCTGCCCACATATCTAGCTGTCAGAATCATAACAAAATGTAACATGTACTCACCGAAGTATTGCCTTGAAACGAGTTCTTGTCATCAGGTTCTTACTCCCGTTTGTAGCAAATTCTTCGATGGTTGACCAGTAGTGATCCAGACTCGGCTTCCTTATAAGTCCCATAAAAAATGTGATAGCTAGGAACTTTATCATTTCCAGCAGAGTGATGGGGACCTAGGCTGTCATTTTTTTGGGTTTCCCAGTCGTAGTCGCTCCACTCGCGTAGGTGTTGGTTCTCTGGCAGAGTCCAGACACAAAGTTGACGGTGAGGAAGAGTAGAAAATAATCCAGTATCGTCTTGGTCGTTTCAATATTGACACTTTCGTCCAGTCCTGGTCGTTTCATCTGCTCTATGTGCTGTGTATGCATGCTGTGGTTCTTCGGAAAGTAAACCCATTTCCTACCCCCGGTGGTCGTCTTGGGCACTTTTCTTGCCAAAGGTTCTTCATCTTCGCTTTCGCTAGACCTCGCTCCGTCGGATTCAAGCAATTCCTGTTCAAACTCGTCTCCCAGGCTTTGCATTAGTCGTAACGTGGCTAGAGGCACATTGTCCTCCCATTCCGAATCACTCATCTTTTGGTTTTTCTCAAGCGGTAGCTTTCGCTATGGGCTCTCACGAGTTAGACGCAAATGAGAGTGACTCAATCGAGCAAAACCCCACTATTTATAGTATGATGTCAACGTTCCTATGGCAACTTTATATGATTTATTCAATTTATTTCTCCATATTTCTTAATAATGTTGAACCCCCTTGATAAACTGAAGTAATTTGGTAAATATATCTTGAATATATTGGACAAAATAAGTAAAAAAAAGAAGAAAAAAGCAAGGAAATAGGCAGGAATGTTTCAGGCACTCGACGTGGTGGGAGGTGGGGCCTTGTCTCCGATCTAATAATCTAACTGCTTCTGGTCCATATATTTTCACAAAAAATACATGTAGATTCAGCATTATTTTGTTGCAGACTGATATCATAGATTAGATACAAGCTTTGGTGCCTTTCCTCGTATGAGGCTTGTTGTGGGTGGGGCGGGAACGTAAAACTGGGGCGACCGGAAGTGTAATTCTACTATGCTGCATTTGTTGTGGTAGTCGAAGAAAATGTAAACATTGGCGGAGAATTCGCAAAATAGTGAAAACGAAAGGGTCAGACTGCCTAAAAACTCACAAATTAGATACAAAATGTTTCTTCTAAACTTGTGCAAGCAAGACAGCAAAGTAGTAAGCTTTTAGATATATAAAATCTCGTTCGTCGTTTCACTGTATAGGGAAATGCTCTGTCAGGCGCTCTACTCTTCCATAGCCGCAAGTCGATCTGGTAATTGTTTTATTTTTCTCCAACTTCTACTCGCAAATAACCATCTCCATGTAACTAAATACACTCAAAACACACAAATACATTGTTTTCAGAATGTTTTATTTATATAAGGAAGTTTTCTTAACCCTTCCGTGCATAAATCTATCAAAAAAAAGGAATTTGAAAAAAACCAACAAAAAGATGCCTTAAGGCATCTTCCTGCCGTACAGCGGTAATGCCTTAAGGCATCTTCCTGCCATTCAGCGGTAATGCCTTAAGGCATCCTCCTGCCGTTCAGCGGTAATGCCTTAAGGCATCCTCCTGCCGTTAAAGGGTTAACCCTTTAACGGCAGTAGGGGAATAAGAGAAAACGCCCTAACTGTGGCCGAACTATGTCTTAGTTCGAGGTCACCTGTGGTGGACGTTCGCCCCGACGCCGCAGGCGGAGGGGCGAACGTCCACCACAGGTGACCGAGAACTAAGACATAGTTCTGGCCACAGTCAGGACGTTTTCTTATTATTACATACCTTAATGTGATCATAAATAGCCATTTTATCAGCGTTCTTTGAAGTAATTTCACTTAACGCAACTCCTCCGTGTTGATACTGTCTGTGCGTCCCGCCCGTGCTAACTTCACGTCTTTTCCTTACACGCACACTAATTCCTCTATTTATTAGAACCTTGCTCATTCGTCGATACGCCGCATCATATGAACTTTAGACCAATGAGAATCCATCTTACAAACAGTCACTCTCCAAACACATGTTATGTTGTTATATTACTTAACTACTGCTGCCTCCGCTTGGATGTTATATCTATACTCGTCAAGCACATATTACCGCCAGTTAGATGTTGAAACATCGGGTTGGAGAGCAGGACTTGGATTTCAAATATCAGTGCGTAGTCGACCGCGATGGAGACAACACGGGAAGTGGATAACGTTATTTTGGAATTTAATCAGTTAAGTAATTTACTCTATTTTGCTTCAATTTAGCTCCAATCTTGTTTCAAATGACTTATAGATGAAATTTAGCTAAAACTTTAGTCAACATAACAACAGAATTCAACGTATTTACACATTTTATTCAGGAAATGTTCCAGCTTTGGCGCCGGCGGTTTACCAGCTGGCATCTTATCGTCAAACTCAAACTTTGCCTATCGGTTATTGCTAATATCGTCAAGTATTCCGCTAAACGAAGCTTACTGTATAGTCTACATATTAATATTGATGTTTATATTTGTCGCATTTAACGTAGCTCCAGATAGTAGCCCCTTTATGAATTCCTGGAAAAGAAATTCGATTTTTTATTAACGGCCACCCCCCCTTTGCGGAAATCCTCCACTTGCAGTTCGTTGTTTTGCAAATCCTCTAGGAACTCTTGGGTTAAGGCATCGTCCTGATAAATATAATTTTAGCACAATTTAGCACATGAAACCTTGTTACAAGTGTATTAAATTAGTTTTATTTTAATTTCTAATGATACATTTTACTTACATTTTCAGTGTCTTCGTTCAAGTGAAGGTGGTTAGCTGCTTCGTTCCCCCCCGTCTTCGATTTCTTCCGCCCTGCCGGAACGAGTTCCAGTGACATCGTATCGTCCTTCTGTCAAGAAACAAGAATACATCATCAGCTCACAAGTCATCATAAGTGATATATACAAGTTCTAAATGAATCAACATCTACTTACATCCTCGTGATGGAACGAAGCTTCACCATGTGATATTCTCCCAACATCTGCCGGCAGTGGTCGCTTACCAGGCCTGGAGTTGTCGCACATTTGTGTCCCATACACGCTCTGTTAATATATGCAAGTGGAACGAAAAAATCAGTTTGAATTCGCTATGGAAGCGATATATATACGGGAAATTCGTTAAATTTTGCAATATTTACCCTATTTTGCCTAATCTCTATCGGAGGAGCCCCGAGTGCAGCTGTTAAAGGACGCTTCATCCCCATAACAGCTGATGATGATCTCTGTACAAAATGCAAGCTAAGGATATCAATTAGTGTGAAAAAATGTGCAGAAAACAAGGAAAATAATTGTGTTTTCTTTTATTTAAAAAATATTTTACATACCTGTCGGTCCTCTAAGGCCATTCGTTCACTCCCTACCGCTGCTGGTAGCGGCCGCTTACCAGGCCTGGATATCTGTGATTCAGCCTCCACCACTTCTAGACGATTTCTCTCCATAATTGGAAGTTGATGGGGTAAGGAAAAAGTTTTTATTTGCCGATTCAGAATGTTGTACATGCCCTGTTGTTGTTCTGTACTTGCCACAGCGTATGAATTGAGCGATGCCACATTCTTGTGGCCAGATAACTGGGCCACCAGGGTGGGGGGTACCCCAGCGTGGATCAAATTCGTGCAAGTCGTTTTCCTGACTGAGTGATTTGTAATTTTTTTATCACGAATCCCAGCACCCTCTGTACATTTTTTCATTATGTTGGCCAACTCGTTCTTCCCCATCGCCTGTCTTGGGAACCAAATAGGGTTTTCTGCCGTTCTTTTATGATTGATCGACAAGTAAAATGGGAATGAATCAATTTTTGTGTCAGATGGTCTGCGTTGGGCGTATTCACGAAGTAAAGTGACTGGACATCTCTCCCGATTTTCCGGAATTTCCCACATTTTCGGGATGAACGCTCGTGAGGCATTGCAATCACCCTGGCGCGTTTTTGTGGTTCTTTCCGAAAATGTTAGATATTTTTTACCGTCCTTGTCGCATTTCATCTGCACATCACCCCATGTGAGCTGTCGCGATTCTTGGCGACCCCTCATGCCAAAACACTTGGTTGTCAAGAACCATAGTGCATTTCTTAACCCAGATGGCGTTGTTGCTGAGAAACATCCAGATTCCCAAAGTGCATTTTCATCTTCTTCCGATAAGGGATCGCACTATTGGAAAAATATAAAATATAAAAATATATATACTACCATATATTAATATTTATTAAATTGCACAGAGATTTTATTAATTTTTATATTAATTTTCATCAGAAAATCAATTTATCTACTCACTCTATTAGGGTGGTTGCCCAGGCCTTCTGATTTTAATTCCTTTTTCCGACTTGAAAGCACTTCTCTCGCTGTCTTAAATTTCTCCGATTCTGTTATGTTCAATCCATACTTTTTCCGGTCGAGATGCCTTTTTATGCTGCCATATATTCCCGATAAGCTTTGGGGTTCAAAATTTGTACCGTCCTTTCGTTTCACAGTTATAAAATATCGGCCCATGTATATATTTAGTTTCTCAGGTGGAATGTTCTCTATCAAACGAGGATCTTTTTGGCTAGCGACATATTTCTGAAACGCTTCCACCTCTCTCGTTGTTTTTTTTCGGGTTTCTGCCGATTTTTTCCCGTTTATATACTCCAGTAATTCGTTCTCGTCATCTTCCACAATATTGTTTTCATTTAACGTGTCGTTTTCTAAGTTGAAAACGTCTGTAACATCGACCGTGAAAACGGTATCGTCCGAAGTATCCATTTTCCGAGACGCTACTGTATGTCAGAATATTTCTTAGTTATCATGATATTTAAGTAGTTAATATTTAGTTATTTTAATTGTAAAAGTTTGCTAATATGCTTATAAAATATTGTATTTTTATAATTAATACGTCGTATTTGTTGTATTTTATAATTTAGACTGATTTAAAAGGTTTCAAAATGTACGAATCTATTTGTTTACATTTTCAGATTCAACTTCCGGTCTCTTGTCAACTAGCCTTCACGTCTCCGTGAGTACTATTTATTTTCATTTATCATTTTTTTTACTTGTACCTGTGTCTATCTAACGTATAAATTGTATATATTTCTATTTTGTCTTATGTATCCCACCGTTTTTTATCGTATTTCCCGCAAAGCATGTAACAACTTGGTTCGTACTGCGGCGTATCGCTCCGACAGTCTGTCTGTGTGTCGCCCGTTCCCGTTCGTAGCCACTACGTTGTTTTTCGCTTTTATTTTAAATTATTTACAAAGTTTGACCTTCCCACATTTCTATCACCTTGATATACCACTATTTTTGAATATTACGTACTTGTACTCGTATCGGGGGGCATTTATCGCAAGTTCCAAGTCACGATTCGATGTACTCCGGCATCTTGGATACGGTCGCGATGTCGTCAAATACGCACGCCTATCGCGTTGCGTGGAGTTAGTTACATACACGTTAGAATCGTGCAGTGCGACGAAGCGCACCATAGTGGGCCGGCGTCGCGATATACTACACCCCCGTGAGCGGGTAGTATTTCACTGACGTTCGGCCATAGGTATGTAATAATACAGAGTGGGGGCACACTAGAGAAGATATATGAATCAGACCCTCAAACTTCCAGGTAGCTATGTAAAAAACATTGGCAATGGATCAGTTTAAGAGGCTAATAATAGAAAGAAATTCCCCATGTGACAGAGGTAGATGAGAGGAAGGAAGAACCTATAGGAGTAGGAATGATGGTTAACACAAAATGTGCAGATAGGGTACAACCCTCAGAAACGGACCAACTTAAGAGACAGATGAAAGGTATTCATTAACAGTTGAGTCAGCTGCTACAACAGAAGAAAAATGCAGAAAAAGAAAACACTTCTAAGAAACAATGGAAGCGGTTCAGGTGGGATGACAGTAGAGAAACGATTTTGTAATAAGTGTGGATGACTAGGACACTTTGGCAAAGAGTACGTGTCTGTCAAGAGTGAGAAAAGCAACTAGGGAAACTAGGATGTGTGCCGGAGGGGCGGCCTGTTATACATTTATCCATCCACAGTATGAACACTGTACCTTAGGTTGACACTGGAGGTCCTTGTTGTTTATCAGATGAAGAACATTTTCGATATATCTGTAGGTAAATACTCACACAACCAGCCGCGCATACTACAGAAACATCAAGCTGAACGTTGATTGGCCGGATGACAATACTCGCAACACACGATCAGGTAACAAAATCAAGTTCAAGTTCACTACCACCCAAAGAACCCAAGTTCTAGACGCTCCCTATTATAGGGGTCTGAACGCATGGGATACACTCCCGGCGACGGTTAAATTGACAACAAAGGACGAATACAAGAAGAAGCACTGCACGAAACTAACGACTTTATCCATACGTGCGCCATGGCGGCAGCGCACGTATCGGCTGAATATTGACTTGTTTTCATTTGTATTCAGTGGCGTCAGAATAGGGGGGGGGGGCAGGGGGGGGGGGCGACTGCCCCCCACTTTTTTGCCAGACCAAAAAAGTCAGCAGCTTCAAATTTTACTCAACCAAGTGTAAAAACTGGCTTGACTTTTCAGCATAGAAAAATGTTAAGTCTAACTTTTTAGCATGCAACAATAGCTAAGACTTGACTTTTCACAATGGGAAAATGTAAATGTCTGACTTTTTAGCAAGCAATGATGGCTAAGCCCTGACTTTTCACATTGGAAAATTGTAAATGGCTGCCTTCTTAGCGTGCAATGATGGCTAAGCCCTGACTTTTCACCGTGGGGAATTGTAAATGTCTGACTTTTTAGCATGCAATGATGGCTAAGTCCTGACTTTTCACCATGGGAAATTGTAGATGTCTGACTTTTTAGCATGCAATGATGGCTAAGCCCTGACTTTTCACCATGTAAAAATGTGTCTGACTTTTTTAATAGCATTCAATGAAAGCTAAGACCTGACTTTTCACAGACTTTTCGCAGATTCACGTAAATCCAGTAGAACAGGCCAATGTCAAAGTCTGACTTCATACCAAGAAAAAAGTCAGCAATATTTCAGTTCACCCCCCACTTTTAAAATGTTCTGACGCCCCTGCACTGCATTCTAATTTTGTTAATACCATCTGCTTTACTAGTTTTATTACAACATCCTTAAGGATCTAAGATGTATCTATAAAGGCTTGATTGACCTGAAATTGTTATTATATCCTATTCCACCTGATAATCATCTACCCAAAAGTGTCAAATAGTCAGTGGTTGGTGCTTGATACCATAATCAGCCAAAATCATCAAGTGAAAATGTAGCAATAGTCATCTTACCTCCCTGGCAGAAACGTGTGCACATTGATCAGAAAACTGCCAAGTGTAACAGCACTCTCTGCTGTTACACTTAACCACTTAATACATGTACGGACTTTCTTTGATCTGGAGTGTAAGTATAGGACAGAGTTAGGTGTTGGTGTAGGACATTGTGAGGTGTGGGTATAAAACAGTGGGGTGTGGGTGCAGGACAAAATAGGGTGTGGGTATAGGACAGAGTGGGGTGTGGGTATAGAAGTTGATATCATTAATTATTCCATAAACCGGAAGTATCTGGATACATTTAATCAGTCTGCGCAGTTGTTGGTGTTGTAAATGTTGATGTTGACAGGTGTGAGTTTTGGGGTTAGTGGGCATAGGTATTGGTGTTGATGTTTGTGGGTGTTGGTAGGTGTAGGTAAGAGTGGGTTAGTGGGTGTTAGGGTTATTGCTGGTGGGTGTGGATGGGTGTGGATTGGTGAGTGTCTATGTTCTTGTTGGTGAATGTTGGGGCTGATGGATGTAAACGTTGGTGTTGGTGGGTGTTGATGTTGATATTTCTTTGCATTGACGCCGTTCTGTCAACGATGGATGTTTATTTGCTACTTGTTAGAGCGTGCTTGTACGCGCTATATACATCATCTAGAGTTTAGAGGGGTCCACATAGACTTTCAGGGTACTGCATACAAACTATCCCTTCACTATCTGTGTGCTATATCAGTTACAGAAATGGCAAGTTGAGTGGGTGCAAGTGGGTTACAGAAAACTATCCATAGGCTAAATCTAACTCAAACCTTTGAATTGTTATTCATTTATGATTGCACGCTAATTCACCTATGATGAACATACTATTTGCTCCTAGTTTTGATGTGTATGATGGTACCCGTATAATTTGTATTGACTTCTCTTTTGTAACATTCTTCTTTTGTAATCTAAGGATCGGGTGTGTGTTATTGATTTGGACTCCGGCTGCTGGCTTGATGACTTGTTATGGTTGTTTGTACATTTATTGATAACTGACAGAAGCTACAATTGCCTACGTGGTGGCACATTGTATCCAGTAGTGTAGCCGGTGGTGAGAGGGCATCACATGGTATTGACATAAAAAGAAATAACATCAGTACGGTACATTGAATAAAGGAGAGAGTACGCTGCTCTTGTCAGCTAGTTTCATTCTATATCTAAGGTCAAAGAGAGTGATGTGATTCTTTGTGAGTCGTGATAGTCAATCATATCAGGTTTATACAGCATTCAGGTAATACAATCGTCAATGTACGGGGCAGGGTGGTCATTCGTGAAGCGGAGGTGGCGGTGACAGCGGGTCCTGCAGAGAGGTGAAGAAGAGACAAGTCTCCCCGCCGCCGTGAAGCGCCAAATCCACTAAGGTGACCAAACGAATGCGTCTGCGATCCGTGCGACTGTGCGAATCCCATGCGATAATATTCAATATATTAGATATTGTCGCAAGGCATTCGCTTGTCCATGCAAAAGTCTGCGAACGTCTGCGAACGTCTGCGAACCCAAATTCGCATGTAAAATTGCCTTAGTGGATTTGGCACTTTAGTCTCGCCGCGTCGTGGTCGCCAATGTAAAGATTCAGTCCTCTCAAGTGCCAAATCCACTGAGGCGACGGAATTTTCAAGCGAATCCGTGTGCGAACTATATGCGACTATGCCACCATGCAAATCCCATGTCAATCCCATGCGAAATTATTTGATACTTTTAATATTGTCGAAAGGCCATCGCATGGCCATGCAAATTTGCATGAGCCATGCAAGCACCAAACGAATTCCATGCGCGTGCCTGATCTACTGAAATGATTTTTCATGCAAATTTTATGCGACCAAGCGAAGTCTGTGCGAACGTCTGCGGCCACTAATTCACATGTAAAATCGCCTCAGTGGATTCGGCGCTTTAAGCGCCAGATCCACTAAGGTGACCAAGCGAATGCGTCTGCGATCCAAGCGACTGTGCGAATCCCATGCGGCCACCTGGAGTGAACAAAAAGAGTTGAGGCCCGTGATGACGGGTGTATATAGGGAGGACAGGCAAGTCGCCCATTAGAAGGCCTGTGGCCGGGGCACCTGCAGCGAGGGCTGAGACAAGCTGGTGTGGCTTGGAGGTGGTCGTGCCGATGACATTGTACATTCTTTGAGGCCTAAGACCTCCATACTTATACTTATACAAAGTGACGCACTCAAATGTACGAGGAAAACGAAACAGATTACAAATTGTCATATAGGGTGTTATGGCAGATCGCAGACTTGTACTGACGAATAATACCTAATAAAAAAAAACTAAAGCAAAAACTAAAACGTCAGTAGCCAGAGCGCCCGGCCACAGGCCGCCACGAGAAGGTCCTTCCCGGCACACTTCTAGAGGGGCGAAGCGTACGCTGGTTCCCGGGGTATCCGCGGAGTTGTAGCCAGCGGCGTACACAGGCGGGCACCAGCCAAGGCGAAGCGATGAGGGCATATGATAAAGAGATGATGATGGTGGCTTTGGAGGAAGGGTGGGGACAACAGCAGTTACAGCATAAAAATGAGGACGTTGGCCACCACCAGGAGCTGGGCCAACGTGACAGTGAATTATTTGGTAAAACTGCAGATCAGGGGCCTCCAAGCTTATAAGATAAGGAACGGCACTTCGCGCACCGGGTAGCCTACGATCTTTCGGAGTTTTCGAACCAAACCATCTATTTGAACGGGGGGGGAAAAGCCAGAATCTGAATCTGGACATATTAATTAACAAAACACATATACCTGTAAATAAGTTAAGGCTAACCCTAAACCTAACCCTATTTTAGGATTAGGGTTAAGACTAACCCTTTGCCGAACCCTATTTTAGGGTAGGGACATGTTTAGGGTTATGTTTAGGGTTAGGTTTTAGGGTTAGGTTATAGGGTTAGGTTTTAGTGAGTGGTTCGGCTACGCATTGATAAAAGTTGACACTGAAATGGCGCCATTTATGGAAAATCGGATTACGATTTTGTTGACCCATCCCAGCAAAAATAACGCTGATTCGGGCATTTTTATTGCGTTAAAATCGACCGTTTGGTTCGAAAACGGCGAAAGATCGTCGGGTATCGGGCCCGCAAAGTGCCATTCCCTATGTTTTAGGCTAGAGGCCCCGGATCTGCAGTTTTACCAAGTCTTTGGATGGCAACTGCGGTGAAGCGAGCAGTTACAGTGTCAAAGTGGACGCAGCCACGGGCATCATCATAGATAGTTATCCCGTTGGGCGTTTCTCCATGCTTTGAACCACCGCAAGTTCCGAAAGACATCCACAGTCACGGACATGACCACCAAGAGGTGAGACCTTTATGAGGGAGATAAATCTATTGATAAACCTGTGGCCCTGGTGGTTGCAGTGGGAGTCCTGACTGATTTGATCTCACATAAATAACAATACACAATTCGTCTCAACCAGAGGCGTTCTTCCATTTTAATAATCAATACCATTTCATATCTTGTTTCCTTCTTAATATATGAACGCATTTTTCTTGTCAATAGTAGAGACTCTCTCCTTCTGTGTGGAGCCGGCAATGCACGGTAACCACAAACATTAACAAACTCAAGATGGAATGATAAGACATATACTTGATTAAAGTTTCCATGATACATGTATCATGAAACCAAGTTTGGGTCTCAGGTGTTGTTAATTCTCATTAGAGTGACACCATTACAGTCTTGGCTTTTGAACTTCTTAATCGACTTTCACATACTTTTCTTAGCTATCCAAACAAGTCCAATTTGAAGACATATTTCCCTAATAACTTTCAATGTACAACAAGTTAGAACAAAAAGAATACACGAGATACACGACAGAATCTACGGGTTAACTTTAAAGTGAGGAAACACAAAGGGTCAAAATATGAGCGCTCCCCAACCTTTAGGGGGATAAAATTATGGGATAGCTTAGCTTCTGAAATACAGACATCAGACACAATAGCTGGGTTCAAACGATCGGTGAAAGATATATGGATTTCGTAAGACTATCACCCATGTTGGTTAGTATGAGTAATCTATTTACTGCACACCACCTCACCATGTACATATTACACATGCATTATCAAACCCCTGTATAACTACCTATGTTCATCTGATTGTACCACCATTGGACCAGATGCATCAATCATGTATTAGACTTTTTTTCCGTTTTTTAGTCGTTGGGTCGTCTCACAAAGCATGTCCCGTTGTTTCTGACCTCTATAATAAGGAGATTTTGTATAGTTACTACAATTTATCTTACAAGTTCTAAACTTCATCCTAGAATCACTTCTAGTATTTCTGGTTCTTGTATCCAGGAATTTAGTATTCTTTGTTAACTTATACATGATTGTTAGCAATTGCATATTCCTGCTGGAATCCAAGTAATCTATTCCACATCTGCGGTGAAGTACATCAACTTCTAAACTTCTAACATCCCATATACGTTCTACTATCCGCAGGGCTCGGTTTTGGGTGACCTGCAGAGCTTTGACTAACTGACAAATAGAACCATCAACAATAAATGAACAATATTCCATCATCGGACGAATAACAACTGTATAGATTTTTAACACAGTTTCTCGGGTAATTGAGCTACAGATCTTGCTAAGCTTGAACAACCTGCTATTGACATTTTTATTTACTTCTTTTAGTTGACTTACAAAGTTTAAGTGTGAGTCTATAATAACTCCTAAGTACTTATATTTGTTTACTATCTGCAGTTCAATACCATTACAATATATAGGTACCATTTCAACATATCTCTTTTTGACTTCAGATGTGTACCAAACAACTTTAGTTTTTTGAACATTTATAGACATCCCGTCGGCTACACACCAATTGCACACTACATTCAGAGCTTCTTGCAAGGGATATACAACTCTTTCACTATTCCTATCACTATGATACAGTATAAGATCGTCAGCATATTGTAGAGCACTACAGTCTTGAACACCATCAATCATATCATTGACAAATATATTAAATAATATTGGTCCCAAAACCGAGCCCTGCGGGACACCAAACTGATTCACCCTGTATTCAGACGTTGTACCGTTAACATTTACACACTGCTTCCTATTATTAGATACGACTCTAACCATTTCACAATATTTTTGGGAAGAACAACATTATTATGATAATGATTAAGATATTCTAGGTATTGTTATTCTTCATCTCATTTCATATACCGAGTAAATCCTTTTGATCTCATTTTTAAATGCAGTTTTGGTATCCAATAATTGAGTCTTAGTATCCAATCTATTCCACAATACGACAGCTCTGTACATAGGCGATTTAAAATAGTGATTACAATTAATACGACATGTTTTGAACCTCACTTTACTGGAACTACGTGTACGTCCAAGATTGGAATCAAGGAAGGCAACATTTTTAGACCTCCTAAAAACCACTGACAGCAGTTGCATATTCCTTCGAGCATCTAGGAAATCAATGTGCAACTTATTATGCAACTCCGTAATTCTTTGTCGATGTATTTTCTGATATTGAATAATCTGTAACGCCCTATTTTGTAATACCTGTAATGCCTCTTTTTCTATTTTGGTGGATGAATCGAAAACATATGAACAGTATTCTAGCTGTGGCCTTATCACAGCCTTATAGATCTTCATGGCAACCTCTTTACTTACTTGTTGTCTTAATTTTCCCAATTTGAAAACTTTGTGACTAACATTCTTCTTTACCTCACGAACATGGTTTTTAAAGGATAAACTGCTATCTAAGAGTATCCCAAGGTATCTGTAATTCTTAACCATCACTAAATCTCTTCCTTCACATGTGATACACAATACAGGCAAATGATTCAACCGCTTATCAGATGCATACCATGTTGTCTTGGTTTTTTCTTTGTTGATAGTCATGCCGTTACATACACACCAGTTTACTACAGAACTAACGGCAATTTGTAGATCCTCTTGCGCAACATTTGAGTATTCACTGCAACTTTAGTTTTTCAAGTAATAATTGATGAGGAACGGAATCAAATGCTTTCCTCAGATCAACATATATCGAAGAAGTTATCAACCCTAAGTTCCTTGCCCTATAAAGATCATTAACATATTTAAAAATAGCATCTGTTGTCCCTAAACCCTTTCTAAATCCATACTGCTGCTCACTTAAGAATTGATTTCCATCTAGTTGTTCATCAATAATATTAGTAACTATCTTCTCTGGTAATTTAGCAGGAACTGGAGTTAAAGTAATCGGTCTCCAATTGTCAATGTTGTCTAACTTACCCCCCTTTGGAATAGGAACCACAGTTCCAACCTTCCAGTCATTTGGAACTACCCCCATGCTAATCGAATAATTAAACATGTAAGCAAATTCATGGCTCAGTATTGTCATCGCATCCCGTATTACACAACTTGATATGTTGTTCAGTCCGGAGCTTTTCGAAACCTGTATTGTTTTTGCTAATTTTATTATACACTCCCTTGAAATTACAACCTCACAATTATCGTTGTCAATTTGAATTGACTGAAGACGTTTTAGTAGATCATCATATTCTGTCATATCTCGATTATAGAATAATTCACTTCCAATTTTGCAGAAATAATTATTTATATGGTCAGCTGTTAGATGGATTTCAATTCTTTCTGCTGTATTTTGATCAAGAACATAACTCACTATTTCCCATACTATCCCGAATTGACCTAATATTTCTCCAATACTCTTCCGGTTTACTTTTGGATAATTCTAATTGCTCCTTACAAAAACTGTTCCTTGTATCCCTTATACTATTTTAATTTTTCTACTTATTACTTTTACTTCATCTAATATTATTGCATCCTTCCATAGTTTATATTCATTCATCAGAGTTCTTCTGTCATTGATCATAGAGTAAATCTCATTTGATATCCATTCATCTTTCCTCTTAATACCTTTATATGTAGTGATCGGACACTCATAGTTCAAGTAATCCTCTATGTACCCTTTGATTATCTCCCAGAGTCTATCAACATCTGGTTCTGTTGTTTCATTCCAGAATACTTTCCAATCCTAGTCAGACAAGTACGATTCCAGGCCTTCATAACTGTAGTTTCTATAGGACCGCCCTTCAAATTTTACATTGTGATTATTATTTGTCTCTCTACTTTTCTTCTTAATTGCATATGTTGCTAAATGATCACTTATTTTATAACCAGTCACTCCTGATCCCGATACAATCAAGCAATTTGTGAAGATTAAGTCCAAAACCGTACCTCCCCTAGGATTATCTCTGTTCGGTCTAGTTACATCATGTATTAATTGCTTTAATTCATAACCCCTGGTGTACTCCAGTAATTTCTTCACATTGTTACTATCCCTTTCATTTAAATCGCAATTTAAGTCCCCTAATATCCATACTTCCGATCCCCTCACTCTATCATGATTCAGAATTCCTCCCAAGATATAAATACTTGATTCAATGTTGGTACCAGGAATACGGTAGACTATAACTATTGTCATTTTTCGAGTACATGGTTTAGAAATGCTAATTGTTATATACTCCAAGTTCTCATTGGTACCAGAACAATCATCTAATTTCACAGAATACGGATGAAACATATTCGAGATATAACAACCCACCCCTCCTCCAACACGATCTAATCTATCTTGTCTATATAACTTGAAACCCGGAAAATATACAAGGCTATCGCTAAAACGATCATCTAACCAAGTTTCAGATATCCCAACAAAATCGCAATCCTTAAACAATATCTTAAATTCATCTAAGTTTGGGTATAGGCTTCTAACATTACAATGCAACAATTTTACCCCTTTTGTTCTTGTACTGTCGCTCATTGATGTAGATGAAGGAGTTGAATTGGTCGAGTGGGTATTCCCAGCCACGCCAACTAATCACCAGGGGGTCAGTCTGCCCTCTGGGACGTTTTAGTGTTGTGTACAAAGTAATCCTGACAAATGTAGTAAGTGTGAAATTACGAACTGTTGCACCAGAAACCTTATTGTCAGTGTGAGTTGAACTCAAAGAAACTTTACCAGATGCATCAATCATGTATTAGACCTGTGTACAAAGTAATCCCGGCAAACAAAGTAGGTGTAAAACTACGAACTGCTGTGCAAAAAACCTGTAAAATATTGTAAGGTTAATGTCAACCACATGATGTACAAACATGTATTGACAATAAAGAAATTTTGAAAAAATAGAAGTAAAATTCAGGCTTGTTCACTAAGACAGTCATTACCCCTTACCCTGAACACAAGAGTATGAGTCGAGAATTGGGAATAATAAAATGTGTTGACAAACGCTTACCTACATCGTCCCTGGGTCTCAGTGGCATACAGAAAGGTATCTGTGACCCTAGATCATTCGACAAGTCCCAGATTACAAGCAAATTGAAAATTTTCATGGCTCAGTTCATCGATGTTGCTGGATTTTCTTCTGTCGACATAACTCACACGGTCTATTCTCACTTTGTTCTGCCTGCCCATTAATAAGAAGGTTTTCAAACGCTCTTTTCATTGATGAATGTCTAATAACGTTGTATCATTTCCATTTACTAGCATTTATTGTTCAGCTGCTTTGAGTTTCATTTCAAGTGTTACCGTGTCCATCATTCATGGAAAATGTTGTTGCTGCAGAGATTGAAACACCGAATATGATAAGCAGGCCTCCGAATATCTCCAATGCGTTTCCTCTTCCTGGAAGCTCATTCCGTAAAATTGTGTACTGACACATGAGCGCTGCTGCAACAGTGAGGCTTTCTACAAGCGAAATAGGTATTGGGCCTATCTTAGGTAGGCAGACATTATGGATGTGTAGAGACAAGGCTAGAGCTATGCAGTGGATAAGGAGGAGGACTACATTTTCTAATGCAATGGGTACAGGTTCTTCAAGGTAAAAAACCAACAACAGGCTTATTGGTAAATTAACAACAGCAGTTGAAAAGGATTGAATTGAAGGTTGTAAGTTTCCAAGGTAGGCACTCAGCGTTATTGCATTGACAGCCTCACAAAGTCCAGCTAGCAGGACCAGCACATAACCACAAATGATGAGCATTGTAACTGTACTGGTATTAATAGATAGGTCTTGTGTTACAGAGGTAATATTGTTGAGTATGTGGATTGAGCTGTTTGATGTCGGATAGTCCTCAGTATGCACAACCAACTGTTTCTTCAAATAGACAGGTACAAAGCCCGTTCCGAAAGGTTCCCACGGCTGGCAAAGCAAAGTTAGTCCCATGATGGCAAGAATTACAGATATTCTCTGCCCGAGATTGATATCATGGCGCAACCAAACCTTCTTGAAGAGACTTATGAACACGAGCACTGCAACGCTGTAGCCACCAATACAAAGGGCGACTGGAAGTATCGGAGTGGCAGCCATGAGAAGAATACAGTAGATCATATTGCTGAGACCCAATACAATTACAGGCAAAACCTCTTCGCTGGCAATCTGCATTTTCCCTTCACTCATGAGTTGAATGACTAGGTATATAATGAAGGCACCGATATAACGGTAAAGGTTCAGTTGAAAATCTGGGACAGCCTTATCCAGCAGCTGAACACTGACAAGTGAAGAATTTAATAAGAGAACCACTAGAAAACCTCCAGCATATCCTAAGACAGCATTGACCGACATCGCCATAATATTGCACGTCCAGGGTGATCACTTCAGTAGGTCTAGTTTACAGCTCTTACCCACGGTCCTAATTATCCACAAGCCTCCTTCTACGCCATTTAGATATCAGCTTGCCTTCTGTGTCGCACTTGTCATACCCCAGAGTACGATGTGGTCTACCTCGTGTAAGGTTAGAAATGAACCGCAAGCAAGCTGCCAGTACACCGAAAAAGACTTGCCAATTATATACGCAATTACACATTCACTCTCCCAGCAGAGATCCTGCGCTCTACTTCCTGCGGTCGCTTGTATCTCTGTGACGTCCAGGAGGAGTTACCTAGAATTCGATTGCTGGAAAATAATTGAATATTTCTACATAAGAATACCTCTGAATGGAAAAGAAGAGGAAAAAGTAAGTGAATTGAGTTTTAAAATATCTTGTGATAATGGGTTTTTTTCAGCTCGATTATTCAGTGGTACCATACAATATTTACAGTGGTTGACTTGGCAGGTATAATTCATTTCCAGGTGCAGCAGTCGTCATCGTACTTACATACTGGTAGTAGGTTTATACATACCATTGAATTATTGAGCAAATGTGATGTTGTAAGTCCAGAGCTAAGAAGGAAAACATTGTTATGAGGAACAATCAAAAGCTTGGTAAAGATTTCTGCAATTGATGTAGACAATAACAGCAATGATAAGCCTAGAACACGATCTCATGGAAAACTTTGTATCTCACTACCCAAACCAAAGAAAGAACGTTTCGCAGGTCGCTCATATATACGTCATCTAGAAGTTAGAATGCTCACACAGGCTTTCAGCTTACTGCAAAGAATCTAACACTTCACTATCCATGTACCAACTATAAAGGCCTGATGAAATGGACAGGTGTCCAGTATCACAGTCTGACCATACCCCTGCCCCACTACTGACTTGGTTCCTAAAAATAGTTCAAAACTGATGGGACACACCTAAATATATTGTATTCAAAGTGTCAGATATATTCCCTACATGGCACAGAGCCAGCAAACCTGTTTGACCAGTTATTCACCCCTGTGCTTTTAGTGACCACAGGCTGATTGAAGACTGTTGTAAGACTGATACTAGAAGCAAATAGAATGTTCATCATTGATCAATGAGCGTGCAATTTTAGATGAATAACAATTAAAATGATCATTTTCTGTAACCCACTTGCACCCAGTCAACTTGCCATTTCTCTAACTGCCTGAGTCTAGGATCAACACATTTCAAGCGACAGTGGGTCAGTGAAGTACTTCAGTCTAGAGTGATTGGTCATGGTCAGCTGAGCACGCTTCTGAGACACTGAGACACTGGGACCCTGCTCCTTATCGAATGCCACAGCGAATAGCACACAGATAATCAAGGGATAGATTTTTCTCAGCACGCTGAAAGTGTATGTGACCACTCTAACCTTTCAAAGGCAACGTATATCTTACAACAGTTTGTGACAGTCTTGCAAAGTCTCATAACAATCTTGTAAGCTAGTTGTAAGGCTGATATGAAACAATTCTCATATAAGCCTGGCAACACTCTTACAACAGTCTTGTAACATTCTTACAACAATCTTGCAGCAGTCTTAAAACAGTCTTACAAGTCTGGCAACAGAAAAATTGGAATTATTATGTGAGAGTTTATTGTACTTTAGAAGTACCGCGCTCATCCATTGTAAATGGAAATATCATTAGCTCCTAGTATATGGAATTCACTATCGTGGGAAATGCAGTTTGAGGGCTCTAAAAAAGTGTTTAAGAGAGGGGTTGTAGCCAAGATTATGGAGAACGATGGGGTTACGTAACATGATGAGACCAACTTTTGTATGAATATAACAAATGCTAATAGTAATTAACTAAAAAGCTGTTGTAGCATCTTATTGTTGTTTGCACGGAATGTATATAGTCATTGCTGAGTCCATGATCATGTGTAAATGTATTATAACGTAATAAGTAACATCATAACTTTGGTACAATGGACCTATACAATGTACATACCTATTTAGCCAAAGAACCATGCACATTTTGTAGTATCATTCATTGTAAATACCATCTATGTTCAGTCAGATATTGTATTGGAAGAACAGTTGCAAAGCTGAAATCAATAAAGACACCTATTTTAAAAAAAGAAAAAGAACATGTTGACTGGGACTGGAAGACAGATGCATCCCAAAAGTGGATTATTGTACAGACATCACTACCTAAACCTTGTGGATGGGCATGTATGCTATGCACAACATTCTGTAAATGCCATTGAAATTGTGAATGTCAACTTTGTTTATGTCATTCAATGGATTTTTCATCGTGTCTAGATTCCATCCTTAAGGGACCCTCCATCGGTAAAGGGTTAATAGACCTTCCAAACTCATCAAATATTGATTATACACATATTCTGATTATTGCATTGGATTTGTGACCTCCCAAAATCCTAAACTAAAGGCGTCACACTAAAAGATATGATAATGAATAGCTGAGTTGCTATTTCACATGTTTCAGGGCTGATTTTGGCAGCCATTTTGGATTTCAAGATGGCCGACAGTTTAGAAATGCATCAAAGTGATACATTTGTATCTTCTGCTTGCTTGACTATGAATTGATATTATATGTGATGAATATTTTACTGTCCATTCAAGAAAAAATACAGCTACTATTCATTTCAGAGGGCCTTGGCGGCCACATTGGATTTCACAGCCATATTGAAAATATTGAGCTTGCCCCTACTCTACTTTTGATCAGTACATCAAGTTCTACCATTGTACCAAGTTTCATGATTCTATACCAAAATGAAGTGAAACCCCCTTATCTTGCACGATTCTGCTGGACTATTTGCCCGCTTAGCCAATTAGATTGTGACATTGTGGAGAATTTATGAACTTTAATGGCGTTAGTTGTCGTCTGAAGGGCGGGATTAGATAGTGGCACCCTCAGGCGGTCTAGCTCACGATAACCAGTCGGATCACGTGACATGCACTTCGAGTCAGCGTCTCAACGAGTTAACAGAAAAAGATTTTTCGCCCACCCACCCCACATGTAAAAAAAAAAATCTTCAATTACATTGGGTAGGCCTATTTCTATTTCAACCGCGACAAATGTCAACGGAACGAAAAAATACACTAAAACTATTTCTATGAACTTGTCTAGTTTTCTTGTTAAAATGTATTTCACACTCAATTGTATAATATATTATAACAATTATCGTTGTATAAATTACTAGAATTTTACACTACACTATAATAAGGTAATTACTTGACATATATTAATTGGTTAGTAATTGTTAAATTGCGTGTTAATTAACAAGCGGGAAAGTTTCTTGTTATCCGCCGGCCTTGACCTCGGGGTCAACTGCCACGTCATCTCGTGACGTCACGACGCTTCGCCCTCTTTTGGCGGCAGGATCTAAAGACATAAGACGTGTTTCTTTACCACCATCCGCCCCACAACTGGACTAACTGAACTCTAATAGATTGAAATACCTTTTTATAGACTTGAATATCAAACAGACTTATTACAGACTTGTAATTCATCTTAGTATCTTCTCGAGTAATAAATACTCTATGCCAATTTCCCGTGTTGGGTTTAATTACATACTGATACTGTAATTACTAGAAATGTACTCGATTTGATAATACTTCTGTCGATGTATAAATTAGTTCAATTTATACCTTTCATTGTTTAATACCTCAAATTTCTCGGTATTAAATTTTTAAATCTCCACATTTCGACTCCTTGTAAGTCATTAATGTCACGTACGAGATCAAGCTGTAAAGTTCGTCTATATTAGTAATATACGAGCGTATCTTAGGTAAGGATATTCACAGAGGAACTCGGAGAGAACTTGTGGGTAGATTGAAGATAGGCTGGCAATAGACTTGTCACGTATGGCCACCTGCAGTGATTAGCTCAACATCATTGCCATTGAGTATTACACTTTTATTAGAACTTCTTTCTTTCTGGGAAATACCACGCGTAACTGGTCGCGCCACAAAGTTCTTATGCCGCTCACATTATATTTTCCTGAGCATATTGACAAGGGTTATATCATATATATATATTTGATTTCCTTTCATATACACGACTCCTAAACATGGTCAAACAGGGAGAATATATATTATATTTAAAAGGAGAGGCGAAAGTCGCTGGTGAGAAAAGGATGTGTTTTCTGGAAGTTTACTGTCTCCGCGTGATTGTGCCTACGTGCACATCCGTATTGTGTCCACCTCCAGTCTCAACAAGTCGTTACTCATGTCAACTTGTTTGTGAGAACCTTGCTCGCATGTCCGGCTTTCTCACGCTCCTCAGATGAACGTATACGCATGCATCTATATGTTAAAGGAAAACCGTAATTATACTAAATCCTTCTTATGTAGGAAATAAGGTTTTAAGTTGTGGTAAATATTAGGGAGAAATACCTATAGTGCATGAGAAGGGAGAAATACTAAGCTATTATCTTCCCTAAAACTATTATCTTCCCTAAAATTATTATCTTTTCCAAGCTAATATATTTCCTTTTTGTGTATGCTATGTATGTGGAGGTTTTACCTCAAGACGGTTGCACGTGACGGGACATGTCAGAATCCTCTTGGAGGAATGCGCAAACATCTTTGCGGTTTCTTCTTAAAATGGGATAGAGGCCCCTAGACGGAAAAGACGTATCCATATTTGGGGGAGCGTCTTGTCCCTACATGTGACCGCTAGTAACCAATTGGGAAAAATGTAACCATGTTTGGAACCAACTACCACGCCTGTTATTGTCTGTATAAGGAATGGTATATGAGTATGTGACGTACTCGTCCGTGGTGACGTCTAAATGTACTCTTGTTATAAAATAAAGCGCCTGCCGGCATACGGCAGATTAGATCCTCTCTCCTCTCAGCTTCAACCACACGTTATCACTAGAGTTGTTTTGTTACGGAGCCTCACCCCACTGTGTGACCAGAGCGGTTTCAGTGGGGGAAGCAACTCAGCACGCATGAGGTGCGGACGAGCTTACATCGGCCCCCTGACAATTAAAACACCCCGATCAGGCTTTAAAGCACGCCGTACAAGGGTCAAAGCTCGCCATATGTATAGGTACAAGGTACACAGTTTAGTATAGCAGTATGCCTACAATGACCCCTATGAGCGTTGTGTATTTACACTGCGTTTCTTCATAGGTATATGATACCTAGGAGCAAATAGTATGCTCATCATTGATGAATGAACGTGCAATTATAGATGGATAGTAATTAAAAGGTTTGGGTTACATTCAGTCAATGGGTAGTCTTCTGTAACCCATTTTCACCTAGTAAACATTTCTGCAACTCCATCTTGGTTCCAAACTTCAGTGGGTCTTGAGGTATTTTGGTCTTGAGTGATTGGTCATTGTCAGCTGGGCATGTATCTAAGACCCTGAGACACTGGCTCCCTGCTCTGTTCTCACTAGCACAGTGAATAGCATACAGATAGTGAAGGGATAATTTTCTGGAAGCACGTTCGAAGTTTAATGTGACCGCTCTAACCACTAGGCGATATATTTAGTGCGTAAAATCACGCTCTAATAAAGTCCCACATAGACGACCAATGTATGCCACTGAGCTAATCATATACCCACATTCTCACATCCCATGTCCTTGATTCCTTATCCTTGTCTCTATATGAAAGGAAATGCTTATAGTTTCATCAAAAGTTTCTCCTTGTACAATATGAGTAGCTGAAGAGGCAATTCTACTGTACTTACCTGTGCTCTTGCCTCTGAGGCCTAAGTTAAAACACTATGTAAATATCTTAACTGAATTACTTGGGATAATTGCTCTATACTTGCGATCGGTCGGCAACCAGGTTATCATACTGTGACTTCCAATAATAGGACACCACGGGTTTTATCCAGGTGATTTTCTAACACGACTTTTAAAGTAAGTCGCTGTCACGGTTCAAAAATTACCACTCTCCTATAGCAGATATCCTACGCTCTACTTCCTGCGGCCGCTTGTATCTCTGCACCGACCTGCCTGTTTGGGACAGAATCTGTCCCATCCGCCAGTTTTTTCGAATATCCTAAATTCTGAAAGCTTTGGGGAGTATTTTGTGTTATATTTATCTATAGAGATACACATATTTATATGGTAAAGGATATACACTCAATTCTATTATTTGTTATTTCAAACCAGACACAGACTCTGGGATTATTTTCTTTAGTGGAAAACACCTCATGTGTTATTGGGTTTTGTTTTGTAAACATGACACATGTGCTCACTTGAAGGGGCAGTCTAATCATCTGTGGATTCACATAATAAAGTGTTTTAGAACTAAAAACAAAACAGCAGGATTGTCTATTAGGCTCATTTAACAATTCCCACATTTCACAACTCATAATATATGAGTTCTTTGAGTTTCAAAACTTTTGACAGTTGCCTTGTTTTGAATCTGAAATTTTAGCTGGTTCCCCTTGTCCTTATTTAAATACCAGGGAACCAGCGTTGGGTTGAGGCAGAGATTAGCAAGCGCTAGTGCCGCGAAAGATCTGGGAGGAGAGTGAAAAATTACATTG
The DNA here is from genome assembly GCA_950022655.1 of Alentia gelatinosa. NCBI lineage: Eukaryota > Metazoa > Annelida > Polychaeta > Phyllodocida > Polynoidae > Alentia > Alentia gelatinosa. The sequence continues at coordinate 42,186,885 of OX465588.1, read as the reverse complement.
CATTTTAAAAACATTCCATGATTTTAGACTCTGAATCGAAGTAGGATACTTCCAAGTAAGATACAACCTAAATGTCACGTCCATCATAGGAAAGAGTCGAACAGATTTTAATCTGACCAGGTATATATGTACCTTATGATCTTGATTTTTTTTATTTATCTAATTATTATCAAATTCTGGACGAGTCCAGTATTTCCATTTGACAGGTGGCACTGCGCGAAAACCACCAGTTAAATCATATATATACGCCATCGTGGAAGTGCATGTATCTGCTGTAAATTGACTTGTTCTCATATATATACGGCCAAATTTCACGCCAGAGTATGAGACGTATACAAGACTGTTTCCTCTCGTATACTGACATGTCTTGGCTGTATTTCACACCAGGCTTATATATAAGAGAGGAAACATCCTCTGCATGACATACGCTAGGCGTAAAAGTGTACCGGTAGACAATTAAAAAGGTCCCCCCCGCCCCCGGTTTGTGTTGGTAGAGGTATCGGTGGCCCAAGATTCCCAAGAGCAAATCCGGGACCGTCATCAGAAAAATGAAGGGTTAACGAAAGCAATAAGCGCTCTAGTTTTATCCAAAAAGAGATGTCCGCAGACCGGGCATGGCGCGGATAATGTGCACAGAATCCGGAGGAGATTAAATCACCCTATGGTAGGGGGTTGGAGATCAAGGCGTTCCACTGTGGCAGACATGGCAGTCTATGAAATACAAGAGGCCCAGGGGACTCCTGCAATGGCCCTAGTCAAGGGAACCTGTTCATAGACTGCCTTCTGCTCCCGTCGCTCTCCACCACCGCCTAAGAGCTGGTTTGTAGTACGCGCGCCTGCCACCAGGAGGCTGGGTGGGGGTGAGATATGGCAGCCAGCATCGCAGCAGTCTCAATCTCGCCCCATGGTCCTTCAACGCCACCCCAAGCCACTCCATCTCGCGCAGAGGTCGTTGTGATGAAGTCACAGCAAGCATGAGCCGACGGTGCTTGGCGAGTGGAAAAAATCGAATTAGCTGGGCAGGTGGGTGCTCTATTTATCTGCAGTAAAGGCGTGTAGAATCAGTTCTTTTATTGCCCGGGTGTTTCAGGTCCGTTGCAGGGAACGGGGGTTAAGATGCATTGAGTCAATCTGAATGGGCGTGTTTAATCATCACACGCTTGTATTTCACACCCTGGTTTGGTGGTGGGGCTTTTGGACATGCGACTGTGCGGTTGTTTTTTAAATTTGACTCTGAAAGATACATAGGAGTGATGAATTGATTACACGTAATGCAGTGAATTTCTTATAGCTTTTCAGCAGCAGTCTGACATAAAAACTATGCTAATTGTTAATTTCATGAGGTGGATGTTTATTTGATTTGTAAATGGCCACTTTTGAGTTAAAAGCATGATACAATAATACCGCGATAGTAAAAGAAAATATTTTGAAGTTCACACAGAATTAAAGGATAAACTGTTAGCGAATTGAAGACTATCAATCTTAGTTGATCGCTGAAACACAGTTGTCCCTTAGTTGTATGCCTCTGTTTTCCATACATAGCCTTTTCTTTAAAAAAAAAAAATCATAGGGAGAAAAAAAAACACATATAAGATAATCTGATATTATTGTTGGCTTACAAGAAAAGAAACTCTAATCATGATTGAATTATCCCGATAGTAGATTTTAACGAAGTGAATTGATTAGATTCCCTAAGCGCATAATTATATAAAGCAGCCACTTGCAGACGTTGAGAATGCCATCATTTATTTCCGTATAACGCAGGCCTCTGATCCTCTCTTGAGATGCTGAAGTCATTCTGAAGTCCTTACTAGCGGTCCAACACGTTTGGTTTTGTGATATTACTCTCCTGTACCAATATATGGAAGAACCGAGAGCTACATTATACTCATTAATGCCGGTTGGTTTGGTGTAGGCGTTGGTAAGATCTTGTTTTCAGTTTTGATATGTCACTGACCCTATAAATTAGCTTGGAGCAGCCATCATATCATCAAACAATTTGGGTGTACTATATAGCTTTAAGATTAGAATACATGCAGAAAACACAATTTCTTATAGATTCTATCACTGACACTTTATTTCAAGCATACCATCTATGACAATTAATTTGGAAAGCAATAGCTTTTTTTCTATTCACTTAAAAAAAAAGATATTTTTGCATTCTATTTAGCCTTACTATGTCCATAATTTCTTTTATATATGTCCTTGTTGAAAAGGGTCATATTGACATTACTGAGAAAACGCAAGGGTTATCCAGTATCCTCCAATAAGGATGGCACACACGGTGCCCCGGCAATAGGCGGCAAATATGGCAGATCCATCACGAGGTAATTGTACTTCCTCCTAATTGAAGACAAAACCTAACGGTGTGATGTAGGAGCCTCTCCGATTGTTAGTTTCTTTTGCGGTTTATTCATTCTGGTAGGCTTTATGTGCACACTTAACTGGAAACAATGCTTTATCATTTCCCTTATACGAAGGGCCCATAGAATACACAGGTGGAATTTGTATCCATATACCCGGGTTGCAAAAGTAATGTGTACCTATAAGGAACTAATATCAGAGCGTCACCTATCTGGAAAAGGTTGGATAATAAATACAATATAGATTGGTTTCAGATAAAAGTGGCCATATACACTGTAAAAACGGTGTTTGCTATCCACACACCAATGTTTAGAAGTTGAACACTTATTCAAACACTTTCTTGTCCCACTTTTCTAAACGCTTTTCTTTGGTAAACACGTTCAATTTTAAACATGTTTAGGTAAAAAGTGTTTAACCTTTGAAAGTGTTTGATCCACAAGTGTTTAGTTTCAAAGTGTTTTGATTTGGTAAATGTTTCTCTTCGTAGTGTTCAGGATTCAGAAGTGTTTATGTATATAGTGTTTAACATTAGGAAGTGTTTAAATACAAAGTGTTTACCTTAGGAAGCGTTTAAGCATAAGGTGTTTAGCATCATGAAGTGTTTAGATACAAAGCGTTTAACCCAAGGAAGTGTTTAGAGGATTCTTATTTTTCTTCGTATAAACAATCGTTACAGCTATGATATTGCATAGAAAACAATGACAAATAGTGTTTTGTTTTGTGTAGATTTTATTACCATGTATCATAGTCACAACATTAACAACCAAAGAAACAATATAAATAACACATCTTAGTTGGCAATACTAAAATGGTGATGGGTGGGCTTGTTATTGAGTAGGCATGTTAGTGGGTGGGCAGGTTGATGGGTTGGTATGTTGAAAATAGAAAATATATAGAAAAATGAGCACCCCAGTGAATTCTTAAAATCCAACTCCCCTCCTTGACAAATCTAAGTAAAATCAGCCCCCACCTCACCATTTGCTAAAATAGGTCTCCAGCCCCAATGGATATACAAAAAAGTTAAACATACCCCCTCCAAAGAACCAGATGAAAAAAATTCACTCCCCCAAATTTTTAAAGCCCCCCCCTCCTCCCGGGAAGTACATGAAAAAGTATTAGCACCATCTCTTTTTTTTAGACGGGTAGGCAGGTAGACGGGTGGGCAGATAGACGGGTAGGCAGGTAGATGGGTTGACAGGTAGATGGGTAGGCAGGTAGATGGGTAGACAGGTAGATGGGTTGGCAAGTAGATGGGTAGGCAGGTAGACGGGTAGGCAGGTAGACGGGTAGGCAGGTAGACGGGTAGGCAGGTAGACGGGTAGGCAGGTAGACGGGTAGGCAGGTAGACGGGTAGGCAGGTAGACGGGTAGGCAGGTAGACGGGTAGGCAGGTAGATGGGTAGGCAGGTAGATGGGTAGGCAGGTAGATGGGTTGACAGGTAGATGGGTAGGCAGGTAGGCAGGTAGATGGGTAGGCAGGTAGATGGGTAGGCAGGTAGATGGGTTGGCAAGTAGATGGGTAGGCAGGTAGATGGGTAGGCAGGTATATGGGTAGGCAGGTAGATGGGTAGACGGGTAGGCAGGTAGATGGGTCGGCAGGTAGATGGGTAGGCAGGTAGATGGGTTGGCAAGTAGATGGGTCGGCAGGTAGATGGGTAGGCAGGTAGATGGGTAGGCAGGTAGATGGGTAGACGGGTAGGCAGGTAGATGGGTCGGCAGGTAGATGGGTAGGCAGGTAGATGGGCGTACTGGTAGATGGGTAAGCAGGTCCTATGGTTTAACAACCTGTTTTAGGTATACGGTGATAGATGCAGCCGGGTGGCCGGTCGGGAGCCTCGCGAGGTCGGCCAGGAGTCCCAGGAGGCCGGCCAGGAATCCCGGGAGGCCAGACAGGACCATGGGCAATAACGAATTCACCCGTTTTCAGACCGAGTCCGGAGCTGGGTGAGATTCTTAAATTTCCTGATGTGCTGGTGGCCAAACCAATAACAGCTGAAAAAAGAATGAGACCAATAGTTGAATGTGTAATAACCCCAATTCATTGTGTCCACACCCACCATGTGACGTGAGAACGCAGGATGATGCACTCACTGCAACTACAGCTAGGTGTTAAAACAACGCCAACTGATAATCTCACGGCTAGGTGTGTCTGTGTGCATGCATCTAGGCTTGACCTACATAATATTTAAGACACCTTAAGGACTGCAGAAGATCACCACTATATATGTACATTATACCGATATTGTAGAGTAGCATACTGGTGTAGATACAAGGGCGATATTGATACTACTATCTGAAGTATCTATAAGATTATATGATATAAATACATGTGAACAAATTGATACTTACTTTTAACTCCACCTCTCAGATGTCTTGTGTGTGTGGTCACCTCGCTGCTCATTAGTATTCTGCTGCCAGAACGAGGTTCGGTTGGTGTTGTGAATATAAACGTTTAAAACTAAACACTTAGTCAAAGATAGTGTGTAAAACCTAAATGGCTAAACATCTATTCACAAAGTGTTTAGGTGTGTAAGTTATAAGTGTTTAAAGTATTTTAATTCTGATGGTGTTTGGATGTATGTGTTTAAATATTGTAAGTGTGCGAGAATTAAACGGTGTTTACACAATCTAGCGTGTATAACCAAACACACTTTTTACAGTGTATCTGGTGTAATATATATATATGAGAGGAAATATCCTCTCCCCCCACCACCTCCCTCCTCACTGGATGCTTGTATACGCCTACATATGAGGTGTATACACATGGGGAATTGGACGACCTTGAATACGTAAAATGCCTACTTATATATGAAGGTGAACGGGGCGTTTCTGCTCTCACGTCTGTCTCCCACCACTTGCGACCACGTAATCTACTTATATATGCCTATTATCACAGTAATTGATATGACATCATGTGCAACTCTAATTTGGCAAAGTTAATTACAACGAAGGAATTATGCTGTCACAATTAGTGAATTAAATTAGTCTTACAGCAAATGTTATTGGGTGCAGCACATCAAATCCATGCCCTGTTTCCCCCAAACCAACATCACTATGGCTGTGGTGCTTGTGGCAGGGGGAGGGAGGTGAAGCGGTGTTATTCAGCTAATATGTGATATATAAATAACTCCGGTGGGTGAATCCCCTGCAAGTCTCCTGTGGACTTTTTCTAATGTCATTTATGGTTATGGATAAGATAAGTCATTGACTGCCTGTTTATAACTTGAAATCAGCACAATAGTACTTACAAGGGAAATGGTACTATGTACATTACTATATACCTGTGGGCGAACGTCTATGAAATACTGCCCGCTGCTAGGGGTGCAGTATAAATAATGTTCGCTGCCGCTGTGACAGTGGGCTGTAGTGAATGGCATAGGATTGTACAGTTAATAAACAGGCGTTTTAATCGAGTAGGAGGTATATAGTAATATGGCCCTCCCGCCTGTGGCGTCGGGCCATATTTTTTCATCAAATGACCTCGAACGGCCACCCATACGGGCTCAGTAACCAAGTTTTCTCATAATCATTACTGACTAGGTAACAAGAATCAAGTTAGAAGTTATGAACAATTATGTAACATGCATTGACCAGATTCATTCTGAAATACAGTAAAACCCCACTTAAGGGGGCAACATCTGTTCTGAGCAAGATGTACCTTTAAGCAACGTGTCCCCTAGAACAGGGTTTTCAGTCTGTTGATGGCTAGGCGATGTAGTACATAATGTGTATGATAACTGTATACTGGAGCCTATGCAGGCCATTGCCTGGTGTCTAATTGTCTAGACACCAGTCTACCTGCCTCACATAGACACCATAAAAAAGCAATCAAGATGATCTGGAGTATTTCCCCACACTGTTCCATCACATCTGATAAGGTGCCCCTCCAAGGTGACCCCTTAGGCAGGGTTAAGAAGCATTCTGTATACTTACTGAAATGAGGATAGACCCTAGTGGGGGACCATCATTGATTACATTTGCACCAACTGTGACCATATAAACGAAGCCATTGTTCCAACGAATTGTTAAGCGATTATCACCCTACTTTGGTGAACTGTAAAATGAAACAAAGAGACAGGAAATCAACAACTTTCCGTGGGCGTAGTTACAAAAAGTTTTTTAGTAGGTCTCGACTGGGATCCCCACAATTGTGCTAACAACATAGACGATTCCTGGGACCAGTTAGTTATTCTTGACTACATTAACCACTACTGCCCAGAGAGGTTTATGGCTCTAAACCAACCTGGATGAGTAGAGCTCTGTTAAATCTAATTAAGCACAGACGTAGCTTACTGAAATCCTTCTTAATTTGACAAGCCTTGGGTTTGTAGCCTCTATGATATTTTTGAGAAAGTCATTCAGGCTCAGGCTGCCGCCTAGCTGCACTCCCAAGTATCTGTAGCTACTACAATGTGGGAGGGTCACCCAATTGCACTCTAATTGCATTTCATGGTCACATGTAGATACTCAGATGCTATACTCCATTATCACATGCCCTGGTATAGGCAATAGTACAAGTATAGATACTATATTGAGTAACGCAAAGTATATATCATATAAGGGAACCTTAGATGCAAGTAAGTGACCATCTGGTAGTCTTCGCAATGAAAAAGAAAGAGCGAAATAGTTTGAAACAAAGCGAACAAATGCCGGAACTATAGGAATGTCATTCAGCCAACACTGGATCGAAAAATTTATGAGAACCTGTCAAACATAGGAGATTTACATCAAAGTAAAAGGGACCTATGGTCTATCTGGCATAACACGACTATCACATACCTGGACCAGGTAGCCCCATTTGTGGATCGAGCAGGAAAATTCTCTGATGTACCGTGGATGTCAAATGATTTTAAAATGAAAATTATGGGGAAAAGGGAAAAATGAAGGGCTTTAATTAAGGAGAACATTAAGGCGGATCGGCTATTATACCCTAAGTTAAAATCCGATATGAGAAAATTAGAAAGAGATATCAAGTATTCATTACTTAGTGACAGAAGGGAATACATAAAAAAGCAGATAACTAATAATGCCTCAAACTCCCGTCAGTACTGGCGACAGGTTAATAAATTAACAAAAACCCAAGGGGAGACAATTTTCACATATTTTAAGGATAATGATGAGCATGTCCTCAAATTAACCCATTAGCTGCATGTGATGCCTTAAGGCATCACCATACAGGATCGGGTAATGCCTTAAGGCATCACCAGTCCAGATCGGGTGATGCCTTGAGGCATCATTTTCCAATATTTACAAAATTATTGTTTTAGGTGATAAATTGGAAAATAATTCATCAATATACATCAAAGAGGGGGCAGCCGTCAGTCACATTCTAAACAATGAGACTAAGTATGGAACCAGCCTCACAACAGAACAGCCCGCCAGGCAGTACTGAGGAGTATGAAATGGTAGGAGACCAGTCTCCGGCCATGGAACTAGATGTCAGGACGAATCCCACTGGTACCTGACAGTGACAGTGCGAAAAAACTCACAAACAAATACATAAACCCCAATGCCATTGGTCAAACTGACACTCCCACCAACACGGGTGGATGTCACACCAATAGGCACAAGGGTCAGAGGTCAAATACACATGTAAACCAACCAGCATCAACGTTCCATAACACGGTGACGCCTCCCGCCATCATGGCGGGGAAGCAAAGCCCTCGATCAGATCACTCACTCAGTAGCCAACGCTGACGCCACGTCAACTTACCTTGATATTTCAGAATCAAGTTTATATAAATTGATCAATGGTATAAAAATATACAAATCTTCTGGGATATATGGTCTGAATAGTATCATTATGAAATCTTCCCTGTTAAATAATGCCGATATATTTAAAAGGATAATACAGGATTCATTAACGAATGGTAGCTTTCCTCAAGTATTGAAGGAGGGCAGAATAGCCCCGCTACCAAAGCAGGGCGACCCACAATCGATTTCTAATTGGAGGCCTGTGTGTGTATTGCCTGTTCCAGGCAAGTTACTGGAATGGGCGATACACACCCAGCTTTATTATTTCTTAGAATTTACAGAATATTTCAATAGCAACCAGTTTGGATTAGGAAGAGACACAGCATATGGGGGGGTGGTTTTCAAGTTAGTCCAAATTTTATCTGAAGCCAAAAATGAAAATAAAATTTCACTAGATTTATATGTTGATATCAAAAGTGCTTTTGATTGTGTTGATCACCACATCCTCCTATATAAGCTGACGTAGGCTGGCATTGGAGTAAATTTGGTCTGCTGGTTTGAATCCTACCTATCTAACAGGAAATGTTTTACACGATATGGAGAATTCTCATCTAGTTTTAAGGATATTTTATATGGGATACCACAGGGTGCCATACTGGACCTTTTGCTCCTTCTCATATATGTTAACGATTTGTTTAAAAATGAGACTGATGTGAAATATATTATTTGTGCAGATGACCTGGTGATAGTAAAAAATGATCTCAATTCCAATAAGGCAAAAGAAAAATTGCAGACTGTTATAGATAAGCTGGAGAATTGGTATATGGCTAACAGATTAACCATAAACGTGGATAAAACGAGGGTTGTTTCTCATGGTAGACGTAAACCTGAAACGGGGTACCCTCCATATAGTGGGTATTTTGAAAAAAGCGAGTAAGCGAGTTTTTGGGAGCAATAATTGATAGTACTTTTAGCTTCAAGAAAAATATGTTCGATATGGTACGAAAAATCAGCGGGAAGTTAGCAACATTTCGAAAAATACAAAAATTCTTAGATAAGGAGATGGCACTGAAAGTAATAAAAACTTGTTTTCTAGATGTAGCGGAAGACGTGGCATGTACCGGTACGCTACCACGAATAACTACCCTTGTCTGAGCTCTCTCCCAAGTTAACTCTGTCCCAGATTTCCTCCGTTCTGATTGGCTGTTGCTCGCCAAACAAAATCTTGTACCCTAGTAATGGGTGCAGTCTGTTCGGGACCAGTGAAACTTCGCTGTGTCCTCTCAATTTGCAGTGTTTTTTAATGTCGGCTTCGCTGGTAGCCGGCCTCTCCCCGCGGAGTCTCCGCTGGGTGCCCTGCAAACGCACTGAGAACTAATGTTTCACTCCCTAGTACCTATAGTAGCACTGGAGCTGGTGCTTGGTTGGTTCCTACCATTTCTAATGGGAGGAGATGGTGACAGACCGAAATACTCGCGTGGTGTTGACATGGACATCTGCCCTTGTTCAACAACCCAATTCTGTTGTAAACAGTATCGCGATGTGGAGGATCAATATGGATTCGTGGTTTCAATTCAACTCTTACTGAGCATCATCAGGCGCGGTATTAACTACGTCTCCGTAGAGATTTGTGTAGGGAATGTGCATTACTTTGCACCGGATTGAGTCGGAAATTCAGGTAGGTTTTAGGATAGGGTAGATCGAGTACTGGGAGCAAGCTATGTTGACAATCTTTTCCCGTTTGAGCGTGTCAAACGTTGCGGAAAAGTTCTTTTGACGAGGCTTCAGGTTACCGATCTATCCATATCGATTGTCCATTGTGTTCAGTCCCCAAGGTGACTGGCTTTTGAGGCGATGGATCCAATTAAACTCAATTTTGTTCCTTAGGATCTTCGCTCTCTTGCTTTTTTGGGTGGCTGAATATAAAATCCAGCACAAAGATTTCCACGTCCAATCTGCCTTCATGGTCACATCGGTTGAAGTGGGTGGGCACATCATTTTTAGATATGCCTTTTTCGATGTTGTAGAGGTGTTCATACATCCTCTCTTTTAGCTCTCGCTTGGTCTGTCCCACATACTGTGTTTGACATTTTTTGCACTGTATGCAATAGATCACATTGGAACTATTGCATGTCACGTTGTGTTTGGTCTCGTGACTGGTGCCTACGGTTTTTGAGGTCAGCCTCCCCTCCGTATTAATCCATGATAACCGTAGCCCCACCTTTATCTGCTGGTTTCACAACTATATCGTTGTTTTTTGAGAGACTGCATAATGTGGTCTTCTCTCCCTGCGAGATATTAGGCTTTGGGTGAAAACCTTTTTTAGGTTTTTGTGAAAGATTTATCTCATTAAGAGCGATGAACCCTTCTAGATTCTGAGAGCCCAAATGTGGCTTCCAGTTGGATTTACCCTTTAATTTCCGTATGAGATCTTTGTCTTCATACGTATTGCTAGCCAGTTAGAGAAGTCAGCGCCTGTACTGGGCTGGGTTTTCGAAAAGAATTGTCGAGTCCGTAGTTTTTGATGGAATTGATCTAATTCTATCTTCATATCACCTTCACACTCATGCTGTGGGACTGGGCAGAAGTTCAGTCCCTTTTCTAGAATGGATGTTTCATCCTTGGTTAACTCCTTACTTGATAAGTTTACCACTATTGGATTACTTTTCACACTCTGTGGTGTGGTTTGATACTGTTGGTTCTTAGCACAATGATTAACATTGACACCTGGGTACATCGTTTCATGTTTAATGGGAGCATTTATAACACAACTTTTAACACAACTTTCAACGGAGACAACGTCAACGTTCGTAGTATTGTATGTTGCATTACCCTTGTTTACATGAATGTTCATTCTGTTGGAAGGTTCTGGTGTCCCCCACATCCGCGGCCACGCCCCCTTCCACGTGGGGCCTGGTTTTCGTTGCGCTGATATGGGTACGGACGCCGGTTCTTGCCTCGGCCAGACCAGTAAATATTGTTTCATTTGATACAGTGGAAGTGAATAAAATGAAATATGCCACCATTTGGGCTAAATGGTCACCAACTGGTTACAACTCTGGAACCCAAAAAAGTTTACCCCTCTAAATGGTTGCACATGTTATGACGACTTATCTCTGGAACCCAAAGGTCTCCAAACAGTCACTAACTGGTCACTATAGGAAATGGTCACGACTAAAAAGTAGGCCCCTGGAAGGTTCCTACATGAATGCCGGCCTGAGACCCATGACTATGTGTTGAGGATTGTGGAAATCGCTGCATTTCTCACTTGGTGTGTCTCCAGCTTTATAGAGAATAAAACAAGGCTTATATATTGCAGTGAAGGATACATTGAAGGATAGCATGCTATGGTAGTAATGGTATTAGTTAGGGAGGTACTAGATTATGTTTATAAGATATAAGAAATGATTCCAGGTGGTATGTAAAGTTTGGTACTTACTTTCAACTTTTTCACTCCAATTGCTTGTAAATGTGCTTGGCCATCTCGCTGTGAATAAGTGTGCTCCCATCAAAACGAGGCTGGGAGGGATATACACTGATATGTGGAAAATTAAACACTTAGTGTGTAAATTCTAAATGGCTAAACACTTGGGAGCAAAGTGTTTAAGTTTGTAAAGAATAAGCGTTTAAGTAGAAGAACAAGTGTTTAAAATCCAGTAGTGTTTAGATACATGTGTGTAAATGTTGTAAGTTTGCGGGAATTAAACGGTGTTTAGAGAATCTAGTGTGTATAACAAAACTTTTTACAGTGTACTCTGGGAGTTGACTCTACGCAATGCCCTAGCATGCGCTCGGATATTTAATACTACGGGTCAATCCCAAGGAGGATATGGCCGTTTGTATCTGAAATCAGTCAATTTAGTTTATATATATACTCACCGCTGGGGTATGGGCATATATCGACCCTTCTTTGGAGAGGCCTGATCAGGCAATGTTTGATTTATTGGGGTTTGACGAGGATTTTGCAACCTATACATTTTCGGAAAGCTTAGAACCCCTAGATTTCAAAAATTGATGTTTACAAATTTTCACCATATTTTTGGTGGCCATCTTGGATTTTTCCAAGATGGCCGACATTTTTTACTGGTTTCAACCAAATAGACCTGCTTTTTTCATTATAAATTTACTGAAATGACATGAAATCAGCATTTATGACTGAAAACCATCTGAACAACTCAGCCATTTGCAATTTGTCATATGTCGGCCATTTTGGACTCCAAGATGGCTGCCAAAATGCCATGGGAGAGCTAAAAATCCTATATTCTTACAATTATTGCCTGATTTGCAAGTGTGATACCTCTACTTTAAGGTTTTTATGGGTGTAGAATTAACTGGACCACTAGTTTTTGTAATGCTAGACTGTTACCATTGTAACTAGCATCAATAAGTATATAGTTTCTGCAGTTGTTGTCCAATTCCCAAGTGTAGTATCTTTACTTTAGGGTTTTTATGGGTGTAGAATTGGGTGAACCACTCAGAGATATGATTTGACCACTTTTTGAAAGGATAGAATGTTACCTAGCAATTAGAATTGCAAAATTGGCCATCGAGAATCTTGAACTATTTAGTTTCTGCATTTACTGTTTGTCAGATTTCCAAGTGTAAATCCTTGGGGTTTGTATTGGTGTAGAATCAAGTGGACCACTTAAAAATATGATTTGACCATTATCCATATGGTAAGAATGTTACCATGGCAACTAGGATTGCAAAGATTCTGCAGAAATGTCCATCAAAGACCTTGAAATATATATTTCCTGCTTTCATTGTCAGATTTACATGTATAATACCTCTACTTTATAGGTAAGGAATTTGGTGAACACTCAGAAATATGACTTGAGCATTTTCTGTAAGGATAGAATGTCACCATGACTACTAGGATCGAGAAGTTGCCATCAAAGATCTTCAAATATATTGTGATGAAGACTGTGGTTGTTTGTAAATCTAGTCGCCAATGATAGCCAGGTTCTTTAGGGGCTTCAAGAATGGGCATGGCATGACATCATGGCTCCCCAGCTTGAATGCTATACGCCAGAGTGCTCACCTCACACTTGGGACACACTTAGTATATGAGCTGTCCTGTCAAGATTACCAACACCCAATTAAACCTGGTCCATAGCAAGCTCTCTCTTAACCCTTTAAGGGCAGATGATGCCTTAGCCCATTCATGCTGGGGGATGCCTTGAGGCATCAACGGGCTGGCCGGGTGATGCCTCAAGGCATCATCCGTGGCTGGCTGGGTGATGCCTTGAGGGATCATTTTCAAAATATTCGTTTTTTTTTAAATAAAATTGGAAATAATGGCTCCATACAATGTAGATATGATATAATATTTGATATTTCAGGTGAAATAGGAAATAGTATCTAAGTATCACGTGTCATGTCATGTGATAAATAGGCCTTTCACAGATCTTATCATATTCATTTAATCAAGATATACATGTATTCAAAAGCAGCATACCGACTTGCATATGCAATGCTCAGATATACACCATGTACTATTTATTTATTCCATGTGGCTATATCCTTTTATTGTTGTTATTTCAAAACAGACTTTATCAGTTAGAAATTAACTGAATTCATGACTGTCGTTAGCAATAATTTTTATGCAGAAAGCTATCAATAGATTCAGTTATTTCTTGTGTTGACTTTCATGAATTATGATTGTCAAATGCTATAGCTATAGACACGAATCCGTTAGGGTAAGAGAATGCAACGAATCAGAGAAAATGGTTCATTCATTCATGCAGAAATAGATATAGAAATATGAATTTGTTGCTTCCTGAGATACTTGGATTAGTAAAAGAGACCCTCTAGACAATAATCGCACTATTATGTAGAATAGCCTTACATGAAGATTCTAGGTAATTTAACTAGCTATATGCCTAAGCTATATATATATATAGCCATTTCCTTCGTGATCGAGGTACAAATTGTATCTACACCAATTACATGCATAATTTTTCCATCACATCATCATGGGTAATCTTTACATATATAAGCAATTGCTTACATGCGACATTCACCTGCAGCTGACGACTTTGCGTGGTCGATGAATAGAAATCGTTTTGTGTAAACGCCAAACAAGTGATTACCATAGATTGTCAGATTGTGAAAAAACCACTGTGATTTTTATTGATTAACGAGGCAAAGGCACGCATGTACACGAGACAACCTTGGGTATATATATACATGCGTCATACCTGCACCATAGTGGGGGTGTAATTATTGACACTTTAGTAGTTGTTTAGGTAGCTAGCTCATTGTCTTATATTCTTCTGTCTTCTTACTTATGTAGAGAGTTTTAGGGGATAGAACTACTTGCTTAGCAGAGTCACTGAGACACGGTGATCTCACATCTCGATGACCTGAAAAGAGGAAAGTCGAACACCGCAATTAAAGTTAATCGCTTTAATCCCCTGAAAGCAATCTATGTTATACAAATACAGGCAGTATTATCCAATGCGATGATCGTTGATCATGTTGTACAAACCATATAATAAAATTTCAGCTTAATGTCCGTAAATGTTCTGTTTCATTCAATCGTTCATAGTTCACATTATCCTTGCAGTTGTTAACTTCAGTTCCTATGTTTTGCTGGATTTAGTCATGAGTCCTAGTGTTCCTGGGTAAATGCTATAAGTTCACTCCACGCGTTCTGTGTTCTCTCTACTGAGAGATAGTTACTCACACGTCGGCCTGTAGGTAACTCACAGAACAGGGAATCCGCACATTGAATGTCTATAGTAGGTGACTCCACTCCTCACGGGATGAAGTCTCCGGTGCCTAACCCTACTCCAGCGGGGGCAGGCCTTTGTAGCTCAGCTAGATCTTACTCCTCGTACCTTTGTGCTGCCTCCGGCAGCTGCAGCGAAGGTGTACTCCTCCGCTGCTTACATCACCTGGTCACGTGACCAGTCATACCCTTATACAGGTGGGTGCTCTAGAAGCTTCCTCTTGTTTACATTCTGCTAACAAACATTCATGTGCTCCCACCATCTCTATGCGATGTTAATTGAATAAAGAACACAATCTTGGACAAGCGCGTAGTGCATACCAATATTCCCGCTTTATAGGCACACAGACTGGTACAACACAGATGCTATTTTTCCCACCCATCATCCCAAGACAGGTATTAAGTATCATGTGATGATATGATACAAGTTCTTATCATTAGGACTATTATTTGTATGCGGTGTGTTCTGATTGAAATAATAGATTGAGTAAAACTCCCTTTTCTGCAAAGTACATATGCTTTGCCTGATAATTACACAGTTTGGCACCACCTGACGACTATTTTGAAGCGGCTTGAATTAATCATCTAGACATCCGATGGTTCTATAAAATCCTAGTCGTCAACCACCTGGCCTTTTGGCCTAAAAAGCCTGTTGTACCTTAACAATCACGATATTTCATTAAACCCTCTTTTCCAGAGGAAAATGCATACATTCACCTGCAGCCCAAGAAGGGTTTTAAAACCTTCAATAATCATTTCTCATAATCAGCTTGTGTAAACGCCTGCTAAGGTGACCAACATGAAGTGATACGTTCTGAATTTCGTCTAGTGAAAATGCTTCATCCGCTTCTTGGGTCGGCGATTCTATGTGATGATTTTTTGTCATCGACCATCACCTGAGGGCTTTTCATTAGATGCTCTACAGTCGCCAAGCTTCCAGTTGTCTTGTGTCAATGCCAGATAAGTCCCCTTTTTTATTGGCCGACGAAAACGGTGTGGATTTTTTGTGTTCTCCCAATAGCCTATTTTCATTGTCCATCACCTATATACAGGCAGGAACCACTGACGGACCTTTAGACTGCTGACGCAGAATGTAAACATGCTATTACAATTACACAGAAAATCTAAACCATTTTTTTGTCAGCCAATGGAAAAGGGCCTTTACTGGTAAGGTACATGGTTATGAAGACAGTAGGTGTCTCATTAAGAAGGAAGTCCACGCACGCGTGCCTATAGAGGCGACTAAATAAAGGCATTTGAGATATTTGTCTGGTATAGGAAGCGACCCACAGTGGAGTCGATATAGCCGATCCCTCTGCATCCCTCTAATGCATCAATAGGATTTGGAATGTGCTTCCGCTAGCTTACTCAGCGATTCGTGGACGGATAGTGGGCTTCGAGGTAGGCTTTAATTAGCTGAACACACATAGATAGAGTGGAAGGGAAGTCGACTGGTGATGGGGAGTTCAAGAAAAGACCACGACCCAATTTTTGGGTTTTTGTCTCGCCCCTGTTATTTTTTTCTCCATAGACTTAACATTGGGAACTCGTATTTAACGCCCAAACGTTAGCCCATTAGTCAATGTTAAGGGTGAGATAAATTCATAAATCTATTCAAGTTTAGGGTCAGAGCTAGATCCCATCTCGTTTGAATCACTACGTAATTCATGCGGCTTCGCCTTGTGAATTACTACGCGATTCAAACTCGATGGGATACAAGCTCAGATCCTAAACTCTCATAGGTTTCCTCTATAGTCTGTGGACGCCATTGTGTGAAAGCCCTCAAACTGAACCCTAAAAAGCGTCATGTTGATGCCTCCTCTCGGGTCTGGATCCCTGAATTCAGTATCGCTTACAACGATTCCATCAACCTACAATTTGCAGAAATTATTATTCTGAATACTAAGTATGTACCATTCACTTGTCTTTTGGGCCAGTGTTATGGTAACAGTTGTACGTCTGAAGATAACTGTGAAGTAGAGAAAGCAAAGGTTACCAGAAAAGATCTGTATCAAGCAAAAGAAACCCAAAACTGAAAAGTACAAAAAATCACCAATATATGTAGGAACCAAATTATGGGAAAAATTACCACTTGTAATACAACAGAAACGTTATGAAGATTTTAAAATGCATGTCAAAGAATATATTTTGAAATTGTGAACTTGTGCCAATTTTTGTATATTTAATCAACTTGTACATATCAACACGATTGTTCGTATGTTGTATGGAAGATCATGTCGCGAGGCATGAGTGCACATACTCTTTGAATTGTTTCAATAAACACATCTTTATAAAGAAAACCTGTTGTCTGTACGGAAACTTGTTCTCTAATATCTACTTTTTCACCTCGATCAGGGGTGGAGGGTCAAGTGCAAAGAATTACCAACGACTCAACGCCATTATTTACCTGATGCTCACTTCAGTCCGACTTCGTTCTCACCACACTGCTGGTAGACAAAGATTTTGACTCCCACCCACCCGCCCACCCGCAATCCCAACCACTTTCCCCCAGCAACACTAATTCATAAAGAGCCATAATAGGTCTCTTCTCATAGGGCAAGATTGTACCGAGTCTGCGACTATTTTACCAAATGATATATTGTGTTACGTATTTCTATATCCAATCGGTGGCGATCTTAATTATGCACTTCTTTTTAGTATAGAATTTGTAACAGAATGTTGGAGTGCTGGGAAAATAGACAAGTCTTTTTATCATAAATTCCCTATGTATCGTGTATTATTCTAGATAGATGCAGAACATGCCCATTTCCTGTTTGTGGATATTCCACTTCACCATTAAATGATCTTTAGACTTGGAAATTATTTTCTATTCATAGATTCAGAATATTACCGATCTGATAAAACTAAAATAGAATCTTAGACCATAACAGTAGCCACTTCAGAGTCGTTGCTATTCAAAACAATTTATTTTCTAGAAAAGACTCCCGAATATCAATCTGTGATGAATCAAGATTTTAATTTTTATTTACAATTTAAAACCTCTCAAAGCAGTATATATTGATACATAGGAACACACTACTACTTCATTGAGTATTGAGCTAAAGAGTTAACCAAGACCAGCTCACGATTCCTCCTTGGTCGAATAATAGGATTCTCAACGAGATCGGTAGAGGAGGCAATGGCCAGTAGTGCTCCTGAGATCTCGTTATAGGTGGCGTGAATTCACGAGATTGGTGTATCTGTCTCTGCAACAAACTGTCTGGTTCAAGAACGTTTTTCTTTGTTTTACATTCCCTTTCTATGTAAGAATATCCCCGTTATTTTCTTCTATCTTCATGTCTTATCATATTGTGCTGTTGAATTGTCATATCCTTCCATTGTATGTTTGCATGCTAGTATCCGTTTTTTTTTAAACAAATGCTAGAACTAACGAAGCAGTTAATCTTATAAACACGTATTGTGAGAAATAGATAGATAAAGTCGAGAACAAACGGGGTTGATCTTTAAGAAAAATTAGGAGTGAGCTATGCGGTTTTGTGACCTCGAAACTCTGCGAAATAGATGATTTGATTAATCTTATAGGGAAATCAATTAGTTGAACCCAAGTTGAGGCAATATTGTCCATTTTGCTATTGTACATATTGAACATAGTCTATTACTTCTACCAAACCCTAAGCCTGAATGATTAGTTGAGATATCTGAAGAATATTTGGACTAAAGGTAAGTTTATCTTCTTGGGTATATCAGGAATTATCGGAACAATATTCACTATTGAATACGTGAGGTTTCGAAGCTGATTCTATCCAGAAATAGCTCTAATAATTTAATATAAGGGAAAGGCTTAAGGATAATGATAATAGGCATCGGCAGCGTATCCCTCAGTGGACACGAATGAAATTACGGAATTGTCCTTCTCGCTGATGTTGACGTAAGGGTAAAAATACGACATTGTAATTATATTCACGTCAATAACTGCAGTAGTCAATTGCAGAACGCAATGCCGTATTTCCGTCCAAGGGCCCCTGCCATAACGGATCTTACATGGTTCATTAACTAGCTCGACCGAGGTGCTAATTGAGGAGGTTTTAAATTCTCTACAGTATTAGCCCTTCCATTGTCACACAAAAGGCAGACTCCCGTTGTGTCAGGTTTAGTGTCTTTAATACTCTTTATTCTCGAGGTGTTTTTATGGCAGCTTTCTGTTGAAATAATTGTAGTTAATTGCTTTAGATGACACGGAGAAGATCATAGCATCTGGTGCGTTGTAATTACTCCTGTTGTCTCTCTCCAGTTTGGATCAACAATTCCCACACATTAAAGTTTTATGCGAGCACTTATTATCTGCTGATTTCAATATCAGCTAATTCATAAAAGTCAAAATATTCATCAAGGGTTTAATCAAACTGATTAAGAATACTCGGATATGGAGAAAAATATTAGAGAAAGGTGATTACAGAGGGTTTCGATTTCTTAGATCCAAATATTACTGGACTCGTAATATCTGTGAGGTGGTGAGGCTCATACTGACTGCTAAGGCCAAAAAACCCGAAACTGAATTCATAAATCAGGAACATAACAGAATGACCATTATACAGACATCCCATTAGCCACAAGATCAATATGAACTGACACCCTTTCTGGACTCATCAGCTTTGGGATAGTTCAAGCGCCCAGACGTAATTAGAAGGAAACTCACGAGATGAAAATAACTTGGTCTGGACTCCATCGAAGGTGCCCGCAGAGTTATTCCTGAGGCTGGGCGGCGACACTACGCACACTACGATGACAGACTGAGATCCAGCCGGAGTAGATTGCAGTTTAAATATATTCGATGCAACCATTAAGGGGCCATCCATTAAGTACGTACGCAGAATTTCTAAAATGTTTGACATCTTGTATACGTTCATATTAAACTGATTAAGCTTTTGTACACTATTAGACATCAAGATTTGAATAAATCACTGCACGAAAACCACCAATTTAAATATATATACGCCATCGCGATAACGCACGTATCGGCTATATCGTGGCTTGTTTATACTTGTATACACCTCTTATACGCGTCTACGTTTCGGGCGTCTACGAGACAGTTTCCATATGTAGATACGCGCGACTTGGCTGTCTTTCACGCCTGGCGTATATAAGATAAAACATCCTCTGCGTGACATATATATGCCGGGCGTATATGTATAGTGATAGAAAATAAAAAAGGAAATCCTCCACGCCCAGCCCCCACTGCTGCTGTGAATTATCAGTGTGCTGTTTTAGCACTTTAGGCATGGTGTGGGAGTGGAGGCTGTTGCTGGAGGTCCTCTGCTTCACACATTACCTGAGTTTTGTCTCTTGGCGGGCAGGAGTATATAGGTGTCAAAACGGCGGGTGTCAAAGCGGCAGGTGTCAAAGCGGCGTCAGCAGCAGATGTGTGGAGGCACTTGGGGTGGTAGGTTGATAACTGACCAGACCTTGTGTTATATATACAGTACCCAAGGTATGACTTCAGAAGAGTGGTGTTTTGAAAAACCTTAAAAACGTAAAAAAACGTTTTAAAAAACAAAAAAACGCTTGGTTTATTATATGTATTTAATGAAAAGATAATAAATAGGATTTTAGAACAATTTTATAATCAAAATTGATGATATAACATTGTATTTTCCATAAACCAAGGACTTAATGACTAATGGCAAATGAAATATGCTACCACTGATGTCCCAAGTGGCAGAGGTCGGAATTATTAGAGAGTGGCGTAAATAAACAGAATCAGGCGTATATATGACGTATATAAGACCGCACCATGGACACGTATATACGCCACTAGATAAGGCGTCTACGAGATGTCTTATAGGTCGAACTTCTAGACGCAAAATCTTACTGTTAGACGCGTTTCGTATACATATGTAAAATAGTGGTTTTCGTGCAGTGAATGCAGTGAAAATATATCCTCTCCTACAACCGATCGAACAACTGCCGTGTAGGTAAATGAGCTGGATCCGAGGAAGACTTGTGCATGATATTCAAAGTCTGTATCTGGTTACGGGTGTCTAAATAGTCAACATTTAGTTTATCATGTAAAGTCCTCTACTTTCTGTACTCTTTTCGAATAACCTTTCACTAAAAGCAATGCTCTGTTCTGTACCATTTGACAAGCATATATATCACTTTGGGTTGCCCCATCATATAGGTATAAACAATACTCTAACATTGGGCGAATAACACTTATATAGATCTGACTAGCAACCTCTAAGCTTAGGCTCTTCGTTATGTTACTCAGTTTAAAGATCCTGGATTGGATTCTTTATAAAGTTTTTTTATGTGTGGTCCAAAAGTCAATCCAGCAATAATTAAGATATCCAGGTATCAAAACGAATTTGCTGTTCTAAGTTGCGTCCTTTTACATGTAATATTTAGTTCTGGCAGGTACAGATTCTTTCTACTGGAAGCATACCACATGGCCTTCGTCTTAGTAACAATATCTAATGTGCTTTTCAGATTAGTTATCGCACTATTCAGAGGCTTATCGGCGGTATATAGGACTAAGTTGTCTGCATACTGTATGTATCGGCACTCATTTATACAATCACACATGTCATTGTGACCGACTGAGGAGGTTTAATGGACATGCGAGGAGAACGGAGTGGCGCCACCTGGCGCTTCCCAGAGGCATCCCGCGCTTCCCAGAAACAGCGCCATCTAGCGTATCGCGGCCGTTGTGATGTCATGCCGCACGCTCATCAAAGACTCCTTTGAACATTTTACGTTATCCTGCTATTTCGCCGACAAAGTATAGTTTTCGCGCATCTCCGACGCCTGAAAATGCCTCCGAAGAAAACGGCCACGGCCAAGACCCAGAAAATACGCAAGAAGACATCGGCAGGAGAAAATAAGACGGTCAAGATGGATAAGAAGATCGAAGATCTGAGTCGCGAATTGCGGGCTATGAAATCTGCGGTAATGGCCGTCACCCAGGCGGCAGCCTCTAGGCCCCAGGTGGCAGCCTCGTCCCCTAGGCCTATAGCCGATTCTACGATGACAGTCCAACAGGGTACTCCATCCACGCCTACGAGTCCCCCGATGCGGGGATTTAATTTTTATCGACCTGCTACAACGGTTAGTGCTGCTCCAACGGTTGCAAACAACGGTTTCGAAGCTTCCATGTTGTCTCACCCCTGGATACCCAGGGACGCTCCCAGCCTAGGCGTCCCATATCACGACCAAACCATCGATGACCAAGTTCGCTTATTGCTTCAATCAACAGCTCATGTTCTACAGCCAAACAGAGGTAAATTCATAATTCCGTGCCATTATGTTTTATTGCCCAGCCGTAAAGATCACATGAACTTGGGGACCGTTAATTTACAAGAGCATATCTGGGGGATCCTCCGCATTGTGGACGATCACAACACCTCAAAGACCTGGTGTGAGTTCCGGCGCGCGATGTGAGTGGTGGTAGCAGTGAGGCAGCGTTAACTAACTTGGATTTTACATGATTTGAGAGCAGAAAGCCTACACCATAATTTGAGGTGAACAGCGTAAAGGTATATAGAACGCATTGACACGACTAAAACTGTGAGTATTGAACTTTTTAAACGAGTAATCACAGTTTTTCCTAAGTCGAAGTGTACACAATGCGTACCGTAACCCAGGGCAACAACATAAACAAACAGACTACCAGCTATGCCGGCCTCGCCGATCGCGGTGACCGCTGCTATAAAAAGAAACAGAAGCTCTAGTTCGACATCACCAACATCCAACCTGAGTCCTGATTTAAAGAAGCTGAAATCTACTACTGATCTCAAGAAAACATTAGACTATAAAACAATGGACCAAGATTGCAACTCAAGTCTTGTATTGACTGAAACGCCGTTAGAAACACTACGGACGGCTGTCAGTTCCCCCGACCTGAGAGGCGCTGAAGGGGGCGCGGAAACAACGGACCCACTGACACAACCATCGAATCTAGAACTGGGTATGAAATTGAATGCAATTTATAAGACCATGACTACACAGAGTGACGCAGTGAATCTAAGATTAGATAAAAATACCAAACAGTAAACCTAAGACTAGACAAACTTGACAATACACTGAAAGGTCAATTAAAACACAACGAAAAGCCTTCTCTAAGTTGACGATTACTGTGAATGAAAATACACATAAAATACAAGAGGTATGTGGCAAAGGGGAACAACAGTATCTGAAACTGCAGACAGATCTGGCATCTCTGAAGGATACAGTAACTAAACAAAATGTTGAAATCAATAGTCTACACGAGCAAGTGAAACAACTAAAAAAACCAGACATCAATGTGAGTACGATAAGTGACAAGAAAACATATGCCGATGTTGTTGGACAACTAGGGTCCTTAAAACACTGCACAGAGGAAACTAAAAGAAATGTAGTAATCTATGGCATACCGACTGATCCTGAATCCGGACTCTGGGAAATAGTGGACATGTTATGTAAAGACATAGGTGTACGTTTTGGCCCAGACGACTTTCTTCGAGTAAGGAGACTGGAATCAAAACGACCAAATAGAGATAGGCAAGCTCCAGTACCCCTACTTCTAGCATGTAGTAATCATGCGATTAAAACTGCTCTGCTGAAGAATAAATGGAAACTAAAGAATGTGCCTAATGCAAGTAAGGTTTGGATAGCAGAAGATGAACCCCGTGAAACAAGGATCGCGAAGTCAAGATTAAGAAGAGCACATTACACTGCGCAAAACATGAAAGTACACAGTACATTACTCACAGACGACAAACTGAGACTGGATGGTAAGTTGTATAACTTGGACAACCACGGAGATATTCCTGAGAAATTCTGTTCAAAGTACTTGCCAGACAGACTTGATAGAAACACACTTAAAAATGCTGTTAATCGTACAAATGTAAAGAAAACGCATGAAAATGTGGCGACATGCGATGTAATGGACGTAGAAGAAGAAGAAGCAGACGACCCACAAACTCTAGCAATACAGCCTCCAAGCAGACAACGGATGGAAGAAGCAGAAAAAGAAAATGAAGATGAGAACAATGAGAAAATTCGAATAACTAAGGCCGGTATCACTTACTCAGGTGCATCAGCGTACCTGAGTAATTGGTATAGCAGTGAATTAGTACACTGTTTTAATCACGGTGAGGAAGAAGAAATGGTGTTCAAATCAGTCGAGCATGCGTACATGTATGCTAAACTTAGAGAGCTAAGCTAAGATAGTATTCTTGATATAAGTGATCCAAGAGAAGTGAAAAAGATTGGTGATTCAGTAAAAGTACCTAAAGATTCTACTTGGTATGATAATTGCGAAATTATCATGGAGTCACTACTAGTCTCTAAGTTCGAACAAAATGAAGAAATCTGTGCCAGCCTGCTCGGTATGCGGAATGAAGTCCTCATAGAAGCTACAAATAGCTTATTCTGGGGTGGGGGATATCCCTTCGGGGCCCCTCAGTATGAAACAAGCAACCCACTACGAGGCCGCAATGTGCATGGAAAACTATTGATGACAGTGAGAGAACTCCTTCGCCAAAAGAGAATACTCTTAATGGACAGTGACTATTGAACTCTGTGAATATGCATATATTGTTACTCGGGGACTCACGAGTGCGGAAGTTGAAAAGTCCTATATTAAGTGAATTTGAAGGAACAGGCAAACATGTAACTGTGGTGTCGATAGCGGGGGCAGGGACCCGTACGCTTTTCGAAGCAATGTCGGAGGAGTTGACCAGAGTCACTGATGTGACACATCAAACTAACACGGGATATTGTCTAGTCATCTACTGTGGTGGAATCTGCGATATTACACATAAGACGAGGAATCCTGAAGGTAAACAAGAATACCATTTTGCTTTCGATGATGCCAGTGCTTGTAGGAACACCGTTAGTAGCTTGATAAGGGACTCCCTGTCGGAACTGAGACTACGTTTTCCCACTGTGACTTACATACTGTCCCCAGTGTACGGTATGGACTTGTACAACTTCAATCATCGCTGGGAGTTAAAAAGAAGACGTAACCGAGAGCTGTGTCATACTGAAACTTCATCACAATGCAGAGTCGTTTTTGGTAACACTGCAGCAACAAACAACGCTACATCAGCACATAATATGAACGGAAAAGAACGGGACGCAAGATAGGCTGAACGAAGCCATACGTGGAATAAATGCAGACATAGTTCACTTCAATATATCACACAGTGTAGCTACGCCCCGGATTGACTTTGTGTTCCAATATTCTAAGAGAAATCCTAGCAGATATAGCAAGAGTGGCAAGGGTCCTTTGAAATATGTGTATAGATACCACCTGCTGCATGATGGTTGCCATCTGTCTGACTTCATTGTACCGCAAATAACGAAACATTATGTGAAATTAATCAAAAAACAACTCGGGATGGATCAAGCTTAAGACTATGCCGAGTGATAAATGATATGGCAACAGGAATGTTGTATTATGTGGCGGATTAGCTCGAACTAGTAGGGTAATCTACGAATCACCTAGTGCTGTAGTCTTAGTGATATTTTTGGAAAACAGTCATAACATACACACGCAATTCATGAGTGGTCCTACGTGTGACTAATGGGATGTAAGAAATATAACTTGAAAAGACTACCTTAATGCTATCTCAGAAATGGGACAAGCCTATGGAGTCTGGTGTTTTCGCGTAAACCGGTCTTAAACATGGGACTGATTGTAGCTTTGCCTGAGTTATGGTTATAGTTATTTATAACCTTCAACACTTACATCTTATAGTCGCCGCCCTGAGATTCTAATGTTGAAAATAATTATATTAAATAATGTGATTACTGTGGATCAATTCAATTGCTGTCTCAGAAATGGGACAAGCTAATCTGAACCTGAGCCTGACCTAAAGACCTAGCTATGAATGGTTTGTGATCCACCAAGTTGGGTGATGCAGTCTCAGACAAGGGACTGATTGGGAAAAAACCCTCCAGTTGTGTTAGTATTGGATGAAAACGCAATATACGAAAATGCTACAGAACAGAATAATGTCCGGTGAAATTGATTGAAGTGCTGTCTCAGAAACGGGACTAGCTGTGTTGATACATCGACTCAGCTGTGTTGATTCGCCGACTTATTTCGACTTTTTGATTCACCGACGTAAGGAAACGGCTGTGTACTGAACAGAACATTGTCTGCTGAAATTGATTGAAGTGTTGTCTCAGAAATGGGACTAGCTGTGTTGATTCGTTAAGTCAGCTGTGTTGATTTGCCGACTCGTTAGACTTAGACTTTTTCTACTCACCGACGTAATTAGACCAGGAGCCCTGCTGAGTTATCGCGTTGTAGTGTATAGACTGCGCCTTTTGCCATAATCGTCCAGAGACGGGACTAGTTATGCTGATTCGCTGACTTTTTTTACTTTTTTTTTTTTTTTTTTTTTTTTTTTACTTTGATTTATTGAGGATACGAGGAGCCCTGCTGAGTTGTTGAGTTATATAGTGTGTATTATGTTATAACTGTCCTCACAAGTGGATTTAAGTGCTGTCTCGTATTGAGAATTATTGGTCAAATTTGCCCTAGTTGCGCTGCAATTGTATAAGGTAGCACTGGCCCAATATTCGTTTGACTACACTATCTCATCTCTCTTGCTATATAATGATTATTTATGCTTATGTGGTGGTGACCTACATTTCCTTGTTTACGTTTATCTATACTTACGCTAGTGTATTAATATGATAGATGTTAACCTTATCTTTTTTTATATTGATAGTAGTCAGGTGTTTAGGTAATGAATCTGATAGGAGAAAAAACCCGACAGCTGCCTCATGAGCTACCTGTAACTATTCATTTTTCTTTTTTCTTTATAAGGTGTGTTGATAGCTAGATACCTTAAGATAAGGTGTGTAGCTATATGACCCACTTCTGTTCGTTTTCGCGCCATATGCTAACTCGAACTTTTGTATATTTTGTTCAAATATATTTTGTTACATCATCACTTTAATCGTTTTGTTTCATCTTATCATTTAATAATGACAACTTCGTTAGATGATTTCAAATTATTGAAAGGTATGTGTATCACCCACCTAAATTGCCAAAGCATGTACAAAAAACTAGATGAGTTGAAAATTGTTTTTGATCGGGCGGACATGGCCACTTTTAGTGAGACTTGGCTTAATAACTATTATACAGATAGTATGCTATATTGGAGTAACAGAACATTGTACAGGCTCGATAGGAACGATAGGGTTGGCGGAGGAGTTGCATGCTATGTCAGAGACGACATAGCCATGTGCACTTCAATGCTGGATAAGTATAGCACAATATCGAAACACCTAGAGTGTTTATCCTTAGAAATTAAAAAACCATTTATGAAACCGCTAATAGTTTGCACAGTATATTTTACACATGGTGGGAGCCTACAAGATGCACTAGCATACTTGGATAATTTTATGAAAGATGATAAGTATATGAACCATGAATTTTGGATAATTGGGGACCTAAACATTAATTTATTAAAAACTAAGGGAATGGATCAAGAAAGGTTATTTGAGTTTTGTAGGGAGAATATACTTAAGAGATTGATAGATAAATGCACTAGACCGAATAAAATTGGGGGTACATGTATTGACAATATTTTAACAAATTCACATATGATTAATACATCTGGTGTCCTGGAGTATTATGTAAGCGATCATTTACCCATTTATGTCCTTAGAAGACGCAAAAAAGATAAACCAGAAAAAATAGAGGTAACAGGTAGAGTATATAAAAATCACAGAGTTGCAAAATTAAAAGAATGGCTTGAATTTGTCGATTGGAATGAATACTGGGAATTGAAGGATCCAAATCTGATCTGGCTTTTTCTTTTAGGGGTACTAACGGACTACCTAGATTGTCAGTGCCCGATAAAAACTTGGACAATGAAATGCATGAAAACACCATGGATAACGAATGATATACAAGGTTTGATCTATGAGAGAGACATGGAATCAACAGATTTTTATAGACATAGAAATGCGGAGAATTTAATACGGGCACAGAATCTTAAGCGCGAAGTGAAAAATGCTATTAGGATAGCAAAATCTGAGTATATAAATAATAAATTAGATGATAATTTTGACAACCCCAAACGTTTCTGGTATGAGTTAAATCAAGTTATGAATCCACGTACTACCCAATGTGCACCAATTTTTATAGACAACAAAACAGGAACTACAATAGATTCTAGCTCAGCACCCGACTATTTAAACTCTTTTTTCACGGGAGTTGGAAGTATGCTTGCTGAAGACATGCATGGGAACGTACCTATTATCAGAAACGATGTAGAGAATAGGGATCCTGATGAGATCATCACCGACCCGGATTTAACCCCCCCTTGGATAAAAATAGATAAAGAAAAACTTCATACTTTAATAAATTTGATAAATGTGGGAAAATCTTCTGGTTTAAAAGATATAAGGACGTCTGTCTTGAAAGATTTTATGATGTTAACGCTAGAACAATTTGAATATTTGTATCAACAATCATTTGACTCTGGAATTTTCCCAGACGACTGGAAAAAGGCTACAGTTACCCCTTTACAGAAACCTAGAAAAAAGAGTGACCCCAATAATTGGCGACCTATTTCTCTGTTGCCAGTTCCAGCCAAAATATCAGAACAGATTATGCATAGCTACTTAACTATTATTCTAGAGCAAAATAATTTATTGACACAACAACAATTTGGATATAGAAAGAAAAGAGGTACAATAGACGCGATATACCAAGTAGTTAATGAATTATATCTATCCAGAGATAACAAAGAAATTACTGGAGCAATCTACATTGATTTCAGGAAAGCCTTCGACAGTGTGCACAACAGGTTACTTTTGAACAAGTTATATAGACTAGGTATGCCGGAAGAGTATAACAGATGGTTTTCCTCATATTTAACCAACAGAAAGCAACGTATACGATTCGCCGGTAATGTTTCGGCGTGGTCTGACATAACTTATGGTGTCCCGCAAGGGTCGGTTTTAGGACCCCTTTTATTTATTTATTATATAAATGACGTAAGCGAAATTCTGGGCGCAGTAAATTTTACGATTTATGCGGACGATATAGTATTATATTTTAGTAACGTTGACATAAACAAGGTAGTAAAGAAGTTGCAGAGTACTATGGACTTGTTTAGTGAATGGAGTAAAGATAATGTATTAACAGTTAACAAAAAGAAAACAAAAATCTGTTGGTTTGGCCCAAGAAATAAAATGAAGAACCTTAAAGATGAGGCTGTCCGCGTTTTTATTGATTTACATAAATTAGATCGAGTGTATACCTATCCATATTTGGGGGTAGAACTAGACTGTTCCTTGAACTTTGATAAACATATGAAAACACTTTTAAAGAAGTTAAGTCAAAAACTTTTTAGTTTCAGTAAGTATAGACCACTGATGAGCCACCAGGTAGCAATAAAATTTTACAAACAAGCAGTGCTACCTACCATGGATTATAGTGCAGTCTTTTTAGGAGGTGCTAGTCAGGCAATGTTGCATAAACTACAGAGGATGCAAAACCGATTCTTAAGAGTTTGTTTACGGGATTACTCCTGGGTGCACACTGTCGAAAGGTTACATAGTCTCACTGGAGTGGCTACTCTGACCAGACGTAGAAATGAACTGATTCTTGGCTATATGCGAAGAGAGTATTTTAGATCGAAGGGTTTGTTAGGGGATGCAGGAGAACTGTCGGAACCGTCGGAACCTCTACCGGAAGATGTTCAAAACGACGACAATTATGATAGAGGTAGGCTTCTCAGATCGAAGAACCGTAAATTATTTGTGATGAGAAAACCAAAATGCGAATTCTATAAGAAATCACCGAGGTATAGAGGGGAAACCTTATGGAATTCCATAGACAGTGGTATAAAGGGAATAGTAGGCAAATCAGCTTTTAAGAAAG
This sequence comes from Alentia gelatinosa, assembly GCA_950022655.1. Classification (NCBI taxonomy): domain Eukaryota; kingdom Metazoa; phylum Annelida; class Polychaeta; order Phyllodocida; family Polynoidae; genus Alentia; species Alentia gelatinosa. Next base: position 42,157,244 of record OX465588.1, on the reverse strand, counting down.
CTGTCAAGGCGATGTATACAGATTGAGAACTTATTGGATAGTCTAAAAATGTAAGTGTTTCATGATAGACATGAAATGGCAAACAAAGGGTGTGGTGATACACTTGTTATATAATGTTACTTAGGACTCTTTTTCATCATTATCATTCATCTTCATATCATCTTGGTTCATTTGTTTAATGCGATTATGATAGCTACAGAATCCGATTACTGAATAGGAGTTTATGTGTATATTACTTAATCTTTAATCATCTGTACCGGACTTGAATGTACTACAGTGTTGGTAATAGACGACGAGCCATGATGTAAAACTGCCCGTAAGGGTGAATTGTGAGCTAAATAAACTAAAAAAAACAAAAAAACGATGTTGTCCCACCTCAGGGAGGTTGTCGAGGACTGCCTTGATTATGACTTCGCAGCCGTTCGCCGTTTGAGCGAAGAAATATTCATACGGGTAGCGGAAGGTCGTTTTGCCCGGGGATGGGAGGATTCCGAGCAAATCCAACATCTCCGCACGGCCATCTCCCGTTCTGAGAGTTCCAGGGTTTGCCACGTGGTGGAGGCACCAGCGGCAAAGAAGAAAAACAAATCACCGGGCGCTTCCCCAGCCCACCCCCCCTGCAAAGTGTATAACAGCGAAGGGGGGTGCGCTGTCACCCCCACCTCACTCCACAAGCGGGGGAACTGTAGTTCACTGTTGTTCATACTGTTTTGACAACTTTGGCGCTCACCACACTCACAGTTTCGTGGATTGCCACATAAGGGCCCGGCACGAGGCCGCTGGAGGCAGTCACTCATCTAGTACGCCCTTTCGCGGGCAGGCAGGGGGACGACCTGCTGCTTCCAACAACTCAGCTTAGCCCTCTTCAGCAGGGGGAGCGTCTCCCGGGGGGAGGGGCGGACAACCCCCCCCCCGGCAAGTCCATCTGACGCCTCTGCCGCCGATGTGTGGCGCCCTCCCCCCTCAGACGAGTTCTGTGAGCGCTTCCCCATGGAGGCGGCGCTTTACAATTCTATCCGAGCTGGGGGGGAATACAACTATCGAGCTGCTCGTTGCGAGGTCCCGTCGGGCCTACGGGTCGACCGTTGGGCCAAACTCCTCGTTCACTACCACAACATTGAACCGTGCGATTTCCTCCGCTACGAGTGGCCGATAAGCTTCAACCATACCCGTTGGCCTATCTCCACGTTCAACAACCACGCTTCAGGGAGGTCACAGGGTGCCGCGCTTGCTGCTTTTGCCGCAAAGGAGCTGCACCTCGGGGGGCTGACGGGCTCTCTCGTTCACCTCCCATTCGGCCAGTGGACTCAAGTATCTCCTCTTCTCACCTGTCCCAAAAAGGGGGGGGAGGGGGTTCGTGTGATCCTGGATTTATCCTTCCCACCTGGTCAGGCGGTCAACGATGCTATAGCCCCCGGCTATTACCTGGGGTCTCCTGCCGATTATACTCTACCCGGAGTCGGGGATTTGATCGCCAACTACGGATCGACCCCATCGAGGCCCCCCTACTGTGCTTCCGTGTGGGGGGTCTTTCTATATGGAGCGATGCCCCCCGTTTGGTTGCCGCACCTCCTCCATAGCTTGTCACCACACATCGAACGGGGTTGTCTACATGATGCGCTCCCGTTCACGGCATTGTCTCGCATATCTGGACGACTTTGCAGGTGTTGCCGCAGGGAGGGGCAGCTCTCAGGAAGCGTACGACCACTTTCTGTGGTTGGCCGACCATCTAGGCCTGCAACTGGCCGCCGAGAAGTGCCAGCCCCTGACACGCCGCCTCACCTGGTTAGGGTTCGTGTTGGACATCGACGCGTCCACTGTCTCCATTCCTCCCGGCAAGCTCGCAGATGTCCTGGAGGTGTGCCGCGAGTGGGGGGGGGGGGGCGCTCCCACGCATCTCGCCACCAGCTCCAGTCGCTTCTTGGCCGTCTCGTCCATGTCGGCCACTGCGTCCGCTACGCCCACCGTTTCATGACGCGGCTCTTCTCAGCCCTAAGGGCGTCTCAGGGAGCCACAGTCATCTCAGTAGGACGGGAAATGCACGCGGACATTGCATGGTTCCGCGCTTACGCGACGTCCTCGAACGGGCGTCACTATTTAGGCCCGCCCGACGCCTCTACCGACCTCCTTCGATTCACGTGCTGAGTCACGTCGATGTACCTGCTATCACAGATCTCTTCAGTATTGGTTTGTAAATTGCAGGCACCCCTCTCAATCTACACGCCCGGATGAGAGCCTCCCACGATGCCGTGCTTGCCCCATCAACCCACAGGAACAAGGAGGTGCAAGCGCGGCGTTACATCCGCTTGACCCTCGGGCACGCCGCGGATCACTTTCGCCCTACGGTTCTGGAGGCGTGCTTATACATCCAACACCTGGCGGATTCCCTATCGTCGCCCGGGGCCATGAGGAACGCCATCTCCGGGGCCCGCGCTTGGCTCTCGGACCATGGAGGAGACGCCAGCGCTTTTGACTCTCGACAGGCCACGGCCGTGTTGCGCGGCACGGGTCTACAGTCAGCTCACATCCTACGCCGCGCCCCTCCAATCACCATGGATATGTTGTCGTAGATCGCCTCCCAGGCGGCATCCCTCACGACCGGGGTTCTCGTCAGGGCCGTGGTGCTCGTCGCTTTTTTCTCCCTCCTCGGCGCTTCAAATCTCTTCGCTCCACCTCCGGGGAGGCGCCAATCATCTCACGTGCTTTTGCGCGCCGACGCGGTCCTCCAGGACGGCCGTTTAGCTCTCACAGTACGGTCAGCTAAGACCATCGGACCCGGCCGCCCTCCGGCCGTTATCATTTTGGAACCCTCCGACGACCGGGCTTTGTGCCCCGTCAGGGCATGGAGATCTTATGTTGCGGCCGCCCCCGCGCGGCTGTTAGACCCCATGTTCCTGCTACGACCGGCGGAGCCGTTTACGGCCTCTCAGTTTACCGCGGTCACAGTGACTGCTGCAACAAGTGGGTTTCCCCCACGCGAATGAGGTGACTCCTCACTCGTTCCGGAGGGGGGGTGCCCAATTTTTTCACTCTCATGGCATGCCGGCCGCAGACTTACAGCGTTGCGGCACCTGGTCATCTTCGGCAGCCATGGCACCCTATCTCTTATAATGTTTCAGACTTCCAGCTTGGTATCAAATTTTCTGACATTATACTGTGTATACCAGTTTGAGACCTTCGTTCATTCTGGCCTTGTATTTTATACTGTGTGATACCGTTCTGTCATACCTCTTCTCTAGGTAATAAAATTTACCAAATGCCTTCGACGAGTTTTTGGTCATTGTGACCGACTGAGGAGGTTTAATGGACATGCGAGGAGAACGGAGTGGCGAAACCTGGTGCTTCCCAGAGGCATCCCGCGCTTCCCGGAAACAGCGCCATCTAGTGTATCGCGGCCGTTGTGACGTCATGCCGCACGCTCATCAAAGACTCCTTTGAACATTTTACCTCCCACCCACCCCACAGTTTCTGCTAAGGAGTATCAAATTTTCTGACATTATACTGTGTATACCAGTTTGAGACCTTCGTTCATTCTGGCCTTGTATTTTATACTGTGTGATACCGTTCTGTCATACCTCTTCTCTAGGTAATAAAATTTACCAAATGCCTTCGACGAGTTTTTGGTCAGTACTGAAGGAAATGAACAATAGTGGCCCCAGAACCAAGCCCTGGGGCACATCAAAGTTTACCAATGCCTTTCCGACTTAAGGTTAATAGTTGCATATTTATTGCACTTGAAACTATGCTCTTGGCTAATCAACCAATGGAGCTATATCTCCGCAGACATAACTGCGCTGATGTTATATTGCACTATGTGTTTGATGTAGTATGTTGCTGTTGTTTTGTGGACCAAGGTATTGTAATGGATAACTGGCTGCACATTTATAATAAAGGAGATTTTTCTAAATTACCCAAATGTCATTTATACTACCAACTGAATTAGCAAATTTAAAAGGGGAAATATTTTTAACAGTGAACATGCATAGTCTTTTTGCCAAACTCGATTCTGTAAAAGAAATATTCCAGAAATGCAACTATGTAACGATAACGGAAAGCTGGTTGAAGGAACGCCATGCCACAAACTTGTTAAATATAGATAACCTATTCCTGACTAGACTCGATCGCAACTATGATTCAGACAAGATCGGAGGTGGCGTAGCGTTATATATGCAAGAAATAGTATACGACCATATTTTTCTCATATAGATAGATATAGTGTATCAACAGAAAAATCTGAAATTCTAACTTGTACAGTAACCGAACCAAATCATAAGAAATTACTAATAATATCAGTGTACAGACCACCAAATCTGAATGTGAGGGCTTGTTATGATTACATAAATGATATACTTGGAGATAATGATTATAGAAATTATGAGGTTTGGATACAAGGGGATTTTAACGTCAACTCAAAAACTAGGATGAGTAGTAAATAAGGAACTCTTAAATCATTCTTAATAAAAAATAATCTTACACAAGCCGAAACATCAGAAACATTTATATTCAGGAAAGGAAAAAGCACTATTGACCATATATATACAAACAGTAAACATATCCAGATATCGGGAAACATAAATCACTACATTTCAGATCATATAGCAATCTTTGCACAGCGTAAATGCATAAATAACAAAGTCGAAACCAAAAAGATCTTTGGGAGAAATTTAAATAAATTATATGATAAGGACATCCGGAATCACCTGGACCACTACATATTGCCAGATTTTGAGGAAAATATGGACTACATAGAACATTATCAGGATACTTTGACAGAACTCTTGGATCATAAATGCCCAGTTCGTGAATATCAAATGACTACTAAAGGAGGTATTGAACTCCCTAAAGATATCAAAAATAATATTAAGTACCGAGCACTCTTATTAAAAAGTCTGAATCAATGTAATTATGTGGATAATGCTATCTTAGCTGAGGTTAGGCGCATGAGGAAACTTATTGGTAAACAGATAAGGGATCACAGATCAACGCTGATAGAAAATAAACTAAGAGAAAATGAGAACAACCCTAAAAAAGCATGGAAGATAATAAACTCTATATGGTCACCTCCAATAAATAATGAAGGATTATATCTTAAGTGTAGAAAATCAGAGTCAGATGACTTGTTAAGTATATCAAATGGTATGAATGCATTGAAGAGGGACAATGGCGGCAAGCAAGTAGGACGGTGATCGCGCTTGGCAGAGGGGAATCGTGCTCCATGTAGAGTTTACATTGCGGAACAGGCCTATAAATTGGATGAATACTGTAGGAGTGATCATAGATTACGAAGGACCTTAACTTTGACTGATAGCGCATTGGATTACTGTGATAGGACTACCTTTCGATTCATTTACACAAAGATCGTGTATTATCGCTCACCCGCTCGGCGCGATGCCTGACCCTGGGACGCCGCAGCCGGCTGGCACCGGTACGAAGCGCATACACTCGGCCACCCCCAGTCCTGCTGACTGTCAACTATCCCAAAGTAAGTCTGAACAAAATACTACCACTGTTAAGAAGAAAACCAGAACAACTTGTCCTGAGATCCCTATTGAGTTGGATGGGAATGCCATGGATACCGCTGACATAGCTTCCGAACATAGTGAGGACTATCCCTTTGACGGGGGAAATGTTGACTACTATTCAAACTGTAGTGACGAAAGTTATATTCTCCCTGATCTACAAGCTGTGGCTTACGTACTTAAACAGTTACCCACAAAGAAAGATTTTGACAAAAAGATCGATGAAATCAAAGCCATCAACGACCATGCACTGAAATCGTTAAGACACCAGATGGATTCGCTGAGAATGGACGTAGATCACTCTCTCGCTGGTGTGATAAATGATCAGGAAACGCTGAAGTCTAGAATGGCATCACTAGAGGAAAAGGTTGGTCGACTCTACGACAAAGTGTTGAATAGTGATTATGTTGCAGGTGGACCCGTGCAAAATATGCCTAGTTACACAGATATCACTGATGGTCGATTTGACGACAAAACCGAGTTGTACTTCACCTCCCGTGACCGTAACTTGGTAGTTCTGGGAATGGATTATTCGCCTAATGAGGACGTAAACTTTGCGCTGGAAAACATTTGCACCTGTGCTGGGATTAGGTTAAGAGTGACAGACGTACTCCGGATCAGTCGAATAATAAATAACCAAAGCTCACAAAACAGATCACAGCGACCGCCACCCCTATTGATCTCGCTGACTAACAAAGCTGCCAGAGACAATCTATTACGAGCAGCCCCAAGGCTAAACAGGTCAGCCCTACATCATGTTATGATTGTGCCCGACGACCCGCCCGAAGTACGCAGAAAAAAGGGAATCTTTCGAATGGTGAAGGGATATAACTCAAGAATAGGCCGGAACGCAAGAATAGCAGGGGATGTACTGATTGTAGATGGTGAAAGTTATCAGTTGGAAGGGGCAGACAGACTCCCACAAGACATCCTTCCCCCGGATTACATGGCACGACGCCACCAAGGTGACTCTCACCGCAGGCCAGCTGATCGAGTATACCACAGAGAACGCATGATGTCTAGACCCGCCCCAGGCCAGGGCCTGCCCAGCCGCGGTGCAGATCTAGGCCAAACGGAGCTGCCGATACGAGACGACTCTAGCGTAACAAACCCCCCGCCACTAGAGCCACTGAACAACACCCGCTCAGCAGAGGTTCCCACCAGGAACGTCGGCCCAGTCGTGACCCCTGTGGTGAACCCTGCGACCCAGATGAATAAACAATGTGAAATTACTGGCCGGGCACCTACCCAGGCCAACATGCCAAGACCGCCGCCGAGAAAAGCCCATCGACAGAAGGTGGCTGAGTGCATTCGTACAACGAACTATGGTATCACATTTGCCGGTCCAACAGCCTATTTAAGTAATCTGCATAAGTGTACTCTGAGATATCATGTGACGGAAGGTGAAGTTGACCAACCCATGTCCTTTACCAGTGCTGAGAAAGCCTATCAGTTCACCAAGGCATGCGTCTGTGGTGACTCTGAAATCGCTAAGCAAATAACTAACACTGATGACCCCTACATACTCCGCAAACTGGGACAGCGAGTGCAAAACTTCAGTAACGCCAATTGGGATACCATAAAGGAATTGAAACTGCGACAAATCATCCGACTGAAATTCAACCAGAATCAAAACCTACGGGCCAAACTCATCCAGACGGTTCCCCATATTCTAGTAGAAGCTACCCGGGACGAGTACTGGGGTAGTGGGCTAGTCTACGAACGCGCCCATCAGTCAGACACGTTCCCAGGCCTGAACAGGTGCGGAGAGCTCCTGATGAGTGTGAGAGCTGAACTTACCCTGATCGGAAGCTAGTAACCTGAGATCTCTGACACACCTTGAAAATGGCATTATTGATAAGTGATTCCAGGGTCGGTATTGCACGTAATCTGCTACTACACCAGGACAACGTATATGATGTGATTGTAATCCCCGGTGCGGGTATACGTCGCCTCGGTAACATTGCACTGGACATGTGTTACTCAACACAGCGATTCAGCAGCATTTACCTGCTGGGAGGAGTTTGTGACACCACCACATACAGTGACACTACTGGTAAACTGGAACTCAGTACTGACAGCACGCACGAGTTTGTACTCACACAAAATGCCTTAAGAGACGATATATACCGAGAAATACGGACTGTTAAACCAGAGGTCCCAGTTTGTTTCGGTACATACTTTGGTCTTGACATTGCGATGTACAACTATCACCGATACGGGCAATATGTGTTCGACAACAGTGTGCAAGTTGAACTGGACACCAGGGTCCAGGTAGTGAACGAGTTCATCATCGAAGACAACCAGCGGCGTGGATTGGTGACCCCGCATGTTGCCTCACTGATTTACCGTGACCATATAGCCCAAGGTAGATTCTCTGTATTACTCAACAAGCTGTGGGACGGATGCCATTTGTACCGGAACTTGGCTAGTAAACTAAACCGTGTGATAATCAGATCAATCGACATGAACTATGCTTGATGGACGAACAACGAAATCTTTATGGAGTTGTGTACCTATAGCCATTGGCCGTAAGGTAATGTGCATAGGGTACCGAGCAGAAACGCATGTAAATATGTAAATCCCAGGATGGCTGTAAAGTATCCGAAATGGCGTGGTAGATCATTAAGAGGATGGCTGGAAAGTATCCTGTGATGGCTAACCACACTGAACAAAACGGACTGACTCAATTGATTATCATTATCTCCTGGAGGTTCAAGAGAGCAAGTCATTACAGATGAGTATTTCATATCTTTGATTAGAGACGAATGCTATCAAACAATTAAATAGTCACATCTAACTTAAATCCTTTTTAATAACAGTCCCAATGTTTATCCCTACAAAATATCCTTAAAGGCAAAAAGCAGTGCTTACCGTAACCCATGCTGGACTATTATGTAAAATTAATGGATTAACGGATTAATACTGTGATAACAATATAACTGAGGAATATGTGGACTTAACTCCTAATAGTCACTGATAGTCACTGATAAGTTGCGCTTGACACCAAACATCTCTCATGTAATACATGTAATACTTTGCTTGTTCTCTTTTTTTCCATATGTATCGCTTGATGGATGGAGCCACCATTCATGGTACATCCCTCATGCACATACTTCATTACGAGTATACAAAACATCACACATGGACTCGGAGAGGTCAGTGTCAGCGGTTGTACCGGAGTTTCGAATGCGGCTATACTAGGTGCTAAGACCGGGTGACCCGACGACTTGATGATCTGGTGACCTGAAGATCCTGGTCACTAAACCCCTGGAGAGACGGTACTGTAGAAACCTTCTCCACACCTATCCGCTGACTAACTATGGATGCCCTGACACTGTGATGAATGAATTGATATCGCTCATCTGAGCCAAATGGTTCTTGACTCCTGACTCCGTGACTCATGATGTGAATTGTATTTACCCTCAAAACACAGCTGACTATCTTCCTTATTTGATTTGATTTGATTATGTATATGTATATGATTATAAGTCTGGTGGAAGCTTGTTATCTATATTATTTATTTAGTCAGCTAGGTAAGGATAGAATCAAGTCAGATTCGCATCAAGTAGGGCTTAAGGAACTTGTTGTTAGTTAGCCAAGACACATACTCATGTGTACCTGTATGTAATCATGCTAGGTTGATTTGATTCGATTATGTGCCCTTATGTGTTTGTATGTTTGGTGGAAGCTTATTACTTACTTACTTATTTAGTGAGTTAGATATGGATAGACCCAAATTGATTTAGCAAAGGTATGGCTCAGTGAATTATCTCGCTAGTTAGTATCCGAATTAAAGGGGTACGAAAATTGAAAATTGATGTGGAGTAAAAATGTTGAACTCTATATGTTCATTTATTTGCGTCTATACACACATATGTCATATACACATGCATCAGAAATGTATATGTCTTATACCTGAAACTTATTTGTTTTGCTAAATTTATATAAACCCCTCTGCCGAGCCCATGCACTCTAGTAACATACCTTAGTTGTATCTGAAATATAAAACCTCACACTACAACACCCAACACTTCAAAATTCACGAAAGCACACAGGCTAGCTGGACTGACCTGATCCTGCTAGACTGGCACAGAAACTGCTTAGGAATCCCTACGCAAGTTTCTAAATTGTTCCTACTGTTAATAACATACCTTGATTTACGCACTACACCTGCACATGCACTGTATCCATCCCTTCCATGGGAATCCTGTCACTCTGTCATGTTAACATACGGAGCTTATTCAAAAGTTTACCGGAACTGCGCATAGTAGCAAAGAACTATGACTTCTTAGGCATCTCAGAATCATGGTTAAAGAACGTTTACAGTGATGGCATGCTATATTTAGAAGGCCATAAGCTATTTAGGTGCGACCGAGAGGACAGAGTGGGGGGCGGGGTAGCCTGCTATGTCTCGGATAAATACCACCGATTTACTAGGTGTCTTGATGAATTTGCTGTAGTTAATGAAGACATAGAGGTCTTACCGCTGATTGTGGAACGACCAAAAAACAAGAGCATGTTAATTATAAACTGTTATCGTCCTAAAGATGGGTCTATGGTGAACTTTGTTAAGCATTTAGAAAATATCATATGTCATGAAGATAACTGTAATAAAGAGATCTGGATCCTAGGTGACATAAACGTCAACTTACTAAACAGGGACTGTCCGCGAGCTAGGGAAATACTGTCGTTTGCAAAAGACAATAACTTAATGCAGTTGATCACCAAAATCACACGACCCAAGGACGAGAACGGTAGTCTAATCGACCACATTTACACTAATACAAACTATCTGGCAGACAGTGGGGTTAGTAACATTTATTTAAGTGACCATTACTTAATATATGCGAACCGTAAAAAGCAAAAAGAGACCAAAGAAAAGGTAGCCTTTACAGGACGTTCATATAAGTTGTATTCTGTGGATAGCTTATCTGACCATCTAACAGTTCTTGACTGGAGCAGTTTTTGGCTGAGCACCGACCCTGACGAAATGTGGACCTTAATCCTATCGGCAATCAATAGTTATCTTGACATTAGTTGTCCAATAACGGAAATGAATTTCAAACGACGGAGAGACCCTTGGGTGACCGATGATTTACTGTCTAAAATAAATGAGCGATCAAATCTTATTAGTGAATACAAACTCAACAAGAACCCCACCTTTTTAGCCCGCGCGAAATTATTGAGTATTGATATTCGTACAGGCCTCACTCAAACGAAAGATGAATACTGCAAAGAAGCCATTGAGATGAGTAAAGGGGAGACACGTGAATTCTGGCGGCTGATAAAGGAGCTTTCTGAGGGCAAAAGGGCCCGCAATCATTGTAAACTAAAAGACCAAAAAACGGGTGACCTAATTGAGGATGCTCAAACGGCAAAGTTTGTAAATGAGTATTTTGCTAATATCGGAACTGAGCTTTTTTTGGATTGCGATTTAGATGCGCACTTTGACCTAATAGATAGTTTCAAGGACTTGCCTATAAATCGTGAAATTGCAGAAATAACGGCCGAAAAATCAGAGGTGATGAAATTGTTAAAAGAAATTTCGATATATAAGTCTTCAGGAATACAGGACATATCTGGGAGAGTTATAAGAGACGGCCTAGTTATACTTCTTGACGAATTTGTCCATTTATTGAATACCTCGTTCGCAAGTGGCCGTATACCAGAAATGTGGAAAACGGGGACCGTTATACCTATTCCCAAAGGTGGCGACACGTCAAATGTGTCCAACTGGCGTCCTATTTCACTAATACCTGCACCTGCAAAGATTCAAGAGAAGATTATGCATACTGCCCTGACCGAGTGGCTAGAGAATTGCGATTTCCTGTCTAGAAGCCAATATGGTTTTAGGACCAAACGGGGCACACAAGACGCAGTTTCTCATTTCACTGATGATTTGTACCGTGCACGTGACCAGTCGAAGGTCACAGCCGCCTGTTACATTGACATATGTAAAGCGTTCGATTCCGTATCGCACAGCCTATTACTCACCAAACTTGAACGCGTGGTAAACGTTCCCCCCAACTACCTGACTTGGTTAACTGATTATCTTTCCGGTCGAGTCCAACAAGCATTGCTTAATGGTGTATTATCAAAACCTGCTAGGGTGGAGTCGGGGGTCCCGCAGGGGTCGGTGCTCGGCCCGTTGCTGTTCCTGATTATGGTAAACGATATGTGTACAGATCTTACTAATGTGTCATCAATACAATATGCCGATGACCTGGTCATCTATAGTAGTAACATCAACCCTCAAACTGCCAGAGCTGAATTGGAAGATTCGCTAGGGCACATAGTACGCTGGTGCAACGCAAACGGCTTAAAACTAAACGAGAAGAAAACTTGTACTGTTTGGTACTGCTCGCCAACTAGAAAAAATTATTTACCTGCTCTAGACATCATTTGCGGGAAAACGACTCTCAGTCCTAAGTTATCTTATCGATATCTTGGTGTCCAGATTGACCAAGCACTAACCTTCAATGAACATGTTAAAATGTGTACTAAATCAGCAAGTAATCGGATCTTTAAGTTACTAAAATTTCGGAAGTCCATCTCTAAGGAAGTGGCTACTAAAATTTACTGCACCACGATAAGACCATGTCTGGAATATTGTAGCTTTCTGCTCCCTGGAGCTGGGAAGGTAAACCTAGCGTTGCTCCAGCGTACACAGAATCGAGGGTTGCGCGTAGCTCAAGGCTACTATAAACAAAGGCAAAGAATATGTGACCTCCACGAATCTCTAAATGTTGAACTTCTGGATTGCAGATTGTATAAGCAAATGTGCAACTATATGTTTAAACTCTCATCGGATGTCGAAAGACTGGACACCAAGCCACGCAGAACCAGATCAGACTGCCAAATCCAGTTCATGCCTTATCGGCATAGGACCTCTCATTACGAGAAGTCACCATTCTTTAGAAGGGAGTCCAAATATGGAACGCCTTACCCCCGGACACTCAAAAAGCTTCAAACATAAATGTATTCAAGAGAATGATCAACGACCAAATGGACAATAGTACTGATTAACCTATAGTATATTGGACAGTGATAGAACTGAAGTTGTATTATCCTTTATTCCATGTATGTATTGTAAATAGGGCACCACGTTTTGCACTAATGTATTCCGTTCCAAGTGGAAGAACTACTCTGTAGAATTTGGAATTTGCTATAATAAAAAAAAAAAAAAAAAAAACAACCCTAAAAAAGCATGGAAGATAATAAACTCTATATGGTCACCTCCAATAAATAATGAAGGATTATATCTTAAGTGTAGAAAATCAGAGTCAGATGACTTGTTAAGTATATCAAATGGTATGAATGCATTTTTTGCCAGTATAGGCCCGGGAATACTAAATAAGCTAGGAGCAGTCGATGAAAATCTGAATTATGGAAAAACATGGACAGATGAAGTAAGGCTATGTGAAATAGATAATGTGTCAGAAGAAAATGTCGTCGATATTATAAAGTCTTTTGATAATGGTAAAACAACTGGGATAGAGCATGTTAAATCAGGTCAATTAAAACGAATACTACTAACAAAACCTAATACCATAACGAAGATATTGAGCAAAATACTAGAACATAAAATTTTTCCAAAAAGTTTAAAATTTGGATTAATTACTCCACTACCTAAACAAGGGGATGTTATAAATTACTCAAATTGGCGCCCAATAACTGTCGTACCTATGATCTCAAAAATAATTGAAAAAGTAATACAAAAGGGACTTATAAATCATGTACTGGAATTTAATTTGATAAATGGGAAACAGTTTGGGTTTATGCCCGGTCGATCAACGGGTCAGGCAATTTTTAACTTATTAGACATCCTGTATAGTGGGATAAATAGGGGGGAAAATAATCTATGTGCATTTATCGACCTGAGAAAGGCGTTTGACAGCGTTTGTCACACGATACTATTCAAGAAACATAGGAGTTGGAGAAAACCTCATCGCTTTGATCAAATCGTACTTATCACTGAGGAAACAAAGTGTAAAACTAAATGAAATCGTATCAAATGTGGAACTTGTTACCTGTGGCGTACCGCAAGGTTCGGTCCTCGGTCCGACGTTATTTTTAATTTTCATTGATGATATTTTTAATGTGATTAAAGAAAGCTCAGTAATAATGTATGCCGATGATTTGGTATTGATCGCCAATGGTAAGGACTCTAAATTGATAACAGCTAAAATCAATAAAGACCTAGAGAACATAAACAACTGGATAATAGACCACAAACTGGAAATAAATATACAAAAGAGTAGTCATATGTGGGTAGGCAGGTGACTTGATGACAAAGAAATGCCAGTGTGTAAAGTAGATAACCAACCACCACATCGAGTATATAAGTTTAACTATCTAGGAGTTATCCTAGATAGTAGTTTGACATGCAAACATCAAGTACAGAAAGTGGTAAACGAATCAAGATTGAAACTGAACAAAATGAGAATGTTAAAATACCTCCTACCCAAAAACATTAGAATATTAATTTTGAAACAAACCCTACTGCCAATTTTTGACTATGTGGATTTGATATACGTTGGATGTTGTAAAAGATATCAAAATATGTTAGATGTTGCCTTTAATCAATGCATGCGAGCCACTCTAGGTGTTACTCGTATTCAAGAACATGCTGTCAACGAATTGTATAGTCAATGCAAAATAAGACCACTACGATATCGAAGAGTTCTACACTTATTAATGCATATCAAATGGTGGTCAAATGACCCCGAAAACTGTAAAAAGGGGAATGTTAGAACAAGGGGAAATGATAAAGTGGTAATAAAACACGATTACCCAAAAACGGAGCGATTCAGAAACTCGCCACTATATCAAGGTATAACGATATGGAATGAACTATCAAATGACCTCCAAACAACTCCAGATAAAACCCATTTTAAAATAGTATTAAAGGAATAACTTTTGATAAATGACCACCTTTGGTAAAACATGGGGATCACTTATAGTCCAGCCAGTCAGTCCGGTTCAATCCGTTTTGTCCATTGTTGAATGTACACTCACCAGAAGACGCAATGATCCATCTGTCTGTCTGTTTTTCCTGTTTTTCAGTTTTTTCTGTTTTCGTCTTGTCTGTCTTGTATTGTCCTGTACCAATTGTTTATTGTTGTACAATTTGCTTAACGAGTAAATTCCTGTATATATTGTTGACGCAACTGCATGTAAAAACGCCCATCAGGGTGAATGTTTTTTGCTTCCTTGAATAAAAAAAAAAAAGAAAAAAAAAAAGGTTATGATAACAACTATTTGCATGCGATCACTAAGGCAAGACAGGTTGTAATACTTTCTGTTAGATACAGTTGAATCTTTAGCATAGCAAGGAGTAGCAGGTACAGCACCGAATCAAAGGCCAGACCAGACCAGACCAGACCTCATAGATCAGTATCTTCATTACCTTAGCAGGGATGGGTAGTAATGTAATTGGGCGCCAGTTCAATATATGTCTGAGATTTGTATGCCACTAGTGGCATACAGAATTGTTATCACGTAATATTCCAAAATCGAGGAGATGGGGTAGGATAAAATCAAAACCTGATTCGTTTTAATCTTGGCCACCGCATTCCACTCCTGGAGTTTTGGCTCGTGAAATCACTATCTCAAACTCAAGTCGTGGCATACAGTGGCCAAGATTAAAACTCATCCAGTTTCACAATAGTGTAGTATCCCTATGAGTAAGATGTTTATCGCCAATTTCACTAAAATATATGTTGATATTGTCAGGTGTGCTTGCAACCTCTAAAACATTGCAACCTCCAGAACATTTTAGTGTGTTGTTTTGAAGTGTCTATACTAGATCTACAGAATTCATTTAGTGCTCTAATCAGGATTGATCGTACCTCCTTGCTCAGCCTTTTAGCTTTAAACCCATGTCATTCTCCTGATAATTGAATATGATGAGCTTAAAGTGTCATACAACACATATCACCATGCTAGTTTTCGATTCAGAGATCAATTTCATGATAATATTTTAATAGTATATAGTAAAACCCCACTTAAATTTTTTTCATTTTCCCATAAATTTGTCCCCGGACAAATGGAGGGATAGAATAGTTTTTCCCAAACTATAAATACTCACTACAGTACCACACTAGCCCTACCTACAATATGTTTCCCCACATGGCACATAAACCCAATCAGTACCATAAGTCATGGTACCGGCCACGTTCCCTGATGTGGGACTAATTCACCAAAAGAAGTCCACATCAAAACACATCATTAACCTAATGACACCTGATGAGAATTCTGTAATGATTCGAAACCACAAGCCTTACAGCCCAGGGGCCGGAAACACAGTCGGAGGAACCAACACTCCGACTTGCAAGGATTTCACATTAAAATCTCTGCCCACCGCCCCCCGTTAATGACCGGTCCACCTCAGACCAAATGACCGCTCCGCCACACGACAGCGAGCGCAAGCAGAACTCCGCCAACCTCACTCGGGTCGCGAGGCACATGGCAAAAAGCGTCATTAGCAACCAATGAGAATGGACGACGGCACGTGCCATCGACCAATCAGAAGCGGGCAAAGGGCACAAAGAACCAGGGCGAAAACGTGCTGGGGAAACACTTGTGGTAGTGTGACCGATAGGTTAACTCTGCGTCTTTCCACATAATATTATAATAGTATACAGTAAAACCCCGCTTAAGGGGACAGCCTATGTTCTGAGCAAAGTGTGCCCTTAAGCGAGGTGTCCCCTAAGGCGGGGTTCAGATAAACTACATAAAGATTTCTGTTCTGGAAAAACTGTCCCCGTAAGGAGGGTGTCCCCTTATGCAAGGGGTCCCATAAGCGCGGTTTTACTGTAATATGTAGAGAATATAAAAAGTCGTTTTTCACATAATAAAACCCACGTCATCTTCCTCAAACGTTCACAGTAAATAGTAGGTCCGTAGTACTACATATTGAAGTTTTACAATTCATAGGTCACCATCCTTGTTTTTGAATATATTTGTAGGGGTCAGGGTAGTCGAGCAGTGGTTTTGTTTGCTTTACACCAGGTGCTGCGAGTGCCGATACCTGCTGTGCAGGGGACCCATGTATGCAAATAATACAGGGTCGCCCGCAATACGTAACTCAGTCAGTATATATATAGTCCACAGGGTGTCGACAGGTTACTTGTACATTCCACCAAGTTGAGCAAACTGCTTGGAGCCTCACACACTGCTAGGTTTCTCCGCGAAGCCTTTCAGCGGTTGAGAGAAGAGAACCTCTCACCTTATGCTACCGAGCACATTCCATACTAGAGGACTGTGAAACGCCAATTATTAACTAGGAGCAAATGTTATTTCCATTCATAATGGAAGAGCGTGGTATACCAAAATCTCATTAAATAAATGTACGAGATTATCATGGGAAATTATTGATCAGTAAGTGATTTATATTTGAAAGTATCAAGAATGGTTCAATAAACCCAGATGATGGATTTAATAGTTGTTCTCAAGTACCATCAACAGGAATATGTATTATGGTATAGACATCTACATCTTTTGAGGTGTTTGTCATTTGTTGGCTAACATTGACTTGCGCCTGGTCTAGCATACCACGGATCCCATTCAACTTGCGGTTGTGACTGAATTTTTCATTCAGGGTCTTGGTCAACTGCCCTATTTCTCTGGCTAATAGGTCAGCTATGCCACTCACTTCACTCTCTAATAGCACCTTAGCGCTTGATGCACTTATGTTTGTTTGGCTTGAGGCTACTTCATTCAGAGTACTGCTAGTGCCCTTGGAAGTCCTTTTACTAACATATTTGTTATATGCTTTCCTTCTACTTCTAAAATATATTCAGCACTATTATTAGAGCGTGCTGGCACGCGCTAAATACATCATCTAGACCCTAGAGAAGTTCACATAGACTTTCAGGGTACTGCATAGAATGTATCCCTTCACTATCTGTGTGCTATTCACTGTGATATTGAGGACAGAGCAGGGAGCCAGTGTCTTAGTGTCTTAGAGGTGTGCCCAGCTGACCATGACCAATCACTCAAGACCGAAATACCTCATTGACCTACTGGTGTTTGATATGTTTGGATCCTATAGATAGACTCAGGCAGTTACAGAAATGTCAAGTTTACTGGGTGCAAGTAGTTACAGAAAACGACCCATAGACTGAATGTAACCCGAACCTTTTAGTTGTCATACATTTGAAATTGCACGCTTATTCATCAATGATGAACATTCTATTTGTCCTAGTATCATGGTCCATTGATATGTGATTCTTGTCCATTGATATGTGATTTCTGTTGATTTGCTTCACCACACTGCAAACACATTCACATGGTCACTCAGCCATGAATGTTCTATTAAAAGAAACCAAGTCAGTGGTGGGGCAGGGATACGGGATACTGGGATACTGGACCCCTGCTCATTTAACCAGTCCTTTATAGTTGGGACATTGATAGCGAAGTGTTAGATTCTCTGCAGTAAGCTGAAACCCTGTGTGAGCATTCTAACCTCTCTAGATGACGTATATGAGCGCGATTTCCCGCGCTCAATAAAGAGCTTATACCTGAAAATGTTCCGAGTCTGGTCTTGTGCTTGTAGGTTGAGTGTAAAGTTGTAGTTTCCGCATCTCCTTTAGCTTACCGAGAGAATACCCAAACCAACCTGTTCTGAGTATCACACAGGGTAGCGACTCGTCTCACTCTGCCAGATAGAATAATCTAATCTCGGGAAGTGGGTAAAGAACCCTAAGAACCCGCGGACTTCTACATATTGAAGAAAACCATATTTTTCAGTACACTTCCTATGCAAATCAGGCAAATGTAAATTTGCATGTTTTATAGACTGGGAGTGAATAAAATGAACAAAGCATTAAATCTACTCATTTAGAATTAGAATATATCCCTTGAAAACGGTTTTGTCTTATAATCAACATTATCTAAAGATCACGAGATAGCACCACTGTAATTTGTAGGATATACCTTTAACGTTATGGATACGGGTTTATTTTCTTTGGTCAAACACAAGCAGACTCCACTATCCAACACCAGCTGGGAATTGACGATAATTATAATGAGGCGGAAATGGACTTAAAATTGTTTATTCAATTTTAACAATTAATATTTCATGTCTGAAAGTTGAGACAATTCAAGACATCCAGGAAGGGGAAATAATGCCCCATGGGCGTTTTATTTCCATGAGGGAAATATGAGAGTTTGGGACCTGAATCAAGAGGCGGTCGCCGTGTTGATCTCGAGAGCGCCGAGGAATTAAAGCGCATTCCTGCAAGTGCGGTTGTTGACGTGTTGAGATGGACCCGGACGTCGGCAGTGATACGTTGGAGAAGTGATCCAAGACATGTAAGGCATCGCAGACGGGGCATCGTGGACGTCTTGTCATCTCAGAGGGTGTGCGAACTCCGCCCAGAAGTGGAGGGTGAGGGAGGTCGAGCCTCCGAGGGAAAAATCTACTCGGAAGGTTCCGAGAAGCTCCAGGCGTGATGAAGCCAGAGGCATAATGAAGTGGATATGCTACAACTGTCGCATGTTCCGAGATGCCAAACACCGAGCATCGGTGAGGTGAAGTTGGGACAGTTGGAGGGAGTATATGAGGGGGGTGGGAGGCGTAGGGGCACAACCCGAGGAACCGCCAGCCCACTCTGGGGCCCCTAGGTGCGTAGAAGATACCGGGGAGAGGTGACCTGCAGGAATTATTTCACATTATTTCACCTTATTCCACATTCACAGAAGCACAAAGGTGAACCACATGGGGGGGGGGGGGGCGGCATAGGGGCGCAACCCGAAGAACCACCGCCCCCTCTGAGACCCCGAGGTGAAGAGAAACATCAGCAGGCTTGGTCCCGACTCGGAGCTGGATGGGTCCGAGGGAGAGGTGACCGAGCAAAATTATTTCATATTATTTGACATTATTTGACATTATTTCACAGTCACAGAGGCACGATCAAAGATGAGCCACGAGGGGAGGGGGGAGGCGTAGGGGCACAATCCGAGGAACCGCCACCCCCTCCGAGGCCCCTATGTGAGTAGAGGATACCGGGCCCGGTTCTGACTGGAACCACCAAACTTGGGGGGGAGAGGACAGGTGGTTCCAAACAATCCAGGGGGCTCCCGGCAAGATGCCAAGCTGAAGGGGGGCCGTTATATACATAGTCTGGAACGAAAAATTGTCTACCTGTATCACCGATGCTGTACCGGCAATGCAATAGTCGCTGATGGGTGCCGTCGACCTTACCCATGGTCAATCTTGATGATGCGGGCTGGGGTGCCTGGACGAGCCTCACAGAGTGCCTAGATTGACGACGCCACTGGCGATGCGGTAGTCGTTGCCTGTGCATGCCGCGGGTGCCGCGATACCATGCAGATACTTTGACACCGAGTTGCAGGGTCCAATGAGTCGTGGACAGCGGCCGCCGACATCGTGGATTGATTTTTCGTTCCTCCCAGACATAAATGTCGCTAGTGGTTCTTCATCATCAAACCACCGGTAATATATGCCGGCTAGGTGGATGTGCTGTGGATTACCATTGTTTTCAGAGTATTTTTGCGGAGCCAATGACACAGACTTCCAAACTCGAGGACCTTGCAAGGAGGTCAGTGGTGGCGCCCTCTATGGTAGAGCGGAGGGCTTAGAAGGAGTGATCCCAGAAGCGATAGGGGGAGGCACTAAATCCGCCTCTACAATTACTGTGCAATTTCCAATTACCCTCAATTAGGTTCAGGATTATACCCCCACTCGGATTTGGCCGAGTGATGTCATGTATAAGTTGGGTTTACCTTAAGTCTTGTATCGTATTTATCCGTTGTTCCTTTCCATAATTAGCTCTTTCTAAAAGGTTGAAGTTAAAAAATCCCCTAGGATTTCAGTACCATGACCTGCCTCAGAATTTACAAGTTCTTCAATTTTCTCTATTAGGGTATTGATGTCGGTGTTTGGTGGCCTATACATTGTAATAACGGTCAGCTTTGTTTAGTTGATCGAGGTATTCTAAACTATCTTTTATACCAGAGAGATTACTAAGTTAAGAACCATATTCAGCAAATTCAGATTTTATATAACACGCTACCCCTCCCTCCTACTCTGTCTGTTCTGTCTTCTCAATAAATTTAAAACCCATTAATCCCTAACATCCCTCCTCGTAGCGGCTATCTAGCCAAGTTTCGGATAGACTAATTACATGATGATCCTCAAAGATCAGATTTATCTGGTCTAGACTGGAGTATAAGCTTCTAACATTTTGGTGAACTAGCTTGAAGCCCTGGCTAGGCATGCTTGAGGTGAGATAGATGAATATATGTAATTATGAGTTATGTACTATATTGGGGATTCACAATCACTTAGACAGAGTTGGTTTTTTTTATGGCTTTTATTTATCCTGGAGGATAGGATTAGGTGTCTGGCACCTATCTTCCACCTGCTCCAGCTATAACTTCCTTGCTCCAGATACCCAGCTAGTGGGTTTACATAAGTGAGCATGTTTATTATAACTTAATTACAAGTGAACATATAAGGAAAGTACTAGAAACGAAGAAAGAAATATATGTATATATGTAATATGTTTAGATGACTACATACGATCTAGGCAGTGTGTTCGCCCATTTATAAGGATGAGCGACTTGCGATAAACCTTAATTTAACAATAGGTCATATGATAACATAACTTGTAAAGGCTATAATTGCACATTATGAGTCAAACAAGTGTGAATAAACGAATGTCTAAGACTGTAAATGCAGTCCAACTTAATCCTAGTAACCTAATAACCTACGGGTTAACATAGTCTGCAAGTAATACTTTAAGTTTGGTTTTGGTATGTGATTTGAACTCCTCGTAGGATGGTAGGTTCCTGATTTCTGGGTTGAGGTTATTCCATAAAACGGTGGATTTAAATTCAACAGATGATTTATAGCTGTTTGATTCGATTTTGTTTGGGAGTTTAAGGACAGGTCCTTCAAACTGTCTGGTATTGATCGGTCTTTTATCTAGATAGTGGTCTTTCTTCGAGCGGGAGTAAGCTAAATTCAAAAGTTTGGTTTCTCTCCGTTCCTTAAGCTTGTTTATTTTACAAGTTCTATGCAGTTGGTTGGTCCTTGTGCGCGGTGTGCTTTGGGTACAAATGCGGAGGCCCCGATTTTGACATTTCTGTAACTTGTCCAAAAGCGCATGGTCCGTGTTGTGGAGGATTGGACCACCATATTCCAAATAAGGCGGCACCATGGTCTTGTATATGGTAATTGCCTGGTTGACATTTAGGTATTTCTTAATGTAGGATAAGATTCTTAGTTTATTAGCAACAATTCCCAGTGTTTTCTTTAGGTGGCTTTTAAAATTCAGTTGACTGTCAAGGGTGAGGCCTAGATACGAAAATTTCTCAACTGTCTCAAGTGGGGTGTTGTTCATTATGAGTACGGGTTTCTGAGTATGTTTCAGCATATGTCTTGTTCCAGAAATCATTGTTTTAGACTTCGATAAATTGATAGTTAATCTGTTATTGTTACACCATTTTACCATGTTACATAAGTCAGCATGCAGATCAGTGACTGCATTATTCAGGATTTTATTGCTCGTATATAAGACAGCATCGTCCGCGTACAATTTTAGGCGTGCATGTGTTAGACAATTTTCAAGACTATTTATATGAATGAGGAAAAACAGGGGTCCCAATATGGACCCTTGTGGGACACCTTTGCTGATCGGTAGCGGGTTGGATTTCATGTTATTTACAAGAATACATTGGGATCTATTGCTTAGATAGCTTTTAGACCAGTCTAGAAGTTGATCAGGGATACCTAGATTAGACATCTTTTGTAGAAGAATGTTGTGGTCGACAGTGTCAAAAGCCTTAGCTAGGTCAATAAACACAGTTGGTACAAGTTCTTTGTTATTCAGACATTTATAAATGTCATCGGTGAGATCAGATGCAGTGCATATCGTCGAATGGCCTTTTCTAAACCCACCTTGATTCATGCTAAGCAAGTTATTCGATTCCAAATATGTCGATAGTTTATTGTGTATTATTCTTTCGAATAGTTTCCCAGGAAGGGGAAGAAGAGAAATTGGGCGTAAACTGTCAACATTTGATTTAAAGTTAGGTTTCGGTAGTGGAACTACTTTAGCTTCTTTCCAAGCCTGGGGATACGACCGTTTTACTAGTGATAGGTTGAAAAGGAAAAGTAATTCATTATTAAGGATCTCAAAACTGTCTTTCAGTACTTGACTTGATATTGTGTCAATAGCTGATGATTTATTAGTATCAATCATGCTTTTTGCCTCGTCGATGTCTTCTAGAATAATTTCTGGGTTAGTCATTACTGTGCAAGTTTCTACACTATCGTTGTACCACTGATCAGTGAATTTGGCAGCTAGGGTATCACCAATTGTTGTGAAAAATGTATTTATATGGTCAGGGACATCAGCGGGATTTAGCAGTTCATTTGTGTCCTTGTCGAGTATATTGATATTTTGGGTTTTGGTGCTGTCTGGTATAAGAGTTTGCATTTTGTCCCAGAATTTGTTTTTGTCTTGGTGCATGTTGTTCTGGATAAAGTCCCGTTTAGCATAGAAAACCTGCAGTTTGACTTGATTTCGTAACATTTTGGCTATGAGCCAGTCGTTATCATTTTTGGTATGTTTCGCTTGTCTCCAGGCTCGGTCCTTGTCTAGTATAGTTTCAATAAGGTTTTGGGTGAGCCATGGTTCATTCTTGAAGCGTATTTGGTGCTTTTTTATAGGGCATGTTTTGTTTAGTGCATTTTGGATATTTTGTTCCATGAGCGTCCATGCCACTGATGGGGAAGTTGCATCATAGAAATTTGTCCAGTCGATGTTATGCAGATGTTCTTGGTGCGTCTCCTTCACATAATAACGATAGGATCTACCTTCGAACTGTTTAGTTTCGTATTTTTGTTTGAGCTTTTTTTTACTTAAATATATACCACTATGATCACTTAAGTTGGTGTTAAGTGTGCCGCTATGAAGTATGTGTTTACATTCTGTATAAATCAGGTCAATTGTGTTACCAAGTCTAGTGGGTTCATCTATGATTTGTGTCAGCCCTGTTTGGGTTTCAAACATCTTTAGTGATTTAAATTCGGCAGTTTGTTTAATGTTGTACTTAATGTTGAAATGTTAGTGTTATCTCAGCTTTCGAGCGTAATCGGATATCAGAGTTGTGACTGTGGATATCAGAGTTGTGACTGTGATCGGATATCAGAGTTGTGACTGTGGAGGTTAAAAATTTATTAAAACCGTGAAGGCAGGTATTAAATACAGTATAAATTGAGAAAATTTATACGAAGAGATGTTTGATACATTGATTAATTACTAAAACAGTATTTGAGAAATGGATAAACATGTAGTAATATTGAAATGGATTGTAATTAACTTGATACAATCTGAAGTTAAGTAGGTATAAAGATTTATACATTGAGTATAAAATACAGTATAATGAGACAATTATAAATTTCATACCAGAAAGGTAAGGAAAAGAATACAGTGAGTTTTTTTGTTTTTTTTGTTGTTATTTTAAAAAACCAATAAGACCCATGTGGGGTGATTGGGAGGAAAAACTTTTTCCCTGATAAGCGCGTTGAGGAGACGACTCGAAGCGCGGATCACGCTGTGAAGATCTGAGGTCATCTTAATTTTATTCGGTGGATCTTTCTACCCAAGAAGAACACTCCTAAAATGATTTATTAAATATTTATATAGAACTGTATCGAGAATCGTATAAATAGACAATACTCCACGAGTTTGGCTGGAACACAATCGTCATCGAGGCGAAGCCGAGTGACGATTATTGCACAGCCAAACGAGTGGAGTATTGTCTATTTTACGATTCGAGTGCGGTTCTGGATTTATCTTACCCCTTTCTATGACATTAAATATCCTCACAACTTCAGAATAATCAAAATATACTTAGCAAATTCACTACGCCACAGCCGTGGCGTAGTGTTGTCACTTTACCAGGGTGGTCGTTGAGTATATTTTTCTAATGTTATTCCTATGGCTAAACTTGTACCAGGGGTGAGATAAAAATATATATTTCTCTCTGTTACTATATCTCCTATTCCGAAATTAACCGCAAAACAAAATGGCCGCCATTAACGGTTAAAGCCAGGCTATCGATATCACTCGAGAGCCTGTACTGATTATTAAACGCACCCCCTTGTGATTTAATCTATGATCTTCGTCCCGCTAGGTTCAAAGCAGAGATACAGGCGCCATTATCAAGGCTCCACTCCCCCCTACCACCCGCCTATCGTATTTACCCGATGGTTCAATGGACTCGCCCGCACTTGAGGAAGGTCTCCACCCGGGTCCCGGGTCCGGACCCGCCCCGGGCGCGTGGTCTTTGGACCTGCGGCCCACCTCGATGATGATTGGATAGCTCGGAAACGAGGCTTCCCTCAGGTGTAGGCCAGTCCACCTCCTAAGCCCCTCCCTCAAGGAACCGCCCCTTTTCTCTATATTGAATAAAATAAAGGATCCGATTGTCCTCGGCAGTCTATTGCTTGTGTACTACAATCTACCACACGACTAATTGACTCCTCTGTGAATATTACCTTAGCTACACTCGCGCATTACTTTAAAATATAGACGAAACTTTACAACGTGACTTGTCGTGATAACCTTGTAAAACACCTGGAGGCGCTACGAGCGATTAGGCGCTTGAGACGACTCCTAACATTAATTATCATTACATTCTCCACAATTACAGTACTGATTGCGCACAAGTTCAAGTCAGCCTTGTATGTAATTGATGTGACACAGGAATTCGAGTCCTGCACTTTGTGCTGCGGATATGTGTATGCTAATATGGAGAGTACAGAGCTCATGACAGCAGAGATTGCTTGAAAAAAATACCAAAAAAGAGGAAACATGAACAATATGCAGTATAGTTTTTCAGCTCAGCCTTAGGTTCTGATATATTGAAGAAAGTTACAAAGAATACAAAGTTGGTACAGAAATACATAGTTGGCAGCCAATATGGGATATATGATGCATTTAGTTATCAACCAAACTTTGCTATTCAGTACCTTCCTTCTAGTCTGGACTAAAATAAACCAAGATAACATGGTTACATGACTAGCAGAATACCATGTTAAGAACTTTTATGATAGTGAATTATCAGCTACTTGTCAATCTACCACTTATACAGGGACTATGGGTTACTCATGGCCTTTGGTCAGGGGTGGTCATTGCTCCTCCTGGTGTCCCCCTCTCTCGTGCAACACGTGCACCCCCCCTGCCCTCTGGCGGCTCTCACAACACCCACGCACCGACGTGCGCACCAGCGTACCACACATCCTCCTCACTTCTGCTTGACCCTCCATACACTCCACACATACTCCTTTTTCGTCTCTTGGCCACAACATGTGCTCACAGCCTTTTTGTCCCCCACAGGTATGAGGCCAGCACATTGTTAGCACCATAGCAGGGAAAGAAGAGAGAGAGGAAAGCAGAAATGGTGCCAACAACGAGACCCAATGGTCCGAGCACCTCCAAGGCTCCTTATACAGATACCGCATCAGAGGCAACGCTGCAAGACGGTAATGCCCAGGTGGACTCAGTATCCGAGTGAGGAAGCACGGTTCGGACCTCCAGGATTGTCGCCCTCGAGTCTGGATTAGGGAAGGTCAAGGACAATGTAGACCGCATTGATAAAAAGGTGAACGGGATTCTGGAGGCAATACTACATATGTCTCACCAACGGTCGCCGGATGGTAGTTCACGAGCAGCGCAGGAGGATCCCCCCCCCCAGGTCAGGTCGGCGGCGTGCGACCGGACAAGGGACTGGGCCCAGGAGCAGGCGCACTTACTCCCACCACCACCACCAGCTGCGAGAACGCTACGCGAGCGAGGGCTACATACAGAGGGAAATGGACCGTGAGGCCATTCCACACGACCGCACGGCCGGTAAGCTTGCATCCAATCTTAATATTACTTCTCTGATTAGCAAGCCTTACATGTTCGTGGACAGAGAAGGTGTTTATACCCTCGCGCAAAAGCTCGAGGTCAGGAGCACGATGGGACCATTGGAATATATCAGCACCTTTCTGGCGATGATGCAGGACCACCGTGCCGTGGCCCCCAAGGACAGGGACAACCTTTACCAACACCTCCACCAGGTCTCTGTGGACACCCAAAGCCGGCCGTGGGCCGGCGTGTGGAGGAGGTCAAACCACGTGTTTGACCAAGGGGAGGCCGGCCGCCTCTACTGGAGTGATCACAGCCGCATCCAGGACGAACGGTTATGGCTCGCCATGACCGCCACGACCAAGGCAGACAAGATGGCGGCAAGGGAAGCAGCAAGGAGATGCCTTGCCACGCTTTTAACTCAGAACGGGGATGTCGGCTGTGTAACGGTCACCAGGATGGGGGGGTCAAATGGCTCCACGTGTGTTCGTTTTGCGACTCAGTCAGCCGGATGTGTACGCACTCGTTACACGCATGCAACAGGAACAACAGGAGTTAAGGCGTGGGGTACAGGAGTTAAGGCATGGGGTACGACAGCACTCAACCCACGCTGACCCCGGCACCCAGCAGGACACCCCAGGGCCATGAATCAAAGACTTGTCCACTATGAACAGAATCTCCAGATATCCTGATCACTGGCCAGGATATCTCTATGGAGAGTGTTGGAAATACTGGCGTTATACAGCGCCAGAAATCGGACACCATTACCGATTGTACCAGTCCCTGTATCCCAGCGAGGAGGGTAGCCACATAGGGTGCAGGGACTGGAGCCAGTCCAACCTATGCCTAAAAATACTCCAAGTACCACCTCTGCTATCCAAGTGGTAGTTGAGCCGTACCACCATATTGTGCCGGTATGGCGCCGTACCAACATACTTTGAAAGCGTGATCTCATTGGTTGATAAAATCAACTGACCTATTTATGACGTGATGCCACGGATATCGTTAAGCCTTGTGTAAATGGTTGTTGCAAAATGTAAATAAGTCGATCGTAAGCAAAGAACTATGGAAGCATATGATATTTATATGTATGTTGGTGAATGTGGCGGTCTTCGCGACTATCGAGCAAGTGACTGGCTTAGCAGCAGTGGACGCTGTCCGCGGCCTGCTTATGTTAATTCATTTCACAGAGTTAGACCCCTATTGGTTGTTTCGGATCACATGATCCGTTTCCCGTTTTTTCATTGGGCGGCTTGCCGAACAAAGAGCGGCGGGAAATTCAATCAACTAATCAGTTTTGGTGTATCTTCTAGTCAAGGCATACCAAACCGATGGTGCCTCTGACTGGTGTTCACTTCTTGAACTGATACACTGTGGGTATACCTGTCCCTCTGTAGGGAGTTGTATGCACCCTTTCTCTGTATCTAAGGGTGAATAATACGAATGTATCATTCCTTGCTCAATAGTTTCGACGGTCTCGTCTCATCAGGCGATTATAGGCCGGCCTATAGGTCAATGTAATTGAGAGAGATATGATAGCTCTGCGCTCTGTATTTCCTTATTGGAAATGGAACCTATCGATTAACAATTTTGCTAGTCAGTCACTTTGTAGTCGCCTATGGGTGATACTTGGTGAGTGATCATTGTTTGTAAAATCCTTTCCCTATCACCCTATAGTTGATAGGGAAAGGATTTTACAAACAATGATATTTATATGTATAAACATAAATATAGGCAATAGTTATGAAATAAGACTGGAATTGTGATTTACAGCCTTGTAACAACTAGCATATGAAACTGTCAGGGGGCCGGTATGCTCGTCCGCACCTCATGCGTGCTGAGTTGCTTCCCCCACTGAAACCGCTCTGGTCACACAGTGGGGTGAGGCTCCATAACAAAACAACTCTAGTGACAATGTGTGGTTGAAGCTGAGGAGAGAGGATCTGATCTGCCGTATGCCGGCAGTCACTTTATTTTATAACAAGAGTACATTTAGACGTCACAACGGACGAGTACGTCACACACTCACATACCATTCCTTATACAGACAATTACAGACGCGGTAACTGTTTCCAAACATGGTTACATTTTTCCCAATTGGTTACTAATGGTCACATGTAGGGACAAGACGCTCCCCCAAATATGGAGACGTCTTTTCCGTCTAGGGACCTCTATCCCATTTTAAGAAGAAACCGCAAAAGATGTTTTGCGCGTTCCTCCAAGAGGATTCTGACATGTCCTGCCACGTGCAACCGTCTTGAGGTAAAACCTCCACGTACATAGCATACACAAAAAGGAAATACATTAGCTTGGAAAAGATAATATTTTTAGGGAAGATAATAATTTTAGGGAAGATAATAACTTAGTATTTCTCCCTTCTCATGCACCATAGGTATTTCTCCCTAATATTTACCACAACTTAAAACCTTATTTCCTACATAAGAAGGATTTAGTATAATTACGGTTTTCCTTTAACATATAGATGCATGCGTATACGTTCATCTGGGGAGCGTGAGAAAGCCGGACTTGCGAGCAAGGTTCTCACAAACAAGTTGACATGAGTAACGACTTGTTGAGACTGGAGGTGGATACAATACGGATGTGCACGTAGGCACAATCACGCGGAGACAGTAAACTTCCAGAAAACACATATCTTTCTCACCAGCGACTTTCGCCTCTCCTTTTAAATATAATATATATTCTCCCTGTTTGACCATGTTTAAGAGTCGTGTATATAAGAGGAAATCAAACACACATATATATTATAACCCTTGGCAATATGCTCATGAAAATATAATGTGAGCAGCCTAAGAACTTTGTGGCGCGACCAGTTACGCATGGTATTTCCCAGAAAGAAAGAAGTTCCAATAAAAGTGTAACGCTCAATGACAATAGACATGCCACGTATGGCTACCTTCAGTGATTTGCTCAACATAAGTTCTCCCCGAGTTTTTCTGTGAATATCCTTACCTAAGATACACTCGTATATTGCTAATATAGACGAACTTTACAGCTTGATCTCATACGTGACATTGGCCGCTGCATTTCGCAGTCTACGTTCCTAATTTCTGTGATATTGGCTGGCATGGCCGTACGTGACATTTGGCATGGCCATACGTGACATTTGGCATGGCCGTACGTGACATTGGCATGGCCGTACGTGACATTGGCCCTCCCTACCTTAAAATAATCAGCAATCTTCCCCAGGTTGGTGATGATTTAAGACAAAAGAAGATAATTCCCACGGCTTTAGCTTGGGGAACTTTAGTTACTGCTACCATGTGCACCAAGGAACACGGCTTTAGCTTGGGGGGCTTCAGTTACTGCTACCATGTGCACCGAGGAACACTCCCAGTGCCCTGAAGGAAGGCACGCCCAGTCTTCTAAGGAGACTCTTGCATCGACAGGAGCGATGTTTGACGGGCATAGTCACTGGGAATAAGGATGGACTAAAGCAGTGTTAGTTAGGGCAAATGTGTATTTGCTGTTTGGTCGGAAAGAGTCGGAGTTTACTATACATTGTTTAGGTCAATGGGAAAAACGGCAGAATACCTCCAGATGGTGGTAGACATCAGGAAGTAGGGCAAGACATCTTGACAGCAGTTGCTAGCCAAGTGATTTGGACGACCATTCTATTACCTCCAAATATGAATAATCCGACAACCCAGTGGAGCCAGTGTATTAGTCCCCAAAGGAAACATCGAAGGAAAACTTTTGGAAGGAAACTTTGTGTTTGGAAGAACACTTGTAAGTTTCGTATCTACAGTGGCATCCCTTCGCTATGGGCGTATATACTATTACTTAAATAAATTGATTACTAAAAAGCATAATGTGATTACTAAAAAGCATAATGTGTCTTGGCGACATAAAGGAGCGTGCTATAGCTGGACGGCAAATCCCACTTCGAACCAATTACTTACTGATCCAGACGAAGACCAAAACGGTATGACTGGATGGCAACCAACTTGCCAAATGCAAAAGAAAGACCAGCGTGGTGCAGCTGGATGGCAAATTCCACTTCAAACCAATTACTTACCGATCCAGATGAGGACCCGAGCGGTTCAACTGGACGGCAAATCCCACTTTGAACCAAGTACCCCTAGGGGTTGGACTTTATGCCCCTTAAGGAAAGAAGGTAGGCGTTGGAAGTACGCCAGAACGTCCTGCAGGCATCCCGCTAACTCTCCAATATGCCTCATGACCAGAGCCACCTTAAACCAGGGTGATAAGAAAATCAGCTTCGAGGACCAGTTCATACAGCTCCATTTGTTTCTTTTTCTTTTAAGTAAGGAAGACAAATGACTATGAAGATCTAGAGGATGTACTTCGTTCTCCCTACTGAGGATCAAGTTTGCATCTCCCTTTAGTTTGACAATTACTTTTACTTATGGCGACCCCAATCCTCTACGTAATCGGAGGGAGCGGGTGGTAGTTTTATTTCCGCATGGGGAGGAATCCCCAAGAGGTCACGACACCTGTATTGGTTCATGGCTGTTCCCCAATTAACTAGGTCAGTCTCAACCTTCCCGTTACCCTTTAGTATCGTCCCGCAAAATTTGCATGTTTCCCATCGTCGCACCATCTGGTCGAGAATCTTCCAGAAACACTTTTGGTGCACGAGGGCGCCGCAGCAGGTCATTCGCGCTTCCATTCTGATATCCCACCTATTTTTGCATTCAATATAGGTAAGATCCTGCAAGCATACACAACATAGCCCGGTTTTCTGTTGTAGAAGGAAAGCCTTCTTTCTAGCACCGTGTCGTAGTACCCTTCTGATTCCTGCCTTAGAAAATTCCCCACGTTTCTCATCATAGATTCTTGGGAAAAGATTTTGCCGCTTGGTACCTGTGCAGTTAATCAGAGCCTCTATGATTGACTCCCCTCGACCTGCTACTCTTGAGGGATAATAATTCAATACTTCGCCCAAGAAATGGTGTGCCTTTTCAGGTTCTAGAGTAAATGCGATTTCGACTAACAAGTGGTAGAGCTCATCGCACCCAAAGAAATTGCAAAACTCCACGTATGCGTTACCGGAGCTTTTCTTCACCAACTGCCACAGTGCTCGCGCCAAAGCATATATATTATTATGGTCAGCAAAAGCCTTAAATACCTTCATATATTCGGCACATGAAAATATAGGTGGTAGAGTGATGGTCGTTATGCCCATCTCACCATCATAATTCCACAAAGCATGAAAATACCTGCTATACCGACTCAATTTCTCATACTCAAGCTCTTGAAAAATAAACTCAGCTGAGATAGCCATTTTGAAGTAACTTTCACTCTTCTTGATTCACACCTGTCCTGTCCTGCACTCATGGATAGTGGCCTCCGAAACACGAAGTCGAGCAGCTCCCGCAACGTCCCTACTCCAGGAGCTTTGACTCGGTTAACAAACGCCCCGAAAAGAGAAGGAATCGTTGGGCGCCACTGTTCTTACGTTGCTGACGGTGGCCTTAGGTACACGAAGTCGAGAAACGTCCTCAACGTCCCTACCCTAGGAGCTTTGACTCGGTTAACAAACGCCCCGAAAGGAGAAGGAATCGTTGGGTGCCATCTTTCTCCGTTACCCAGGTTCTCCAATCTCTTTTCTCTACTTGTCTTGGCGACAGGAACGCGGACCATTTATTACAACAACCTTTTGTCTTTTTGACAACACAACAAATCACCCCATAGACTATTACATTTGGTATTGTTCATAGGATCATTGATTTTCAGATTAGACTGAAATACCAGCGTTGTGTAATAACATCACGAGAATCGTCTACCCATTAGACGTTCTGAAACCATTGCTTTCATGTCCATGAAAAGTTGTCACTGTTTCTTTTCTCATAAAGTACTCTTCAAAGTCTTTGAAGAAGTTCCCAGTGTCCTTGTTAGGAAAAGTACAGCACAGTTAAATCTCATCTATAACACAGTATGTCCACATGAACTTGAAGAGGTTCATATATTTCCTTCAGTCAGACGGTGAAATCTGTCCTAGTTCCACCTTGCCTGACCGATCACATGAGGCGTCACCATAGTCCGTTGCGAGAGGATCGCCCGGTTCTTACTTTGAGGTCATCACACATTAGTCTGTGGGTATGTCCAGCACCAAGACTCACAATTTACACAGAGTATCAAGGTCATTGTGTTAGAATATACACCCAGTGTCACAATTGTTAGAATAAGTATCCGAGGTAATCCCTTAGTTTGTTTGTTCGTTTGGGCAATTTTAACGTCCAATTTGTTCAATTTAATTTTTACCTAGTAATGATTACATTGTCCTTTTTATGTTGACAGCGAAAGTAAGGTTAATCACTCGTGGGCCTTTTTATTTTGAAACGAGAGTAAGGTTAATCACTCGTGGGCCTTTTTATTTTGAAACGAGAGTAAGGTTAATCACTCGTGGGCCTTTTTATTTTGAAACGAGAGTAAGGGTAATCACTCGTGGGCCTTTTTATTTTGAAACGAGAGTAAGGGTAATCACTCGTGGGCCTTTTTATTTTGAAAGAGGGTAAGGTTATCCCTCAATAATTTAAAGTTGTACCACCTATTGACTTCCACTCACCAAATGAACTCCAAGAAGCTGCTTTTAAGGTCACTTGTAACACCAGTAGTAACACCAGTTGTAATTATCTTATGGCGTCAAAAGGGGATGGTCACAGGAGGTAACCGTCACATAAGGTAGGCGTGGTTGATGTAACTTGGGAGGAAAAACCAAATAAAAGACGCAGAGTAGCCAATTAAAAATAAAACAAAAAGAAAATAAGTAAAGGCAAAAATAAAGAAAAGAAACAGCACTACTCGCATTCTGTCAACCTCATGACAGTTGTACCACAAGTTGTACCACCAGTTGTATCAGAGTCTGTTCTTATTGTGTGGACCGAAGAGAGGAATGGTCTTAATCGTGTCGTCCGTGTCTTTCACACTCCCCGTCTGAGCGTGGTCCCGTCAGATGCCCTCGTTTTCACATACTCCGTCCGAGCATGTTTCCGTCAGATGCCCTCGTTTTCACATACTCCGTCCGAGCATGTTTCCGTCAGATGCCCTCGTTTTCACATACTCCGTCCGAGCATGTTTCCGTCAGAGGCAGCTTAGTTCAGCACCTCAAAGTAGAACACCAAGGGTGTGAAAAACAGTCATTTTAGTCTTTGCACAGGACATCAGGACAGTAGTCAGGAAGGATCGCAGAAACAGGTGTTAATTTTGAGCTTTCTGATCATGCCTTCATTCCCTTTTTACCTCGATGGGCTAGGACTGCGGGAACGACTAATTACATCATCCTCATTTCCCTCGTCTGGCACGTCCACCTGAATCATAGCCTCACAGGTTCGA
This sequence comes from Alentia gelatinosa, assembly GCA_950022655.1. Taxonomy (NCBI): domain Eukaryota; kingdom Metazoa; phylum Annelida; class Polychaeta; order Phyllodocida; family Polynoidae; genus Alentia; species Alentia gelatinosa. Next base: position 42,123,514 of record OX465588.1, on the reverse strand, counting down.
GCACTGTACCCCACTTTAGGAAGAACTTTTTCCCTCTTACTCCTCTCTATACCATAACATTTCTTACTCTTACAGCACAGTAAAAACCCTTGCTTCTTAATCTTTTCTCTAATCTTATAACCTCTTTTTGTAAGATACAGAAATACTACAAATCCCACTATTATTGCCAGGGCTACTATAAACCAAAACCACCAGGCTCTACTTGCTACGCTAGCCTGTATAGTTTTTATTCTCGATACTATTCTGCTGCGAGGAGGGACTTCAAGGGCATTAAAGGAGGGAAAATTTAGCTCAGATATGCCGCTAGTCTGCCAAACTTTATGTGTTCTCATTGGGTACCGGGAAAAATTCAACCAAGACAAGTCCACGGGCTGTGGAGGTGGTACGGTTATGTTGTGGAAAAAACGAGTAAGGGGCAAGCCTCGAAGATTCCAGAAATCGGTATCAAGTCCGCATCGCTGGCCTACTTGGATAACATAACTCCCGGCAGTTAATTTTCCAGTAACTGGGCTTTTATGAGGACATGCATAGTGGTAAGTTGTGTCTTCTGTTTCTACAATGTATCTATTTAGGGGAGTTGAGACTACTCTAGATGGTGGCGGTCGCCCAGTGTAGAGTGTTACCGGACACTTGGCCTGTTGTTCCGCGTCTCCATTTATCAACCCATGTAAACACGGTTGTTGCCGTCTATCATACTTCACCCCGGATTTACACGCTCGCGGGTCTGGACCATAACATTCATACGGGAAATACAGATCTTCAGTTGTTAAATCTAGAACAAACGGTTGTGGCTGGCAGATTTTTATACATTTCTTCCCTTCACACACTGCCATGGTGTTTATAGTGTATAAGCGCTGCTCGTGGGACCCGAATAAAGGTGCTCGCAGGACACAAATGGCCTGGGAGTCGACAACCATTATCACCCGGACAACCATTATCACCCGGACATAAGCATAATAAGCTAGGGTATTAACTTGCAGGCCGTTATCTTTTGAAGAGAGTATTTTCTCCATTAATGGCACAGGCACCACCTGATCAGAAACAACTCGCGCCTCACAGGCAACTCGCACACTAGAGGCCTCGGCTACCGCTGCTTCGTAACTAGTTAGATGTTCATCAATTAAATCCATCACCACTGTGAATCCTAGCACTACCCCGTTATATTCAACAATAGGTTCCATATGGCTCAGGCGTATTATACTTCCCTCTTGCGCGTCTTGCCGCCTTATTATTGAGTTTACAGTATGGGCTAACTTCTCTTCCTGCACTCCCAAAAGGTTTACTTTGGCCACTAGTCCTATTTGTGTATCTACTACACCCTCAATTTCCTCCGCCAACGCCAAATCCGCCGCCTGCAGGGCTTCAATATCGGCCTCAGTGGCTGTCCCAAATAAGAATGAAGAAATCTTGCCAACTATATTTAAAAGTCCCCTTTTTCGTCGACTGACATGCCTTATCCGCGTCCGGATGACAGCAAGTCTTCTCAACAAATTCTCGGTGAAAGCCAGTGCATCTGTGTTAGGGTGGTTGAAGTTATATCGGGTTTGTTTCCTTTCGTATGCGATGTTCTAGGCTGTCACACATTTGTAGCCATTTCACATCCAGTGAATGGTCAGCCGATAGGTATACGTATACCTGAGCATAAGAGCGTATCTCTCTCACCTCCTCTTCGTGAGATATAATCGCCCCGGTTTCTATTTTGTTTATTTCCTGTCCGCTGGATTGCGCCAGGCACCTGAAATAAGATGAGGACTCAGTTAGTACAGAGTCTCACCGTTTCCAGCCAGGAATTCCAATCAATTTCAAAGGAATTAGGACACCCCATGCTCTTACTTGAGTAAGTATTAACAGCAGCTGCTGCTGGTGTAAGGACTGTGGACAGATGGGGGTTTGGGATTAGGGGAACCAGGTTAGCTTCAGCAGGCGGAAGCTTTGATTCCTTACTCGTTGGGGCAGGCACTGGATCTACCTCCTCATACGACTTTGCTTCGGGAATGACACGAGCATTCCGTTGATTAACTCGAACCACGCGTCCCGTTTCGAGTTCCTCTACGCGGAGACCTCCTTCATGATTGGAGATCACCCGGTAGCCGGGCTGCCATTTAGGCTGCCCCTTCCGGGGAAAGAGGGCGCGCACTGTGACAAAGGCCCCAACGGGTAGGCGTTTAGCCCGACCCGGCTCTTTTGTCTTATAGGCGGCTCTCGTTTCCAGGCGGAATTCATGCAATAGGCTCTGTGCTAGCCGTATTGCCTGTAACCTTTCACCTTCTTCAGGGTTTCCTGTAGTGGTTCGGGGCAGGCGCGCTTTCCTGCCATACACTGATTGGTACGGACTGATGCCGGCGGGACCAGCCGTAATTCTATACGCATATAGCGCCTCGGACAGGTACCTTGTCCATTTTCGCGGGTCTCCCCCTGTCAGTTTCAAAAGCAACCTCTGGATGGTTCCATTGAATCGCTCTACCATCCCATTGGACTGGGGATGATAAGGCGAAGTCTTACGGTGTTGGACACCATTATTCCTCAGCCATTCTTCAAAATGGGTCTCCGTGAATTCCCCTCCATTATCAGTCACTACAACTGTGGGGAGCCCATATCTAGCTACTATCTCACGTGAGAAAGCTTCCCACACAGTAGCAGATTTCTTTGATGCTATTGGTATTGCTTCTACCCAGCCAGTAAGATGATCAATACATGTTAACAGGTACTGTCGACCTCTTTGATCTCTAGGGAAGGGTCCCACCAGGTCCATTCCCCAGGTGTGGAACGAACACGGGGGCGTAGGCATCTGTCCCCTTGGGGCAGCAGCATTTGCCGGTGTGAGGGTGTTACATAACACACAGCTACCTATATACTCCCTAATGGTTTTCCGCATTCCGGGCCAAAGGTAATTTTCCTGTACCCTCTTTAAGGTCTTTTCTGGAGCCGAATGCCCTACTTCCCCGTGACAACGGTCAATCACTGTCTTCCTATACTGCTGGGGTAGCATCAACCGAGGATAGATACCCCCGTTTTTGAATGGTTCTGCTAGGCTGTACAGTATTCCCTGATATACCACATATCGGGTTTCATCTGTCCCCTGTTCAGCCTCAATGAACCCATCTTGGAACTGTTCTTTCTGGAGCTTCTTTAAAGCCAGAGGATCAATGCTGTCAGTGTTCCAGACATCCGGGGTTTCTGACCCCCAGGTCTCCTCCCCGTCTTGGTCATTAACTGGGGCTACACTTGCTATTCTGGACAGCATATCTGCTCGGACATTTAGCTTTCCCTTGTGATACATAATTGGGGCGGCATACTCGGATATCTGGATTGACCACCTTTGGAGCTTGGTATTCCTGATTTCTGATTGGAAAAGGCACCTTAAGGGCTTGTGATCCGTGTGGATTTCAAAGCGGGCACCCCCTCCCAGGTACGGGTGTAACTTCTTAAGGGCATACACAATGGCATAGGCTTCTTTTTCTATGATAGGCCATAGTTGCTGCCGCTCAGACAGTTTGTGCGAGACATAATGTATGACCCGTTCTACCCCTTTATCATCTTTTTGGACAAGGATAGCACCAATACATCGATCAGATGCATCGGTGTATAAGATGTAGGGCTTGTTGACATCGGGGTGCGCTAAAACTGGTGCTTTGGTCAAAGCAGCCTTCAGCTGGTCGAAGGATTTTTGATGTTCTTCACCCCATATGAACTCGTTCTTTGGTTTCGTCAACTCCGTCAGTGGCACCGCCAGGGTCGCGAATCCCGGAATGCACTGACGATAGTATCCGGCCATACCAAGGAAACTTCGTACTGCCGTTCTATCTTTTGGCGGTTCCATATCCCATATGGCCTCTATTTTTGATTCATGGGGGCGTATGCCTTCAGCATCGACCACATACCCGAGCAATTCTATTTGGGTCTTGTAGAAGCTACACTTTGATGGTTTTACCTGCAGACCTGCCTCTCTCAACCTGTCAAGGACCTTTTCCAGATGTTCTACATGCTCTTTCTCGTTCTTGCTATAGATAACAATGTCATCTATGAATACCATGCAGCAGCGCCCGATGAGCCCGGTCAACACTTTAGTCATGGCTCGTTGGAACTGAGCCGGGGCGTTCTTTAAACCAAACGCCATTCTGGTGAACTCAAAAAGTCCGAGATGACAGGTAAAAGCCGTCTTCTCAACAGAGGCAGGGTCCATAGGCATCTGCCAATACCCGGACTTAAGGTCTAGGGTGGAGAAAACCGTCGCCCCCTCTAGTGTGATATCTTGAATGTAAGGCAGCGGATAAGCATCACCTTTTGTCATTGCATTTTTACTTACGGTAGTCTACGCAAAACCGAGTACCGCCGTCCTTTTTCGGGACCAGGGTGATGGGAGACGCCCAGGGGGACGTACTCGGTCTTATCACCCCGTCATCTAGCATTTCTTGTACGCATTGTTCTACTTTTTCTCTTTTGTCCAATGGCATTCTATAGGGGTTCTGATGAATAGGGCCGCTGTCACCCGTGTCAATCACTGCTGGCGGCAGTGATCGAGCAACTCGGACCAGCGTCTCTTTTTCACTAAACACATCCCGATACCTCGTTAAGACGTCATTAAAGAGGGAACTGCTCGACATTGGGACTTGGGATACTGACATCACAGGACCACAATACTGTGATGGATTAGTTACAAGTGGATATACTTTCTCTCCTAATTTCATTACATTTTGTACAAAATCGATTACACATGCCCGGCGGCACAGATTGGACCCGATCAACAAATCGACTCCCCCTGCGTTATCGCACACTAAAACTTCTGTGGGGAATCCCCCTATATTGACGGTACAGGTACCCCTTACAGTCAGGGTGTGTCCGGTTATACTCCGCACCATGGGCGGTTCTTCTAAGGGAATAAACTTTGGTAAGCGAGTATACAGTTATAAGCGGTTATAAGAGTATGCGTACTACCAGTGTCTATCAGGGCTGTCACCTGTATTCCTTCTACATCGAGTCGTACCCTAGGTCGTACGGCTCCCTCTGCGCCGCAACAGCGCCCATCCCCTGGCCAAGGGGTGAGGACTGAGGGCTTAACTAGTTTCCCTGGTTGGCTGGAGTAGCTACAGGCGTAGGAAAACTACCCTTATCTTTGCAATCGTACCTCCAGTGTTGTCCTCCACAATAGCAAGGACGAGTCGGGGGTCGAGCCCGACACCCTTCTACGACATGCCCGCTCTGGCGGCACCGCTGGCAGACATCCTCCGCCACTTCTTGCGGTCTAGACCCGTTAGAAGAGACTTTAGGTCCTGGACCATTCTTACAATCGTTCGCAAAATGACCTAGCCTATTACACCGGAAACATTTATCCTGTGGGGTGGCTGTGCGTGGTTTCTTTTTTCTGAGATTCGTATTGGGTTCGGATTTCTTTTGAGTGCCTTGCACCGCTAACACTTGTTTCATTTTGTCTCTCATTTCTTGTTGGGACCTATTGGCAGAAGCTACCTCCTGCCTCAGTTCTTCTACTACACCCCGCAAGAGGGCGGTCTCATTAACTTCCTGCTCAAGTGAATGGACTTTCCCGCTGTCTCTTGGTTTAAGATAATCTTCTCTTTGGCTATATGAGATAATCTGTTTTATGGCTACCCGGAGGGAGATAGGTCGGCACGCCGCAATCCTACATGCCACGGTCCTGTCCTCCATCCCGCTAAGGAGATCCCTTACAAGTTCAGATTGATCTTGTGGCAGGCTTGCATATCCCTCATTAAAAAGAGTTTCAAAAGCGGAGACATATGCACGGATAGACTCCCCTGATCTCTGAGCCAAATTCCTTAACTTATCTCTCTGGGCCTGCTGAAAATCTGCAGACACATATGCATGGGCCAGGGTGTTTTTTATTATAGACCAGGTGTTCTCAGGGTTGGCTATTAGACGCCTCAGGCTAACCCCCAAAGGATCGGAAGCGGTAAGAGTTGCTACCTTTAGGCGTATATTTTCCGGTACCTTGTCTAACTCTCTCAGCCACGCTAGGGTTTTGGCCGGGTTGGTTCCCTCACACCTACCAACATCACGAGAATAACGACCCAAAGAATGGTTATCAGCCACGGCCGCCAACAACTTAGTCATCTGCTCTTCATCCTGTGTTCTTCTACCCACATTTTCCTCCTCATCTTCAGTCGCATCATCATCCGTATCCTCATCTACCTCAGTGAGATATGTATACTTCGTTCTCACCTCCTCTCTATCTCCGCCGGATCCCTTTTTACTCATTTTTGCTTTCTCTGCACTACTCTCTACAGCGTCCGAAAAATCAAAGATACCACTAGGCTTGGCTTTAGCGGACTCTGTTGTGCTTTCTTTACTTTTCCCCCTAGCTTCGGACCGAGAAGCGGAGGTTTCCTCCTTATCCGTCATTCCCAATCGTCGTTTACCTCGTTGTTGGGTGTCTGTCTGCAAACCTACATTCCGTAAAACCTTACTACATGGGGATATGGTGGTAGTGGAAGCGGAGATGGAAGTGGTAGAGGAGATTCTGGAAGGGGCGGAGCGGGGTAGGGGGGTATTCTGTCTAGTATCATATTTATGCCTTGGTGTATCAACCATTTAGGTGTAGGGTCTCCCCGTTCTATTTAAAAAAAAAGGGTTTTAAAGGTACTAACTTAAATTTTCATGCCACATTCTAAGTACAATGCCCGAACCCATTACTACCATGCAAACAGATGTACTTCTACTCACCAAACCAGACAAAGGGTTGTCGCAGCCAGCCGCTCGAGGTTCCGAGGTTTCCATATTCTAGGCAGACAGGTGATCCATTTGTCGATGTCGACACTCTCCCGTGGGCAGAGCCGTGAAGAGTTGTCCCGTTCCATCATCTCGAGTCCACCTTTCTTTACATACAACTGAGATAGAGCGCCATTTGTCAGTTCTACTCTCCCGAGCAGAACCAGAATACGAGGATATAGCAGTCAGCTCTGGATGCGTGGTAAAATGGGTATATACCAGAGATCCCCGCGGTTGCTGCCTCCTCACTGTCCATCACGTTCGTCACTTCATACTATGTAATCACGTCGGGGTCACCATTTGTCAGGGGGCCGGTATGCTCGTCCGCACCTCATGCGTGCTGAGTTGCTTCCCCCACTGAAACCGCTCTGGTCACACAGTTGGGTGAGGCTCCGTAACAAAACAACTCTAGTGACAACGTGTGGTTGAAGCTGAGGAGAGAGGATCTGATCTGCCGTATGCCGGCAGTCACTTTATTTTATAACAAGAGTACATTTAGACGTCACAACGGACGAGTACGTCACACACTCACATACCATTCCTTATACAGACAATTACAGACGCGGTAACTGTTTCCAAACATGGTTACATTTTTCCCAATTGGTTACTAATGGTCACATGTAGGGACAAGACGCTCCCCCAAATATGGAGACGTCTTTTCCGTCTAGGGACCTCTATCCCATTTTAAGAAGAAACCGCAAAAGATGTTTTGCGCGTTCCTCCAAGAGGATTCTGACATGTCCTGCCACGTGCAACCGTCTTGAGATAAAACCTCCACGTACATAGCATACACAAAAAGGAAATACATTAGCTTGGAAAAGATAATATTTTTAGGGAAGATAATAATTTTAGGGAAGATAATAACTTAGTATTTCTCCCTTCTCATGCACCATAGGTATTTCTCCCTAATATTTACCACAACTTAAAACCTTATTTCCTACATAAGAAGGATTTAGTATAATTACAGTTTTCCTTTAACATATAGATGCATGCGTATACGTTCATCTGGGGAGCGTGAGAAAGCCGGACTTGCGAGCAAGGTTCTCACAAACAAGTTGACATGAGTAACGACTTGTTGAGACTGGAGGTGGATACAATACGGATGTGCACGTAGGCACAATCACGCAGAGACAGTAAACTTCCAGAAAACACATATCTTTCTCACCAGCGACTTTCGCCTCTCCTTTTAAATATAATATATATTCTCCCTGTTTGACCATGTTTAAGAGTCGTGTATATAAGAGGAAATCAAACAAACATATATATTATAACCCTCTGCAATATGCTCATGAAAATATAATGTGAGCAGCCTAAGAACTTTGTGGCGCGACCAGTTACGCGTGGTATTTCCCAGAAAGAAAGAAGTTCCAATAAAAGTGTAACGCTCAATGACAATAGACATGCCACGTATGGCTACCTTCAGTGATTTGCTCAACATAAGTTCTCCCCGAGTTTTTCTGTGAATATCCTTACCTAAGATACGCTCGTATATTGCTAATATAGACGAACTTTACAGCTTGATCTCGTACGTGACATTGGCCGCTGCATTTCGCAGTCTACGTTCCTAATTTCTGTGATATTGGCTGGCATGTACGTGACAGAAACATCTCTTCATATGAAGATAAGTAGCAACATCAACAAGTGTATTAGCGGAAATACCAAAATAAATTATAAATAATGAAGATCCCGACATAAAAATCAGATATTTATAAATTCATAAATAGTATTACGAGACTAATACTCGCAAAGATACAAATCGTTAGAAAGAAACAAAAACGATGTCCTCACTAGAAATTTGGGAAAGTACGATTCAACCATGGTTATTTCACAACAAGGGTGGAATGATATAAACTGGTGGACAGAAAATATTAATTCCGCAAAACGAAAAATTCGTTCACCCACCCCTGATTGCAAACTGTCAACAGACGCAAGTATGGAAGGATGGGGCGCCCATTGGAGGTAGATGGTCAGAAAAGGAAGTGCAACACATAAATGTCTTGGAGTTAAAAGCGATAGAGCTAGCTCTAAAGAGTTTCTGTAGCTCCAAAATATGACAATTCACATTTTAACCGACAACACCACGGCAATGGCATATGTCAGAAAACAGGGAAGTGTTAGGTCACCGACTTGCGATGACGTAACAAAATAAATTTGGCATTGGGCAGGAAAGACCAATAATTGGCTAGTAATATCCCATTTACCTGGGATACTAAATATACTAGCAGACAAGGCCTCTAAAAAATTTCAAGACAATCTCAAAATTGAAATTTCCCAAAAATTGTTCAAAAAGATCACAAATTGGTTTGGAACCCCAGAGGTAGATCTATTCGCTTCTTTCAGAAACGCAAAACGCAAAATAAATTGCTCCTGGAAACCAGATCCAGAAGCAACATATTTTGACACTTTTTCCATCTCATGTAAAAACATTAAAGGGTATGCTTTTCCACCTTTCAGTATCATCCTCAAGGTCCTCAGAAAAGCAGAAAAGCCAGACTGGATCATCTTGGTCACCCCAGACTGGCCCAGCGCCGTATGGTATACTCCCTTGCTTCAACAAGAAAAGCAGATACGAAGAGTGGGAAGAAAAAGAACAAACTTGATATTTTCCAAAGAACAGGCAGCAATCTTCCAAAACGGGCTGCCATTAATTATTTCGAGGTTATGAACAAAAATCTAGAAAAGAAAAATGATTGTGAAAAAGAAACAGCAGCATTTCTGATGGAATCGTGGCAGCCTAGCACGCAAAAACCGTATAGCACTTACCTCAATAAATGGGATATATTTTGTTAAGAACAAAAGATAAACCAATACGATCCACAACCATTTCAAGTTTGCAAATTTCTAAAAGAACTCTCAGATAAGGGTTTTTCCTACGGTTCGTTGTGCACTGGTTTTTGCTTCCAACCTTAAACAATGGTCAGACAATAGGAAGTTCCTATTGGTAAAGAGGGCTCTACGAACAGCATACTTACACAAAAAACCGAAACCCAAATACCACGAATTCTGGGATGTAACAACAGTTTTTGATTTATTCAAAAAATGGGGGTGAAACGAATTACTCTCTTTAGAACAATTGACCAAAAAATTCGTTTCGCTTTTTCTACTTATATCTGGCCAAAGAGGACAAGCAGTAATGGCACTGCCGTTAGACAATATGTCCACGCTGGAAGATGGAAGCGCATCTTTCGTTTTAACGAAATTAATGAAGACAGCAAAAACAGGAGAACCACTAAAAACTATCGTTCTCAAAACTTTTCCAAAAAGAGAAAAAAATGTAGTCAAAACCTTAAAAGACTACATAAAGGCCACAAAGGACCTTCGAAATTCCCAAGAACTCGTAGTCTCGTTCAGAAAACCACATAAACCGATCCACAGGGATACGGTTTCCAGGTATGTAGTGTCGACCCTAGCTATTAGCGGCATCGACACCTCAAAGTATTCAGTACATTCAACGAGAGGTGCCGGCACCTCAGCAGGTGCCAGACTAGGTGTACAAGCAAATTCGCTACTAAACTACGGCTCATGGAAGTGTGAAACCACCATGGCCAAACACTATAAAAAGAAAATAGAAAAACCAGGTAAAACCATAACAGTAGCACAAGCAATCCAAGAAGAGAATGCTTAATAGATTAAGTAGAATTAGATAAGTCATATTTATGCTATATTGACAATGTTGAGAATATTGATAATTTTCTTCAATGATTTTGTCAAAACGATATATTGTTTTCACTTGACTGTACTCAACATGGACAATTTACTAGTAATACAATTACTCGTGATACATGGTGCCTAATGCATTGCTGTGATTTTTGCCAAAAACCAATTATGTGATTCCTAGTATTCAAATTATATATCATAAACCTAAGTCATGTTTCATTTTCAAAAAAGAAAACCAAACCAAACAGATACAATTTTTTATAAGAGTATCTATGTACATGGAGGTTTTTTCCTACATTATGTATATCGATTAAGAAATAATCTTCTTTTTTCAAACCATTTATGTACCATGAATACAGGCTGTATTCTACCACATAAGGTAAACGTTTATGTACACTATATTCGTACTTAATAAAATATAAGATACAATCATGGTGTACGATTTGATTATCATCATTAATGGAAACTTAAAACTGGGGAAAACAGATAAAGTGATAGATAAAATAAATTAAACATTGAACTTTAAAAATCTTCCCTGTATTCTGGGGCGACAGGAAAGTAGTTCCCGTTGTGAGTAGGAATAGATGCCCTAGGGATACAGGGACCCACCTTCCATCCCCAAAAATTCAAACCACCTTCTTTGTTCAATGAAAACAAGTTTTACAAATATAGAAATAAATTGCACTTCCCTGTCGCTTAATCTTCTGAATTTATTTTATCTAGCGGTATTCTTGCTCTAACTACTGACTAATCACATAGTTCCTCTTCCCTGTATCCCTAGGGCAACTGGAAACAGTGCCCTAGGCTCGTAGGAACATCAATTCCCCTTCAGTACTTAGGTAAGTACCTCAGGTAATTGTTCATTAATTGTAAATTAATCATAATTCTGCCGACTGCTTTCTCTTCATATCACTCAGACAAATAGTCGAACGATTGTATAACTACTTTCTCCCGCGCCTATGACGCACCAACCACGTGACTACCACTCACTCCATTCCGTTCTTCTTCACTGAACTACACGGACTGTTTTACGATTCTTCCGTCAACCCTGCTCAAATTTTTTTACAAACTCTTATCTCTCAACCTGAGTCACACCACTGCAAACTCGGTTAGAGATAAACCACACACTCGGTAGCGGATTATGCCAAATCAGCGAAAGGTGCCATTGTCAGTGCAAAGAAAACGGACGTCCATACATTTCAACACCCAGCCAGCAAAGATGGCCGACAAGAACGTAGACGGGACCGCCGGCGACACTGAAGGCCCGCTCAGACTTCAGAAGCCCATGGCAAAGGAGAACTCCGCACTAATTAAAGGAGTTGCGGGTAGAGTCGACAACATAGACGCAAGACTCGACAGCATAACTTCAATGCTAACTCAACTGGTGCAGGACGGCAAGCAGTGCGGCAGCCCTGCTCCGACCGGCGACTCGCCACAGCAGCCGCCACCCAGCCGTGACTCGCCACAGCAGCCGCCACCCAGCCGTGACGCCGGCCAAAACAGGAACGTGTACCAGCACCCTAACCATCCGGCTAGGGTTGCCACCACATCACAGCTACCAGAACGCCTCACCGACATAAACCTACACGATGACGCAGCTGAACGCGTCGCCCTCGCCGTTCGACAGGCACTACAACCGGACGTTAAAGGTAATGGAACACACGCTCACCATTTCATTTTCCGGGGCCCAAAGCGTGCAAAAACCACTCTCGACGACCTCACACCGCTTGAATATGTATATGGCTTCATCCAAATGGTTAAACAAGCCCCCGACGATGACACGCGCGACGCCATGAACTCCCACATGGAGGCGTTCGTGGACGACGCCAGGTCATACCCATGGCCATCTGTCAGAAACTTCTCGGAAGAGGTATGCAAGCGTATCGCAAACGGGCGTATAACATGGCATGATACGTACGACATTGACCGCCTGCAAACACGTCTTGCACATGTCGGCGCTCCGTCAATACAGAAGCAAAAGGAACAGGGACAGAATAAGCAGCAGCAGCACCTGGAGATGCAGCCACACGTCGCCCGTGCACGCCAAGGACCCCCGTGCGCGGCATATCAAAAAGATGAGTGTGCTGAGCTCTCTCATCATGTCGTGGCAGGGGTACGCAGACTGCATATATGCACCTCATGCCTGGCCAACAAAGCGGCTATGTACCCCCACCCACAGAGCAACTGTCGCTCAACCGGCAGGCAACAGGGCGCTCCGGGGTTTGGGCAATAAGTCCACACAAACGCAAGACATTCCGGACCCGGGTTTTCCATAACTCCAACCTGAAAAACGTGAGTAAGAACAAGCCTTATAAGATTTCAAAAGTCTCCGCGCAAAATCGTGGACCTGTTACACCTGCTCCCCGGTCCACAGCACGACTCACTACCAGTCAAGATGTAAACAACCAACACGTTTTCTCACCCCGGCAGACTGATCCTGACATCACACCACAGGAAGTAAACAAAGGGCACGTGCCCCCAATGTTTGTAAACAAACGCCTCATGGCTCGTGACACGGAACGCTGTTGCACAGGCCGCGTTGCCCACCCACCACGAAACACGCCATTTTCCTCCTCTAAATGTTTTTCGGACCTGAATGTTTCACCTCATGTCCCGTTAGATGTACCCAAAAGCTTGATGGCAAGGCCGTTCTTTCGGAGTTGTAAGCCGACCGGCACTCAGATCGAACTCTCGCCCCCCAGACCAGTGTTTGTCGCACGTGAAGTGCCAATGATCGCCGAGGTGCTACGCCCAGCTCCTGGGCACTCACAGGGGCATTTGCAAACAAGCAATCACCGCGTCATAGACCCCGGAGAACCTCTCCATCGGGACCCAGGAGGAACCGCTTCACAGGCCATATCGTCGGTGGACATCGACTCCCTCAGTGTCATTTCGCGGTCGTCGCCTGAAGAATCACACTATAGGTGCGACCGTAAACCCCAACCGGAGGACACCATGGAGGAGTGGCTGAGCTCCGACGACCGGTTCCCACCCCTTTCCAGCACGCCAACAAAGCACAACAAACGACAGGAGCTCGATGACGAAACTGATGCCGGCATCACTGCTCCTCTCGCTGGAGGACTCAGGGCACGTTCCATCCGGCCCGAGCAGTATATGGAAACTGTTCTGCGTATCTGGCCACACCCAACGGAGAGGGCAAGAAACCTGGCTAGCCTACACATGGACATATATACCCGGGTAAGAGCAACAGGACTCCCCAACTATAAGAAAGCCAGACTACACATCCCATCAAACATGAATGTCTGCGCCTGGAGGAGAGCCCTGCGCAACTACCACGACGCACAGATCTGCGACTTCCTAGATTTTGGGTGGCCTTCTTTGTATACAGCTAAAGAACCCCCACAATCCACAGGAACGAACCACGCCTCGGCTCGCGCTTTCCCTGCGGCCATTAGTGAATTCATCCTCAAGGAAACGAAACTCGGCGCCCTACTTGGACCTTTCGCGGACTTACCATTCCAGCCCTGGACAAATCTCTCCCCCCTCCTCACACGCCCTAAGCCCGGAGAGGGATCCCAGAGGAGGGTGATCATGGACTTAAGTTTCCCTAAAGGCCATGGAGTCAACGATGGCATAGGAAAGAATGTTTTTCAAGGTACCGAGAGTTCTTACGTCCTCCCTACGATAGCCGACCTGGCCACCCAGGTGCTGCGTGCGGGCCGGGGAGCCCTCATGTGGAAGGCGGATCTCCGGAGAGCTTACCGACAGCTCCGGATTGATCCGCTTGACTACCCACTCCTCGGCCTGCGCCATAACGGAAGCACATATATTGACATTTGCCCATCATTTGGCTGCCGTTTCTCCGGCAGCGCACAGCAGCGAGTTTCAAATGCCATGTGCTGGATAATGGGAACACGTCACAACGCGGCGGTCCTGGCATATGTTGACGATTTCGCCGGTGTCCACGCGAACTTTGATGACGCTCTAACTGCTTTCTCCGGGTTCGAGCACCTCTGCGCTGAACTGGGTGTGGACCTCTCTCCGGAGAAGTGTGTTTTCCCTACGAAGAAAATGGACTGGCTGGGATTCACTGTAGACTCAATCAGCATGGACATAACCATACCTCAGGTTAAACTCGAGGCAATTGTCGAAGAGTGTAAGAAGTGGGAAAAACGGGCGGTGGCCACCAAGACCCAGCTGCAATCGATCCTGGGGCGCATAAACCATGTCGCGCAGTGCATCCCGCCCGCGCGCAGGTTCATGTCTTGCCTTCTGACCCTCCTCAGACAGGCGGAATGTGCAGATCGGATTCCCATCGATGATGAAGCTAAAAAGGACCTGCGTTGGTTTGCCGACATTGCCAAACATTTTAATGGCAAAAAGCTAATCATCGCAAACAGACCTACAGTGACGATCGAGTGTGACGCATGCCCAAGAGGCATGGGCGCTTTCTGCCAAGAGGCCGGCACATATTACAGTATTGAACTCCCAGAGTCGTACAAGGACGCATTTCACATCTCCCAAATTGAAGCAGTGAATTGCCTCCTTGCCATCAAGTCCCTTCTCCCGACGAACACCTGTGGCCACAAAATCGTAGTAGTGACCGATAACATGGCTGCTGCCACAGTCCTGAGCTCTGGCCGCACCAGGGACACTGTACTGGCGGCCTGCGCCCGCGAAATACATCTCATAGAAGCGTTGCACGACGTGGTCGTCGAGGTGGTACACCGACCCGGCATCGAGCTAGTACTGGCGGATGCCCTTTCGAGAGCTTATTTTGACGACGAGAAAGCTAGAATCGCACTCAAGCTAGTTAGCGACCTAAACCTTAAAGTATGTAGACCAGTAGAGCTAAACTATGTCTTGTCTCCTGTATAGTTCTGTCTTAAGAAAATGCTATCCCCTTTTTTCTCTCTACAGACTTCGCAAACCCAAACCTGGCGCGCCAGCTGCAGCTGACCTGGACTGCTGCCCTCTCATCAGGAACTCTGGAAAACATACAGAGGCAGGCCGAGGCCTACGTCAAATTCATGGTTGTACATGACTTTGATTTTAACAAGCCAACCCCCACACAAACTGCCCTTTACATACAGCTTTTGGCAAACTCGCTCAAGAGTCCTGCTTCGTTACGAAATTACTTGTCGGGAGCGAAGACCTTCCTCCGCGCCCTCGGACACGACATCTCCGTTTTCTCATCCCCCCTCGTGCTGCGTGCCTTGCGCGGAATACAGAAACTTTCTACACATCGCCCGTCTCCGGCTCCAGCAGTCCCTTTGGACACCCTTAAGCTTGTGTCTCAGGCCCTTGCCCGTGTCGGCAGGGGGGCGCTGTGCCCCCGCGAGGCGTTGCTCATTGGTTTTGCGACCTTGTTGAGGCAATCAAACTTAGTGACGACTGGCCCCTCGGGCACCTCCCCCCACACCATCACTCGCGCGGACGTGCGCGTGGGACACCCAGGATTACTGATTACGATCCACTCAACTAAGACTACGGCGGGCCCCTCCTCATCTTTCGTTTTGCCTGTCGCGCGAACGGGAGGCCCCTGCTGCCCGGTGTCTGCCTGGACTGAATACGCGGCTGCTTTCCCTGCCCCCTCCTCGGCCCCCGCCTTTGTACTTGACAACGGCCGGCCTCTGCGGGCAGACCGCGTTGTTACCATAGCCCGCACGGCGCTCAGGGCCGCTTCTTACCCGCACTGGGCAACTTTCACGTTACATAGCTTGCGACGCTCCGGTGCCCGACACGCGGCAGCACAGGGAGTTAGTGAGCAGGACATCATGAAGCATGGCGCTTGGTCTTCGCTCACCGGCCTCCGGGCTTACATCCCAAAACAGATCTCGACACAGACTGCAACGGCCCTCGCCTCCTCCTTGGCTGAAAATTAGCTACGACTGTGATCACGAACAGTTTACTCTCTTATCAACTGTACATTTTGTCATTTCTTAATATTCAATGTCTTACCACCATTTTATCGCAATTATCAATTGTACAAAATGTATTTTACCTTCTCATGTTTTAAAATGTCTTATCTAATAAATACATTTTAACTGGCAGTGCAGTCTTATCATAATTATCTATTCAGGGTAAACAATGGTACATTGTGTTTCCATGCTCGGCAAAGTGCCGTTCTTCCGCATGGTCCCTCTGGTTTGTGCCGTTCTTCCACATGGTCCCTCTGGTTTGTACTAAATTTGAGTTGCTAAACATGGTGGTACTCTACACATCTAGTCTAATATGATGATAATGATGAGATGTGATAAAAGTTTGGGTCTTTAGCATAAGGCCCAGGTCTCTCAGGATGCTCATTGGAGCGTTAAGGGCCTCCCAGCATTTCTTCTCTGTCTCGCCCCTCACTAAAACAAAAACCGTCCAAAAAGGCACACACATTTATGAGGGTAACGTGCATTATCCAGTCTACACACTGGGTTAAGCGATTAAAGATTAAGTGGGTGTCCTGCATAAATGTTGTGATCCCTGGCTGAAAGTCCCATTTAAGCCCTGCCAGTGGTAAGTCATCTTCATGGACACTCTAGTGAATATCATGTATCATTCAAAAGATTTGGAGAGCTTTCTGAATTTATCTCACTCCTGTACATACTAGGAGAATGGACAACACATACAACATAGACCATGGTGAACGGACTGCAATACTCAAAGGGCCAATGAGAACGAGTTCCGAAAATTAAGCCCATGGGACTGAGATATAGATCTAACTAGGCGATAAAGTCCCCTCTGGTCAAATGTTTTTTATTGTTCGGATCTGGTTTGTTACAGATCTTCGGTTTCTGCATTTTGGATTGGATGATAAAAGTGGGCTATTCGTCAGGGATACATTCACTGGTTTTCATCAGGGCCCATTAACAATTATAACCACTTAAAACTAAAAGCGATACACATTGTTTCCAGTCTCTTTCTGGTTAACAAGGTATGAACTTTCTATAGAAATCTGACCTCAGTGCTATATGACCATTAATACAGTCTCTGGTCCATGTGTCTTATTCAAGATAGTAGTCTATATTGAGTGAAGGCTTTATGGGTAGGTCGGTATTGATTCATGTAGTATTTTCTTTGTCAGGCTCTTGAACTCTTGGTAGGTTTTGGTTGATCGGAGTAGTGGATTAAGGTTGTTCCAGTTCATAGTGCATGTATACTCAGTACTATGTTTATATGCATTGGCATTCGGTCTCACTACCTTTAGAACAGGTGCTGGCTACCTACGAGTACCTGGTTTCCTCTGTTCTAGGTTTTCTATAAGTTTGCTTTTTTGGTATGCATTGTTTAGAACATGAGACTCTCTACGATTTATCAGGTAAGGTATGTTTAATCTAGCATGAATATACTCTGTGTTTGTTCTGGTACTCTTGATACAATTCTCAAATATTTGTTTTGGTATACCTGCAGTTTGTTCAACAAGGTTATAGAGGAGCTATGATAGAGTATGTTAGCATAATCAAAGTACGGCATTATGACTGTTTTGTATAGGGTTAGGGCTACAGACTCAGTTACAAATTTCCTCATACGATAGAGCCGGTGCATACGATGCTGTACTTTTTGTACTATCTCCCTTAAATACTTGGTATAGGATAGGGTGGCATCTAACATAACCCCAGATACTTGTAAGTGTTGACTCTCTTTAACGCTTCATTGTTTATGTCATTGTTAATTCTACCTTAGTTCATTAGTCGGCTGTGTGATCCAAACATCATTACTTTAGTTTTTGAGGTGTTAATTTCACACCAATGCTCAAAGAGGTCAACAGATAGCTGTAGTTCTGGTTCAATGATATTTGCATCTTTTCCAGACTGATAGATAATGGTATCGTCAGCATACATTCTCACAGATGAGGTTGTTACAATGTTTGTTAGATCATTGATGAAGAGGAGAAATAATATTGGGTCAGAATTTGAACCCTGCGGGACACTGCAGACCACCCTATCCCTCCAGGGTAGTTGGTTGTTTGCTTTAATTTGTTGGAATCTCTCTCCTAAATAAATTTTTAATGATGCTATATTTTTGTTTCTTATTCCATAGCATTCCAATTTCTGGGACAGGACAGAGTGGTCTACGGTGTTGAACACCTTTCTTAGGTCAATAAAATTGTTGTTGTTAATCGCCTAATTTAACCTTCCTCAATACGTCATCAGTAAATTTTTGTATTGTATGCACCATAGATTTTCCCTTCTGGAAGCCTCCCTGGACACTAGTTATGATTTTATGTCTATCTAGGTGTTTTTGCAGGTGGTTATTTATAATTTGTTCAAGGAGTTTACCAGGTAGGGGGATAACTGAAATGGGCCTATAGTTTGCACAGTGTCTTGAGTCACCAGATTTGAAGATTGGAGTTACGTCTGCAAGTTTCCATGAAACTGGTATGATTCCTATCTGCAGTATTGTGTTTATTAAATGGTGTTGTTGTGGTATAAGGTTTAGAAAAGCTGGCTTTAGGATTTTTGTGGGTGAGTCTTTAATTGCAGAGGATTTGGACAAGCTTATTATTTGTACACAAGTTTGTATCTCTTCCATAGTAGCTATTATGTCAGGCATATCCTCGTCTACCTCGTGGCCATAAAATCTCCATGGGGTGTGGAGGTTTGCAGTTTAGGGCCTATTTGTGTAAAATATTGGTTAATATGATTGACCGTTTCACCCTTGGGTATGATGCCATTGTCATCAAGGTTAATCAATCTAATTTCATTTCTATTATTTTTCTTATCATGGCCATTGCCTTTATTGTCCTCCAGAAACAGCAGTGGTCCCTATTACAATTTTCCAGATTTTCTGAGATAAAGTTTTATCTTGCCAATTTGACAATATTGTTAGTTTCGTTTCGCTCCTCACACACTCTGTCCCTGTTTTGCTGAGTGTTTCTTTCTAGCTTCCCTGAGTAAATGTGTTGTTTTTTTATTATACTCTCAGCATTTTCATGGGTGATCCATGGCTCTCCTTTAGTTTTTACATTGTATTTTCTTTTTGGACAGTGTTGGTCAATGTACATTGTAATGTTACTTAAGAGTTGTTGCCATCGTGATTCTGAGTCTTTTGTATGTTCCCAATTTAATTTTCGGAGTTAACTGATGAAATCTTGTTGTTTGTATTTTCTATATGTTCGGCCAATGAAAGTCTCTGTTGTATGTTTGTATTTCTGGGGTTTTTTCTGACATGCCAGAATCTCCAGGTAGCTAATTCCAGGTGTTCTATACATTTTCTTTGGAGACTCCGTAATAGGTGGGTAATAAAAGTGGTTCCCCGCTGCAGATCGGTGGCGGAAAATCGGGTAATGGAAACGGGCAAAGCAACATATTTACGCTCCCGCTCGTGGCCTACAAACATGGAGACACGACACCCACAAGAAACCTGGACAGCTTTGCCTTGACAGCACACTAGATGGCATTTCTCATTGACCAGGCAATAAAGAGGGCCAAACCCAAATGCAAGATTTTGAGTTTGGCTTCACAGTCGACATGAATATATATGCTTCATGACAAATTTCCAGATGCTACATAGACCACAAATACGTGGAAATATATTGTATCACCATAATTCACGTTTGAATGAACCGGTTATTATAATGGGCTCAATATGATAATCCCTTTCAATTGCAGTTTATTTTAATCGTAGAATGATATCATATAAACATTTATATTTCTCTTACATATATGCTAAAAGAGGGAAAGTCTCAAAGTTTTGAGAGTCAACGGTTGAAGGTCAACAGAATGTTAAGTGGAAGTCTCCTTACACAAAAGCTAGGGCTGGATGTATGGCTCTTGAAATGAAAGGAGAAGTCAGGGCGACCTAATGGCACCCACCTTTGAAGAAAACCATCAGAGGAATGTTCTCCTTAAATACACTTGCAATTGCCTGCCTCAATAGAACCTATAATTGCTTTGGTCATTCATGCCACTTATGTTTTACTAATGATTCAAATCTCCTTTTTTCCCCTTTTTTAGAAACGTTTATTCATTTCTGTTTATAGCAGATGCGCAAAACAAAACCAAGTGTGTTTGAAATGATTTAAGTAGCGGAATGCCGGTCCCCAATTGAAATGATATGGCGAAACAATCAATATTCACAAGTATGCTCTTGTTACCATGATTGTTTGTAAAGTGTATATTTGGTTTTTTTATATGTTGACCCACAAAAGACTAAATGGCAGCTTTTATGGCGCTGAAGCTATCGTTGATTGTACCTTGGCAAATTATACCGCAAATCCATCACATGAACTTTACTCTACTTAATGAGATGAAAACTGAAAATATTTATCAGTATTAAATGGGAATGAGAAAAAGGTGAGTACGGAATATAATTGTTTGTGTGATGGAATGAGATATAGTCTGTTTACAACTGTAGGGGTCAGGGCAGTCGAGCAGCGTTGTTTCACTTTAGAACTAGGTGGCGCGAGTGCCGATCCTTGCTGTGCGGTATGGCCGGCGGACCCGCAGTATGCAAATGCTGCGGGTTCACCCGCATTACGTAACTCGGCCGCTATATAAGGTCGAGTCCACAGCAGGTTGACAGGACTTCTCACGGTGCCTCTTTACGGAGTGAACGTCTGAAGCCTCACGAGTTGGTTAGGTTGTGTTGAAACACCTTTCAACGTTGAAGAGACCAGTATCTCTTCCCGCGCTAGTTGGTGCCCCGTAGCACCAACGGATTGTGTATTACTTCCAGTAATAAACGAACGGTAAACTGAAACTGTCCGGAGTCTGGTTTTCTATTCGCGGTTAAGCGTTAGTTGGTAGATCTCAGATCTCCCTCCCTTCTCCAGTTGGGTAAAGCCGAACCCACCTGTATTGGCACGGTAAGTACAGGGTAGCGACTAGTCTCGGAACCTCTGGTCGGCTGATGATCGCGGAGAGTGGTAACACACTTTCAGCGACTAGAGGGTAACCGCTACACAACATTAGAAGTTAGGATATAAGACCCGATAAGGCATCACCAGTGTAGTCTAAGATGAGGGGGTCAGTTGTAATTTGGCGGTGAATCAGGATCGACTGCTGGTGCAATGCCGTCATCCGGCTGGCACATCACTACCCAGTGACTGGATACTGATTAACAGCTGTCAGACCTCTGACGATGAGAAGCGATTGCAGGAAGATAATGTGCTCGGTGAGGATAAAACAAATTAGTATTGCCTTCCGGAGGTGCACATCATACAGACCAGGAGCTTCGGAGAGTAGAAATCTGTGGTATGATTGACACTGACATTTTAACGCGATCGTACAACTAATACCGATAGGAAATGAGAATGAGATTTAGGTTTTATCTCTTGCACTAGCAAGCTTAGAAAATGATCCAATTTGTTTACTATATCTCCTTTGTCCCAATCTAGTTGAAATTCAGACGAGAGTATTATAAATTAGTCAAAATTGACACTAAGTTTGAAAAATAAAATGTCAATCCCACTTTAGCTTCTCGAGATCAGAGTATGAAAGTTTCCTTTATCCCTGTAATTTAATAGTCCTTATTTACTGGAGTCTGATAAAATGTCCGTCACAGCCTGGGAGAATCAGGTGCAAGTTTTGAAGTTTTAATCTAAGTGTTGGTTTCTTATGACGTACAATTACAGTCATGCCCTCTGGACACAAGAGGTGAACCCTCAATCACATCCAGTACCGCCTGGGGCTGTTCGTGCCCAATAAAAAGTGACCAATTAACGCTGTGGCGGTGTGTAATTATGTGGTGGTGCTCTTGTTTTCGCTCCCGGTGGCTGTGTCTCCTATAGTTACAGTTCTGACTGTGCTTGTGGTTGTTAACAACTTCATTCCGCGTGCACATCCCGATCATAGAGGACTTTAAAACTCAATACTGCAGATATATAGATGGGTATTTATCATAACAGTCTAATTGTTTGAAATGCAGTTTCACACAGGTTTGGTAGATGAACATGGTGGGCATTTTCTCAGTTTCGTTCACTAAGATTACTCGAATTCATACCTCCGATGAAACACAAAAAGGGCAATACGACATGGTAATACGATATGGTAAACATACTTATTTCAAACCAGGATAATCAGGTATTTATCACAAAGGTACATCATTATGATATCCTTATCAAGATTCCAGTCGTTTGCTCATCTAGCGATAGTCTTCTTTTGATATCGCATAGTTTATATAATCTATCAAACTTTACAAGATGCGATCAACCAATCACAACATTGCCAGATTGCTATTCCCTACAGA
The DNA here is from genome assembly GCA_950022655.1 of Alentia gelatinosa. Taxonomy (NCBI): domain Eukaryota; kingdom Metazoa; phylum Annelida; class Polychaeta; order Phyllodocida; family Polynoidae; genus Alentia; species Alentia gelatinosa. The sequence goes on along the minus strand of OX465588.1, from coordinate 42,100,975 downwards.
AAAACACTTCCGTTATAACCACAAAGAGCATGGCTTTAGGATACCCATAGACAACATGGGAGCTTAATAAATGATGCAATGGTTCGGGGTGAAGGTCTTGAAGGTCATTGCCCTTCAGTATTCGTATGGTTCACCCTTTCGGCATAGTTCATGGCTTTAGCCATGGTTCTCCTTCATTCTCCAGCTCCAACTATGGCTTTGTGAAACATCGACGCTTGTATCCTGTCGCAGGAGTGATTCTACCTAAAATGATGGACCTGTAAGCCTACCTTATCTATGCCACGTTTTAGGTGTCTGCCATCATTTGTATCAATTTCAGAATACGTGGATGGCCAGACTTTAACTAGATTCACTACGTGTGCCCGGGTATCTAATGTGTCCAGTATCTAGTACTCATAGTACATGGCATCAGGGCATGGCGTTAGGAAGTCTGATTAATTTACTGTTACTACCGGGAAGCATCCTTCAAGATACGGTTTATTAGCGGATTATTCCAATAGCTGCTGGGGATAAAAGAAAATAACACAGTCGCTGAAAAATATCTAATGAGATATACTTACGTTTCCTCTGGGAGACAAGAAGGAACTCTCTGAAGATGTGACAGTCAGATTTAATCAACGGCCTTTTTAGAATTTTGATGAAGATATTAAGATTGTGTCCCTCTGGAAACATTATATTATATGCATGTATTTATATGATTATGATTGATTAATAAATTGGCATAATTCAAATGTATCAATATGAATCATACCACTCTAACAACAAAAAAAGATATTGTAATGTCTACGTTTGAATGACAACAACAGCGATTGACAACAACGCTGCCCCGGCAGCGGTGACCGCTCCGGCACTGGTCGCTGCCCAGGTTCCATGCAGTGGTCAGCATTTCAGCGATCAGCGGCCCACCGGCCAGCACTCTTCCAGTTGGTGCCCCACTGGTCTGATATAGAACGTCCTGATCATGTTGTAAAGGCTACAAAACGAGATGACAACTTATGGTTTATACGGAACGAGGCGAGGAACAAGCATGCAAGGTCGTTTTATATTTACTATATATATATTCTAAATTGATAAAAGTTATTAATTGTATTTAGTCTAATAATTGATATTATAGTCAATGACTATGGGCAAGTGTTCCGTATTTTCCCGTACGGAACAGTGTTCCGTACAGTATGTTTACGTTATATGGCGAAACGGTACATATCTACAGTATATACTGCATGGGTATATAATAGAACATCAGTCGGCACTCCAGAAATTGAGGCCTCAGCGTTCGGCGCACCACCAGTCAGTGCTCCATTGCTCTGTACTCCACCAATTTCTTCTCTGCTGGTCGATTCTGTTAAAGCCTAAAGGCCTGTTTCCATTGGCTACATTGGCCACCACCGATATACAGTCAGGGACCACTGACATGCCTTTAGCACTGCTGACGCAAAATGGAATAGGCTATTAGGAGAACTAAAAAATCTACACCGTTTTCGTCAGCCAATGGAAACGGGCCTTATATGACATCGGCATTTGTTCCGATTCATCCCGACCATAGGCTCGGTGGGAGTCGGGAACAATATTTCAGTGTATTATACCTATAAGCTTCAGACAGCGACATGTAGGGCCTAGACTGTTCCTGATCACACCTACCACCTTCATGCATAACCTTGTAAAACTAGGAACAAATAGAATTTCATCATTGATGAATTAGCGTGCAATTATACATGAATAGCAACTAAAAGGTTTGGATTGCATTCAGTCTATGGATAGTTTCCTATAACCACTTGCACCCAGTAAGCATGCTGTTTCAGCAACTGCCTGAGTCTAGGATCCAAACACATCAAGCACCAGTGGGTCTTGAGGTATTTTGGTCTTGGGTGATTGGTCATGGTCAGCTGTGCATGCCTCTAAGATATTTAGACACTAGCTCCCTGCTCTGTTCTCACTATCACGAATAGCACACAGATAGTGAAGGGATAATTTCTATGCAGTACCCTGAAAGTCTATATGGGCCACTCTACCTCTAGATGATGTATGTAGCGAGTGCATGCACGCTCTAACAACCCGATTGAAATCAAAGAGAGCGGGTGGAACTTGGACCCAGCTGGGCCCAGGGCCGGGCGGGAGGACGATGTAGACTAAATGCAAACTTTGATAACCTAGAAGTCGGAAATATGGATAGTGTAGTATAATCATAAACTGAACTAGAGAATATTAGACTAAGCGTATACCAAACTATATCGCTCGTTTATATGAATATGAACATAATGAATACAATATGACAAGTAAACGAATCCACCAATGAAGATCTGCACAAACTGAGTAAATATGAAAGTGAGACATATCACATGAGTAATACATGGATCATGTGAACTACGGACAGACAGCAAATATACACTGTGTAATTTGAGGATTTATTATCAACTGAAATGGCGGGAAAAGACAACATGCAACATGTAACAGTCTAATTGTAATAATCCATTAATAAAGATACTGATTTTTAAAAAATCATTCCTTAATTATCAAACATGCCCCAGGTACGTTATATCTCAAGTGGTTGATGTTCACAGTATAGATTAGGTCGCTAGGAAATCTTCCACAATGCTCAGATGAGAGGTGTTACTATTATTAATAATAGTTTCCATAGCCAACTTATTTGGTATCGACATTTCTGATCCGCGGGCCAAAAATGCTCTCTGAAAATCTTCTTCAATTAGATTTTATAGATTCATTAGACATTAATTCCCTATTTCCGTTCTCTGTCTTTTTCGGGCACCCCTAAAGCGAATCATTAATTATCCTTTTAAGATCAGTTCTTTAGACTGCTAGGCTGTATAAAGGCAGATTCACATAGACAGTCTGATCGGCTAGAATCAAAGGACTTAAAATAGTTACTGAGAAGCAGGATTTTCAGATACTTGTGCCAAGACTCATTTTTTCAAAATCACAATTGTAATTTTGTGACTGAAGATGTACAAAAAACTACCTTGAAAAGCTACAGCCACAGGGTCAGTATTATCAAACGAGATTTACATCGGATCGTGTCCCAGATCCTCTCTCGCTTTACAGATTGTATCGTGAAGCCTGATGATCGCTTTTTTTCCAATATTAAACAGGCTTTAGGAGTCATAAGTTAAGTGTATTCTTGGCGTACATCGTAGCTATAACACATCTTTAGTGAGCCCGGGCCACACGCTCATATATGCTGCCTAAAGGTTAAAGTGGTCACATAGACATTGAGCTTGCTGCAAAAACTAACCCTTCATTATCTGTGTGCTAACACTGTGACATTTGAAAAGGAGTAGAGGGCTACTGTCTCAGGGACTTAGAGGCATGCCAAGCGGAACATGACAAATCACTAGAGGTCGAAATACCTCATTGACCCCCTGGTGCTCGATACGTTTGGGTCCCAGATAGGCAGTTGAAGAATCAGGTTGAGCGCGTGCAAGTGGGTTACAGAAAATTACCCATAGACTGAATATAGCCCAAAACCTTATAATTGTTATTCATTTTCAATTCCACGCTCATTCATTAATGATGAACATACCATCGCTCCTAGTCAAATTGTACCTTTTATAGGTCTATCGCTGGATGGGTTCGATCCTTCATTATAGAATGTCTTCTGCTAACATAAGAAACAATAAACGATAAAAATAACCCTGCAAAAGATTTCATGGAATTCTGGAGACTACATTTTGAAAATGCACTGACACTCCTCGTGGTCATTGTCGCCTAGGTTAGTCCTAATTGTAATCGTCCGGCCAGTATCGTTTTTAGTTTTAAAGACATCTCCCTGAAGCATATGTAAACAGAGCTTCCAAAACATCAAAAGCTACATTTTCGAAAAGAGTACAGCTGGCTTTAGGTTGTCTTCATGCGGTTCACTTGATGGTACATGTATGAATTGGACATCAATGTATTTCAGACCTTTAGAGGGGGCGTCCACCAACCACGACAGGGCTGTGACACGCGCCGACAAGAAAGTTCCAATCGGTGCCTTGTCGCAGTATTGTTGTGAGGAGGGGAGCTGTCGTGACCCCTTGTCGCAGCCTGTCGGGAAGTGCACGCTCCACCTAAATATTCTATCGTAGACCTCTGCGACAACCTCCCGACACGCCACGACACGCCACGACACGCCACGACACGGCTCCAAAATCGAACATGTTCGATTTTGTCGTAACCTTGTCGGAAGGCCCCCGACAGGCCCCCGACAAGCTTCATGTCGCAGCCTGTTGTGACCTTGTCATAGCCTCTTGTCGGGAACTGTGGTCCATAAACCACGACAAGGCTACGACAAGGCTTCCAATCGTAGAGCTGTCGTGGACCTTGTTTGAAAGCCGTTGTCGCAGCCTTGTCGTGGTTGGTGGACGCCCCCTCTAAGAGGGGACCCCCACCTACCACGATAGGCCACGACATGCTTCCCGATCGCTACGATTTGAAATGACCAAATCGTGGCCTATCGGTAGGTCCCCGATAGTTTCAAATCGTGGACATGGTTTGAAATTGTAGAGCGTAGAAACGCCTTTGGAGGACCAAAAACATAAACCATGGTCACGATTCAATCTGTGTATCAATGTATATGAGTTTTAATATTGAAATATATTATAATTTTGGAAACATTAAATGAATCTGAATAGTTTTTTAGAGGTATTCACAACATAATTTGAAGTTATTTTTCAGACTCTAATACAATCAAATTGACAAAGATAACTGTGATAGAATCGTGATTCCGATCTGAAACTATTATTTTCAGACCTTTATCCTTAATCAAATGATATCATATTTTCACCGAATATATATCTGTATACGGCCTACCTAATTTTAAAATTTCATAATTTTCCATCTTGTATTTCACCCACAAGAGATATTTTCCCATTCAAATACACTACAATACCCTACGACAGGCTACGAAATTTCCAACATGTTGGAAGTTATCGGGACCTCTACGATTGGCGTTTACAATCGCAGCCTATCGTGAGCTGTCGTAGACGGAATCGCAGAAACCTGTTCCACCTATCACGATTTTGCCAGACCTCACGCTTCAATCGGAATGGTGTCGGGAAGGCCGTCGTAAGGCCTATCGGGACCAGAATCGTGGTAGGTGGGGGTCCCCTCTAATTCTTCTAGACCTTGTAATCTACCCTTGCTTCAGTTACAGGTATTTTATCGTTTGGCTGATCATGGCAAAGTTATTTTGTCTGGAGATTGGCATTACCTTATTCGTGTTAAGTTTCAAATATGTTAAAGATGTACCAGTCGTACAATTCACTATGCTAAACCCAAATTGACACTGCTCATTTTCAGAGAAAACAATTTTTTCTCGCAAGGCTATTTCCCATATGATAGAATCTAATTTTATCTGATCATAAAAGTGGATCTTAAAGGGATGTAATCCCTGTATGAGTATCAGTAGACCTGGGATCTGTGTAGGCTGAGCGCTATACATCACCACAGGTTCTCGCCTGGATAGGTCCGTAGCTTTTAGCGACACGAGCCCGTGTGCTAGCATGGGGGAGTATTTGCATAGGAGGACAAGGTTTATTTACCACACACCAATGAAGAAGCCAAAAGGTTCCTAAATCATAGCCTGCCTCGTCTCCTCAGGCTGGCTTCCCTGGTGGCTTTTATAGACGGTGACAATGGTCTAAAAGGAGTCCAGAGTAAACACTTACAGAGGCGTCCCTCCCGCCACTCTCTCTGTTGGGTCTACACTGTCGGATGAACCCAGGTTTACCATCTACTCTCATCACCCACCGCCCCTTCTCTCCCCTACAACTCACCATCCAGTCCCAGACTTTGAGTTCGTACAGAGCCTTGCCTTTCACATTTATCTGTTTTTTTAAACCAGGTTTCTCTATCTATATTAGGAATATAGGACAATCAGAATATATATGTCCCTTATTTCTAATCACACATTCTTATCAGAACATTTTCCTTCTAAATATCAATTTCTTGTTCCATCAAAGAAGCAATTCCCTAAATCTGCTTATAAATTGAATTTCCCCTTTTATCTCCTGCGTCATCACACAAGCTCCCCCCCCCCCCCCCCCCCCACACACACACACACACATATTCCATCATCCACGTTCAATATTGGTGTTATTCCCATCCTAAGATCCAGTAACACCATCCAATCCTTCCCTACCGGTATCAATTCCCAATGTCGTAGGCACTATGGACACCGATATCAACGCCCTTTTGGCCACCGACCGGGTTTTTCGGTAAGATACGCGTGGCAGATGTGTAGAGGTTCATTGTTGTAACACATTCCGCTGACATAGGCGATTTTTGTAACCCGATCCAAACTCAGAAATCTTATAGCAGAGACGTTGCTTAGCAGTTTGATAGCATGACGTGACTTCTTAAAGGGGAAGCGTGAAATGGCAAAACTGTGCGATCTCCTTGATGTTAGGATTTACTAGGTAAAGTAGTAATGCGGCTTGGGACAGATGTTATTTCAACTTAATTTTGAGCAAAGCTTGTCTTGCCAAGGACTCTTCTGTCTTATCAAAGCAATCCTCTCCTTGATAGGACGGAGTCGGAATTAAAAGAATAGAAAAACAAAAAAACATACTTCAAAGCATAAACGCTTGATTTTCTCCTCTCTAATCATAATCAATGGAGGTGTATGTATTTTTATTTCACAACTTCTACCTAGAGATGCTCCCGAAGGCCGAGGCAATCTGCAATTACTGTAGTTTATAAGTTATTATACCCCGCCAGATTTAACTTTGTGCAAATGCAGAAATCATATCAATGACAAGTATCCAATGTATCGATAGACAGAAATCCCTAACATGAAAATTTAAACTTAAAATGGCATATATGTGAGATATTATTTCATAGGAATATCTGCTTCTCATAATTTAGCATCTTGGAAGCAATCATCAGATGAAATATGAAATAATGGCTCATAAATAGGCCATTTTGTGTTGGCGATTACGGAAATCGCTGCGTTTCTCGCTTGGTGTTTCCGGCTTTAGGCACAGTGTCCGCTGAGCTCCCAGCGTACTACAATAGGCCTATATTTCCATATCAAAATGCTGCATGAGATATGCATTGGTGCACTTGCTGCGTGGGTACTGTAATCACCTTTTTGTGACACTCAAATACTTTCTGACGCTCCATCTTATACTACCTACAATTTTTACCTTTTGCTGCACACATACGAGCAATATGCATCGTTTGCATTAGAAGGTCATTCCTTTTTCATAGTAGTATAGGTGGGTGCCTGGCCTTTTATTACCCACCTAATACGAAGTCCCCATACTAAGCCTATGGAGCCTCCAGATTGCTACTGAGTAGAATACGGAAAGCCGTATTCTACTAGGAGAATACGGCTTTTTCGGCCACCTGACGGGCATTACAGGAACTAGAGGGAAACTATATTCCGGTGGGCAAAAGTTCAAAGTTGCTCGGTGAGGATCGGGAAAATTACCACCCAAGGCGTCAGCCGCGGGTAGTAATTTTCCCAATCCTCACCGAGTAACTTTGACTTTTGCCCACCAGTACTTGGTTTCCCTATTCCTATATACCTTCAAATATCGATAAAAATGCTTAATTCTTTACCTAAAACACTTCCGAAGAAAATGGCGACCCTTATCGAGTAAACACGACAGCTAGTGTTTCGTCCCGCTCCTCTCATACCTTGACTTACAGGTATAACTGTTAGCTTGATTCTGATTGGTTAAATTCCTATACAATTCAAGCTTTCAGCCAATAGGAGGCCATCTTACGAACCTCATTGTCGACAATCTTCAACCGATATCATTATGACTGCTATTTTCTCTAGATTCATCATATATACATAAATTCACACAGAAACACAGGATTTAAATGTCAAATTGTAAATTTATTCAATCTTTCTGGTACATTCTTATGCAAAATTTTGAGGTTTCTTTTGTCCACATCTAAATCGCCACTGTCTTGTGTCGATCATTAACATATCTTAAACTAAGTTTTTACCTGTTGATTTGTTATCATAACTTTATGTTAATGTTAATTGTACAACCTGACATATTTGCGCCTGATAACAATCCTTTCACCATTTCCTGGCGATTTACAGTATTTGATGACTGGAATCCCATCGATGAAGTCAATGCCGTTTCTTTCGGCAATCGTTCTGTCACTGGAACTGACTCTACTTGGAAATCGTCCTTTTCCAAATCCTCTTATACCTCCTGCGTTAGTATTGGGGACTGCAAAAGATGAATATAAAGACAAGCTTTAATAATATATAATTTTTTGTCTTGATAAAACTTATATACTGAATGTTAGATATATATTTATTATTTATTTTTTCTACTTACTTTTCCAGAGTCTTCAATGGTCAACAACGCTTTTTTTGCTGGAGTGGCACCTAGAGAAGCAGAAACTGGACGTTTTGATGTCGTACATACAGGCTGCAATGCTGTTTCCTTTTCTTGGATCTGTGAAAATATATCATCAAATACAGATAAAATTTAAAAAACAATTCAACAGTATTCAAATCTCTGCAAAACTAAAGGATCATTCTCATGGATTACCCATATGGATTATTATATCAGAAGACGTGGCGTAGCTGTTTTTGAGTCTGTCTCCTACCTGTCTCCTACCACATGCCAAAATTGTTTCCAACCACGGATCCTAGACAGACCCATTGGAACGAAAAAATTACCAAAAAATAACTCATATGGATTATTCACATGGATTTTTAACAAGAACTCAGAACTTTGACGGTGCAATTTGGACAATTTTCGCATTATGGTATGCGCTTACCTGGGCGACTGAGTTGTTCTCAACAGGGGCAGACAGTGACGGTAGGTTATATCTTCTTTCACCATGATTTAATACTCTGTACATAGCTTCCTGCTGTTCTATAGATGTACTTGCATAATGTTGTAGGGATTGTATTGATTTGTGCCTGCTAAGTTGAGCTACTAGGTTAGGTAGGACACCCGCGTGCAGTAAATTACTGCATGATGTCTTTCTCACAGAATGATTTGTTATCATTTTCCTTTTTATTCCTGCTTTTGTACCACAGATTTTCATTATTTTTGATAATTTTGTAATTTACACAATGGTAAAACGGAGACTCGGAACCTAGCATATCTTTTGGCCTACTCCTGGCATATTCTTTTATTAACATTACAGGACATCGATCTATTTGGTTCTCGTTCTTCCACATTTTGTGGAGCGAGATGATTTGTGATCGCCCCGACGGGTTTTCGTTGTTCTCTCGTAAAATGTTATGTCTTTCTCGTCCTCGCTTATTTTCAAATCGCCCCAGCATAACTGGCGATTCTCTTGCTGCCCTCGCATTCCTAGACATTTCGTAGTCAGATACCATATCGCATTTCGTAGCCCTATGGGAGTATTCTTCTCAAAAGCACCTGATTCCCAGAGTGCTTCCTCGTCTGCAGGCGTTAAGGGGTCTGCCTAAAGTTGAAATATAATAAAAAATGAACTCCGTATTAACATAGTTAGTATTTCAATTTTCAGTAAATATTTTTGAATAATTTGAGACAATTTAGGAAAGTTAATGTAATGTTTAAAAATATTTTTTCTTACCTTGTTTGGCTTATTCCCAAAGCCTAGGCTCTTGAGTTCTTACTTTTGTGACACTAGAACTTCTCGGCAGGTTCTGAACTTGTCTGATGTTTTGATATTTTCTGTATATTTCTTAGAGTCAAGAAATCTTTTGAAACTTGCAAATATTCCCGATAGGGATCCGGGTTCGTAATTAGAACCGTCTTTTTTTCTCGTATTAATGAAATATGTTCCCATGTAGAAATTAAGTCGCACTGCATCTAGCGACTCGATTGCTGAGATTTCCTTGTGCTCAGAAACTAAGTATTTTCAGAATGCTGCTATATCTCGGCCCATCTTTTTTTGTGTTTCTACATTTTTTTGCTCTGTATGTAATTGTGGAGACAATCCAAAGCATCACAAGATTCTTCTGTTAGGGTTTCTACATTTTTCTCTCCCCCGGAATCATTTTCTGATATCAATAAGTCTGTTTCTCCAAGATCTATTTCGAAAACGGTAGCAGCTTCTGCCATTGTGGAATAGCAGACACCCAGTCTACATTCGAACATGGAGCGAGTTTGAACAATCTGTATTTTTTTTTGCATTAATTATAATCGCTCTAATATTTTATTATATTATCTAATTTAAATATGAAAATTATGAATATTGTTTTTTTATGCATATCTAGTGTTTATTTTGTTTTTTTTTGTATATTTTCACTGATTGATTTCCTTTATTTGCATTTTTTAGACTAACTGAAATACCTCATACTCGTGTTTGCTCCAATTTAGGTAAGTGTTATAATCATCGTATTTCTAATATTATAGTTATTAGCTTTCTTTTTTTTTAAATATAAACTATTCTATTGCTTAATTTCATATTTTAAAATGAAATGTGCACATTCCTTTGCTTCGCATATATCTGTGGGCGTGGCCATTTTAAATATACAACGTCAGCCAATGGTAACGTCGCATTATATCAGGTGATCAGAGCGGGACGAAAGCGTCAGAGCAGGACGGAAACATGAGAGCGAGCGAAAAACGTCAGCCTCGCTACATAACTTATAATTAATGTACCCCCCAGAAGCGGTATGTAACTATAGATTGTTCGCTAATGGGTATATAGGAATACTGACAATGCACGGCACTTGCGTCGAATTTCTAATTATCTAAAAGATTTGTTCCCCCTAATAATTAGTCGACAGGTGCGTAATAAATACAACATTACCATGATTTCGATCTGTGTGGCCGTATTCTCCTTGTAGTTGACGCTACGCAATACTCCTCGCTATCGCTCGGAGTTTTACTTCACGTCAACTACGCGGAGAATACGGCCACTCAGATCGAAAACATGGTAATATTGTGTATATATTGCACTCCCAGTAATAGACACACAACATTAGTAATTTCAGCATCAAGCGGATCTTAAAAACATACAATGTCTGGGGTCTGGTGCGGATGCTAAAATAGGACAGAGTTGGAAACCAAAAGCATTGGGTCTTAAAATGCCAAATTCTTTATGGTTTCCGATCTGAACCCCTCGGCAGTAATCTCCAGCACTAAACGGTGAAACCCTTACTTCAATGAGCTGTATTCTCACACATAAAACACCACACTGTACCATAGGCGACGGAAGCAGACGACAATGCGTTTCCCGCCTTTTTTTAGTCTGCACGACGTCTCCAGCCTGCTGCCGGATTTGTCTGGCCTACGCCCGGGCGAATGAGCCGTGGCAGGTATAGCGAGAGCGCTGACCATTTCACCAGGCGAGAGGGCAGTGAGCATCCAGGCTGGCTGGCACTGACAGCTCTCCTAAATCGACTTAGGCTCCCAGTGAGACCACAGATGGGACCGTCGGAACCCTTTTGTGTCGTAAGGACGCATCTCTTCACCTTCTTCATCCGACCCCCTTTCCGAAAGTCTGGATAGGATACGGCTGAAAGGCAAGGCCCTCCCAGACCGCAGGGGTAATAAAGATGTTCACATCAACAGTGTAGCTGCATTTATTGAGTTTACGGTTTGAAGCTATTTGTAGCTCTCTTGGATTACACCTCCATAGACAGGGCTAGACTCGATGGTAGGAGGGCGGTGTGCTGGTTTATACCTCAGTGGGATATCCATCAATATTCAGAAGCCTCCACAGCAGTGTGTTTGTAGAAGGAGTGGACTCATTGAAAAGGGGATTGGCCTGTTGTATAAGCTTCAAAGAAGTGCCTGAAAACCTTTCTATCTTGCCTAAATAGAGTCTTGAATTTAGTAGGATATTAAAACTTATTGGCTAAAGTGGTAATTTTGCTGCATTTTAGCTGATACATATTATCATTTTAGCTAATCAAATAAGCGACCATGTGGAAACATAAACAACGTATTTGTTTAGCAGTAAGGCGAATTAAATTTGTCGCATAAATGTTTTATTCTTCACTCCCTCGTCCTCTATCACACTTTCATATCGTACATATGACATTATTTTACCGTCTCTAGAGAAAGCATTTAAAGCCACTGCCAACAGAGAATTCACTTAGTGCCCAGGTTTTGACAGTCGTTCGGTATTCAATCGGCAGTACATTGCATGCATGTCTCCGAATTACGGTGTAGTGTATCAGAAGGTAAAATAGGCCAAGCCTCCTCTCCAGAGGTCTATACTCTAGTTCCTTTGAAGAATACTTCATTGTGTCTAATGGCGACAGAGAACCGTCCGTCGAATGATTTTATCAGGAGGTTAGCAATTAATTCAAAAGAAGTTCACAAAAACAGTATTGCAAATTATCTTTTGAATTCATGATTCTGAATTTTTTTAGTGAGCATTGCTGATCTAAATGTAGTTTGATATTATCCAGCCTTTTTTCCCACGCCTTGTCAAGCTCTTTCTCTTGAGAAAAAATCTCAATTTACATTTCTGATAATCTCTTTATAAAGATTTTCGTCAAACTTTCTATGTGACCGTCCGTTAAACTCAATGCTTTCCCTGATGATAAGTTCTCTACCGCTTCCACTGTGTTGACGGGATTAAGTAAGGACTTCTCGTATCCCTTTACTTGGGTAAACTCAGAGAGCTACTCATCCTGCACAGGAACTTTATGGTTTTCCTGTGACTGGAGACTCACACCGTCTATACATGCTAAGCCTTACGATGGGCCTTATGATGCATCTCCCGACATCAAAAATCGAAATCGCGTTGAAAAGTCACTTTAATCCATAGCCGATACACCAGAGGATGCTCCCTGATGTACGCTGGACGATAATATAAGTCGAAAGATAAACAGCATCCTAGACAAGTTTTTCCACTGAGAGTAGCATAAAACTGGTCATGGGCGTCAGCCTGAACTTATAATAGAACTGACTATGATAATAATAATAATAATAATAATAATAATAATAATAATAATAATAATAATTCACTCAAATTCATTATAGGTCTGGAACAATTTTGAGAAGATTGAACGCATTATAGGGCGGGCAGTTATAGCTGGCTCAGAGGGAATAAACCTGAGAGAGATCAGAAACTTAGGAACTGAGACCACGTGGTGAGCAGCACACCATGTACTCCGAGAATAGAAATCTAGATTCAAATGACTTGATTGGAAGCTGTGTCCTGGGAGGCCACTTGGCTACAGCAGACTGAGCCACATGGCCACAAATTCGATGCCAGCACCATGTGGATAGTATTTCACCACTTGTTCAGTCTGAGTATATAGTATTTTGGTAAAAACCTAGGTTACAATTAAAATGCTGCGAAATGTTTTTACACAGAACATATTGATAGTTAAAATCAGGCTAGAAAACGATTCTCAAGTGAGGAATTCAAGAGACAATAGCTTTATAAAATCCGAACATATGAAACTGTAGTGGGACCATGGCATGTAAAGGTTCAGCAATGACGGCCGTTGAATGATATTTTATCGTATGTGAGGCTGGACGATAAGATAAAACGAAAGATAGACGGCATCCTAGACAAGCTTTTCCACTGAGTGTAGCATAAAACTGGTCATGGGTGTCAGCACTATTAGCCCGTACAAATTGTCGTATGATTGTCGTACAATTGACCTTTTTCCATGTGCTTATGTATTTGCTATGTAAATGCAGATAACCAATGGTAAACATCGAGCGATGTAGTGATCTGTCTGAGACAAGCAGGCCGAGTAGTGTAGTCCCTGTCTATCAATTCAAATGGTCAATTTTCTTTTAACAACGATTTAATCATTAACAAATGATCAAATTTGGTATACATGTATCACATACTTATAGAAGCCTCTCATAGAGACACAGGGACGATGTGGGTCAACTTTATTCAACACTTCAATATTATCAAACGATAACCCTTGTACGAGGTACAGAAAAGGGTATCCACGTAGTATTATACATTATTAAACGGGTCCCTGGACAAGAAGCGGGCGACAAATGGATAAAACTTAAAAAATGCCACACCTTTGAAGACATTTCAGAGTTGTTTTTTTGTATATATGTATCACAGGTGGTGATTATCATGCAGTTTATATTTGGAAATACATTGAAAGGGTTTAAAAATACAAATACAAAACATTATATATATGGATTACTTACACCGAAGTAAAATGTTACAAATCATAAATATGTTTTAGATGGATGAGACATAGATAAGTATATTTTACATACAAATTATGAGCTATATAATATAAGATAGTATAATGACATTACCTTCACCACAGTTATACAAGTTATAATAGAGTATAGTATTATCAAATGGTTTTATGCCTAGGAAATCACTACGACGTATCCTTTTACCAACTCTTCATATGTATCACCATTCCCATCTACCACCTCTTCCCTCCTCATCTTCAAATCGTCAGCTCAAGTTACTACAGCAAAATGGCTTTGCCTAAGTCCCTGACCATTATGCCTGTGTTTCACTAAACTAATTTCGACTAGGATTATTTTTGTTCTTTGTGGGAGAGTTGGAGATAAATTTAGTTTCTCCACGTCGCGGCCGGGTTCTCATTGAACGGCGATTTTGAAAACACGCTTCTCCTGTGAGGATGGGTGGCCCACCACTAATCTATTCTACTTACACCAGAGGCGGCTCGCCCAGCGCTATACCTTCCATTATGGTGGACCAGCTATTAGCAGGCTTAGGGGGAGTGTGATAGGAGTGGCTTCACATCCAATTTGTTTAGCCTTGATGTTCTGTCACAATCTATAGGCACTGTCTCTCTGGTTTTATGTATCATTTCCAGAGCTCGGTCGCCATGCAAAAAGGCCAGACAGTCGATTGCCTATGAGATTAACAATATGAAAGGGCTGAAATACATGGATACAGACATTTATATTTTTGCTTACATTCATAAAGATATATTATGATATATTACAAATGACAAATACCAAATGTAATTATTATTATTATCATTCACCTCGGAGCACCGATCTGCTTCCGTTGTCTGGTTAGGTGTTATTCTCTTTTTAAGACATTTCTCTAACCCGGAAAATGCTCATCCTATGGAGACTGGCCCTCAGGCACTTCCAGCTGTAATGGCATCTATTCTTTCAGGGTTTTTTTCAGAATGTATATGCGATCACCAGGTAAAGGGCAAGATTGTGCTGAAACAACATAAAAAATACATGCTAATTAGGCAGAGAGACAAGTTAATATATGTCTACGAAGTAGGATACAGGCTTATAAACTTACAAAATCATATGCATATATACATATGTATATACATATGTATAATGTATAATCCATGGATAGTTCTACACCTCGTCATTTGAGCCGCTCGTAATAGTCCCGATCATGCCTCTCCCAGCCTCTGACCTGCTCAGTCGCTTAATCTTATTCGGATGAAATACATATTTTCATCTATCAAAATTTTCTACAGATGACAATGTATACTCAATGGTATTGCAAATCATATCTGATAGATATATAAATCTTGCAAGAAAATCTAACTAACAACGTTGATGTGAGTAATTTTCAGTTGTAAGTTCCAGTACTGTAAATATAGGCACGTTTGCAATGACTGCACTTCAAAACCCCTAGGAGTTTATGGCTGTAAGTTCACTGGTAAATCCGGCAATACTAAATGAAAACTATCAACAGATGCGCCTACTCATTTCGAAAATCCGGTAAATGTATCCATTGAAGTATGCGGTAAGGTCAATCAGTACAGTCTCGAGGATACACACATTAAAGCGGGTGTACACTGCACGAAACTTACCGCTTTACATATGTATCCGAAACGCGTCTAACAGTAGGATTTTGCGTCTAGAAGTTCGACCTGTTATCCGTCTCGTAGACGCCTTATCTAGTGGCGTATATATGTGTCCATGGTGCCGTCTTATATACGTCATATATACGCCTGATTCTGTTTATTTACGCCACTATCCAATAATTCCGACCTCTGCCACTTGGGGACATCAGTGGTAGCATATTTCATTTACCATTAGTTATTAAGTCCTTGGTATATGTATCAATCCAATGTTATATTATCAATTTTGATTATAAAATTGTTCTAAAACCCCATCTGTTATCTCTTCATTAAACACATATAATAAACCAAGCATTTTTTGTTTTTTAAACCGATTTTTTAAGTTTTTAAAGTTTTTCAAAACACCACTCTTCTGAAGTCATACTTTGGGTACTGTATATATAGCACAAGTTTGGTCAGATATCAACCTACCACCCCAAGTGCTTCCACACATCTGCTGCCGATGCCGCTCTGACACCTGCTGCTTTGACACCCGCTGCTTTCACACCTATATGCTCCTGCCCGCCCAGAGACAAAACTCAGGTAATGTGTTAAGACAGTAGACCTCCATGTACCAGGGCTCGTGTACCAGGGCTTCACTGTGGATAGAGTGAGTGTATGGTGGTGGGGTGGTGGGGTGTCAGGGGGGCGGGAGGGGGTGGGGTTGGGAGGTGGCTGGTGGTGGGTCAGTGTTGGTGCAACCTCTACCAACACCCACAGGACGGGGCGGGCCGTGGGTCGCAATTTTTTTTTTTTATTATATATACGCCTGGCGTGTATATATATATCACACAGAGCATGTTTTATCTTGAATACGCCAGGCGTGAAAGACAGCCAAGTCGCGCGCGTCTACATATGGAAACTGTCTCGTAGACGCCCGAAACACAGAGGCGTATAATAGGTGTATACAAGTATAAACAAGCCATGATACAGCCGATACGTGCGTTATCGCAATGGCGTATATATATGTAAAATAGTGGTTTTCATGCAGTGGTACCTATTGTTTAAAAAGAATTGATGTGTATCAAATAGTGCAATGCGATGTTATATAGTTAGTACATGGTATTTTTCAAAATGGTATAGATATCAACGACTTTAAATCACAGTGAGGTGGCTCAAAATTCCATATCGAACACACTTTCTCGGAAAAATACATTCATGATCCTTAAGGAATGATTGAAATCAAACAGAGCTATTAGCCTATATAATGCGCATGTAGCTATTAATAGGTCGTTGCCACACAAACTTATGTGATATATATGTGATCAGCGATACCATATTATTTTGGTTATTTCATTTATTCACAATTGCAGTGGAAGATAGGACGGCTAGTACGACCTAACTCTATCTCAAGGATAAATAAAAACCTTAATAAAATATTCAAAGTTATGAAACCTGTCAGCAATAAGTTGGATCATTTTCCTCACGTAGACCTGCGGCACTCTTCGGCATCGAGTCTGAAAGAATTTTGAGCATGTAAATCTTATCAATATGAGGTGTGTGATTCGTTCAAATAGAACATGTGGATAGAAGGGACCCCATAACGGCTTATTCAAACCATCAATCCTAATGTGGAAAGACCAAACAATCATTTCCTATTACCAAGACAGGCTATTTCCTTTATCCAGATCCTTTATTCTACTTCTGTAGTCCCATTAATCACCATTTGAATGTCGGATTTTATCATGATACATTAATCTAAACTTTTCAAGGTGATCCTCCAAACTGTTATTGATTTTGATAATGAATGAAGAAATAGCTTTTGAAGTAAAGGAATTGATTACATTTCCTTTCTGATAGGCTTTTATCCGCTGAGGTGATCAGATTTGGAGGGTTTCATCCAGGATTACTAAGGCTTTGCAGGTGGAATTAAGCCATCTGTAGGCTGCCAAGTGTAAATTGGTGGACGAGATGAAGACGGCGTGTGTTGATGGTTAGGAAAAGGTCACCTGAGCTGAGGGACTCATAAAAGAGCAGCTCAGACGGAGCATAGCCGTGGAGACACTTTATCATACCTATGACCGTATGACCTACACATATTTCCCGCTGTTACCCATGACGTATTAATGGAGGTACTACACACTGTGACATACGGGGTATGAGTTGTGTGTGATATAGAATTTGCAAGGGAAGTAAGAGTTATTGTGTTATTAAATATGTGCAGAGACAGGTCTACAAAACAGCAGACAGATTAAAATAAAAATGAAAAAGGTTAACACGAACAAATACCTGAACTCCCCCGCTCTACAGCCGTGGGAAGATTTAACATAAGTACAACATATTGAGTCGGATGACATCTTTGAAATAAAACTTGAAGAATTAATTAAGGAATATTAAAATACTTGATAAAAAGATCGGTAATGACTTTCATAAGCACCAACGCCCAGATTCTATCTAGCCTAATGAAGTTTTGGATGCGTCAAAGGTATTAACAGTAGATGGTGTTTCACTAATAATATTTTAAGTGTTTTGCGTCTGGACGAATGACTGTATATTGTCGCCTAAAGTCCTACTTGGTATACAATGGAAGAACGCTGCATTTGCTGGCGAATTGTTTATCGTCATGTTTATTTGATAAGTAAAAACCAAAGTTAGAAAAAAGGTGGTTACTTCTATGGTACTGCAGACTACAGCACAAGGTGCACTTCGACGTAATTGACAAACACCGCCTCAAGATGTCTATCAATTAGGCCGATTCCCATGAGGTCTCTAGACCTTAACATACTTTCCTGTAATGGTGCATCTCCCTCAGCTGTAGTCTGTTGTATGTATAAACAACTCTTACCGCGAGCAAGAACAGGTGAGTGCATATAAGAGGGAGAGGAAGATTAGATAAGGGCAGATTGGAATTCTTTAATCATGAGAAAGAAGGTGTGGTAGGGTGTATGTAGGGCACAGTGTGAATGCTAGCTCCGCCTTTATCCGCCAGGAAATTGTAAGATACCGCCATTGTGGTCGTGGGATCAGCACTTTTCTCTGCTATCATGATATACAGATAATCGTGAGGGAAGGCTAAAACTCCTTTCTGGCAAACAAACACAATTTCTTTAATAAAATCCATTGTAAACGGGACCCACTTCATGGCGTTATTTTAGCATCGGGGGCAAGAGAAGTGCCTGGACCTTGGTCTAGGTACTCACATTCCAGGTCAGATTGGTACTGTCACTTTGTCAGATGTATTATGAGATTGCACAGAGTTGATACCTGACCAAAACGATGGCTTTTTCTTATTTATATTTTATATTTTCTTGTCTCAAAGGCATCATATGTCTGGGATGGTTATAAAAAACATACACGACAACCCATAATACCATCACTTGAACTTGGCGCAGACCTCCTTTTGAGTTGTAGTACTGCTGTCTAAATTCGTCAATTTTTAAGGAAACATTTCAAGAAGTTATCTTTTATCTTTTGAAAGGTTGACATTAGTTTATATTTCTCATTGTCATGCATTCCAATCTAATGTGAATAAGTTATTTGGGGAATTCGTAAGGGAGATTGATTTGCAAAGTTAAAGTTCGCTCAGGGTATCCCTCAACTGCTCCCATCATTTATTTGGACCGGGGACCAGTCAATGTAGAGCACAGCTTGGCATGGAATAGTGATGAATGGACGCAGCAAAGGAACAACAGGTTGAAACAAAGCCATGACGAGGCAAGTTAAGATGTTATATAATGAGCTAAGATTCGAAGGGTCAACAGAGCATAAGTACTTCCAATGGGAGTCTCTCAGGTTCGTTTTATATCGGACAGATCATAATTTTTTTTTAAACTTGTGCGGGGATCCTAGGGCAGGTCTCGTTAGATAAAGCTAAGAATCGTTCGTCCTAGGCCTCTGGACGATACGAGAGTCAGTGGAAGCCTGAGTATCATTTTAATAAAGGCCAAGACACCTTGTTTGTGGGCTCATAACATATTAAAAAGTGTAGGTGCCATTATTTAATTAATTCATAAATAGAATATATCAACCCTGTTAGAATCACATTGAATTATGAAGATGGCAGTCTGTGAAGTACTGAAACGATTTTCAGGACTTTGTTTTACCCCGAATTGGTACCTTGAGAGAGTATGGTATAAGGCTTGTTTGATAATGAAGGAACGTTAATAATTCCTGGACGACTATTATATGGTGGCACCGCCTCCGGTAGTTGTTGATACTATTTTCTCCAAACCTTCACTGTGTAGGTGTCACAACCTATCGTGACGAAAAATCCATGTTAAATATACGACCCTTTCCACGAACGATCTGACAGCATAGTCACAATCAGCCTTATTAAACGATATTTAGAATCAGTAGTGGCATCCCCCGAGGACCTCCCTCGATTCATAGATCGTATCGTCCAGCTTGATTATCGTTCCTTCAATATCAAATGAATCCCTTGATTTTAAGACTATGGATTACGATGGAGGGGGTTAACTGGACTGGTTGGAAGTTAAGTCAGGAAATTCACGCAATCAAGAAGCTGCAATCAGAACGAAGTGAACAGGAAGAGTTGCATTCGGAAAACTAAATATTTCCCGATGTGATCAGTTTAAAAACAAATCGGTAACTCAGGGTTGAAGCAAAGGAGAATGAAGCAAAATGTGAAAATGAGAATGAGGTAGTTCGATGCTGAGTAGATAGAGTATGTTTCTTAGTTAAATTGAGGGAATTCTCAAATGAAGCAATCAATGGGACGCGGATGATGCGGCGTCATATTGAAAGAAAGGTCCTACCTTGGATATTTTAGACCCAGATTACTTAGAATATAAAACAGGCTGTACATAATGGACGCTTCGCTCATTGAGCATTTAAATAGAGAAATGCTATTGAATGATTGATTTGGATGAGATCAACTTAAGTTGTAATCTCATGTGACAATTAAAACAAGGGCCCGGTCGTTGTCTTGTTTTATAAACTTTATTCATTCTGATATGAATCAGATATTCTTGGAATATTTAATGTGACACTACAATTAGGGAACCACAAAACGACAGAATTGCAAAGATAATTGATGGTGTATGAGAAGGTGAAACAGTTTATGAGTATAATCCAATGGTTTGGGAGGATGCTAACCATTGATATTTGGTTGAGTTGCTGGAAACAGTCTTGCCACTAATGACAGAATGGCTCAATATATTCAATTAGGGGTTGGGAGGTGGGGGTGAGAATGCAGAAACAAAATATACCAATCACTCTCACTCAAAGACGATTTCATGGATACCTTCATGAGACATCTATGAAGAAACCCGATGCAAAAACCGACTGTTAGGTTTTCTTTGTGAAATCAGGCATCAAAAAGAGTATGAGGAACTTGAGTGACATAGAGGCCTATATATAATAGGTTACACAGGCTATACTTGTAAGATGCTACAGGGCCGACAGTAGGCAGACTCATTGTTGAGTGGTGGTGTAGACGAGGGGCGGGCCACTCGGAGGCTGAACGCATTGTGAAACGGTGATATGGAAGGGCGAGGGCGTGCTACAGGTCTCAGATGTGTTGTGGGGCATATTTCATATGGGGCGTGAATGCCTTGCTGGGCAGACTCGGTGCAGATACTTTGTGTGGACGCGCGGATTAAAATTTGTGAGAGCGAGTATAATTTTTAGTTTGTGCTTGCATCATATACACGTCGCTTAAAGGTTAGAGAGGTCACATATAAGCTTCAAGCTACTACAAAAATCATTATCCTCTCACTATCTGGGAAATGAGCAGGATGCCAGTGTAGTCAGTGTGTTAGAAGCGTACCCAACTGACCATGACCAATCGCTTAAGACCAAAATACCTGATTGACCCACTGGTGCTTAATATATTTGGATCCAAGGCAATTGCGCTACAGAAAACGATCCATATCGTGAATGTAACCCAAACCTTTCAATTGTTATTCATTTATAATTGCACACTCATTCATCAATGATGATCATACTATTTGCTTCTTGTTATTCACTAACCGCCGCGCTGATTAGTTTGAGCTTAGTATAGGAACGCATTCAATTCTGCAACGGAAATTCTCACATATCTGGACTTTCTATTATTTAATGAATAATTTAATGTTTCAATTGAAGTCTGGCTTGGATGTGATATGGCATCCGAGAACACATTCCGTAGGGCTCCACGTGTGTTGCGTGATGCAAATATGCCGTGGGGCGTGGACGTGTCGTAAGCTTTTGAGGACTGTGAGACACGCCCACACTGTGTGGGAGGGGACACTCTGGAAGCTACCTTCAAGGGGAAGTCCTGTTGAATAATTTAGGCTCTTACATGAAGACCCTTTTCTGTACGCCAATGAGACCCATAGATTATGTGGGTCAACCTTATTCAACACTTATGGACGACCTCCCGGCAGCTAGGACTGTCTTAACAAACAAGCATAAATATCATTATACGATAGCCCTCGTACAAGGTCTCCTTGTACACTATACTTTCGTCGGCAAAAGTTTTTCAACATACCCCATATATATAAATCCTTTTTAGGACGTTAGAACGCTCTGTAGGGATCTAGTGAAATGTATTCACCTTGCTTGGACTTACTCCTGCGTTTCTTTCAATAAAAGTATTAAACGAGTTCCTAGAGCGAGTTTGGTGTTTTTATTAAAAGAAATAAGGTATAGCATGAGTGGAAGCCACAACATAGTAAAACGATTGTATTATATACCTATGGCTATCGATGATTAATTAAGTATCTACTGAAACATGGCAGCTTCGAACAGCTATTCAAAATGTCACTGCATTCTAGAGATCAGCATTATCATTTATACGTTATGAGAATTGATATTCCAAAAAATATTTTAAACATTTTGGTATGAATTTGGAATTATATCATTATATGCCATCAGCACCTCTACTTCATAACTAAGTTAATCATTTTTCTTGACCAATCAGAATGCACATTCAAAGTATGCTGCTATCATTCCATACCTTCACAGTCTGCAGGTATGGATGACGTACCAAAACCACAGCAAAGGATGGTATTTATATAGAACGTCCTGACCATGCTGTACAAGCTACAAAACGGGATGATTTAGGGTTTGTACGAAACTCGGCGTAAACCTTAAATTATCATCGAGTATTATGGCTTGTACAAGCATCGTAGGTCGTTCTATATTTACTATTTACACGAAATTTAGAAAGATCATCGATTTCATTTGGCTTAACCTTACAAATATTTTAGTAAACGTTTATGGAAGTGTTCCATATTTTCCCGTACAGTATTTTTACGTTATATGGCGAAACGGTGCGTATTTACAGTATATATTACGGCATGGGTATATAGTAAATGTATTTTCCGTCATATACATATGATGCGAGTATGCGTTTCAGAGTTCGGTCGCGATTTTCTTAGGAGGGAGTGATGGGTGAAGGGCGAACGTGTTGTTAGTCGATGGGATGAACACAGGGCGGAGGCCTTTACGAGAAGCGATATGGTTATGGGGCTGAAGCCTTATGGGCCGGGGTGAGGCCCAGCTAACAGCTACTAGAAGGAGCGGGGGCAATGTGGAGCCGACTACTAAGGGCAGCTCGGTCTTGTTCGAGCACGTGGAGCCCAAGGTGTGTGTGAAATATTAATGAGTTGGCCCACCAGTCCATAGGGAAGACGTTCTGAGGTGGTGGGCCATGGCCGAGTACTCAGCTACTACTGACGCCATCTGACGGCTGCACACTACTGCCAGCAATGAGGACATTTCTCTGTTTGTAAACCCACGATGTCGTATAGCTGTGTGGTAGATACCTTGACATCATGGATTTGTAATTAAAATTCAATACATTCTTATCAATTTCTCTTGATATTCAACATTCTTTCGCCTCTTCATCCTTCTTTCTTCCTTTGCCCCCTTTACCTCACTTGGTATTTGAGTCTCTCTTAATATCACTCTCTCCCATTTCAACCTCATCTCTGCTTCTCTCTCTCTAAAACCTTCCTCTATTTCTTTCTCTGTTGAGTAAAAACGTTTCTCCCTTCTGTAAATAATTGCAGAATTGTCGGGAAAAATCATTATTTCTTTCTCTCCCTGACGAGTCCCTTCATTCTTTCACATTCCTTCCTCTCTCCTTCGCACCTTTACCTATCCCCCGTGTTTTTCTCTCTGTATGCTTGTCTCCCTCTTTCTCTGTCTTTCTCACACTCTGAAACTCTCAACGTTGAGGGACCCACCCTGCCCTTAATTGTAATCACACGAGGGAACGCACCAGACCTCTTCACGCCCACGTTCGTGCTCTCTAAAGGCTGCTTCAAGGTCAGTGATTGGAGATCTAAGCCCGTCACAGCGCCCTAGTACACTCTCCACACACAGGCACGTTTAAAAGTGCCCTGAGCGCCACCCTGCAGCAGTCTCCGGCATTGTGCTGCAGTGGTCCGCCGTGTCACAAATGAAAGGCTCTAAAAGCCAGGAGCTGTTGGAGGCTACAGTGACAACACCCCCAATTCCACTGACGAGCAGCTTGAAAGAGCCCGCCAACGGTGCCCAAAGCCCACGTGAGGCCTGCCCGCTCGCTGTGAAACTATTACACAGAGATTCTTCAATAACGGCATGTCCTCACCCTGAGGCCTGTGGAATGCGCAGCGGTTTTGCATTCATTTCCGTCTGTTATTCCATTGCAAACAAAGCGATACCTCGGAGGTGAACGAAATAGAAGGATCTCAAAGCCAGCCCAGTCCTGTAAGCCAACGCATACTCTTTCACTAGAAAATAGAGAGAAATTCATGTTGTGGATCGATTCAAGAATCCTTTACTCATGACATCTTTGCTCCAACACGGCCCTAGACTGATAGTTTCCTACTCGGGAGTAACTCTGAGTCCCTCATCAAGAATACGGTTTGTTCAAAATAGCAAAGCTGTCGCGATTAGATAACACCATATGATACTGGAACGTCGAATAAGTTCTATGCTGATTCTACGTAGTCTGATTGCGATCCCTTCGCGTAATATAACCCGTTTACATTAGACGATTACAGGTGACGATTCTTGAATTTAGTGTACAAATTAAATCTTGGGAGCTGGACGAAATTCGCCGCAAACTGCATTCAAAAAGCCCTGTCCTACCCATTGATTCTTGAATTTAGAACCACCTGACGATTTTGCGTCGTCAAGGGGTAGAAATCGTCTAGTGTAAATGCCAAACGAGTGACTGTAGATCATTAGATTTTTAGCACCACCTGTGGCTTGAATTAATTGTATATAACCTGGCGATTCGGTAAAAACTCAGCCCCTAGCCACCTCGCTTTTGGACCAGAAAATCGTCTCCTCGTCTGAATGGTGAGGATCCATTTCCCCTACAATTGTAGGTGACAATTGGCCCTAACAAGGTCCAGAATCTCATGAGATTTTGATTTTAAATCTATATGGACAGACAGATTGGAGAGACAAATATACCCACTGATGAGTCGCAAACTTAATACCCCTCCAAGCCAATAGAGGACCAGCAAGCCGGATTACCTATTTTTTCACATCCCCCAACTCAACTGCGAGGATCGTATCAACAGGAATGAAAGTATGTGTTGATGTAAATGAATAGAAAATAAGATAAGAATAAGATTTTCGAACGTTACATTGTGTAAACCATTTCTTGTCTGAAACGTCAGAAACTATGAATGATCTACAAAGAATCAAACTTTGTAAATTTCCAAAGAGAAACTTTGTTGTGTATTTCTAATCATTTCTGCACCCTATCTCATTTCTGCGAATGTAATTAAACAGCTAATCAAAACCACTTCTACGTCAATAAATTGGACTTGTGGCTGCTAAGAAACTGAAAAACTGGATACTATGGAAGATGGTCAGTTGAAAACCTTACAAAGCACTCCTTTAAGAAAAAAAGATCACTTTACCGCATACCTATTGCCATTTACTTTATATTCTTGTGATCAGCACTTCAATGACAAAATCTAATTAAACTCGATGTGTTCCTCGGAAATGCCCAGACTAAGTGTGGAATCCATATTCAATTCTATTAATGAGAAGAATAGCGGAAGCGATAGGTGGAAGATGAAGATTTTATCCTGAAAGCGTAACGAGTTACCTGCGATATAGATATTTTGATATTGTCGAATTCATTGTGTCTTATATATTACAGAGAGTATGAAATACATCACAGAATCCGTGAGCATCCTCTGAATAGAGCTGAATAGATCTGTTTTGCAACACACCAAACAGAGGATGAATTCTTTATCAGTTCATCGCATGACAGGCATTACCAATACTCCAAACGAAAGGGTGGACAGGATTTGGTCCTAAGATTTGCAGCGAGAATCCCCAGATCTTTTTACAAGGCTCGGGATCGTAGACCGGTCTAATGGGACCCCGTGTCCAGTCTCTAAGATCAGTTTCAGAACTCTTACTGCCTAGAAAGGGGGCGACATCTATCCAAACATATCGTTATCAATGAGAATCCATATTCCGGCCAATACACAGTAGGGTTTTCAGGGCATGCATTGGCGAGTATTCTTCGAGAGTAACGCGAAACTGCTTTTACAAGTAATCTAGATACCTTCCACTGCGTCTTCTGAAAGCTAGGAAAGAGCATCTCAAACTAATGTAAAGATCTGACGTCTTCTTTACCAAACTTAAAAAGAATCCGCCAATTCCTCGATGCATCACAAACCCTACGAATTTTATTGAACATTGGGCACGCTCGAGTACGTTGCATAGAATAGGAAAAGGTTTTATATAGTGTTTAAGCTTGCTGTGCACTAACCTTTCACTATTTGTGGGTCCATCTTGTAGGATTGGTAAAGGTGCAGAGGATCAGGGACCCCTTTGATGATCTATGATCTTACATGAAGACCCTTTTCTGTAACTCGTACAAGGGTTATCCTTCAATAATATGTAAGTCTGTTCGCTAAGACAATAATAGCCGTCAATAGGTGTTAAATAAAGTTCACCCACATCGTCCCTGGGTCTCTATGAAACATGCATGATCCTATATTATTATTATTATTATTATTATTATTATTATTATTATTCGGGCCCCAGCTTGTGGACTGATCAATGGATTTATTTTTAGATCTTGGCTTTATTAGTGTTGTTTCTTTTCCTAATGTAAATGACATCTGATAATGAATGTAGCTCATCGAGAGAGTGCACCCTGGGACCCGGTCCAAGGCAGATATGCAGTGCCCTATTCTGTTTTCTTTGTAACTTGTCTTGTAGACGTTGAGGACCACCATCATGTAGAAAGGATGCATAATCAAACTGTGGAGTAATACTTTATTTGACAACTCTGCATGGAGATTTCCTGGATGTAAGTACCTTAATTGCCTAAGAGGAAAATTTTCCTGCTAATTTTTCTTATTGTGATTCTGATATTGTTCTCAAAATTCAGGATTTCATCCAATACCGCATCTTGATATGTATATCTTTTCACCTTTGTGATTTCAGAGATCCTAAGAATAGTTATAATCTGTTTACGTTACGCTTGGAACCAAACCCTAGGATTTCCATCTTCTTGCAATTCATTGTTAGCAGATTAGTTTGGGTCCATTCCTTTCTGTAGAACTTCATGGATCTGGTTATGCGACTCAGCCTCCTCATATTTTTTATCAGGAACAATAACATTTTAATCACACCCAACCTCAACGCTGTCAATATAATGGGTAGAGCACCGTGAGATAGAGTATTAGCTATTATATAACGAACCAGTGACCCGTTTGATAATCTAGAAAGTACATATTGATTCTTTTCTGTATGTCATCGAGACCCAGGGACGGTGTGGGTCAACTTTATTCAACAGTTATGGACGACCTCTCGGACAGCTAATACTACCCTAGCGAACAAACCTAAATATTATCAAACAGAAAAGGGTCTTCATGTACGATCCTAAATTATTAAGCGGGCCACAGGGACTTCATATCATCAAGAGTGTACATAGACAATAATCGATGGTTTTGCGGACAGGCGGCCGTAATCCACGAGAGGTTGACGCGTAGTAATACACGAGCGCTAGCGAGTGTATTACGAGGTCAACCGCGAGTGGTTTACAGAGCTGCCTGTCCACAAAATCATCGTTTGTTGCATTTATTATCCATCTTTTCGAATGAATTAAACCCAGTTATTGCCATTTTAAAGGGTATAACAATAGGGACTATTTATTTGCTCTATAGCAAAAGGGACTATTTTCCCGTATACCATGGTTTTGAGGCCGTATACCACAGGTTAGAATCCGTATACCACAGTTATGATATCTGACAGGTTTTATATAATGGGTCGTGGTTTACTGAGTCCCCATACATTTTCAATGGGAGTTTTGTATACGATGGATAATAAAATCTAGGAAGTACATATAGACTCCTTTCTGTATGTCATCGAGACCCAGGGACGGTGTGGGTCAACTTTATCCAACAGTTATGGACGACCTCTCGGACAGCTAATACTGCCCTAGCGAACAGACATAAATATTATCAAACAGAAAAGGGTCTTCATGTACGATCCTAAATTATTAAGCGGGCCACAGGGACTTCATATCATCAATAGTGTACTATCGTAAAACTGGATGAGTTTTATGCCACGACTGGGGTTTGGCATTGTGATTTCACGAGGCGAAGCCGAGTGAAGTCCGGAGCCAAAACTCCAGGAGTGGAATGCGATGGCCATGATTAAAACAAATCAGGTTTTGATTTTATCCTACCCCATCTCCTCGATTTTGATTATTACGTGATAAAAATTCTCTATGCCACTAGTGGCATATAAAACTCTGTATGCCAGGCAGCGTGGCATACAGAAACTCAATGTTAAGCCTATGGGATTTTATATTAGGGGTAGGATAAAACATATAGCTCCACCAGGAGAACAGTAACGTCGGAGTGTCACACGCGGCCACGTTCTCTTTCTCTGCCCTGTCAAGGAAAAATCAATAATACCAAACAGATTCATAAGAATGGAGAACTAGCAACAATAAAAGGAAACAATTGCATCTACAGAATAGTAACCCTCAGTTCCGTACATTCTAAGGGCATGTCCTGTCTGATATCGATTTTTCCATCCGGAATCTGGGATAAACAAGGTTTCTTACCCATTTACTGTGCATGGTATGCGATTCCTGTCATTGTCTATACGTATGATGGGATGTGGATTTTCAGATGAAGTTGGCACTCTGCAGCAATATATGTGATCTATTTTTGCGGAGATTGATTCGGCGCGACTTACTTTGTTCAGTCAAACCAGAGCTATGTCTCTAGTAAATTTATTATTGTGGTAGGTCTATGCTGATTTTCTTTGTTCTTGACATAAATTGGTCTCTCCTGAAACATTTCAGAAGCAAAGCATTGAGAAAAGCACAAAAATGATTTACTTTATAATTGATGTGCGGATTTTACGTCCATTGCATAAGTATCAATTGTTATCTGTGCTAGGAACGTGAGAATGGCACCACACAAAATGTGAAGGTTCATGTAATGACTTCGTAATTCAGACTGAAAATGTTGTAATTGTATTCTCATGGGCTCTGCTCAGGGGGAGTCATTGCCACCTCCGGTGTCCCCCTCTACCGCGCCTCCCGGGCGCCCCTCCTGGCCCCTCGCGGCTTTCTCACCCACCACGAGGTCACGTGGTACAGCCCGGTCCGGACCCCGGCCTCACTTCTCCTTCAACCTCCCTGCAGTACACACGTACTACAGTACTTTTTCGTTATTCTTGGCCACGTGCTCGCAGCCTCATACTCCACGAGTATAGGCCAGCACACCATACACACGTGAAAGTACCTCTACGAGTATAGGAGAATGGGTCCCACGACAAGAAATACTCCCGTGGCCAGCACCTCGAGGGCACCGGAGGTTTCTGTTCAGGTACAGTCGGATGGAACGCCGAGAGGGAGCGAGGCGGCAAACGATCAGATCGAATCCGTCTCGGAACGAGGATCAACGGTCAAGACGTCTCGTATGACCGCACTGGAGGCGAAGATGGACACCATGATGGCCACCCTAGCAGCGATGTCCAGACAACGGTCGCCCAGCCGGGTCTCTCATCACCCGCCGACCGTGCGCGAGGCACGCACCCCGGCTGAGGATCGGACGCGGGAATGGGCCGAGGACCAGGCCTCGCGCCTCCCCGCCCAACGGGCCCTCCGTGACCGTTACCTACCGGAACATCACCTGCAGCGAGAGATAGACCGAGAGGCCATGCCCCACGACCGTACGGCCGGTAAGAGTACTACTGACTTTCATTCTAAAAGTATTTCGAAGCCGTATATGTATGTTGAGCGCGAGGGTCTGTACACCCTCGCGCAGAAACTCGAGGTCAGGGGCACCCTCGGACCTATGGAATACGTCAGTGCGTTCCTCATGATGATGGAGGACCACAGAGCAGTCCCCGAGGAACACAGGAGGGATATGTACAGGCATCTCTCACAAGTATCGGTGGATGCGCAGTCTCGACCGTGGGCCGGGGTCCGCCGTTGGTCCGATTTTGTATTCGACCAAGTCGAGGCTGGGCGGATTTACTGGTCGGATCACGTGCGGATCCAGGATGAACGTGTGCGCCTGGCCATGACGGCTACGACCACCACGACCAACGGCCACGACGGCGGCAAGGCCGGGGGGCGGGAGCTCCCCTGCCGAGCTTACAACTCAGAGAGGGGGTGCCGCCAACGGAACGGGCACCAGGACGGTAACATCAAATGGATTCACGTGTGCTCCTTCTGTGATTCCGTTGGCCGGATGTGCACGCACTCCATACACGCGTGCAACAGGAAGCTGATGTACGGTGGCGGGTATGAGAGTGCTGCCCAAACATCCGCACCCCCGACACACCGGATGCCGCATGCCGGACACTCGCTCCACACCAGTGATCCTCAACCGCTGAAACAACAGGGGTCAAAAAACGGCCCGGACGCGTCCCGCGAGTGAGCGTGGCGCGTCGTACACCCCCTACCCTCAACACCCCACGTGACAACAACAACACGTGCCGCCCACGTGGGGGATCGTAGTAAACACAAGACCCCGCCCACCAACGACTCCACTCCCGTGGTTATGCGTGTTGGCGGGGAGCAGGAGCAATTGGCTCGGCAATTGCCCCGGGAGGAGGTGAACACCGGAATGGATATTGACTTCGCCGCTGTGAGGGAGGTATGCGAGACTGGGGTTCCCTCCCCCGGAGTCCGGACGGACCCCGAGAGGTTCGCCGGACACCGGCGGACTCACTGGCCCTCCTTCTTGGCCCCCGGGCCCCCGGGCCACGCCTACATCTACGAGGAGGTGCGGCGCACGGGCTTACCCAACGCGCTCGCGCCGCGCATCGACCTCCCCACAGACTTGTGTATCCCGGCATGGGAGCGGTACCTCACGGGCCTCCCCGGGAGGGAGGAGCTCCTGGGCTTCATCAGATACGGTTTTCCCCTGGGATACACCGGCCCCGTTAGCGATACGAGGGGCGTGCCCAATCATCCCAGTGCCACGGGATACCCTGATCAGCTGGACAGTTTCATCAACAAGGAACGAGGGTTCAGCAACCTCCTAGGGCCGTACGAGGCTCCCCCCTTTGAACCCTGGTGTCACGTGTCGCCGTTGATGACACGCGAGAAAAGGGGGACCGACGACCGTCGTGTCATCACCGACATGACGTACCCTAAAAACGACAGCGTCAACAGTTTTGTGGTGAAGAATTCGGTGTACGGCGAGGAGAGAGAGCATGGCCTCCCGACCGTCGACAGTTTCGTCGGCCGCCTGGTGGCCTCGGGGACCGGAAGTTATATGTGCTCGATCGACATCGCGAGGGCGTATAAAAACTTCCGGTGCGACCCCCTGGACTGGCCCCTTCTGTGTTTCGCGTGGAGGGACGGGTACTTCTGTGATACGGCGATGCCCTTTGGTGCCGGTGCCTCCTCGTACCATATGCAGTGTGTCGCGGAGGCAATCGTCGCGATACTCGCACAGAAGGGGGTCGAGGCCTGCATGTACCTCGACGACGTCATAATCCTCTCACCCAACAGAGAGAAATCCGAGGCCGACTTCCGGACGGCCCGAGAACTGCTGACGGAACTCAGGCTCCCCGAGGCCCATAGTAAAGCCCAGCCCCCGAGCCAGGTCGTGACGTGGCTAGGCATAGTCATCAACGCCGCCGAGATGTCACTTACCGTGCCCGAGGACAAGCTTCACGAGGTCCGAGAACACGTGAGGGCCGTGTCCATGAAGCGGTCTCTGACGAAACGCCAGCTTCAATCCGTCCTCGGGCGGGTACTACATGTGTCAAAGTGCATCAGGGCGGCACGCCCATTCGTCAGTAAACTCCTCGAGGCCCTCCGAGGCATGAGTGGGTATTACCTGAACATTAACTCCGATATGAGGCAGGACCTCGGGTGGTTCCTTCGCTTTGCCGAGGGATGGAATGGCCACGCCATTATCCCGCGAGGACCCCCGACCAAGTGCCTCATCGTGGACGCGTGTCTCTCGGGCATCGGAGGTACGGACGGCACGTACTGCTACTCCGGACAGGTCTGTCCGGTCAACGACCCGGTCGGCTGCATCGCTGAGTTGGAGGCCCTAAACACGGTGTTCGCGATGTGCACGTTCATCACAGACCGGGACAGGGGGTCTCGCGTGGAAGTCTACTGCGACAACATGGGAACCGTCCAGGCACTCACATCGGGGCGTGCCAGGAACCCCGTTCTGGCCGAGTGTGCCCGCCAGGCCTGGATGGTTCAGGCAAAAATGCAGGTAGATTTCATCTACACGCACGTCCCAGGAAAACTCAACACTGTCGCGGATGCTCTCAGTCGGGCCCATCTGACCTCGAGGGACTTCGATACGGCTTCGATGTTCAGAAATTTCCATTCCCTCCTCGAGGTCTTTCCCTGCACCCACGTGTGTTTTAACCCTGTCTTCCGTCTCGTCTGCAGATCCGGAGCTGCTCTTACTCCAGACGAGGGCATCTGCGCGGCAATGCGAGGCGCGTTCCCCCGGAACGGTCGCGAACCAGCGGAGTGCCGTCGCGACATACCTCGCATTCTGCCGGCGGATGGGTGCCGACGCCCAGAAACCCACTACCAGCTTCATCACGGCGTACCTCGAATACGTCTCGGACCACGCCCCCTCCCCGGCGACGGTCGCGAATCAACTATCCCATGTGCGGTCGCATCTGCGACTGACGGGAGGGGACGTTGCGCCGACAGAGGACTACAGAGTGAAGCGCGCCCTGGAGGCAATGAGGCGCAACAAATCGTACGTCCCAAATATCAAGCCTCCGGTCCCCATGGAGGTCCTCAGGGCGGCCCTCGCGGCCCTCACACACTCGCCGACCCACCTGGTGCTGCGGGCTGGGATACTCATCATATACTACACGGCCCTGCGGCAGAGCGAGGTCGCCCCACCGTCGGCCGCCAAGTTCGACCCTGCGCGACACCTGTCGCGCCGCGACGTGGTGGTCACGCCGACGGAAGTGACCGTCCGTATCAAGGCGGCCAAGAACCTACAACTGGTGGGGGAGGAAAAAACTGTGGTCATCCAGGCGTCCCCCGAGGTCGCAGCGTGTCCGGTACGCGCTATCACCGATATGATCGCGGCCGTCCCTACGACCAGCCCCGAGGCCCCGTTCCTCACCCTCGCGGCCGGGGACATGGTCACCACGAGACTTCTCACCCGAGAATGGAAGGCCCTGCTGAAGGCAGCAGGCCAGCCTTCCACGTACACCCTCCACAGCCTACGTAAGGCCGCCGCAACTCAGGCATACCAGGCGGGCCTGCCTGAGTTGTCCATCCAGCGCTACGGTGGCTGGAAATCCAATGCCCACCGGGCATACATCAAGGCCAAAGATGCAAAGGCCGTCAATCGAGCCTTGATCCAGTCACTACACAAAGACTAAAAACATTTCCCACCCCCCCTCTCCTTATCTTGCCTTTTTGGCTTTTTATTATTTATACAATTACCTGTATTGTATTTCATACAATTATCATGTGTATTGTATTTCATATTTTACTTATCATAATTGACTTCTATTCTACCTGTCAATTATCATTTACTTACCTTCATATTATCTTATCATTAATATGCTCGTCCAGTAAGGTCGACATAATTTTACTTACTATTATTCCATATTATTCCATAAAATTAAATAAAATTTTATTCTCCCAAGCCACTGCTTGTCTACTTTTATCCGGGGGTAGGGTAATGGTATTCTCATGGGCTCTGCTCAGGGGGAGTCATTGCCACCTCCGGTGTCCCCCTCTACCGCGCCTCCCGGGCGCCCCTCCTGCCCCCTCGCGGCTTTCTCACCCACCACGAGGTCACGTGGTACAGCCCAGTCCGGACCCCGGCCTCACTTCTCCTTCAACCTCCCTGCAGTACACACGTACTACAGTACTTTTTCATCCCACCCACCCACAACCTTCTCTCTTCTCTCCCTACTCACGTAGAGCTTTTTATTATTTATACAATTACCTGTATTGTATTTCATACAATTATCATGTGTATTGTATTTCATATTTTACTTATCATAATTGACTTCTATTCTACCTGTCAATTATCATTTACTTACCTTCATATTATCTTATCATTAATATGCTCGTCCAGTAAGGTCGACATAATTTTACTTACTATTATTCCATATTATTCCATAAAATTAAATAAAATTTTATTCTCCCAAGCCACTGCTTGTCTACTTTTATCCGGGGGTAGGGTAATGACACATTTTTCAAGTTATCAGTGATACACGATTACACGACCACTGTGAACAAGGAGATTGAGAAAGTCGAGGCTGCATCCACCTCTGCGTCAGAAATAGAGGTGAATTGCCCTCTTCAGACTCAAGAAGACAAAGCGGGATTCCACAAAGCGGGTGACACATAATTTTCGCCTATAGGCCTTCTGCCATATATAATGGCTGGGTCCCAAGTAGGTTTGCAGATCTTTTGTGCAGGAACGACTTGAGGTCTCATTAAGAGTGAGACTTTCTCTACTCTTTCAATGGCTGGGTCTGGGTTATTCAGCTTTGGCTGTCTGTACACGACTCATACGTGGGTTATCTAGCTTCAGTTAGGGTATTGGGACTGAGTTTCGGCTCTCCCCAGATATGATCCCCTTACCCTGAGATAATTCAGGGAGATTTTAAAGATTTCGCTGTTTCCAGTGAATATGGTTCTTCATTATCCATCGTATACAAAGCCCCCATTGGAAATTTATGGGGACTCAGTAAACCACTACCCATTGTATAAAACCTGTCAGATACCATAACTGTGGTATACGGATTAAAGCCTGTAGTATACGGTCTGAAAACCATGGTATACGGAAAAAAATAGTCCCTTTTGCTATAGAGTAAAGAAACAGTTCTTATTGTTATACCCGTTAATATGGCAATTACTGGGTTTAATTCATTCGAAAAGATGGATAATAAATGCAACAAACGATGATTTTGTGGACAGGTGGCTCTGTAAACCACTCGAGGTTGACGTCGCAACACACTCGCTGGCGCTCGTATATTACTACGCGTCAACCTCTCGTGGTTTACAGCCGTCTGTCCACAAAATCATCCATTATTGTCTATTTAGACGCCGATGAAAGGCTCATGTGTCTGTGTCATAGCAAATAGTCTGAGTTCCATGCCAACATGTGAGGAGAACATAGACCAGGGGCCTGTTTAATAATCCAGGAAGGTACATTAAGACCATTTTCTGTACCTCGTACAATGACTATCGTCTAATAATATTTAAGTTCACTCGCTAAGGCAGTCTTAGCCGTCCATAAGGTCATCCATAAGTGTTGAATAAAGTTGAGCCACAGCATCCCTGGGTCTCTATGGCATCCAGAAAAGGGTTTACATGTACGATCCTAGATTATTAAACGAGCCCCATGCAGACTGAGCCTTGGCTCTCCCTGTGAACGGTGGTTTCCACTTTTAAAAATGTATTTCCCTGGACTGTGCTAGTGCTTTTATCGTCTGCTGTAAACGCTCGGATGCAAGCTTGTAATTGTTTTCTCGGTGAGAAGCGTGACGCACGGAGAAGTTTCTCCCCGGATTATTTCCACCGCTTTCATGTTTACCTTTGATTTAAGATGATGCCCGCCTCTCTTTTTCAGAGTTTACTAATGACCAGCCTGTTTTAGTTTGGCTTATTTGCTGTCGGTGTTTTCTTTGTTGAAGCTACCTTTTATGTGAGTTGTAATATTTATTCCTTTAACAGTATTTTTGTGGTAAACTGTCTTGTGTTGATGGTTCTTGAGGTAAATCTTTGATTATTAATAACTCTTTCACAAGAATACAAGGTACAGCTACTAATCATTCTAATTCCCGTTCAAGATATGCAGAACACACCAAGATGACAATGATGTCACTTTGCTGCAAATCCGTTATTATGACAATTATTCCCTTTTCAAAGAAATGCTGAAGTATACCAGAACAGAGTGGTTGTTTAAATTTCAGCGAGAAACTTCATACTTGCTCTCATATTAGGTAATGACCACAGGGAAACAATACGCCTTGTCCCTCATTGATGACGGCCTTTTTCTGTCCTGCTTTTCGCCACAATCTTCACATGCCACGCACGAAAAAGTGCTTTGTGTGTGGTCTCCTGAGAAAATAGCTCGTTTAACTGAATCAGTTGAGTAGCATCCCCCCACCCCAACTATTACCTCGCGACGGCGCCTTTTTGTATCTTGAGTAAAACAGGTCTCATCGCAGGGACTGGATGAGAAGATTGTCAACGAGTTTTCTCGGCCTTTTCGCTTATCGACTAGGTCCTGCATAGTTGAGATGTCTGATAGCATACATCTATGCTAGGGCCCTTCAATGTGGCGCATATGTAAGTGGCCGTTATAATTGGTCGGTCTTGCTGTTTATCTATTTTGATAGCCAGTGTTGTGCTTTCTTAGAAGTCTATTTTCAAATAGAAAACTGACGTAATGAACCTCTGCCTTTTGGATGTAGTTTTACCATATAAGTTCTATAATTGCAGCTTTTATTTTGACATAACCTACATGTAATATATACCCTCATTGGATATGTGCATTTCAAGTCTCAATAAGAGATGTTAATCAAAATAAAATGTATATAAAGATCATCTAATGGGATTATAAGAACACGCAGTGAATTATCCTCCATGAAGACAGTGCCCCCCAAAGAACATCTAATTTCTGTTCAAATCCTTAGACGCTCTGCCTTTGGACATATTCTAATTTTTTGTATTGTTGACTGGAAATTTTTCAACAAAGAAAGGGAGTCTGGAGGTCAAGTAACTCCTCGCATGGGGTTTTCTCAAATCACAGAAATATGGTTGAGAATTAATCATCTTATGTACTTGTTTGGTATTATAGAGGACACCTATAAAAGTTTAGGGTCAGAGCCCGTATCCCATCGAGTTTAAATCATGTAGTAATTCACAAGGAGAAGCCGCATGAATTACGTAGCTATTCAAACGAGATGGGATTAAGCCCTGACTGGGTTTCTGAATTCATCCCACCCTTCACATTGACTAATGAGCTGAACTTTGTTACATAATCCCCCATTGAGTATTTTTATCTAGATACTCAACGGGCATTGGACACTAATTCCAAATGTTAATTCTACGGGCTAAAATACCAGGGGTGAGTTAACATATCAAAAGTAATACAGGTGTTGCCGTTCAATATCACCTATCAATGAGTTCCTTAGTTAGGCCGCTGCTCGGACAAACAAGGCCATGTCTAAAGTATTATTGAGGTGATATGCATGTATGACATACCAAATTGTAGCTGGAATACCATAGAATAAGGTATAAATTGCTGCAATTTCTCTAAAAAAAATAATATACACGGGCGTTAGAAACGTATTACGCTCATACACTCAGTCATCCAGTGTTAAAGAATACTTTGTCAGGTGTTTGTTTGGCTGCAGGCATTGCGTAACCAAGTACAAGGATGCCAGTTGGGGTCAGGAAAAATTCCTACATGGGGACTGAGGCCAGTCTATGTATCACCTAAAACGCACATGGTGTATGGGGAATCCCCTTCACTTTCCTAGCAGATCCTTGAGCATGGACTGGCAATATAGGATAGCTAGATATCTGCTATGAGAGTGGGTATATGTGTAGTTCTGCACTAAATGGGGTACTCTTTAAAGAAAATCATTTAAGAAAAGTTACTGCACAATATCAGGTCTATATTCTGTAGAATATCTTTACAAGTTCATTAGGCATTCCTCTGATATTTTCTTTTCGACTTGGTAATGCTTTGATAACTCTATTCTCACATGACACATTTTAAGCCAATCAGATTTCAGTATTCAAGTGTGCCCTTATCCGTAGGAGCATTTCCTCCAGGAATCCTACCATCCCACAGCTGTGGGTTGGAGCACTGGGATCTATAGGCCCTCAAACTGAGCGTGCTTTGGGTAGCTGAATTCAGAATTTTAAAAGATTACAGAACAAGTTTATCTAAGATTTAGATTTAAGGGAATCTGGACTCTTTGTTGTTTTCAAAACATACAATTTCTTGAAATTTTCATCTCTTTGTGATTAAAATGAAAATCCGGCATGTAGGCAAAATCCTACAGTAGATAAGGTGCGACACCGGCCTCGGGAAAAAGGTTTATGGCACCAGCGAGAACAAACCCAGACCCTAGTGTTGATCAATAGTTCATATCAGTTTATAAAATCCTCCAACATGATTTTTTATACTGGATTTTAATCGTCAGCACAAACACCACAACGATCCCATTATCTTCTGTCGTAGGCGGCTGATAGTCCTGCAGCAGATTTATGGCGTATTAGATACTGTTGCATGGTTGTGTTGTCTGATTATGATGCAGAGGTATTATGATTTCAGGGCCATGCATCTATCACCTATAATTGTATGTATCATTCGGTATAAAAGGCAGGAAATGATATCGGTACAGACACATTACGATATAGTCCGACGATGAAAATGGAAGAGGGAATAATTGATACATATAAATCTCACATGACCTTACATCACGAATCACCATTGCCTGTTTATCTATAAGGCAGTGTTATTACCAATGCTGGATTGCAATTTTTTCCACTTTGTGATATGGCAGGTAGTTACAGACAGCAGGTAATACAGAATAAGGTAATGGTATAACAACCAAAACGCCAGCGTTGACTCCAATTAACACCCTACATAGGTCGGTAGAATTACCTCTGTTGGAGAATAGATAAAAAACAGTATATGATGACATATATATATTCAAACGAAAAGGGAAGCATCATTCAATGAACAATAACTCGGCATATATGAGGATGCAATCTGGACCAACCTTTAAAGTAACGAAACCAATGTGCAGCGCAAATGTGTCTGCAAATATGTTGTGCCGATCTCATGCTACTAAAGGTGACAAGAACGAATGATTTGAAAAGCCACACTCGAGGACGCGCACACCATATGCGACCCCGCCACGCTCCTCACTCCTGTACTTTTCTTTCTGTGTTAGTAACGGAATTCGTGCACCCCTCTCATAAGATCTTACACTGTCTAAGTCGTATTCTGTACAAGGTTTTCACTGCGCTCTATGGGAGAATTTTCTTTAACGAACTAGGCTTAGAACCTTGGAAATCCACTGCACACAGTATTCCTGCTAGGTGGCATCATTAAGATTATAGGAATCTTTGGGTTGCACTGATGTGCGTCTTTAGAACGGGAGGCAGGCCAGTGGATCATCAAGGCTCTAAGTCTAGATTGTTAAGAATTCTTCACTTTAGAGTGTGCGGGGTACTAGCCTCAGCAGTGGAAGATATTTCACCCGAAAGAACTGTCTGTTTACCTAAATAAAGAAAATATAAAAAGGCGTAGTGAGAGTACAGAATACAACTTTGT
Source organism: Alentia gelatinosa (assembly GCA_950022655.1). NCBI lineage: Eukaryota > Metazoa > Annelida > Polychaeta > Phyllodocida > Polynoidae > Alentia > Alentia gelatinosa. The sequence continues at coordinate 42,061,561 of OX465588.1, read as the reverse complement.
TTTCTTTTTTTTTAAGGTTTTTATTTAGACTGGAGGTATCAGCTTGGATAATAGAAACCCTCTATTCTGCTGGCTCCAGTATCTCAATCCGTGAAGTGCCTCCAATGTCCTATATAGGACTTACATGAGGTCTGAACGAAACCTACAAACATGACTTATATGTAACAGTGTAATTTTCAGTGTGAATACATCTAACTTGAACTAGGATAAATCTGCTGATACAATCCAGTTGCTAAAACATTCACCAAAGTAGGGACAGAGAATGCCTATTGACACCGTGTTCAGATGCTGTTTAGAGAGTGTGGGATCTTATGAGAGGGGTGCACCAAAGGGCGTTGGGGTGCATCGGGAGGTCTGAATTTCAGCATCGCCGTTGGTGGGTTCCAGGCCTTAGGTTTTTATCTTTATGAATAACTTAATCGTCCGCATATAATATGTGCTTACATTAAAGAGGCATCTTCTCAATATTATTGGAAAAGAGGAGGGCATAAAAAACTTATAAGCTTTTGGTACACTGACGCGATTCTTAAACATAAAGGACAGGATACTGCCAACTCTAGTAACCTGAGTTCGGTTATTTAGATAATTTGCTATACAGTTTGATAATGGAAGAACGATATTTAAGTTGGATATATGTTATTTTCACTATAGCATGTGTAGGAGCATCTAGACTACTATCACACGTGATTTCCTCAAATGCTATTTCTCTCCAGAAAATACCATACTCTCAGAACATTGATTATCTGGGACTAAGCCACTGTTCAACGCCCCAGCTACTCCATAGTGATGATTAAGCCTTTTCTAATGACTACCCAGGTATCCAACACCGAAAGGTCACTGGTGAGTTCCTCTGAGCCCTCAGGAAGCCACAACTCTCCCCATACCGCTGACAGGCCGATCCCTGCTGGCAATGGATTCCACTCCTTATCACTTCCTGCTACCCTTCAGGCGTAGGATACTCCCCGTAAGTAGGGGTAGGTCCACCAATAGTAAAAGTATATGCACTAACAAGAAAACCACAGTTAACCATGTATTTACTTCCGGAAGCCAGTCAACTATTTTTCTATGCTGTGTATGATATATTCACATATTCCACTAATAAGTTCTGTTGGGAGTTGGGAGTGGCGTTACAGAAGACGCTTTCTGAGCTCGATGTAGATACAAATATACCACTATAAGTACAATCCGAAGTCATAGTGGCACAGTTCTGACCCACTGCTTCTGTTATGATTTTTCTTCTTTACCTTGTCACATTTCGACGTTATTTCCTTTTAATTCATCTCTGCAGATCCATCCGTTGTGTTCTTCCATAATCGAGTGGGTCCTCTATTGACAATACAAGACGGAGCAGGTCACTATAGTATACTGAAGCCCAAAGACATTAGTATGCGAAAGAATAGACGAAGGCCTCCTAATAGGTGGAAGCCTTGTGTCAACATACCATTGTAACAACGGTATTTAATTAATTTAAGACTTAGTATGATTCTTGAGTCGCTTTGTTTGTGAGGTCACTATTCAATGGTTTTGGATAAATCGTTTTGTTAAAATTCCCTATTGCCATCGTAAAATTGGTGTTCTGATACTTGAAGTGCTTGATATAACAAAACCGTATCTTTCGCCTTAAATGAATGTTTTCTTATTCTTAGAATATATTCGGACGGATTTGATAAAAAAAACTGTTTTATGTTGCTGTGGTAACTACTAAGACATCTTCCATGATAGAATATTGTAACGTTTTGTCAAACGTTTTTTCTATTCTTATATCATATTGATAACAATCACCTTTCAGATAATCTGACATCTTTACATCATTCCACCCGTCATTTGCCATTTCTGCAACTGCCTGTCTAGGATCCAAATATATCAAGCACCGATGGGTCATTGAGGCATTTCGGTCTATAGGGATTCATCATGGTCAGCAGGGCACACCTCTAGGACACTGATACTTTGGCCCTCTGCTCCTTATTCCGTGCCATAGTGTTAGACAGTGAAGGGAAATATCATTCTTGTAATTACAAATGGTCAATTGTGGTCTAAAGTGACTCTCAACATAAAGTTTTGCATAGCTACTACCAGAGATCTTATTGGATCTACCATTTCAAGATTTTGATGGAAACTGTGAGATTTAATGGTAGTAATGTTACAAAAGATATCTAGTTCTAGTAATAAACACTATCCTATACAGCTCTGTCTAAACTTTGATACATTAACAATGTACAGATAGATTTATGAATACTCTTCTAAGTGGCTGGTGGAAGCCCTTAAATGAACACTTTTTAGACCGCTCTGGGTAAACTTAGTACGCTAAGCACAGTCAAGGCAGCCTGATAAATACAATTCTAGATGGCTCATTAGAGGAAATAAAGGAGTAAAAGTTGTGTTGATTTTCGCCTATTGGATTTTGAATCTCACTGTTCAAAGATAGATTGAACACTTGAATCAACTTTCACTTTGTTCTCCAATAGATAACACACATTTAGCCATATATGGATATTTGATTGTTGGATTTTCCACCTGTAAACTCCATCCAAATTGATGATTGATAAGTGCATGAGAGAAAAGCTCGTATATAAAAAAGAAGGTTTCATGTTTTATTTGCGTTTCTCTTTCCGCATGGGGTGTGGTGTCCCGAAAAAACATCTGAACCCTTATCATCCATCCTATACAAAGCTCCCTATGGAAATGTATGGGGACTCAATAAACTAGTATCTATTGTTTAAAGGCTGTCAGATACGACAACCAGTGTATACGGATTTCAAATTCTTTGTATAGGGCATCAAAGCCATTGAAAATATATGTAGTCCCTTTGTGCTGTAGAGCAAGTTTATACAGTCCTTATTGATTAGACTTGCTCAAGTCTTTGATCATGAACATTCATTAAATGATTTGACACAATTAGAATAGAGTTCATTATAGTATGTATCCTTCTCTGACTGGCCCATGAATCAGTATACAAGTCAGGAAGGTAGCCATAGGATGCAGGGACTGGAGCCAGTCTACTTATTGATATACCCCTCAATATGGCAATTCCCGGGTTTAATACCGAGGTTGGCGTCGTAATGCACTCGATAACGCTCGTGTATTACACCGCGTCCACCGCCCCTGGTTTACAGCCGTGTCCACGAAACTATCGATATTTGTTTATGTACACCATGCCTCTGCATTGATCTCATTAGACCCATATACCATTCCACTAATGAAAGTGACTCTATTGAACATATCCTGATCGACCGCAGTGCCTACCCGAGAATCTACTCTCAGGCCTTAACTGCGATTATAGATGGCGCTAATTGTAGTGTGTACGCCTCCAGTCGTCCTCGGGCTGTCACGTGACCAGGAGAGGAGGTTGAAACCGGACAAGGACGAGTCTGCCACTTCGGAGTGACTGGCTCTCTAAGGTTACTGTTGGTTCGACGTGAGCAACTGACAGCGCGCAGACGCCTACAACGTGTCTGCCGATATCGCCATTCTACACCTTTAACCTCTCCTCTGCTTCCTTTGACCGTGTGAAGGCTGAGGTGCATGCGGGTATTGATTCACGTCACGTGTAGCCTACGAGAGAGGCGGAAGGTGGACGTCGTGAAATCAGCTCTGACACAAAGGCGGAATAGATAGAATTTGACATCTCATATAAAGAGAAAGCTATCAATTCACTGTTTCACAGGATGGAGATATTACCTTTTTTTCTTAAGGAAAATTATTTCTAGACGTCATATAATTACTTCTCAATAGAGGCGCTCTTCCTTGTACATGCACCAACATTACACAATAAGTATAAATATTAGCCTTTAGAGTATTAACTGGTGATTATCACGTTTTATTATCCACCTAATACAAAGTGCACATAGAAAACACATAGGGCATACCCGGCGCAATCGAATATGTTGTATGCTCCGGGTGGCGCATACGGAAAAAACAGTGCGTACGGAAAAATAGTACATAACTAAAATGAAGTGATATCGACATGCAACTTGCCCAGAAAATGTGGATAATAGATACAATATAATAAATAAAAGCGGTTGTATGCTCCTCGGAGATGACTCTGCGCAATATCCTCGTATACGCTCGGATATTACTACGCGTCAACTCCTCGGAGCATACGGCTGCTTATATCTGAAACCAGTAAATATTGTGTATATGTACTCGTAGAGATGGATGTAGTGGTAATGTTCATTGACTGGTCAGTTGACTCGGTCTGGTGTCAGTCCAATTCATCTGCTTAGCATTGTACAGCAGGCATTGCTTGCATTAACGACCTTGCCAGAGTAGGGACCTTTTTGGGGAAATAGCAATGTAACATGATGTGTCCTGTGATTAGGGAAACTTACCTTGGTAACTGAAATTTTGTTTTCCCAAATCGAAGGTCAATATGGCTCTTATACTTTGTCAAATGTTCTTTTGATTCAAACAATTATCTTTTATTTATTGAATTTCGTTTATAAGTATCAATGATGTCTCAAAGATGCCTGAAGGCATCTTCCTGCCATAGCCAGGGGAACGCCTGGAGGCATCATGCTGCCTTAGCCAGGGGAATGCCTGGAGGTATCATACTGCTGTTAAAGGGTTAAACAGTGATTGGGGCTAGAGGAGAGTGCATGTAAGATAGTATGTGACGTAACCTATTTACACAAATTGTAGCTAATGCCTAGGTTATTCGATACAGCCATAGGAAAATGAAACGAAAGCAGGCCTCGTTGCCTATATCAACATGTCAAGGTAGGGTCGCAGGGTTAAACTATCATACGACCCCTCCTCAGTAGAGTCTTGACGGTACTAGATCAACAGTAGACCTAGGTGACCTAGACCTAGGTGTAGACCAGATCCTCGACTCGTTGGTAGTAATCATTATATATAAACGTCTTCAGGCTATTCATATGTTGAGTCTAAGAGAGAAAGAATATTTAGTGAGATATGCCGTACTTCCTACGGAGAAGTCGTCCCTGTGAGAGGGATTATAAAGAACATCGAGATGCAGCACCAAATCAGATACAGTTACACATACCAAAAAATATATTTAACAAATAGCAAGGTATTTACCATGCACTGTTTATATGAAAACCTTTTCCCATTCTCTATCTTTGTGGAAAGGTAGGCATATCGGAGATAGATCCTACTCGTCGGGATAGAGGTCTTATTCTTTGGAATTTTCTTTTTTATTTGCCATGCAATGACATGTGCTTGACAAATCAAAACATTACACTGCTTCATAAAGTTGAAAGATATTGTTATAGATTATGGAGTAAAAAAGGAAGTTCTAACCATGAAACATCCATGAAAGGAGAAATAAATAGGCGCTCAATGGCGTATGAACAGATCGGTGAACTATAAAGACTATATAAGAGAAAGATCAACAAATCGATTCTGTGTGAATAATATCATAGACAACTATCTGATGTTTGATTCAATATCATGAAGTGTGTAAGAAATGAGTAAATGACTGTATATGCCTGTCACAGTATATGTCCCGACCGTAGTAATGAAATTCGTCCAAGTGATGATTATTGTACGTCGTAAAATTTGTGAATGAAAAAAAGAGGTTTTAGGTTAGGGACATGGATCATAAGATGCCGGGTTGCGGGTGTACAACTAGCTGAGGGAGAAGCAGAGTCCTGTGACTCATCTCAGAGGTTAGTTGCTATCGATATGGTGGGCGGCACTCAGGTCCACTTAATTTGCTGCTGTAAGGAGGCAGATATGGACAGTCTGTTGGCGTGGGACTTACTGTCGGCTTATCCGCTCGCAACATATCCTCTACAGACTATTTACCTGCTGCACATGCTGGGCTCTTCCTCCAGTGGGTATCTCTCACCTCCCAGGAGGAGGCTCGTTATTAGCTGTCCACCTCTGACTCAAGGTGTCAGCGTGAGACGTGCAAGCGCCTCCTGCACTGAATTATCTAATACCTCACAACGTGTATCAATGTTCTGAGGTATTCAATGTAATTGAATACATATAATTTATGTTCATATGTCTTCATAGAAGACTACATAAATCAAGAATCGCTAGTTCATAGGTATTCACTCACAACGTGTATGTTACATGTTCTGAAGTATCAAATGGCATTTGATTAATACATATACAGACATTTCATTTATGTCCATGTATGTTCATAAAAGACTACATGAATCAAGAATCATAGGATATTCGAGATGATCATATGCTTTCAGTAGGAAAAAACACTACCTGCTGAAGAAAAGAATATCCGGGAACTAAGCATCAAAATGTCCCTTTTTATTATTCGTTTCATGGTAGATACAACTAGATAACCCAAACCACAAACTATATACTCTCCCCTCTATGTTTGTCCTGTATGTCTCTCTCTATCCTGTTAACAGCTGTCCTGACATCTGTTAATCTCTGTGTTGTAATGTATCGTCCTGTCTAGTCTCGTTATGTTACTGTTACGTGTTGACGGCATGTAAGAGCGCCTATTTTTAGGTTAATGTACGTCTTTACTTGAATTAAAAAAAAAAAAGTCTGTTGATAATTCTTCAATGGAATTACTTGAGGGAATAGCGAAAACACAGACCGTAACAGGAACAATTAAAATTGTTCCAAACGCAGAAAACTCCCGCTATAGGAAATACAATATTATATCACATGTAGCAGGTTTATTTTATTGGGGATCATATGATCTCTAACGCTGCTCATAAATAAAGTATATGTAGTACTTGCCCATAAATAATCATGTCGAGAACTGTGCCAAACTTTATTAATCAGACTGAGTATGTCGAAATTGAAGATTGAAATTGAAGGAAGCTACATAAATACAATGGAACCTTTAAGTACATAGATAAGATTTCCCATTGATGCCGTTTGTAATTTTCAAAGAAAACAAAAGAAAACAATTAGAGACATTTATATCTATTGATTTGGAGATTTAGAATAAAATATATTAAACTTTCCTTCCCCTTTAACTGAGATTAATTAACGGAGAGAACTCGTAAAAAGGAGCAAGTTCATACGCTAAGAGTAAGATGCTCAATGGTACTGAATGCCAATAGATGGAGAAATAACATATACAACGACAGAATGCACTCTTAGGTCATTATGATATTGGAACCTTGAAACCTTTAAACGAGGGTCATATGTAAACTATGAGGGAGAGTCGATGTTAACCAAATTGATCTGGAAAAGAAATATTGAAAATAGATAGAGCTAACCTCAAATTTAATCAAATAGTAGCAGATCTCTTCATGGCGTGTTTCCATTCACCGTTCTGGTGTTGGTATAAGGCCCGTTTCCATTGGCCGATTCCCCGTGACCGATCTACAGTCAGAAACCACCGACAGACTTTTGACACTGTGGACCCAATATGGGTCAATGGAAACAACTATTGTCGTGAAATGCCCCACAACTTTTTCTGCTTGGATTATGCGATGTGGCACCAGCCACCATTGAGTAAAAGCTAGGTCACTGAGGGAAATCTACTGCTCTCAGCGATTTTTCTGTACCGACGCGCAGTCAGTGGGACAACAGACAGACTTTCTGTGTTAGGCCCGGCGTCCACCTACTACGATATGCCTCCGATATGCTCTACGATGGACCTCCCGATACAAAATCAAAATCGCGTCAGAAGGTCACCTGATATCGGGGCAGTTGACCACGTCTCTGCGATTAGGCACCGATGAGAAATGGGGGTCTACGATTTGGTACCGATGAAAAACGTGTATATCGTAGGGTGTCCCCGACTTTCCAATATGTTGAAACTTCGGTGGATAATCGTGAGCATTGCAGAGTATTCTGCCGGGAAAATCAGTGTGACTTGTGAACCACTGACCAGAAAGTTATGAAATTCTGGAACTAGATAGGAGGTACATATGCCCGTATGCCCTGTAAATGTAGAGATTTTTTATTAGGATTAAGTGTATCAAATCAATATTTTCTTAGTTGGACTTGGAACAGAGCTTTTAGTGCATGGAAAAAACATACATTATTGTTCTACGTCTCATGGGAAACATTATTGATGCGATATTTTCTGAATTATAGCGTATTGTATATCTAAAAATGAAAATAACACCTCAACATACGCACTTGTGCACTGGTAATATCGTGGGGCATATCAGGACCATGGACACCTTATTTTTACCGGCCAACACCTTAAGATGCGTGGTGAATTGGCATGTCTAGCCATATGTCTACGATTTTGCACCCTCCCGATATGTCTCCGATATTGACCTTTTGTATCGGTGACATATCGGTAGGTCTAAATTCCTATCGTAGTGGGTGGACGCCGGGCCTAACTTAAAATGTCTAAGCAATCTTCGTCGGCCAATGGAAACGGGCCTATACCGAAACATTTGTAACTCCCGGCTGCAGATCGGTACCGAATAATCAGCCAATGGAAAATGCCCTACAGGTTTCTGTCTTGGGGAAGTTACGAACCAATGAGAAACGAGGACACTCTAGTCTTCACAACTCAAGGGTCCAACATCAGGACTTAATGAGTAGCCGGCAGGTCGTAGCAGGCATGATTCATACATTGTATACAGCTGCATGTCGTCCCGGGCAGACACAATCGACGCCACAGTGGCATATCTGAGGGATGAATCACAAAGGGAAGAAAGAAGATGTTTTGCAAGACTGAATTGTTGTACATGAAAGCAACCTCTGACAATACGTTATACCATCCTTTTTCCCATGGAACATGTGTAGATCTCACCTTCAGCGTATAAATCTGCTTTGATGGGAGTAGGAGACGACAGTAAGTTTTTCTGATGTGGCTTGTGTTGTAGACAAGCGATGAATACTGGATTGCGAAAATTCCGCATTATGTTTCTTTCTATAAGGGTGTCCGCCTACACTTCGTGGGTTTTATGCACTTGGCCATATCCGCAATAGTCATTCTCTAACTACCTCTGTTTATCAAATCAATGGTGATCCGATACAATGCTTAAAGAGATCGGCATCGTGTGGGAGGGGTGCACGATAGGTGGCTTTTGGATAATCAGCTAACGAAATGGATAATTTCTTGTTATACAATGGTTGCATCTTCTGAATATCTTTTTAGGACTTTTATTTATTCTGGAGTCTGCCACTGTGCAGGCAGACCCAGACACTCAATCTAAAAATGTTTATTATAGTTTTCGCCTTTTCCTGTCTTCTTTGATTGAGCTTTTGCGTCGACAGGAAAAAAACACCCAATGAAGATTGGGCTCTGAATAGAACTGAATAGAGGAATGACAGTGAATGACCATTCGTCCATCCGGACAGAAACATCCGATCACGTGACACCCCCCCCCCCCCCCCCCCCCACACACACACACAAAACACCAAGAAAAAAACCAAAAAAAACTACAAAGAGCCAGACAACGGGCATGTTCAGCATCTTGCTAGTGACAACAAATCGATGCTGGAATGTAAAACGAGAACAGACTATATTAACCGACTTTCTAAAGTGCAATCTGGAATGCAATAATTTGAATAGAGTTATTTGCAGCATCTAGACATGATTTAAAGGTGCCAACTCGAAGAGGCTTTGTTGTTTCGACGATTTGTTAACATCATGTTTATAGTCTAAACTGAAGCTATTACATAAATATTTGATCTGAAATAGCCTTATGCCTTAAATACTATCAGAGATAAACATTCAAATCCGCCCAGCTCACAAAATACCCTATCACAATTTATGCACTCCTCCACCAAAAGTGTAAAAATAAAACCCGTTCAAGCGATATAGGGTAAAGGTTATTCGCTTTTTTTAAATTACAACTATGCCCATTAAAAGTAAAACACGTTTGGTGGAATTGGCGCTAAATTAAAAAAAATATCGCAGCATGGGTATTTGCGGTCAGTTGCAAGCATATATATATATCCTGACAAAAATTGGAATAAACCGTTAACCTATTTAAGCTGGTGAGAGGGATGGGTTCCGATTCATTCCATCATGGCCAATTGACTTCCAAAGCCCACACGGACCTGCGATTTACCACCGGTTCGAATCGGTTATGATTTGAGGTGCTCCTCCACCAGACAAACACGCTTATAACCCTAAGACGATTTTTCTGAACGTTTTCACGATCTCTTCAGTCGCCTATTTTGGCTTGTTTCTGATTAATTGGGGTCTCTGGTGGATTTCTTGCTTACCTCCCACAGGACAAATATTGGGGTTCATAAACAATTCCACCATGTCGTATACGTGTGCATTGATTGTGTTTACTACAATGTTACTAGAGTAAAGTAGTTTCCAGAAAGACACCAGAAGGCCATGTTTCATTCAAGGCTGACACTAAATGTGAGCTAATAGTAACCAAATGGCTAGTACCTTTTCAGACAGATGAACGTAATATATGTTACAAAATAATAAACATAGTTGTTTATCTTAACAAGCGGGGACGAGGCGTATGGAGTCTTATCAGAAAATATTCTTTTTTAGAACATTAGGGAAGTCAGTTGTTGACAAATACTACATTTGAAACAAAACCCTCAGCTCTAACAAATTTAGAAATATAGTTGTTTATCTTAAGCTTGTGAGGTGGCAAATGATGATGAATTAGTTTTGAAAAAATATTGATTTCAAGATTAAATTCCATTTAGATTTCAAGTGTCAGAATAACTCCATCTGATTGTCTTCAAATCCCAGTTTTGATATAATAGCCCGGGGACGTGCACCTTCCTAGATAAATAAGATTTTCATGGTATTATGTGTGAGACGTATCTCTTTGAGAATGGTATGTAAAAGTCCCCAATCCTACACGAGTGAACAGCGCTGGCACTTGGCAGTGAGGCACCACAATGCTTATTACACATGACAAAGAGAGCGCATCTCTGATTGATCTAATATTGTGGCCGTTATCAAGTAAGGACGAGCAGCTCACAGAGCCGCTCCTTCACCGACTGAGCAATTACGGATCGCCAAGTGTGTCACTCGATGTTTGACTGGCTCGTCTTCAACGTAGTCCCGTTGCCTAAAGCTGGACTAAGGACTAGAAGATGGGGTCTTTAAGAGATGGCCCCACAATGTAACGTATGGAACCCGGGGATTTAAAGGAATCAAAATATATGTTGTGAGCTATGTTATTCCCAGGAATTTGGGATCTCTAAGAAATTACTAGATTGGAATGGATATCAAAGAACTAACCTCATTTCTCTGAGATTTTCTCCCCAGATGTTGTGTTCTGTAAATCCCTTTTTACGCTTACAGAAGGATTATTACGGGCAGCTGATTACCAGTTAACTACCTTATGCATGAAGGTTCACCGGAATGAGTGCTTTCGTGGAGGGATCGGGTTTTGGCTTTATTGTGGGAAATGAGTCTGCACAAATACTCGAGCTACTACAAGCTAAAAAGTGGGTCTTTTATGAGCCTCTCGTGGGCCATAAAATCATTGCCTGGCATGAAAATACACTCTAATGCAGGTAATAAAGGCCAACCACCCACCTGTGCATACGACCAGTTACATCGTAAAATGCTCATCTTGCTTGAGCATCAGCTTGAGAGGCACTCTCGTATTGTTCCTGCTCGTTCGAGGCAAGTGAAACCAAGATAAACAGAATAAATCGGTTAAATTCATCTTAGAGACCTTACTGAACTGTAATGGAGCTTAAGGGTGTAGTTGATGATGCACTTATTGGACAATGGCAACTTATATAATTTTTCCCACATGTCTATGGAGATTTAACATAAAGAGTCTGTATTCACTCTATATCATTATCTGGTGAAAGATTTCTTCAGAGGGAAGGAATTGTGAGTGAGAGTTCCACACAATATGCTCTAAATCTTTGTAATTATAAGTGATATATTTATCTAAGCTATATCCTATCCTTGAACTTTACTCCTCATTATGCTCTACCAGGAAGTCCTCCACCTCTGAAAGACTTCTGCCGATCATTTAACTTGACATCACCGTCTAATTAGAACATCAGCAACTCCGAACGTATTAAGGGTATGTTCCACCAACTAGGCGTTGAACAGGCATTGAACAGGCATTTCAGCAATTCCGTCAGGCGCCCGTTGACAGGCCTGGCGTAAATCACCAGGCAGTCCGAGCAGTTCCACCAAACATTTTTATTATAGCCGGCAGGCGACCACACCCCACTGAGCCTGCCTCCTGCTCCACTATGGCCAGGCGATACAACTGCACTGCACTCTGGTCATAGTAGACCATACTACAGGATTTTTTTTATCAAGATGTGTTTATTTAACAACCCAACTAGTATGTGTACTAATATCCAACGAAAATATCTTCCGTACAACATACGAACACTCGTGCATATATATACAAAGTGAAGCATGAGCACATTATTACAGCTAGCCGACACAAGAGGGAGTATAATATAAAACAATTTTCATTTCATGATATATTCCCTGTATACAGATCATTCAATAGGGGGCACGCCGTGGTCGCGACAATGAGGTTCGGCTGAACTTCGGGCGATTCCGCCACCTTCGACAAAGTGGACTGTTCTTTTTTTTCTCTTTTTTTGTGACCGGAATTTTATCAGAGATGCCCGAATTTGGCAATTATGTATGCTGTGTGTCTAAATTATGCCCTTCTTAATCCTTGTTTACCAACTTTGGCAGTTTTCAAGCAGTGCTCCTACAGGCGCCTCCACTTTGGCAGTGTCGACCATTTTGGATTTGTATGAGTCGATGACACCTCGTCAACCGACTAATGAGGTTAATTAAAGATGAATTATGATGTTATGAATGTGTGAAGCATGCCCTGCCAGCCTTTCATGCCAAATATTTTTTCGAACATTTCAAAAATTATGTTATCCCACCCAGTGCCCAATCCTGGGTAAGCAGACATTGAACAGGCAACACACTCCAACAGGTGAAAACTAATAAATCAGGTATTGCCGGCGGTCGCTAATAGGCGGAAATATGAAAATCATTTAGAGCAGGTGATCCCAAAGTGGAGGCCTGGCGTGAGACCTGCCTGATGTAACGGCGAGTTAAAAGAACATTACAACCGGCATGCGCTTGCCTGGTGATTTCAGGCACTCTGCACGTGCTTAATTTCAGCACCAGGCGACACCAGGCGCATTGCAGGCGCATGCTAGGGGCACGGAAAACTATATATGATTGCTACTGCCTCCATTACACATCGATGCATAATACTTGCGCATCAGACAGGGGTATACACATACAGCGTCTTAAATAGGCTTTAGAGAGTTAATTGTATCCCGAATTGGACTCTATGTTTTCTAGATATCAAGCTACAAACGGATCTCAAATTTGTAGGAATCACTTCCAAAGTATGTTTATCAAAAATACATCGTGTCCCTTCTTAAGACTGAAACTGATGTTTCCACTTCGACTGACCTGAGCTTTTTGTTCGGTATCCCTGAAATAGTGGTTAACTATGGGAGAATAACTCCTTCACTTCGGTTATTGTGGCCAACGGGTTGGCGGTAATGTGCGCAGTAGAGGGTTACGTTCTCCAACCACCTCTCCCTCTCCTCCACATTTTTTTTTCTTTTCTTTTTTTATTCAGGTAGCACTTACATTCACCCACTCGGGCGTTCTTACATGCAGTTGTGTCAACAATATTTACAACAATTTACACACAGGTAAATTTAAGAGAGGTCACGTGGTTTTCACTCTCCCTTCACTTCTCAACCTACTAATGGACTAGGAAAACATTCAATCCACCCATCCTACAGATTAGGAGCAAATGGCATATTCATAATTGATGAATGAGCTTGCAATTTTAAATGAATAACAATCAAAAGGTTTGGGTTACATTTGGTCTATGAATAGTTTTCTGTAACCCACTTACTCCCAGTCAAATTGCTATTTCTGCAATAGCGTCTAGGACCCAAAAATATCAAGCATTATTAGGCCAATGGGGTATTTCGGTCTCTAGTAATTGTTCATGGTCAGCTATTCTCACAATATCACAGTAAATTTATATGCCACCGATAGGAAAGGGATACTTTTTCAGCACGCTCTAAAATTAACTTTCTTCTCAACTCCCTCTCTACCCTCGGTCGTAGTGATTCAATAGTCAGTAAAACACGGACTTGGACTACTGCATCAACTACTTCAGTCGTAATACTTTCTGCTGATAATATTGAATAAACTCAAACATTATCCGCCCTCTCTCTGCGTTAGTTATTGAGTATCTCACACTAAGGATTTATGTGCCATTAGCTGGTTCTAAATAGCGGGAAATATGGGTTGTGTCGGCAAGGCGCAAGTAAACAGATGAAAATAGGTTACTCTACCGGGGTAGGTGAATGGCTCTTCTTGATTTAGTATGAATAGCAGTCGTCACCTATGAGTAAAGTGGGATTCACACGATTGGATTCATTTACCTCACATTGTGTTTTCCTGAGAAAATCCTGCTGGGTTTCTGTACTTGAACACAATTTCTTCATCTAAATTGTAGGAGTCCATTTCCCTGAGACATGTTTATACCCCTGTGAATTTTGGCGATACTAACCCCTGAAAAAGAACAGAATCCCACCTTGTGAATTCCACTTAAGGTCCTTGTGATGGTTCACAGTCGGTATTACACGACAACGCGAACAGAATATGGAACGCGAACGACAACAGTCCCACCGTTAATAGCAAATAGCAGAGCACTTAAAATGTATCGTTATTCGTCTGTATGCTCTTAGCTATGTTTTGTGCAAAAATGGCTTAATTTACTCGACTTATATCGAATTTCTATTTGCTGAAAAGATGCTTTTCAGGAATGTCAAAAGGTTTCCCAGATATGCTCAGTGATCTTTCTTTTGAAAGAAGCACATTGCCAATGGAATGGGAATAATAGATGAATATCAAATATTCACATGGTTTCTTTCGATGGAATGGCAAAGATCCAAATGCCACTTGATCCGAACATCAAGTCATTCATTGTCAGATGTCGTCTTTCATGAATTAAAACTGTTTCAACACTTTTCAAAGTAGCTTGGAACTAGAATGTGGTTGTTTATTCGTGGGCTACACAATACGTTGCCGATATCAATTTTAGTAATTGCCGTGTGTTACTCAATACCTATTGCTAATATCATGGATCACAATAAAAGTCAGCATTCATGAGATAACCAGCACAGTTATGGCACAGCCCAATGCTATCGGGAAGCAGATATTATTCTAAGACATTTTCCCTGTAACCCATAACCAAATCGACAATGTACTAGAACATTCTTCCAGTTACTCTTTGGGCATAACAAGCAAAATAATATTGTTTGTAATTTCAATACAATCCAACTACATTAGTATGGTATGACGAAAGTTCATTTGAACAGGGTGTCTCCCCTTCCAATTTATTCGTAGTTAATGCCATTGCAACAAATATTTTTCTCTTTAGCAGAATATTAATGTAGCATTGTTCATGAGGATTGGAGTCGTCATTTTTACATTTTCACTTGGAATGCTTCTAGTTATTATGCTGCTAAGAAACAATGTTAATATACAGTACTTGAGTGACATAAGTGAGGGATATATATTGTAGATGGCACCCGCTAATTCCGATCTAGTAGAGGTATTTCCAGGTATATCAAGTGAGATGGATCAGAACCGTCAATAAGTTGTGATATAGATCTCCGATGTGAATGAGCTGAGTGATAGATCAAGCAGCCAAAGTGCTATCAAGATGAAAGCATCTCTCATCCATTACCTTTCACCCCATAAACCACCAAACTTCCTCCCACTCCTGATAATTGCATTCCCTGAGTTGGCATTTGACTAGAGTCAGCAGTCTGATACCTGTTCTTAGGACACTCGGGAGCTTTCAACGAAACAAGAATGGTAACAGCTACAAGGAAGATAACATCTAATAGATATTGTTGGATGCTGACTGCCATTTCTAACATGTGTCATTTCGAGGTTTTCCTTTTGTATTGTCCAAAGTTGACTAAATTGACTACAGTGCTACCCTAAGGGTTTGTTTAAGCAGGGTTTTATTAACCAACCTATATCTTCTTATAATTCACAAGAACTCTTTTATTCACAACATATAATCTGCGATTACAGTTTTGCCAGGAGTGTCGAGGCTCAATCTCAGACTAAAAAACAATGCCCTAACGTTGCACATTAAATAATGATATACGGACGCCCGGCCTTATACCAGATGGGTTAAGTAACCCAGGCTAGACCAGGAGCAAGTCCATGCACGGGTTCGACTGAACTACCAAACAACAGTGGCAGGACTGCCACATCCTCCAGTTAATAAGGAACAAACCACTACTCGAACCCACACCTTCTACAAACTTAACCCTTTAACTGCAGCATGATGCCTCCAGGCTTTCCCCTGGCTACAGCAGCATGATGCCTCTAGGCATTCACCTGGCTACAGCAGCATGATGCCTCCAAGCATCATAGAGGCATCATTGATACTTATATACAAAATTCAATAAATAAGAAAATAACTGTTTGAATTGAAAGAAATTTTGACATAGTATAAACGCCATATTGGCCTTTGATTTGTAATAACAAAATAATATCAGCTACCAAGGTAAATTACTCAAATCACATCATGTGACATTGCTATTTTCCAAATAAAAGGTGTCTGCCATAGCAGGGTCGTTAATGCCGGCAATGCCTCCGTGTAATGCTAAGTAGGGGAACTGGGTGATGCAGGGGAAGAGTTAGCAAATCTTAATTCTCAACAATGTCTGGCAGGATTTTCCCTGTTTGTTACATATTTTCCACTATTCATGCCTTTGTGTTCATTGTAGATATCTTTCTTTCACGATATAGCAGAAGTTACGTGTAAATCTATTAAAAATCCACATAGCGACGCTAAATCATTGTGTGCGAATGTGGATCCCTGAAATGCTTTATTTGTGGTCTTCTCAATCAATTCTGAATACTAGTTTTGCGTTCATGTCCTTTATTAGTATGCCAATGTGGGCAATGTACTGTGTAAACGAATCACCTGCATGTTGAGCGCTACACAATCCGCTCCATTACCCGGGAGCGTTACCTGCAGTCCATCAAGTCTTAAGCCAATACTATCGTGTGAAAATCAATTTATTAAATGAGTCTAATTGAGGCGCAGTGCCCTGTTGGCGTTACGACCAATGTGAGTCCCACTAAACCCTAGTCCTATTAGATCTGTCATGGATCTTAGCTATCACAGCACCCACCAGACCCCAGCTTAATTGAGGCGAGGAGTGCCTCATCCCGGAGCTCAAGACTTAAGAGAAGAAAGTGGCTTTGATTCTGTCAGAACCTGTCACCATTAACCCTAGTCGCGGTAGACTCATTTATCCATCTTGATCAGAGTCTGAGCGCCACTCCCATATCTCATCTCCTCGTCCTCTTCTTCTTCCTCCCCCGGCTCCTCCTGCCCCTCTCCCGGCATGTCTTTATCCTCCTCCAGTCATCCATGCTCTTCAGTCTATCTATAGATTCTATTTCCAAATGTTATTTTACAGTTCAGCGCGGCCGGGCGGTGTGTTGCTTAGTTCGGGCATTGCTCGGTCAAACACTGGTCAGTATGACCTCTCTCCTATGATATTTCAATGCATTCCCACTCAAACTGTGAATGGTGAGCTCAGGGCTGTTGTCTTCCACAAAATATGAATGTTGGAACAAAGTAAGATATTGTAAAAACGGTCCGGGCTGTCTTAATTTGATAGGTGATAATTGCC
The DNA here is from genome assembly GCA_950022655.1 of Alentia gelatinosa. Lineage (NCBI taxonomy): Eukaryota > Metazoa > Annelida > Polychaeta > Phyllodocida > Polynoidae > Alentia > Alentia gelatinosa. The sequence continues at coordinate 42,044,011 of OX465588.1, read as the reverse complement.
TCAGTTTTCCCATAGATAAAGATCTAGGTCTATTCTGATGAAGTCTACCACTGTATTATAGGCCAGCCTTGTATAGTGACCCTGTGTTATCCTAAACATATCTGAAGAATTACTCGGGCGATCTATTTGTGTAACCCATCAAATTGGAGATGCAATCGCTGCACTTTATCTGAATATAGTATACACGGGTATTATAAACGTATTACGCTCATACACCCAGTCTTCCAATACGAAGGAATACGTTGCCAGATGTGTGTCTGGCTGCAGTCATAGTGTTATCAAACAGATAAGGCTCGACATCGGTCAATGAAAAAGGGATTATTTACCTCCCTCCTTCTCACATTGCCCAACCCACCAATCAGTTTATTTCCTTTCCTAGTCAATGGTTTATCTTCTTCCTTTACTACTAACTGTGCCTCTACTGTACATTTTCTACTACCACATTTTGTTCATATACTTGCCATTCCCCCAGTGTAATATTCTCTTGATATTTCTCATGCATTTACTTCTTTTTCTCCATTCTCCTCCTCCCCTTTCGTCATCATCTTTTGGTTCTAACAACCATTAACCCTCTCATGGGAATCCTCGTCATTTTTCCCCACCTGTTTTTTTCTAATATCCCACGTCATTATAGCCTGTATCTTTAAAAAAGAAAAATCATAGCTAATTCATTTCCAACTCCGCCTTGCTGTTTTATCTCATCTCTGTCTAGATAGTAATTCTTTAATTGAGGGCTCTTGCAATTTAAAATATACATGTATATGCACGCCACATATCTGCTATACTCCTTACCTGTCACAATTTGATTGATGATAACTGCTTGATTAGTATATCTGATAATTTACAATTTTTACCCTGCTATCTGTGTGCCTTAATTGACTATGCCGGGGAATGGAAAAACATATTAGGTGTGAGAAATGACAATATCCTCTCTTCAATTTCAACCACAGGCTGATAGGAAAATAGTATCATACACAATACCCAAGGGTGGTAGATGGGTGCACCCTACATGCTCGTGTAAGCATTCCAAGACAGAAATTGATGAGTGTTTGGTCTATGTCTCAGTTCGCCATCGAGTTTGGAGCAAGTAGTAATATGAACGAGGTGATAGCCGAGTGAATATCACGAAGTGCTCCAAAAAATATGGTGAACGGGGACCCAGACCAAACACGAATATGGAATATCTGGAAATATCCATCTAGTTTTTATTCCCCATTGTGTATGGGTTAACATATTCACAAGCCTGTTGAATACGAGTTCCTCATCTTAAGCCTATGGAGTACAACCAATTATACCCGCTTAAAGGCAATTTCCCTCCCTGCAGTACAGGAAACCACGTCATACCACGTTACGCTGATAACAGGCCCGGCTCACCAATGAAGCCCCACAGTGGCGAGTTGCAGCTACCAGCTGATGGACACACAGGAGATGTCTAATTAAAACTTGAGTGATGACACATGTCACAAGGGTTGCGATCGTTTGGCGGGGGACGGCGTCCATTAGACGATAGTAGCTTCCCCGGCCACACTCCTTCTTGCTGATGTATCTCTGCAGCCTGTCCACATTTGTATTTAACTCGAGCCACAGTGTAGCGAAAGCCAACTGCATATATCACGTAGGGTGGAATCCGAAGAAAATTGTAAAATCCTAAGGCTTCAGAGAAGAGGAACACTACGGGCTAGATATTTCGTTCGATAAAAGATTTTTTATCCTGTCAGCGGAATCGGGGAAAATATTAGGCGACAGTGAAGGAAGTGCCTGAGCTTTACATGTGCGAGGAAACTCATCTGAACTGGATGTATCTGATTAGCTATAAAGCTTCATAGTATAGCGAAAGTTGGCAGATATGACACTGCCCTTTTACTGATCACTGAATAAAAAATTATCAGTCAAGGAAATTACAACACAGCAAATACCATCTTGGCGTTTGCTACCACTAATAAACCATAAACCCTTTAAGAACTGGTGCCTGCCACCGAGCTACCACCTTAATGACTGGTACTGGTGGCAGTGTATACCACTGGGGGACGGGCACATGGTCAACAAAACTCATAATTTGAGTGTTCAATTATGTGATACATGTATAATCCTACATATTTTATTTCTTTTGAATAGAAACACTAAATAGGATGTCATACCAACTATAAATCGGTTTCATTTGGTAAAATGAACAGGTATAAACAGGTGTGAACATGATAGTAGCAGAAATACAAAACGCAAAACCACTTTTCTTCCTCTTTATTTAACCGTTTAAGTATTGAAAATCTCTTTCTTTCTTGAGTCAATGGGAGTGTGGTGACATCACAACACGCTGGTGCCCCATCCCTGGTAGGGGACTGATAGGTATGATCCTCTGTGGTTTTATGGCAGAACTTGCACTTCTTGCCATAGGAGCATTCTCGAAGATACGACATAGATCCTCTGAATTATGCCCCCTGTCCTGTCTTGCTCCTTTCGCCTGCTGCTTCTTGCTACTTCTGTTTCCCTTGCCCTCCTGGGTTCCTAGGTGAGTTTTTTGCTGTGTGGGGTTCGTCCTTTTGGGTAGGAGGGAGAGAGCCTCTATGGCCGAAACTCTTTTTACCCACCGGTACCCATTCTGTGCTTGCAACTCCCGGTAGTGGGTGTCCAGTCCCAGGACGGACTGCCAGTTGTATTTGGCCGCCAGCTCAAAGACATAGATTGTATATGCCATGTAGTCTTTTATGTGGCTCCTTGCCAGGGATCCTGTCCGAAGGAGGTGATACAGAACCCTCATGTTGGCTTTCCCCCATTCCGCCTGGGAGATGTACAAGGGGGCTTGCTCATCAGCAGATAAGACTATGGAGCCGTCATCTGCTTCTGTTAATTTCATTGTCTCCTTCTTCGGCCTGGCTAGCCTGAGCTTGACATGCTCTGGTACAAACTCTGTAACTTTGAGCGCCTTACGGTCACTGGCCCGTATAGTGAGGAGCACTGTAGGGTCATAACCTCCCGCCGCTGTTGGGGGTTCATAGGCCGCCTCTTGATCTGAGCGGCCCGTCTTAGCGCTCTGCCCTTCATTAGCCTGGAGCTGCTCTATGACTTTCTTCCAGCCTGCCGCCACATCCAGTAGCACCATCTCATTGCTTTCTCCTTTCTTCGGGTCTGCTGTGTCGCTCTTTTTCTCCTCCTCTTCGTTCTCGGAGGCTGTACTCTCCTCTTCGATGAACTCCGCAAACCGGGGGTTGCCTAGTGTAGCCAGTGCCTGCTGCAGCCTCCTAGCCTGTCCGGTAGGGACAGAGATTTCTTTCACGTCCTGCTTCGTCATGATCATCAGGACATCATAGTCTGCGCAGTTGTCTTGAACTAGGACTTCCGTCGTTTTCCGCTTAAGGCCTGAAGCTTTGGCCCACGTGGCGAAGTCAAAGTCAGAGACAGACTCTATCCCGTCTGCCATAGTGATGCTAAGAGTACAAAGTGGAGCACGTGCTGACTGCGCGAGCACCAGAGGGCAAGTGACCAAGCCCCCGGAGGTGTCTGGTCTCGCGAGCCTAGACCCTCAGCGAGGGGGGTTGGGGCACCCCTCTCCCCTGAGACCTGTCTCCTATTTAAACTTATATATAGTTTATGTATCTCCATGCAGTGCTCTGACAGCTCTGAGGCACTCCTAGGGGCGTTGAAACGTGAGAGTGTTCAACTAGTACGTCACAGGGTCACAGATGCCCTCAGTACCCTAAAGGGCAATGTACCGTGAATTGGCTGGAGCCACCACAGTACTCACGCTGGTTTTCCCGCAGATAAAATACTCCGGTTCAGGCTATAGGATTAAGGTCCCATACACTTGTTCCCATGTTATCCCCTAGTGGGCTTGGCTAGTGGATACCAGCCACAGTAAATTGCTCTAAGCCCGTTTCCATTGGCCACCAAAAGCGGCGGAGATTTTTTTAGTTCCCCTAAAAGCCCATTTCCATCGGCCATAACCGATCGATAGACAGGTAAACCACTGAAGGATGTTTGACACTGCTGGCGCAAAATCAGTCATTGGAAACAGACTTTAAGGGGAACTCAAATAGTCCCTACCGTTTCCGTCTGCCAATGGAAACAGGCTATAATTCTGTCGGTGACTGTGTGTCGTTATCAAATAATTGGTGAGGGTAGTAATTTTCACTAACTGACCAAGTTTTCACTCAGCGTTCACAGTCTATAGACTTTCAGGAATCTTTCGGTGGTGCGACATTACAAAACTAACATCAAATGCATAATCTTTAAAAATAAGTTTTTTTATTATGTGGTGGTCGCCGCCTGTCTAGCAGGTTGGATGACCCCAATCCGGAACGCTAGTTCCAGGCAGGATCCCACCCTACGCAATTACGTAGGTTGGTTCGGTTTTCGGTTAGTTTGCACAGACCTAATCACACACAACACAACAACGTCATTTAATAAACAGGGATGTTTATTAATCACTTACTTCCTGGAAAGATCTGGAAGATCTTCCTCACAAGTACAGTACCCTAACACATGAGTGCTAGGTAACGCTGGATAGGCTAATCCGGAGGATTCGCCTAACCACCAGGAAGGTTTCAAGAACCCGCCTGCAAAGTGAGGGCCCAAGGATCCGTTCCGTAGAAGGGACGCGCGAGGACAGCCTGTCGACCTACTGTGAACGCTGAGTATATATACTAAGCTTTACGTAATCCCGGTCTCCGCCGCGCCACTCTCGTGTGCGGCGTTGCCCGGAATCACTGCACAGTAAGGATCGGCATATCGCGCCACCTTCCGTGAAACAAACGAACACTGCTGGATTCCAGTCCCACTACATTACCCCTCCCAGTTTGTACTAAGGGGGGAACCAAGGCAGCCATTTTGCTGCTAAGGGACTACCCAATTAAAAATTACAACATATATCCAGCAGTTCTTGGTCTACTCTCTAGCTTCCTGGTGTTCACAAGAATTCACTGATACCAACGTATAAGTGAAAAAGGTGGAATTGTAAGATGGAGAAATTATTAAAAATATGGAAGATATGACATTTAGGAAAGAGGAAACGACATTTGAAGAATGAAGGACTAGCCTCGCTAGCACCTTGAATAAATGTGATATTCACCCATCTTGAGCCGGGGAGCGGATTCTTGAGCGTTGGGCAGGGAAGACTCGACAGTCGCGGACCTACAGGTGGTCAGCCCGGCCTGTCGAGCACTCTGCCTCCAGCTGTTCCGGATCTTGTTGAAGTCCTCTGTTGGCTCCCGGCGAGTGAAGTGTCGTTCTCTTTCCATCTTAGAGTATCGAGCCCAGCTGGCCCATCGGCGTAGCAGACCTACTACATTCAGCCCGATGCCGACGGGTGCTGGGCTTCCCACTGTTCTTCAAGTTGGAAGACATCCATATGTAGAGAAGGGTTAGCCTCGCTAAACACCTTCCGTGTTGAAAGTTTCCGAATACGGAAATAACGGCCAAAAAGGCAAAACAATTCTCCATCCACCTGGTAAGAGTGTGTGGTATCAGTGTTCTTTCATTTTGACTCCAGCTATACTGGCATATCTTTTTCTCGGCTCGAATCGAGTACCAATTAAGGCCCCAATTCTAAGCCGGATTCAGAACTTACGATCACCGACCCAAGGTAGAAATAGCCGGCGTAATCCAACAGATCAGGGGTTACGCCTACTATCTCACCATCGAGTCGATGAACTCAGTTCCGACACAGACCTGGTAAGTCAGATCTATACCAGAAAGGCATAATCTTCCTCACCTGGTACCAAGTACTAGTGTGGACAATATCCACACCACAGGCCGGAGGTTTTCGTGATGGGGGCCTATCATGGGCCTGACCATCGAGAGAACGTTCAGCCGTCTGAAACCAGGGTTGTGCCTTAGAGAAGTCATTTTACTGACTTTCCCCAGCCCCAACCCAGGATCGCTTATCATTGGTTACTCCTAACTTTCCCTCCACCCCTCCCAGCGATCCTTTCGGAACGCTGAGAAAGTGCAGAATTCTGGCTAGGAGGCCACATTCTGGAAGTAGCTAGGTCGGAAAAAAAATATATTTTCCTCCCCGGGACTTCCCATACCCGTCTGACTTCGGATCCAGGAGAGTTGTTGGCTCTGCCGGTTCCGAGTTTAGACGGCGTCTTCCCGGCTTGTTAGGCACCAGCCGAGTCAGTCATTGTCAACCCCTAAATATCCTCGTCAGAGGATATCCTGAGGTCGAGAAGTTCTGACTGGCTTGGTGCACTAGCCGTCGGTGGAACCGACGTTGCCAGGGCGGTCCTCTCCGGTCGCAGTGGACTCCGGGCAGACATAGGCTGCAACTGAGACATCAACTGCTGTAGAGAGGTTGGTCCGGTATCTAAAAAGATTCCAGACTCCAACGGGATGATGTTGGCATTCATCCCCAGTGCCCCACTTGGTTCCTCGGGCTGGTCTATCGGCTTAGCCTTGGAAGGCTTTGCTGATTTCTCAGCCCGTGTCACGGCGGTAGGCCTCCTCGACTGTAGGACTTCAGTCTGATCCTGTTGGGTCTGACCGGGTCCTGACAGTAGAGTGTCTACACTGACATCCATGGGCTGAGCCGCTATGGATGTAGTGTCCTGGTGGGAAGTTTCTTCCACGGATGACCATCCCAACATGCCAGCGAGTTGCTGACGTTTTGGGTTTGATTCTTCTGTGGTGAACTGAAGAAATCTTCCCCGGCTCCTTTGTCGGGCCAACCACGCTTCCTCAAGGGCTTGCGGGTCGTCACCGATGTCATAGAGCGACATACCCAAGTGCCGAAGACAACGTTCATCTTGGCGATGGGTCTGGGCTTCCGCTGGGCCGTGGTTTTCGCAATACGTGCGTCCTCTAAGTCCAACGCGTACTGTTTAGCCAGGCCTTTCGTGGCTTCTCTTACCTCGAATCGGGCTAGGTTCACTAGCTCCTTAACGAGGCCTTCATGGAGAGACTGCGCGCCCGTTCGGACACGGCCCTCCAAGGTGCCACCTATATGCGACTCTAGCTGATCCGCCCGTTGGACGTATTCAACCGACATCGCACAGGGTGGTTGTGTCGTTGGTTTCTTCTTTACCTCAACAACCGGGTTGGCTGGTGGAGGGAGTGCCGGAAAGGCCTCTTCATCCTCAACTTTCCCGGGTGCTTGGGTAGCACCTCTGTTAAGCGGGGAAACTCCCGGGAGACTTGAGCTAGGACGAGTCCCAGCTGGTTTTTCCACGGGTCCGCGGGCTTTTGAAGCCGTTGGAACGTTCCCTTCACTCGGATCTGAGAGGAGTTTCAATCCCCCAGACAACCTTGGCCCTACCTGGTAAGCAGCTTCCACCACGTCAGCGATGGTGTGCTTACCCGGAGCCAATTTCTTCTTGGGCTTCCGACTGGATCGCTCAGAAATGTCAGTCTCGCTGGACAAGGACGATGACAACTTCTTGACCCGTCGTTTAGCCTTCGAGGACCTTTGAGACGGTTCCCGGCTAAGGGACCGTTTCTTCCTCTACTCCTTTGACATCTGTCGATGTTTTGAAGCGGATAGCATCAGACTCCCGAACCAGCCAGGATTCTTCTTCCATCCGATCTTAAACAATCGACCGTCTGTCACACAAGTCTCGGGTTCCAGTTTGCCTTTCTGAGCATCGGAACCTAAGTCAACGAATCTCTGCCACAGATTCATGACCCGTTCCCGAGCAGCAGCACCAGCAGTCCGGTGTTCCCGGGCAATGTGTCGGACTAGACACGATCGCCTTGAACTGGCACACCCGGCCTGACAAGAACCACCCTTCTTGCCAAGGCACTGTAGCCAAGGTCGCTCAGCTAAGTGTACCTCTACGAGGTGCCTAGCGTAACGACCTTCAGTCGCGTAGGTCGGTGACAATTTCTTGTCCCTCCCATGGCAACTCAAAAAGACACAATGATTGCCGTTTCCAAACTTGTGCCATGCGTACGCGATCCGATCTTTGACCTGACCATCGTACTTCAGCCGGCTAACTCGGGACACTCCTTTCACCCGGTCGATGTACCAGGCGTTGGGAGAACCCTCGTCAACTAGCCATTCCTCGTCGTCAGAGGTTCCATCTAAACCGACACCATCGGGGATCTAATGTCGGTTCCCATGACGGAGATCTTCCAGGCAAGTGTAAGTCTTGCCCAGCAAAGAGGCGGGTATCTGTCTAGCTACGGTTCTCTTCCCAGCCCGCTTTACGCCAGGTTGGAAATCACCGTCATTATTGTCGGGGTTGGATTGGACCAGGGGTTTAGCCTTGTCCATCTCCGTTCCCCAACACTTGACATCTCCACCACCTGTGGCACCTGTTGAGGTACTCGGTGTAGCGTCAGCCGTACTAGGCCCAGCCTGCGCCGCGGGTTTGTCCGAGCCTTTCGACTCAGCCCCCTTCGACTCCTCACGCTTCCCGGTTCGAGGTTTCCCTTTCTCCGTTTCACACGATTCCGGCTGACCTCCCGCTTCAGCCCGTTTTCGGGCTGCACGACGGAGTCGCTTCCGGTTTTGTTTCGAAAGCTGCGGCTCAGTCTTATCAGCTTCCCGAGGTTTTGACACCTCAGTCTTGCTGACAGACTTCCCCGGCGCGGGTTTAGCCGGTTGTGACACCGGTTTCATACCTTTGCTGGACGACCCTTTTACAGAGTCGTCCCCAACTGACGAATCAGTCTCCATAGCCGTCTCTGTCCCAGCCTCAGACCTTCCGGGTTTTGCTACCGGACCTGGGGCCAAAAAGGTCCCGGCTTCTGCCAGCTCCACTCCGGGTGGAGTCCAATTTTGGTACATTGACTGTACTATGGCACGCGTTTTGGGATCTGGGATCCCAGCCAACATTTGTTCCAGGCTCTGGGTTGAAACCTCATGCCTGGAACCCATCTCTTCGGAGGACTTCCTCGGAGAGCGACGACGCGGGCGGGCTCGGCCTCGCCTTGGCGTATCGCGCTCCGATTCGGAACCTTCGGCCATAACCACATCCGAGTCAGAGGCCTCAGTTTTCACTGAGCTCGTCTTCGGACGGGCACCAGAAGAACCCTTAGCGGCCAGGGCCGCCTCGGACTTCTTCCCGGTGTGACTTTTTCCCTTTCCGGGTCGTTCATCTTGGGTTTCCCCAAGAAGAACAGAGTCCTCAGACTCGTCCCCTTCCAGGTCAAAATCACCATCATCTGACCCGATGAGCAAAGCATCATCGTCCAGATCTGCCCCCCGCTCAGCCAAAGCTGAGGATCCGGGCAGGGGTGAGGGGAGCTCGCGCTCACCCTCCGTAGACGGGGCACGGTCAGCCATGCTGTTACCACCCGACTCCTGTGGTGCTAGGCACCACTCCGATCACAGAGTGAAGACTACTGAAAAAAACAGGGTCTTATATACTCCTAAGTGACCTAGAATCGCAGTCGCGAACCAATCAACCGTGTCGAGACTGGCTCATCTTGAGCGTCTCAACACCGCATGCGTGAAGAAACCAAAGGTCAGCGTTACGCTCAACTTGATTCGTTCACGCCTTCAATCACCCAGCACAGGCTCCGGAACCCGGGGAAACCCCTTTTTGAGCTCCACCCCGAGTTCGCTACCGTGTGGATTTTCTTATCACCGTCGTGTATCTCGCTGATAGTATGGGAGACTTGTCCAATTTCCATGTAAATGGATCAGACCTTTCAGAGCGTTCGGCAATTCTGCAGCCTCTAGAGGGTCCTCGACGGGGTCCCTTAGAGCAACGTCTGGGCTGCGGCACATAACGACTGATTTTAAGGTAACTGTTTGATCAACATTCATGTATAATTGACACGCCACCGACTACCAACGATCTACATTTCGTACCATTGCTTCTCGTTGTGTTTTCGACAACCCCGGCACCACTACTCTTTGTAGCTAACCACAGCCTTCAATTTTAGTCGAGAGCTGCGGCGGGGTTTTGAGTCTATTTTAGACTCCATTCTACATCTCGAACCATGTTTATTATACACAGCTCGATTTGTAGCAAATTTAGACTTTTCCATGTCAGGTTTTTCATCTACCCACACTTCCCTTTTTAGGTTGGCGTAAGTAGGAATCACCTTCCGCGGACGTCCCAGTTTTCGCCGTGTAGGCGAGCACCCACCCGGAACCCTGGTAACCTTTGACCGGGACTTCCCTATCGGGGCCTGCCTCCGCCGTGATGACGGGGGTTTGACACCCGGCTTCCCGGCTCTTTGAACCCGGGACTTCTCTGGTTTCCCAGTAGGACCCGTGTTCAGTGACACATCCCGCTTTGTAGCAGGGTGTGAAACTTCAAAGTCGGAACATTCGCGCTTTCCTTCCCATAGTCGTAAACGAGCTACATGGGATTTATAACGCCTTCTTGACCATTCGTCTTCTATCACTACTGTCATTTCTGACAATAATTGAACAATTCTGAATGGTCCGTCCCAGTTAGGAGCGAGTTTTACATTTACCAACGGAGTGTGGTATCGTACAACCCGGTCTCCTACTCGGAACTTACGTGGTTTAAGATTGACGTCATGTCCAGTCTTTTGCCACTCTGCTGCTTTCGTCAGATTCCGTCTCGCGAGGTAATATCCCTCTATAAAACGTTCTCTGAGTTTTTCGACAAATCCTATGGGACAAGGATCATCCGTAGACATTCCAGGAACCCCATAGACTATGTCAGCGGGCATTACTATTTCCTCGCCAAAGTCGAGTAAATTAGGTGAACACCCCGTGCTTGAATGAATGGTCCCATTGTATGCGTGAGCTATAAATGGTGCTAATTCATCCCAATTCTTCCGATTTTCATCTACCAGGGTCCGAAGACACTGGATCAATGTCCGGTTGAATCTCTCTACCATACCATTTGATTGGGGACGATATGGATTTGTATGTGTCTTTTTAATCTCGAGTATCCTACACATTTCTTTCCAGATCTGGGATTCAAATTCCCTTCCTTGGTCGGAATGTAGTACGCTTGGAGTTCCAAAAGGCAACATCCAGTTTTTCACTAAAGCTTCCGCACACGTGGCAGCTTTGTGATTTTTCATGGGATAGATCTGCACATATTTTGTGTAATAATCCATCACCACCATCATACAGGTATTTCCTTCCTCTGACTCGTCGATACCAGATATGATATCTAGAGCGATTCTGGCAAACCTGACACCAAACAGTTCCTGTTGTAACGGCATCTTTCCGAGTCCTACCCCGGGTTTGACTTTGCTACATATGGAACATCCAGATATCCATCTTCGAATATCTGCACCCATTCCAGGCCAGTAGTAACGACGCCTTATTCTGGCTACCGTTCTTTTCCGTCCTAGATGAGCTGCACTCCTATGTTCATGACATAGAGTCATTAGTCCGGATCGTAATTCTCGAGGGACCACTAGTTGTAGAGCATTTTAAGTGGTTGCAATGTGGTTCTCCATCGATATAATACCCCATCTCGGACTTCTAGCTCTTTCCATTGACAACATAGATTCCGAAATTCTCGGTTTTCAGGCGAGATCTCGGGTCCTGTTGGTCTATGGAGTCCATTAGCTATCAGTTTAGTTAACCGGAACAAATCTGGGTCAGCCTGTTGACTTTCCTTAATTTGTTCTAGTGTCCACTGATAGTTTAGTGGCGGCTTCACTTTCTGGGAACGTAAAGTAGCTATTACTGCTCTATGCTCGCCACAATCCCGGCAATCTGGTCGTCCACATTTCCGCACTGGTCTCCTTGAGAGACAATCCGCATTAATGTGTGACTTTCCAGCCCGGTGCTCAATCTGGCAGTTAGTCAACCCGAATTCGGAGAGAGCTGCCAGCCATCTTCCAATCATTCCCTCGGCATCTTTAAAGTTAAAGAGCCATTTGAGAGAAAAATGGTCAGTACGTAAGATGAAATCTCCACCTGCTAAGAAGTGTCGATATTTTCTTACATACACCACAACCGCTAAGAGTTCCCTCTTAGTAGTACAGTAGTTCCGCTGGCTTTTACTTAAGCTGTTGCTGGCAAAAGCTATTGGAACTTCCACACCATCTTGTATCTGAGACAAAGCCGCTCCAATACTCTCATTACTAGCGTCAGTGTCGAGAATGAACCGACCCTGGGCTAGAGGGTATTTCAACACGGGGGTCTCCGTAAACTTTCTTTTTAGTCCCAGAAAAGCGTGTTCAGCTTCCGGAGTCCATTGGATCACTTTATGCTTCCCTGGCTTATCTAGTACTACATACTGTTGCATAGGGTGTGCAATTTCAGAAAAACCCGGGATAAAGTCGCGGTAATACGAACAAAATCCTAGGAAAGACCTTATGTCTTTTATATTCTGGGGGCATGGCCAATTAGCCACTACCTCCAACTTGGAAGGATCTGCCCGGATTCCATTTCCGGAAACAATCCGTCCCAAGTATTCCACAGATTTGCGAAACAGTTTGCATTTTTGAGGTTTGAGTCTCAACCCATAAGATTGAATACGCTCAAATACCTCTCTCAGGTTTTCTAAACATTCAACATAATTCTTTCCGAAGATGATTATGTCGTCTAGATAAACCAAACACTTTTTCCACTGTAGACCCTGCAACATCTGATCCATCATTGATTCGAAAGTCGCGGGAGCGTTACAGAGGCCAAATGGCATTACTGTGAACTCGTAAAGCCCTTGATGAGTGGTGAACGCCGTTTTAGACTGATCGCCACTGTTCATCTTTACCTGCCAATATCCAGACTGGAGATCCAGAGTACAAAACCACTGGTTCCCTCCCAGAGAGTCGAGACTCTCATCGATCCGGGGTATTGGGTAAGCATTCTTCTGGGTGATACCATTCAATTTTCTGTAATCAATACAGAATCGGCAAGTACCATCCTTTTTAGTAACCATTACCACCGGGCTAGCCCAAGGACTTGCACTGGGGATGATTACTTTCTGGTCCATCATTTTCCCTACTTCCTCTTCTAAAGCTTCCCGTTTTACCGGAGGTAGCCGTCGATAAGGAAGGCGGAAAGGTTGATGACCTTCAGTGTCAATCGTGTGTTCTACTTGATCCGTTCTCCCCAAGGGATCTCCAGGTCGAGTAAAGATTGACTCCATCTTCTTCAAAAGAATCCTTAGTTCATGTCGTTCCCCACTGTTTAGTGTGTCTGTCGTCTGAACTAAAGTTTCCAGAGTTTCGTGCAATGGACTCGGAACTGGAAGGGATCCCGTTCCTGTATCGATAGCACTAACCCGCACTTCTTCATAATCATTTCCTATTAAGTCCGACCTTTCCAGTTCAGATTGTTCACCTTCCCCGGTTATTTCGGAAACGGGAATAGGTGTGATTCCCTGTGGACTGGAGTCCACTAGGCCATCCACATGAGCTAGAGTTACCCAGCCCAATGTATCACCCTTCCTTTATTTAATCAACCCGGAGGTATGATTACTTATAGGAATTGATCCTTCTCTGGCACTTCCGATCAGGGTATCCCAGGCCTGTATTCCTTTTTTAGAAAACAGTTCTGGGTCTGGCTCGAAAAGTGCATCTCCACGTGGTAAGTCGCCTTCCCCAGCTATCAAGACATTAACCATCTGCTGGGGGGGATGCCCACATCTTGTCGAACAGAAATCAAAGAAGAAATCCGTCGACAACTACATTCCACTTCCATTAACTCAGGAAATTTGAGTTGGAGAGTGCCATCGGGTAGATCTACAGAGCCTCCATAGAGGGTGAGAAAATCTACGCCTAATATTCCACTTTCTCGATATCACTGAGTATGGGACCCCATACGAATTCAGTGTTACCTATTGAGACTGGAATAATCACACTACCATAGCACCTCATATGAGTACCATTAGCAGCTTTTGCCGAGACTCCAGGAACATGACATTCCTGGGCAAATCCAAGAGACTGATAGAGTCCATTGTTTAACACAGAGCGACTAGCACCAGTATCCAACAATAGATCCACCTTTCTTCCTTGAATTCTAGCCGGCACATACCAACGTCGTCCTCCTAAGGGGGACGGTTGTCTTATAAACCGTGAGATTCCATCCAAGGTTCCAAGATCCCATCTGCGTTGACAAAGCCATTGCAGACAAGGATGCCCGGGTGAAAGATACTTACTACAGATCGTTGCGACCGTATTTTGTATCTTCCCCTTTTCTGGTAAGTTGGAAATATTTTCCTCCTTATACATCTCACAGGTTTGAGTCTCCTGGCACTTTCCTTCCCGGACCGCAGTGTTGCCACTCGCTACAGTCCTCCTTTGTTTTCCGGTTCACTCAGAGAGGCAACCATCAACGCAGGCAGACTACGAGATGTTTCCACCGTAGTAACGTTCCGGGCTTCTGGACAATCTGGAGAGATATGTCCCATTTTGTTGCACCGCCAACAACGTCGGACATCCAGCTGGTTTTTCTCCACCTGATTCAGTCTTTCGTTGATTTTGGTCAACAACTTCATAACCTCTGAGGAATTTCCTTCAGGATCAGTGGTTATTGGTTTTGCCTCTGCCACAGAAGGTACATCGCTGTTCCTTCCAAAGCTAGGGGTTCGACCTCTTCCACGTCCCCGTCTATTGAAACCTCCTCTTCCGAGTACCATGGAGCGGACATTAGAGAGTATATCCTCTATTTCTGCTTCCTGACACTCGTAGGTATCTTCCTCTACTTGTGACCAAGTAGAACCCACTATGTTAACCCGAGAAGTTTTCCCTAGATTAGCATATTTCCCGAATAGTATACACCGTTGTTCATAGGCATCTACTATTCGCAACACCTGCATGAAGTTCATACCGGGCTCCCATTTAGAGATGACTTCCGCTCTCACGTCATCATCTCGAAGTCCTTTTACAAACTGAGTTTGTAGATCTTCATGCAGCGCAGGAGAATCTAATCCCGTCCCTGGGTAAACCTCTAACAACATTTGTTGCAAAGCTAGCCCATAGGCACGAGTTGTCTCCTCTTTACCCTGGATCCTCTTTAGAAAAGTGGATCGGGGGTTCAGCGTTACCAACTGACCACAGTAGTATGAGGCTACCTCCACTAGCTCATCCCATTCCATACTACCGGAACGGCGAAAAGCGCGAAGTGCAGCTTCTCCGGGTCCATCTCGCAACGCTCTTTTGAGGTATGGCAATGCATCGACTTTATTCCAGCCATTACATTGTATATCCTCACAAAATCCCGCGAACCAGTGTTCCCACTCCATTCCTTTCCCATAAGGTTTTGGAATGACAGCGTTTTTTCTGGCTGCGTTCTCTGGGCGCATCATCGGAACCTTGTCAGCTCTCGCCATTGACAAGTTAAAGATCCGATCTTGTTCCCGGACTTGGTTGAACGAGTTGAACCCTAGTTCAGCTATAGCTTTACTAGTACGTTCGGAACTCGGAGAACCCATTCTTGACTCAGAGGGTAGCCGGAAGCTAACCAAAGGAGTCTTCACACCCTTTGTTCCAGATATGAATCTGTTAGGGGTCTTCTCTGGATCTTCTACTCTCCCTGGTGGGGAATATAGATGATCTCTCACATTACTCCAGCCAGCTTGGGACATAGGCATCCGTTGGGATGATTCTGTCTCCGCTAGTCGAACTTGGTCCTTCATGTATTGTACATGTTGGTCCAATCGCTCGATTTTCTCTAGAGTCTCAATCTCGCGAACCGAAAGTTCTTCCAAGTTATGGTGCCTTTGGGCTACCTTCTCGGCGATCTCACGGTTTCGAGCTTCTAGTTCCCGACACATGTCTCTGGCTTCCCTTTCCCTATCAAACTCGGCTAAGAGTTCTGGTCCAAGGAAACCTACAGGAACTTCATCGGAAGGTACCCTTAAAGTATTTTCCGACCTATTCCGGGGAGTACTAGACTCTCCGGGACTATCTGTCTGACACCCAATTTTACTGAGTCCCTCCAGATCCCTTGCGGGGCCATGTCGGCTGTCGGCCGCCGGACTGAAACTCTTCAGGACCGTCTAACTCAGATTCTGAGCGGCGGTTCTCTTCCGAGATTTCTCCTTGCCAGACTTCTGGGTTTCACCCCCTCCCTCTGGTTTTGGAGACTTGTCGTCATTCCGGGCCGGAAGAGTTTGTTGAGAAGTTACCTCCCCATCTTCACTCTCCTGTTCAGCCTGAGATCTGGTTTTTATTCCAGATCCGTGCATTTACCGAGAATCCCGGGTTGTGCAAGCAACCTGGGATCCTGGTCACGGCACCAGTGTGGTGGTCGCCGCCTGTCTAGCAGGTTGGATGACCCCAATCCGGAACGCTAGTTCCAGGCAGGATCCCACCCTACGCAATTACGTAGGTTGGTTCGGTTTTCGGTTAGTTTGCACAGACCTAATCACACACAACACAACAACGTCATTTAATAAACAGGGATGTTTATTAATCACTTACTTCCTGGAAAGATCTGGAAGATCTTCCTCACAAGTACAGTACCCTAACACATGAGTGCTAGGTAACGCTGGATAGGCTAATCCAGAGGATTCGCCTAACCACCAGGAAGGTTTCAAGAACCCGCCTGCAAAGTGAGGGCCCAAGGATCCGTTCCGTAGAAGGGACGCGCGAGGACAGCCTGTCGACCTACTGTGAACGCTGAGTATATATACTAAGCGTTACGTAATCCCGGTCTCCGCCACGCCACTCTCGTGTGCGGCGTTGCCCGGATTCACTGCACAGTAAGGATCGGCATATCGCGCCACCTTCCGTGAAACAAACGAACACTGCTGGATTCCCATCCCACTACAATTACAATATATAGATAAAATGGTATGTGGTAAAACACGGTGTAGATTGACAATTAAGGTAGCGAGAGTAAGATACATATACATATCATCGAGCCCTATTAACCCTTTAACGGCCGCACGCCTCACCGGGGCGGGAAAGCAGCGGCAGCACCACCAGCGGCGTTTCCCTATACTAAAAGCAGGAAGACGTTACATAGTGAACGCGTGAACGGCAGGCGTGTTTTGCCGTTAGCCGTCAGGCGTCTGTATTTTGAAGGTGGTAGTGGTAGAAATTCACCATTTTCTCTGCAAATTAATGATTGATGAATAAACGATGACCATTACGATAAGCAGAAGATCTGTAGCTTTGTGTGTATATGTATTTTGTTAATAAAATCAACTGTTTAATATATGTAATCGTGAACCGAAGTTGTCACAAAAGAAGCACCTATGAAAAAAATAACCGTTCATGGCATCTGCCTATCCCAGCCCGTACATACTACTGTAGCAGATTTGTTCGCATCAATATATATTGTCGTTAAAGTCGATGAAACCCCCATACATATTCAAATATGATCCCTACCTACACGATTCTAAAGTATTATGAAATAAAACAACCCCTAAGGTGATCTAAGCAATATCGAAAGTTTGAACTCGCGCACCATAGCAAAACCGTTGGTGGGGGCGGGAGTGTCAGTGTCAACATGGATGCTAAGCAGATTCCTCTACACAATGGACGCTGTGTAAAATCATTTCCCCTCGTCAAATATCGGATTAACAACAGAAAAGGAACACAGCACGTTCATTATAAGGCTTGTGCCTACAAAAGGATATAAATATTATGGCGGAAAAACCATCGAAAGTGTGGTTAATACGGTGATAACTTCGGATCTGAGGCTGGGAGTATAGGTGTCAAGTCCAGTGACAGCGCCATGTCTGCTAAGCTGTCTGCTATAAGTCGATGCGACAACCCACAGAATTGCCATTTATATCATCCTATGGCGTCAACAGTGTAAACTGAGACCAGCATTATGTTCATCTGATCAGCAGCTATACGAGGGTGTCAGACTTGACACGGTGGAATTAACATAATGTTTTATAAATAAGATCGGAAAAGCCTCTATAGATTACTGTCTAGATTATAAGGTTGAATCTATGGGAAGCCATGTCACTGCTCGAACAGTAGGGTGGTCGAGCTGTCATTAGAAATCATCTCGCACCGGGTTTAAACTTTAGATTAATGATTAATCATACGTATATTCATAATCTACACACTCTAAGCTACCGTTCTATGTAAATAATGTCCAGGTTTGATGAGTTCAGATTTAATATTTCAAATTTAAACTTGGGTATTACGCAGTCGGCTTGCTGGTTCAGTCTAATCTTAGACGATGATCACAAAATCAGCTCAGATAGGGTTTGAACTTTAGAATTAACCACAGGGAAGTGTATTTTCACATTCTATAGACTCCAAGGTTTGTTCCAGTATGTATTTTATCATATTTAGACGAGCAGAGACCAAGATATTGAAATATTACGATGCGAGTTACGCACATTGAATTCTGGCCTAGCTCGATCCGCCATTGCTTATACTGTGTAGTTAGGGTGGTCGAGCTGTCATTAGAAATCAGCTCGCACCGGGTTTAAACGTTAGATTAATGATGAATGATACGTATATTCATAATCTACATACTGTAAGGTTTGTTTCTATCTGAATAATGTCCAGGTTTGACGAGTTTAGATTTAATAATTCAAATTTAGCCTTGGGCATTACGCAGTCGGCTTGCTGGTTCAGTCGAATTTCATACAATGATCACAAAATCAGCTCAGATAGGGTTTAAACATTAGAATTAACCACAGGGAAGTGTATTTTCACATTCTATGGACTCTAAGGTTTGTTCCAGTAAAAGACAACTCTGCTATCGATCCCCACCAAGGTACCAAGTTTGCGACTAGGGACAACTAATTAGTACGATGAAACATTACGAAAAATGCGTTATAGCTCGATAGGAGATACCATACGTACAAATAATGCAAATAATATTGAAATAAATAATCTGTGCGACTCTTTGCGATTAAGGAAACAAATTAATCAGAGGATAGACCAACCAAATCAGCGGTATCAAAGTTTGCGACTGTATGATAAATACGAAAACAAGGAACTACACACAGATGGGCCCCACACTGCCTGCACACGAATTTAGTTTGTTTCTTCGATGATTCGAAGCCATTTTTGCGGCGGTGGTAGTAAACCCTGCAAAAGGATTTTCTACCCAAATCATCGGGGAAACAACGTCTATTAAGTCGGGTGGAGGCGGATAGGGTGCCAGCCTGGGGGGGGGCCTCACAGTTTTTCACTTCCGCGATCATCTGGTGCACTAAACTGAGGGTGAAATCAACAAGAGACATTCGTTTGGGACAACTCAGGTTGAAAAGGATTTGCGAATTTACTTTCATGACTTCAATGCAAAAGAAAAAAAGCTTCTTGGGCCATTTGCGACTCTTTCGCCCGAAATTATAATAGCCTGACATCTGGTCGCACAGATCGACACCTCCCATGTATTTACAATACGAACGAACCAGTTCGGGGCAGGGAATGTCTGATTTTGTGAATTTTCCTTTATCATCGCGAATGGTTTGTTTTGTCGTGGTCATAACAGAAGAATGTATCGTTGTTAAAATGCGAATTATTTTCCTATCGAGCCATAACACCAACAGAAGATTCACACACTTGGAGAAGAAGCAGTCGCCTTTACGTTTTAAGCTAGGGTGGGTTCTTGTCATTAGATCCTTTGGTAACTCGGTGCGGTTCGACCGCAGAGTGCCACAAGCATATGTTTTTAATTCAAATAATTTCTCCAGAAGTTGTACGCCTGTATAAAAATTATCAAAATAAACATGATGTCCGACATTGGTCAATTCAGCACCAGTTAAAAGATCAATAATGACAGCCTGTGTGGTCTTTTTTCCCCAGCCTCATCTCGCCCGAAGAAGGGGTTAAGTTGGAGCACAAATCCAGAAACCGCCTCCGCCAGCACCCAGCATTTTAGGCCCCATTTGCAGGGTTTGTCTGGCATGTACTGACGGTGGCGAGTTCTGCCTTTGTGCTTAACGATTGTCTCGTCCACACTTAACTCTTTCCTCGGGTGATACACGGATTTACAAACAGAATTCATGTGGTCAAAAACGAAAGAAATCATAGGAAAAGGTGATCTGCGAGTTGGGGGCGGGGCTTGAGGGTCGAGGTCGTTCTGGGGGTCAGAGTTCACGGAGGCGGCAGCGGCGTCTCCTGGTTGGTCAGGCGTCTGGCGTCCACCAAAGTGAAGATAGCTGCGGAAAAAAATAACGAATCTTTACAATACTTTCAATGAATTTAGATAAGGCCTCTCCTGAAATACTGAGCGAATTTCACAACATGATATACAGTATCGGCGGTATAATCTGTTATCGTCTGCACCACTGCGTTTGCTTTCGTTCTGGTCTCTCGCCCGCCCACATGCTAGCTGTCAGAATCATAACAACACTTAACATGTAAACACTCAACGCAAGATGGCTTTGAATCGTGTTCTTGTCATCAAATCTTTTATTCCTGCCCGTGGAGTACTCCTGGATTGTCGTCCAGTAATGGTCGATGTTCGGTTTTCATATTAATCCCATAAGAAACGTCACTGCTATGAACTTCAACATCTCCAGAGAAACGACTGGGACCCAGGCCGACATTTTTTTTGGTTGTCCTGTCCGTGATGCCGCACTCGCGTAGTTGTTGGTGTGATTACATAGCTTTGTCAGGAACGAAAGAGTGAAAAAAAGACGAAAGTAGTCCAGAACCGTCTTCAACTTGCTACCATCGATGGACTCGTCTAGTCCTGGAGCTTTTAGGTGATCTACGTGACGTGTAGGCATGGCATGTGACTTAGGAAAGTACACCCATTTTCTTCCTCCTGTTGTGTGTTGCGGCACACGTCTAGCTAAGGGTTTGTTGTCCTCCTCGCTATCCGTCGAGTTCGCACCGTCCGATTCTAGCAGGTCCTGGTCGAATTCCTCCCCCAAACAGTCCATTAACCTCAGGGTTGTCAACGGCAGGTCGTCTTCCCACTCGGAATCGCTCATTTTCAACTCGCTCTTGGTTATTTTATGTTTGTTATATCCAGCAAGGAGCTGTCAGGCTCACATAAGCAAGGTGCAAATGTGATTGACTCGATCGAGCGAAACGCCAGTATTTATAGTACGATGTCAACGTTCCTATGGCAACTTTATATGATTTATTCAATTTATTTCTCCATATTTCTAAATAATATTCACCCCCCCTTGATAACCTGAGGTATTTCGGTTAATATATATTGAATATATTGGGAAAAAAATGAGTAAAAAAAAAGAAAAAACCCCACAAAAAACGGAAATAGGCAGGAATGGTTTCGGGCTGATATCCATTGATTCAGTGTTGGCTATACACAGATAGGCATGTTTTATTTCAGATTTAATAAGATATATTACCCATTTTCTACACTTCTGTGGTTGATCTGAGACTGATTCAATGCTATATATATATATTACATAGGCAGGAATCGTATGAGGCTTGCTGTAGTAGGGGCAGGAACGTAAAACTAGGGCGACCGGAAGTGTAACTCTCCGATGCTGCGTTTGTTGTGGTAGTCGAAGAAAATGTAAACATCGGCGGAGAATTCGCAAATTAGTGAAAACGAAAGGGTAAGACTGCCTAAAAACTCGCAAATTAGATAGTATATGACTATTTTCGACTTGTGCGAGCAAGACAACCCAATTGTACGCTTTTAAATATATATAAACTCGTTCGTCATATCACTATATCGGGAAATGAGCTGTCAGACACTCCACTCGTCCATAGGCACGAGTCGATCTGTGCATTGTTTTATTTTTCTCCGACTTCTACTCGCAAATAACCATGGCCATATAACTAAATAGACTCAAAACACACAAATACATTGATTTTCAACTGTTTTATTTATATATGGAACTTTTCTTAACCCTTTTGTGCTTAAATATATCAAAAAAAGGAATTTGAAAAAAAAGAAAAAGATGCCTTAAGGCATCCTCCTGCCGTTCAGCGGTAATGCCTTAAGGCATCTTCCTGCCGTTCAACGTTAATGCCTTAAGGCATCTTCCTGCCGTTCAGCGGTAGTGTCTTAAGGCATCCTCCTGCCGTTAAAGGGTTAAGAATAGTTTATATTGATGATTTATTTCAAATGTTCTCCGTCGGTGGTTCCGGAGTGTAGATCAGTGACGGGAAATCGGCCAATGAAAACGGGATTAAAAGCGTATAGAGAGCCCTTTTTGACCCTGCGATGTACTATTCTAACACTCTGGTGTGACTATACGCCCCTTGAAGTCCCTCAAAACTCCCAGAGTATCATGCTTGTGCTAATCGTAGGCGCAAAGATAGCAAGGGAAACCAGCATGCCAGAGTACTGTACCTGCGCTAATAAAGGTTTATCTTAAATATGGCACAAGTATGATTATTTGAACGGTATTCACAATGTAGATAGTCCACAGATAGGTCATGCCAAGCATTAGAGAGATATCATCTGGCCTTAGTATTTTCCCCTATATGAGCAAGAATAGCAGGGATATCCCTTGAGACTGCATCCATTGTGGTCGCCACGACGTTGATTGTACCCCTTGTGACCAATACATTTGTGATATCATGACGTCTACATTAGGAGTGTGCCAGAATAGCGATGATATAAAGCATGTAACGCTATTTCTGTTCTCCCAGTGGTCGCACTTTCTTTATCTCCAACAGTACTATCCTCCTTAATTTCTGCTCCAGAGGTGGTAGTTATCACTACTGAGTCGCCATCTAAGCATCATGATGCTGGCAATAAAACCTAATTCACATAGAGCAATTGTGAGATTTTAAACTACTCCTGATGTTTGTTATCAAAAGAGTTGATTGACTGTTCAATTCTACTCTCTTGAATACTGCCATGATCTTTGAATTTCCTTCTAGTCTTCCTCCTAGTTTTCATTTACATCCTGTTGATCAATTCACTTTCCAGGACGTCATACACAGAATGTCATGCACAAATAAATGTTGCTGCGAATTATTCAAGAAGAGGAAACCTGCTGTATTTTTATAGAAGTATAATTAAGATTTCACGAAGGAAAAGGTAATATGACTAACTGTATTTTATTTCATTCAAGAATTCGGCACAACTTGGGAGCAATATGAGACGGTAAGGGACCTCCGGAGACGATTGGGTCTGCCTAAGGCAGGGGAGTAATTCCAACCACCTCCTAAACTCACCACATGGCTCTGTGTGCAGATTAACCAGGAGACAAACATTTGGGTTCATTCATATTCATGCCATGGCATAGACACAAGTAGATGCTGTGTCTGCTAATGTAGACACAAACACAGAACAACCAATGGCTTTCATCATAAACTGTCCTTCTGAAGGATTGAGGTCAGGAGAAGGAGAATAATATGTGGACAACACTTATTTATCGCAATGACTCTCTCATCCTGGTCATTGTCCTCCAAGAAACTCCAAATATCAAATGGCCCCTATTCATCTAAACTTGCTGTCCAGAAATGTGGTGGATGCGAGTCGTTTGCACATAAACAATGCATAATTCTATATGCATCATTTTATCCTTCACAAATTTGTTTACCCACCACTGTGCGAAAGCCCCTATTTTATAGATGTATACTCCCGGCGTATATAGGTATGATTTTGTGTATACCAGATTGTCCTATTAGTTATCAATGTAAAAGAAAGAATGTTATACTATCAATTTTGATTATAAAATCTTTCTAAAACTCTAATAAGTATCATTTCAATAATTACATTTAATAAACCCAGCAGTCTCGTCTTTTTCTCCAAACCTTAACCATACATCTTCACTACATGTACATACATACTTCTTAAATACTGGATTCTCAACTCAATATAGACCTATACTAGATATTCCCAACACAATTTATCTTATTTCATTAATACATTCACACGTTTAATGTTTATCATCAAATTACAGTAATTGATTAATGAATATTCAATTATCTTGCCACATAAAATTTATCATTATGTTGATTCAATAAATTATATTTACCCAAACCACTTCTTATCATTTCACTGGGGGATGGGAATATTATAATGAAATCATATGATATTACCTGGATGAATATTTAAAAGAAATACAATGATCATCTGGTATTAATCGTAGTGGGTTTTAGTAGCTCTGCTCTCGGGGATCTAATAACACTCTCGAAGGCGGTCGATGTGGGATTACTCCCCCAAACCTCATTCCACCGGGGTTGTTTGCTGAGTTGGATGACATAAGTGTGTGATGATACATGGCGTACATTGTGGTCGACAATACAGGTCGTGCGTGCCTTACTCCCGGAATGATATCTCATCATGGATAATTATGTTGGCTGTTTACAGAGTGTCCGATTCCGGATACTCTATGGAGAACCCATTATTTGGAGGAGATTCAGGGACACCACTGCTGTAATAAGCAAGGAATCAAAAGCACAAACGGCCTGTTGCTAATCACATAAGCAATAGAATTGTATTTCTCTCTCTTGTTTTTCTTTATTTTCTCAAGAATCTCAATTATGCCATACGTACCTCTATATATAAAAGGAACAAAAAATTATAATTTTCACATCTGAAATTCTTACTTTTCCACTGAAATTATTTACCCGCTATTGCCCTCCCGACAAGCACTGATTGATAATAAATCAGTTGTCGCCATTCATTTAATCAGACTATTTTTCTCCCATGTGTCTGGCCTGTTATAAGTCTGAACAAGCATGTGGAAGAGCCCGCTGCATTGTTCTAACGAAATTGGTGGAATTAAAAAGTAACTAGTGGCTTGGGGAGATACAAATTAATTTTGTAGTAATGGATCAAACTTTATACATAGCAAAATATAATTAAATGGTAATGAACAAAAAAGAAAATTGTAGGAGGAAAGAAAAATTTCGGATATGGGTGGGTCGGATTTTTTAATTTTTTTTATCAGCTTTTATTTAGGGGTAATGATTCGTACATTATCGTCACCGAGTTCGGCAACACTGCCGTTCTTCCACTCGGGCCCTCTATAGTAAACGTGTGGGTGGGAGTAAGGGTGGGAGAAAAGCGAGGGGGGGGGGATAGTTGCTGAGAGTGGGCGAAACGTGTTTGAGTTTGAGTTGTAACTGGTATGATTTAATGAGATTTTCCACCACAGGGGAGTAATGCGCTAAGATACATAGCAAACATACATAGCAAGGTTCAATGATTTAAAAAAAAAAATCGGTTCTTCGCTATGCATATACATTTACAGGAGGTCCCACAAGGGACATCGGATTGATCTACAGTGTTTCAAGGATATTGCGTACTGTGGTATTGACAGGTCAGATTAGGTGGAACTTCCATTGACAATATCAACTAGGCGTGGTGTACACAGCAATAGACCTCCTTTGACAGCGACGTGTCCTGAACACAGAGGACGAGGTCAAGCTGGGAATATGTCAACACCGGAAAATTCCGGTAATATGGTATATGGTGATGTCCAAACCCGTCTAGTGTAATGCCCTTTCCCTGTTAACTATTCCTCTCTTTCATCCAGATTATGCCACTGGAGTTCGAGCAAACTCAATCTTCGCTGAAGCCTATGGGAGGACCAAAAGAAAGAGTAGCAATGCAGTATGATAATCTACTTTGAAAAGTAAAACCCCTGTCAATTTCCTGAAAATTTAATATGATAATCTCCAAGTGTTATCGAACACATTACCAGTTTTAAAGATAGGGGTCACCGTGCTAGTTTTTGATATACAGATAGATAATGATAATATTATAAAAGAATATGTAAACATTTCGAGTAGTTTTCACACAATAAAAACCCAGGTATTTCCTTCTGTTATTCACAGATTACAGTAAATGTATAGTACGACACATTTTGATTTTTTTAAATCATAGGAAGACGACTTATCTCTTAGACTCATCTAGCATCGATATAAGAAGGACTAGATCCCTGTGTCCAGAAATGAGATAATGTCGCTTGTTTCAAACGAGCCATACATGTAATGGAACATGAGATCATGGGTCATGAGATCATGAGCTAATAATGTATTAGCTGCCACTCCCATCTCATCTCATCATCAGTATCTTCTGGCTGGTTACTATTGCTAAACTTTCTTATCTTCATATTTCTAAGCCTACATGATACCTAACGTAATCTCTAAGCCTATGATACTTAACGTAAACTTCAATTTATTGTTTCAAAAAGTTTTCCGTTAAGACGGAGAACAGTGTCTCCGCTACGGGAAATTTCTTAGGAGATCAATTGTGGTAGCGTCACGAAGAAGGCCACGTCTGACTGTCTTAGTAAACTTTAATTTATGTTCTAAATAATTGAAGTGGCCTCGACGTACTAGAGCTGGCCTTGATGAAAGTAAAATTCTCAACATCATTTATACACTGATGTCACGGAATTGAATAGTTCTCTACAACACCCGGGAATTAAAACTGATTAATTTCAGGTTCCAATACCTGGTTGTCTATCTTAATTGAGCTTCAATGTGGCATAAGCCTTAACGATTATCAATCCTTTGCTAACAACAGCTAGCTTTTGTAACATCAACTTAATCTCATTCCGCTCTACCAGTTAAGCATTTCCAGTTCCAGCCTGAGGAATCTATATCGGGGATATTTCCGGATAATCTTGATATTTCCTTTTCCCCGCCCCCATATGAATGTGGGCGTCCTCATCAATTTTTCCACTGAAGTGCAATACCACATGTGAATCATCTTGATATGTCTAAATCGATCCTGTGGTTTCTATAGGAATCATGATTATCTATTTAGATTGGCTGTGTGAAGTGTAAGTATTGAGCCATTCCTTTGGGTGATGCATGTATATTCGATGTTATTCGCGTAGCGGGTCTTCCCGGTCTATAAGGCTATTTTCCACTGGCCGACGAAAGCGGCATCGATTAATTGAGTTCCTCTTAAAGTCTGCCGGTAGTGCCGCTATCGACTGCACGTCAAAATCAAATATAATGGAGGAGGCTGTGGTGTACACCTTGTTTCTCCTGCATTTCACATGCCTATACCGATTTTATTTCAATACTGAAAAGTTGAGCATCACCGATGAAATCAAAGCGTTTTGATTCCGTCGGTCATTCACCTAGTCAGTCGGTGGTGACCTTATTGCAGAATCTATGCACACTTAATCGATGACCCTTCTAATGATACCAGGCTGTTTTCCTTCACCAACGGCCCGTCTCCATTGGCCGACGAGAACGGCGGAGATTTTTTGAGTTACCCAGAAAGTCTGTCAGTGGTGGCACAGACTGTACGTCGGTATTGAAAAATCGGTGAGGATAGTAGATTTCACTCAGTGACCAAGCTTTCACCCAGTGGTGGGTGGTGCCACACTGCATAATCTAAGCAGAGAAAGTTGTGGGTAATTAACGAGCTGGGTCGTTTCCATTGACCGACTTTGGGTCAGCAGTGCAAAAAGTCCGTCGGTGGTTCCTGACTGTAGATAGGTGACAGGAAATCGGCCAATGAAGACGGGCCTTTACGTCGATGGTTCCCGACTGCAGATCGGTGGCAAATAGTCGCCCAGTGGAAAATGGCTTTATGTGAGTTGGGATGTGGAACTGGGTAATTTCGTGGAGGTGTTAAGTGGTATGCCAGTGGAATAGCGCCAGAGGGCGTGACTGAGATACTAGATGTGCAGCTCACTAGATACACTCACTCCCAAGCTTGGGGCAGGATCCATATGTCATATCCGACCGCTATGGATATAAATGTCAGATTACATATTGGGACAATCCCAATCCAAAGGCCATGCTTCTTTTATGGTGCAACTAATCATGGTTTGCTAACATTGGAGATGATAGTTGATACTTACTTTCCAAATACCCATATGATATCGGGAAATAATCTACTGGGCAATCGTTTTCTTTAATGCCTTGAGAACCCAATATGATATGAACCGATATTGTTGTATGAAGGTCAAATCTGACGCTTTAGCCAGGCTTAAAAGAACCGCCTTTGTATCATTCATATTGTTATGAATATAAAAATATTCATTTCTGTTATGATACTCTTCCTGCACCTACCAAATATATTTATTTCTGTCAATATTCGATTTCCTAACAATATTCTATATTTCTTGTCTGTCGCTATAGAATATATAATATCAGCTGATATTTATCGTTAGGCCTATATCATACTGAATATAATAAGATTATCAGAAGTTGTATACAATGTTGATCAACCCTTTGCTTTGCATATTAAACTGAAATCATGGATCATGAACGAGATACAGGGGAAAATGATCGATTGAATACTAACATTGCGTAAGTAATTGATACAATAATATAAACATGATAATATGATAGGCCCTGAATAGTGGGTACCCACTCGTGTTTGTTTATTTACCAAACAATAACAACACGCATGTTCCCGAAACAAGGACAGTCCTTCAATATACACCAGATATTTTCCAGACAAAGCAGCCGGAACAAATACCATCACACACAGAGATATGACAGTGATGTTTATATCAGGTGCTGTTTGTGTGTTGGTCTAAAGTTTCTAGTCAATGGGTCACATTTCCCTCCCTCATGTAGCATTCCACTCGTCACCACCTCTGGAAGCCCATGACATGTTGCTGCTTCTGTGATAGACTTGTCGATATAGTGCATGCCCCACAGCTGGATTCCTTCTGACAACCATGAATCGACCATGTAGACACTAGAGACATCGACCTACAAATCGAGCATCAACTGCAGGCCACAGTAAATACCTTACGCTTGAGAGAATAGGGTTCATCCTTCCAGTAAGCTTAAATCCCTTTCATCTACTGATAAAGGTTGTAGTAGAGGGCTTCGTATGCCTGGATGCCAGTGCCGAATTATATGCTTTAGTGGAGATAACGGTTAACACATGAGTGAAACTAATACTTTTTTTAAATGATGTTGGGAAGACGGTGTGGTAGAAGAAAAACATATAGGAAATTCATGGATATTCCCATAGAATAATATTCCTGACACATATTCTTTCATATCTAAAGATTGACGTTTTGTATGACTAACCCACTGACTGACTAACGTCATCATTTCAAATTCTGCTTTCTATAAATTCGATTTCTCGAAATATTTTACCTTAAGATACAAAAAAGGTTCCTGAAGCAGGAAAAAGTAAAACTCATCCCTATACTTCATTCATCAGATATTCAGATACAAGTATGGGGCTACTTTACAAATAGCATTAGATTATACATTACCTCCATCGGAGTGCTGTCTCGGAAACATGCATAAACCAACAGTATTTAACCTTCTGGGATTCACTTAAAAAAAGCCCACACCTCAGGTGGAAGAAGAATCATTGTCTCTTTAAGTATGTCGAGAATAATAGATGAAACTGGAAGGTCTTGAGTTGCAAACTTTTTACTTTATGTCAACATTGTGATAAGATCTTTACATTAAAGATAGCGGCATGAATATCATTGAAGTAAATTTGTAGGAGATGGCAAAAATAGAAAACATTGAGAGATATGTATTCATTCTTGAGGCGATGTGGCTCAATTGTGAGGCTCTTGTTGGTAACTAAGAAAAGGTTGTCATACCCATGCATACATGGGTGTCGAAATCCTTTACTTATTGTGAAAACAACACACTCTGTCAGAACATGATATCTGATGCCTTTTAAAACATGTGTCAGGGTTATTTACTAGTTCTGGCTTGTAACGTGTCAATTAATTTTATATTCATTGGAGGAAGTGTGTTTAATGCATCCATTGGATGGATCAGGACACAATGAGTCCCTTTAAAATGATGTTTTTTAGAATAATTTTTAATATACGTGCTTTAAAATAAAATACAACGGTGTATGTATATGCTATATAGTTTAAATTAATGTAATATCATATGCCTGGCTGATTTTAAATGCCCTATAGTTACGATAATTTTCCCATCATTATCTCGTTAGTTAGCGACATTCCAAGCCTAACTTAAAACAAGAGTATTTTCTCTTATTGCTTTATTCCAGCGCTGCATGTAGAAGGTAAGGGGAAAACTGAGTGCCATTCAAATTGCCCTCATACTTTTATGGTTTATTTTCTAGTTCTATCCATCCATGAAACATTATTACATGTACATATACATTTATAGTATAATCAAAGCCAACATCATTTCTGTATATATAGTGCATTGGATTCATGGTACATAGAGATTGTATTTAAAAGCACTATTAGCGCTACTCGCCCTGTAATGCCGGGCTTGTGAATGGAGTGATTAGTCACACAATTATCATTAGTGCTTTAGATAACATTAGATGGAAGTAAACGCTATCTTAATGGATGCCAAGGAGATACTGGGAATTCCCAAATTAGACTTGCATCATATCCTATTATCTAGTCTACCCCTCCTCACTGGGCCATATTACTACAAAGTGGTTACATTTATCATTGAATGTCCATATTTGTAGTCTTGAAACATGTACTTTGAACAGAGTTTTTCTATACTGTAGATTATAAAAAATTGTAACTTGATTACATCAAGGAACACATATACAAACTATGATAATTGTTGAACAAGTGCAGTAACATGGAGTAATGACATGTGTAATGACCTAGTAACTCGTCGAAGGCTCTTAGAAAATTTTATTACCCACTGTGTGGAGTATGAACAACGGTATCATACAGGTAATAAAATAGGTGAACAGTATGAACAATGGTCTCATACTGGGATAACAGTATATTTTCAGAAAAATGTGACCAAGCTGAAAGTCTGAAATTAACTGAGATACTGTGCAATGGCGGCCGATGAGGACCAGGTGCCGCAACGTTGCAAGTCTGCGGCAAGCATGCCATGAGCGAGTAGGTACTGGGCACCCCCCCTCCAGAACCAGTGAGGAGTCACCTCGTTCGCATGGGAGAATCCAGCTGGTTGCAGAAGGCAACGGATGACCGCAGTAAACTGAGCAGCCGTGAAAGGCTCTGCCGGTCGTAACAGAAACATGGGGTCCAACAGCCAAGTGGGGGCGACTGTTATATAAGACCTCCATGCTCTGACGGGACACAAAACCCGATCCTCGCAGGGATCCAAGGTAATGACGGCCGGATCACGGCCAGGACCGATGTTCTTAGCTGAGCAGACTGTGAGTAGTAAGCAGCCGTCCTGAAGAACCGCATCAGCGTGGAGAAGGGCATGAGATGTCTGACACCTCCCCGGAGTTGCCGCGAAGATGTTGGAGGCGCGGAGGAGAGAGAAGAAAGCGACAAGCGCCACCGCTCTGACGAGGATGCCGGTCGTAAGTGAGGTGGCCTGTCGGACGATAGAGCCCAGCATATCCAGGGTGACTGGGGGAGCGCGGCGGAGGACGTGAGCAGATTGAAGACTTGTCCCTCGTAACACTGCTGCCACCTGACGCGAGTCAAAAGCACGGGTGTCCCCTCCATGGTCTGAGATCCAAGCGCATGTCCCGGAGATGGCATTCCCAACGGCCCCAGGTGAAGAAAGGGAGTTGGAATGTACAGACACACCTCCAAACCCGTGGGGCGCAGGCGGTCCAAAGTGTGGCCGATGGCGAAGTGGATGTAACGCCGCACTTGAACCTCTTTATTCCTGTGAGTGGAAGGAGCAAGCACCGCATCATGGGAGGCCCTCATCCTGGCGTGGAGGGTGAGCGGAGTGCCGTTCTTCGCTGCCTTGACGAGTATGGACACCTGTGTGGGCCTGACCACCACGTCTTGGCGTGACAGGTGTCATGCCGGGTCGTACTTCGTCACAGATGGTGGTGCGACCTCGCTTTGTCGCAGCGCCGCATAGAAGATCACCAGGATCGCGGCCCGCAGCCCGATGTGTATTGGAGACTCGGTGAGGGCCGCGAGGGCCGCCCTGAGGACGTCCATCGGCACCGGTGACTTGACGTTGGGTTGGTATGCCTTGTTGCGCTTCATCGCGTCGAGGGCGCGCTTCACCCGGAAGTCCTCCGTCGGCGCGACATCGCCCCCGGTCAGTCGCAGGTGCGACCGCACGTGCGATAGGTGATTCGCGACCGTTGCCGGGGAAGGGGTGTGGCCCGCAACGTACTCTAGGTACGCCGTAGTAAAGCTGACGGTAGGTCTCTGAGGGTCTGCTCCCATCCGTCTGCAGAAGGCTAGGTAGGTCGCGACGGCACTCCGCTGGTTCGCGATCGTTCCGGGGGCACGCGCCTCGCATTGGTGGGAGGCCCTCTAGGGATTAGAGCATGACCGTTCCATCCCTCCGCAAAGCGCAGGAACCAGTCGAGGTCCTGCTGCATTTCCGAATTGATGTTTAAGTAGTAACCTGCCATTCCCCGGAGGGCCTCGAGCAGTTTGCTCACAAACGGTGGCGCCGGCCAGATGCACTTCGAGACGTGAAGGACACGACCGAGGACCGACTGCAGCTGTCGTTTCGTCAGTGACCGCTTGCGGGACACCGCCCTCACGTGCTCCCGGACGTTGTGTAGTTTGTCCTCGGGGACGCTGAGGGACATATCCACCGAGTTAATGACGATGCCGAGCCATGTCACGACCCGACTGGGGGGTTGAGCCTTTTCTTTGGCCTCGGGGAGGCCCAGTTACTCGAAGAGGTCTCAGGCCACCTTGAAATCCGCGGCCGCCTTACAGCCATCGGGGACAGTATGATAAGGTTGTCCAGGTACATCGCGGCATCGACCCCCTTCTGGCTGAGAATTTTGACTATCCCATCCGCTACGCACTGCATGTGGTAGGAAGAGGCACGGGCACCAAACGGCATCGCCGTATCGCAGAAGTACCCACCCTCCCACACGAAACAGAGTAGGGGCCAGTCGAGGGGGTCGCACCTGAAGTTCTTATAAGCCCGGGCAATATCGATGGTACACATGAAACTGCCAGGCCCCGAGGCCACCAGGCGGGCGACGAAGCCGTCGACAGTCAGGCCATGTTCCCTTTCTTCACCGTAAACAGAGTTTTTCACGATGTACCTGTTCACGCTGTCCTCCTTGGGGTACGTCATATCCATGATGACACGACGGTCTGCCGTACCCCTCTTCTCGCGTGTCATTAGGGGCGAAACTTGGCACCACGGTAGAAAGGGGGGGTCCTCGAACGGTCCTATGAGGTTGCTGTACCCCTTTTTCTTTTTGATGAACTTTGCTATCTGGTCCGGGTATCCCGTGGCACTGGGGTGGTTGGGTACGCTGCGGGTATCGCTGACCGGGCCGGCGTACCCCAAAGGGAACCCGAACCTCACAAAGTCGAAAAGTTCCTCCTTCCCGGGGAAGCCGGAGAGGTACTGGATCCACACTGGTATGTTGAGATCAGTAGGGATCTCTATCCGGGCCCCGAGGGCGTTGGGCATTCCCGTGCGCCTCACCCAATCGTATATTTGGGCATGTCCCGGCGGCCCGGGGGCAGAGAAGTGCAGCCAGTAGGCCTGTGTCCGGCGAATGTTCCGGGATCAGTCCGGACTCTGGGAGAGGGGATTCCGCAGGCCCCTCGCCGAGTGCACTCGTACTGAGTGCAAGGGGTGCATCACGCGCCACACTCACTCGCTGGACGCATCCGGTCCGTTTTTTTAAGCCGTGGGGAAGTGTTGTTTCTGCACGTGCGGCATCCGGCCTGGGGCAGGAGCGGATGTTGGTGCAGCACTCTCATACCCGCCACCATACAACAGCTTCCTGTTGCACGCGTGTATGGAGTGCGTGCACATCCTACCGACCGAATCACAAAAGGAGCACACGTGGAGCCACTTGATTCCGCCTTCCTGGTGGCCGTTGCGCTGGTGGCACCACTTATCTGAATTAAACGCTCGGCAGGGTAATTCTCGTCCCCCACTCTTGCCCGCGTCTTGGCCGTCGGGACAAGTCGTGGTCGCCGTCATGGCCAGACGGACCTGCTCGTCCTGGATCCTCACATGGTCAGACCAGTAGATCCTCCCGGCCTCGACCTGGTCGAAAATGTAGTGTGACTAATGCCTTACACCGGCCCACGGCCGTGTCTGGGCATTGATCGAGACCTGGGACAGGTGTCAGTACATGTCCCGCCAATCCTCCTCTGGGACAGCCCGGTGATCCTCCATCATAACGAGGAAGGCACTGACATACTCCATGGGGCCGAGCGTGCCCCTGACCTCGAGCCTCTGTGATAGCGTTTAAAGGCCCTCGCGCTCCACAAACATATACGGCTTCGACAGTAACTTTGATGCATTTAAATCAGAAGTAAACCTACCGGCCGTACGGTCG
The DNA here is from genome assembly GCA_950022655.1 of Alentia gelatinosa. Lineage (NCBI taxonomy): Eukaryota > Metazoa > Annelida > Polychaeta > Phyllodocida > Polynoidae > Alentia > Alentia gelatinosa. The sequence goes on along the minus strand of OX465588.1, from coordinate 42,010,197 downwards.
TGGCGGATCCCCTCATGGTCGAGCTCTTTCTGAAGGTAGTCCTCTGGGAGGTAGCGGTCGCGAAGCTGTCTCGGCGTGGGAAGGCGCGAGGCCTGCTCGTTGGCCCAATCCCTAGTCCGGTCTTCGGCGACTGACCGTACCTCCCGTACGGTTGGCAGTTGCGAAACCCTGGACGGCGACGGTTGTCTTGACATTCCCTTTATGGCCTCCAGGATCTGTGCTACATTCCCCTCGAGAGCCGCTATCCTTGACGTCTTGACCGTCGAGTCGGGTCCGAGACCGAGTCTATCTGGTTGATCCTTTCAGCGTGGCTTCAGAACCGTCGGCCGCCTCTGGTGCCTTCGACGTGCTAGGCACGGGGGTATTCTAGGTTGTCGGTCCCATCTCTTCTCTATCGCTGTATCGTACTCTATCATATGTATGGGGTGCTGGCCTATACTCGGGGAGTATTGGGCTGCAAGCACGTGGCCAAAGAGAAGAAAAAGTACTGGAGTATGTGTGTACTGCAGGATGGGTAGAGAAGAAGTGAGACCGGGACACTGACCGTGGTGGCGCTCGTGACTGCGCAGTAGGTGAGAAAGCCGCTAGGGGGCAGGAGGGGACGCGATAGAGGAGGACACCGGGGGTGGCAATGACTACCCCTGAGCAGAGCCCATGAGTAACCCATGGTTGGTGAAAGTGGAGAGAGGCCAACGGGTTTGGTCGAAGCTTATAGGCCACCTGTAACGGAGAAAGTCACACAGGTCGGAGTCGTGATACTGTCCGAGAAGGTGGGCCCAACGGTCGACCCATAGAACCGAAGTAATTTCACAACGGGCAGCCCGGTAATTGTAATCGCCCCCAGCTCTAACAGACATACAAAGCGCTGCTTCCTGGGGAAAGGGCTCGTAAAACTCGTCAGAGGGGGGCGCCAAACGCCGGGGGCCGAGACCGTAGCCGGGTTTGCCTGGAGGGGGTTGTCCGCCCCGCCTCCCGAGAAACTCTCCTCCAGAGGGAGAGGATTAAGCTGAAGTGGAGGGTGTGGCAGGTCGTGCTCCATTCCCCTCGAGAGCCGCTATCCTTGACGTCTTGACCGTCGAGTCGGGTCCGAGACCGAGTCTATCTGGTCGATCCTTTCAGCGTGGCTTCAGAACCGCTTGCCTGCGAACCTGCTTGCCTGCGAAAGGGCGTGCCGGTTGCATTGCTGCCGCAGGCAGCCTCATGATGAGCTCTGATTCGGCAATCCAAGTAGCTGTGGGCGTTGAAATTGTCGAAACAATATGAGCAGCAATGTGAGACCACTGCTTGCCACATGCAGAGGAGATACGGCACAACTTTCCTCTCCGTTGAACACTTTGCAGGGGTGGTGGGCGGGGGCGGCGCCCGGTGACTTGTTTTATCTCTTTGCTGCTGGTGGCTCCACCGTGCAGCAAATCCTCGAAGCTTCCGAGCACGAGATGGCCGTGCGGAGATGCTGTATCTGCTCAGTATCATCCCACCCCCGGGCAAAACGACCTTCAGCGACTCAAATGAAAACCTCCTCACTCCAGCGGCAAACGGCCGCGAAGTCGTAGTCTAGGGCATCCTCCACCACCTCGCTTAGGTGAGCTAGGATGTGTGGCTTCACGGTAGGTGGCACTGCGGCATCGTCTACGATGCGGAGAATTCCCCAGATGTGCTCTTGAGTATTTACAGTACCCAAATTAAATGGTCCTTACGGTTGGGCAACAGTACATAATGACATGGTATTATAAATTTACCATGGTTAGGCCGTAGGACGTGGGCCGTAGATTGAAGGAGCTGTTGGACTTGCTAATCGATGCCCTGATCGTGGTAGGATACGCCAAGGCTGGGTGCGTCACTGGGGATCCAGGGGTGAGCCAACATGGATGCGGTAAATCTGTTGATCTGCGCTGTGGGAGCTGTACTAACCGTAGCAGAAGGTCCGTGGCACTGAAATCCCTGAATCCCCCGTAGTGTCAGTCACAAGTCGATCACAATTACGCGTGTCTATAGTTCAGACACAGGTTATGAAATGTCTCCTTATTGTATGGGAGGGGGTAGAGCGAGTGAGTAGAAACTTATTGACCCGTTCGTCACATGATGTCTGCTTGGAGACTGTCTATATTAAATGGCATTAGATCTAATCTTTTGGAATAAATGGTCAATAAAACATCGTTGCAGTAGCCTTAAACAGTTATGCCAAATACAATTTCTAAAGGCTGATCTAGTGTTTTAATCGGGCTGCTGTGATAGCATAACTAAAGTCCAACAATTTAATAAGGTGTTTCCAAATGACTCCTTCAGGAAAACTTCCCCAATATTGTACAAACTTTGACTCCTGATATATATATATATAATATGTACATATGGTTAAATTTGCATTTATTTAACATTTAAAAAGACAGGTCTCCGGGTCATGATAACTTTGAAGAAGGTTGGCCCAACAGTCGACCCAGAGACCTGAAGCCACTGTTCTACGGTCCCCACAAAAATCATATGAGTCATGAGCGAGCATACTCTGAGGAATTTCGCCTCCTCTGAGTAGCAGTGAACGAAATCGTCAGAGAGGGAGTCTACACAACACACCAACAGTTGTGATGTTGTTCTGGGGGTGTACACCAGCATCTGAACACATAATACCAAATTAAAGGCTGAACAGGAGTGGGAATGGGCAGCTAGGTGGCACAATTTATGCTTCTGCCTCAGTGTCTCCAACTCACGGGAGAGTCACAAACCCTTTGACCCAGATATAACACCCCTCTCATAAGATCTCACACTCTCTAAGTGGTATTCTGCACCCTCACTATGCTCTATGGGAGAATAATTCTTAACAAACTAGGTATAGAGCCTTCAGAATCCACTGACCTGCCTCCCGTGCTAAAGACGTACATCAATTCAACCCAAAGATTCCTATAATCTCAATGATGCCACCTAACGGGAAAATGTGTGCCAGTGGATTCTCAAGGCTTTAAGCCAAGTTCGTTAAGAATTCCTCTCCCCTAGAGCGTAGTGAGAACCTTGTACAGAATACCACTTAGAGAGTGTGATATCTTATGAGAGGGGTGCACCAAGCAGCCCTCAGATGCTGAATATGATCTATGGTTTCTCATTAAGCGCACAGCCAAGAAGTCATAATCAAGTGCATCTTCCAGCATCCATCGGAGCTGTGCAAGAATGTGAGGTTTAACACTAGGGGGCACTTCGGGATCATTTATAATACACAGAATACCCAACATTTGGTTTTGAAAATAAACTGAGCTTAAAACGGCCCATTCAGATCTCTTCCCTTCGAATGAATGATAACACAGAATGATTGCTTTTCCTTGCCCCAGTCGTAGAATGTGGGCCATAGACTGAAGGAGTCATTGTTCCTGCAAGTCAATGCTCTGATTTTAATATGGGACCCTGTAGCTGCTATCCCTGGGGATCCAGGAATCGGAGATCATATTGTTGGTGAACTGATCAGAGGCTGGCAGCAGTGCAGCCGGAGAATCTGTACTTTGACTTGCCTGTACCTGTGGAACCCAGTTTGGAGAATCTTCAGTAGGTGTGGAGAAATGAGAAGAAGCGGCAGTCCCTGTAGGCATAGTATTAGGCAACTGTCCGAACAGGGGAGTCCCGCTCCCAGCAACCGCCTCATTAGAATTGCCACAATGGCTGACTTCAAAGCTAGAACCTGTGTCACCAATTCATCGAGACATTTTATAAAACATGTGGTTTTTTCTTTTGCCACTCAATATTTTCTTTTGCGGCTTTGGAGTCACAAGTGTAAGATTCTATGTATTGCCGTTGTAGAATACATTATGGAAGCTGAAAAAGACTTGAGAAATATCAAAGAGAACCTTCAAAGAACTATGATAGTGGAGATCTGTGATGTCGTTGTTGAGCCACATGGGTGGTGTAGGCATATCCTAAGCGCAACGCGTTATGGTAAAGGATACAATCCACTAAGGCGACTAAATTATCATAGAATTCTGATTATTCTCGTGAGACCATGCGACAATGCGAGCGTGCGAACACATGCGACTGTGTGATCACATGCGAAAATATTAAAAGGTTTTAATATTGTCGTATGCTGATCACATGTCCAAACGAAGTCGCATGCAACATGCGACTCCCAAGCAACCATCATGCGAACGCCTGATCCACTGAAGTAATTTTTCCAGGAGACCGTGTGAACTCTAGGCGAACGTGTGCGACCGCTAGATTCGCCTTAGTGGATTTGGCGCTTTAGCAGTAGATGGTAGCAACTGGAGCCATTACACAACCACTCTGTCAGCCACAACGCTCCAGTCACGATTAAGGTCATGGCACTGCCTGGAGGCTCTGATAACACGACCAAACTTCAGTGATATGTCACATTTTTCACATGATATCGTGATATGTCTGCGTAGAAGGTCATCAAAACGGAAATTACTAACTACATATCGTCCAGGTCATCACTTGGCTTATCCTGTCTATTTAGCTTCAAATGAATTAGGTACAGTCCTCAGTAAGGCATTGTCCTCATGGTGAACGCAATACAATCACAGATAATAGGACAGCTTCTACATCACCACATGCCCATTTAATTACAACATTTGCGGAGAATACAGTAGGAGATAGCCGTGACAAGGCTCCTGTCAGATACACGGGCTGAAACCTGTCTGGTCTACTTGATAAGGTCTGCTACAATCCCGGCGTGCGCCAATTGCCTGTCGTCTGGCTTATAAGGGAAGATCTGCCCCCAGACATGGTAGACACACGGGGAACACGGCTGATGCCCCCCTGTTCCCTCGTCTACTTTTATCATCGCACGCGAGACATAGGTCATAGTCACGTGACTTTTCTTGTCTGCTCTGAAGCGCCACCTGGTGTGTAGAGGTCAGTGTACTGTGCGCTATGATTGGAGCACTGTCCACTCTCCACCCGTATTCTCTGACAAGAATAGACACTTGACAACTGCTGTTCGTGTCCTTTGATATATTCGGCGTATATCCAATAGTACTTGTTATATTATCCTCATGCTACACCTTTAGAGCCTACAGATCGCTATTGAATAGAATACGGAAAGCCGAATTCTCCTATGAGATTACGGAAAACAAAATCCCTAGCGTGTGATGTTATGCATAAGAAGATAAGTGGCTATTGAGTCTTTCCTTTGATAATTTGTGGTTCGAATGCTGAATAATAGATGCACAATATTCCCATGATTCTATGATCTTCATGATTTATAACATTACCATGATTTTTATCTGTATAGTCGCATTCTCCTCGTAGCTGATACTACGCAATATCCTGGTATTCGCTCGGATATTACTACGCGTCAAAATCACGCAGATAAAAATACCTCATTGACCCACTTGTGCTCGATAAGTTTGATTCCTAGACTCAGGCAGTTGCAGAAATGGCAAGTTGACTGGGTGCAAGTGGGTTACAGAAACCTATCCGTATACTGAATGTAACCCAAACCTTTTAATTGTATTCATTTATAATTGCAAGCTCATTACTCCTAGTTCGTCATCATTTGAAGGTTAAGATCAGTTCCCCTCTCCAGCATATGCGTAGCACCATTACAGAGAGACTGTCTCTAACTAACAGAATATATGTAGATCTTTAACGGGGAGAAAACGAGGCAGTATTCACGCTGAGAAAGAGGAAAGGCAGGGATGTGGAGAAGTTGCTCGAGGCAAATGTTGGAAAAGCAGACTTGGAACAGTTGTGGTAATGATTTCACATTCAGCGCTGCAGGTGTGGTGTGTGCGAGTCTAAGCGGGTCACGTGACGAGACCATGTGATGTGACTACCACACGAGGCTAATGGCCGACCATTATACCGAACGGAAGTCGCTATACCAAGGATCGCGATGCTTCTGAAGAGTGAAGGTCTTAATGAATGCCCAGAGGGTTATGGAGATCATAAAAACACCTTATGGGGTATCGTATAGGAAGTTCCTGCTAGGAAATAGTATAGGTCACGTTTTAGCTAATTGCGGAGCATTTATGTCACACTCTCGGGCACGCAATCTTAGACGAAGCAACTACTAAACGTTGGGAATCTTAACAAAGAATATTAAGGGGAAAAGAACAGAAATCCAATATTGATTTGTCGTGGCGAATCTAGAGAAAGACTAAGATTTATCTAAGAAATATTCTTTTAGAAATAATTCATTCGCGAGAAAAGAAATTGGAGAGCTCCTTCTTTTTGAAAAGAACCGCTTTTATTGAGCCATGGCAGAACGAAGATTTAAATCTGCCAGACACACAAACCACCGCTTAAAAGGATATGGAGATCGTATGACTTCTTATGAACCCATACAGATGTTAGAAATGAGTCCTCTTAGAATCAAATCAGGCTAAGGTTTCGTTCTTACCTGTGATCTGGTTCGTCTGATGACCAATAAATCACGGATGGACAGATGGCCAGTGCGACTGCTCGAAATGGCTACGGTTATCCTTATCCATTAAATATTCACCAGGTCCCAGGACGGGGATGGCGGTAATAAACTATAAAAAAGGATTTATCTAATAAATATCACAGTAGGTGTAAATGCCTGCCACATCTGCATATACATCGAGATAAAATCAAAAATGTGTTTTCAGCTTCAGTGTCACGTGCAGATTGATATGTTACAAATTCCTGTTGTTGCAATGTATAAAACTACATAACTGCCTTTGTCCTTTAAATATGTTATTTATCACAGAACACACCATACCTATAAATTGGCGGGAATGAAAAGGGATCGGCTTCTTTTGGTGTAGGTCGGGAGCAAACTTAGATATATGTCATGCTTAATCTATTCACGTAGTGAAGTGTTGATCACATACTGTTCTCCTTTTCGTGTAATCATGATGGTACTTGTCGTATTTATAGACACAAGTAAGTATGCACAGAAACTGAATGGCGATTGTATATGCTTATGAGTAAAATGATCGATTAGGAGGTCATTGACTGCAGCTTTTTGAGCACTTTCACAGGAGTTTGACACCAGTGTTTCCATTGATCTTCTGGTTAATGGTGCCACCGTTCTCCGTCAAGTGACCCAACACGCCGTTGTTAGTATATTTCATGTCTGGCATTTCTCATGAAGTTGTTATATACTATTGAGCATCCCTTGACGATATGTTCTTCCTTGTATACACTGCCTCCAACCCTTTACAAGCCACACCATGTGCATGTTTCATTCTTTAGCAAAGGAAGTTTACATGAGAAAGGTCCTTCGAGTGAATATAGTGTGTATAGTATAAGGTTAATACATTGAGTAGAGAATAAAAATGCATATACATTTATTCAAAACCCCTATTGAAAATAGTTAGGTTAGGAAAATATGATGAAGCAATAAAATTGGTGTCGGGTGGGTGGGTGGGTAAAAATAATGGATGTGTGAGTGGTTGGGAATGGCCAAAGAACCAGAACCTCGGGAAAGCCCACTCACTGTGCAGCCCTGTGAACTAGTGGTGCGCATGCACCGAGTCCTACAGGGAAGGAAAACATCCGGTTCACGCTTCTAATATGTCCGACTAGATTTGCTGATAATGTACCCTGGTCCCCGGGGTATCCGCTAGTTGTCTCGGCGGCCACTGTTTGCATGTGTCGAATGGGTATCCGGATGTCCACCTCCCCTGTATCTTGAAAACGAGTTGGTCCCATAGGTGCAACGCTGAACGGCCGCGAGTGGGCTTTCCAGGGGTTCTAGTTCTATGGAATGGCGAAGTGGAATGAAGAAGACGGAAAGCGTGTGCTGATTTGTAAGTAATGCGTATATAGATTTGTAGACGGCATTTTGGGAAGTAAAGATATGAAAGTTGAAACTAGATGGTGAGTGGGCGGGCATGAAACAACAAGTGCCTCCTGCCCCACCAACCAATAATCTAAGGATAATCTGTGATAGAATATGAGGTACTTTGATAGTTGATCCATGAATTGACCATGTCTATCTCTGATCTCCAAGGCTACAACGCAATTTATTAACATCCCGATCTATTTTATTGATATATGATACATACGTAGCCGGATAAGTGTCTTAAAATGAATCTTTGCAACTCAGACAGGTCTCATCTTAGCTTCAGTGAGGTTGAACATTCATTCTTGCCACTTGGGCAAGTGTCATGGCAGCTGAACTTGTATATGTGTGTATCAAAAAGGGGAGCCTGTTGTAAGTGTAATGTACGCTGTATAAGCACCTCATGCGCCATATGAGTAGTGGACTTTTTGTCTTCATTCATACAAGTTTGACGACAAATGTAAACCCCTCATGTGAAGCTCTCTTCCTTACAAGTGCCCTACATATTATAGGACACAGAACGGAACAAAGACTTTTACATAAACACCAAGACATAGGACAAAGACATTACACTTTAAGCTCAGATAATTAATTTTTATGTTTTTTATGATCATCTATCAGTTTGTATTTACACCACTCTATGCATTAGCTCTTCCCCACCAGTGGGTGAGGTAACTCTGTAGGTATACACATTTTCATGAAGGCTTTGTGCCAACAGACACGTAATGTTGTGCACCACTAAAAACTGCCCTGCGGTGTTGGACATCTATATCATTAGCGGAAATGACCATCATAGGAAGAGTACATGTAGTATGGCTCATAATCTACATCGTTGCCTCTGTTTTACAATACACAGCGGATCCAGTCGCCATTTCCGCTAGAATAATAATCCTATTACTCCTACATTATGCATCCTCATATCCCACATTCAAGCAAACTGTGGGTAGACATTGTCCGATACTATTCCATACTCATGATACCTCTGATTATTACATTGATAAAGTTCAGCATTTCTACCATGATCGAAGTTTTTTTATACACTTTCATGACCTCTTACAGCACCATTCTACGGGCCCCTTGCTGGCTGCTGGCCGGGCCATCAGGACACTCCCCTGCACACCATTAGGGCTCATGTTGGATGCCATATGACCTTATGCCCTTTCCTCCGGGCGGGATTCCGTACATCAACCCCAGCCTGCACACACACCTGATGGGTATTTCGACCCGCTCTGCGGTCTACATGTATTCTCACATCATAGCTTCAGTGCCCCGGAAAGAGAGAGAGAGAGAGAGAGAGAGAGAGAGAGAGAGAAAAGGGGAGAAGAGGGAGAGGGATTTATGTGTGGTAGGGGAGGAGGGGTTATTCTGCCATTAGAGTAACATGGTTCTGCTTGCGTGCATTTATAGCGGCTCTTAGTTCACTTGGAGAAAAAATATAGAATTTCTTGATATCCATTGCATGAAGAAAGGAAAGTAGGAGGAGTCAAGCCATGAACATTAAAACATTCCATTTAATGCAACGATGTTACATGTGTTGTAATGCTATTGCTGTTTCTAAAATTTGGCCAGGAGTAAAGACATTCTAGGCATAACATGAACAGATTTTAGGAACAGATCCCATACAAACAGTTGATTCGTTACGGGTAAGATACTGTGATCCTGCACATAACGGGGGGGGGGGAGGCAGACTTAATGGCAGATGCAGCTAGAAACATTGGAAGAGACTAGGACATATTTTGTGGTTCAATGGAATAGCAATTAATGAAGAAACCAAGAAGTTTTAGTCAAAGTCGTCGTTCTGTACGAGTTTGATGCGGATTGATATGAACAAGGCGACAGCCGAGTGAATATCACATAGCATCTAAACGAGTTGGAGAATGGCTTCTTTGACCAAAAACCAGTTGCTTTCTGTATTGATCTCACCCCTGTAAACAGCTAATGAATGGACAACATTTAGGATATAAACCATGGAGAACGGACTGCAATACTTGTACGGGCATGGAGAAGGGGTTCCCAATGTTAAGCCTATGAACATTTATTCCAGGGGTGAGATAAAGGAATTGGAAAGACTATGTTGAGAGACCCTACAGAACTACTCAAATATGTTACTGCTATTCCATTTACCATTGGATAAATCACTTGCAGTGGAGTAACCCCCACCCTCGTTCCCTAACACGTTACCAGCACACTTCGCATATAGTGGAGTTACCGGTCCCATGCCCATGTGAATCAGGAACATTAGAAAGCATGCATTTGTAGGTACGGGTGGCGCCTTAATGGGTATCTATGTAGTCTATAGGTAGAAACAAGGCCGGGCAACATGCAATGTTCCATCAATCTATAGTGTGGTGTTTCTACTTGCCGGTGAAAAGGGCCCAGATTATAATGCACCCTGTACTCAATTCGGTTTGTGGTTCTCCTTGAGAATCTATCCATGCCAATAATCGTGGTCGATGAGGACAGGTTTATGATTTGACCAAAACTGCCAAATAATCGATTGGTTGTACCAGGAGTACTGTAAGGGCAGGCCATACCTGTCCAACGAAGCTCTTGCGGTCTAATTAATAAACAAATACAAAATGAATTAAAACTTTTCAGGTGGAAATGCCGCATGTGGCATTGTAACTTTAGATACAAGTCGATAGTTTCCAGCTCATCTTTGCTTTTGAAGATGAAGGAAATGTCAGATTCATGTTTAACCATTAGATCATCTTCTTCTCTAAATACTAGAACATTGCATAGATTAAACTGCGAAGACATGGAAAACACATAATTTTTGGTCATGAAATGAGGTTGGGGTTCGTGGGAGTTTGGAACCACTGTTTATTGGTGTGAGTGAGGCCCAATTTATTTTCTCTTTGTTTTACACACACAAAAATAATTATGAACTGATATTAACAACAAGAATTTCCTTTGAAAATAGGAAAACTGCCACCTCTATTGTATGAAAAGAGCAAGCTCTGCATATTGTTAGGCTTCAGCAAAAGGGTTCGTTTCATTCTTGTCATTCGCCATGAACTCCAGGAGCCATTTGTTAGTCTGGACTGACTGGATCATGAATGGCCTAGTTGAGAGCACAATGCCAATGGAACCGCTCTGGCATCACAACCAATGCTGCTATTTGATAAAGACCAGTGGGACACCTTCAGAAAAAGACCGTGTTTCTTATTTCTGTTCGATCTCTGAGGCCTTCTACTCATCAATCAGGAATTTGACTGTATTGTCAGTAGGAGTAATGAATGATATTAAAGAAAGCTCGATCAGTGGATGTCAACTATTACTTCACAAAGCCTGCGTGTGTCAGGCGTCCTCTCGTTGTCTTGCTCATGTTATTTTCCATGTGGCAATTCTTATTTGAAGCAAATCAGCAAATGTTAAATGGCCTTCAGCCATTAGAGATCGTTGCAGCAACAGAAAATTATGATCACCTAGTATGAAATCAAGAAGTCGATGAAATGAGCATAATTTTCCCGTCAACTGTGTTATTCTTTATGCTATTTGATTTTCTGACAACATGATGTACAGCTTAATCTATTGGGGCTACGGGGGTAATAGATAATCAAAATATCCAAGCAATCGTCCTGATAAACATGGCTGAATGAGGATGGCAAAAGGATAATTGTTATAGACACTGGTAATTCCCACTAAAACATAAGTCACACAAAGTAATGGGTGACCCATGGCCGTTGGTCAGGGGTGGTCATTGCTCCCCCTGGTGTTCCCCCCTCTCGCGCGACACGAGCGCCCCTCCTGCCCCCTAGCGGCTCTCACACGTACTGCGCAGTCACGAGCGCGGCCAAGCCATCGGTCCCGGTCTCACTTCTTCTCCAGCTGTACTGCAGTACACACCTACTCCAGTCTTTCTCGTCTTTTTGGCCACGTGCTCGCAGCCTCATACTCCACGAGTACGGGCCGGCACGTCCATTCTATCACGAGGAACACGCATCACGAGTGAGGAGAAGAGTTCAACATGGGTCCACCGAATACGCGCAGTAATCCCGTCGCTGGACCATCCCAAGGACCAGACACCGAAGGTACGGTCTCAGACTCGAGACAAACGGGCACGGACCACGTGGCGTCGGTCTCCGACAACGGGTCGACCGTTAAGTCCTCGAGGATGACCGCCCTGGAGAACAAGATGGATAGCATGATGGAGGCAATCAACAGAATGTCTCGCCAACGATCCTCGTCCCGGGCTTCGAGGTCGAGGCCGCCGACGGAACCGACAGCCGTGGAGGCCCGGACCAGGGAATGGGCGCACGAGCAGACCGCACGGCTACCACCACCGAGGCAGCTGCGGGAGCAGTACATGCCGGAGGATTTGCTACAAAGGGAGCTCGACCGTGAGGCCCTACGACATGAGAGAACGGCTGGTAAGTTGGCCTCAGATTTGACCACCTCTCGTTTGATTTCCAAGCCGTTCATGTTTGTGGACCGTGAGGGCATATATACCCTCAGTCAGAAACTCGAGGTCAGGGGTACGCTGGGCCCCCTCGAGTACATCAGTGCTTTCCTGGCACTCATGGAGGACGACCGTGCTACCCAGGAGTGTGACCGTAAGGACATGTATCGTCACCTCCACCAGGTCTCCGTGGACGCGCAGGCACGGCCGTGGGCCGGCGTGCGCCGTTGGTCCAACTTCATTTTTGACCAGGTGGAGGCGGGACGTATTTATTGGTCGGATCATGTACGAATCCAGGATGAACGGGTTCGTCTGGCCATGACCCCTACGGCTGGGAACGGTGCGAGTCAAGGAGGAGAAAAGTCCGGAGGGCACGAGCTGCCATGCCGGGCATACAACTCGGAGAGAGGGTGTCGGCAGCGAAACGGCCACCAGGAGCGGGGAATTAAATGGTTACATGTGTGCTCCTTCTGCGACTCGGTCGGCAGGATGTGCACACACTCCATCCACGCCTGTAACCGCAAGCTGTCGTACGGCGTGGGGTACGACAGTACTCTGCCCACACCGACACCCACACCACACCGGATGCACCACGCCGGACACTCGGCTCGCGCCGCCGACACCAAAGCACTCCCACAACAGAGTTCAAAAAACGGACCGGACGCGCCCCGCGAGTGAGCGAGGCGCGTCGCTCGCCCCCCCCGCCCAGTACGTGCGCACCACAGCAGAAGGGGGGCTTAACGATCAAAGGGTGCAGCAGGGGTGACGCAACACCCCACGTGTCAACAACACCTTCCGCCGGACACGTGGTCAACACAAAGGACGCTTACGACACGCCCACTGAATCCACTCCCAGTATTATCGGTGATAGCGTGTACAGCGAGCAATTGCCTCGGCAATTGCCCCGGGAGGAAATGGACACAGCCGCTCCACCAGACTTCTCGGCCATTAGGGAGGTCTGTGAGACCGGTGTCCCCTCCCCCGGCCTCCGGACGGACCCCGGGGCGTTCGCGGACCACAGGCGGGCCCACTGGCCGGACTTCGCCGGGCCCGGGCCGCCGGGACACGCATACATCTACTCGGAGGTGCGGCAAACCGGGCTGCCAAACGCGCTGGGGGCACGGATCGAGCTCCCTTCCGATCTCAACGTACCGGCCTGGGTACGATACCTCGGGGACGCACCGGAGGGGAGGGAGCTACTGGACTTCGTGCGCTACGGGTTCCCTCTGGGGTACATCGGGCCGACCAGCGACACCCGAGGGGTACCCAACCACCCCAGTGCCACGGGGTACCCAGAGCAGATCAGAAAGTTCATCCAGAAAGAACGCGGGCACAGTAACCTACTGGGACCATTCCAGGAACCCCCGTTCTCACCCTGGTGCCACGTGTCGCCGTTAATGACACGCGAAAAACGGGCCTCCAACGACCGTCGTGTCATTACGGATATGACGTACCCTAAGGAGCAAAGTGTAAATGGGTACATCATAAAAAACTCAGTCTACGGGCAGGAGCGCGACCACTGCCTCCCGACCGTCGACAGTTTCGTCGGCCGCCTGGTGGCCTCCGGGCCCGGTAGCTATATGTCCACCATCGACATCGCCAGGGCATATAAGAATTTCAGGTGCGACCCCCTCGACTGGCCGTTGTTATGCTTTGCATGGGAGGACGGGTACTTCTGTGACACGGCCATGCCGTTTGGTGCCCGTGCCTCCTCGTACCACATGCAGTGCGTGGCAGACTGCATCGTGGGTATCCTCGGCCAGAAGGGGGTCGAGGCATGTATGTACCTGGACGACCTGATCATCCTGTCCCCGAGCCGGGCCAAGGCGACCGCCGACTTTAACATCGCCCGTGAGCTTTTCAAAGAACTCGGGCTCCCGGAGGCACGAGAGAAGGCACAGACCCCGGCGCCGGTCGTTACGTGGCTGGGCATCGTCATCAATGCCCCGGAGATGTCCCTCACCATCCCCGAGGACAAGCTGCTGGACGTACGGGCGCACGTTAGGGCGGTCGCCGCCAAACGATCACTGACGAAACGCCAACTCCAGTCGGTCCTCGGCAAAATACTTCACGTGTCGAAGTGCATACGGCCGGCCTGGCCGTTCGTGAGTAAATTGCTCGAGGCCCTACGGAGGATGTCCGGCTTCTACGTCAATATCAACGCCGAGATGCGGCAGGACTTGCAATGGTTCCTCCGCTTTGCTGAGGGCTGGAACGGCCACGCCCTCATACCTCGCGGCCCGCCTACCAAGTGTATCATCGTCGATGCGTGCCTCTCGGGCATCGGAGGTACAGACGGGAAGTACTCGTACTCCGGGCAGGTGTGTCCTGTCAGCGACCCCGTCGACTGTATCGCCGAGCTCGAGGCACTTAACACCATATTCGCGATGAATACGTTCCTCACCGACCGGGATCGAGGCACGCGGGTAGAAGTCTTCTGTGATAACCTGGGCACCGTCCAGGCACTCACGTCCGGACGGGCAAGGAACTCAGTCCTTGCGGAGTGTGCCCGTCAGGCCTGGATGGTCCAGGCAAAATTGCAGATCGACTTCATCTACACGCACGTGCCGGGGGTACTCAACACCGTGGCGGATGCCCTCAGCCGTGCTCACCTGACCTCGAGGGAATTTGACAAAGCGGCCACCTTCACCAAATTTCATTCCCTCACTGAAGTTACCCCCTGTACTCACGCGACTTTTATTCCTGTATTACGTCTCATGTGCAGATCCGGCGCTACGCTGTCTCCAGACGAGGGCATCTGCTCGCCAATCAGAGGCACGTGCCCCCGGAACGGTCGCGAACCAGCGGAGCGCCGTCGCGACCTACCTCGCGTTCTGCCGGCGGATGGGGGCCGACCCGCAGAGGCCCACGGTGAGCTTTACCACGGCGTACCTCGAATACGTCGCGGACCACGCCCCCTCGCCGGCCACGGTCGCGAATCACCTCTCACACGTGCGGTCGCACCTGCGACTGACGGGAGGGGATGTCGCACCCACGGAGGACTTCCGGATCAGGCGGGCCCTCGAGGCGATGCGGCGAAACAAGACGTATCAGCCCAACGTGAAACCTCCAGTGCCGTTGGCCATGATCCGAGCCGTCCTCGCGGCCCTTACGGACTTACCAATTCACCTCGCTCTACGGGCCGCTATCTTGATCATTTACTACGCGGCTCTGAGGCAGAGCGAAGTAGCGCCCCCGACGGCCTCGAGGTACGACGCGGCACGACACCTGTCGCGCCGGGATGTGGTGGTCGGCCGTCGACACGTGACCGTCCGGGTGAAAGCCGCCAAAAACATGCAGCACGTGGGGGAGGAGAAAACGGTCACGCTGCAGGAGTCACCCGATCCACGGTTCTGCCCGGTACGTGCTACACGCCAGATGCTGGTGGCGTCCCCTACGGCCAGCCCCGAGGACCCGTTCCTCCAGCACGTACACGGAGCGACCGTTACGACCAGGATCCTCACTAAAGAGTGGAAAGCCCTCCTACATGTAGCCCAACAGCCGCCTACCTTTACGCTGCATGGACTTCGCAAGGCCGCAGCGACCCAGGCATACCAGGCCGGTATGCCGGAACTCTCCATCCAGAGGTATGGCGGCTGGAGGTCCAACGCCCATAGGACGTACATTACGAACAATGACGCCGACTCTGTCAACCGGGCGTTGGTACAATCACTACTCAACAAAAACTCTTAAATTACTCCCTCCCACCCTCTCCTTGTTTAATGGATCTTTGGCATTTTTATTTACAATATACAATTTGTCATGTATTGTATCACGTACAATTTACATTTATATTGTATATCATATTTTCTTATCATAATTGACTATTACTCCATTTGTCAATTACATTTACCTTATTACTCATATTAATATCATATTCATATGTCGTCCAATAAGGTCGGCATAAAATTTTACACATATAAAATTCAATAAAATTTTATGTTCCCAAGCCCATGCTTCTCTCCTTTTATCCAGGGTAGGGGTAATGGGTGACCCATGGCCGTTGGTCAGGGGTGGTCATTGCTCCCCCTGGTGTTCCCCCCTCTCGCGCGACACGAGCGCCCCTCCTGCCCCCTAGCGGCTCTCACACATACTGCGCAGTCACGAGCGCGGCCAAGCCATCGGTCCCGGTCTCACTTCTTCTCCAGCTGTACTGCAGTACACACCTACTCCAGTCTTTCTCGTCCCACCCACCCTCAACCTCACTACTTTTTCCTACTCACGTAGGCCCCCCCTTTCATCCTTTTCCTACTCACGTAGGCCTTTTTTATTTACAATATACAATTTGTCATGTATTGTATCACGTACAATTTACATTTATATTGTATATCATATTTTCTTATCATAATTGACTATTACTCCATTTGTCAATTACATTTACCTTATTACTCATATTAATATCATATTCATATGTCGTCCAATAAGGTCGGCATAAAATTTTACACATATAAAATTCAATAAAATTTTATGTTCCCAAGCCCATGCTTCTCTCCTTTTATCCAGGGTAGGGGTAATGGAAACCAATTAGGCTGGAACCAATGTCGAAATTAAGGAAAAGGAATTATTTCAATCCCTTTTTCAAATTTAGCGATAGGAAAAACATTTTTCAAATAAAACTCAACGATCACCTTGGTAAAGTGACAATACTATGCCATGGCCGTAACAGGTCGAATGTTAGATGATGTCACATGCGATTCACCAATAAGCAGCCAGGATTTCTGAGGAAAGACAAGACATCAACATGGAGAATTTAATGTTCCTTACTGGATTTGTGAAGTAATTTGAATTATTCTGATATTGTGATGCTATTCAATGTCATTGAAAGGGGTGAGATAAATCCAGAACTGAACTTGAATCATAAAATACACAATACTCCACTCGTTTTGATGTGAGATAATCGTTATGCGGCATTACCTCGATGACTATTTCAGTACATCCAAACTAGCGGAGTATTGTGTATTTATAAGTTCATACAATTTTAAATCCAGTTCTATATAAAGGTTATGGACATTCAATCGAGGCAAGCCAAATATTTTTTCCGTGGCCGATATCGGCCCAACCGACACCGCCCCATCCCCCCCCCCCCCCCCCACCACCAGGGTTGGACCGATCCCCAAAAATCGAGGGAAGGAGAATATTTGATCCAGTTCTATATAAATATGGAATTGACACGGCATGTAGATAATTATTATCAGGTTCTCTAACAGCCAGATAGATGTGACTACAATTATAACGTGTGGAAGAATGCTAAATCTGTAGCAAATTTTGGATGCTGTAAAACCAATCTTGAATTGAAAATAAGAGGTGAAACAACAAAACACACCCCTTCTGAAAGAATAGACTACTAGAGGAAAACTATGTTCCGGTGAGCAAAAGTTCAAAGTTACGAGGTAAGGCTTGGAAAAATTACTGCCCAAGGCGTCAGCTGCTGTATTGTATCACGTGATCAGAGCGGGAAGAAAACGTCAGAGCGGGACGAAAACATGAAAGCGGGACGAAAACGTCAACCTCGATACATAACTTATTTTTAATGCACCCCCCAGCAGCGGTATGTAACTCTGGTTAGTTCAATAATGGGTATATAGGAATATATTTTTTCTACCCGGGACCGCCCCCCCCCCCCCCCCCGCCAGAAAACGGTTATGTTCCCACAAAAAAAAGCGGGTGTATGGCTGAGAAGTGAAAAAATCAATGCAAAGATAGACTACTAAAGGTCTGTTTTATAATACACAAGATTTATTTATCAATGTAAACACTGCCATTGATACTTATGATGTTTCAGTTATGCCTAAGGTGGAGAGAGCGATGAAAGCTACAAATAATTAAATCATCAAAATTACATTTGAGCAGTTTTCATCACCACCCACTCAATCTAATTCACTCACTCAGAAAAAATACACCTCCCTAAGTGAAATCTGTCTGATCCAAACGTGGCTTTCACTCAACTCTAATAACATTTGTAACGAATATGCTTTTGTGAACAGAACTCAATTACCAAATATTAAATGTATTTCGGAGTGGGCAATCTAACCAGAAAGAGCATGCCACTTTGGAATTTAGATTCTTGAAATATTCTGTAAGCCGCTTTTCAAGCGCAAATGAGCATTAAAAACTCATTGCACTTCGATGTTTTTATGGTAATCAAATTCCGTACTTTTATTTGGTTTTGGTATTGCATTAGGGACCTTGTTCCACCAACGCGTAACATCATGAATACAGACTTGCTAAAAAGTGGATAATCCCATCAATAATCAATGAAAGATGGTCCTGGTGCATTTTTCAAACGGCATGTTGTGGTTATGCCCCAGTATCAACAGACCACCAATAGGGATGTTCTGCAGCAACATGGTTTGGGTGACTGACTCATCGCAGACTCGCAGCCCAGACCTGACTGCGACTGGAGATTGTGATTTAGAGGTCTATTGCACGAGCAATGAATGCATCTGTGGCCTTCTGCTTCTTATCGGACTTTGGAGAGTTTGGCTGACCTTCCGCCCCTCCCAGAGAGGTTTGCACCCAAACCCCCCGATTAAATGTAGTTTCAGTTATACTTAAGTTTACCTCTGACATTGGTAGGAGGAAGTCGAATAAACAATCTCAACGGTTTTCATCTCAGGTTAGTATCATATTATAGTCCAGGTATGAGAAACTAATTCAAAGTGTATGCAGAAAAAAACTATTCGAACCAAATACATGTAGAAAGCTAAGGAGCTTTGAGCCAAGCTGCATGATGCAAACCCATAAGCTACATTAACTGATACTAGTCAAAGTAGGCCTTGCGGAGATGGAGCCTATGAGAATAGCAGCTTGGTCAATGAGCATAAATACACAATATTGACTGGTTTCAGATATACAAGCGGCCGTATGCTCCAAGGAGTTGACGCGTTGTAATATCCGAGCATGATCGAGGATATTGCGCAGAGTCAACTCCGAGGAGTATACAACCGCTTTTATCTGAAACCAGTCTATATTGTATTTATTATCCACTTTTTCTGGCCAAGTGGCATGTCGATATTAGTTCATTTAAGTTATGCACTATTTTCCCGTACGCACTATTTTTCCGTATGCGCCACCCGGAGCATACAACAAATCCGTATGCGCCGGGTATGTCCATACAAACTCCCTATATGTTTTCTATGGACGCTTTGTATTAGGTGGATAATAAAGCCCGGCGTCCACCAACTAGGATAGACATTTAAGACCTTCTGAAGCACTACAATGCATAATGTAAAAAAATATGTAGACAATCGGGAAACTTGTTATCTTACACAAAATTGTAGAGTAGGAACATCAGCGTGCATCGTAAAATGTTTTTAAGAATATCGTAAGGCCTATCGAAGACGATTTGAAGCTCAGTGAACACCGGGCTGTACTTGCTAGTATTGTGATAAACTATGATTGGCTCTTCCGGTGAACATGGAAGGAATTGGAAGGTTACAGGTGGTAGGGCCTTCACTTCACGCCCGGATTTGGTCAGAGAAGGCCAAACTTTTTCAAGAGAAGATTCCGGAGGGTATTCTTCAGAATGAAGAAGTGTGAAGTCTGCGGCAAGGAATTCGACGGTAGAACGTATAGAGACGGATGTCCCCACTGCCGTCGTTTCCTTAACACATTAGAAAGCGAGATCCGTAAGTCGAGGTATTTTTCACTCGTATCCCAGGTCGAAAATGGGTCGAAAAGCAAAGGCAAAGGCCACTACTCGTAGTTATAAAAATAATTTTCTCTGAAAATTCAGAAGAAATGGATCAGAGTATAGGAGAATCCGGATTATTTTTTATTTTTTTCATATCAGAGACGTGTTTATTCAAAAGAAAAAGGACTGGTAGTGTTCGCTTAACTTAACAAGCGATCTTCCACACTAGGTCCCGTGCAGACTATACAAGACATTACAAGACAATACAGGACAATACATACAACTTTTACACAATATTCGTTATTATATATTCTGAAGTACCTCCGGTTCTTTTACCAGATACTCTTTAACATACATTTTGAATTGATCACCTGATCTTTTTGTTTGGATTTCCTTGGGTAATCTATCCCATAATTTTATTCCTAAGGCGAGTGCTGATTTTTTATACTTTTCAGTATTAGGTTTTCGTGTTTTCAGACAGATTTTTTCAAATCTGCATGTTACCTTTACAGGATCCTTTTCACAATTATTTTTGTCCTGACTCCACCATTTGATTAATGAAAGTAAATGGCATGCTCTGCGATAGGATAATGGCCTGATCTTACAATAATCAAGTAGCTCATTAGTAGATATTCTGTCACAAAGTTTTTTCCCTATGGCTATTCTAAAACTTTTGTTCATTAGTACTTGCAGTTTATTTAGGTTGTGTTTACTTGTTAGGGAGAATATTACATCACTATATTCTAGAATCGGTAATAAAATTTGTTTGACCATTTTTATCCTTGTTGCATCATTTAATAAGTAGCTTAGCTTTCTAAACTTAAACAATTTTAACGAGAAGTCTTTACATATTTTCTCAAGATGTATATTTAAATTTAAGTTATTACCTATTAATACTCCCAGATATCTATAATGATTCACTATACCTCATTTTATATTTCCGATTTTTATATCTACCTCAACATCTATTTTATTCCTAACATTGTGGTGCCTCATAATTTTAGATTTCATATAGTTTATTCTCAATTCATTAGTTAATATCCAGCGTTCAAGGTTTTTTAGATCATATTCAATTTTATCTTTTGCATCATGTTGGGATTTAGCATATGTTACCAACGCGATATCGTCCGCATACATAATAATATCACTATTCATTATATATTTTGGTAGGTCATTAATAAAAATTATAAATAACAGCGGCCCTAAAATTGAACCTTGCGGTACACCCAAGATGGGTTGAGCAGGCGCTCAGTCCACCCGATAAAGATGGGTACGAGTTCTTGGCGGATAATCCCGATGTTCGGGCAAGTATATATATAAATATATACCTGTAACTCCACGCATCTTATATATATTTGATCATTCATATACAATTAACTTAGCTAGGCACTTAACCCTGGAGTCGTTATGAGGGTCGTGAATTATTGATTCTGACATTAATAATTCTCTTGTCGCCGCCGACGCTTGGGATTTATCCACTCTGGCTACATTGAATAAATATTAAGAAAGAAATTGATGAGAGTTTGGTATGTGTCCTCGTTCGCCATCGAGTTTGGAGTGCTCAGTAATATGAACGAGGCGATAGCCGAGTGAATATTCTGAAGCACTCCAAACGAGATAGTGAACAGGGACTCAGACCAAGCACGAATACGTTTCTGATTTTATCATAGCCTGGAAATATTCATCTCTTTATCACCCGTTGAGAACGAGATACCGTTCTCGCAAGCCTGTTGAGAATCTTTCTGGTTTTTGGTGAGGATAATTCTCAAGAGGGTCATTTCCACCATTTCCATCATTCCTTCCCCCGTGTTGCGCTCCTCATTGATGATATTGCTGTGTTGCTTGTTCAGGATAGTCAATACAGCTGCGGGTAGTGGAAAAAGAGCATTTTGGTAGTCATAACCTGTTCCTTCTTACACAAGCAACACCAGACGGTTTTATCCATGATTCTTTTTTTCAATTTTCACACGACTGTTTGCCATTCCCAATTGGATATCGTCAGGTGTACACAATAACCAACCTTGGTCCACTTTTCCTCTCGCAGATATTACGCAATATTGCACTACTCATTATTTCAGCTCACGATTTTTTTCAAGCGGTTTTAAATGATCGCAGCGGGGAGGGGGGTGTGTTTTATTTTGCACAATTACGTCGGCAAGCAAATAGGTCACCAGGTGTAAACACTTCAAACACTTCTTACATCGGTGAATACTGGTACCGATAATTCATAGGGGCTTCATGCTTTAACTGAAGACTTTACTTATATATAGATATCTGGTGTAAACATGAGAAGGAGATAAACCTCCAACAGTCCTAATTCATTGAAAGAATACAATATTCCTACATCCCCTTTTATCACTAGTAGAATATGTCAGATTATAAGGGTTGTATCAATATAGTTTATGGGTAACATTTTACCTCCTCATCAGCCAGATATAATTCCTTGGTTTTGTACGCCAATCATGATCAAATCCAGGTTTAGTACTGCTATCTTAATAAAATGACCTTGTCTGAGATTTCCTGTTCATTCGAACTATTTCAATTCACTTCTCCAATATATTGCACATGATATAATACGGACAGAAGAGCCAATATTCTGCCCAGGGCCACAAGTAGTGTTTTACAGCTAAAGGAGCGATGATTGATTGATGCAAAGCGATAAACACTCCCCACGCGTACAACGTTCTCCACTTTTACCGACGCGTGTACTCAGCCCATCTCTAACTATACACTGTTTACCGACTACTCCGATCCGCCGAGACGCTATGGCTCAGCATCTTATGACTGTATATATGCCAGACTCTTATCACAGCGAGCATCTCCTCGAGCAAGTGCTTCTTTTGCATATTCCTTGCCCTACTCTAGCATTGCCCGGCTCATCTACCTCGACCAACCATTTCCATTCCATCAGGCTTCCACCAAACATGCTTAAGCGGGATTCACACGGAGGGATTCATGTACCTCAGAGGCTGTTTGTATAGGCCTGGCGCCCACCTACTACGATAGAAATTTAGACCTACCGATATGGCAGCGATAGAAAAACAAATATCGGAGACATATCGGGAAGGTGCAAAATGGTAGACGTATGTCTAGACATGCCAATACACCATGCATCGTAAGGATTTTATTCGGTGCCTAATCGCAAAAACGTGGTCAGCTGCCCCGATATTAAGTGATCTTCCGACGCGATTTTGGTTTTTTTTACCGGGAGGTGCATCGTAGACAATATCGGAGCCATATCGTAGTAGGTGGACGCCGGGCCTAAGACAAAACCAGCTGAGATTCTGTACTGAAAGACAATCTCTTTGTCTAAATTGCAGGGTTCCATTTCCCTGATTCCTTGTTTCTTCTATAATTGTTGTCGACATGTTCCTCTAAAAAGGAACAGAATCTCGTGAGATCTTAAATCCTGTGGGGGGCAGGAGCCCCAACGTATGAATTCAACTTAAGCGACGTTTGCGACGTTTACCCCTAACAAGGAAGAGAGCCTCATGACATTTTGAACCCTGTGAGGTACATGAATCCCACCGTGTGAATTCCACTTAAGGAGTAGCTGTTACCGACAATTGCAGGGTGAAAAAACACTGTCTCAGGGAAATTGAACCCTATAATTCAGACGAGGAGATTGTGTTCCAGGACCCACCGTGTGAATCCCACCTTATAAGTGCACAAACCCACACGGTAGATGTCGCACGGCAACCGTAAGAGCGCTGCCGGCCTGAAACAGGCAAAATCTATCTAATCAGTTTGCCTATTCAGTTTTTACCGTGGCCGTGCGGCTGCCGTACAGCCGGCGCCGGTGAGCTACTATCTGCTTCACCGCAATTATTTCAATACATCCGCCTGACAGTGCTTAACACTGTGCCATTCAGTAAGCTCGGTGGAATACACCCTTTACCATATGCAATTTGTTAGCCAAAGCCAGATCGTAAACATTACACTATATGAATTTCACTCACCCTACTTGATCAAAGAATTGTTGCTCTATATCAAGAGGGAAAACTCTAGTTTTCAACATCGCCAACGAACTGCCTATCTAGATGAGTTAAAGTCTGAGGTTGAGTGCTGCAAAAGCCGGGAGAGTGGTGCAGTTCATGCAGTTGTCAAAATTACGGTGGAAAATGTGTCTTATGGTGAAAATAACGACTGGATAATCATTATATTTAGGATAGAGATGTACGCCATGCATTTAGGCTGTACGCTATACATATATAATCCTCTGCTGTAAAAATGTTTAAGTGTTTAAAGCATCTGAAAAAATACTTAACAGCCACCCATTAGAAATATTTGAAAACTATTACCATGTCCTTAATCGCGACCATTTTGGTCATCATTTGGGAAGAATTTTTTTTTTTTTTTTAAATCAAAGTTTATTAACGACAAGCATTACATTCACTTGTACAACAAGCGATCTTCCATGTATGTGTCACATTTCAGACAAGAAACATCATATGTACATGTACAAGACAGGACAGAACATAATTTCATTCACTCACACATTCATACCAGGGGATTTTGTCTTCTTTCTCAGATTATTTACTAACCTTTCACATACTAATCAAATCTACTCATCTAGTATATCATGCAGAACTTCTTTTATTCGCATTTTAAATTGATCTGGTTTTACTATCCTTTGCATATCCCCACTTGGTCTGTTCCATAGACAATTTCCTACATATATCGGCGAATGCCTGTATTTTTCAAGTCTTGGTTTGGGTAATTTAATTCTAATTTTGGTATCTCCTCTAGTTCTATTTAGATTCCCTACAAAAATATTATTTAAATCTGTTGTCCACCATTTTATCAGGTTTAGCAGATGCCCTGCACGTCTTTGTTTGAGTTGTCGTACCTTACATCTTTCATGTATTATCTTAGTTTCCATATCTCTTACCTTTTTGGTCCCAAGAGCTACTCGCAAAGATCTGTTTAGTAGTATCTGAAGTTTGTCTCTATTCCTTTGGCTTGTACAGTAATATATAAAATCTGAGTATTCTAATATAGGCATAATCATCTGTTTAGCAATTTTTATTGCGGCCTCAGTGGTCAAAAGATATCTAATTTTTACCAGTTTAAAAATTTTTCCATTAACATTTTTACTAATTTGATCTAATTGTGCATTGAAGTTTAATTTATTGTCTATTATTATACCTAGATACTTATAATTTACTACAGCTCTTAACTCATCTTCTCCCATAACTATATTCCGTTTCCTATCAAGCCCTTTTTGATTCCCTACCCACATAACCTTTGTCTTCTTATAGTTTATTCCTAATTTATTTACTTTCGTCCATTTTATTATTTCCTTTAGATCTTGTTCCATTTTTCTCACTATTTCTTCTTGATTTTTACCACTCACCATTAGCACGCAGTCGTCAGCATAGAGTATCACTTTACCATGAAAAACAACATTACACAGCTCATTTATAAAAATAAGAAATAAAAGTGGTCCAAGGACCGATCCTTGAGGTACTCCACAGATAATATTATTTTCTCTCGAAAAAATATTAAACATTTTTGTTTTAATTAATCTATTTTGTAAGTAATCTATCATTAAAGAAATTATATTATGACCTAAATTTACATTTTTTAGCTTTTTTATTAATAGTTCATGGTTTACGCTGTCAAATGCTTTACTAAAATCTAAAAAGGTTATTAGTGTCATATTTTTGTCATTTAGTTGTTCATGTAATTCATTTATTAATATAAAACAAGCTTGAGCAGTGGATCTACCTGGTAAAAAACCATATTGATTTTTTTCTAGAATCTAATTTCGAGTCAGGTGTTCTAGTATTATTCTATGTATAACCTTTTCATAAATCTTAGATATACAACTCAGCACTGTAATTGGTCTCCAATTATTATAATTAACTAAATCTCCCTCCTTTGGTATAGGGGTGATACATCCATGTTTCAATATGTCCGGGAATTTTGAAACTTCTAGACTATGATTTATTAGATTACATAAAACAGTTGGCTTTGTTAGAAATAGTTTTTTCAAATATCCTGATTGAACATATTCAAAACCTGTTGATTTTCCATTGTCCAAATTGTTTAGTATTCTAGTTATCTCTTCACTCGAGGTTCTGTAGTCAGCAATATACGTTTCGTCTTGCAATACATTACCTACATATCTTCTTAATTCTTCATCCAAGTTATGTTATTATTAGTTATATCTGTTACTCCTATTTTAATAAAATGCTCATTCATATCATTACATACCTTTCGTTTGTCAAGTGCTTCTGTTGTAGGGTATTTATTTATGTTATTGTTACCTTTCCATATACCGTTTAATGCTCGCCAAAAATGCTTCGGACTTTTTTGATTATCTTGCAGACTCTTCTGAATCTGTTTACCCTGAAATCTTCTGATTCCATTACTGATCTCCTTTCTTAATTTCCTTATTTCATCGAGTATCTGTTTATATCTGTCAGTGCCTTTATCTATACGTAATAATTTAGTCAGGAGATATTTTCTTCTTTCTATTTTAACATTAACATATTTTGGCAGTGCTACATTATTTTTAGTTCTGATACCTCTTGTTTTTATTGGGCACTCTTTATCTAATTTATCTTTTAGGTAATTTACAAAGTCTTCACACGGCTCATCTTTAGCCATGCCATCTTCCACATCATAATCTTGCATTATACATTTCAATTTTTTGTTATCCAATAATTTTAGATCCCTATATTTTATAAACTTCTTGTCCAAAACATCTAGCTTTTTCTTTCTCAAGGCATAGATCATAACATGATCGGATAAGTAGTAGTTTACATTTCCGGAACTATTGACAAATCTACTGTTAGTATATATATGATCTATTTTTGTACTACCTTCCTTATGTAAATATGTGTCATCAGTTTGCAGCATTTCCAAGTGATTCTCTACTAAGAATTTGTTCAAAATTCTATACTTATTACTCCTTTTGGCATTAGCATTTACATTGACATCCCCTAGAATCCATATTTCATGTTTCCTATAAGTTTTGTCATTAACTATTTCTGCCAGGTATTCATAACAGGGTGATGGGTTGTCTCCAGGCGGTCTGTATAGAGCAATAACCAATATCTTTTTTCTATTTGGCATTTTAACATCTACTGTAAGGCATTCAATATCACCACTGGAGCAACAATAATTATCCACTCTCTGTGTATATTCAGACATATATTTAGCAACATAGAGGGCTACTCCACCCCCTATATTGGTATCAGTATGATTCCTATCCATTCTGAATAGAGTCATTTCTGGTAAGTCTAGCATGTTATTTGTATATCGTTCTGTCAGCCATGTTTCACTTAAAGCTATGAAATCCGCATATCCAAAATTATATTTTAAATCTCCCAGCTTAGCATACATACTTCTCATATTCGCCGCAAGAAAAGTTAATCCTTTACTTTGATAAATTTCATTCGGAGTTTTATAAATCATTGAGTAAACTCGAAATGATCATGACTATTGGAAGCAAAACAGTGATAATGATTTTGTCTATGGGGCCGGTTCCATCTGGTCGAATTCACAGCCGAAATATGATTCTGACAGTGTCTGATTAAAGGGTCTGGTCCATGTAGCCGACAGCCCTTTCATGACCGTCGGCCAGGGTCTGGCAGAATCGGCAACAATCCTTTGCTGATTATTGATAAATTATCTTGAATACAGTCCTAAAACCATCACTCTGTCAGCATTTGGAGTCCTCAGTTTCGATTCTGACACCCCGCCGATAGTACCCGAAAATGTTAGAGTTCTCTGACATTTGTCGATCGCAATCCCATCCCAGATCAACATTTCTAGCCCTGTAGACTGTAATATGACATATTTACAGTTAGAATTCTATTATTTCTCAAAATAATCACTATACACAACGTTTATTCACTTACAAAACACTTCCTACCTTCAAACGGACACTCTCAGTAAACATGCCAGGGGTCAAGATCGCAGCTCTTAGTTCTTAGTTCAGACACCAGGAGATACCACCAGTAGAATACGGGCGTACTAGTATCGGCGTGCATCGGACATATGGAATAAGGCACCCGACGGTGGCCCACGGTGGCCCACGGTGGCCCACGGTGGCCGAAGGTGAAACACATCCGGTTATGGTGTTCCATTACACCGCCAGTACCCAAATAGTATATCAGACACTGTCAGAATCATACTTGGGCTAAGAATACGGCTATATGGAACAGCCCCTTTACTATTTGGGTACCATCGGTGTAATGGAACACCATGACCGTTGGCCACTGTCGGGCGCCTTGTAACAATGTCTGACACAGGCCTATCCTGGTACACCCGTTTTCGGCTAGGCTTTTTAATGATGGTGTCCGCTGGTGTCCATTGCCTACCTTGTGACCTTAACCTCTTGTATCACAATTTGTATTCTTCAAGAGACCGCATATCAAAAAGTCTTTATGTCTATATTTCTCTTTCTAAAAAGTTGAACATGCATGATTAATTCTTTTTGATATATCAGAACAGTAATAAGACGTAGAAAGATGAACTGAGGATTTCCTTGTTTGTTAGCTTTTATCCCTCTGGGAAGGGGGGGGGGGTGTTTCCCATAAAAAAAACATATACATAAGACATTCTGCTAGTTGCAGGTTTTGTGATAATATGTCTGCAAGGCTTAATGGCAAATGACAGATGCAGGAAAAGGTAATAATTACATCGTCTGGGGCTACTGGAAGAAGAACGTTGATGCTGTCAACAGGCTAAGTGTAGCCGATTCTAGAATATCGTGCGCCCAGCCACTCCGGCACGCTGTGACCTTCTCAAAGATACTCACTGGATACTTCTCACCGATCCCGCCCACAACCTGACAGCTAATGCAATATGATTCACATTCAGTGAAATAGAACGCCACCATCAAGATTCAATTTTCTCTTAAAAGGATTGTAGTTTCAAGGACTAAAATAGCTTATTGCTTCTCCCACCATATTGTATTTCACCACCGATGCTCACATTAGTGTTAGAGCAACTTAAGTGCTGAGTGGATTCCTAGAGATTCAATTATGATCTTTTTGTTCCAATCGTAGCACTACAATGATAAAGGTTCTATGTATGTATTCATACATATATCGAGAAGGGCATCTTCACTCTAT
Organism: Alentia gelatinosa; assembly: GCA_950022655.1. Lineage (NCBI taxonomy): Eukaryota > Metazoa > Annelida > Polychaeta > Phyllodocida > Polynoidae > Alentia > Alentia gelatinosa. Next base: position 41,981,329 of record OX465588.1, on the reverse strand, counting down.
TGAATTATTACAGAGTGGAGTTATGAAGTATATAGCTGGGCGCATAGTCCCAAATATGTCTAAAGCAAAATTATAATCTGCAGTGTCGTTGATAGAAGATGATTTTATTTTAGGAATAGGCCCTACACATTTAAGAATCTCTAGGTCACCGTTTGATATTACAAAAAAAACATAATGAAGAGTTTCCTACGTGACGATATAGTATGTATTTGGCATGAGCCTATACTTTATAAGCATGGGCGGGTAGTTGTGAGTTCTATGTCTTCAGCGAGCTAGTTGCTGGAGTAAAAACCATAGTTATTATTATTTACCCGTGGTCTCACTTTTACTGACCAGGAGTACAGACCCCGTTAATCGCTGAGTGACGAAATAATATTCATACCCCCTAAGTACTATTTTACCACTTTCCTTCTTGAATAAGTGAGTTGTAAAATTGCAAAATGACGTTTCTAATTATTTCTAGGTATGTGATAATAAGGAGACATAGTGAGTGTACCTGAATTTCATCTGTTCCTTGATACTTTGATTGAATAGTCACCTCATCCTACATCCAAAATGTCAGATATCTCAGGCACACTTACCGTGTCTCCATACATTATTCTCGCACCATCTATGACTACGGGTCATGCAGTGTTCACCACTAGATGAATACGATGATACGTCATATCATTGGAAAGTGTACTGATTGATTGAATATTTTTACAATTTTCTTTTAAGTGACTTGCATCAAGGGGATGAATCTCTAATGGGTCAATCCCAAGATTGTATTTCACTGCATTTATCAGAGGAATGTTGTTGAAAGATTAATGCTCTTTTGTTGACCTGTTCGAGAACTGATATCCGTCGTGATGAGCGATTAGCATCCGATCCAAATCTACAACTAGTTAGGTTCAATAAGCGACCATCTACCCACGTATTCAGTAAGGAAAAGGTTGAAGGTTAAATCTAAACGAGTCACATTTACTGGCCGGTCTTACAAATTTTATAGAAGGGATAACTTGGAGGATTTTGCCTCAAATTATAACTGGTCAACTTTCTATGACTCCATAGATCCTGAATACTTATGGGGTTATAAATACAATTTATTGACAATATTTCTAGAGAAGGAATGTCCCATGGTTAAACTTAAGAACATTAGCCAGAAGAGCGATTGGGTATCCGATGAAATATATTCACTTATTTATGAGCGCAAGGCTAAATTATCTGTTTATAAAATTACTCGTGGTGATACTTGAAAGAAGCGAAAGTTCTGAGTTAGAAAATTAAATATGGATTAAAAAAATGCCAAGGCTGAATTCTGCCAGGAACAGATTGAACTAAATAAATAGCACCCTCAGGATTTCTGGAGATTTATCAACAATCTAACTTCAAATAATTCAGGAAACGTTGACTGTTCACTCGTCGATGAAAACGGTGATAGGATAGACTCTGATAAAATCCCTGATTACATTAATAAAGTTCTGTAATATAGGCAATATATTATTCCACAATAGAAATCTAGACAGTTATTTTGCGATGCTTAACAAATTTGATATTGTCGATGAGAAACCCTTAGATCTTGACATTAATCCTTCTAAAGTCGTTAGGTTTGCTCGAGATATATGTGTATCAAAAAGCTAGGGAATAGATAACATCTCGGCAAGAATAATTAGGGACTCAATGTTTATTCTAAACAAAGAGTTTGCATATTTATTTAACTGTTCGTTACATAAAGGGATAGTCCTAAACAAAGAGTTTGCATATTTATTTAACTGTTCGTTACATAAAGGGATAGTCCTAAACAAAGAGTTTGCATATTTATTTAACTGTTCGTTACATAAAGGGATAGTCCCAGCTTTGTGGAAGTTAGGAACTGTAATAGCCATACCCAAGAGTGGTAATTCAAACAATATCGAAAATTGGCAGCCCATCTCGCTAATGCCTATACCAACTAAAATCATGGAAAAGCATGTGGTTTCCGTTCTAGAAATAATTATTAACAAAAGAAGTCTCCTAAATAATCGTCAGTTTGGATTCCGTAAAGGTATAGATACATGTGACGCTATTTTTGAATTCACTAAGCACATTTATTGTGCAAGAAATCAAGGGATTAACATGGCCGCTATTTTCGTAGATTTAAAAAAGGCCTTTAATTCTGTGCCTAGAGATCTCCTAGTGCTAAAATCAAAATCTGAATATAAATTACCGATAAATATTGTAAAATGGATCGAGAATATTCAAAATAATCGGATGCAGCAAGTAAAAATAAATGATTGTTCCACAAGGTTCCGTGCTAGGACCTATTTTGTTTAACTTATTCATAAATAGTATGTGTGCAAATCCAAAGATAGATTCTTGCTTGCAATATGCTAACGATTTAGTTTTATTTTGTGCTAATCGCTCTCCCGTTTTTATCAAGGATTCCCTACAGATAGCTCTAAATGAAGTCACAGAATGGTGTCATACAAATGGAATGACTGTTAATAGTAAAAAAACAAAAAGTATGTGGTTTGTATCTGAAGGCCATTTCAAATATTTAGATAATTTAAATCTTGTATGTAATGAAAAGGTTCTAGAAACTGTAAACTTTTATAAGTATCTAGGGATTACTTTAGACACTTGTTTAAATTTCAGGAAACACATTCTTGAAATGAATAAAAACGCAAATAAAAAGCTTTTTCGGTTAAGCAAAATTATGAAGTATATTGATAAATACACAGCAAAACAGATCTTTATTTCGATAATACATCCAACTATGAAATATTGTTTATTTATGGTTGATGTAGCAAATCAGGAACTAAGCAGGGAATTACAGGTAACACAAAACCGTGCGATGCGAATTATTAAGTGGAAGTGAGGCAGGTTTCAGAACATAGAGAAATTGCATGATGAGTTGGGTATCGATTTCCTGGATTGCAGATGTAACATTCAACTTCTAAGCATGATGTACAAGCAAGCACAAGATATTAGTTATCTAGATCAGAGGGATCATAAAACACGCAGTCAAAATAATGTGTGCCTAAAAACTGAAAGTATCTATAGTAGTAGCTATTACAAAAGTCTGTATTATCGGGGTTTACAACTCTGGAACAGACTTGACCCAATTGTCCAGCATGCCAGTGAACTGAAAGAGTTTAAAAAATTGTCAAGCAAAGAACATCTAATTTCGATTGGAGATGAATGTTGAAGATGGTATCGTTCCTCATCCTAATCATATCTACCACCCATAAACTTTTTTTTTTTTTTTTCTTCGTTCTTCAATTGAAATATTGTATGTTGTGTGACTTGTACAAGATATGTGATTCCATACGCAGTAGCGGTGGAAGATCTTACTTTTGTAAGAACCGTTTCTTTGATAATTTAGGTTTGTTTTGGTCTTTTGTTTTGGTCTCTTTCACGCAAATTTTGTTGCAGCCACAATGAATTTTTCCAAGATAGCCGATATTTTATACCTGCTTCAATCAAATAGTCCTTTTTCGTTTTATAACACTAAAACCACATGAAACGAAAATTATGACGGAAAACCATGTATATGAAAACTGTATGAAAATGTGCAGTTTACACAATTTTCACGAAACCCCAACTAATCACATATTGGCCCTGACTAAACCCATAAATTTGGGGTTTTCCGCATTTCCACCGTAAAATGGTGATTTAGCCTTGAGGCCATGGTACGGTTCGCCTTTTAACGTAAATATAGCAGGATATGGATCCCATGCCCTCTCACCCGTGCCCTGTGGAGAGATCATCCAGGGCGTACGGAACCATGCCATCGCCTCATCTTGGGGTTCCAAATTGAAATAACGGCCTACACACCTTGAACTGATCGGGTCGTGTCATGTGACCGTACAATCACCAATGCGGCTACACTGGCCGCCAGAGCTATACACTGAGTTAGCTCTTGTTGTGTTAAATCCACGGCCATCTTCACCCATAGGCTGTAAGTGTCTGGAACTCTCCCAGGAGAACTTCCAGGGCCCGCGCACCTATGCTTTGCGCATGAGATATTTTTCACTCTTGAAAACATTTTTATGTATTCTTATTTACTTTTGTGTGTATTTCGAATAGAATAACCATAAAGGTAGACTTTATTGTCAATTTGGTGAGTTGTGAATATTTCCTGATAATTATTTCTGCTCTCAGAATGATATTACCCACCTTGGCTTGAGAGTGAGAATTCGTGGACATGAGAAGGGTTTAACCATACCAACCACTAAGTCGTAGCTCAGCGCAGACAGGGGTGGATGGCCGATCTGCAATGCGGCTTCTGCATTATCTTTACACATGCTCCCCAAAAGGTGGCGGACGCAGAGCGATTGGGGTATTATCATGTTTTTGTATTCAATATCACAGCTTCCTAAAGTTCAACACAATATATATCCAAAAACTGCAAAATTCTTAACACTTTGAATATTAGCACTTGGCAAAATTAAACAATAGAAAACAAAAAAAACTTCTAGTTAAAGATCAAACACCATTTACATAAAGATGCGTTTAGAAATGTGGTACAGGAAAGTCTTCAATTAAGTTCAAATACTGGTGTGTGGATAAAAAAACACTGTTTTTACAGTGTACACAGTTCTCTGAGGATCTGTACTGTCCTTCAATGGAGGTCATTGGGATTGAGTGGTCACAGAAACCCATGTAGAGAACTCCACTCCGTTGCATGTTACTCTGGTGCAGTGGCCCAGATAGATTTGTGCGGCGTTTCCACCTGCCGACTAAAGGCCAATGGATAATTTTCACGCTGTAAAAGAGTCGGTCAGTGGTTCTCCACGTAAAAGGTCAGTGAAACATTTTAGTGACCTGCACTGCAAAAATACGGTAGACACTCACCGACTTTTGGAAGTAAAATGCAGAACATCACCGATTAATTCAATGTGCTTTGATTTTTTGGTGGGTGTTGAAGTTGGTCGGTGGTGCCGTATTGCATGAGGCAGGAGAGAAAATTCTATTGCACTGAATGTATCGCATAATCGGTCGGCAGTGGTCATTATCGGCAGGTGGAATCACAGCATGCCTTGTTTACACCTACCGACGGAAAATGTAAGATAAAGTATAGGGAGGGGTAGCATCAGCCGATGGTGCTCTCCGAGAAAATTGGGTTACCAATAACTGGTGACACTGCAAATCATTGAGACGTTTGCACCTGACAACTGATTAAACATTTTGTTTGCACCGGCAGAATATTTCCTTAAATCACACTCCATCACCGATATATGTCTAGAAATCGTTGAACGGTTTTTGGATTTTTGCTGTATATATAATAACCGATATTGCATCAGGAGTGGGTGATAATCGGTCGGTGGTGCCAGATTATACAATCGGTGGTCAAAATCGGTAGGTGTAAACTGAGCCTTAACAGAACGTGACAAACCCACAGAACAACTCCATGAATCGTCCACTGACTTCCGCATGGACGGTCCTACTGCCCGACCATCCACAACCGGATACTGAGGGAATAGGGCTTTATTGGCATGATCGTTTGTTTCTACCATCACCAACCTCATTAATTCCGCCTGTAGGCAGGTAGGGTGGGTGCGTGGGCTGCCTCTTGGCTACCCTGGAGTGCGCGGGTAGTATGGAGAGGGTTGTTGTGCGGGGGTGGCGGTGTGAATGTGTTTACGATCAATAATGCTTTTGGTAGGGAATACATCGTTTGGACATAGGAGATGAGAATGGGGAGAGCAACCCACACACGCCTTGTGTGGAGAAGTCAATCTGTAGCCTTCTCCATTGTCTGCGACCACTGCAAAAAATGAACCTAAAACATGAGCTAAGTATTATACGGAAACGGGAATGAACGTATTAACATTGTACGTCAAGAATATGCGGTGAAATTATTGATCACATACATCCCGATGCTGCAGGCAAAGGGATGTATGTGATCAATAATTTTACCAAGTATTTTGACGTACGGAGACAGTCAGCCTGTTTTCGTATTATTATTATTATTATTATTATTATTATTATTATTATTATATAGCGGTGGCTGTATGAACTATGTATACTACCCACTCCTACCCATGGCATATGTATACCCGTACGCCACACTGTGACTTATGAGGTTTGCGATCACGTGACTAGGTAAAATTTCGCCATTTTTAGGAATATAATAATACATGCATACATCCCTTTGCCTGCGTCATCGGGATGTATGTGATCAATAATTTCACCGTGAATTCTTGACGTACGAAGACAGTAAGCCATTTTCCGTATATCATAGTCTAATTTACCAGGTTTGTCTAAATCAAGCTAAATTTGGTTATCATTTAGATTCATGGTCTACCTGATCCTCATTACCTCTATTAAACTTCATTAATCTCATAATCACCATGTTCATATACCTGTGTTGTAGAGGAAATTGGTTGTGTCAACGGAAATCCTTGATGTTAAGGATATTTGGCCTGAAAATCTGCTATGCAGAGACTAATTGTAAGTAATTCTTTACGGTGCAAATTTAGAAAAATGGGGAGAGCAACCCACGTACGTCTTGTGTGGAGAAGTCAATCTGTATCCTTTTCCACTGTCCGCGACCACTGCAAAAATAAAACAGGATAGGTCTTAAAAAGAAAGCATCAATGTTGTCATTAAGAAAAAAACAAGCTTACATTTCTGATTGAAATGAACGTATTAACATAAATGTAAAATAACCATGATCTGGAAATATAAATAAAAAAAGTTGAATTGACTGAAGTAAATTTCTGTGTACTCACATGTAAATCAGTTGGCTTTTGTCGGTAGACAGGTTCTGTACAATTTAATTCAAATAGACACTATTTCTATGTAAATGGGGGAAAGATTTCTTTCTTGTAAGCCTGTGCTATGGCGTTTGTTATTAGTGGTTTGATAAAAAGTCATACACCATAATAAGAACAGCTTTTGTAATCCACATTCGTACTTTAGCGTGCCAACATAGTGAGAGTAGTATGCCTTTGTAGTGCAGTTTAGCTGGAGTCTTCTTTCTTGTGCTTTCTTGGTGTATTTTTATACATCTGTACTTGAAAGAGGGATGGAAAAAGAAATCTTGTACTCGAGATGTATCTTAGATACTTCAAACGTCACCTCACTTCGTCTTTCAGCTGTCACTTATCATGAGTGAGTAAAATTGCTTAAAAGCCTATTTCGAAAATTTATCTTGGTGTAGGTATCTTGTATCACTTGTGCGGTCCATAACTATCAAAAATGTCCATAACTATCAAAAATTACTTGATTTGAGACTTACGGACATTCGTCATGTCCATAACTATCATTTTTTATAGTAATGGACATTTTTGATAGTTATGGACCGCACATCACTCCATAAGTGAAAAATGTAGTTGAATATCCCTGGTTCTAAACGCATTTTGTTTTGCATTGTATTGTGTGACAGAAATCAATTGAATGGTTCAGCTTTTGATCATTGGATGAAAGAGCTTGTGGACAATTGTTATATAGTGCAGTGACCCTGCAGGTTTAACCAGCACAGCTCAATAACTGCAAACGTGTGCACGATCCGAAAAGCACAAAACCGATTTCTAAACACGTTCTAATCTAAATGGCCAAATCTGTATATGTGAATGAGAAAATAATCCTACTTACATTGATGGGACTGCAAAGAAATGTTGTCCATTAAAACGGCTGATTAACAAGATGGCTGAGAAAATATCAATTCTCTTAGCAGTGGTGGATCTATAATATGCCTATTGCTCGTTCCTTCAGGCACATATTTCCGTGTCCACGAATAATCCAAGTGTTTGTCCTAGTCATAAAATATTCCGAAGGGGCTGCTAGAGTCTGCACAGTACTCGTGTGGCTCACTGAGTTCTTGGGAACATTCTGCAAGGAAAGGCCAGAAACGGCCACAGAGCAAAGGTCGGGCAAAGTGGATAATTGCATTCTCCCACATAGCAAGTGTCGGCAGGCCTATCCCTTTCGACCATCATATTCATCATATATTGTTAATAAGGTAGCGGGTTATATTTCTGGCTTTTCTTGATTACTCAACGGATGTATTTAGACAAAATGGGTTTAATTCATGGAATATTTTATGCATCAGTGAATAAGCATTGTACCAGGAAGAGCCATGGGTTTTTTTTATCCTTTCAGAGGCTTTTTTGTTCGGCGTTGGATAATGCGCTTGTAGCCAAAAGGATAGTCCATTGTTCATCGTTGGAGTGAACACATGTTTATAAAGTTGGTTTATTGAATTTTGGAAATGAGAAAGTATTTCTGGACAAAGAGAAAGAATTCAGAATTTTGTAAATGTGTTATGAGGATGAATAAAGAAGAGCACTGCTCGAAAAAAAAAAGTCTTGGATAAATGGCAAATGGTAAACACTCTATTAATAAATATTTCAGGCATCAGTCATTTCTGCAAGATTTGTTTTGCATCTAATACTTTCTCATACATGGTCTATATCTCGTGTGTATTTTCAATATCATGGCACAGAAATAACAATGAACGTACTTTTTCGAATGTGGAATGCTGTAATCAGTTTTCTCAATATGTATTTATACAGCACGTTTAAACTTGTAAATTAAATCCAACAAAGACTTAATTAATGAAGTTTCATAATGAAATTTTACTGAAAGGTAATCTAACTAATGAGAACGTAATCAGGGGAAACACTATCCGAATACTAATTTGATATGTATTTTATATTGAGGAGACAGCGATGAATCAGAAGCATTTTTGGGCAAGCCCACATTGCTGTCGAATCCAATACCTGATTGAATAGAATTGGATTGAGAATGGTATAGATAAATAAATACGGGGAGATTTGGTGAACAGCTCTACCGACTGCTGGTAAGTGACCGGATATTTATCTGTCACCTGATTCAACAGGTGAGGGAGTCTTGTAGACATATATTTTGCCTCTCCTATTGGTCAATATATATGTCATGTGACTGGAACGCGCTGAGAGATTGGACTGTATCTGACCTGGGTGCTGGTCACTGGTATGTTTCTTCTGTGTTGTTTTGAGTGTGTGACCTCTGGTGTGAGGCATTTGTACCAGTCTGTATGTTAGTCCTGCCCTCTGTGGCATCTCATCAGGCTATGATTGCCTGTTGTTTTTTCAGGTGAAAACAACACTAGTGTTGTGGTTTTCACAAACACTGTTGTTGTGGCTTCACCAGGTCACTGACCTGTCTGATAGATAGTCGCTCAGAAATCCCTTCCCTGAAATACAGTTTCAAGCGATTTTGATTTTAAACTTGTTTAAAATGTATAGAAGCATTTTAGTGAGACAAATGCACACACTACTGAGTCGCCGGTTAAGTTCCCAACTTAGCCAATTCGAAGATAGTAAGTAGGATGACTTGATTTTCATACCACTCACTCGAGGCGCCTGTCTTCTCAGAAGGTACTTCAGTATCAGGGGTACTTGAGTCCAAGGGTGATTGTTCAGGAACTTTGTCTGAGACTTTGTACTAGGTGTGTTCTACTATGTGAATACAATCTGCTTTTCCCCTTGAGATTGGGTAACGCAAGGGAATGGCACTTTGCTATGAGGTTTTCGTACCACAGGAGAATCCTCGGAGACTGGGGAAAAGGTGTGGAGTACACCCATCTCAGGTACATTTGACTCAACGTGTGAATCCCACCTCAAAGAATAACCGTACAGAAACTTTATTGATAGCATGATGTTTATTTGAACTAGATTATTAGCATTTATTGTAAACCTAGGCCATCTTACTACCTACAAAATGCACTTGTTCGAATTCAGAATCGAGAAAACCGGTTTTATTCATTTTAGATTTATTTCGATTTATTTCGGTTCTAATATCTGGCTTGTTATTTCCATTTCCACAGAGAATTTAATTCTCAGATGTTGTCCACTCGAGAAAATCGCAAAAGCTGGGATGGATATCCGGTGGAATCACAGGGAAAGCTTTCCGCGAATTTTGAAAGTGTTTGTCATAATGTTTTGCGGAACATGATACGAGGAAAAGTGAAGGGTAACAGAATTACTCTCTCACTGCTTTGAGAGGCTTCACCACAAGGCCGCCTGGATTTTAAAGGTAATGTGTTTATCAAATACGCCGTAATTGAATTGCTATCTTCTGGAATGGTAGGAAATAACAAACTGAAGTCAAACACTAAATGTAATGTTTTCTGTATGGGGAAAAAGTGTGCTCGTTATTTACGGAACTGAAGTAAATGTTTGCAGACCTTTGAGATATTTTTGTCTTCAGTGTAGATGTGGATTGATGTGATAAACACTAGGGCTGTATCAACAGATGAAAGCTGACTGATAGGCAGGTCCTTAGTGCTAACATTTACTATCCTGTCTACAGGATCTACTGAAGGATCATGGAATAGCATTACCGTAAAGCCATTCTATTTGTATGCATATTCATAACTACTAGAAAAACATTGATACAAAGACTATGTATTATTAGGCAGCGCCTAGAAACACATGGTCAATATTGTTCCCACTGTTCTTACCATACCATTTGCAGATAGATAAGGTGAAACTTTATTCAAATGTAGACCTGGAACTAGCATTCATACCAGTTTACCGCTGATGCCTGTACTCCAGATAAAATGAAGAATCTTCAAATAAAATGGACTTATCATAAGTTGAAACTTACGGAATGAAATGACAAACGATAATCAGATAAGTGAAATCAGGTAGTATACGGTATTGCGCAGACATGGAAGCGGATCATGCCAACTCATGAATACTTACGTTTTATTATGATTGATTCGGGTTCATTGCATGAATGATACCACCGGGGTTAACTTGTGCGCAGCCCGCCATGCTCACTAACGACTTCACATGTATTAATCAACAAGGCCTTCTTATAGAGGGGAATAAAAATCACTCACCGTAATTTACGTTGATTAGTTCCCGTGCCACTAAACAATTAGGCATCCAAGCTTTATAGCTGAGACGTGAGGCGAAAGTCTCTTAATTCTCTCAAATTGGATTCTCTAAAAGATATTCTTGAAGCAAATAATTTCAATATACAAAATATTGATAAAGTATGCAAATGGTGAATGAAATAAGCTTGCACTCTTAATTGTACTGATTGATTTTGAATGAGATCCAGAAATCCATTGTCAGGGCTTAAACAGCGCTGTTGGTTTGAGTTCAGATGTAGTATTCACAGAGAATATTTATTCTGCTGAAAACATTGTTAGTAACCTGGCTCCAGTGGAAATTATTTCATATGTCATTAGTAGAGGACTTTGACCAACGGTAGTGATGTTACATGGTATATACTAGTTATGCGTTGTTTTGTGCTTTGCTGTTATTGTTGTTGTTGGGCCCTTATGAGATATTGCTATTGGGATAAGGTTATTCAATTCAGAATAAAAAGAAAAAGAAGAGACAAATTGGCGGGTAGCAAGAAATGATAACCATTTGTTCCATTCAGCAATGGTTCTTGGATCAAAGTTGCTCATTATCCATTCCCATCTGCGGTTATTTTCTAGATAGGAATTTCTTTGTGGCTTCAAACCGGCAGTACGTCATCTGAAATCTGTTATATCTTAATGATTTCATGTTTATCGCTTCATACCGATAAAAACAGTTCGAAAAGGCAGAAAAGCGCCTGAACAGTTTGCAGTTCAATTTTCTCTTGGGTCAGTTTTCCTAGAGTACTTTTTGTTAGAAAAAAGTATTACAAGTTCGCAAATTGAATCCAATAATATGAAAAACGCAGACTTTAAACTTTAATCTCAATGATTGAATATATAACTGATATTATGACTCAGGCGGAGATAGGGTGAGGAATATTTAAGTTTACTATATATCTTCTGAAAAGTTAATTCCGACTGAAGTTGAAATACTACCCACTCACGGGGGTGTAGTATATCGCGACAACGGCCCACTATGGTGCGCTTCGTCGTACTGCAAGATTTTAACGTGTATGTAACTAACTCCACGCAATGCGCTAGGCGTGCCTATTAGACGACATCGTGATCACTGTCAACATGTCGGAGGACGTCGAATCGCAACTTGAAACTCGCTATAGAGGCCCCCCGTAATGACTACAAGTGCATATTTGTCAAATATCAAGGCATATTAGGGTTGACAATAAACTAGAACAGTTTAAAATGTGTAAATATTTGGATATCATCGATAATAACAAACAACTCGACACAAACGGGAGGGGGGGACACACAGACAGATTGTCAAGTACTTGTCAAATGTGTCTGGAGATTTCAGATTGCGCATTGTCAATGTCATAATTACATTGGCTACCAGAGTTCCAGTATCACTGGCGCCACAAATTTCATAGTCCGCTCCACGTCGACTGTTGCCACGTTTTTCCGCTAGCGGGGCGCTAGCGGGAAGAGAGTCGGCGTTTTATGATAGAATTAAGGTATGTAATAATAAGAAAACGACCTGACTGTGGCCAGAACTATGTCTTAGTTCTCAGTCACCGATCGCTGACATTGGCCCCTCCGCCTGTGGCGTCAGGGCGAATGTCGGCGATCGGTGACCTCAAACTAAGACATAGTTCGGCCACAGTAAGGGCGTTTTCTCATAGTCCTACAAAACACTGCAGGGAGAGAGAAGACAAGTAGAATATTTTTTCATATTTTTTAAGCGTGGGTGGTTGGAATGGTTTCCCAGTCGTGAGACCGTTGGAAAGTGATGAGAGAGTGAGCATCACGTGACCTCCCCAGTCTGTGGGTGGAGAGTGTAACTCTCTCCCATGAGCGTTACAGTCACCACGTTGGCGACAATGAAATGTATATCAGGCGTCTTTGGAGAGGCAGTCGCAACTGATCGATGCCACTACAAGGCACGAATACACCGGGCAGGTGAAGTCTCAAGCATATGTTTTCTTATCCGTGCATACTCGCTCATGTAGTCTTATTGTACAAGCCTGGTAGATGTTGATGTAAATAGATAATAATCAGTCTTGTATTGTAACGTAATGTCTCGACGCTCTCAATTAGTAATGTGGGATCGAGTGGTCGCAGCTAGGTAGGTAGATCATTCATTGTGCTTCGAGATCGCGAGAGATAGAGAGAGAGAGCACTTTGGCTAGGGAAACAGTAGCCCGAGATAGAGCTTTGGCTCTCCTGGCTAACTTTTACAAGTGTGTTTATTTTTCAATAATCCTTTGTTTATTTGAATTATTCATTTTGAGTCTTAGTACACAGTAGCCCTGTCCAACCTTCAACCAACCTGTGGTTTGGCAAGTTACAGGGTAGTCTTTAACCAAAATCGGGTTACCGTGATCATTTCGGTAAATAACCTAACTCGGTGACCACTATCCTATTCCAACTACTCTTTTATGTTCTTAACTGTAATTAAATTCAGCACTCTGGGGATCATGAAGTGATAAGACTCTTACTGATATCTGGTGAAGGGATACCTCACCAGTTAGAAACTGTATGATATAGGAACTCAAGTCAATTGGGGGCTAATTGGAAATTGGACGATAATTATAGGGGAGAATTGTTGGCTCCACCTTCGCAAATATGGGGAAAAACATGCCGAAACGCAGGACAAAAGGGCAGGCAAAGGCCGACGAAGACCAGGAAGTCACTGAGATGGAGTATAGCGAACGGTTCGCTCTATTTGATAGACAATTTGGTGTTCTGGAGTCTGCCCTTGCGGATATAGCAGCAAGGCTCCCAGCAGCCACTAATGGTGCCCGGAAAGATCCAGGCACCCCAGCTTCTCCGGCATCTAGCACGACTCAGACGCAAGGTCCAACGGCCAAGACTTCGGATTCCCATGCTCCACTGGCATTCACGGCAGGTCGGGACAATCCTTTTGTTGAAAAGGTGGCTGCTGCAGCTCGAATTTCCCATATGACCGTTCCTGTGACCCTGGCCAACTATGCAGGAATCTTGGCACCTACGCTGGGCTCCGGGGCGGCCCTCAACATGCCAGCGGGGATCGCACAAGCGACAGGTCCAGGCACCACATTTGAGGGCGCGCTCCTGGATCAGGGGAAGGCGGCCGCCTCGGCACCAGCTATGACAGTCAGGCCTGCCCAGGTGGATGAGGAGGTCGAGGACCAAGTGAGAAAAATCCTTGAGACAACGTCCTTGAGGGTATCAGACTCAGGTAAAAACATTCTTTTCGCCACAAGTATGTATTTAGGGGCCCGGATAGGACAAAGACTGGCCTTAATGACTTGACCTTAGCCGAGTATGCATGGGCTATCCTGAGAATAATTAATGATTCTGATTCCCCCCCCCCCCAGTATGTGTTTGAATTCGGCCATGTCCGCCACTGGACGGAGCGGGTCTTTGCGATGGTCACCGAAGACCGCCTACGCTTAGGCTGGCATGATGACACCCGCATTCAACTCCTCAGGGTAGCCATATCCCAAGTTTACTTGCATATCACATATCCAGCTGAGAATACTAAAGGCAGGAAGTTTAAGGACGACACATCACGGCCTTGTACAGCCTTTAACAAATTGGGGGGAGTGTGATAAAACTGCAAGCATGTCGAGTCTGGAGTTTGGATGAACCATGTATGCTCATACTGTGCTGTATATACGGGTGCTTTTAATGGCCACGCTGAAACGGCCTGTGGGGTTAAGCAGCAAAATCTAAGCGCAGCAAGTCCCGCAAGCGGCACCCACACCTCGGATCAGGTCTCCACCCCCCCAGGTTTTTCGCAGGTAGGCGAGGCGTGCTACGGCTCGGTGCGCCTCGCTCACGCCTCACCCGATGTTTCCGGGGCGAATGCGTGTATGACGGCGGCTACAGCTCAAGTATCTCCTACAGCCGCCCGTGTTGTTTGTTATGGACAGGACTGTAATAGTTTAAGTACGGCCTCTCCTTTTGATGTTTGCGTTGAAACAAGATCTGTATATATGGAGACGGCGCCACGTGCACTAGCAGTGAAGATATGGCAGAGGGCGCCACGAGCGCGGACAAGGATACGGCAGATGGCACCACACGCGCCCCTCAGGATACGGCAGGTCCCACCCCGGTTCCTTGGGTTGCACCCCTACGGTGCGGGCATGCCACCTATGCCACTGTCATAAGGGCTATATGGCCGCGCCCCACCCTTGTGCCTGGATGGGGAGGGAGGCTCTGGCCTCCGTCTATAGCCGCGTCATGGCCTCGGGTCTACCAAATTACCTCGGAGCCTGTATCTCAGTCCCCTCGGGCCTGAGTGTTGATGCCTGGAGGTCGGCCCTCCTGGATCATCAAGATAGCCAAGTCGTCAACCTAATCGAGTACGGTTGGCGGTTGGGCTACACTGGTGCAACCCCCCCCCCCTCTCCACGGCCAAGAATCACGCCTCGGCAGAGAATTACGTTGAGGCCTACATCGCGAAGGAACTGGATGAGGGGGGCTCTGGTTGGGCTGTTTCGGGCTCTCCTGTTTGACCCCTGGACGGCCGTTTCCCCCCTGATGATGCGGCCGAAGAGGGGCTCTACCAGCCAGAGAGTTATTGTGGATATGTTGTTCCCCCAGGGGGGGGGGTGTCTACACCGGAGTGGAGATGGGCCCCCATCTCCCCTATACTCAACAATGCACCCTCCTGACGGTCGCCGACCTTGCGGAACAGGTCCGCGCCCTCGGCTAGGGTGCCTGGATGTGGAAGGCCGACATGGCCCGCACATACCGTCAGCTACGTGTGGACCCGGGACCTCCTCCTCCAGGTAATTCGCTCAGGGGACTGCTACTACATCGACCCCTGTTGCCCATTCGGGGCCCGTCTCTCGGCCTCTGCATGTCAACGGGTTACCCGGGCCGTGACCTTCCTCCTGGGCCGACGGGGCCACTATGCACTTTCCTATATTGACGACTTCGCGGGGGCCGAGGCCATGCAGCAGGAGGCAGCGGAGGCCTATCGCAGCTTCAAAGGCCTCGTCCGGACCCTGGGCCTCGTCCTGGCGCCAGATAATTGTAGCCTCCCAGCTCAATGTATGGAGTGGCTAGGTATAGACGTGGACACGGTCGCCCTAACCCTTTGTATCCCAGCAGACCGCCTGGCCGACGTGGTCAAGGACTGCAGGGCCTGGAGGGCCCATAAGGCCATCAGCCGTGCCCAGCTTCAGGCGGTCGTCGGCCGCCTCATATACGTGGTACGCTGTGTCTCCCAGTCCCGGAAGTTCATTGCTCATGCCCTCGCCTTCCTCCCTCACGTCCCGGGCATGGGGGTGGTGATCATCCCTGTGGCCATCAAAGAGGATCTCCAGTGGTTCTTACAGTATGCAACGGCCACGAACGGAGTGGTCCTGGTCGCCCCCCATAGGGACCCGTTCAACATCTTCGTCCCCAGTGCAGGGGCCGTCATCGTGGCTGCCACGCCAGGTGAGCAGGTCCGCCAGGAGGCGCCAGCGGTCACCGAGGCCTTCAGGTCGGTGGTGCACTTCCATGCCATCGCCCTCCTCCAGGGCATGGCCACTCTCAGCCGCAGGGCCCCCCCAGTTCGGCCATTGTCGTCTTCACTGATGATATGGACCCGGTCGCCGCCATAGCTACGGGCAGGACGAGCAATGCGGTCTACTCGGCCGTCGCCCAAGAGATTTGGTTGGTGGCGGCACTCTGGGATGTGGAAGTTGACTTTGATATCAATGTTTTCACTTCTCTGCCCTTTAGGCACTGGCACCGCCCTCCACGCCCAGTTGATGGTATGCCTGGCATTGGCTGAGGCTGCTTCTACGCTCCAGAACCACTTCCTCCAGGCACAGGCATATGTGCGATTCACAGTATCTAAGGGTTTCGACCCGCTACGGCCGACCGTCGCCTACAGGGCTCTCTTCACACAGGCCTTAGCCAATTCTTTTCAATCTCCAGTGACGGCGGCTAATTATTTGTCCGGGGCTCGGACCTGGATTCGTTACCATGGCGGGGACCCCGCCCCCCTCTCCGCAGATAAGGTCCTCGCGGTCCAGAGGGGGTCCAGGCGCCTCTCGTCCCACACACCTTCACCAGTCCCTGCAGTTCGCCTTCGAGAGTTCCGGCACGTGATAGCATATTTGTCCAGGGCCGGCCCCTCGGCCCACGTCCTCCGAGCAGCCGTCCTGCTGTCTTACTTCACGTTTCTACGGGCGTCGAATGTTCTTTTCCTGTCCCTTAACTCGTGGGGTGGCCCTCACACCCTCAGGCGAGAGGACATTCACGTGTTTCCGGGACTCCTCAGGATCCATGTGATGTTGACTAAGACGTGGCACCGATCGGCCCCCCCTCACGTGGTCAACCTCCCGTGCTTGGCAGATCTGGCAGTCTGCCTGGTGACGAAGCTAGAAAATATGCAAACAAGAGAAAAGTTTTAAAAACTAGGGGGAGCTAAAGAATGACCAAAGATGGTGTAACTAAAACAAATGAAACGGCAAAATGATTCACTATCCTATTCAATAGAAAATCCGTTTTTCGTGTGTAATTATCAATGAGAAGTTCACTGCTCTTTAAAAGAGATAAATAGACAATAATCGATGGTTTTGTGCATAGGCGGTCGAAGATGTTGACGCGTAGTAATACACGAGCAATGGCGAGTGCATTAAAACGTCAACCTCGAGTGGTTTACAGAGCCACCTGTCCATGAAACCATTGGTTGACATCCATCTTCTCGAGTAAATGAAACCCATGAATGGCCATATTAAGGAATATATCAATAGGGACAATTTTCTTGCTCTAAAGCAAAAAAATGACTATTTTTCCATATACAATCGCTATGAGGCCATATACCATGGATTTTAATCTGTATACAATGGTTGTGGTATCTACCAGGTTTTAAACAATGGGTAGTTGTCTACTGAGTCCCGATTCATTTTCAATGGATACTTTGTATACGATGGACAACTAAATGTAAAACACCACCAATCTCCCGAACACTAGGCTGGTGGACCTCGCATGGTCACATGTGTGTACTTCCCCAATTGCTAGCGTGATTACGGACTCTCTCTAGTTGTGGAGTCGTCACCACTAATGAAAAGGAAATAGGACTTAAGAAGAGGGGCGACGTGGTTGGATTTGGAAATGAAGTCTTCTCGTTATTCGAATGATTACAATGGATATTCGAGAGTATCTAAAACACTAGTTTTCATATGCCGAAGTTGGAATACTGTCTTAGTGCGTCAAGAACACACGTTATTATTTAGATATATCCGGATGCCAAAGATAGAGGGACATATCTCAAGAATGGCCATTTGGTTGTTATTCTTTTTTTTTTTTACTTTTAAAAATGATCATAATTAGTTAAGATAGTGTTTTTTTCCAATTTTGGGTATATTATCACATTGTTCCAAGAAACGAAAAAAAATGTAAGTCTAAAACCTCTGACCCACTGTGCCATTTATCTGAGAAATTCAGACATGTTTGAAATTTATCGCATGCGATTCCGGGCACATCTGAGGTACAATTTGTCGCTAAGAAAATGTACCCTCGACGGGGGGTGGTACCGGAATCGCAGGGCTGTAAACCACTAGGCTGAAATATCGCAGGGAAAGGAACAAGAATCACACAGTAGGGTCAGGCCTTAAGAAAAGACTCTACCACCAGTGGATACGAAGATGGATACTATTTTAAAGGGTTTCTGCCATCACACCAGCAATACCAGCAGTTCTGGAAATTCCGAGAGCAATGCAATATTGATGTATTGTGTTAAAACATGTTTACAGAAGCAACATCCACTTACTGTGGTAGCTAATACAAGGTTTAGGTTCCACTTAGCTCTTTTAAGAATTTAGAGCATATTCATGAGTGTCCTTAGATATCCATTAGTAGAAAGTGTCAATTACTCACAGTGCAACATCCGTTCGGATATAAATACAAACTAGCTTTACAGGCTCTCCGACGCAATATGAATTAGAAGTTGGCGGAAGTAACCCGTCTCTGTGCAATATTTCAATGAGCATGGGTGGAGTTAGGGGTGATTTTTCTATTGGATTATGTGTGAGCTACACATTATCCACCGCTGGCTTCGAATATAATGTAACAATTCTAAGTTAATGGATACGATAGGTGTACATCTATGAGTGCGTGTAGCTATATATGTCTGGGAAGGTGGCAAGGAGATGTGGGTAATACGTAGAAAAATATATCTTCACGTCATGTTTTTTCATGAAACTTGGATTTCAAATATTTGATATATATTATCGTATTGGATGAGTTTCAATCTTGGCAGCCGTATGCCACGAATGGAGTTTGCCGTTGTGATTTCACAAGTTGAAGCTAAATGAAATCCGTAGCCAAACGGCCGTGAGTGCATAGTATACACCACAAAGATTAAGACAAATAAGGTTTGATTTTATCTTACTCCGTCTCCACGATTTAAGAATGATAGGAAAGATGTATATCCTCTCATTGAACTACCTTTAAGCATGCCGAGATCTCTTCTTTGCTACTTGTTGTTGATGCAGTGAGTTACAGTTCATGCATTGATACTGGCGAGCAAATTTTTTGCCTTCATGTCAGTTGTTCGGCTGCCCCTTAGAGAGACTATAGTTCACAATGGTTTTATGATACCATTATGGCTCACAGCTTTGCAACAGCACACGGCACCGCACTTCCGTCATTCCATTCCACTCGTCAACTTAATTCGAATTACATACCTTTTCCCCATCCACACCTTTCTTTTCTTTATCGTCAAAATTTGTACGTTCTAAAATTCATAGGGGTATCAATATGTTCTTAAATCAAATAGCTCATATATTTCCAATCTAATTCACACACATGTATAGGGCTTACTCCGTTTTCTCTCTCTCTTTCCCTCTCTCTCTCTCTCTCTCTCTCTCTCTCTCTCTCTCTCTCTCTCTCTCTCTCTCTCTCTCTCTCTCTCTCTCTCTCTCTCTCTCTCTCTCTATATATATATATATATATATATATATATATATATATATAGTGCAACTATATTATATAAAATATTATCATGATAAATTATCTTATTCACTCAGTCGGCTTCCCTTTCTTTTTAATTATAATTAGGCAGCGGAGCAGTGCTATTGGTTATGTTTTCACCCATAGTCCTCACACTATGCGACTATCCTAGCAAAGTCCTTTTTGTCACATCTTTATCTGCCTTTTCTATTTCTTAAGGTTTAAGGGTAGAGTCAGTGTGCAGTGTCAATTGGCTTCGTCAGTTGCGGATCGGGTATTCTAATTATCTCGCTTGTATCCAATAAGGAGGAAGTAGCCAGAGTGTCCCTCTTTCCTGTCACGTAACGTCATTGTATTGCACGGGTGCGTAATCAGGTCCCCTGGGAAAATAAGGAGAGGGCGCATTTAAATTGAAAAGAAAACAGATTTTTAAGCATTCTGACAGCCACCAGAGGCACCATTCTTGTATTTACGGGTTCCAGACAGCTTTCATTGTTTCCTTATTCTTTAAGGTGCTAGGCGTCATGAAACAACTTCTTTAAAATTGACTGCGCTGCATAATACTGAAAGCATATTTGACTAGACGCACAGTGATGTCCGAACGAATCAGGTCCAGTAGCATTGGGTTGGTTGTGGGAACTGCAGAATGCGTGAGACCAGAATGCGTGATTTGCTGAACTGTTGTTACCCGGCGTTTACCCTAGACGACGGAAAACGTTTTGTTTGTTTGGGTAGTTTAACGTCCAATTTGTTCAATTTGACTAACTTTGGATTTGACCGAATCTATGAGATGAATATAGGAAGAAATCCCACCCCTACACATTTACCGAGGTGAGAGTTCTTTTACTTCCCACACCACATAGACATGGTATGAGAAGGATTGGCTTTTAATATAGCAGTAAATCTACCACTGCTGGGGGTAAAGGAGAAAAGTGGCTGCAGTGGGACCTGAATCAACAAAGTCCCATGATCTTTACCACTGAGATAACTTCCCACCCTGGTCGCTTTAGTTATGCTTGGAGGAGAGGCGACCAAGAGGGTGAACAGATTGGTAATTTCTGTCCACCCCAGCAGACCATGGAAAACGTGATGACTGGAGATCGTCCGTTGAAAAATCGTCAGGCGGTGCACGGTGATGCAACATTATCACCAAGAATTGTCCTCGTTGCTTTATCCTCGTTGAAATAAAGAATGTATCATTTCCCGTTGTTCATCTACACTGGCCTGTACGCTAGCCTATTGTTGACAATGGTTCATAAAAGGTTAAGCATACAGGCCTAAACTACAGTTTAATGCAATTATTTCCCATTTTGACAAGGGGAAAAGAATAAAGGAAAATATCGGGATCGTCAGCACATGACACGTTTTTTTGGCAAAAGCCGAGGTGGTTGACGACTGAGCTTTTACAGAATCACCAGGTGTCTAGACGATTTTTTCAAGCTGAGTTGAAATAAGTTCTTGGCATCAAATTGTCTGCATGATCGACAGGTGGTGTCAGATTACGTAATCTGATGTAATCAGACGATCTGTGGTCCTTTGGCGTTTACACTAGATGATTTCTAGCTATTGACGGCTGCAAGTCGTTGGGTGTTTCTAAACCCGAGAATCATCGCCTAAAGGCCACAGAGTGATTACTAGTTCCGCCATCATCTGCCAGAAATTGTAAGGTAGAGCCACTGAAGTCGGGGGTCAACCACTATTATCTGGTTTCGTAATCTAAAGATAATCGTGAAACGAGGCTTAAACCCCTCAGTGGGAAGCAAAGGAAAATTATTCTTAATAAAATCCATTAATAACTGGACCCGTCACCTAGTGTTTTGTTTGGCGTCAGGGGCAAGATGGCCGCCATCATAACACAATGGCTATGTGCCCTATACTCGCCTAGTGTATTCGCCGGGATATAGAGCTGTATACCCAAGGGAATGATTGAACATGACCCAGGACAGTGTTTTCTTTGTTCGGGACAGAATCCTGTTTGAATGCGAATCACTGACCACTTAATTCGCGTACTCGGAAATGCCTTGCAATTTTCTCTTTCAGAATGAAAAAGAACCACTTCGTCGAAAGCAAATCAATATTGCTGACTGGAACTCGGCAGTTGACCACTAACTTTAGAATGTCACTACAGGCACAACACGAAGTCCTCATCCATATACATGAATGCTATGATGCCAAGTCTCCTGTTACCCTACCCACCCCATTACACTATATCTAAGAGTTAGGGAGAGGCATCACATGAGCGAATGGGCATAAAACCGGACATTTAGGAGGGATATTGTTGCTGAGTGGTGCATTAAGGGTGGGCAAACAGTATCACTTTGGCCTAGGCCAAAGTATCGGTCTATAGGAAATGACAGTACACACATGACAGTATCTGGTCATTACTCAATCATCAATGCTATCTGGCAATAGTGCAGCAGCAACATTTCACAGGAGTACCAGAGTACAGATGCAATGATCAACGAATAAGTTCTCTACTCTCCTGTCTCTTATCTCATTATCACCATCAAATGTATCGTATTTTCTTTCTCATAGTAATAGAGGGTACAAGCTGTATGTAGTCAGAATTAATATTTTATTCATTCATCATGAAAGATTATATCTCTAGACATAAAATCACCTTGCACTACAACCAAATAATGGAAAACCGCCCATGGGGCGAATTACGTGATCATTTAAAATAAGTAAGGTTGTCTCATTTGTATCTCTAAAAAAAAGGTGTTCCACAGCAGTTAACTTCGAAATGTCGTCTATATCCGTGAATCTCGAACTCTCTATCACTGACTGGGGTTCAAAAATGTTAATCTCTCTTACTTACCTGTCAACCTCTTCCAGCTTCCATGTTCCCACAGAATCTGTGTGTACTCGGAAGATGCTGCAGCACACCAGGGAAAATGTACAAATCTAACCTAGGAAATCGAATAAAGAACAATAGGCTCTTAACTTTGCATCACCAGTTCAATGTGGTGGCATAATACGTGACGGCTGCTCGATGTTGCAGGATGCTGTCAAGGTCCCCTCGAGTTAAATTTATGAACTGATTCTTCGGAAGCGCTCTATTATCATCATATACAAAGTCCCAGAACGTTGTACAAAAGTAAGAAAGTCCCTATTCAAAATGTATTGGGGTTCAGTTAACCACTAACCATTGTTTAAAAATTTCAGATATCAGAACTGTAGTGTACGGATTCAGATTCACTGCATACAGTCTCAAAGCCATCGCATATGGGAAAATAGTCCATTTGTACTATAGAGCAGGTAAATAGTCCCTATTAATATA
Organism: Alentia gelatinosa; assembly: GCA_950022655.1. NCBI lineage: Eukaryota > Metazoa > Annelida > Polychaeta > Phyllodocida > Polynoidae > Alentia > Alentia gelatinosa. Next base: position 41,958,326 of record OX465588.1, on the reverse strand, counting down.
CTCTTTAATATACCAATTCGTAGGTTTGATTCATTTGAGGAGCTGGATAATAAATTCAATAAACTTTGGTTTGTGGACAGGTAGCTCTGTAAACCACTAGAGGTTCATGTCGTAATATACACTCAAGTATTACTACACATCATCCCCTTGTTGTTTACGGTTGGCTGTGCACAAAACCATCGATTTTTATTTATGAGCCATTTTCCACTGGCTGACGAAAATGGGAACGACTATTTGAGTTCTCTTAAAAGTCGGTCGGTGGTGGCCAACGATGTGCGTGAGTATCGAAAATTGTGAGGGTGCTGTGTATGCCTTGTTTTTGCCACATTTGAAGATCCATATTGACCAGAACTGTCCTCCAAACACAATGATCATCACCGACGATTTCAAACCCCTTTGATTCTGTTAGTCATTGACCAAGTCAGTCAGTGGTGGCCTCATTGCAAAATCTATACACAATTAATCGGGAAACAATTCTAAGGATGCCTGTTTCAATCCACCGATCTGGTGTTGGTATACCTGAAAAAACTATCAGTGGTTCCCCTACTTCAGATCGTTGGCGAATAGCCGGCCAGTGGAGAATGGCTTTGTGTATACTGCATCAAGCCTTGTCATACCTCTGTGGTCTTTTATCCACAACTGTCCCGCCCATGTTGCCAGTCGGTCGGTGGTGGCCAACAATGTGCGTGAGTATCGAAAAATTGTGAGGGTGCTGTGTATGCCTTGTTTTTGCCACATTTAAAGATCCATATTGACCAGAACCGTCCTCCAAACACAATGATCATCACCGACGATTTCAAACCCCTTTGATTCTGTTAGTCATTGACCAAGTCAGTCAGTGGTGGCCTCATTGCATAATCTATACACAATTAATCGGTAAACAATTCTAAGGATGCCTGTTTCAATCCACCGATCTGGTGTCGGTATACCTGAAAAAACGATCAGTGGTTCCCCTACTTCAGATCGTTGGCGAATAGCCTTGTCATACCACTGTGGTCTTTTACCCACAACTGTCCCGCCCATGTTAGCACCTGGAGGAGCTGATCGGTGCTGTACTCTACTCCGTATCACACACATCCATCATTCCGTGTCTCTCATCCATCATCCAGCCACCATGACGAGCTAGGACGCGAATCGTCACATGTTGACTCAATCTGTTAACAGAGACGTCAATTGTCATCCAACCCTGCCTTCTTCATTGGTTATGCACCACTGAGCCAGCCACTGTGACTATACACAGCCTTAGTAATGGATTACATTTTCAAAGCTACCTTTATCAATTTGATGTCTCTTAGCAGTGGGAGTTTCTGTAACTACATCGTTAGGGCATTAGCAGTAGCGCATGTAAATCACCAAATGTTCGAGACTTAATTTTATGCCAGAGACACACCAAGCAGGAAACGCAGCGATTTCCGGAATCGCCAACAAAAAATGGCGTGTATATGAGATATCATTTCACAGTAATATCTCCCGCCGATATTTTAGCGTTTCAGAAGCAATAATCAGATGAAATATGGAATGATAGTTCACAAACACGCCATTTCGTGTTGACGATTTCGGAAATCGCTGTGTTTCTCGCTTCGTGTGTCCTCTGTAGTCTCTAGTACGGCCTGTTATCGCCAGGGCCAGGGCGCACAGGCTCAAACTCAGACTGTTATGGGGTGCCATTTTGGGGCAGGAATTCCTCTGCTGGTACTCAGCTACCCTGAGTAATTTGCCAGTAACCACTGCCTTACCCCTCAAGCATAGGTCTTAGAGTAGCTTTTACTGGGCATGTACCAAATAGATCTGCTTGGAGAGTTATACTGGTTACAAGAATAACTGGACAGCCTCACAGATTTCTACTTGTTAAACTGTTGCTTTAGATAGAGCAACCGACCCTGATATTCCTCTCACCGAAGGTGATTGGCCAATGGGAGCCATGCTATGTTAGGCCTTCACGTACCGTAACCCGAAGGTGGTGCGGTGCCTGAACAGACTGTGTCCTCTGCATCATCCAAAAGGTGCAATAGGAGAGGATGCCAACAGCGAGCGGCACTTTGGACCAAAGTGGCACCAACAGTGGTAGTACCAATTTCAATAGTTAGTGAAGTCTCGCTGTTACTGCCACTGTTACTGCCACTGCTTGCGAGAGGGTCTACCATCTCGTACTGATCATAACAACAATTTCAAATCACATTTCATCCGAACTTTTAACATATTAAAGTAAAAGAAAGTGCTCCGAACAATTCCATATGTGTATATTAACCATATATCGATTTTCATAAGTCTCTAGTGGTTAACTCCTTTGCGAGAAGCATTATACTATTCATAATAGGAACTGCAGTCACTGCACCACTCAGCACATTCCCACACGGAACAGGTCTACTGCAGCGCTCAACCTAAGGCTCTCACTTCCATGTCTTACAAGCGAGAGCTGCAGTGTTGGGCACCGTAACTCGGTCAGAAATGCACGTAGAGGCATCAAATAAAAACTGAAATGTGTCGAAAAAGAAGAGAAATAATTTGTAATTATTGAAACCAATACGAGACTTTATAGGGTTCACTGTAAGTGCCGTTGATTGCTCTCGCTGTTATGGTTGCCATTCCCGTTTACCCCCCATGCTAGTGAAACGGGTCCCTGTTGTACAGTTCTGATCTTTGCATTCTCATCATGACTAATTATATTGGTTTCTATGCACAGAGATTAACTATCAGAATTATACGCATTCATTACAAAATGACTGAACTGGAACAGTCACCATTTTTTTAGCAACTCCCTCCTGTCCTGATGTTTACAGTATGGCTGCCATGTAGTGAATGGCCTATTTACCTTCATTATCGCTCACTCTAGTTCCTAGATTGTCCACATGCTGGCAGGGCTCCTGACAATGAAAATGTTATTGTCAGGAGCAGCCTCACCGGCATTGGCTCAACAATAACACTGTTATTGTCAGGAGCACCCTCACTGGCATTAGCTCAACAATGTCATTGTTATTGTCAGGAGCAGCCTCACTGGCATTGGCTCAACAGCCAATCACAGTCAAGAGCTTGCAAGCTCAACCTGCATCTAAGGCATGTATAGTAGAACCCCGTGCAAGTGGGCACCCTCCATTAAAGACCAAACCTGCCACACATGCACACCAATACACAGATAATTAGATAATCCGGAGTGTTGTCCCCACACTGCCCTGCCATATTTGATAGGGTGTCTATCTGATGTGTCTGTTTGCACAGGGTTGAATTGCTTTTCGTATCAAAATAACTGTCCGCTTACTCTGGATATCCGCTTATGTGGGGTGTCCGTTTACACAGGCTTCAAGTAGACATCTAATGGAGGGGAAGTTTCTCTTTCAAACAAAAGGGTCCGATAACGTGTGGTTCCACGTATGCGGGGTGCCTGTTAGGCAGGGTTGTACACGTGGGTTGTTCTGTATATATAAACTCCTCCGGATGTTTTTGAAATCAGCTTTCCTCTGGCTCTTGTACAAACCACTTCGTTTGAGACCCTTACTCTTAGGGTATGCACCTAGCTAGAGCCTCTAGACTTTATACTGTGTTGGACCTATTTGGTTCTAAATGTTAAGACTTGATTCCACCTGTATATATATACAGACCACTTTAATGTGGATCCTTTAAAAGGCTCTGTGGCCACGAGTGATCACCTCCGTAGAGCCTGGTACTTGAAGATCCGTCTCAGCTCAGCCCCAGTTTCAGGAGGTGGGGAATAATACTATATACATATAAATAATAGCCAGAATATAGGGAGATTTTATTATGGGATGACTTGGATGCTGAAACCAAAGGAAATTGGCAATGAAAGCGGACGTATAAAGAATATGCCAAAGTCAATTCATAATTCAGTGAGGATTTGAATCGCTACTATATCGTGCCCAAATCATATAAATCTATCTTTATAGCTCTCTTATATTTAAACATCGGTCCTGAGCTAAGATATATACCGAGGCAATCACAACAACTTGAAACGAAGAGTTTATAAGTTGTACAGACTTTGTGAGAAGTCTTTGTGAGAATATGGTAGCTGTAAAACATAAAAATATGGTATTGATCTATAGTTGAGAATACGAATCGTTTATCTCTGAAAGTTCTATGGAAGATCCGTAACCATTCACAGAAAAGAAATAAACGTTGATCCAAATATATACTAGAGGATATTGCTGAATGTCATGGTATACTTAACATAGAAATCAAATCCCATCTAACATATCTTTTAATGAATCTAGCCAAAGATGTTTGTCTATTTTGGCTGATCCCTACAATAAAATCCATGGTCTGATACTCAGAGATCAAAATCCCAGAGAATGTTTTTAGGAGTTGGCCCGTGATTGCTGAGAGTACGAGCCCACGCAGCTGGTGGCGTGAGTAGTATTGGGACCCTTCTTGTATAGGATGGGAGTCACTTATTTTCTCTTATGGTCGCAGGCCCTCTGTCAAAGGTCGCGTCGAGCACCTAATGGACGGACCCTGCTCCCATGTGTTGTTTTCTTCTTTTAGGACCAGCTCGTTTGTACTCGTCTTCTTGCCTCCCTTTCTGCCCTCGGACAGTCAGGTTTTAATCCTATATATTGTAATAGCCCAAGAAAGAGTGTAAACGCTAGATTGTTTAAATTGGCTAAGTTAAGGAACATGCTAACAAACAAGGCAGTCCGACTCGTCTATTTGAACACCATCCGCCCTGTGATGGAATATGCTTGCTTTCTTTTCGATGGTGCTAATGACAGTGACATAAGTAAATTGCAACGCCTGCAAAACAGAGGTTTACGAATTGTATTAAAGAAACATATGCGTGACCTTGACACTACGCAGTTACATAACGTGTCAAGAATAGAGAAACTCAAACCACGGAGAGACCGGCAGTTGCTTAGTCTTGTTTTTAAGAGATTGAAAAATGAAGAGAATCTAAACCTATCTGTGCGAGGAACACGTAGCGATAAAAAGATTAGATTCAAAACCTTTCGATTCAGAAACAACGGCTATAAGAAAAGCCCCAGTTATAGAGGCGAATCGCTCTGGGATAAACTATGCTGTGAAACACAGTTGGCTGCTAACAAGGCCAGTTTTAAAAAATTAGTGGAGGAAGAACAACATAACATGAACTGATGAACTGCCTATATGTGCGTGTGTGATGCGCGTGTACGTGCATATATGTGTACACATGTATGTATGTACATATTTATATTTGTGAGCATGTATGCGTATATGTATATATTGACTACTCAATTATTTATCATACTCATCACCATTTACCATTTACTATTTAACATTTCTGTTTCTTGTTCTGTTATGTACACGGATTCCTAATGTAACATGTTTCCTTGTACTTTTCATGGAAGACCTGCCTCTGGCAGAATGAATAAAGTTTACACACAAAAAAATATATTAATGTATAATGCACTTACTTATACATATATAATTAGGCCCCCATTTGCTAAGCACGTATCTATGGTATAGCCACTCGGGGGCGTGGCCTATTGTCGCACACGTCATAGTTCCTTTGATGCGACGGTTGGGGATCTCCTCACTCTTCCTTAGTCAATCGTATGAGCAGGACCTATTTTTAATTTTGGTGCTCACGAATTATGTTTTAACGAATTTCTTGGGAAATTCAATATATCTGATAATGGGACGAAAGGCGAAAAAGCAGAAATCGCCGACTAAGGTGGAGAGAGGATTATCGAATACTACCGAAATGAGTTGTGAAGGGGAGGCCCCCTTCACCCCCATTAAAGCAGGGGATAGGTCGAACTCAGAAGTAAGTAGTATTGACCAGACGAGAGGGATGCCGGCTTCATCGGGGATGCCATCGAGAGAAAATCGAGAGAATGCAGCAACCCTAGCTACAAGAGTCGATAACCTGGAGGAAACCTTCATGAGAGCTATTGGAAAAATGGAGAAGATTCTTCACGAGAAGAAATCAAGTGACAGTGATTCAAGATCGAGGAGGAAATCGAGACATCGAAAATCGCATGATACAGATTCAAGTTCTTCAGATGATACTGATTCTTTGCGATCAAATTCAAGATCACGTTCAGCAAGCAGAAAACATAAAAGAAACAAAGGTAAAAATAATATGTTTTCTTCTAAAAAATACCTGAAAAAAGATGAAAAAATCGTTAGTGTGGAGAAAATGAACTTGGTAAATCTCAAGATGTTAAAAGATATTAACGAAAAATGCGATGATATTAATGGCTTTCTGGATCATTTAATTCTTTTGGCTGAAAATGCGAAACTAGAATGTTCACAGCTGAGGCATTGATTAATTACGACGAAAGCGTTAAAGTTGAAGCGAAAAGCAAAGGTTTAGATGTATTTTCATTGGTAAATCCAGCAAATATCGTTAGATATCTATCATACGACGGTACGCAAGCAGCTGCCGTAAATCGCAAAGCGAGCAAAAATAAGTCAAAAGGATCTAGCGAGACAAGCACATGTTTCGCCTTCAACAAAAGCGAGGGATGTAAATTCGCTAACTGCAAGTACAAGCACTCTTGCACTAACTGTCATCTATTTGGTCACGGCAGTTCTGATTGTAAATCGTCATCAAACAAAGACTCTAAATTCGTTAAATGAAACGAATTCCCAAGCGGGAATTCAAACCGGGTAACGGTGGGCGTGTCCGTTACTAAGGACGCTTTTGGTTGCCGGGATTCCCCGCACGCAAATGACGTCAGCGGTGGTGTTTCCGCTAAGCGGGACTACGATGGTTGGATTAACGTTGATCTATCGGAGAAACGGGAGACTACTCCTAAAATCGTTAAAAATCCTGAAGGTAAGGATGTCACAATTTTTGAAAATTGCATTAACGGTAGTTGCAATTGTGTCTATAAAGTAAATGACTTGGAGATAAATCTTAAACCATGCCGTTCTGCACATTTCTTGGTAGGCGAAAACGCCCTAGATACAGTTGAGGCTGACGAAAAAGAATTCCTATGGTCGGGATTGTGTAACGGTTTCAAAATCGTCGATGAAAATCTGGAAATCGAATATGAATGTGAAAATTACGATTCCGTAAATAGTGGTGAGGGTTTTGAAAAATTTAACGAGGTAGTTAAAGATGAAGTAATAGGTGGCCGCCTATCGGAAACTAAAGTTAGGCCAAAATGTGTTCACACCATAGGCGGTATTTTCAAGGAGTCAGGAAAATTCAGACCTATAACAGACTGCTCCAGACCTGATGGGATATCCATTAATAATCACATGAAAATATATATATATATATATATATATATATATACATCTCTGTGTGTGTGTGTGGGGGGGGGGGTGTGTGTGTGTGTGGGGGGGGGGTGTGTGGGTGTGTGTGTGTGTGTGTGTGTGTGTGTGGGTGTGTGCGGGTGTGTGTGTGTATTCGATTAAACAAGTATATTTCCATCGTGTGTCTGGTATGTGGACTGATAGTGATTTTCAGAATACTGTTAATGAGTCCCATAATTAGTGTTTAATTTGTCCGATTGCACGAATGACATCTACATTGCTGAAACATTGCTTTAGGTGTTTGTTCCCTTACAGTCTCACTTTGATCTAGCTGATATTCTATGACATGATGACAAGGCACATTTCAGAGAAAATTCAATTAAACGCGGAGTACCTTTCTAATTAATATCCGCGAGTTTAATTAACAAGGAAACTGTTTTCGATCAAAGGGTTGATTAATCTAACATATGTGAGGATTCTCACCCAGTTAATGCTAGAAAACTCTTAGAAGTGAATGGTACAGTGAACACAATCTGTCGATTGATGTACGCAAGGATGGCCTTTCTTCGAGCACGATACCTTTATGATTTATTGCTAAACAAAACATGACAAGAAACAAAATGTCGACCTCTACTACGATACACAGGTGGTTATAATGCTTTTTTCGAATGATGGAGGGGAAGGGGACTGGGAAAGCAACCAATTTTATCAAACTTTCTCCCCATATGTATAGAGAGCATTATTACTAACATTTTAGTATTCATGAAATGGACAAAAGCTAGTTTTTGCTTAAGGTGCATAGCTGGAAAAGCGTTTTCAATTTTCGGAGAAGCTAACAGTTTATGAGGTAGCTCTGTAGATCAAGGGATTCTATTTGTATTTTTTTTTAGATTTCTTTTTCATAGAATCCAGGAAGAATAGTTAAGGGCAGACTGGCAAAAAGTATTCCATCCAACTAGTCTAATAGTAATGGATAAACGTTTGTTGTCACAAATTCTCACTAGCAGAGTGCAGTTATCGAAGTCTACATTTCATCAGCTGCTGAAAAGAGGAAGAGAGAGCTGATTCCTATTATAGATTCATATTTGAAGTTATAAAGGAAGTTGGTGATAAGCAACTTGGTACGAATCATAAATTTATACATAATGAATTGAAGACTTTTCAAGATAATAGCCCACACACAATCACTGTGCGGCAATTGATCACTGATAAAGCGCATGCTTATTGAGATATGTATGGTTAACCCTTTCACAGCAGGAGGATGCCTTAAGGCATTACCACTGTATGGCAGGAAGATGCCTTAAGGCATTACCACTGTACGGCAGGAAGATGCCTTAAGGCATCTTTTTGTGGTTTTTTTCCAAATCAGTTTGTTCAAAATATATAAGATGAATTCACAAAATTCCTTCAGGTTATCAAAATCATTAATGTATTTAAGGGGTTCAATATTATTAAGAAATATGGAGAAATAAATTGAATAAATCATCAATTTGTGGAGAAAATGGCGAAAATCATGGCAAAACACGCCTGTCATTCACACGTTCACTATGTAACGTCTTCCTGCCTCTAGTATAGGCGAACGTCGATGGTGGCGCTGCCTCTGCTTTCCCGCCCATGTGAGGCGTGCGGCCGTTAAAGGGTTAAGAGTATTTCACAGAATTGTACAGAGTTAATAATACATAAACTCCAGGACTTAGCATTACAAATTTACTTTACTATTAAGAGCCATCTATGTCTGTTCTTAATCCATGTTACAATAAATGTCTCTCATTGAAATAAAACAACAACAAAAAACAATTTTGTATACAAGTACCAATGATGCCTCTAAGATGCCTGGTAGTCAAGGGAATGCCTGGAGGCATCTTCCTGCTGTAGCCAGGAGAATGCCGAGAGGCATCTTTCTACTGTTTACCTACTACATATAAAACGTTAGAATTTCGTCGAATCCGCTTGAAGCTGCTCCCGTACATAGGGACATAGTGAAACAGACCTAGGCATGGAGAATGAGGGCCCATGAGAGTGAGATTCTCGTACAGTGAAAAACTCGAACCTGGTCTTCTTTTTTGTAGGACTATACTCAGACAAACTTCTTCTCTTATGATTCATTTCAAGCCATGCCGAAATCAAAGTTTAATATTGTAGTTTTCTAATCTACTTTTCTCGTGAGAAACCAATGAGATCCCAACTTTCGCTGGCTTCAATCCATAGAGTTCTGATTTCCGATGATCAGTTCAAACACCTGTGTCATACAAAATGATAACCACGAGTTTACGATGGTTTCCCGTATACCCGCTAGAGGGCCCAGTTAGCCTGTAGTGCGGCCGACTTTCATCAGACGGCGTGTTCACGGATCGTGGTACCGCTTATGAACGAACTTAGGGGTGGGGTGGGGGGGCTAGCCAAATACAATTCGACGAAGTCGCTAGTAAAGGGTTAAAAACAACGAAAAGTATGTTCTCACTTTTTTCTACTTGGTGTGTGAGTGAAATTCCTTTATCAATTCAATTATGAAACATCGAGTGAGTCATTACAATATTACATATATCTAGGTTAGAATCAGCAAAGTGGACCCGTAATAGTGATGTCCTTGGCAATTTATGCTAATTGTCATAATTCATGCTTCTTTTGACGAAAAAAAGAACCTAATTAATTCAATCGCATTGAAAGCAATATGTAATGAGTAGTCATTTTAGTAAATAGGATAACTACAATATAATTCAGATTTATTTACGAGACGCCAAAACTATGTAATAAGAATTAAACCTTTCGGATATCTAGACCTAGTAGACATGTTTACTTTGGATGATGAGATGCAAATACATCCTAATATTTCACTCTACTCGTGATATTTATTCCCCTGGTTACTCTCCTTTGTTTTGCCTTACTTGTAAATCGGTCCTGACATCTGATGTTGCTGAATGCACAGATGACTGGTAGAAGAACGTTTTCCCATGTGCTGAAAGTAGAATGATAGTCATTTCGTCTCGTAGGGCAATTTCAAGGTGAAAATTGTGTCCATTTTTCAAACTTCATTTTCGTCTGAGCAAAATGAAACGGTCTTTTCAAAGCATAGTCATAAAACATTCATTGTAAATGGCCCGATGATAAATGATTCTCTCAACATGCGGACATTATCAAATCTACACTAAAGCATGGAATTGCCTATCTTCAGCAAAGCGGATATAATTTTGATATAGCGCTCATTAAGTATAGGGTTACAAAAGAGTCATTGTATGCCTATCATATGATATAATGAAGATGTCTAATAGGTGTTCGGTAAAAGAAGGAATTGCCAAGCTGTAGACCATTGCGATTTTTCATAACCTCGTTGTATACCAATGTAATATACCTTCTGATATATCATAGTATTACCACACGAGCTATATATCAGATACATGTATGTACTTTCTTTCACTTTATAAAACGATTATTTCAACCCAGGGTTTCTGTATAGAGGTACATTTATACATCACTGATTAGTAAAAAAGTACATGCTCATCCGTCAAAAAATGCTCCATTATCAAAAAGTAAACTATAATGACATGGTAATGAAAGTCGAATAGATTAGTAATATTGGTAACTATGCTACCTCTGTAGCTTGATCAGGATGATTCGTATCACGATTAAGACTTTAAATGTGAATCAATTTTGAGATTTGTATCTATAGCAATTAGTGATTATCTGTTTGGATTTGATTGGCCATGTCCTATATAATCTTCCAGAAAGAATGTTCCCTTGTGACATGGGTGTTCTGCCCAGTGAAAATTGCTGAGACATCTCAGTGTGAACATTGCACACGTACAGGTGTATAAGAGAGGCTGTTCAACCAACCTTGCTGCACACACTGTCCGGAGTAGATCTATTTGCTCGCTCGAGTAGTTTAACGTTCTATTACACTTACTATACTGGGGCAGAGGAACAACTGCGGTTCCTCTGTGGTTCCTCCGTCCCGAGGGTTTGAGGCTGCCTCCAGGCTTCTGAGTGCAGGTGTGTCGATATTTGGTGGTTGGGTGAGAACACAGCTGTGGGTGGGCTAAACCTAGTAATGTCCGGGTTAGCTTCGGCTTTCCTAGATTGGTTGCCACCTCTTTTTTCACTCAACTTTTCAACTAAGAGGTTGGTGTTGTTGAGTCCAGGTCTTGTAGTCCAAAAACATCAATCTCGAACCAAGCAATTTTTTGTACATTGGTTCTAAGAGCCATAATATTCTTAGCTCATGAAATTGATGATAAAGTCTAGATTCATGGTCCTTTGTTTCAAAATACACATAAAATAATATATGAACATGGAAAAATTGCTTCACGAGTGCGAAATGACACCCGCCAAGCGTACAAAAAATCTGCAGGGAGAGTGACAGATACGTATGGCTCGTGGGTCAAGACGACCGCCGGTTTAACCCCAACAGAGTTAACGTGGTGTAGCTCTGGTGGCCAGGGCACGACTTTCCCGACAACCAGCGGCCAAGGGGTTTGTATGGTTCAACCCAGACTCTTGGGTCCTGAGAGCCGAAATATATAAGAAACATTAACAGCTCACCAAATTAATGATAACGTCTACCTTTACATTATTTTATTCGAAATACACACAAAAGGAAATATAAGAATTCATATGTAAAAATGGTTTCAAGAATAATAGATATCACACTCTCCAAACAAACACTTACAGGTAGTGGCTCAAGGTGCCCAGATTTAACCGAACCAGAGCTAACACAGTGTAGTTCTGGTAGCTAGTGTACTAGCCCACTGCACATATAAAGGGGTTATCCCACGATCACGATTTGCGCCTCCGATACACTACGATAGCCTTATGACAAGCGTTTCGATGAAAAAAATAACCTTTTTGTCGCAAGGAACGGTTTTATCATGGAAGTGGATTTTGTGTTCCAATGAGTACTACAACACACTCCGACACACTCCGATAGTGCTATGATATAAATACCGTGTCGCAGGCTTTCCGACAAAATCGAACATGTTTGATTTGTCGGAAGCATTCTCTATAATGTGGAGGCTATGCACTCTCCTCGTTGATTTTCGGCCTGCAAAATAGCAATTGCCCCGGGAGTATCCCTAGACAATTGAATATATATCAATGTATAATTGACATTATTCATAGATATATAACTAGGCCCCCATTTAGTACGCGTAACTATAGCATTGCCACCCGGGGGCGTGGCCTATTGTTGCCTACGTCAATAGTTCGATTGATGCGCGACGGTTGGGGATATCACTCACTCTGCCTTAGTGAATTGGATGAGCAGGACCTATACGGCACATAGCCTATGATCCATGGGAGCCGCCATGACGCCCCCCGAGTAGGTGTTCTTCACTAAAGGAGGTGAAAAAGTAGCTGTTCTTCACTAATGGAGGTGAGTGATAATTGGAAAATGTCACTTTTCTTGCCTTGCTCACATAGGTAAATAAAGTGTTCCATGTAAAAAACATCATGTCCTGGGTTTTAGCATTATATCTTCCTGCCCTGGGATCAGTGTAGAGAGTCAAAGGAACCTTGATAAAACATTGAAAGGCGGCTGAATTTCGTAAGAACAAAGAGCCAGAATACAGGTTTTGTCCCCCGACCACCTAGTGACTGCTCCATGAACTAACAATGGCTCTGTCCCCTATAATTTAATTTTGCTCGTATATCATGGTTATTCCTATCATGGGTAGGAAAGCGAAAAAGCAAAAATCACCTGTTAAGGTGGAGACAGGATTTGCGAGTGCTATTGGTCTGAGATCGGAAAAGGAGGTCCTTTTCACTCCCCAACAGCCATGGGATAGGTCCAACTCGGTTACTAATAGCATTGACCAGACGAGGGAAATGCCGGCGCTGCCATCGATGCCGGAGATGCCAGCTGACAAGCAAGAGAAAGCCCCAACCCTAGCATCTAAAGTAGACGATTTAGAAGAGACTTTCAACCGGGCTATAGGAAGAATGGATGAACTTCTACAAGTCAGAAAATCATGGGATGAGAGTCAATCATCAAGGAGAAAATTGTGACCATCGACATCATCGTCTACAAACGATTCTGAGTCAAGTGATAGCGATTCTTCAAGATCTGCTTCAAGACATCGCGGAAAAGACAGAAAACATGAGAAAAACAAAGGTAAAAACAATATGTTCTCTTCTAAAAAGCACTTGAAAAAAGTTGAAAAAATGAATCTCGTAAATTTGAAAATGTTAAAAGACATTAACTCTGTTGTCAGAAAAAAATGAAACTAGGATGTTTACCGCAAAAGCTTTAATTAATTATTACGAGAGTATAAAGGCCGAGGCAAAGGTTAAAGGTCAAGAGGTTTTTTCTACGGTAAACCCTGCTAATATTGTAAGATATTTATGATGGCACCCAGGCACTCACTCATGTGTTTACCTAAATGTATAGACCTAATTTATAGACATATATTAGATCTATCTCCGTATTTATATAAAGATGTATATATATGAGGTTTATTTGTCATATCTAGTTTATTTTCGATATTTCCAATGGTATTTTGTACATATTTTTTTTATTTTTTTTTTTTTTATTGGTACGTTCGAATTCGATTTACAATCGTTCTTCCATTCAAACGGAATGGGTATTATAAACTTACAAATTCTGATATAGACATTACATTTATGATCTTAGCGATGTTCCAAGGGGGATGACATATAATACAATATGAGTAAACAAAGGTGCAGAAATGGTAACAATGTATGGTTCGTGATGTTTTCTGGCAGTTTCTGTTGTTCAACCTCTATGTTCTAAGTACCCGTGGTATGTTCGCGAATTTTCTTTAGTACCTCTTTTCTGAAACAAGTTTTCCCCCCTGTAGTATTAGGCAATTGGGAGTTCATCGATAGAGAATTCCACATATTTAAGCCTACATAAATCGATGATTTTCGTAGCTTTTCTGTCCGTGGGATAAAAATTGATAAATTGTTATTTTTCACAGAACTTCCGTTAATCTGATTTCCTCTTTTATCCTTAGAGATTTAGTACGATGTAAACTACGTATAATTCCCATTAACAACATAAGTCTCCTTTCATTTGGTGACATAACCTCACTTTTTGTTAGTAGTAGGTCGTTACTGATATAATGTCCATTGGGGTAAGATTCCTTTCCAATTGCAATTCTTAAACATCTATAAATACATCTATTAACCAATTGTTGTGTCTTCTTAGTGGTACCTTCTAGTAAAAAGGAACAGTGATCCGCGATAGATAATAAACATGTTCTGGCTATCTTTAGAGCAGTTGGTTTGTCAAATAAATTACGAATTTTCCTGAATATATACATTTTGTCATTCATTTTTTTCACAATATTCCCAGCATGTTTAGTGAAATCAAGTTTACCGTCAACAATTGCTCCTAAATAATTCATTTGTTCTGCCACAACAACTGTTTGACCCTGTACTAGAAGCTTTTTTCTGACACCTTTTTTTAACTGTTGACTCGTACCATGATAAACAGCCCTCGTTTTTTTAGCATTAATGGATAATCTGTTCGAGTGGTACCAATTTTCTAGTCTACCAATTATCACTTGCATTACATTTTCAGGAACTGATCCACAAGAAATATTGAAATTATCTCATCTTTAGATCTCATCTTTAGATCTCAATGAATGATTTTCATTCTTTTATTAAGAATCTTTAACAAACATTATTGATCGTTTGCCTGATATTTGCAGTGGCACACCTCTTAAATGGTAGCTTGTGTCGGTACCGTGGTCTCCTTTTTATTGCCGCTAAACCCGTTCCGACACACTGCGACACACTCCGACAGAGCCCTCCCGATAGCTCTACGATCGGAAAATTTCTTATAATAGCACAATCGCAGCACTTTTCGTAGTGTGTCCGGACAGTGGGAGCCCGGCTTAAGGCTTCAATTTATAAATGAGAGGGGACTGGAAATCCCTCAGAAGGTGGCAATGGGCAGGGCAAGATCATGTTTAAACTATACACTTAAGTTTGGATTAGCTATACCCAATTGTCAACCTCTATCCTTATACCATCTACACCGAGGGGTCCGTGCACAACAATGTGTTTTAATTTAGCTTTAAGGCATATCCTTGTAGAACATCTAGACAATTTACACCAACTGTGCTGATCTTAGCTTTTCTCTCAGCATTCTACCACTTACAGCATTATACCACTGAATATTGATACCTTCGTGGTCCAGCTGAACTAAATCAATATTCTGTATTTGTACAGAAAAAGTAACTTAGACTTGAATGTGATCGTTTATGTATTATAATAGCACATACTTTTAACCATGTCCCGGGTTACTCCTAGCCTGTCACCACTTAGAATGGTATCATAAAGAAAACCGTCCGGTTAATGGTAGCTCACTTGACACAATGCTTTAAGGGAATATTGATTATATCGCAAGATTGAATTTACAATGTCTATTAATAAACATATTCATACCAATGAGCGATATTATAAATAAATTGCATATGTAGAGATTTTGACCAAGAGATTCTTTGGAATGTGAACGTTAAAAAGCAGAACGGTAGGGAATATTTACTAGCTTGGTTCTTTGAATTTCCTCTTAAAAGTTTGATTTACACTAATATTAAGACACATATCAGCTAGACTGAAATTTTCTTTGAACTTGATTCATTTAGCCGGATTGATATGGCATTGACAGTGTTGCTGTATTAAAGGGCTGTGAGTTCAAATCTCACCTCTGGCAGGGATCTTTTTGAACTGGAAAACCTACTTTAACACATCGAGAAGCCCAGCCCCGAGGTGAACATGGGACAGACCATAGTGAATTAAATAGACTGTGAACCTGAAAGTCATGTTGTTTCATGTTGTTTCATGATATGTCATGAAGGAAGAGATACATAAACACTGCTCTAAATATCTTCCTATGTTCAGGTCCCCTAGCCTAAATTTGGTCTATATCACATCAAAACGTTAATGGAAAGGACGTTTACATATTGCACACCGTAGCAGTATATTCACTTCCCAGCGGTTAAAATATATTCCCTGTATGCAACAAGCTCTCCTGACGATTAAAAAAGCTTAATAAAACGGTTGATATAGTGGGTAGAGCAAGCTGGCTTCACAGGCCATGATCATGACACGGCAGCGACCATTTCCCTGTTGGGAATACTGCATAGGGTTCAATTTCAGGTGGAGTTGTTTATGTTATTTTCATTTTCCTGTTTTTTAAGAGGTATCCACTTGCGGTGTGAGACCACGGCCGCCTTGCCGGACGTGACCTCCCGCACTCTGACAGCCGCTGCCCATAAGTCGGTTATTTTCCGGGAGAAAGGTGACTCGCCGTACATTACGTGCCCAGCCAGGGGCGGGTGGAAAACTGAAACCAGTAATAACACAGTGCCGCCCTCTCCGTCCCATGTTGTTTGGTCGGCAGGGACACGGGCAGTCACAGCTGGCACTAGGCCTCACCTGTGTCTGTGAGGACAGAGATTATATGGTCCATTAGGGATGTACGAGAATTGTATAGGCATCTATAGATACATGGCGATCGCGCAGAGTAATGGCACTGATAAGGTAGAGATATTCGTGTCACTATAAAGGCATTTATTATCCACCTAATAAGAACCCGTCCCTTTTTCTAATGGTGGGGACACATCTCTAGAATCGCCAACACAAAATAGCATGTATATGAGATATTATTTCAGAGTAATTTCCATCGATAATTTAGGGTCTCGAGAGCAATAATCAGATGAAATATGAAATAATAGCTCACATAGATGTCATTTTGTGTTGGCGATTCCAGGAATTGCTATTTTTCTCGCTTGGTGTGTCCCCGCAAAGAAGTGGAGAGAGAAGGAATGGCAACAGAGGTGTGAGGCTGATATCTTTGTCTCCCGGCCGGTCGCCGCACGGCCGTCACGGTTGGGTGATTGCATACAACAGTTCCCCAGTCATCTGCTAGAAGGCTCGGCGGAGGCCATCCATAACCGTTTAACGGCAGCATGATGCCTCCAGGCATTCCCCTGGCCATGGCAGGTAGATCCCTCAAGGCATCTTAGAGGCATCATTGATATTTATGCACAAAATTCAACAAATAGAAAAATAATAGTTTGAATTGAAAGAAATTTTGACAAAGTATAAAAGCCATATTGACCTCTGAGGGAAGAAAAATATTTTCCAAGAAAAATTGAATTAATTCTATATTTTCTCACATAAATGACATACAATATAACTCCTAAGTTAGTGTTTTATACTCTTAAGTGACCTGAATTGACCCAGTCTCCACATTTCAAAGTTTGTGTGCATTGTCAATGCCGGGTCACTGAGCCTCTGTCAGGCACCCACCCGATACAAATATAGTGTGAATTGTTTTGAGACAACCACACACCCTACATACATGTGCTATATACCATCGGAAAGGCCTGAAACTGTACTACCAGAAACACTTTAGGTCATTTAGATAGATTGTTTTATTAGTTCTCAACCGGCAGGTCAAAAATATGTTGTTTGTTAGGCCAAATTCTTCCTGCACAGTTCTGACCCTTCCTCTCCACACCTATTTTCCATGAAAATTGACTTAATTCTACAGTTTCTCACATAAATGACATACAATATATAACTCCCAAGTTAGTGTTTTATACTCTTAAGTGACCTGAATTGACCCAGTCTCCACATTTCAAAGTTTGTGTGCATTGTCAATGCCGGTCACTGAGCCTCCGTCAGCCACCCGCCCATACAAATATGGTGTGAATTGTTCTGAGACAATGATACATCCTACATATACATGTGCTATATACCATCGGAAAGGCCTGAAACTGTACTACCATAAACATTTTAGATCATTTGGATAGTAATAAAATGATGTTCCTGTAAACGTACAAATTTCTATCCGAACTCTGGCCTTTGCACGTTCACAATGAGGTGTTTACACCGAGTTGTAAACGTGCCAAAGGCCAGAGTGAGGATAGAAATGTGCAGTACATCATAGGGAGTAGTGTGTATTTATCATGTCACTTACGGCAGTAGGTATATATACAAGATTGTTTCATTAGTTCTCAGCCGGGAGGTCAAAAGTATGTCGTTTCTTAGGCCAAATTCTAACCGCACATCTCCAACCCTTCCTCTTGTGGAGACTGGGTCATTTCAGGTCATTTAAAAGTATAAAATGCTAACTTGTGAGTTATATTGTATGTCTTTTATGTGAGCAAATATAGAAGTAAGTCAATTTTCATGGAAAATGGGGGTGAAGAGGGTGGGTCGGAGATTTTTGGGTAGGCGGACGGGTGGGCAGGCGGGAGGGAAGGAGGCAGGGAAGGAGAGAGGGAGGGAAGGAGGGAGGGAAGGAGGGAGGGAGGGAAGGAGGGAGGGTAGGAGGGAGGGAAGAAGGGAAGGAGGGAGGTAGGGAAGGAGGGAGGGAGGTAGGGAAGGACGGAGGGAGAGAGGGAAGGAGGGAAGGAGGGAGGGAAGAAGGGAAGGAGGGAGGGAGGTAAGGAGGGAGGGAGGGAAGGAGGGAGGGAGGGAAGGAAGGAATGAAGGAGGGAGGGAAGGAGGGAAGGAGGGAGGGAGGGAAGGAGGGAGGGAGGGAAGGAGGGAGGGTAGGAGGGAGGGAAGAAGGGAAGGAGGGAGGTAGGGAAGGAGGGAGGGAGGTAGGGAAGGACGGAGGGAGAGAGGGAAGGAGGGAAGGAGGGAGGGAAGAAGGGAAGGAGGGAGGGAGGTAAGGAGGGAGGGAGGGAAGGAGGGAGGGAGGGAAGGAAGGAATGAAGGAGGGAGGGAAGGAGGGAAGGAGGGAGGGAGGGAAGGAGGGAGGGAGGGAAGGAGGGAGGGAAGGAGGGAGGGAGGGAAGGAGGGAGGGAAGAATGAGGGAGGGAAGAATGAGGGAGGGGAAAAGGGAGGGAGGGAGGGAAGGAGGGAGGGAGGGAGGGAAGGTCTCAAGGGCAAGGTGTGCCCAGCTGATCAATCACTTGGGACTGGAACACCCCATTGACCTAATGGAGCATTACATGTTTGGATGCTAAACTCAGGCAGTTGTAGAACGGGCAAGTTGACTGGGTACAAGTGGGTTAATATTGCAGAAGATGATACATAGACTGAATAAATCCATAACCTTTTAATTGTTGTATATTTATAATTGCACGCTCATTCATCAGTGATGAACATACCACTTGCTCCTAGTTATTATGTGCGGCAACGTTATATTGAGAGTGACTTCTAGAACTCCAGACGTTATTTTCAGCCAGAACCTCTCAGGATTCTTTTGGTTTCCTTTAAGTTTTTTAATCTGCCCCCTCTAAGTGACATATCCTTGCTCATTTCCTTTATGAGAATCCCAGTCTTACGCAATGTCTCTATTTCAGGAATATCTGATGATAAGAGTCCCTTAATCGATCCCTCTCGTTGTGTAAAGGGGGGTGTCCACTGCGCTCCCGACAGACTACGACACACTACGACAAACCTTCCGACAAGCGTTACCACACAGAATCGAATGTTTTAGGTTTTTATCGTAGCAGTGGACACACCGTTCCGACACGGCTTCCGACACACTGCGACACACTCCGACATGACTACGACACAGCGCCCGTGTCGTAGCTGCGTCGTAGCCCTTCCGACAAAATTAAACATGTTTAAAAAATTGTAGAGGTTGGCTTGTGTCGTAGTGTGTCGGAAGCATTCCACACTATGTAAAAGCTATGCACACCCCCCACACACACATGCGCCTTTATAAACTATTATAATATCATATATATAATATTTTCTCCTCTGTTATATAAGGATATGCATTATGAACATATTCAGGAATAGATATGATAATCGTTTTCAATAATCATATACTTTGAAAATCATAATCGGGGTCTGTGATACATGATTGTAGCGGTTACCCTCTAGTCGCTGAAAGTGTATTACCACTCTCTGCGATCGTCAGTCGACCAGAGGTTCCGAGACTAGTCGCTACCCTGTACTTACCGTGCCAATACAGGTGGGTTCGGCTTTACCCACTGGAGAAGGGAGGGAGATACAAGATCTACCAACTACCGCTTAACCGCGAATAGAAAACCAGACTCCGGACAGTTTCAGTTCACCGTTCTTTTATTACTGGATGTAATACACAATCCGTTGGTGCTGCGGGGCACCAACTAGCGCGGGAAGAGATACTGGTCTCTTCAACGTTGAAAGGTGTTTCAACACAACCTAACCAACTCGTGAGGCTCCAGACGTTCACTCCGTAAAGAGGCACCATGAGAAGTCCTGTCAACCTGCTGTGGACTCGACCTTATATAGTGGCCGAGTTACGTAATGCGGGTGAACCGCAGCATTTGCATACTGCGGGTCCGCCGGCCATACCGCACAGCAGGGATTGGCACTCGCGCCACCTAGTTCTAAAGTGAAACAACGCTGCTCGACTGCCCTGACCCCTACATTACCCCTCCCAGCTTTTACGAGGGGGGAACCTGCAACCATTGTGTTGCTAAGAGGACATCTCATGCGGCTGTCCAGTTGACGTAGACACGGGTTTCTCCGAGCCCGAAGACCCGGCCCCCTTCGTCTCCTTGCTGCCACCAGGTTTAGGATCCGAAGATCCCTTGCCTTTAGCAACAAGCTTGCCAGCACTGGACTTACCAACTCCTTTACCTGGACTGGAGTTAGAGCGCTCATCGCGGGCCGCTTTGTCCGCTGCAGCTTTCGCTGCAGTGGCTTCCCTGGCCGCGCGAGTCTTGCGTCTACCCCTACGGGCAGCGGAGCCACTTACTGGCTTTTCAGCCGGTTTATCCTCCACGGAGGCAGGTTCCGTCGACTTTTTGGCTGGCTTCGCCTTCTCCGTGGCACGCCCTTCAGCGGCCTTTGCTGCTTACGAAGAAGTAGCCGGCTCCACTGACTCCGTGGAGGCACCAGGGGTTTTGTCAACCTCCATAGCGCTCTCCGTAGCGGCGGGCGTATCTTGGCTAGTAGCCGGGGCTGGAGGTGCTACCACCGGGGCTTCTACCCTCGAGGGGGATACCACCGGTACAACATTCTCCGGGCCCTGACTAGCAACCCAGCGATCCACTAACCCCTTCATAGCCAAAGCGCGTATGTCAGGATCAGGGATGTTCTGCAATTCCCGGGTCCACCGGTCCCATGGACTGGCTGGAATACCCCCGGGAGCAGGAGGATCAAGTCTGCTAATTGGTCTCCCGCGGCCACAACCAACGGGAGTCAACTTAGCTCGCTGAGCATATCCTTTCTTTTCCGCTGCTTTCACCGGCGTAAACGTCGGTTTCGGCAAACGGGAAGCCTTGGGCTTAGCAGGAGTAGTCGAAACTGACTTCTGCCCGTACCCAGAGCTCTTCACATGGGAAAGGTCTAGTTTCCCACCTTTCACAGAAGCGAAAGGCTTTTGACACCGTAGACCACTCACTACTATTACGAAAACTACAATATTATGGTATAAAAAATAAGAATCTAGGACTACTAAAGAACTATCTTCAGGACCGTACTCAATGTACCAAAGCAAATAGCCTTATTTCTAAACCCGAGCGAGTGGTCTGCGGTGTACCCCAAGGGTCAAACCTTGGCCCAACACTGTTCCTTCTATACGTTAATGACATGATAGATAGTATACCAAATATTAGCTGTAATTTATATGCAGATGATACAGTAATTTATAAGGCAGGAGGAAGTACAGCTATGCTGAAACTGGATGTTAACAGGGCGATGGATGGCTTCTCACATTGGTGTGATATGAATAAACTAACAATAAACTAGGAAAAAACGAAGATTATGTACTTCGGGACGCATCAAAAAATCAGAAAAGAACATCCTATATCCATTTATCTAGCAAACAGAGAACTAAAGATAGTGGACAGATACAGATATCTGGGTATTCTCTTAGATCAAACTCTGAATTACCACTGCCACATTAAAGAAATCATTAGGAAGATTACGCATAGAATGTACCAGTTGAGACGGATGAGAAGCTATCTATCGCCACAAACACTATTGACACTGTATAAGGCTACTATAATGCCCTACATGGATTATGGGGACATTCTGTATGGATCGACCAGTGTGGGTCTGCTGGACAAACTGCAGATTATTCAAAATAAGTGTCTACGGATGGCTTATAACCTAGACAAACGATCGCATGTTGAAAACGTGCACAGTATTACCAATATGCCATATCTATCCAAAAGAAGATATGCGCACTTACTAAATTTCTCTTATAAGCGATCGCAGATTCCACAAAATATTGATATAAAACCAACAAGAACAAGACAAAATGAAGCAAAAATTCTTAAAACCAGCAGACCCAAGCTGGAAATGTATAAGAAAAGTGTTGAATACCAGACCGCTACAGTCTGGAATGATATGCCCCCAATCCTAAGAATGACCCCTACGTATAAAGAGTTTAAGAAACTAACGAAGAAAGTGATGATGGAGTCTGTGCCGACCATTACCTGACATTCTATTTTTTCTCGTGATATATATCATCTATCAGACAGATAATATAAATTATAATGTATTGCAAATGTAATAATGATTGTTGTAAATAATGTGACATCTGCGTCGGGGTGCCCTGTTGTAAGGGGCAACCATCCTATTTAAAACCATATTTATGTATTGGTGTTATAAGGGAGCTGATGGAAACCAGCGATTTAAATCGCTGAACAGCGAACCCTCTTTATGTACCACCGGAACTATGAATATATGAAGAAAAAAAAAATGAAAATAAAGAAAGTTGTCAACAAAAAAAACAAAAAAAAACTCGCCCAGAGCATTCAGCCGAAACTGATGTCTTAGGCGAGCCGGGTCCTGCCTCTGCCACCGAAGTGGAAGGGTTGGACTCTCCGCGCTGTGTTGACTGGGTGTCGTCTGGACCGGAATCCAGAGCACCCGAGTCACCACTGTGACTACACCCTAGGGAGTCGTCACTGCCCAGGCCGACAGACACACTATCTCCCGAGCTCGTAAGGCCCTTGGCCGGAGCTGAGTCCTGCGGGACCACCTCTTCCTCCGCGGGAAGGGTGGCCTCCTCTGTGCGTTGTTCAGCCAGACTGAACGCAGCGATACACTCCAGGGGCGTCACGGGGACGCCACTTGACCAGAGTGATCTGCTCTCCGAGAACAAGGCCTTATATACGGTCTGTTGACCCCAATTAAAAGAGGTCATGTCCTCGACCAATGAGAGGTGTTGAGACGTTCATCATCTGAGCGACTCCACGCCCCCTCGACCGCGAAGTGATCAAAGACGCTGTTACGTGTCATTTGATTCGTTCCTTCACACTCTCCCACATGTACAGACACCGGCCACGCTTCACTGCGCCAAGCCGAATCTATGCCCGTGGGGTTTTCCAATTCCATCTGACCACCATTACGCAGCTCAAGAAGGTATAAGTTGATGATCGAGAGATTAAAAACCATCAAATTAGAACTTTATGGCGAATAATGCAGCCTCTGGAGGGCCCTCTACGGGGAATCCCTTCAAGCAACGTCGGGACTGCTGCCATAAGTCTGTCTTTTATCAGGTTTCAACTGTCATCGCGTTCAATCAACCAACCCTAGGACTCGCAGGTTTGGTCAGCGTTTGCTTCTCGTTGTGTTATTTTCGACAACAATTAGGCACCACTACTCTTTGTAGCTGACCGCAGCTTTGCCTCGTATTCGGGCGCTGCGGCGGGTGGTCAAATTGTTTTCCAATTCTATTTTCATTTTTACTGATCTTCCATGTTTCGTATACATAGAGCGATCAGTAGGGCCTTTGTAGTCCTTCGCTTCGGGCTTCAGATCCTCCCAATCTTTCTTTCTCAAGTCAGACGGGGGTATCTTTACCTTACGCGGACGACCCGGCTTCCGCTGTGTTGGCGGAGGGTCCTTGCAACTCTTACCGGCTTTGACCCGGGACTTCCCTGCCCTGCGAGCGGGCTTCGCTGAAAGCGGTACCGGCTGGGGTGGGGACTCCGTGTTATCAGAGCCAGCTCTATTGCGTGTACAGTGCCATGTTCTCAATCGAGCAACATGCGACTTATAGCGCTTCCGTGTCCATTCATCTTCGATGACTACTGTCATTTCTGACAGCACTTCAACTATAACAAACGGACCATCCCAGTTTGGGGCGAGTTTTACGTTCACTAAAGGTGTGTGATATCGTATCACTCGGTCTCCAACCTGGAACTTTCTTGGCTTTAGTCGAACATCATGTCCCGACCTCTGCCACTCCGCGGCTTTCTCTAGGCCTCGCCTTGCTCGGTAATAAGCCTCCACAAAGCGTTCCCGAAGTTTTTCCACGAACCCTATAGGGCAGGGTATCTCAGCGGATACTCCCGGCACCCCATAGACAATGTCTGCAGGCATCACAATCTCTTCTCCAAAGACAAGTAGATTAGGTGAACACCCCATACTAGAATGAATAGTGCCATTGTAAGCGTGTGCTATAAATGGTGCTAACTCATCCCAGTTACTGCGGCTCTCATTGACCATAGTGCGCAAGCACTGTATCAACGTTCGATTGAACCGCTCTACCATCCCATCTGATTGAGGACGATACGGGTTGGTGCGTGTTTTCTTTATCTCTAATATTCTACACATTTCCTGCCAGATTTGAGATTCAAATTCTCTTACCTGGTCGGAATGTAAAATACTCGGAGCTCCGAAACATAGCACCCAATTCTTCACAAGTGCCTCCGCGCAGGTAGCAGCTTTGTGATCTTTCAAGGGATAGATCTGCACATATTTCGTGTAGTAATCCATCACCACCATCATGCATGTGTGGTGGTCGCCGCCTGTCTAGCAGGTTGGATGACCCCAATCCGGAACGCTAGTTCCAGGCAGGATCCCACCCTACGCACTTACGTAGGTTGGTTCGGTTTTCGGTTAGTTTGCACAGACCTATTCACACATAACACAACAACGTCACTTAATAAACAAGGATGTTTATTAATCACTTACTTCCCGGAAAGATCTGGAAGATCTTCCCTACAAGTACAGTACCCTAGCACATAGGTGCTAGGTAACGCTGGATAGGCCAATCCGGAAGATCAGCCTAACCACCAGGAAGGTTACAAGAACCCGCCTGCAAAGTGAGGGCCCAAGGATCCGTTCCGTAGAAGGGACGCGCGAGGACAGCCTGTCGACCTACTGTGAACGCTGAGTATATATACTAAGCGTTACGTAATCCCGGTCTCCACCGCGCCACTCTCGTGTGCGGCGTTGTCCGGAATCACTGCACAGTAAGGATCGGCATATCGCGCCACCTTCCGTGAAACAAACGAACACTGCTGGATTCCCGTCCCACTACATTACCCCTCCCAGTTTTTACTAAGGGGGGAACCAAGGCAGCCATTTTGCTGCTAAGGCACTACCCAATTAAAAATTACAACATATATCCAGCAGTTCTTGGTCTACTCTCTAGCTTCCTGGTGTTCACAAGAATTCACTGATACCAACGTATAAGTGAAAAAGGTGGAATTGTAAGATGGAGAAATTATTAAAAATATGGAAGATATGACATTTAGGAAAGAGGAAACGACATTTGAAGAATGAAGGACTAGCCTCGCTAGCACCTTGAATAAATGTGATATTCACCCATCTTGAGCCGGGGAGCGGGTTCTTGAGCGTTGGGCAGGGAAGACTCGACAGTCGCGGACCTACAGGTGGTCAGCCCGGCCTGTCGAGCACTCTGCCTCCAGCTGTTCCGGATCTTGTTGAAGTCCTCTGTTAGCTCCCGGCGAGTGAAGTGTCGTTCTCTTTCTCATCTTAAAGTATCGAGCCCAGCTGGCCCATCGGCGTAGCAGACCTACTACATTCAGCCCGATGCCGACGGGTGCTGGGCTTCCCACTGTTCTTCAAGTTGGAAGACATCCATATGTAGAGAAGGGTTAGCCTCGCTAAACACCTTCCGAGTTGAAAGTTTCCGAATACGGAAATAACGGCCAAAAAGGCAAAACAATTCTCCATCCACCTGGTAAGAGTGTGTGGTATCAGTGTTCTTTCATTTTGACTCCAGCTATACTGGCATTTTTTTTTTTCTCGGCTCGAATCGAGTACCAATTAAGGCCCCAATTCTAAGCCGGATTCAGAACTTACGATCACCGACCCAGGGTAGAAATAGCCGGCGTAATCCATCAGATCAGGGGTTACGCCTACTATCTCACTATCGAGTCGATGAACTCAGTTCTGACACAGACCTGGTAAGTCAGATCTGTACCCGAAAGGCACAATCTTCCTTACCTGGTACCACACCACAGGCCGGAGGTTTTCGGGATGGGGGCCTATTACGGGCCTGACCATCGAGAGAACCTTCAGCCGTCTGAAACCAGGGTTGTGCCTTAGGGAAGTCATTTTACTGACTTTCCCCAGCCCCAACCCAGGATCGCTTATTATTGGTTACTCCTAACTTTCCCTCTACCCCTCCCAGCGATCCTTGCGGTTCGCCGAGAAAGTGCAGAATTCTGGCTAGGAGGCCACATTCTGGAAGTAGCTAGGTCGGAAAAAAAAATTTCCTCCCCGGGACTTCCCATACCCGTCTGACTTCGGATCCAGGAGAGTTGTTGGCTCTGCCGGTTCCGAGTTTAGACGGCGTCTTCCCGGCTTGTTAGGCACCAGCCGAGTTGGTCATTGTCAACCCCTAAATATCCTCGTCGGAGGATATCCTGAGGTCGAGAAGGTCCGACTGGCTTGGTGCGCTAGCCGTCGGTGGAACCGACGTTGCCAGGGCGGTCCTCTCTGGTCGCAGTGGACTCAGCGCAGACGTAGGCTGCAACTGAGACATCAACTGCTGTAGAGAGGTTGGTCCGGTATCTAAAAAGATTCCAGACTCCAATGGGATGATGTTGGCATTCACCCCCAGTGCCCCACTTGGTTCCTCGGGCTGATCTACCGGCTTAGCCCTGGAAGGCTTTGCTGATTTTTCAGCCCGTGTCACGGCGGGAGGCCTCCTCGGCTGTAGGACTTCAGTCTGATCCTGTGGGGTCTGACCGGGTCCTGACAGCGGAGTATCTACACTCACATCCATGGGCTGAGCCGCTATGGATGTAGTGTCCTGTTGGGAATTTTCTTCCACGGGTGACCATCCCAACATGCCAGCGAGTTGCTGACGTGTCGAGTTTGATTCTTCCGTGGTGAACTGAAGAAATCTTCCCCGGCTCCTTTGACGGGCCAACCACGCTTCCTCAAGGGCTTGCGGGTCGTCACCGATGTCATAGAGCGACATACCCAAGTGCCGAAGACAACGTTCATCTTGGCGATGGGTCTGGGCTTCCGCCCGGGCAAACCTCGACTGGGCCGTGGTTTTTGCAATACGCGTGTCCTCTAAGTCCAACGCGTATTTTTTAGCCAGGCCTTTCGTGGCTTCTCTTACCTCGAATCGGGCTAGGTTCACTAGCTCCTTAACGAGGCCTTCATGGAGAGACTGCGCGCCCGTTCGGATACAGCCCTCCAAGGTGCCACCTATATGCGACTCTAACTGATCCGCCCGTTGGACGTATTCAACCGACATCGCACAGGGAGAGGAAGTCACCTTCGACGCAACGGGTGATTGTGTCGTTGGTTTCTTCTTTACCTCAACAACCGGGTTGGCTGGTGGAGGGAGTGCCGGAAAGGCCTCTTCTTCCTCAACTTTCCCGGGTGCTTGGGTAACACCTCTGTTGAGCGGGGAAACTCCCGAGAGACTTGAGCTAGAACGAGTCCTAGCTGGTTTTTCTACGGGTCCGCGGGCTTTTGAAGCCGTTGGAACGTTTCCTTCACTCAGGTCTGAGAGGACTTTCAATCCCCCAGACAACTTTGGCCCTACCTGGTAAGCAGCTTCCACCACGTCAGCGATGGTGTGCTTACCCGGAGCCAATTTCTTTCTGGGCTTCCGACTGGATCGCTCAAAAGTGTCAGTCTCGCTGGACGAGGACGATGACAGCTTCTTGACCCGTCGTTTAGCCTTCGAGGACTTTTGAGACGGTTCCCGGCTAAGGGACCGTTTCTTCCTCGACTCTTTTGACATTTGTCGATGTTTTGACGCGGATAGCATCAGAGTCCCGAACCAGCCAGGATTCTTCTTCCATCCGATCTTAAACAGTCGACCGTCTGTCACACAAGTCTCGGGTTCCGGTTTGCCTCTCTGAGTCTCGGAACGAATCTCTGCCTCAACGAATCTCTGCCACAGATTCATGACCCGTTCCCGAGCAGCAGCACCAGCAGTCCGGTGTTCCCGGGCAATGTGTCTGACTAGACACGAACGCCTGGAACTGGCACACCCAGCCTGACAAGAACCACCCTTCTTGCCAAGGCACTGTAGCCATGGTCGTTCGGCTAGGTGTACCTCTACGAGGTGCCTAGCGTAACGACCTTCAGTCGCGTAGGTCGGTGACAATTTCTTGTCCCTCCCATGGCAACTCAAGAAGACACAATGATTGCCGTTCCCAAACTTGTGCCATGCGTACGCGATCCGGTCTTTGACCTGATCCTCGTACTTCAGCCGGCTAACTCGGGAAACTCCTTTCACCCGGTCTATGTACCAGGCGTTGGGAGAACCCTCGTCAACTAGCCACTCATCATCTGAGGTTCCATCTAAACCGACACCATCGGGGATGTAATGTCGGTTTCCATGACGGAGATCTTCTAGGCAAGTGTAAGTCTTGCCCAGCAAAGAGGCGGGTATCTGTCTAGCTACCGTTCTCTTCCCAGCCCGCTTTACGCCAGGTTGGAAATCACCGTCATCATTGTCGGGGTTGGATGGGACCAGGGGTTTAGCCTTGTCCATCTCCGTTCCCCAACACTTGACCTCTCCGCCACCCGTGGCACCTGTTGAGGTACTCGGTATAGCGTCAGCCACACTAGGTCCAGCCTGTGCCGCGGGTTTGTCCGAGCCTTTCGACTCAGCCACCTTCGACTCCTCACGCTTCCCGGTTTGAGGTTTCCCTTTCTCCGAGTCACGTGATTTCGGCTGACCTCCTGTCCTTTCTAGCTCCGCCTCAGCCCGTTTCCGGGCTGCACGACGGAGTCGCTTCCGGTTCTGTTTCGAAAGCTGCGGCTCAGTCTTGTCAGCTTCCCGAGGTTTTGACACCTCAGTCTTACTGACAGACTTCCCCGGCGCGGGTTTAGCCGGTGTTGACACCGGTTTCTCACCTTTGCTGGACGACCCTTTTACAGAGTCGTCCCCAACTGACGAATCAGTCTCCATAGCCGTCTCTGTCCCAGCCTCAGACTTTCCGGGTTTTGCTACCGGACCCGGGGCCAAAAAGGTCCCGGCTTCCGCCAGCTCCACTCCGGGTGGAGTCCAATTTTGGTACATTGACTGTACTATGGCATGCGTTTTGGGATCTGGGATCCCAGCTAACATTTGTTCCAGGCTCTGGGTTGAAACCTCATGCCTGGAACCCATCTCTTCGGAGGACTTCCTCGGAGAGTGACGACACGGGCGGGCTCGGCCTCGCCTCGGCGTATCACGCTCCGATTCGGAACCTTCGGCCATAAACACATCCAAGTCAGAGGCCTCAGTTTTCACTGAGCTCGTCTTCGGACGGGCACCAGAAGAGCCCTTAGCGGCCGGGGCCGCCTCAGACTTCTTCCCGGTGTGACTTTTTCCCTTTCCGGGTCGTTCATCTCGGGTTTCCCCAAGAAGAACAGAGTCCGCAGACTCGTACCCTTCCAGGTCAAAATCACCATCATCTGACCCGATGAGCAAAGCATCATCGTCCAGATCTGCCCCCCGCTCAGCCGAAGCTGAGGATCCGGGCAGGGGTGAGGGGAGCTCGCGCTCACCCTCCGTAGACGGGGCACGGTCAGCCATGCTGCTACCGCCCGACTCCTGTGGTGCTAGGCACCACTCCGATCACAGAGTGAAGACTACTGAAAAAACAGGGTCTTATATACTCCTAAGTGACCTAGATTCACTGTCGCTAACCAATCAACCGTGTCGAGACTGGCTCATCTTGAGCGTCTCAACACCGCATGCGTGAAGAAACCAAAGGTCAGCGTTACGCTCGACTTGATTCGTTCACGCCTTCAATCACCCAGCACAGGTTCCGGAACCCGGGGAAACCCCTTTTCGAGCTCCATCCCGAGTTCCCTGTAGTGTGGGAATTCTTATCGCCGTCGTGTATCTCGCTGATAGTATGGGAGGCTTGTCTAATTTCCATGTAAATGGATCAGACCTTTCAGAGCGTTCGGCAATTCTGCAGCCTCTAGAGGGTCCTCGACGGGGTCCCTTAGAGCAACGTCTGGGCTGCGGCACATAACGACTGATTTTAAGGTAACTATTTGATCAACATTCATGTATAATCGACATGTCACTGACTACCAACGATCTACATTTCGTACCATTGCTTCTCGTTGTGTTTTCGACAACCCCGGCACCACTACTCTTTGTAGTTAACCACAGCCTTCGATTTTAATCGAGAGCTGCGGCGGGGTTTTGAGTCTATTTTAGACTCCATTCTACATCTCGAACCATGTTTATTATACACGGCTTGATTTGTAGCAAATTTAGACTTTTCCGTGTCAGGTTTTTCTTCTACCCACACTTCCTTTTTTAGGTTAGCGTAAGTAGGAATCACCTTCCGCGGACATCCCGGTTTTCGCCGTGTAGGCGAGCACCCACTCGGAACCCCGGTAACCTTTGACCGGGACTTCCCTATCGGGGCCTGCCTCCGCCGTGTTGACGGGGGTTTGACGCCCGGCTTCCCGGCTCTTTGAACCCGGGACCTCCCTGGTTTCCCAGTAGGACCCGTGTTCAGTGACACATCTCGCTTTGTAGCAGGGTGTGAAACTTCAAAGTCGGAACATTCACGCTTTCCTTCCCATAGTCGTAAACGAGCTACATGGGATTTATAACGCCTTCTTGACCATTCGTCTTCTATCACTACTGTCATTTCTGACAATAATTGAACAATTCTGAATGGTCCGTCCCAGTTAGGAGCGAGTTTTACATTTACCAACGGAGTGTGGTATCGTACAACCCGGTCTCCTACTCGGAACTTACGTGGTTTAAGATTGACGTCATGTCCAGTCTTTTGCCACTCTGCTGCTTTCGTCAGATTTCGTCTCGCAAGGTAATATCCCTCTACAAAACGTTCTCTGAGTTTTTCGACAAATCCTATGGGACAAGGATCATCCGTAGACATTCCAGGAACCCCATAGACTATGTCCGCGGGCATTACTATTTCCTCGCCAAAGATGAGTAAATTAGGTGAACACCCCGTGCTTGAATGAATGGTCCCATTATATGCGTGAGCTATAAATGGTGCTAATTCATCCCAATTCTTCCGATTTTCATCTACCAGGGTCCGAAGACACTGGATCAATGTCCGGTTGAATCTCTCTACCATACCATCTGATTGGGGACGATATGGATTCGTATGTGTCTTTTTAATCTCGAGTATCCTACACATTTCTTTCCAGATCTGGGATTCAAATTCCCTTCCTTGGTCGGAATGTAGTACGCTCGGAGTTCCAAAAGGCAACATCCAGTTTTTCACTAAAGCTTCCGCACACGTGGCAGCTTTGTGATTTTTCATGGGATAGATCTGCACATATTTTGTGTAATAATCCATCACCACCATTATACAGGTATTTCCTTCCTCTGACTCGTCGATACCAGATATGATATCTAGAGCGATTCTGGCAAACCTGACACCAAACAGTTCCTGTTGTAACGGCATCTTTCCGAGTCCTACCCCGGGTTTGACTTTGCTACATATGGAACATCCAGATATCCATCTTCGAATATCTGCACCCATTCCAGGCCAGTAGTAACGACGCCTTATTCTGGCTACCGTTCTTTTCCGTCCTAGATGAGCTGCACTCCTATGTTCATGACATAGGGTCATTAGTCCGGATCGTAATTCTCGAGGGACCACTAGTTGTAGAGCACGTTTAAGTGGTTGCAATGTGGTTCTCCATCGATATAATACTCCATCACGGACCTCTAGCTCTTTCCATTGACCACATAGATTCCGAAATTCTCGGTTTTCAGGCGAGATCTCGGGTCCTGTAGGCCTATGGAGTCCATTAGCTATCAGTTTAGTTAACCGGAACAAATCCGGGTCAGCCTGTTGACTTTCCTTAATCTGTTCTAGTGTCCACTGATAGTTTAATGGCGGCTTCACTTTCTGGGAACGTAGAGTAGCTATGACTGCTCTATGCTCGCCACAATCCCGGCAATCTGGTCGTCCACATTTCCGCACTGGTCTCCTTGAGAGACAATCCGCATTAATGTGTGACTTTCCAGCCCGGTGTTCAATCTGGCAGTTAGTCAACCCGAATTCGGAGAGAGCTGCCAGCCATCTTCCAATCATTCCCTCGGCGTCTTTAAAGTTAAAGAGCCATTTGAGAGAAGAATGGTCAGTACGTAGGATGAAATCTCCACCTGCTAAGAAGTGTCGATATTTTCTTACATACACCAAATCCGCTAAGAGTTCCCTCTTAGTAGTACAGTAGTTCCGCTGACTTTTACTTAAGCTGTTGCTGGCAAAAGCTATTGGAACTTCTATACCATCTTGTATCTGAGACAAAGCCGCTCCAATACTCTCATTACTAGCGTCAGTGTCGAGAATGAACCGACCCTGGGCTAGAGGGTATTTCAATACGGGGGTCTCCGTAAACTTTCTTTTTAGTCCCAGAAAAGCGTGTTCAGCTTCCGGAGTCCATTGGATCTCTTTTTGCTTCCCTGGCTTATCTAGTACTACATACTGTTGCATAGGGTGTGCAATTTCAGAAAAACCCGGGATAAAGTCGCGGTAATACGAACAAAATCCTAGGAAAGACCTTATGTCTTTTATATTCTGGGGGCGTGGCCAATTAGCCACTACCTCCAACTTAGAAGGATCTGCCCGGATTCCATTTCCGGAAACTATCCGTCCTAAGTATTCCACAGATTTGCGAAACAGCTTACATTTTTGAGGTTTGAGTTTCAACCCATAAGATTGAATACGCTCAAATACCTCTCTCAGGTTTTCTAAACATTCAACATAATTCTTTCCGAAGATGATTATGTCGTCTAGATAAACCAAACACTTTTTCCACTGTAGACCCCGCAACATCTGATCCATCATGGATTCGAAAGTTGCAGGGGCGTTACAGAGGCCAAATGGCATTACTGTGAACTCGTAAAGCCCTTGATGAGTGGTGAACGCCGTTTTAGACTGATCGCCACTGTTCATCTTTACCTGCCAATATCCAGACTGGAGATCCAGAGTACAAAACCACTGGTTCCCTCCCAGAGAGTCGAGACTCTCATCGATCCGGGGTATTGGGTAGGCATTCTTCCGGGTGATACCATTCAATTTTCTGTAATCAATACAGAATCGGCAAGTACCATCCTTTTTAGTAACCATTACCACTGGACTAGCCCAAGGACTTGCACTGGGGATGATTACTTTCTGGTCCATCATTTTCCCTACTTCCTCTTCTAAAGCTTCCCGTTTTACCGGAGGTAGCCGTCGATAAGGAAGGCGGAAAGGTTGATGACCTTCAGTGTCAATCGTGTGTTCTACTCGATCCGTTCTCCCCAAGGGATCTCCAGGTCGAGTAAAGATTGACTCCATCTTTTTCAAAAGAATCCTTAGTTCATGTCGTTCCCCACTGTTTAGTGCGTCTGTCGTCTGAACTAAAGTTTCCAGAGTTTCGTGCAATGGACTCGGAACTGGAAGGGATCCCGTTCCTGTATCGATAGCACTAACCCGCACTTCTTCATAATCATTTCCTATTAAGTCCGACCTTTCCAGTTTAGTTTGTCCATCTTCCCCGGTTATTTCGGAAACGGGAATAGGTGTGATTCCCTGTGGACTGGAGTCCACTAGGCCATCCACATGAGCTAGAGTTACCCAGCCCAATGTATCACCCTTCCTTAATTTAATCAACCCGGAGGTATGATTACTTATAGGAATTGATCCTTCTCTGGCACTTCCGATCAGGGTATCCCAGGCCTGTATTCCTTTTTTAGAAAACAGTTCTGGGTCTGGCTCGAAAAGTGCATCTCCACGTGGTAAGTCACCTTCCCCAGCTATCAGGACATTAACCATCTGCTGGGGGGGGATGCCCACATCTTGTCGGACAGAAATCAATGAAGAGATCCGTCGACAACTACATTCCACCTCCATTAACTCAGGAAATTTGAGTCGGAGAGTGCCATCGGGTAGATCTACAGAGCCTCCATAGAGGGTGAGAAAATCTACGCCTAATATTCCACTTTCTTCGATATCACTGAGTATGGGACCCCATACGAATTCAGTGTTACCTATTGAGACTGGAATAATCACACTACCATAGCACCTCATATGAGTACCATTAGCAGCTTTTGCCGAGGCTCCAGGAACATGACATTCCTGCGCAAATCCAAGAGACTGATAGAGTCCGTTGTTTAACACAGAGCGACTAGCACCAGTATCCAACAATAGATCCACTTTTCTTCCTTGAATTCTAGCCGGCACATACCAACGACGTCCTCCCAAAGGGGACGGTTGTCTTATAAACCGTGAGATTCCATCTAAGGTTCCAAGATCCCATCCGCGTTGACAAAGCCATTGCAGACAAGGATGCCCGGGTGAAAGATACTTACTACAAATCGTTGCGACCGTATTTTGTATCTTCCCCTTTTCTGGTAAGTTGGAAATATTTTCCTCCTTATACATCTCACAGGTTTGTGTTTCCTGGCACTTTCCTTCCCGGACCGCAGTGTTGCCACTCGCTACAGTCCTCCTTTGTTTTCCGATTCACCCTGAGAGGCAACCATCAACGCAGGCAGACTACGAGATGTTTCCACCGTAGTAACGTTCCGGGTTTCTGGACAATCTGGAGAGATATGTCCCATTTTGTTGCACCACCAACAACGTCGGACATCCAGCTGGTTTTTCTCCACCTGATTCAGTCTTTCATTGATTTTGGTCAACAACTTCATAACCTCTGAGGAATTTCCTTCAGGATCAGTGGTTATTGGTTTTGCCTCTGCCACAGAAGGTACATCGCTGTTCCTTCCAAAGCTAGGGGTTCGACCTCTTCCACGTCCCCGTCTATTGAAGCCTCCTCTTCCGAGTACCATCGAGCGGACATTAGAGAGTATATCCTCTATTTCCGCTTCCTGACACTCGTAGGTATCTTCCTCTACTTGTGACCAAGTAGAACCCACTATGTTAACCCGAGAAGTTTTCCCGGGATTAGCATATTTTCCGAATAGTATACACCGTTGTTCATAGGCATCTACTATTCGCAATACCTGCATGAAGTTCATACCGGGCTCCCATTTAGAGATGACTTCCGCTCTCACGTCATCATCTCGAAGTCCTTTTACAAACTGAGTTTGTAGATCTTCATGCAGCGCAGGAGAATCTAATCCCGTCCCTGGGTAAACCTCTAACAACATTTGTTGCAAAGCTAGCCCATAGGCGCGAGTTGTCTCCTCTTTTCCCTGGATCCTCTTTAAAAAAGTGGAACGGGGGTTCAGCGTTACCAACTGACCACAGTAGTATGAGGCTACCTCCACTAACTCATCCCATTCCGTACCACCGGAACGGCGAAAAGCGCGAAGTGCAGCTTCCCCGGGTCCATCTCGCAACGCTCTTTTGAGGTATGGCAATGCATCGACTTTATTCCAGCCATTACATTGTATGTCCTCACAAAATCCCGCAAACCAGTGTTCCCATTCCATTCCTTTCCCGTAAGGTTTTGGAATGACAGCGTTTTTTCTGGCTGCGTTCTCTGGGCGCATCATCGGAACCTTGTCAGCTCTCGCCATTGACAAGTTAAAGATCCGATCCTGTTCCCGGACTTGGTTGAACGAGTTGAACCCTAGTTCAGCTATAGCTTTACTAGTACGTTCGGAACTCGGAGAACCCATTCTTGACTCAGAGGGTAGCCGGAAGCTAACCAAAGGAGTCTTTACACCCTTTGTTCCAGATATGAATCTGTTAGGGGTCTTCTCTGGATCCTCTACTCTTCCTGGTGGGGAATATAGATGATCTCTCACATTACTCCAGCCAGCTTGGGACATAGGCATCCGTTGGGATGATTCTGTCTCTGCTAGTCGAACTTGGTCCTTCATGTATTGTACATGTTGGTCCAAACGCTCGATTTTTTCTAGAGTCTCAATCTCGCGAACCGAGAGTTCTTCCAAGTTATGGTGCCTTTGGGCTACCTTCTCGGCGATCTCACGGTTTCGAGCTTCTAGTTCCCGACACATGTCTCTGGCTTCTCTTTCCCTATCAAACTCGGCTAAGAGTTCGGGTCCAAGGAAACCTACAGGAACTTCCTAGGAGGTACCCTTAAGGTATTTTCCGACCTATTCCGGGGAGTACTAGACTCTCCGGGACTATCTGTCTGAGACCCAATTTTACTGAGTCCCTCCAGATCCCTTGCGGGGCCATGTCGGCTGTCGGCCGCCGGACTGAAACTCTTCAGGACCGTCGAACTCAGATTCTGAGTGGCGGTTCTCTTCCGAGATTTCTCCTTGCCAGACTTTTGGGTTTCACCCCCTCCCTCTGGTTTTGGAGACTTGTCGTCATTCCGGGCCGGAAGAGTTTGTTGAGAAGTTACCTCCCCATCTTCACTCTCCTGTTCAGCCTTAGATCTGGTTTTTATTCCAGATCCGTGCATTAACCGAGAATCCCGGGTTGTGCAAGCAACCTAGGATCCTGGTCACGGCACCAGTGTGGTGGTCGCCGCCTGTCTAGCAGGTTGGATGACCCCAATCCGGAACGCTAGTTCCAGGCAGGATCCCACCCTACGCACTTACGTAGGTTGGTTCGGTTTTCGGTTAGTTTGCACAGACCTATTCACACATAACACAACAACGTCACTTAATAAACAAGGATGTTTATTAATCACTTACTTCCCGGAAAGATCTGGAAGATCTTCCCTACAAGTACAGTACCCTAGCACATAGGTGCTAGGTAACGCTGGATAGGCCAATCCGGAAGATCAGCCTAACCACCAGGAAGGTTACAAGAACCCGCCTGCAAAGTGAGGGCCCAAGGATCCGTTCCGTAGAAGGGACGCGCGAGGACAGCCTGTCGACCTACTGTGAACGCTGAGTATATATACTAAGCGTTACGTAATCCCGGTCTCCACCGCGCCACTCTCGTGTGCGGCGTTGTCCGGAATCACTGCACAGTAAGGATCGGCATATCGCGCCACCTTCCGTGAAACAAACGAACACTGCTGGATTCCCGTCCCACTACACATGTATTGCCATCATCGGACTCATCGATACCAGAAATGATATCGAGAGCAATGCGGGCAAACCGGACTCCAAATAGCTCTTGTTGTAAGGGCATCTTCCCTATGCCTTCGCCGGGCTTAACCCTACAACAGACTGGGCATTCTAGAATCCATCGCTCTATGTCGGCGTTCATTCCGGGCCAGTAGTAATGTCGCTTTATTTTAGCGGCAGTCCTCTTTTTTCCGAAATGTGCCGAACTTCTATGCTCATGGCACAGAGTCAAAAGCCAAGGACGCAGTGCTATGGGTACAACCAACTGTAAATGTCTCCTTACTGGACACACTGTGGTTCTCATCCTATATAACACGTTATCCCTCACAGTCAACTCCGCCCATTGACTACAGAGTATTTGGAACTCCCGGTTCTCTATTGAGAGTTCTTTTCCTCCTGGTCTATGGAGGCCATTCTTTACCAGTTTAATCAACCGGGACATATCCGGATCACTCTGTTGAGCTTCTCGGGTCTGTTCCAGTGTCCACTGATAAAACGCGGGATCAGGATTACCCATCTGGTGCAACGCAGCCAAGATAGCATCATGTTCCCCACAGTCTACACAGTCGGGTCGCCCACACCTACGCAATGGTCTCTGGGAGAGACTATCTGCGTTAATGTGTGATTTACCGGGTCTGTGCTCTATCTGACAGTTCTTAAGTCCGAATTCGGATAAAGCTGCCAGCCATCTTCCGATCATTCCTTCGGCATCTTTAAAGTTAAAGAGCCATTTCAACGAGGAATGATCCATACGTAACGTGAAATCTGCACCTCCGAGGCAGTGTCGATATTTCCTTACGTATACTACTACAGCGAGAAGTTCTCTCTTTGTAGTACAGTAGTTCCGTTGTGCCTTATTCAAGCTATTACTTGCAAAAGCAATGGGAACCTCTACTCCGTTCTGTATCTGTGACAGTGCCGCTCCAATACTGTCATTGCTCGCGTCGGTATCAAGGATGAACCGACCCTGAGGCAATGGATAATGGAGGACCGGAGTCTCTTCAAACTTTCTTTTTAGTCTCAAAAAAGCTTCCTCGGCCGTGGAATTCCATAGAATATCCTTCGACTTTCCGGCTTTGTCTTGGACTACATACTGTTGCAAAGCATGGGCAGTTTCGGAAAAACTCGGGATAAAGTCACGATGATATGAACAGAATCCGAGGAAAGATCTTACTTCTTTTATATTCCGGGGTCGAGGCCATTTGGCCACTACATCCAACTTGGATGGGTCAGCGCGGATACCATCACAACTATCCTACCCAAGTACTCCACTGATCGTTTGAACAGTTTACATTTCTGAGGTTTGAGTTTCAAGACGTAAGACTCTATACGTTCAAAGACCTCCGCTAGGTTATTTAAACATTGTTCCACGGTTTTCCCGAAAACAATTATGTCGTCTAAATAAACCAAACATTTCTTCCACTGCAAGCCTCTCAGCATCTGATCCATCATGGATTCAAACGTAGCCGGGGCATTGCAGAGGCCAAAGGGCATAACTGTAAATTCATACAGCCCTTCGTGGGTAGTGAAGGCAGTTTTCGGCTGATCCTCACTAGCCATCTTTACCTGCCAATATCCGGATTGGAGATCCAAGGTACAAAACCATTGGTTCCCCCCGAGAGAGTCGAGACTCTCATCGATCCGTGGTATTGGATAGGCGTTCTTCCGGGTGATACCGTTCAGTTTTCTGTAGTCAATACAGAACCGGCAAGTACCATCCTTCTTAGTAACCATCACCACAGGGCTGGCCCAAGGGCTTTCGCTGGGTATGATCACTTCTTGAGAAGCATTTTCCGTAACTCCTCTTCCAAAGCTTCCCGCTTTATGGGCGGTAGTCTCCGGTAGGGTAGTCTAAATGGAATGTTTCCCTCTGTATCAATGTGGTGCTCTGCACGATCAGTTCTACCCAATGGGTCCCCTGGCCGCGCAAAGATCTTATTCCACCTTCCTAGCATAACTCTTAATTCCCGTTGCTCCGCTCTCGTTAGGGCGTCTGCAGCAGTGATCAGAGTTTCTAGGGTCTCGTGCAGAACTGCAAACCCGGGATCTTTTTCCGAGTTTGTGTTCACGCACCCAATCTTCTCCTCCCTCGGGTCATTGTCGATAGATGAAATACCTAGAGGACGGACTTCCACTGTATCTACGGAGTTAGCCAATATTACTCGGCCAACAACGTCACCTTTCTTCAACACTATCCTCCCCGTAGTATGATTACTCACGGGTATAGATCCGATCCGAGCTCCACCCATAAGGGTGTCCCAAGCCTGTAATCCTTTGTCTGGAAATAACATCGGGTCAGGCTTAAACATAGCATCTGCCAACAGCAAGTCACCTTCCCCAGCTATTAGCACATTTACCATCTGCTGAGGGGCGATGCTTACATCCTGCCTGACAGAGACCACTGAGGAAATCCGTCTACAGGAACATTCTACTTCCAGCTGTTCCGGGTGTTTAATCCGAAGCAGGCCTTGCTGAAGGTCCAATGACACTCCATACAACGCTTGGAAGTCTATTCCGATTATTCCATTCTCTTCGATATCACTGAGTATGGGATTCCACACTAATTCAGTGTTACCTACTGAGATCGGGATAATCACTTTGCCGTAGCACTTCAACGGAGTACCATTAGCAGCCCTTGCACTTGCTTCCGAAACTTTACATTCCGGATTAAATTCAAAAGTCTTATATAAACTGTGGTTCAACACAGAGCGGCTTGCTCCAGTATCAACCAACAAATCTACTTTCAACCCCTGAATTCTCACAGGTACATACCATCGTCTCCCTCCTAGAGGAGAAGGCTGCTGAATGAACTGGGAAATACCATCGAGGGTGCCGAGGTCCCATCCACGCTGGCGTAACCATTGTAAACTGGGATGTCTCGGAGATAGATAGTGAGAACAAATTGTAGCAATCTGACTCGAAATCTCTTCCTCTCTGGTCCGAGTAAGATTCACTTTACTCGCTGGTTCTCCAGTTTGTGTACTCAGGCTTACAGTTGCTGGGGCTACTGTTTCTCCACTTACCGTAGCCCTTTCTAGTTTACCGGATCCTCATGAGGGGAAGGCAAAGCTAGAGGACCGTCTGTGGTTTCTACAGCAGCCAGCTTCTGGGGACATTCCGGAGAAAGGTCCAGTCTTTCCACACTGCCAACAACGTCGAGTATCTAATTGGTTTTTCTCCAATTGCGATAACCTTTCGTTGATCTGCAGCAACAACTCCGTCACAGTAGGTGATTCCTTGGAATCTTTACCAACGGCCTGTTCTGTCACCTGAGGGTTCCCATTCCTGGGCCTCCCTGGACTCAACCGGCCATGGCCCCTACCGCGGAAACTACGGCGGAGAGTACATCCTCCATTTCGGGGTCGCTGGTTTCTTCGGTCGTCAACTCATCCTGTTCCCAGGATGGCGTTAGCATGGCAACCCGGGTTTTACTCGCAGGTTTTCCATACTGTCCGAACAGGGCACACCTTTGTTCATAGGCGTCCACTATTTTCAACACCTGTATGAGGGTCATACCAGGCTCCCATTTCGAGACCACCTCCGTGCGGATGTCCTCGTCTCTGAGACCCTTCACAAACTGAGTTTGTAGATCCTCATGCAGTGCTGGTGAGTCCAGTCGAGTACCGGGGTAAACCTCCATCAGCAATTGCTGTAAGGCTAACCCGTAAGCACGGGCGGACTCATCTTTACCCTGTATCCGACTTAGAAAAGTCGAACGAGGGTTCAGCATTACTAGCTGCCCACAGTAATAGGACGCCACTTCTACAAGGCCATCCCATCCATGCGTAGCTGAACGCCGGTAGGCGCGTAAAGCAGCCTCACCGGGTCCATCGCGCAACGCTCTCATGAGGTACGGCAATGCATCGGTAGTACTCCACCCATTGCACTGGCCATCCTCACAGAACCCGGCAAACCAGTGTTCCCACACCATTCCTTTACCAAAAGGCTTCGGAACAATGGCGTTACGTCTGGCCGTTCCTGCCGGTCTCACAATCAGGACATCTCTAGCCTGTGCCAGAGATCGATTGAACACCCGATCCGCGTTACTCTCCGCAAGCACAGGGTTTAGTCCTAATTCAGCTATCGCGGAATTAGACAGTACTCCCCTATCACTAGCATGCGTAGAGTCTCTCAGAGAATCCGTTGGGGAAGCAAAGTTCACCATCGGAGGTCTCCGATCTATTCGTGGCGGTGTATATACACGAGGACCCGTTGCATTCCCTTGTGGGGAGTATACGTGATCCTTGGTCACACTCTGCCAGCCTGGCGGTGGAGTCCTATACTTTAAAGCATAGTCTGCCTCTGCGTGCTGTGTGCGCGCCAATACCGCCTTTTCCTGATCCTCGGCCAAAGCAAGCTGTTCCTTCTGCACTCGCAGTGACTCAGCGGCTACTTTGGCCCGAGAATACACGTCTTGCAACATCAACTTAGCAGTATCTTGCTCTTCGAGAAGACGCTGCTTCGCTTGACGTTGCTCGGCTTCATGATCGATCCGAGAATCGATCTTAGGTCGGGTTACTGGGGTTTCCCCACGCTCAGGACCCTCCTCGGAATCGCCTATTCGGCTTACTCCTTCCAGGTCCTTTTCTTCCATGGAGTCTGCTCTAGGGGTCCCCATGTGGAGCACGGTTGAGCTTAGTTGCTCAGCCACGTTCCTTGCAGCCTTCTTCCGCAACTGGCTAGCAGCTTCCATCGGAGTACGGACATCTTGTGTCTTCTCCGGGCCGGCTGCGCCTTCTGCGGTAGGACGGCGATCTTCGACCGGGTTTTTACACCCGGCTTCTCCGCCATTCCTCCTCTCCAGTGATCTTCGGCTGTGCAAGCAGCCAAAGATCCTGGTCACGGCACCAATGTAGCGGTTACCCTCTAGTCGCTGAAAGTGTATTACCACTCTCCGCGATCGTCAGTCGACCAGAGGTTCCGAGACTAGTCGCTACCCTGTACTTACCGTGCCAATACAGGTGGGTTCGGCTTTACCCACTGGAGAAGGGAGGGAGATACAAGATCTACCAACTACCGCTTAACCGCGAATAGAAAACCAGACTCCGGACAGTTTCAGTTCACCGTTCTTTTATTACTGGATGTAAAACACAATCCGTTGGTGCTGCGGGGCACCAACTAGCGCGGGAAGAGATACTGGTCTCTTCAACGTTGAAAGGTGTTTCAACACAACCTAACCAACTCGTGAGGCTCCAGACGTTCACTCCGTAAAGAGGCACCGTGAGAAGTCCTGTCAACCTGCTGTGGACTCGACCTTATATAGTGGCGGAGTTACGTAATGCGGGTGAACCCGCAGCATTTGCATACTGCGGGTCCGCCGGCCATACCGCACAGCAGGGATCGGCACTCGCGCCACCTAGTTCTAAAGTGAAACAACGCTGCTCGATTGCCCTGACCCCTACATGATTATAGATATTTGTGTAAAACGCGGCAGATGATCTATTCCCTTCCGCTGTACGACCACGAATAGAGATTATGATTATAGATATTTGTTTGGATATCTAATACTATTGATAAAAGACATCAATTCACTAAGTTTTTCTTTTAGAAAATTGAAGAAAATCATATTTTTCAGTATATTTCCTATTTATATGAGGTCCCCCAAGTGAGCTGTTTGTGTCGGAGTGTGTCGGTAGCATGGCAACCTTTCTTTTTCCCGCAAAACCGTTACGACACACTCCAACAAGGCTTTACGACACACCCCGACACACTCCGACAGAGCCCTGCCGACAGGGATTTTCTTTGTCGTAGAGTGTCATAAGCCTTGTCGGAGTGTGTCGGAAGCAGTGGGTACCCCCCCTTAATCTTGCTATGGCTCCGCACCCACTAGTTACGACATGCTCCGACAAGAGTTACGACACACTCTGACACAGAATTTCTCTGTCGTAGCCCAATCGCAGCACTCTTGTCCGAGCGTGTCGGAGCATGTTGTAACGGTTTTTTGCGGGAATAAAGGGTGGTACCCACTGCTTCCAACTCACTCCGACAAGGCTTACAACACACTACGACAAAGAAAATCCCTGTCGGCAGGGCTCTGTCGGAGTGTGTTGGAGTGTGTCATAAGGCCTTGTCGGAGTGTGTCGTAACGGTTTGGCAGGAAAAGAAAGGTTGCCACGGTACCGACACACTCTGACACAACTAGCTCACTTAGAGGGCTTTATCAATATAGGAAATATATAGGAAATATGATTTTCTTCAATTTTCTCAAAAGAAACTTAGTGAATTGGTGTCTTTTACCAGCTGTAGTAGAAATCCAAACCCATATCAATAATCGTGTATCTCAAACCCTTATTACAGTATAGACTACATTATTATAGTCTAGTTACGTGTAATAGTCATAGTTACAGTAGTCAATAATGATCTATACACAATATTACCATGATTTCGATCTGAGTGGCCGTATTCTCCACGTAGTTGACGCGTAGTAATACTCCGAGCAATAGGAGTATTGCGTTGCATCAACTACAAGGAGAATACGGCCACACAGATCGAAATTATGGTAATGTTGTATTTATTACTCACTTATTGTTAGATTTAAGCAACAAATATGATCATTAGAAAACTTTTCAACGTAATTAAGAAGTTATGTTTGGGACTATTTTCATCTCAAAAATCTGTATCCTCCTAGGAGGGTATGAAGCTCCGTATCCTCCTCAGTAGCGATCTGTAATCTCCTTAGGCTTAGTATGGAGACTCTGTATCAGGTGGGTAATGAAGTATCAGATACCATGTTTATTACCCACCTGAAAAGTTTTCTAACGATCATATTTATTGCTTAAATCTAAAAATAAGTGAGTAATAAATACAACATTACCATAATTTCGATCTGTGTGGCCGTATTCTCCTTGTAGTTGACGCTACGCAATATTACTACGCGTCAACTACGCGGAGAATACGGCAACTCAGATCGAAATCATGGTAATATTGTGTATGTATCAGTATGTATCAGTTTATAAAGGCGCAAGTGTATGTGGGGGGGCGGTTCATAGCTTTTGGATAGTAGGAATGCTCCCAACACACTACGACAGAAGCCGACCTGTACGATTAATTAAACATCTTTAATTTTGTCGGAAGGGCTACGACAAGCATGCTGTGTCGTAGTCATGTTGGAGTGTGTCGGAAGCCGTGTCGGAATGGTGTGTCCACCACTACGATAAAAACCCAAAACGTTCGATTCTGTGTTGTAACGCTCGTCATGTAAGAACAAACGTGTTTCAAGCTATCAAGGTTTGATGAAGATATTTGCCTGCCTAAGTGTTCACGATTATTTAGTGCTATACACTGTCCTTTTCAAATGGAAGGTCCACCCTTGACGTGAGATATCTAATAGTGTCACAAATAAGGAATTCATATATTTAGAAAGAACCTTGTCGAGAATCATAGACATACATGTAGATGTAAAATATTCCATGGGTTTGAATGAGCTATAATCATCACGGAGGCATAGCTGAGCGGTTGAGGTGAACCTGGGTGTTATGCATTAATATA
Organism: Alentia gelatinosa; assembly: GCA_950022655.1. Lineage (NCBI taxonomy): Eukaryota > Metazoa > Annelida > Polychaeta > Phyllodocida > Polynoidae > Alentia > Alentia gelatinosa. Next base: position 41,913,553 of record OX465588.1, on the reverse strand, counting down.
GCTCTTCTCCCCAAGTGCCCTGAATGAAATATCATTTAATGAAGGATTCAGAACAATATAAGTGACATACATAACGAAATTTGTGAGATTTTTCTCTGCATGGAGTCCAAGTCTATTTTCGTGTAAACGGCCTCTTTAACCCTTTCCTTACCGCACCTAGCGTAATGCGCAGTGCGTTAACGACCGCGCCCCCTGCAGCGAACTGTCCCACCACCACTACCGCACGTTGTCATCTACAGCTTACAAAGACACCGCTTACAACGACCCATTCAATAATGATTCATACAATAATTTTGACACACAAAACATTCCCGCAGCATTGCCAGTCACTAAGAATTGAATACTGTCCATTCTTGCCTCTCATATAGCTCATCGTGGTGGCCCAGTGGTTAGGGCAGTTGAGTTGTAGTCAGAGGTTGTTTGTCTGCATGGGTATGAATCCCAGTAGCAGCCTGACATGATGGTTTAAGTTGGTCCAACCACACACGTCACACACATCACACACGCAAATTGCAGGAATAATTTGAGACATTTCTTTTTGCTCCATTGACACAAGCCTGTACATAGGCCCAATATAGCCCTGCACCTACAAAGGTGTGTATCTTTTTTTTCATTGCAATGACATTATGTTGTTTTTTTACATTTACTGAAATAATATAAAATGTGAATAATATGAATTAGCTGCCTCAAGGCAGCATTTGTATTCCCATGGTGCTGCCTCAAGGCAGCATTTGTATTCCCACAGTGCTGCCTCGAGGCAGCATCGGTATTCCCATGGTGCTGCCTCAAGGCAGCATTAGTAAGGAAAGGGTTAAAGGGAGGCATCTTTCGGTTTTGGATGGACTTGGTTTTGTTTGTGGTTATTATCAGCTAATTGTTTGTGGTTATTATCAGCTTATTAGAAACGCTTTTGTAAAGATGATACATGTAATATCTTTAGACCGGGCACCCACCAACGCCGAAACACGCCGACGCGCACCGATACAAAATGACCATATTGTAGTGTATCAGTGCGCGTTAGTTCACGTTGGTGCGGTGCATGTGTTGGGAGGGTGCATTAAAAAGGCGCCATGGTCCGATACACCCCGATATAGCTCTATTTGCAACCAGTGTAATCATCCATTTTTCTTTTATAATTCCAGAAATAATGCATATTTATGATTGATAATTTATCTGTAGATACAAAACATAGTATATGATATTTCATAATGCTATTTAATGAAAAAATTAGTTCCAGTTTAAAGTATGAAATGATCAATTTGAGACCTTTATCTATTATCAAATTTCACCATAATTAACAAAAGCTGCAAGTAAAATGTATTTATTGCACATGGAATTGATAAGACATTGCATGGTAAAAGCAGATAAACACATTTCAGATAAAACGATAAAAGGATAAGAGAGATAAACGATTATACATTATGAGCCAAAGAAGAAGCTAGGGCAGTAGAACTGTGAGGGGGAACCGGCTTTGGAACATATGCTTGGAAGCCCCCGACCGAGGTCCAGGCCCCGTGGGCCATGATTTTGTCCTCAGGGACGCCAGATAAGGCTGCCTGTTGGGCTCCCATCCTCCTGAGAGCATGGAGAGTGAAGGAGTGCCATTGTGAATAGCTTGCCGCCCGGAGGGCTGAGCGCACAACCGGAAGAATGGCGTCAGGTCGCAGAGGGGTGCCGTTTCTGGCAATAAAAGCTACGGCGGACGGGAGCGCCGGAACGCAGGTACGGTATTTCTCTCACGCCTCGACCGGGCAGAAAGGGCCAGATATGCGCAACACAGGAATTGAGAAGTAATTCGCCGGTCCAGCCGAGGTTTTCGTCGAGTGGACAGTTATGGTCAGGCCCTCGTCCGAGACAAGAATGTCCTTGCGGCGTAGGGTGTGGAGAGAGGCACCGACAGGGCCTGTAGTGAGAAGATTTGACTAACGCAACAGAGTCGTGTAGCCGAGGAGAAGAAGCGACCGGGCCGCCAACTGGACCGGGCCGAGGTTGTCCAAAGCTAGTAGTACGATTTTGAAGATATCCAGCGGAACCGGAGCGGCCGAAGAAGTCTGGTGTGAAGATAGGCGGTGGGCGCCCTTAATAGCACAAGTCACGAGGATGGAATCGCAGACTCCGGTCACGATGCCGCTTGCTCGTAGGAAGGTACGTGCCCCAGAGAAATAATTCCGGACAGTGACCGGACTTTTGAAACTGTTCGCCAAAAACTAAATGAAGAGGGCGAGTTGAGTCACGGACGGGTTGAGGTGGTTGAACCCGTGAGCAATCATGAAAGAGACGTAGGCCTGCATCTGGCGATGTAGGTTCTCCGCGGTGCCAATGGATGCTGCAGCCGTCCATGAGCTCCGGAGGGAGGAAATGAGGCGGGGATTCACATCATCTGGAATTACATAAGAGAAAAAGCTACGTTGGAGACAACACATACGATAGGGGTGCTGGATCTTGACGGGACAAATTTTGATCCTTAACTAATTTAAGTGCGAGTTTTGCCTTATCCTGGTCGAAACTCGCGTGGGAGAGAGCATCCGCGAGAACAAGTTGGTCGCCAAGCTTATGAACCACGTGAACGATAACATCGTGTAGAGCTTCGATCAACGCAATTTCTCGTGCGCAGGCGGCTAGAATGGGGTCTCGCGTTTTTCCGGAATTTAAGGCGTACATTGCCGCTGAGTTGTCCGTAGTGACTTGGATGATGTGACCTCGCGTTACGGGTGGTCTCAGTTACTTGACCGAGAGGAGGCAGTTGATTGCCTCGATATGGCTGATGTGATAAGCCTCTCGATATGCCTCCGGTAGGGGGATGCTGTAGTATGTCTTTGCTGTCTCGCAGAAAGCGCCGAGGCCCCTCAGGCATGCATCGCATTCAATCTCGACCGAGGGCCGGTCTTTGATGATTAGCTTTTTCCCGTTCGAGTGCTCCGCGAAATCAGCAAACCACGCTTGATCTTTTTTGCATTCGCTAACCAACTCGACCGGGACGTCGTCCTGAGATCTTCGCAGCGTGTCCAGCAGACGAGACATATAACACCGCGCCGGAGGTATGCACTGGGATATGTGGTTGAGTTTGCCGCAGATCGACTGAAGTTGTTGCTTGGTGGCGTGCGTCCTCAAATCCCAAGCCCGGCACTCGTCTACGACGGCTTGGAGCTTGGTCCGAGGGATGGTGATTTGCATATCGATAGTATCGATTATAAATCCCAGCCATTCAATATGAGTTGTGGGAAAAACTGATTTTTCCGGGGCCAACTCCGCCCCCAGCCGCTGGCATGTCTCTTCAAAACCGGCAAAAGACCGGACCGCGGTTGAAAAGTCAGAGTCAACAGATACGAAATCGTCCACGTATGCTAAAAGGTGAGCGCCACATCTCCGGTTCATTACCCAGCATAAAGCGTTGGACACTCTCTGCTGGGCTCCCCCGGAAAACCGGCAGCCGAACGAAGGGCAAATATTCACATAATACTTCCCGTGCTGCTGGAGTCCGAGTAGGGGATAATCTAGGGGATCAATCCGGTGCTGGCGATATGCTCTCCGGAGATCAGCCTTCCAGATGAGGGCGCCGCGTCCGGCGCGCAACACGAGAGTAGCGAGGTCTGCGATCGCAGGGAGGGTGTACTGGCTTTCATGTCCTTGGAAATAGTTCTTAGCGATTCTGTCGTTGACGCTAGCACCTTTCGGGAAACTAAGGTCCGTGATCACTTGCTCTCCGCAGGGTCGCCCGGCTTAGGGCGAGTCAACAGGGGGCTTACCTGAGTCCAAGGCAAGAAAGGTGGAGAGTCAAAAGGCCCAAGCATAGCGCCCAGGCGTTTTACTTTCGTTAAGAACGAATCAACCGCCGCTGGAAAAGCGGTAGCAGAAGCGTGGTTCTTATACGTGGGGGTCGGAGGCCTGTCGGCTGAGTACGAGCTTGGCCAGCAAAAAAGAAGATAATCAACAATGTCTCGGTCGTGATATTCGGTCAAGGCATCACTCCAGGCATCACATTTCATGTTGGAGGGGATGAGTATCCGAGCCCCAGATAATTTGGAACTCCGGAGCGTCTGACTTCATGATAAATACTCATATGGTCCGGTGCTTGCCGGTTGGCAGCCGCGGAGGGGTGTGGCCAGGTCCTGAGCACCAATTTCATATACTTCTTGGGATTCATCGGAACGGCCCGCGCGCCTCCCGCAGCCGGTCCAGTCACACAAGAATCCGTTATGTCGTTCATTTCGACCGAAACAACATCGGCGGTCTTTGTCGGTGTGCTTGTAGCAACAGGAAAACGAACTGCATCACATGCAAGCACCTCTGCGGTGTCCTCCAGGGTGTTAGGAGACACAGCAGGGGGGTAGTAAGCAGTTTCAGAACAGTCTGTATTTTGGAAAACAGGAAGAAAAACAGAGACCGGGGGCATCGGTACACTGACCTCTTCTCCAGGGTCGGGGTATTCCTCCTGTGAGGCACCGATACCATTGTCCAGCCTAGGCTCAATTCCCTCCAGCCGTGGGTCTGAGAGGCCGTCCCGTGTGGGGCGGTGCGGCGTGGAGGGGCCAGCTGGACCGGCCACGGTCATGAGAACATGAGGTACAACGTGATCACAAATACCAGAAACATCAGATACAACATGGTCAAAGTTATCAACGACATTAGAACATACACGTGAAGAAACACCAGAGAGATCACAAACATTTTCATGGTTATGTTCAACGATACGTCCCATAGATACATTGCCTTGGTAGGGAATGGGAGGAACGCGTGCTGGGTCGCGACCACGTGTTCGTTTGTTTTTGTTATGGTCGCTGCCGACCACATGACCAAACTGCACGTGACTCGCACTGTTTATGTTTGGTGAGAGCACATGGCGTTGGCCGGCACGCGAACGCCTAGTCCGTGTACACTGATCGGGGTAACGATAGAGACATGCGGTAGGTGATACAGTATTTGCCTCGTGTAAGACACCACCTGATCTGGTCGAGTTATAAAAAACATGGGTTCTGTACCTTTTAGTCCGGTTTACTTCCCAAACCCCGGAGCGGGAGGGGCCTTTTGTCCGGACCGGCAGTTGATTTGCGGATGAGGAAAAGTAGCCGCCTTGTTATGTAGACACGATACACATATATGCAGCTTTCTGACACCTCCTTGCACGTGGTGGGTAGACTCAGGGCATTCATCCCGTTGATACGGCTGACACGATGGTCCCGGTCGGGCCCTGGCCACGTGATGTGGGAGATCCATCGACATCTGGCCCGGTCTAGATGCTTCCTTCGTTTTTGCAGCTGCCGTTACTTGACCGCCTAGCACGTGAGCCAGCCGGGTCGGTCGATTTCATAGGAGTTTAACCAAGTAATCCTACCGTTAGCGACCCTGTCACGCACTTCCTCGCACTTGCACCGGACGTTGGGCCACGGAAACTCCCTTGCGTCATCCAAGATGGCCTCCAGGTGGGCCCCCATGGCGTCCCGGGTCTCCTCGTCCAGGGCGAGCTTTGCTAACTGGAGGAAACCATATGCCTACTCCGGAATAGTCAGATCGTCTACTCCCGTCTTGGTTCTCTTAGGGCCCCTGAATATAAAATGGTGGGGCATTGTGTTATTACCTTTAATGTCCGGTTGAAGAGCGGCCCGGACAGCCTGGGCCACCCGGTCCGCGGCGTCCCCCTGCAAATCCAGGTCCGACATCTTTTCCGGGAGCACAGGTGTAGGTAGGCGGGCAGGGCGGTGAGGGTGGTTATACAAGCCCGAGCGGTAGTCGTGGTCACGGTTGGACGAGCGGCCTGCAGCGTTTCCCGCGTGCCGGTCGGGCTGCCCTGGCGCCTTATTAGAAGCGTCATGTTGCGACTTGTTTTGAACGAGCTGTGATAACATTGAGGTAATGTTTTCGAGTCTGCCGTCAATCGCGTCAACCCTTCCGGCGACATCTTGTATTTCTGCCGCATTCCTTCTCGCCAGTGGTCCGGAGCCCGAAGAGGACGCCGGCGACCCAGGGATGCCATCGTGGTCGCCATCTTGGTCCGACAGGTTTGCCAGGTTCTCTTGGTTCTTTTTCCGGGTGGAATTTCCCTTTTTTGGGGAAGTAGCTTGCTTCCGTCTGGGCATCTTGCGATCGTTGAGATGTGAGTAGTAAAATATGTTGGTAAAAACCGAATACGGTAGTAAAAATGGAGTAGGAGCAGTAATGAAAAAATTCCTGTGCATCAACAGCGAATGCAATAGCAGGAATGACGCTAGTAGAGGCGTCAGGTGGTCATGTGACCAATGAGTGTAATTAACATAAAATGTTCTATTAACCACCGCAGTGTTACCTGTTATAAAAATATGTTTGATTAGAAAGTGCGAGTACAGCCCAGCAGTAAATTATAGGTAATTTACAATTACTGCACAATTGCGGAGCAGCATTATCATTATATATTCCAGATGGTGACATTGATTATTTCATATGATTTCCCATTCAAAGTGTCACTGATATCTTCTGATGCGCACCGATGAGCAAAGACGGCCATTTTCAATTTCAGACTATGAAAATTAATTATCTTTAAAATGTGATAAATGATTTTAAAGCCAATTCCGCCTCCTCATATTTAGTAATAATGATTCATACAATAATTTTGTCACACAAAACATCCCCGCAGCATTGCCAGTCACTAAGAATTGAATACTGTCCATTCTTGCCTCTCATATAGCTCATCGTGGTTGCCCAGTGGTTAGGGCAGTTGAGTTGTAGTCGGAGGTTGTTTGTCTGCATGGGTACAATCCCAGTAGCAGCCTGACATGATGGTTTAAGTTGGTCCAACCTCGCCCACCGCGCCCCCCGTGCCCACCGCGCCCCCCGCGCCCACCGCGCCCACCGCGCCCACCGCGCCCACCGCGCCCACCGCGCCCACCTCGCCCACCTCGCCCACCTCGCCCACCTCGCCCACCTCGCCCACCTCGCCCACCTCGCCCACCTCGCCCACCTCGCCCACCTCGCCCACCTCGCCCACCTCGCCCACCTCGCCCACCTCGCCCACCTCGCCCACCTCGCCCACCTCGCCCACCTCGCCCACCTCGCCCACCTCGCCCACCTCGCCCACCTCGCCCACCTCGCCCACCTCGCCCACCTCGCCCACCTCGCCCACCTCGCCCACCTCGCCCACCTCGCCCACCTCGCCCACCTCGCCCACCTCGCTCACCTCGCCCACCTCGCCCACCTCGCCCACCTCGCCCACCTCGCCCACCTCGCCCACCTCGCCCACCTCGCCCATCTCGCCCACCTCGCCCACCTCGCCCACCTCGCCCACCTCGCCCAACTCGCTCGTTTATAAAAAATCCATTTAGTAGCAAAATCATAATTAGCCTCAATCATCAAATAGTTCTGCAGAGGCATCCAATATGCTACGTTCCTCCTCAGTTTCCTCACTTTCTGACTCATCCCCTGAATCCAACTCCAGAAATGTCTTATCCTCAAGTTAGTCCCCAGACTCCTCCTCTTCTTAAGAGATATGGATTTCGGTGATGTCACAGTCAGTCCTGTTGGGGTGTTTTTATTAAATCCAGGAATTTGAGAAAAATATCCTCTGAGTGTTTTAGAAAAAAACTCCTAATTATGTATGTGTCAATGTAACTTTGGTACAAGACTTTGGTTGTTCTATACCTGGGCAAAGTAGCTTTTACTGCTCTCCATAGGGATTCTATAGTGTTTGTGCATGCATACTGCTCTTTGTTATAAAAATTTTTGGAGTGGTTCACAGTCTTGTGTGTGTATCCCAACTGTGGAATCCTATTGGAAGCCTTCAAGCAGTCAGAGATGATTTAGTTCCTGGAGCTATCCACCTTTATATTAGTGGGAGGAAGGTTTCGGCACCTTTTTTCTCCACTAATACCATAAACATCCGGTCACTGTCTCTCTCTATTGTAAAGATGATACATAGAATAGCTTTAGACCGGGCACCCAACAACGCCGATACACGCCGACGCACACCGATACAAAATGACCATATTGTAGTGTATCAGTGCGCGTTAGTTCACTTCGGTGCGGTGCACGTGTTGGGAGGGTGCATTAATAAGGCGCCATGGTCCTGAAAAAAAAGGTGTGTATCTTTTTTTTCATTGCGATGACATTATGGTTTTTTTACATAAATAATGATAAAAATATATGGACAACAGATCGGTGAAGTTGTTTTGTATTTAGAATTAAAATATTTGGAAAAAATCATGAAAATGCTATATGGTCAATTCTCCCAGATCGTGATCGATGCCCATGTACGGTGACCAAAAATTAAAACTAGGTATATCTTGATAAAAGAAGTGAAAACATATAGTAGAAGACAATATCTTACATGTGTAAAAGTTGGGAACACTAATCTTTATTTAAAATAATTTTTTTACTTATTTCAGTGGAATGAATTTAACCTTATAATCCCTATGTCACCGTACGTGGGCATGTGGGTTTTACAAGGCCCTAGGGAAAATATTGATCGTTATTTATTTGCAGAATCAGATTTTCATTTTCAGAAAATGAAGCTCTAATTATACTGTGTAAAATAGAGTTGATAAATACTATTTGGAATGTAATGCCCACGTACGGTGACCGACCCACGTACGGTGACATATCTAAGAACACATGAATGTTTCTTGGCATTAACATGCCTGAAGTCTTTGCAGATTGCAGGTGGTAATGGTACCATAATACTCTATTTATCAATAAAATATCATTTATTAATATTGCAAATCCTTTTCCTTGCATAAGCAAAACCTAATAACTTCTGCCCATGTACGGTGACCAAATAAAGTTCACCACCCATGTTCATTTAGTTGTGGTATATTTGATAAAAGGATTAATCTTTATACTACAGATGATATAAAACCTATTTATATGCCTCCTTTATTTGGAGGATTAAAAAGTACCCCAAAAATTACTTTTCTATAATTTGTGTACCTTTTAATATGGCTTGCCCATGTACGGTGACATACCCTTCACCACTGATTTTTTACACCTAGACTACATGTATATTTCCCCATTTAAACATTTATTATGTTTTTTAAGTTCTGCAACACATTTGTGGGTATCAAACATTCAAGATAGATGAATATCTATAGTTACAAATTTATAAAAGGTCTTCAAAATCTGGTTATGTAAGTTTCATCTATGAATTTTGAGCTAAAAATGCCTATTTTAGGGGTTTATCAATTTTCTCTCAAGATATAGGTACATGAAAGTGGGGTTCCCCTGACAGATCTTTCATTTCTACATACTCTAATGTCGTTTCTGATATCATAAAACAATATATAGATATGCAAACGAACCCTTGAAATTTTGGTCACCGTACGTGGGCATCGATCACGATCTGGGAGAATTGACCATATGCCTGATAGGTGGGGCTAACCACACTCTGTCGTATTGTAAGGCTAGGGCTTAGACTTATGTCTTATATAGTCTGGTATCAACATCACCATAGTAACCCATTCATCTGAATTCGATTCTAATCATTGATATAATATTGTTTTCTATATATGCTGAATGTTTTTGAAAAAATCTGTCCATTATTTACTGAAATAATATAAAATGTGAATAATATGAATTAGCTGCCTCAAGGCATCATTTGTGTTCCCATGGTGCTGCCTCAAGGCAGCATTTGTATTCCCACGGTGCTGCCTCAAGGCAGCATCGGTATTCTCATGGTGCTGCCTCAAGGCAGCATTAGTAAGGAAAGGGTTAAAGGGAGGCATCTTTCGGTTTTGGATGGACTTGGTTTTGTTTGTGGTTATTATCACTGCACGAAAAGCACTATTTTACATATATATACGCCATCGCGATAACGCACGTATTGGCTGCTAAGTCGCCTGTTTATACTTGTATACACCTCTTATACGCATCTACGTTTTAGGCGTCTACAAGACAGTTTCCATATGTAGACGCGCGCGACTTGGCTGTCTTTGACGCCTGGTGTATCCAAGATAAAATATACTCTGCGCAACATATATATACGCCAGGCGTATATGGTCAATTCTCCCAGATTGTGATCGATGGCCCACGTACGGTGACCTATAATTCAAAGGGTCGTTTTCATATCTATAAAACATTTTATGATATCAGAAATGATATTAGTGTCTGTAGAAATGACAGATCTGCCAGGGGAACCCCACTTTCATGTACCTATATCGATAAAAAAATTGATACACCCCTAAAATAGGCATTTTTTAGCTCAAATTCATAGGTGAAACCTATATAACCAGATTTTGAAGACCTCTTATAAATTTGTAACTATATATGTTTATCTATTCTGAATGTGGGATACCCACAAATGTGTTGCAGAACATATAAATTATAATAAATGTTGAGATGGGGAAATCTATATATAGTCTAGGTGTAAAAAATCAGTGGTGAAGGGTATGTCACCGTACATGGGCAAGCCACTTTAAAAGGTACAAAAATTATAGAAAAGTACTTTTTTGGGTACTTTTTAATCCTTCAAGTAAAAGAGGTATGTGTACAGGTTTCATAAGATCTGGAGTGTATAAAGTAATCCTTCCATCAAATATACCACAGCTAAATGAACATGGGTGGTGAACTTTATTTGGTCACCGTACATGGGCAGAACTTATTAGGTTTTGCTTATGTAAGGAAGAAGATTTACAATATTATTGAATAATATTTTATACATAAATAGAGTATAATGGAACCATTAACATCTGCAATTTGCAAGGACTTCAGGCATGTTAATGCCAAGAAATATACATGTATTTTTAGGTATGTCACCATACATGGGCCCGTCACCGTACGTGGGCATTATATTCTGAATAGTAATAATCAACTCTGATTTATTCAATATAATTAGAGTTTCATTTTCTGAAAATGAAAATCTGATTCTGCTTATAAATAACAATCAATATTTCCCCTAAGGCCTTGTGAAACCCACTTGCCCACGTACGGTGACATAGGACTTATAAGGTTAAATTCATTCAGTTAAAAAAATAATTTCCAATAAAGATTAGTGTTCCCAACTTTTACACATGCCTAATATTGTCTTCTACTGTATATTTCCACATTTTTATAAAGATCTAACTAGTTTGAATTTTTGGTCACCGTACGTGGGCATCGATCACGATCTGGGAGAATTGACCATATATGATACCAAAAAAAAAAAAGTGCGACCCGCAGCCCACCCGGGCCTGTGGGTGTTGGTAGAGGATACACCAACACTGACCCGCCACCTGCGACCTCCCAACCCCACCCCCTACCGCCCCCCCCACCACCCCACGCCACCCCCAGTCAGCCTCAGTGAGAAGCCCCCTGCCAGCCACTGCCCACCGCCCGCCGCCAGCCGCGTTTGTACAGGCTGACTCAGTGGGAAACCCTCCCCCACCCTCCACCGCCCGCCCATGCCCGCCGCTGCCCGCCGCGAGGTGTTATTGTGTCAGCAGGGGCCGGGTAGACATGTGGTGTGAATGCAGCTGCATTCACAGCTGTGCGGTCGCATTCGCAGGGGGTAAGATGATTTCAGTTGTTATCTATAACCTTGAAGAGGGTGCTTATATGCTAAGCCAAGATTGACCACACATAGGCATGGTGTTTTAAAGTCAAATCTATTAGAAAAACGGTAAAAAAAGAACAAATACAGCGTTTATTATGTGTAATTAATCAATTTATACTCAATTAGGTTTTTATAAATAAATTGGTAATATAAGATTGCAATTTTCATATAATACAGACTTGGATGGTTAATGGCAAATGAAATATGCTACCAGTAGTGTCCCCAAGTGGCAGAGAATGGAACTTTTTGAGATTGGTGTATATACAACGGAATCAGGCGTATATATGACATATCTAAGACCGCACCATGGACATGTATATACGCCACTAGATAAGGCGTCTACGAGACGGATAACAGGTCTAACTTCTAGACGCAAAATCCTACTGTTAGACGCGTTTCTTATACATATTGTACCATTGTGAATGTATTAGCAAGTAGAGGATACACCAACACTGACCCGCCACCTGCGACCTCCCAACCCCACCCCCTACCGCCCCCCCCCTCCCCCCACCACCCCACGCCACCCCCAGTCAGCCTCAGTGAGAAGCCCCCTGCCAGCCACCGCCCACCGCCCGCCGCCAGCCGCGTTTGTACAGGCTGACTCAGTGGGAAACCCTCCCCCACCCTCCACCGCCCGCCCATGCCCGCCGCTGCCCGCCGCGAGGTGTTATGGTGTCGGCGGGGGCCGGGTAGACATGTGGTGTGAATGCAGCTGCATTCACAGCTGTGCAGTCGCATTCGCAGGGGGTAAGATGATTTCAGTTGTTATCTATAACCTTGAAGAGGGTGCTTATATGCTAAGCCAAGATTGACCACACATAGGCATGGTGTTTTAAAGTCAAATCTATTAGAAAAACGGTAAAAAAACAACAAATACAGCATTTATTATGTGTAATTAATCAATTTATACTTAATTAGGTTTTTATAAAATAAATTGGTAATATAAGATTGCAATTTTCATATAATACAGACTTGGATGGTTAATGGAAAATGAAATATGCTACCAGTAGTGTCCCCAAGTGGCAGAGAATGGAACTTTTTGAGATTGGTGTATATACAACGGAATCAGGCGTATATATGACATATCTAAGACCGCACCATGGACATGTATATACGCCACTAGATAAGGCGTCTACGAGACAGATAACAGGTCTAACTTCTAGATGCAAAATCCTACTGTTAGACGCGTTTCTTATACATATTGTACCATTGTGAATGTATTAGCAAGATTGTGAAGGTATTAGCAAGACTATTCTTGGTATCCCAGACACTGTGGGAACGTTTCTAATAGCAGACAAAATATTATTAACATTGAAAATGCTTTTATCAACATGTACTGCATGTTATGAGTGCCTCTGGCGAATTCTTAAACAATGAGAGGTGATATCACATTCCCCTGCTGCAGTCTTATCTGATGATATGTAAACATTAACTGCTCATGCGCATTGGCCCATTTCTATGTGGAGACTTGAATATATACTGGAATAAAGAGGAGGCTTTTGGTCTTCGGCGGGACATATTTTTGGCGACCACGACGAGACATCTAAATAGAAGGACAAGACCTCTAGATAAATGGACAACATCTCGAATGGAGGAGACACCTGAAGGAAGGACAAGTATGTCTGATTTAGTTGTCAATTCTGGGCACTGATATAACTGTTTTGGGCGCTGCAGTATCGAGTTTTGATACTCCCATGAATTAGTTATTCAGTTAAACAGAACTGACAAGATGGATGGGCAAAATCAACAAGATGGGATTGATGGTCAGGCCATACAAAAACTAATGGAACATCATGTTAAACGTATCGGTGTACAGGATGGTGTAAACAAGACTGCCCTACGGGAATGGGTAGAGGAAATATCCAGCGCTAAGGTATGGTGTGCTGCTAACCATCAGGTAACATTAGCCACAGTTGGTTATTTGATGAAAGGAAGGTTGGATGTGGCAGTGCGCAGATGGATAAGAGAATATGATGAAGAAAATGGGCGCCGACAACCAGCTGACCAGGAACCCATTACTTGGGAGCGCATTAGGAAACGAATCGAGCAAGAGTTTCTGGGTGCTGACGAAAATGAATATCTCATTTAATGGCAAATGAAATATGCTACCAGTAGTGTCCCCAAGTGGCAGAGAATGGAACTTTTTGAGATTGGTGTATATACAACGGAATCAGGCGTATATATGACATATCTAAGACCGCACCATGGACATGTATATACGCCACTAGATAAGGCGTCTACGAGACGGATAACAGGTCTAACTTCTAGACGCAAAATCCTACTGTTAGACGCGTTTCTTATACATATTGTACCATTGTGAATGTATTAGCAAGTAGAGGATACACCAACACTGACCCGCCACCTGCGACCTCCCAACCCCACCCCCTACCGCCCCCCCCTCCCCCCACCACCCCACGCCACCCCCAGTCAGCCTCAGTGAGAAGCCCCCTGCCAGCCACCGCCCACCGCCCGCCGCCAGCCGCGTTTGTACAGGCTGACTCAGTGGGAAACCCTCCCCCACCCTCCACCGCCCGCCCATGCCCGCCGCTGCCCGCCGCGAGGTGTTATGGTGTCGGCGGGGGCCGGGTAGACATGTGGTGTGAATGCAGCTGCATTCACAGCTGTGCAGTCGCATTCGCAGGGGGTAAGATGATTTCAGTTGTTATCTATAACCTTGAAGAGGGTGCTTATATGCTAAGCCAAGATTGACCACACATAGGCATGGTGTTTTAAAGTCAAATCTATTAGAAAAACGGTAAAAAAACAACAAATACAGCATTTATTATGTGTAATTAATCAATTTATACTTAATTAGGTTTTTATAAAATAAATTGGTAATATAAGATTGCAATTTTCATATAATACAGACTTGGATGGTTAATGGAAAATGAAATATGCTACCAGTAGTGTCCCCAAGTGGCAGAGAATGGAACTTTTTGAGATTGGTGTATATACAACGGAATCAGGCGTATATATGACATATCTAAGACCGCACCATGGACATGTATATACGCCACTAGATAAGGCGTCTACGAGACAGATAACAGGTCTAACTTCTAGATGCAAAATCCTACTGTTAGACGCGTTTCTTATACATATTGTACCATTGTGAATGTATTAGCAAGATTGTGAAGGTATTAGCAAGACTATTCTTGGTATCCCAGACACTGTGGGAACGTTTCTAATAGCAGACAAAATATTATTAACATTGAAAATGCTTTTATCAACATGTACTGCATGTTATGAGTGCCTCTGGCGAATTCTTAAACAATGAGAGGTGATATCACATTCCCCTGCTGCAGTCTTATCTGATGATATGTAAACATTAACTGCTCATGCGCATTGGCCCATTTCTATGTGGAGACTTGAATATATACTGGAATAAAGAGGAGGCTTTTGGTCTTCGGCGGGACATATTTTTGGCGACCACGACGAGACATCTAAATAGAAGGACAAGACCTCTAGATAAATGGACAACATCTCGAATGGAGGAGACACCTGAAGGAAGGACAAGTATGTCTGATTTAGTTGTCAATTCTGGGCACTGATATAACTGTTTTGGGCGCTGCAGTATCGAGTTTTGATACTCCCATGAATTAGTTATTCAGTTAAACAGAACTGACAAGATGGATGGGCAAAATCAACAAGATGGGATTGATGGTCAGGCCATACAAAAACTAATGGAACATCATGTTAAACGTATCGGTGTACAGGATGGTGTAAACAAGACTGCCCTACGGGAATGGGTAGAGGAAATATCCAGCGCTAAGGTATGGTGTGCTGCTAACCATCAGGTAACATTAGCCACAGTTGGTTATTTGATGAAAGGAAGGTTGGATGTGGCAGTGCGCAGATGGATAAGAGAATATGATGAAGAAAATGGGCGCCGACAACCAGCTGACCAGGAACCCATTACTTGGGAGCGCATTAGGAAACGAATCGAGCAAGAGTTTCTGGGTGCTGACGAAAATGAATATCTCAGGAAAGCCGTAGATGAAATGAAACAGGGGGTCCTGCAAGATGTACGAGAATATGCCCGTGACTTCGACCAAGCAGTACATCGAGCATATACGGATGCGGAGTTAGGGGTGGAGGTGGTTTTGGAAAGACTGACTCGTACCTTCATTGCTGGTATTCAGTCAAGTGAAACTCGCATCCAGGTTCATGCTACCCGACCACTCACTCTGGAGGCAGCTTACGAACGTGCCATGACCATGGATAGGGCACGAAACCTTGCCGGTGTGACGCGAAAGGAGGAGCCAATGGAAATAGGTGCCCTGAAAAATCCGGTGAGTGTAAATCAAGTAGCTTCCAGTACTGGTCTCCAGCAAATGATGGATACTGTACAGAAGTTAGAGAGGCAAATGGCTGAGATGCAGAAACAGCTGGATAAGAAATGCCGAGGTCGCGGTAAAGGGCCACAAAAATTAAAGGAAAAGGGGATTCCTGCCTGGACAACAGACGGCCAACCTGTCTGTTATAATTGTTGCCAAGCCGGACACATGGCCAAGGATAAGGCTTGTAGCCAGTACAAAGCTTCTGGTAAGGGAAACGGCCAGTAGCCGTACTCGATGGCCGACTTCGAGTAGTGGTAGATGTCAGCGGAAAAGAAGCCACTGCTCTGGTTGACACGGGTGCGGCGTGTACCCTGATGAGACAATCATTCTGGCTAGCGTTGTGTGACAAAACTAGACGAGTTCCTTTGCTAGAACCAGTTGTTGAAAATCTGGTTACCCTATCAGGTGAGAGTCTCCCTGTGAAAGGCAGAACTGTTGTTAACTTGATGGAGGAAAGAATTGATGTCATTATAACTGACAACATTAAACACGATCTGTTACTGGGCCAGGACACGTTGAAGAAACTAAAGGCGGTGATAGACTGTGAAAAAGGGAAAGTATTCTTTAATGGTGTACTATATGAGAGTTCCTTGCCAGAGGTTAGTGACCTTGAACTTGGTGAGACTGAACTCTCTAGATGGACCAAGGCATTTCCTAAGGTGTTTCAAAGTGAAATAGGGTGTACTAATGGAGTACACATCAACATTGATACCGTTGATCATCCTCCTATCCGTCAGAGGGCATATCGTTTGCCACTGACCAAGAGAAAAGTGGTAGAAGAAGAAATCAAAAAGATGTTAGAAAAAGGGGTGATACGTCCATCCCAATCACCCTGGGCATCACCTGTGACTCTAGTTCCCAAGAAGGACAGAAGTATTCGCATTTGCATAGATTATCTCAAATTAAATAGTATAACTCGCAAAGACGCCCACCCTTTGCCGCGAATACAAGATATATTCGATAACCTCACAGGAGCATCATGGTTCACCACCCTCGACCTAAAATCTGGATATTGGCAAATTCCGGTAGAGGAATGTGATATTCCAAAGACTGCTTTTGTTACACACAATGGCCTGTACGAGTGGGTACGTATGCCCTTTGGACTTACAAATGCGCCCGCTGTGTTTCAACGAGAAATGCAAAGGGTTTTGGGAAATGCTATAGGTCGCTGCGCAATGGTATATATTGATGACATAGTGATTTACAGCAAGACACAGGAAGAACATGAGGAACATGTCCAGGAAGTGTTAGCCCATCTGGAGGCGGAAGGACTAGTAGTTAAAAAGGAGAAATGTCAATTCAAACAGCGGCAGCTACCTCTGCTAGGATATATAGTGTCTGGGGATGGTATTGCTGCCGATCCCGAGAAGACATGTGCCATCAATGATCTACACCCTCCAACCAATGTGTCTGAGTTGCGCCGGTTCCTAGGAATGGCTGGGTACTATCGTCAATTGATCTGTCAGTATGCTGCCATAGCAGAACCGTTACAGTACCTGACGAAGAAAGGTGTACCCTGGATTTGGACAGAACAATGCCAAGAGGCCTTCAATCAACTAAAAATGGCACTAGTTTCGAGTGATGTTATGGCACATCCATCTATTGGGGACCCATATATTCTCTACACTGATGCCTCGGACAAGGCAATAGGGGCCATATTAGTGCAAAAAGACAACAACGGTGTAGAGAGGCCGATCCAATATGTATCACGCACTTTGCGAGGTTCTGAACTCAAGTGGAATACCATTGAGAAAGAGGCCTATGCTATTGTTCATGCATCAAAGACTCTTAGGCCTTATCTTTATGGGGCAGAACTGGTTATCGTGACAGATCAAAAGCCCTTTAAGGCCCTGTTTTTAGGTGAGGTCAAGAATACAAAGGTACAACGTTGGGCCTCCCTGATTGCAGAGTATGGAGCACCCATACTGCATCGAGCTGGAAAAAACAATGTAAGGGCTGATATGCTCTCACGGATTGTACCCTCAACTCAGGATGAGGAATGGTATGAGGTAGGTGCATATATGCTTGCCCGTAACCCGTGCCTTGAAGTAGGAGAATGCAATACAACAGACTGGGTTGACATTGAAGCTAATCCCGCGCAGGAAGTGCCCTGGCTTTGGGATGGACTAAACAAAGATGAGGTACGTGAAAAACAACATGAAATGGATGAGTGGGACTTGGCAGATAATGAAGGTAGTTACTTTCATCGGCATGATGGTTTATTGTGGTGTACAAAAGAATTACCTGATCAATTACCATACCCACGGCTTGTGTTGCCAATAGACTACCGTCATGACATCACCATGAAGGCTCATATGGAGGTGGGACATCAAGGACAAACAAAAACCTTGCAACGGATCCGAGAGTTCTATTATTGGCTGAAACAAAGAGATACAGTAAGGTCAGCAATATTTCACTGTCCAACGTGTCGAATCAACGAATCACGTACGACACGACCAGCACCAGTAGGTATGCCTACTGCGACTTATGCTGGAGAAATAATTGGAATAGATCTGGTTGGTCCACTGGCTAAATCGGTAGAGGGCAATGTGTACCTATTAACTTTAATAGATCACGCAACAGGGTGGGCTGAAGCCTATCCCATTTCCAACAGAACTGGAGAAGCGGTTGTACAAAAACTCTCCCGGGATTATATTCCTAGACATGGTGTTCCTGCCATTATTATCCACGATAACGGTACTGAGTTCACCAATGCCACGTTGCAGGACTATTTACATCAATTAGGAGTGGAAGTGCGACGTACAACACCCTATCATCCACAAACTAATGGGAAATTGGAGAGATGGCATCGCAGTCTAAAAGACATATTGCGGAAGTTGGTAAACAATAACATATCAACATGGGAGGAGCATCTTGGGTCTGCGTTGTTAGCATACCGACAGTCTGTGTCTGAAACTACAGGTTATTCACCATTCTACCTCCTATATGGTAGACGGGCTCGGTATCCTTCCAATCGAGCTCCTGAATCAACAACTGTCTTGGGTCAAAGGCTCGAGAGGATGGGAGATGCTTTGCATGATGCCTGTAAAAACACACAAAAATCAAAAGAACGTTATATCACTGAAGCTACAAAACGGGCTAATGCATTACCACTTAAGGTAGGAGATCGAGTGTTACCAAAGGCGTATGTGCGGGCACCTTTTGACTCAAAATGGGATATGCCGAAAGAGGTAACAAGAATACGAGGAAATGTGGTGTGGAGCAAGTCTATCAGTGGGGGAGAAAGAACAAAGGTATACAATCGTGACAAACTACAGCGTGTTGACACAGACGGTGACTGGGTATCAATTAGACCAAGAGTCACACGGTACTACAGAACTCGACCCCAGAAATTAAAAACAGCTCCTAAACCAGCCCCATCAACAAAGGAGCCTCAGACAAAACATTCCGACGCAGTGACACCGCCTGCTTCAGATGCGCCACCGCCAACTATTGCGCATTTACCTACTCCTGTTGCACCATCCACTCATGACACCACTCAGTTGACAGACGGTATTGAGGAGTCAATGGACATTGATGTGCCAGCTGAGTCTGCGAGTCACAGAATTCGGAGGTCTAATAGGAAAAGACCTTGGGCTATTGATTATACTGGTCCTAAACGACCAAGATGTACGCAGTTATAGGACTTACCTTCAACATGCTTGTCTCTGTTGAAGCTGATGTTATACGGAAACCGATTACGAATGGAGTCATTGCTGAAAAGATTGGTGAGGCTGGAGTTATGAAAGCAGAATGGACGGCAGTCATTACTATCCATGCGCCAGTACAACCCCCCATGCCGGCGTGGGTTCAGGAGGTCCGAACGCATGTTAGTTCTGACAGGAAGTGGTTGGCTGAAGTTGATCTCAACCACACTATGGGAAGACTTGATCGACTTGACATCAACTTTAGTCGCCATAAAGTTGAGATGTCAACAACTACAACATCTGATATTGGTGGAAATAGGAAACTTCTTGGTCTCATCGATCTAATTGGTGATGTGGGACATTCATTGTTTGGGCTCGCTACTGATGCTGAAGTGGACGCACTGAAGGCTGAGGTGGATGAGGCAGTAAAGAGTGTTGACACTGTATATCATAATCAACAGGAGCTGTTGAGTGTTGTGAACTTAACTCGTAAGTACTCCATGGAAAATCGACAGGACATTAAGCGACTTCAGAAGCATGCAGAGAAAGTGACTGGACGGTTAAACCAAATGACTTAAAACACAGACCATCTTCGTAGAGCAGTAATCCAGGTCAGAGTGGCGCGTCACTTTGATCGGTGGATTTCCGCATTGGAGTTAGCTGCAGATAAATATGAAAAGGAACACTCACACTTTAAGCGTGCTAGGAGAGTGTTGGAGTATGGTCAGTTGTCAGAGGACATACTATCTACCACTCATCTAAGTGAAATATTGCATCACTTGTCTAAACATGGTAGAGTTCAGGATCTGGTTTGGTATTATCAGAATACTAATGTGGAATTAGTTGTGGCTGAACCACGTAGACTTATCTATAAAGTATGTTTATGGGCTTCTGAACCTTCTATTTACTACTTATGGCAGTTTGTAACATTTCCTATAGTTAAGCATGATTATGCTGAAAAGCTTTTGCCTCGAAATGAAGTAGCTGTAAACACTCAACGGACACAAATGTTTATACCTGAAAAGTGTAAAGGTAGATCTTTCAAAATATGTGAAGTTAGAGTGTTGAAACAAAATGGATGTGAACTTGATTTATTAGGTGAGTCAGTTTCCGCTTGTCCTATTGAGGTTACTAAAGTAGCACGTAATCTTGTTGTTCATCCCTGGGCTAGAAATAAGTATATTATGCAATCTCTAGTTACAAATAGTGTTAAGGTTTATTGTAATAGTGGTAAGACTTTCTCGTATACTATTCAAGGAATTGAATTATGGCACTTGAGAGAAGGGTGTAACCTACATGCTTCAGATATTATTACATATCAAGCTCGTACCTTTACTTCTAAGCTAGACCAGCGTTATCATGTCATTCCCAAATGTGACTTACCGAATACCGCATGAATTTCATAGCAAGTTACTGGAACATCTAAAGGTAGTTGATCGTGCTACTATCCATTCAGTGAAGACTACACTTGACTCACTGCATACACGTACAGTTTGGCACCAAACTTATAGGCAGTCATTGATGTGGGGTATGGTTTTTATTGTTGGAATCTTGTGTATAATTGTGTGCTATGCACGGAAGTTCATTATAGGAAAATGCTGGAGACTTAAGATTAAGAGAAACAATGATATTGAAGTAGGAATGAAGGACTGTAAGGAAGAAGTTCCGAGACCTGTTGAAGTAGGTATGAAGAGAACAGCGTTCCAAAGTTTTACAGAATGTGGTTAAGGTATTGGTCAATGAGATAATTTCTAACTTTTATATAATAAAAGTTAAAATAAGTTGGTGGGGTAATGTACCGTTGTGAATGTATTAGCAAGGTTGTGAAGGTATTAGCAAGACTATTCTTGGTATCCCAGACACTGTGGGAACGTTTCTAAAAGCAGACAAAATATTATTAACATTGAAAATGCTTTTATCAACATGTACTGCATGTTATGAGTGCCTCTGGCGAATTCTAAAACAATGAGAGGTGATATCACATTCCCCTGCTGCAGTCTTATCTGATGATATGTAAACATCAACTGCTCATGCGCATTGGCCCATTTCTATGTGGAGACTTGAATATATACTGGAATAAAGAGGAGGCTTTTGGTCTTCGGCGGGACAATATGTAAAATAGTGATTTTCGTGCAGTGTATCGGCTAATTGTTTGTGGTTATTATCAGCTAATTAGAAACGCTATTGTAAAGATTATACATGGAATAGCTTTAGACCGGGCACCCACCAACGCCGATACACGTCGACGCGCACCGATACAAAATGACCATATTGTAGTGTATCAGTGCGCGTTAGTTCGCGTCGGTGCGGTGCACGTGTTGGGTGGGTGCATTTAAAAGGCACCATGGTCCTGATACACCCCGATATAGCTCTAGTTGCAACCAGCGTAATCGACCATTTTTCTTTTATAATTCCAGAAATAATGCATATTTATGATTGATAATTTATCTGTAGATACAAAACATAGTATATGATATTTCATAATGCTATTTAATGGAAAAATTAGTTCCAATTTAAAGTATGAAATGATCAATTTGAGACCTTTATCTATTATCAAATTTCACGATAATTGCGGAGCAGCATTATCATTATATATTCCAGATATTCTGAAAATTTCATAATTTTCAGAATGGTGACGTTGATTATTTCATATGATTTCCCATTCAAAGTGTCACTGATATCTTCTGACTCGCACCGATGAGCAAAGACGGTCCATTTTCAATTTCAGACCATGAAAATTAATTATCTTTAAAATGTGATAAATGATTTTAAAGCCAATTCCGCCTCCTCATATTTAGTTAGGTACAGTGCAGTTTCTACTATCATGTTCCATATTATCCCACATTTTTAACAGCAAAAAAAAAGAAATTGAGGGGGTTTGGTGTCGTCATCTACAGCTTACAAAGACACTGCTTACAACGACCCATTCAATAATGATTCATACAATAATTTTGTCACACAAAACATCCCCGCAGCATTGCCAGTCACTAAGAATTGAATACTGTCCATTCTTGCCTCTCATATAGCTCATCATGGTGGCCCAGTGGTTAGGGCAGTTGAGTTGTAGTCAGAGGTTGTTTGTCTGCATGGGTACGAATCCCAGTAGCAGCCTGACATGATGGTTTAAGTTGGTCCAACCACACACGTCACACACATCACACACGTCACACACGCAAAATGCAGGAAGAATTTGAGACATTTCTTTTTGCTCCATTGACACAAGCCTGTACATACGCTCAATATAGCACTGCACCTACAAAGGTGTGTATCTGTTTTTTCATTGCGATGACATTATGTTTTTTTTACATAAATAATGATAAAAATATATGGAGAACAGATCTGTGAAGTTGTTTTGTATGTAGAATTAAAATATTTGGAAAAAATCATGAAAATGCTATATGCCTGATAGGTGGGGCCAACCACACTCTGTCGTATTGTAAGGCTAGGGCTTAGACTTATGTCTTATATAGTCTGGTATCAACATCACCATAGTAACCCATTCATCTGAATTCGATTCTAATCATTGATATAATACTGTTTTCTATATATGCTGAATGTTTTTGAAAAGATCTGTCCATTATTTACTGAAATAATATAAAATGTGAATAATATGAATTAGCTGCCTCAAGGCAGCATTTGTATTCCCACGGTGCTGCCTCAAGGCAGCATCTTTATTCCCATGGTGCTGCCTCAAGGCAGCATTAGTAAGGAAAGGGTTAAAGGGAAGCATCTTTTGGTTTTGGATGGACTTGGTTTTGTTTGTGGTTATTATCAGCTGATTGTTTGTGGTTATTATCAGCTAATTAGAAACGCTATTGTAAAGATGATACATGGAATAGCTTTAGACCGGGCACCCACCAACGCCAATACACGCCTACGTGCGCCGATACAAAATGACCACATTGTAGTGTATCAGTGCGTGATAGTTCACATTGGTGCGGTGCACGTGTTGGGAGGGTGCATTAAAAAGGCGCAATGGTCCCGATACACCCCGATATAGCTCTAGTTGCAACCAGCGTAATCAACCATTTTTCTTTTATAATTCCAGAAATAATGCATATTTATGATTGATAATTTATCTGTAGATACAAAACATAGTATATGATATTTCATAATGCTATTTAATGAAAAAATTAGTTCCAGTTTAAAGTATGAAATGATCAATTTGAGACCTTTATCTATTATCAAATTTCACCATAATTAACAAAAGCCGGGCTGCAAGTAAAATGTATTTATTGCACATGGAATTGATAAGACATTGCATGGTAAAAGCAGATAAACACATTTCAGATAAAACGATAAAAGGATAAGAGAGATAAAGGATTATACATTATGAGCCCTATGGCGATAGGTAAAAGAGAAGAAAAAGGTGTGGGTGGGTGGGTAATGAAAAAATTTCCGTGCATCAACAGCGAATGCAATAGCAGGAATGACGCTAGTAGAGGCATCAGGTGGTCATGTGACCAATGAGTGTAATTAACATAAAATGTTCGATTAACCACCGCAGTGTTACCTGTTATAAAAATATGTTCGACTAGAAAGTGCGAGTACAGCCCAGCAGTAAATTAAAGGTAATTTACAATTACTGCACAATTAACAAAAGCGGGGCTGCGAGTAAAATGTATTTATTGCACATGGAATTGATAAGACATTGCATGGTAAAAGCAGATAAACACATTTCAGATAAAACGATAAAAGGATAAGAGAGATAAAGGATTATACATTATGAGCCCTATGGCGATAGGTAAAAGAGAAGAAAAAGGTGTGGGTGGGTGGGTAATGAAAAAATTTCCGTGCATCAACAGCGAATGCAATAGCAGGAATGACGCTAGTAGAGGCATCAGGTGGTCATGTGACCAATGAGTGTAATTAACATAAAATGTTCGATTAACCACCGCAGTGTTACCTGTTATAAAAATATGTTCGACTAGAAAGTGCGAGTACAGCCCAGCAGTAAATTAAAGGTAATTTACAATTACTGCACAATTAACAAAAGCGGGGCTGCGAGTAAAATGTATTTATTGCACATGGAATTGATAAGGCATTACATGGTAAAAGCAGATAAACACATTTCAGATAAAACGATAAAAGGATAAGAGAGATAAACGATTATACATTATGAGCCAAAAAAGAAGCTAGGGCAGTAGAAGTGTTAGGGGGAACCGGCTTGGGAACATATGCTCGGAAGCCCCCAAACGAGGTCCAGGCCCCGTGGGCCATGATTTTGTCCTCAGGGACGCCAGATAAGGCTGCCTGTTGGGCTCCCATCCTCCTGAGAGCATGGAGAGTGAAGGAGTGCCATTGTGAATAGCCTGCCGCTCGGAGGGCTGAGCGCACAACCGGAAGAATGGCGTCCGGTCGCAGAGGGGTGCCGTTCCTGGCAATAAAAGCTACGGCAGACGGGAGCGCCGGAACGCAGGTACGGTATTTCTCCCACGCCTCGACTGGGCAGAAAGGGCCAGATATGCGCGACACAGGAATTGAGAAGTAATTCGCCGGTCCAGCCGAGGTTTTCGTCGAGTGGACAGTTATGGTCAGGCTCTCGTCTGAGACAAGAATGTCCTTGCGGCGTAGGGTGTGGAGAGAGGCACTGACAGGGCCTGTAGTGAGAAGATTTGACTGACGCAACAGAGTCGTGTAGCCGAGGAGGAGAAGCGACCGGGCCGCCAACTGGACCGGGCCAAGGTTGTCCAAAGCCAGTAGTACGATTTTGAAGATATCCAGCGGAACCGGAGCAGCCGGAGACGTCTGGTGTGAAGATAGGCGTTGGGCGCCCTTAATAGCTCGAGTCACGAGGATGGAATCGCAGACTCCGGTCGCGATGCCGCTTGCTCGTAGGAAGGTACGTGCCCCAGAGAAATAATTCCAGACAGACGCCGGACTTTTGAAACTGTTCGCCAAAAACTGAATGAAGAGGGCGAGTTGAGTCGGGGACGGGTCGAGATGGTTGAACCCGTGAGCAATCATGAAAGAGACGTAGGCCTGCATCTGGCGATGTAGGTTCTCCGCTGTGCCAATGGATGCTGCAGCCGTCCACGAGCTCCGGAGGGAGGAAATGAGGCGGGGATTCGCATCATCTGGAATTACATAAGAGAAAAAGCTACGTTGGAGACAACACATACGAAAGGGGTGCTGGATCTTGACGGGACAAATTTTGATCCTTAACTAATTTAAGTGCCAGTTTTGCCTTATCCTGGTCGAAACTTGTGCGGGAGAGAGCATCGGCGAGAACGAGTTGGTCGCCCGGCTTATGAACCATGCGAAAGATAACATCGTGTAGAGCTTCGATCAACACGAATTCTCGCGCGCAGGCGGCTAGAACGGGGTCTCGCGTTTTTCCGGAATTTAAGGCGTACATTGCCGCTGAGTTGTCCGTAGTGACTTGGATGATGTGACCTCGCGTTCCGGGTGGTCTCAGTTACTTGACCGAGAGGAGGCAGTTGATTGCCTCGATATGGCTGATGTGATAAGCCTCTCGATATGCCTCCGTTAGGGGGATGCTGTAGTATGTCTTTGCTGTCTCGCAGAAAGCGCCGAGGCCCCTCGGGCATGCATCGCATTCAATCTCGACCGAGGGCCGGTCTTTGATGATTAGCTTTTTCCCGTTCGAGTGCTCCGCGAAATCAGCAAACCACGCGAGATCTTTTTTGCATTCGCTATCCAACTCGACCGGGACGTCGTCCTGAGATCTTCGCAGCGTGTCCAGCAGACGAGACATATAACGCCGCGCCGGAGGTATGCACTGGGATATGTGGTTGAGTTTGCCGCAGATCGACTGAAGTTGTTGCTTGGTGGCGTGCGTCCTCAAATCCCAAGCCCGGCACTCGTCTACGACGGCTTGGAGCTTGTCCAAGGGATGGTGATTTGCATATCGATAGTATCGATTGTAAATCCCAGCCATTCAATACGAGTTGTGGGAAAAAATTTTCCGGGGCCAACTCTGCCCCCAGCCACTGGCATGTCTCTTCAAAACCGGCAAAAGACCGGACCGCGGCTGAAAAGTCAGAGTAAACAGATACGAAATCGTCCACGTATGCTAAAAGGTGAGCGCCACATCTCCGGTTCATTACCCAGCATAAAGCGTTGGACACTCTCTGCTGGGCTCCCCCGGAAAACCGGCAGCCGAACGAAGGGCAAATATTCACATAATACTTCCCGTTTCTGGAGTAGGGGATAATCTAGGGGATCAATCCGGAGCTGGCGATATGCTCTCCGGAGATCAGCCTTCCAGATGAGGGCGCCGCGTCCGGCGCGCAACACGAGAGTAGCAAGGTCCGCGATCATAGGGAGGGTGTACTGGCTTTCATGTCCTTGGAAATAGTTCTTAGCCATTCCGTTGTTGACGCTAGCACCTTTCGGGAAACTAAGGTCCGTGATCACTCGTCTCTCCGCAGGGTCGCCCGGCTTAGGGCAAGTCAACAGGGGGCTTACCTGAGTCCAAGGCAAGAAAGGTGGAGAGTCAAAAGGCCCAAGCATAGCGCCCAGGCGTTTTTCTTTTGTTAAGAACGAATCAACTGCCGCTGGAAAAGCAGTAGCAGAAGCGTGGTTCTTATACGTGGGGGTCGGAGGCCTGTCGGCTGAGTACGAGCTTGGCCAGCAAAAACGAAGATAATCAACAATGTCTCGGTCGTGATATTTGGTCAAGGCATCACTCCAGGCATCACATTTCATGTTGGAGGGGATGAGTATCTGAGCCCCCAGATAATTTGGAACTCCGGAGCGTCTGACTTCATGATAAATACTCATATGGTCCGGTGCTTGCCGGTCGGCAGCTGCGGAGGGGTGTGGCCAGGTCCTGAGCACCAATTTCATATACTTCTTGGGATTCATCGGGATGGCCCGCGCACCTCCAGCAGCCGGTCCAGTCACACAAGAATCTGTTATGTCGTTCATTTCGACCGAAACAACATCGGCGGTCTTTGTTAGTGTGCTTGTAGCAACCGGAAATCGAACTGCATCACATACAAGCACCTCCGCGGTGTCCTCCAGGGTGTTAGGAGACACAGCAGGGGGGTAGTAAGCAGTTTCAGAACAGTCTGTGTTTTGGAAAACAGGAAGAAAAACAGAGACCGGGGGCATCGGTACACCGACCTCTTCTCCAGGGTCGGGGTATTCCTCCTGTGAGGCACCGATACCATTGTCCAGCCTAGGCTCAATTCCCTCCAGCCGTGGGTCTGAGAGGCCGTCCCGTGTGGGGCGGCGCGGCGTGGAGGGGCCAGCTAGACCGGCCACGGTCATGAGAACATGAGGTATAACGTGATCACAAATACCAGAAACATCGGATACAACATGGTCAAAGTTATCAATGACATTAGAACATACAAGTGAAGAAACACCAGAGAGATCACAAACATTTTCATGGTTATGTTCAACGATACGTCCCATAGATACATTGCCTTGGTAGGGAATGGGAGGAACGTGTGCTGGGTCTCGACCACGTGTTCGCTTGTTTTTGTTATGGTCACTGCCAACCACGTGTCCAAACTGCACGTGACTCGCACTGTTTATGTTTGGTGAGAGCACATGGCGTTGGCCGGCACGCGAACGCCTAGTCCATGTACACTGATCGGGGTAACGATAGAGACATGCGGGAGCTGATACAGTATTTGCCTCGCGTAAGACACCACCCGATCTGGTCGAGTTATAAAAAACACGGGTTCTGTACCTTTTAGTCCGGTTTACTTCCCAAACCCCGGAGCGGGAGGGGCCTTTTGTCCGGACCGGCAGTTGATTTGCGGATGAGGAAAAGTAGCCGCCCTGTTATGTAGACACGATGCACATATATGCAGCTTTCTGACACCTCCTTGCACATGGTGGGTAGACTCAGGGCATTCATCCCGTTGATACAGCTGACATGGTGGTCCCGGTCGGGCCCTGCCACGTGATGTGAGAGGTCCATCGACATCTGGCCCAGTCTAGATGCTTCCTTCGTTTTTGCAGCTGCCGTTACTTGACCGTCTGGCACGTGAGCCAGCCGGGTCTGCAGTCGGTCGACTTCATACGAGTTTAACCAAGTAATCCTACCGTTAGCGACCCTGTCACACACTTCCTCGGAAAAGCACCGGACGTTGGGCCACGGGAACTCCCTTGCGTCATCCAAGATGGCCTCCAGGTGGGCCCCCATGGCGTCCCGGGTCTCCTCATCCGGGGCGAGCTTTGCTAACTGGAGGAAACCATATGCGTACTCCGGAATAGTCAGATCGTCTACTCCCGTCTTGGTTCTCTTAGGGCCCCTGAATATAAAATGGTGGGGCATTGTGTTATTACCTTTAATGTCCGGTTGAAGAGCGGCCTGGACAGCCTGGGCCACCCGGTCCACGGCGTCCCCCTGCAAATCCAGGTCCGACATCTTTTCCGGGAGCACAGGTGTAGGTAGGCGGGCAGGGTGGAGAGGGTGGTTATGCATGCCCGAGCGGTAGTCGTGGTCACGGTTGGACGAGCGGCCTGCAGCGTTTCCCGCGTGCTGGTCGGGCTGCCCTGGCGCCTTATTGCGTCATGTTGCGACTTGTTCTGAACGAGCTGTGATAACATTGAGGTAATGTTTTCGAGTCTGCCGTCTATCGCGTCAACCCTTCCGGCGACATCTTGTATTTCTGCCGCATTCCTTCTCGCCAGTGGTCCAGAGCCGGAAGAGGACGCCGGCGACCCAGGGACGCCATTGTGGTCGCCATCTTGGTCCGACAGTTCTTGGTTCTTTTCCCGGGTGGAATTTCGCTTTTTTGGGGAAGTAGCTTGCTTCCGTCTGGGCATCTTGCGATCGTTGAGATGTGAGTAGTAAAATATGTTGGTAAAAAACGAATACGGTAGTAAAAATGGAGTAGGAGCAGTAATGAAAAAATTCCCGTGCATCAACAGCGAATGCAATAGCAGGAATGATGCTAGTAGAGGTGTCAGGTGGTCATGTGACCAATGAGTGTAATTAACATAAAATGTTCGATTAACCACCGCAGTGTTACCTGTTATAAAAATATGTTTGATTAGAAAGTGTGAGTACAGCCCGGCAGTAAATTATAGGTAATTTACAATTACTGCACAATTGCAGACTAGCATTATCATTATATATTCCAGATGATGACATTGATTATTTCATATGATTTCCCATTCAAAGTGTCACTGATATCTTCTGACGCGCACCGATGAGCAAAGACGGGCCATTTTCAATTTCAGTCCATGAAAATTAATTATCTTTAAAATGTGATAAATGATTTTAAAGCCAATTCCGCCTTCTCATATTTAGTTAGGTACAGTGCAGTTTCTACTATCATGTTCCATATTATCCCACATTTTTAACAGCAAAAAAAAAAGAAATTGACGGGGTTTGGTGTCGTCATCTACAGCTTACAAAGACACCGCTTACAACGACCCATTCATTAATGATTCATACAATAATTTTGTCACACAAAACATCCCCGCAGCATTGCCAGTCACTAAGAATTGAATACTGTCCATTCTTGCCTCTCATATAGCTCATCATGGTGCCCCAGTGGTTAGGGCAGTTGAGGTGTAGTCAGAGGTTGTTTGTCTGCACGGGTACGAATCCCAGTAGCAGCCTGACATGATGGTTTAAGTTGGTCCAGTCACACACGTCACATGTCACACACGTCACACACGCAAAATGCAGGAAGAATTTGAGACATTTCTTTTTGCTCCATTGACACAAGCCTGTACATAGGCCCAATATAGCACTGCACCTACAAAGGTGTGTATCGTTTTTTTCATTGCGATGACATTATGTTTTTTTTACATAAATAATGATAAAAATATATGGAGAACAGAGCTGTGAAGTTTTTTTGTATGTAGAATTAAAATATTTGGAAAAAATCATGAAAATGCTATATGCCTGATAGGTGGGGCCAACCACACTCTGTCGTATTGTAAGGCTAGGGCTTAGACTTATGTCTTATATAGTCTGGTATCAACATCACCATAGTAACCCATTCATCTGAATTCGATTCTAATCATTGATATAATACTTTTTTCTATATATGCTGAATGTTTTTGAAAAGATCTGTCCATTATTTACTGAAATAATATAAAATGTGAATAATATGAATTAGCTGCCTCAAGGCAGCATTTGTATTCCCATGGTGCTGCCTCAAGGCAGCATTTGTATTCCCACGGTGCTGCCTCAAGGCAGCATCTGTATTCCCATGGTGCTGCCTCAAGGCAGCATTAGTAAGGAAAGGGTTAAAGGGAGGCATCTTTCGGTTTTGGATGGACTTGGTTTTGTTTGTGGTTATTATCACTGCACGAAAAGCACTATTTTACATATATATATGCCATCGCGATAACGCACGTATTGGCTGCTAAGTCGCTTGTTTATACTTGTATACACCTCTTATACGCATCTACGTTTTGGGCGTCTACAAGACAGTTTCCATATGTAGACGCGCGACTTGGCTGTCTTTGACGCCTGGCATATCCAAGATAAAATATACTCTGCGCAACATATATATACGCCAGGCATATATATGATACAAAACAACAAAAAAAGTGCGACCCGCGGCCCACCCGGGCCTGTGGGTGTTGGTAGAGGATACACCAACACTGACCCGCCACCCGCGACCTCCCAACCCCACCCCCTACCGCCCCCCCACCACCCCACGCCACCCCCAGTCAGCCTCAGTGAGAAGCCCCCCGTCAGCCACCGCCCACCGCCCGCCGCCAGCCGCGTTTGTACAGGTTGACTCAGTGGGAAACCCTCCCCCACCCTCCACCGCCCGCCCATGCCCGCCGCTGCCCGCCGCGAGGTGTTATGGTGTTGGCGGGTGCCGGGTAGACATGTGGTGTGAATGCGGCTGCATTCACAGCTGTGCGGTCGCATTCGCAGGGGGTAAGATGATTTCAGTTGTTATCTATAACCTTGAAGAGGGTGCTTATATGCTAAGCCAAGATTGACCACACATAGGCATGGTGTTTTAAAGTCAAATCTATTAGAAAAACGGTAAAAAAACAACAAATACAGCGTTTATTATGTGTAATTAATCTATTTATACTAAATTAGGTTTTTATAAAATAAATTGGTAATATAAGATTGCAATTTTCATATAATACAGACTTGGATGGTTAATGGCAAATGAAATATGCTACCAGTAGTGTCCCCAAGTGGCAGAGAATGGAACTTTTTGAGATTGGTGTACATACAACGGAATCAGGCGTATATATGACATATCTAAGACTGTACCATGGACATGTATATACGCCACTAGATAAGGCGTATATGAGATGGATAACAGGTCTAACTTCTAGACGCAAAATCCTACTGTTAGACACGTTTCTTATACATATGTAAAATAGTGATTTTCGTGCAGTGTATCAGCTAATTGTTTGTGGTTATTATCAGCTAATTATAAACGCTATTGTAAAGATGATACACCGACGTGCACCGATACAAAATGACCATATTGTAGTGTATCAGTGCGCGTTAGTTCGCGTCGGTGCGGTGCACGTGTTGGGAGGGTGCATTAAAAAGGCGCCATGGTCCCGATACACCCCGATATAGCTCTAGTTGCAACCAGCGTAATCAACCATTTTTCTTTTACAATTCCAGAAATAATGCATATTTATGATTGATAATTTATCTGTAGATACAAACATAGTATATGATATTTCATAATGCTATTTAATGGAAAAATTAGTTCCAATTTAAATTTTGAAATAATCAATTTGAGACCTTTATCTATTATCAAATTTCACCATAATTGCGGAGCAGCATTATCATTATATATTCCAGATATTCTGAAAATTTCATAATTTTCAGAATGGTGACATTGATTATTTCATATGATTTCCCATTCAAAGTGTCACTGATATCTTCTGACACGCACCGATGAGCAAAGACGGGCCATTTTCAATTTCAGACCATGAAAATTAATTATCTTTAAAATGTGATAAATGATTTTAAAGCCAATTCCGCCTCCTCATATTTAGTTAGGTACAGTGCAGTTTCTACTATCATGTTCCATATTATCCCACATTTCTAACAGCAAAAAAAAAGAAATTGAGGGGGTTTGGTGTCCTCATCTACAGCTTACAAAGACACTGCTTACAACGACCCATTCAATAATGATTCATACAATAATTTTGTCACACAAAACATCCCCGCAGCATTGCCAGTCACTAAGAATTGAATACTGTCCATTCTTGCCTCTCATATAGCTCATCATGGTGCCCCAGTGGTTAGGGCAGTTGAGTTGTAGTCAGAGGTTATTTGTCTGCATGGGTACGAAACCCAGTAGCAGCCTGACATGATGGTTTAAGTTGGTCCAGTCACACACGGACTTTTATCTATTATTAAATTTCACCATAATTGCAGAGCAGCATTATCATTATATATTCCAGATGGTGACATTGATTATTTCATATGATTTCCCATTCAAAGTGTCACTGATATCTTCTGATGCGCACCGATGAGCAAAGACGGCCATTTTCAATTTCAGACTATGAAAATTAATTATCTTTAAAATGTGATAAATGATTTTAAAGCCAATTCCGCCTCCAAATATTTAGTAATAATGATTAATACAATAATTTTGTCACACAAAACATCCCCGCAGCATTGCCAGTCACTAAGAATTGAATACTGTCCATTCTTGCCTCTCATATAGCTCATCATGGTGGCCCAGTGGTTAGGACAGTTGAGTTGTAGTCAGAGGTTGTTTGTCTGCATGGGTACGAATCCCAGTAGCAGCCTGACATGATGGTTTAAGTTGGTCCAACCACACACGTCACACAAGTCACACACGCAAAATGCAGGAAGAATTTGAGACATTTCTTTTTGCTCCATTGACACAAGCCTGTACATAGGCCCAATATAGCACTGCACCTACAAAGGTGTGTATCGTTTTTTTCATTGCGATGACATTATGTTTTTTTTACATAAATAATGATAAAAATATATAGAGAACAGATCTGTGAAGTTGTTTTGTATGTAGAATTAAAATATTTGGAAAAAATCATGAAAATGCTATATGCCTGATAGGTGGGGCCAACCACACTCTGTCGTATTGTAAGGCTAGGGCTTAGACTTATGTCTTATATAGTCTGGTATCAACATCACCATAGTAACCCATTCATCTGAATTCGATTCTAATCATTGATATAATACTGTTTTCTATATATGCTGAATGTTTTTGAAAAGATCTGTCCATTATTTACTGAAATAATATAAAATGTGAATAATATGAATTAGCTGCCTCAAGGCAGCATTTGTATTCCCACGGTGCTGCCTCAAGGCAGCATCTGTATTCCCATGGTGCTGCCTCAAGGCAGCATTAGTAAGGAAAGGGTTAAAGAGAGGCATCTTTCGGTTTTGGATGGACTTGGTTTTGTTTGTGGTTATTATCAGCTAATTGTTTGTGGTTATTATCAGCTAATTATAAACGCTATTGTAAAGATGATACATGGAATAGCTTTAGACCGGGCACCCACCAACGCCGATACATGTCGACGCGCACCGATACAAAATGACCATACTGTAGTGTATCAGTGCGCGTTAGTTCGCATCGGTGCGGTGCATGTGTTGGGAGGGTGCATTAAAAAGGCACCATGGTCCCGATACACCCCGATATAGCTCTAGTTGCAACCAGCATAATCGACCATTTTTCATTATAATTCCAGAAATAATGCATATTTATGATTGATAATTTATCTGTAGATACAAAACATAGTATATGATATTTCATAATGCTATTTAATGAAAAAATTAGTTCCAATTTAAAGTATGAAATGATCAATTTGAGACCTTTATCTATTATCAAATTTCACGATAATTGCGGAGCAGCATTATCATTATATATTCCAGATATTCTGAAAATTTCATAATTTTCAGAATGGTGACATTGATTATTTCATATGATTTCCCATTCAAAGTGTCACTGATATCTTCTGACGCGCACCGATGAGCAAAGACGGGCCATTTTCAATTTCAGACCATGAAAATTAATTATCTTTAAAATGTGATAAATGATTTTAAAGCCAATTCCGCCTCCTCATATTTAGTTAGGTACAGTGCAGTTTCTACTATCATGTTCCATATTATCCCACATTTCTAACAGCAAAAAAAAAGAAATTGAGGGGGTTTGGTGTCCTCATCTACAGCTTACAAAGACACTGCTTACAACGACCCATTCAATAATGATTCATACAATAATTTTGTCACACAAAACATCCCCGCAGCATTGCCAGTCACTAAGAATTGAATACTGTCCATTCTTGCCTCTCATATAGCTCATCATGGTGCCCCAGTGGTTAGGGCAGTTGAGTTGTAGTCAGAGGTTATTTGTCTGCATGGGTACGAAACCCAGTAGCAGCCTGACATGATGGTTTAAGTTGGTCCAGTCACACACGGACTTTTATCTATTATTAAATTTCACCATAATTGCAGAGCAGCATTATCATTATATATTCCAGATGGTGACATTGATTATTTCATATGATTTCCCATTCAAAGTGTCACTGATATCTTCTGATGCGCACCGATGAGCAAAGACGGCCATTTTCAATTTCAGACTATGAAAATTAATTATCTTTAAAATGTGATAAATGATTTTAAAGCCAATTCCGCCTCCAAATATTTAGTAATAATGATTAATACAATAATTTTGTCACACAAAACATCCCCGCAGCATTGCCAGTCACTAAGAATTGAATACTGTCCATTCTTGCCTCTCATATAGCTCATCATGGTGGCCCAGTGGTTAGGACAGTTGAGTTGTAGTCAGAGGTTGTTTGTCTGCATGGGTACGAATCCCAGTAGCAGCCTGACATGATGGTTTAAGTTGGTCCAACCACACACGTCACACAAGTCACACACGCAAAATGCAGGAAGAATTTGAGACATTTCTTTTTGCTCCATTGACACAAGCCTGTACATAGGCCCAATATAGCACTGCACCTACAAAGGTGTGTATCGTTTTTTTCATTGCGATGACATTATGTTTTTTTTACATAAATAATGATAAAAATATATAGAGAACAGATCTGTGAAGTTGTTTTGTATGTAGAATTAAAATATTTGGAAAAAATCATGAAAATGCTATATGCCTGATAGGTGGGGCCAACCACACTCTGTCGTATTGTAAGGCTAGGGCTTAGACTTATGTCTTATATAGTCTGGTATCAACATCACCATAGTAACCCATTCATCTGAATTCGATTCTAATCATTGATATAATACTGTTTTCTATATATGCTGAATGTTTTTGAAAAGATCTGTCCATTATTTACTGAAATAATATAAAATGTGAATAATATGAATTAGCTGCCTCAAGGCAGCATTTGTATTCCCACGGTGCTGCCTCAAGGCAGCATCTGTATTCCCATGGTGCTGCCTCAAGGCAGCATTAGTTGCCCATTTCCCATTCAAAGTGTCACTGATATCTTCTGATGCGCACCGATGAGCAAAGACGGCAATTTTCAATTTCAGACTATGAAAATTAATTATCTTTAAAATGTGATAAATGATTTTAAAGCCAATTCCGCCTCCTCATATTTAGTAATAATGATTCATACAATAATTTTGTCACACAAAACATCCCCGCAGCATTGCCAGTCACTAAGAATTGAATACTGTCCATTCTTGCCTCTCAGATAGCTCATTGTGGTGGCCCAGTGGTTAGGGCAGTTGAGTTGTAGTCAGAGGTTGTTTGTCTGCATGGGTACGAATCCCAGTACCAGCCTGACATGATGGTTTAAGTTGGTCCAGTCACACACGGACTTTTATCTATTATCAAATTTCACCATAATTGCGGAGCAGCATTATCATTAGCAGCCTGACATGATGGTTTAAGTTGGTCCAACCTCGCCCACCTCGCCCATCTCGCCCACCTCACCCACCTCGCCCACCTCGCCCCCTCGTGCACGTGTTGGGAGGGTGCATTAAAAAGTTGCAATGGTCCCGATATAGCTCTAGTTGCAACCAGCGTAATCAACCATTTTTCTTTTATAATTCCAGAAATAATGCATATTTATGATTGATAATTTATCTGTAGATACAAAACATAGTATATGATATTTCATTATGCTATTTAATGAAAAAATTAGTTCCAGTTTAAAGTATGAAATGATCAATTTAAGACCTTTATCTATTATCAAATTTCACCATAATTAACAAAAGCCGGGCTGCAAGTAAAATGTATTTATTGCACATGGAATTGATAAGACATTGCATGGTAAAAGCAGATAAACACATTTCAGATAAAACGATAAAAGGATAAGAGAGATAAAGGATTATACATTATGAGCCCTATGGCGATAGGTAAAAGAGAAGAAAAAGGTGTGGGTGGGTGGGTAATGAAAAAATTTCCGTGCATCAACAGCGAATGCAATAGCAGGAATGACGCTAGTAGAGGCGTCAGGTGGTCATGTGACCAATGAGTGTAATTAACATAAAATGTTCGATTAACCACCGCAGTGTTACCTGTTATAAAAATATGTTGGACTAGAAAGTGCGAGCACAGCCCGGCAGTAAATTATAGGTAATTTACAATTACTGCACAATTAACAAAAGTGGGGCTGCAAGTAAAATGTATTTATTGCACATGGAATTGATAAGACATTACATGGTAAAAGCAGATAAACACATTTCAGATAAAACGATAAAAGGATAAGAGAGATAAACGATTATACATTATGAGCCAAAGAAGAAGCTAGGGCAATAGAAGTGTGAGGGGGAACCGGCTTGGGAACATATGCTCGGAAGCCCCCGACCGAGGTCCAGGCCCCGTGGGCCATGATTTTGTCCTCAGGGACGCCAGATAAGGCTGCCTGTTGGCTCCCATCCTCCTGAGAGCATGGAGAGTGAAGGAGTGCCATTGTGAATAGCCTGCTGCCCGGAGGGCTGAGTGCACAACCGGAAGAATGGCGTCAGGTCGCAGAGGGGTGCCGTTCCTGGCAATAAAAGCTACGGCGGACTGGAGCGCCGGAACGCAGGTACGGTATTTCTCCCACGCCTCGACCGGGCAGAAAGGGCCAGATATGCGCGACACAGGAATTGAGAAGTAATTTGCCGGTCCAGCCGAGGTTTTCGTCGAGTGGACAGTTATGTTCAGGCCCTCGTCCGAGACAAGAATGTCCTTGCAGCGTAGGGTGTGGAGAGAGGCGCAGACAGGGCCTGTAGTGAGAAGATTTGACTGACGCAACAGAGTCATGTAGCCGAGGAGGAGAAGCGACCGGGCCGCCAACTGGACCGGGCCGAGGTTGTCCAAAGCCAGTAGTACGATTTTGAAGATATCCAGCGGAACCGGAGCGGCCGGAGACATCTGGCGCCCTTAATAGCTCGAGTCACGAGGATGGAATCGCAGACTCCGGTCGCGATGCCGCTTGCTCGTAGGAAGGTACGTGCCCCAGAGAAATAATTCCAGACAGACGCCGGACTTTTGAAACTGTTCGCCAAAAACTGAATGAAGAGGGCGAGTTGAGTCACGGACGGGTCGTGGTGATTGAACCCGTGAGCAATCATGAAAGAGACGTAGGCCTGCATCTGGCGATGTAGGTTCTCCGCGGTGCCAATGGATGCTGCAGCCGTCCACGAGCTCCGGAGGGAGGAAATGAGGCGGGGATTCGCATCATCTGGAATTACATAAGAGAAAAAGCTACGTTGGAGACAACACATACGAAAGGGGTGCTGGATCTTGACGGGACAAATTTTGATCCTTAACTAATTTAAGTGCCAGTTTTGCCTTATCCTGGTCGAAACTCACGCGGGAGAGAGCATCCGCGAGAACGAGTTGGTCGCCCGGCTTATGAACCACGCGAATGATAACATCGTGTAGAGCTTCGATAAACGCGATTTCTCGCGCGCAGGCGGCTAGAATTGGGTCTCGCGTTTTTTTCGGAATTTAAGGCATCCATTGCCGCTGAGTTGTCCGTAGTTACTTGGATGATGTGACCTCGCGTTCCGGGTGGTGTCAGTTACTTGACCGAGAGGAGGCAGTTGATTGCCTCGATATGGCTGATGTGATAAGCCTCTCGATATGCCTCCGTTAGGGGGATGCTGTAGTATGTCTTTGCTGTCTCACAGAAAGCGCCGAGGCCCCTCGGGCATGCATCGCATTCAATCTCGACCGAGGACCGGTCTTTGATGATTAGCTTTTTCCCGTTTGAGTGCTCCACGAAATCAGCAAACCACGCAAGATCTTTTTTGCATTCGCTATCCAACTCGACCGGGACGTCGTCCTGAGATCTTCGCAGCGTGTCCAGCAGACGAGACATATAACGCCGCGCCGGAGGTATGCACTGGGATATGTGGTTGAGTTTGCCGCAGATCGACTGAAGTTGTTGCTTGGTGGCGTGCGTCCTCAAATCCCAAGCCCGGCACTCATCTACGACGGCTTGGAGCTTGGTCCGAGGGATGGTGATTTGCATATCGATAGTATCGATTGTAAATCCCAGCCATTCAATACGAGTTGTGGGAAAAACAGATTTTTCCGGGGCCAACTCCGCCCCCAGCCGCTGGCATGTCTCTTCAAAACCGGCAAAACCGGACCGCGGCTGAAAAGTCAGAGTCAACAGATACGAAATGGTCCACGTATGCTAAAAGGTGAGCGCCACATCTCCGGTTCATTACCCAGCATAAAGCGTTGGACACTCTCTGCTGGGCTCCCCCGGAAAACCGGCAGCCGAACAATGGCAAATATTCACATAATACTTCCCGTGCTGCTGGAGTCCGAGTAGGGGATAATCTAGGGGATCAATCCGGAGCTGGCGATATGCTCTCCGGAGATCAGCCTTCCAGATGAGGGCGCCGCGTCCGGCGCGCAACACGAGAGTAGCGAGGTCCGCGATCGTAGGGAGGGTGTACTGGCTTTCATGTCCTTGGAAATAGTTCTTAGCGATTCCGGCGTTGACGCTAGCACCTTTCGGGAAACTAAGGTCCGTGATCACTCGTCTCTCCGCAGGGTCGCCCGGCTTAGGGCGAGTCAACAGGGGGCTTACCCGAGTCCAAGGCAAGAAAGGTGGAGAGTCAAAAGGCCCAAGCATAGCGCCCAGGCGTTTTTCTTTTGTTAAGAACGAATCAACCGCCGCTGGTAAAGCGGTAGCAGAAGCGTGGTTCTTATACGTGGGGGTCGGAGGCCTGTCGGCTGAGTACGAGCTTGGCCAGCAAAACCAAAGATAATCAACAATGTCTCGGTCGTGATATTTGGTCAAGGCATCACTCCAGGCATCACATTTCATGTTGGAGGGGATGAGTATCCGAGCCCCCAGATAATTTGGAACTCCGGAGCGTCTGACTTCATGATAAATACTCATATGGTCCGGTGCTTGCCGGTCGGCGGCTGCGGAGGGGTGTGGCCAAGTCCTGAGCACCAATTTCATATACTTCTTGGGATTCATCGGGATGGCCCGAGCTAACTCCCCACCCCAGTCACTTTTGTTATGCTTGCGTGCAAGCATATCCGGTCTGTACCATGAGGAGGCAAGGCGACCAAGAGGGTCAACAGATTGGTTATTGCTGTCCATCCCATCCGCCACACTCCAACAATTCCAACATGTTGGAATTGTTGTAAGCGTGTCGGAAGGCCTGCGACATGGCGCCCATGTCGGAGCGTGTTGCAGGCTATGTCAGGGTGTGTCGCAGTCCTTATCGGAAGCCGAGGTCCACTACTGCGATAACTCCCACTCTTCCGACACAATGTTTAATTCTGTGTCAGAAGGCCTATCGGGGCGTGTCGGAAGCGAAATCGTAACTAGTGGGTGCGGGGCCAAATAACTCTTGGAAGCTCCATACCGCCTTAAAATTAATGTTATCGTAAATTCTTTTTATCATGCTCACCTGCTTAAAACAATCTTCTAAATAAGTGATGCAGTGTTCATTATTGTCAAGTGGATGATTACCTTCACAAGATGATATCCCTTAGGTATTCTGGGGCCCATTAATTCTTTTTTTTTTTGGAGTGGCGGGATGTCTTGATAAAAATAAATTATTAACTTTTCAAAACCATAATACTGCAAAATACAATGCCATTTGTTTACACATTCAACATAGAAATGCTTCATTATGATAACATTTTACCTTTAACAAGGCCTAATTACAAGCAGCTACAGTAATCATATGAATGCAAATTGTCACATTATTTTACGATTGATAGTCGTCCTATCTATGCGTAACCCTGTCATCTGTCTACTGCTAACAGTGTTGTGGTCTGACTTGTGGATGTGGAAATCTCCATCACACCATAACACCGGTGCTAATTGCCTGATTTCAGGCTAGGGAAGGTTAACTGGATATTAAACCCTCATCCGATGTACAGGTGCAGGGGTCTAATTCCCCTCCCCTCTGGGACCCTGTCGCAAGTGGAGTGATGGTTTCTTTTGGCAGGACTGTCCTGTCAATTCGTCATGCATCAGTGATCACATTATTGGACTACCACTGCCATTGCCATTTCTAATTTCCCGTTGGATTTCTACGATAGTGGTGCTGGGGCCTGTAACGGAAGATATATAACACCTGATGAAACCAGAATGTAATAATGAAATGCGTAAATGGTATGAAAAAAGCTGTCTAACTATTAATGTAAGAAAAAAGCTAAATTAATGTGGATATACAATGAAATATTGCAAAAACCAATACAGACCTGTACTAATATATGGTGAATTATTGGATCTTACACAAAAATATCATTTTCTGGTTGTAACTGTTGGTACCCATATCAGGTTCAAAGAATATCATACTACACCTATTTAGGTAAAGTATTCACCCCTAATCTCCATTTAGGGGTGAAAATCTGTCTTATATAAACCGACGGGGGTTTACCAAGTTCCCAAATCATACCCTAATTTTGGTCAGTTTGGTCACTAACCAGAGGGGGTGTGAAGCGCAGCACCCCCTACAGTTTTGAGCGATAATAAAGAACCAAAACAAAACACAGCGATTGCGCGGACAGGCTGCTACATAACTGACACAGAATCTCTTCTACAAGCGTTTTAGAGCGTTTCTAGGTGGAGATAAGCTACCAAAAGGTCCATTATACTTAATCTTATTGCTCCCTTACTCTTTTTAGGCATGACATTGCTTAAAAATCATACAAATTGAGCTGCTCTCAAATGACAGCTGATGCAGATTCCTATACGAAAATATTGCAAAAATAGGCTAAATAAGAATAGCTACTACATACAAACTGTTAGAGCTCTATCAAAAGTCTTTTCAAATATTGATAGAGTGACATTTAATGTATTCCAAACCACAATAGAGCTCAATAGAGCTCCACGTTTTATGGCTGTTTGGTGTTGTGGAATACAGCCTTATTTCTCATAGGCTAGGGCTTGCTAGCCAGACACAGTCCATTGTCTAGAGCTCCTTCGCCAATGCTGTCATGTTTGAAAGTGGCGCTAGAAGCCTGCCGCGATCGCATATATGAGTTGGGTCGCTGCGCTTCACACCTCCTCTGGTCACTAACAATGCTTCAGCCATTTTGATTGAACTCTCCTAGCATAGATCCTGCACTTTGCTTCCTGTGCCTATTAGTAAGCACTAGCGCCACGGAATATCTGCTGGGAGAGTGTGTGGATACTTCCCATCACTGCTGGTAACTGGTCATTTATACTGTCCAGTGAGAGGACCAGTAATAAAGATGGCTGGACTTCAGAAGCAGCCAAGCTCCGCTGGAAAACTAACCCTAAATACACAGTTATAAAGTAAGAGACAACTGTTTTGAAGGTAAGCAAAGACAAATGGGTCTATATTTATTGATTTAAAAAAATTTGTCTAAGTGTCCATAATTAAAAAATGACGGTCCGGTAATAAATAGTATAGTGAGGAACCTAGCCCTGTTTGGGGCCTTCAAGGCTGGGTACACTGGCTAACACACGTCGGGATGTGAGAGGTAAATTGTTTAAATTATGTAGTTACCTGTGTAAATCATCAGCACTATCGGTAGTTAAACAAATGATCCTTCCCGAAATGTAGTACATCGATTTCCTTTACTGTGTGTTTAGTAAATCAGATAAGGAAAAATTATAAAAAGTACGATTGTCTGCGTTTTGTGCGCTGACCCAAAACATGGAAGCACGGAATTGTAATCTCAATGTAGTCGTAGCGGCCACTGCAAAACCACAAATTGGAGCAAATGTTATGTTCATCATTGATGAATGAGCGTGTATTATAAATGAATAACAATGAAAAGGTTTCGGATACATTCAGCCTATTGATAGTTTTCTTTTACCCACTTGCATCCAGTCAACTTGCCATTTCTGCAACTGCCTGCATCTAGGATCCAAACATATGAAGCACCTGGGAGCTGTTTCAAAACCATAGACTTAACCCACGTTTTGAAACAGCTCCCAGGGGTCTTGTGGTATTTTGGTCTTGAGTGATTGGTCATGGTCAGCTGGGCATGCCTTTAAGACCCTGAGACACTCATACCCTGCTCATTTCCCAATATCAGAGTGAATATCAAGCAGATAGTGAAGGGATAGTTTTATGTGACCACTCTTTAAGCAACATGCATATATATGTAAGGCGTGCAAGCACGCTCTGATATGGCCTGGCGTCCACTGAGCTCCCGATACACTATGAAAGGCCTTAAGATGGATCTTCAGACACAAAATTGATATCGATTTGGTTAGTCAACTTA
The DNA here is from genome assembly GCA_950022655.1 of Alentia gelatinosa. Taxonomy (NCBI): domain Eukaryota; kingdom Metazoa; phylum Annelida; class Polychaeta; order Phyllodocida; family Polynoidae; genus Alentia; species Alentia gelatinosa. Next base: position 41,870,508 of record OX465588.1, on the reverse strand, counting down.
AATTCTTAGCCGATACACCCGAGGATATATCCTGCTGCATGCATAGTAAGGGCTATCGTATGGTATCAGGAGCTCTGTGTTCGCTGGACCTTTCTAGCAGTGCCAGGAAAAATACAGGAACAGGTGAATCAGATATACTAATACCACCACCTGTCTACCCCAGTCAAAGTCACGAATCTAGGAAATAATGAGAAAGAGAATTACACATGGTCAAGATATGAGCTGTCTGATCAAAGCATATAAGGAGATAGAAAATGAAACTTACGAAACTGAAAAACTGGAATACGACAGAGCGTAAACAAGATTGAAAAAAGAGATAGGGGAAATAACATTGAAGCTTCTTTAACAAGACGGCATCTGATTTCTTTTGAGAGATATCACAAAACCGATGACAATGAGATAGCTTCTTCAAATGATAAGTCATATGAAAATGAGGGCAACAGATGAGTTTCTGATTGACTCTGGTACCTATTGAGCGTTTTTACATCGATAGTGCTGAATGTTTGTAGAGAAGTCGAACGTCTCTCAATAGAGTCTCTTACAAAATCATAATATATGTGTAAACTGGTACTATGTTTATTATGTATACAGGAAATTTATTCTTTTAAATCCTAGCCCTATGTAGCCTAAGAACCATGGGTTTCTAAAGAGCAAAAGCTCCGACAACCCTGTTTAGCCAACACATACTGATCAGGGCTCCATACTAAAGAAAAAACCAACAAGTTTTGATAAATGTCGTTGTTCTCCATGAATTTGATGCAGAGTGATATGAACAGGTTGACAGCTGAGTGACCATCACATAGCGGTCAAACAAGTTGGAGAACAATGATTTTGGGCATAAAGAGAACTTTGCTTATTGTATTTAAAAATCTCCCCCTTGTGCACACTAATAGAACGGACACTGCATAGTATATAAACCATGGAGAACGGACTGCAATACTCATAGGGGCATGGAGAACGAGTTCCCAATATTCAGCATTGGGACACAATACCAAGGGTGAGATAATGTGCTGTACGGAACACTGGTCTGTAAGGTATCTTCCGTCATATATAGCCAAACGGTGTACATCATTTGTATTTAAACAAACATCAGTATACCAAGGAGGCAATGAGCTAACAACTCTACATCGCATAAAGAAACAATGCTCTTCAATATCTAAACACGATTAGCACAGATGCCATGCGATCGTAGCTGGCAAGTAAAATGGATTCTTTTTGGTGGTTATTGTCTTCTCTAGTGACCACCACCCCCCCCCCCCCCCCCCCCCATGTCCTGGTCATCAGGTTACGTGCGGAACTGTACAATTGCCTCCCGGGACCTGGGCTCCTGCCATCCGGGAAGCAGTCTGCCCTTGGAACCGGTCTCGCGCAGAGGCATGAGATGACACTGTGGTCAATGCTGCACGTGACTGGACTAAAATCTCACTGAGCTGCCCCTCTCTCCAAGCAACCTTGTCCGCTTATTGATTGCCCCTAGATGTTCTTTTGAAAATGTAAAATCAGAGTAGTAGTTAGAGTGATGAGATATGAATACTATCTGATCCATGCTTAGAATACTGAGTGCTCATTCGTCGTAGAATTTTTATTGGAATTCGTGTTCATATTGATAGATGCTGAACAAAGAAGCCGACGCCATTCCGAATGAATTTCGGGAATTGCAAATCAAAGTACATTCAGAACCCTCCCAAAAATATCATCATATTTTTGTCTGAGCAGTGATGATACAGTAAAATAATGACGCTACTACTGCTCATAATTAAAAGTGCAACTCTGGAGAAAACTTTGGGTTTGCAACTAAGTACTTTGTCAATCATTAACATCGACGTTGAGCACCATACTACCATATCGGAACCCATGAAATCTGAACATGCAATCAATTCTTTTAGGTATTCCGCTGATGGCTTTGCATGAAGCCCAAAGCGTTGTGTTAATGTGGGTACTACACTGGTGTATTGTAGATAGGACCCTTAGTAAACATGAACCCATGAAACGTTAGTGTCAAATCAATTCTTGTTGTAGTTCCGCCATGCCTTGTGAAGAAACCCAAAGCCCTGCGTTAATGTGGGTACCCATGCAGGTCTTCCGCAGACTTAATTTCTTTCATCATTGCCCAGAACACTTGCCCAAGATCTATAATTTGATCAGTGCCTCAGATATGAGATGGGAATTCCTGTAGGCTAGGCAGAAAAGGCTGTGAATAAAAATAGATTGGTGGACATTTTGGCAGCTCTGGGGTACAGAGGTATTGTTAGTTCTTGTGTATGCTGTTAGAGGGCTCACCGGGAGTTCCAGTCTCCAAACAGATCGTTGGTCCCTTTCGGAAGCCAAGTAGTACCAAGGAACTGCCAGGAGAATGTCTCAGTTCCAGCATGACCAGTGAAGATAGCGCCATTGGTCTTTGACCAGGGTCTATTGACCAACCACCTGGTGTTTGGTTTGACAGCGGGGAAAAATGGCGGCGCCCAGGTGAGAATACCTCTCTGCCGTATAGGTTTGATGAATCCTAATCCACTGAGTGGTGTTTGAGCGAAAAGGATACTTTTGATATATATCCCGGGTTATAAAGTTATAAAGCACCTCGGTTTACCTCTTCTCAGATTTATCTTTAAAAGTACATCTGAGTATGGACTATGGAGTATGGAAAATCATAGGCCCATTCCACTACCCACGCTACATGGTTGTTTTTTTTTTGGACAATATGTTTATTGACGGAAGTATTCACATTGAAGCCACGTGATTTTCAACAGTTCACGTCAGATACATAGCACAAAAATACACACAGTGATAGTTAAGTCTGGTTAAGACGGGCATAATAAACACTGTCCTGATACAGGACAGGAGACATATAGGACAGAGAGCACATGAGATAGGCCAACAACTTCCCAAGGGTCCCTAGCCAGTAACCACATACATCTAAAACTTCACTTACATTATACATTATAGTTTGAATTGCCTGATTACCGTACACATGGTGGATATGTGGGCAATGTTTGCTGATGCCTGACAAAAGAGAATTCATTAGGTCTTACCGTTTCATCGCTGTGCCGCACCTGGAGCTGAGCATATGGCCTTTTCAACCAGCTCGACTTCTATACCTGCCTCACGGCAGTGAAGCAGTAACCTTTTTTGGTCATGCAGTCAGCCCGGTGGAAGTGAGCTTTTAGGCACCTCTCCCTTTCAATTCTCTGTGATTGTGCATTAATGTCAATAGCATAAATACAGGACTGCACGTGAGAAATAAACATCTGGAGATGAAAACGTATTCCATCAAAACTCCACACACAAATTATTTCGATTGAGAAAACATAACAATACACCTCTTTTGTTGAGGCCGAGGACTATTTGAAAAACCTAAAAGTGTTTGAAAGACATGTTTTCCATTAACACATTCAGGAAGTGCAGCATAGGACATCGCAAAGAAACTGCACCAAATAGAATACCAATAAAAGGCGATTTATTTGTAAATGTCAATTGCAAAGAATAAAGATTCTTTTGTCCGATGTTAGCTTTATATCCGGGAGTGAATTGTGTTTTGTGAGAAGGATAATATACCTTTTAGTGATTACAAAGACTTTTTTAAACAAGAAATAACGAATTCTTAATCTGTTTTGAAGAGTAAAACTCATTTTAATTGCATTGATTTGTACGTGATTTAATTTCTATTTGTGATACATTTGGAAAAAGGCATATCTATCACAAAACTCCTGAGATTTTCTTAATAATTTAACGGACGTGTGCGAATACCCATTTTCGTTATCAGTCTGATCTCTTGAACACAGTAGCCGTTGTTGGGACCTTTATCACATGCACTTCTATCAACGCGACAATTACCACCAGACCTTACCTCCCACCAGTGAGTAACTAGACCATATATCGAACATTAGTAATCAGACCTTTCCTGGCAGTAAAACACCATACTTGACAGCTGCAGATAAACACTACCTGACGGAAATAAACACACCGTATCAGACAGAAGTAAACGGGCCCTGCCTAGCCACGTAACCCAGCAGCAGTTATAAGAATATAGATAAACAGAAGTAAACAGAAACAGCAGTACAGACCGTACCTGACAGACGAGGAGGTAGCCATACCTGAGAGTAGTAAGCAGACCATACCTAACAGACCTAGTAAATAGACTATACCTGACAGTAGGTAGCAAATCAACCCTACCTGACAGTAGTAAACAGACCCAATCAGACAGCAGTACACAGACCCTACCTGACAGTAGTAAATAGACCCGATTTGACAGTAGTAAATAGACCCTAACTGAGAGTAGTAAACAAACCCTACCTGCCAGTGGCAAACAGACCCAACCAGACAGCAGTAAACAGATCCTACCTGACAGTAGTAAATAGACCCGATTTGACAGTAGTAAATAGACCCTACCTGAGAGTGGTAAACAATCCCTACCTGACAGTGGTAAATGGACCCTACCTGAAAGTGGTAAACAAACCCTACCTGACTGTTGTGGCTTTGAAGAAAATAAGCATACACTGTGGATTTGGTGATGAGGACCAGGTCAAAAAGAGGTTAAGAAATCGCCTAGTTACTGGTTTGAGGTCCGCAGCAATTAAAAACAGACTGCTAGGTGTGGGTGCAGCGTTAACATGGGAGAAAGCTGTCGATGTCAGTACGTCAATGGACACCGCCTGCCATGGTAATCAGCTCATGGGGCCCACACAGGATGTAAACCGTGTTCAGTGGGGAGGTTACAAGCACAAGGGAAAAGCCCCCTCTAACAAAAAGTGTTATCGGTGTGATGGCGACCACGAAGGTCGGTGTCCCTATGAAAAGGAAAAGTGCTTTAATTGTGGTAAAATAGGTCACATTTCCAGGGCTTGTAAAACAAAGCATGCTCAAGGTCAGTCTCAAACAAGAGGTAGCTTGCATAGAGGCCGTGGCCGTGGAAGAGGCCGTGGGCAAGGTTGCACAAATTACGTTGATAACGACAAACCAGAGGAAGAAGTCAGCTATGCGTCGCTGTTCGAAGTTAAGAGTGGAAAATATGGAGAAATAACAGTCAAGGCCCGAGTCAAAAACAACAATATGACATTTGCTTTGGACAGAGCGTCGGCAGTTTCAATTGTCGGTGAGGACGACTACCGAAAATTCTTTCCCGATTTTGAGTTGCGCGAAGCGTCTTTCAACTTAAAGTCATACACTGGACATAAAGTCGAGCTACTTGGTGAGATAGACGTACATGTGGAGTATGGGAGTCAAAAGAGACATTTGCCGTTAGTGATCGCGAAAGGTGCGCGTACACCGTTATTCGGACGGACCTGGCTGAAAGCCATACGTATAGACTGGGAAAATGTCTTTGCGATCCATGCAACACCCCTAGAGCAGCTCCTGCATGAGTATCAGTCCGTGTTAAAAGAGAGACAGGAGAAATAAAGGATTTTGAAGCTACAATCGAGTTGAAGCCGGATGCCACACCAAAGTTCTACAAAGCACGCCCCATTGTCTATGCCCTCACAGACGGTGTGAAGAAGGAGTTACAGAGGCTGGAAAATAATGGAGTCTACCGTCGCGTCGAAAAAAGTGAGTGGGCATCTCCTATAGTAGTGGTTCCAAAGGGGGATGGGCAGCTACGATTGTGTGGTGACTACAAAGTGACGATAAACAGTGCGGTCATTGACCAACCGTATACGCTACCTACAGCAGAGGATATATTCGCGACGCTGGCAGGTGGTAGTCAGTTTACAAAACTGGACCTGTCAAATGCCTATACACAAGTGGTGGTAGAGGAAAAGTCGCGGAAGTACCTGACCATCAACACTGTGCAAGGATCAAGGATCAACACATCTTTCAGAGGATAATGGACCAGGTATTACATGGAATTCCTGGAGTTTGCTGCTATATCGATGACATATTGATAACTGCTCCCACAAAGGACTAGCATCTAAAGCGCCTTGAACTGGTACTTCAGAGACTGAGCAAGCACAATATTCGAGTCAAACGTGAAAAGTGTACGTTCTTGGCTCCCGAGGTCAAATATCTAGGACATGTACTCAACAAGGAGGGTCGTAGGCCAGTACCAGACAAAGTTTCTGCGGTGAAAGAGGCAAAAGCACCGGAAAGTGTCCCGGAACTCCGCACCTTCCTCGGGATGATCAATTACTACGGTGGGTTTGTTAAGGATTTGTCAACCATCCTAGCTCCGTTAAATAACCTGCTGAGGGACGACGTACCGTGGAAGTGGTCATCACAGTGCGACGAGGCATTCAACAAAGTCAGGGATGCCCTAACAAGTGACACAGTCCTAACCCACTATGATGTCAACAAAAAGCTACTGCTCGCTACGGACGCATCTCCTTACGGAGTCGGAGCAGTACTATCACACATCGATGACAAGGGAGAGGAAAGACCGATAGCCTTCGCATCAGTCACGCTAACAAAAGCCGAGAGAAACTACGCACAGATAGAGAGAGAAGCATTAGGCATCTTTGGAGTGAAGAAATTTCATAAATACCTATATGGAAGAACATTCACATTACTGACAGACCATAAACCACTGACGAAGATACTTGGTCCGAAAACAGATGTGCCAACCTTGGCAGCCCTACGGTTGCAAAGGTGGGCGCTGATCCTCATGTCCTATGACTACGATGTCAAGTATAAAAGGTCCGAGGATCATGCCAACGCTGACTATCTGAGTCGTGCACCAGTGGACATAGCCAAAGAAAACATGGAGGCTGAGGTTAACTACTTTAGTCATACAGACAAACTGCCAATCAACGCTAGAGACATAAAGGAAGCAACCCGAAAAGATCGGATCCTAGCGAAAGTGCTTGAGTTTACCATGAATGGTTGGCCAAACCATGTGGATGACGATGAACTGCTAGCCTATTATACAAGAAGACACGAGCTGTCGTGTGATCAAGGATGTCTTCTTTGGGGAATGAGAGTGGTCATACCTCAGAAGCTACAGGAAAGAATGCTTGAGGTGTTGCATATTGAGCATGTTGGCATAGTGCGCATGAAAGCATTAGCACGCAGCTGCTTGTGGTTTCCTGGCATTGACAATGCGATAGAAGCAGTAACCAAGGCATGCAAAACATGTTTGAGTCTTAAAAATGATCCACCAGCATCTCCGATGTATCCATGGCGATATCCGGAAAGGCCATGGGACAGGCTACATATAGACTTTGCTGAGTACAAGTTGGAAATGTTTCTTGTTGTAGTAGACGCCCACTCAAAGTGGTTGGAAGTGGTCCTGATGAAGTCTACAACGGCTGAAAAGACCAGGGAGGTGCTTGAGTGGATGTTCGCCCATAACGGTTTCCCACGAGAGGTTGTAAGCGATAACGGGCCACAGTTTATCGCAAAGGTGTTCCGTGAGTTTCTGCACAATAAGGGTGTTAAGCATACCCTTACTGCTCCCTATCATCCAGCGTCCAACAGACTTGCAGAGCGAGCGGTGCAGACCCTAAAAGCAGCTTTAAAATGGCACACACTGGATGCAACACGAGACATGACTACAGAGAAAAAGCTTTGTAGTTTCCTGTTGTCCTACAACTCAACTCCACATTCTGTGACTGGGGTATCTCCATCTGAATTGTTTCTAAAAAGACAGCTTCGCACCCGGTTAGCGATGATAAAACCCAACCTTCATGTGACAGTGGAGGGGAAACAGGAGAAGATGAGAGAGTACAGAGACGAACGAGCGCCAAAGCTTCGAGAGTTGGAGCGAGGAGAGCGCGTACGAGTAAAGAACTGTCGAGGCACTGATATCAAGTAAGTACCTGGCTCGATCGTGTCAAGGAAGGGTCCAGTACAATACCTGGTGAGAGTTGGCCTGAACCTCAGATATGTACATGTTGACCATCTTCGGAAATCAGGGGAAACCAACGAAGATGACAATGACAATTATGATGATCAATCCATGCAAAGGCAATTAACTGGCGCAATCATCAACGATATGCCAAAAGATGGAAATCACTCTGTGGTTGCAGATACACCACCCAAAGCAATGCCACCAGCGGATCATGGGGTTACCCATGAGGAACCATCCAGAGTTCCACCCCCGGTGGTTGCTACACCACCTAGGCCTATAACACCGTCACCCAGACGAGTGCCAATGAGAGCCAGAAGAGCTCCCACAAAGTTTAATGACTATGTTACTAAATGACTGTTCTATTTCAGAGACTAAGATTTCTGACACTCACTTTTGGTTATGTTACAAGTAATATTAAGTAAAGAAAACAGTTATGGTTAGTTGATAGAGGACTATCTAAATACAAGTTGATTTATTGGATTTTAAAGACTCACAAGAACTAAGCATATTCATACTTATAAAGAGTATACTCATAGTTATGGACATCTACCTCTACTTTAAACATGTTCTAATTGTATGTTTATTCCAGTACGATGTCAAAACCATTAAGCGTGGAGGAGTGTTGTATATCTAAACCGCTAGGCGGCACTACCATACTATAACGCTATCGTTCTTGTATCAACCACCAGATGTCTTCGCTAGTATTAAACGGCTTGAACACAACACTGACAGTAGTAAATAGACCCTTTCTGACGATAGTAAAGTAACCATACACCACAGCTGTAAACAGATACCTGACAGCATTTACTTTTTCCTAACTGACAAAAGTAAATAGGTCATACTTGACAGACCTAGTGAATATACCCCATCTGACAATAGTAAACAGACCATAACTGACAGCCAGAGTAAATATATCCTACCTGGTAGCAGTAAAGTATGGACCATACCTGGTAGTAGAAGCTACGCCTTGCCAGCTACCGGACCTAGCTGGTGACCCCTGGCTTCTGTGTAGAGGTGATGATGGTAATAAAATACATCAGACTCTGATTGGCTTCGTAATCCGGCAACGTGCCCCACTGAGAACCGTTGATCACTTTCATCTCTCAACCTTTACTCGAGTACAAAGTCTGTTTACACACAAATCAAACGAAAATACAGAAAACATCAAACGAAGATCTTTGGCGTTTGTCGTATGTTTAAGAATATGAGGAAATCAACGGGTTGTGTTCCATATTGTTTTAAGTCGAAAATAATTACCAAGTTCGAAGAAAGATGTGAATATTTACGACCAAAATAACAGAATATACCTAGAAATCATTATAAAAGTCCTTTTACAACAAGTCACGTGGTACAGTGTGCACGACCATTTAGTTCTGCGCTGTCCATACAGCTGCCCAGTAATTGTGAGACATTCGTGCACAGGTAAATAATAACATGTGCCAAACACTGCATTTATCACGTGTAGAATAGTTATTCTTCTACTTTAAAATGTGACTAGAAGTTAAATTACTAGACGTATTCCATCAGCTATCAGCTTTCCCTTACAGTTCCAAACATGGCAGCACACTCCTTCGCTCGATCTCTGGGTTTTGCGCAGCCTGAGTGGAATAGTGTATCTAGGCGCAGTCCAGGCGCTCTATTGAATGAATGAGAAACTTGTGAAGCATGATAGTGCCGCCAACTTTCAGCAGTTGGCAGCAGCATACCCCCTATGTATTCATTGCCACTCGCTCGGTTTCCCCAATGCGGCGTGTGTGCCTTGTGGTCATCGACCAAATAGAATTAGGTGGGTTGGTGGAACAGCATGGACAATTCATACAGTTCTTGCACATTCCAAGCCTGGCGCTGGGTCGGCCGGCCGGCCTAGGACTCCGCCTGTTAAAGGTATATTTGGTAAAACAGTATCTGCAGTTATCCATATCACATACATTGCTGTTCATGACATTCCAGTTGATTGCCCCTCGGTAAAGAACACTTCAGACACTTTAAATACAGGTGCATCAAGGAAGCGCGTTACATTATCAATATCACATGGTACTTCTATTTGGTCCTCAAATTTCAATTACTTATACATGAAATTTTCAATATGTGACAAGACATCCACCAACAACTACACCATCCAACAACACCTACACCATGAAAACATATATAAACAATAAGTTGAAAGGATGTAACAGAAGAATTGATCACCACACCAATACATATCGTGATTAATGACAACTGGTCAGTTCAATTTGACGTCCATTACTTCTTGCATAGCTGACATAGTGTAAAGTTCCAGTCTATACATCCCTATTGTGACCAATTATATTGATTCTTATGTGAAGAGCTTAAGTCATCTATATTGCCCATAATCATTAGTATCAAAATGACTGCATTAGGACAGTCGCCATCTTGTAGTAGCTCCCTCCCTGTCTTGATGTTGAATGTATGGCAGCCATGTAGTTAATGGAATAATTAATCTCATTAGTGCTCACTCTAGTTCCCAGTCTGGCCACATGGGAGCAGGGCACTCTGACATGACACTGACACCTGAATTGTACGTGACATGAGCAGCCCTCCTTGCATGTGCCAAGACCAGAACGAGACCAGAACGAGACTGGTCAGTCCTGATTGACTGTTGGAACAGCAGCCAATCCCAGCACAGAGTTTACAAGCTTACGTTCTACACCTCGCAAGTCTAGGTCTCTAGACTTTACAATAGTACATCTGTCTAATCCAGTGAAACATGTGGCCATTGTCAGTGTTTTATCTGTCTACTTACAGAGGGCCAAGTATATAGGATGGGCACTACGCTCGCATGAATATCATCATGTCTTAGCAGTAAATGCATTTTAGCCACCAGTGCCTCGAGAGGAGGAGAGTTAGTGGCGGCGCTGTCATCTCTCAGTTTCATAAAAGGCGAATGGCTGCCTTGCTTAAATCCAATATCATGCTGTCGCCTTCGGCTGCCAAACAACACATCACGATCTAAAGATCCTTGATCTCAACTCTCATAAATTGCTCTTACCCAACAGTAAATTGTGTGTTATCCTTACGTCATTTGTATCTGATCCAATCAGAGGTCGACTACTTGGACGAAGTAAGGCTACAGTTTTCTTGATACACTCATTCCTACTGATTAAGAACATTATTATGATGCCACCAAAACAAAAGCTCCCATGTGGTTAAACTTCGTGGGCTGCTGGCTTCAGTAAAAAGAGTTTATTGGCTTGATTCAGCAGTTACATCAGATTATTGCCTTATGAGCATCAAATCGCTTTTGCCAGCGAGGAAGAGTTGCCTTCAAGAGGATCTCCTCTTTTTTCTTTTAAATCATTTTATTCATTTGGTAATGATCTTCCATGAATAAGACTCCTCACCTTAAAGACACTCCGTTGAGCCAGAAATATTCTGCTGCTCATGGAAAGCACCATTTCTTGATGTCCCGTTCAATGTCAATAAGAAATATTATATCTTACAAAAGGACGAGGAATGAAGGTCAAATTCTGTGGGTGCCTCCAAAGACAAGATTTTCTTTTCATTTAAGCTGTGATTTAATGGAGTTTTAAGACATTTAAAGACCGGATGATCTACCAACTAAGTAAAATGCTCCATGTCAGACGGGGCCAGATTCCAAGGAGCAATAAACATCAACTAGCTTTCTTATCATGGGTTAATATCAAGGATAACTTTTAAAGTAAGGACATGCTTGTGCCAGGACCTTTCTTACAAGGCCCACGAAGCCTAGTGCAAATCATATAAAGCGATACTCTTATGGAGCAAGGCCTGGAAGCCACCAGCGACTGTCACAGAATTCAGACTTCCCAATTCACCCTGACACCTATTCAATTCCTTGCAATTTACCTCCTAAAGTGAAGAACCCACCAGACTTCCGATGCACAGCGACAAGCCTTACCACATGCTCTATACGGCAAATAGCCTATGATCCATGGGCGCCGCCATGACGCCCCCCGAGTAGGTGTTCTTCACCAAAGGAGGTGAAAAAGTAGCTGTTCTGTAATAATGGAGGTGCAAAAGAAGTGAGTGATAATTGGGAAATGTCACTTTTCTTGCCTTGCTCACATATGTAAATAAAGTGTTCCATGTGAAAAACATCATGTCCTGGGTTTTAGCATTATATCTTCCTGCTCTGGGATAGGGGTAGAGAATCAAAGGAACCTTGGTAAAACATTGAAAGGCAGCTGAATTTCGTAAGAACAAAGAGCAGGAATACAGGTTTTGTCCCCCGACCACCTAGTGACTGCTTCATGAACTAACAATGGCTCTGTCCACTATAGGCCCATTTCCATTGGCCAACGAAAACGGTGTGGATATTTTTGTGCTCTCATAAGTTGTTGTGGCTATGTGTTTTGCTCTGATGTTCTGACTTTTTCCCTACAATCACTATTGTCACTATATATGTGGACAAAGATTATGAAATTATGTTTTCATCAATTTCCATATCATGTTTTAGGTCACGGTACCTTGATAATTTCATGAAAGGCATACATACTGAATATCACAACCTGACGCAATACAAGAAGATAGTGCTGTTATGGTAAGCTAGATAAGTTCGTCAACATACTTTTATATCTAAAGTGATATATTTGAGATCTATCACGAATTTGATACCGCTTCTATCCTCGGTACCTCTAAATGTCAGGACTGGATTCCCAGATTCTTACTCTCTTGATATGTTACTTCTATCAGAACGACCACATGGTTGCATTGTGCGGCAAAACTTTTTAGATTGGCCCATGCGAAAGAAACCCGAAAAAGTATCTCTGGTTTTATCTAATTCAATAATGTCAAAACGCTGAAAAACGCCAATGTCAATTAGTTTGATTTTCTTCACGTTTTTCAAATGACAGGCTTATTTAATAGTTTTCTTTTATGAATTTTGCTGTGGATGAGAGCTGCCCTTGCGCTGAAGTTATTGGCCACGAACCTTTAGACATCAATTGACCTGGCTAATGGACTTCATTATGATTAGAATATATATCCTGAAAAAGATTATGAAACTACATGTATAAATTACCTTTTTAAACGCCCTAAGAAAGCCTGGAGGGATATTCAGGACTCACCAGGGGAATGTCCAGAGGCATTCTCAGGACAGAAAGGGTTGATTCTAAAATGAATAAATGCTTATTCAACTAATACTTCCCAAGAAATCGAACAACATACACAGCGTTTCCCAGTGACTGCTAGATGACTGGATATCTACATAAATGAGAATTAATATGACCTCATGATATTGTAAAGGTTTGGGTTAGAAATCATCAATAAAAGTTCTTATTATATACCGCATTGTAAATACATACCCAATAAGGAGGGTATCCCCCTAGAATAAGCAAGCGTTAATTACCTTAACCAGAATTTGCTCGACGATTCTCCAATCCGGCCTTGAAGTAGGTGGCACTACGAACCCCCGGTGCAGCCATCTTGGTAAGGGACCTAAACAGTGCTTAGCCAATGGCTAACTGTGCTTGTGTGAATGTGAAGTTGTTGTAAATATCCAAACCCTTTTCACCTATCAAAGTCAAACTGTTGAGGTGGCTTGTCTGTGAGTTTCTCCATTTTGATGTTACTTTGTCACTAATCACTATTTCACTTTCCAAGTGATACAGTTTTAGCCACTCAATATACCATCAATGTCATTCATTATGTCAATTCTTTCATTAAATGATAAACACTTAGTTGTGAATACTGTTATCTGCTACTAGAAAATGAAACTATTAGATGATAATATTGACTAAATGTGGTATCTACCTTTTCAAATCTGATGGGACAGACCTATATAAACTCTATTCAGTGTGTCAGAACTGATGAGACAGATCTAAATACACTGTATTCAGACCCACTTTGTTCAGACCTGACAATGGTTTGAACCAGTTTTACTCCATTCAACCCTGTTGCCAAGCCTTGCACCTGAGACTTGACCATAGACTTTCTAAGACCCTTGGTCATTGACCCTCAAGAAGACAGGGAGGGAGACATAGAATGACATATAATTATTTCTTTTTAAAATAGCTTACTCGCAAATGAATATTTATGTATAACACTCTGGACCTGAAGTCACTCTACAGTCATGCCATAATAGCCCTCACCCCCTCCCACAACCACTCCATCTACTTTACTGACCATTCACCATGCTCTTCAAAGAAACACAGACACAGTAAGGAGGTATGGGACTGGTGGATTTGGATAGTCATATGACTCTATCTCAACCAAGTCAGCCCTCTCCCCCACTCCCACACACACACACTCCTTACCTTCATCCACTGATCAGGTTCCTGAACCTGTCATACTCAGACCCATATAGGACTTGAGACATTTTTAATGCATTAGGATGTATACACTGATTTTAATACCAGAAATTACTTTTATTAAGTAGTGAGTTTCCATTTGTTTAAATATATATATATATTTCTAAGACTTGATCAATATTCCTGTTCATGACACTTGAGAACAACTATTAAATCAATTCTCTAGGTTTATTGAAACATTCTTGATACTTAATTCTTGATCAAATAAAGATGCCTCAAGTATATAATTTCTTATGATATTCTCTTACTTTTCTTCCATGAAGTAATTTAGGTATACCGCACTCTTTCATTGAAAATGTAAATAACATTAGCTCCTAGTTTAATTAAGTGTCACAACAGTAAGTACAAATATGACAAACCTTGCCATTATGCAAGTTTTACCTGCATTACTCGGTCTGAGTCTTCTTTGACATAACCTTGAGTAAATACAGCAGTTACTTGGCCGTTTTTGGGTATTATTACCACTATCCTCCCGGCCAAAATGTCATGTTTTTAGCCTTGGCCACGCTATATACATCGCCTGGAGGTTAGAGTGCCCACATACAGACTTCCATCGTCCTACCAGGGAAAATACTAGAAAAGATTATTAATCAACGACTAAGAATTTTCCTAGATGAACACGATATCCCTAACAAAGCACAACACGGTTTTAGAGATAGTCACTCTACAGTTTCTGCTATAACTACTTACTTAACTTATATTTACAATAATTACTCAATCAACAATAACTTAACTTCCCTATCTCTTGACTTTAAAAAGGCTTTCGATACCGTATCTCACAAAATTCTTCTTTCCAAACTATATAACATAGGCCTTAACAATGTAACATGCAGTTGGTTTCATAGCTATTTAACAAATCGTTCTCCAAAAGATAACTTATATGGCACACTCTCTAATCTTAATAAAATCACTTATGGAGTCCCCCAAGGATCTGTTTTGGGTCCGACATTATTCTTAATCTACATAAATAATATTATTCAATGCCTTGCACCTTACAATTGCCATCTGACACTGTATGCCGACGACACGGTAGTAACTACTGATACACCACACATCATGCAAACTATCACCCCTATCATCCAAAACTGGTGTGCCCAATATTCATTAACTATTAAGGTGAAAAAAACTTATTGGATGAACTTCAACAAAGATCAGCAACAACCTATTTTCGATTTGTTTATGAACAATAACAAACTGGAAAAAGTCAATCAATTTAATTACTTAGGTCTCTTAATAGATAAAAATTTGAATTTTCATGAACAACGTAAACTAACAGTACAAAAAGTTAATTATAAAACATACTTACTTTCTAAGATAGGTAAATATATAGATATTCAAACTGGACTTCTCATATATAAAACCATTATTCTTCCATACTTAGACTATTGCAACTTTATAGCTGATAATAACAAGGTTTATACCACTCATGAATTCCAATGTTTGCAGAACAAAATTTTACGAATTATATATAATGTTAAACTAGGAAAAAATCCCAAATACACAACAGACCAAATGCATGACCTAGCTAGTACTCGAAAACTAGCAACTAGAAGGGATATTCATCTCCTCCATCATGCATTTACAATGGCCCGGGACCCTATACTCCGTGATCAACGAGACCTCCCCACTAGACGAAAACAAGGCATAAGGCTTCTACAACCACCTTTAAAAAACCCGGTGTTTGATAACTCATTTATAAACCGTGCTATTAAAATTTGGAATAGTCTAAAGGAAGAATACACTGTTATAAAAGATAAAAATACATTTAAACGTAGAACAAAAAAAGATTACCCCTCCTGCATTTTATAGCCCATCACCAGTGTCTTTGTATTTTTGTTTTTGTCTCCCAACTGGATAGATTGTGTTGCAACTATCTATTAGCATAAATTGCTTTTCACACTCGGATTTGATTCTATTAATCTTTAAGATAGATTGCGTTGCAACTATCTGTCAGTACAAAGTACAAATTGTGTTGTAAACTGAGCTATGTATAGTTTCTGAAATTATGTACTTGTGAAAATGTATGTTCCAAGAAGTCTAATGAAGAAAATTGTATGATTTAATTCACCAAATGTTACTCCTTAGACAAGCTTGCGTTGCAACTGTCACTCACTCATATGAACCTATTTGTGTATATTCGCTCCTAGTTGTATTAGATAATAATAATAGTTAATCCTGAAAAGTGTTGTAGACAGACAGCCAAATTTACTTATTTATTCACTCATTGTTGTTAATAAACAACGCACAACGAAGAACTACCGCTTAGACCGACTAACATAAGACCAGAGAAACATCTAATTCATCTCATCTCATAAACGATCATCAGCGAAAAAAGGGGAATTAAGATAATTACTTGTAGTTTATCCTATCATAATGCCATAATGGTGTGAAACTATGTATATCAACACACGGACATCGGATTTACTGTTTAAAGGTCTCTTACCCCTACTGTTACTTAGGGACCAAGCGGAAGAGCGGCCAAGCCGAGCTTGGAATGATTACATACTATTGTAAATTATGAACCCTAATAAAAATTATCAACAAAAAAAATAGAAAAATTATACCTTCACTATCTATGTGATTTTTACTGTAATACTGGGAAAGGAGCAGGGTGCCAGTGTCTTAGAAGTATGCCCAGCTGACCATGACCAATCACTCTAGACCGAAATAGCTTAAGACCCACTGGTGCTACATAATGTTTTGATCCTAGTCAGGCAGTCGCAGAAATGGCAAGTTGACTGGGTGCTAGTGGGTTACAGAAAACTATCCCTAGCCTGAATGTAACCCAAACTTTTTAATTGTTATTTATTGAGCCAGGGAAATCGCGCTCATATACGTCATCTAGAGGTTAGAAAGCTCACACAGGGTTTCAGCTTACTGTAAAGAATCTAACACTTTACTATCAATGTTCCAACTATAAAGGCGTTAGATGAGCAGGGGTCCAGTATCAAGCCTTACCATACCCCCTGCCCCACTACTGACTTGGTTCCTTTTAATAGAACTTTCATGGCTGAGTGACCTTGTGATCGTGTGTGCGCTGCAAGACCATGATGATAGTGTCTAATATATGGATGTTCAAGAAGACACCCCCTCTGAAGATGTCAAAAGAATTGATAGAAGGAGAGGGAAAACAAGCATGTTAGTAAGAGGACTAAAACCATTAGTTGTACTCCAAAAGAAGTACCGGTACCCTCAAGCCAAACAACAATGAGTGCATCAAGCACTAAGGGGCTATCAAAGAGCAAACTGAGTGGTATAGCTGACCTATTAGCCAGAGAAGTAGGGCAGTTGATCAAGACCCTCAATGAAAGATTCAGTCATAACCATGACTAGTCAGGGTGACGACTTGAATGGGATACTTAGATCCATTTGTTGACACATGTAGATTTCTATAACATGATAGATATTCCTGTTGGTGATACTTGAGAACAACTATTAAATCCATTCTCTGGGTTTATTGAAACATTCTTATTTTTATTTAATGAAATGATTTAGGTATACCAAGCTCATCCATTATTAATGGAAATAACATTTGCTTCTAGTTTATAATTGCATGCTCATTCATCAATGATGAACATATTATTTGCTCCCAGTAGGCCTATATACATGGTGTGGGATGGATCAGCAACACAATGTTGCAATTCTTCTGCTTAGCCTGTGTCGGCTTTTTGCCTACCATATCTAACTAGGAGCTAATGATATTTCCATTTACAATGGATGAGCACGGTACTTCTAAAGTACAATAAACTCTGACATAATAACCACCTTGATGATACAACTATTTGCAAACATTATGGCTTAGTCCCAATCATTCTTCCTGTAATTGTTGTTACATGGTCAGTAAGAACACAAGGGTGAATAACCCACAGGGCCCCAACCTTGGTCTGACATTGTTTCTATTATACATAAATGATGTAGTTAAATATCTGGATAGTGTTAAGGTGAAATTGTAAGCTGACAATACTATTGGCATACTTTCATAGTGTAATCAAAATAAATTAACAATAAATGCCTCTAAATACATGAGTCTGGGATCAAAGTTTAATGAAAGAAGGCTAGGGCATATTGTGCTTAAATCGGATGATATGAAACTACAAAATGTTCCATCCTACAAATACCTTGGAGTTATTCTAGACCTTTCCTTAACTTATAAATATCATATTCACAATACAATTAAAAAAGTTACTTATTGGAATTACCAATTAACAAAAATGAGACCTGTTGCAAGACTGTTTCAAGACTGTTGGAAGTCTGTTTTAAGATTGTTTTAAGATTCTTGTAAGACTGTTGAAAGACTGTTGCAATACTGTTGCAAGACTGTTGTGAGACTGTCGTAAGAGTGTTGTAAGAGTGTTGTCAGATTGTTGTAAGACTTTTGTAAGACTGTTACAAGACTGTTTTAAGACTGTTGCCAGTCTGGTCAGACTGTTGCAAGACTGCTGCAAGATTGTTGTAAGACTGTTGTAAGACTGTTGCCAGATGTTGTAAGACTGTTGCCAGACTGTTGTAAGGCTGATTAAAGACTGTTGTAAGACTGTTGTAAGATTGTTATAAGACTTTGCAAGACTGTCACAAACTGTTGTAAGATCGTTGCAAGACTGTTGTAAGACTCTTGCAAGATTGTTGTAAAGCTGATACAAGACTATTGTAAGTCTCATACAAGACTGTTGTTAGACTGATACAAGACTGTTGTAAGATTGTTGTAAGGCTGTTGAAAGACTGTTATAAGGCTTATATGAGAATTGTTTCATATCAGCCTTAAGACAGTCTAACAAGTCTTGCAACAGGCTTACAACAGTCTTGTATCAGCCTTACAACTATCTTACAACAGTCTTGAATCAGTCTTACGACAGCCTTGTATTAGTCTTACAATAGTCTTTCAAACGGTCTTGCAACCATCTTACAACAGTCTTGCATCAGTCTTGCAACAACCTTGTATCAGTCTTCCAACAGCTTTGTATTGGCCTTATACAACAGTCTTACAATTCTTGTTTCAGTCTTACTACAGTCTTATAACAGTCTTGCAACAGACTTGCAACAGTCTTGCAACAGACTTGCAACAGTCTTACAAAAGTCTTGCATCAGTCTTACAACAGTCTTGTATCAGCCTTGCAACAGATTAGCAACAGTCTCACAACAGTCTCACAACAGCCTGTGGTCACTAAAGGCATGAGGGTGAATAACTGGTCAAACAGGTTTGCTGGCTCTGTGCCATGTAGGGAATCTGTCCCATCAGTTTCTGATTGTTATTGGGCTGCATAGTCTGGTCCTTTGTGGACTCGGTACAGCAAACAGAATCAAAATATGTCTTCTCAGTGGCCTACAGCTGCGTTTTTCATGTGTGTACTATTAATGTCCACTTTACACATTTGCAATTTTCCACAGATTCGTTTCCTAAATGATTTAAAGACTATATTATCTTTTCATATGCAGTTTTTTTGCTATCTGGCCATATTGTGGGATCCTTTAGGAACATTTTGAGCTATTTTTAGTGTTTTGTGATATCAGGTTCCAGGTATATTACCGATTTTGACGGGAGGTCTCTTCAACAGTTGTCATGGTAATCTGACCACTTGCCAGACCGACAACAAGTGGAAATGTTAACTAGAAGGATGGATCAACAAAATAAAACAATAAAACAAATGTTTCAAGGGGGGCAGCGGAAATGAAAATTTGGGGTCTTGGCCCAGGGACTAGAAGGGAATCTGTCCCATCAGTTTCTTATTGTTAGTAGAAGTCAGTGAGTAGGTGTGGGGTGGGGGTGGGAGTGGGCAGGGCAATTTCACCCCCAGGTTAGTCTGTAGTCACTAAAAGCACAAGGGTGAATAACTGGTCAAACAGGTTTGCTGTCTCTGTGCCATGTAGGGAATCTGTCCCATCAGTTTCTGATTGTTAGTAGAAGACGTCAGTTAGTAGGTGTGGGGGGCTGGCCGTCCTGCAATACAAAATCAAATCAAACAGTTTTCCGCTGGCGGTGGTTTGCAGGAGGCATTTTATAAGTTTGCGTTCATAAAGCACGGCTTTATAAGCCATTGTGGCTCGTAGTGTGTCGGGAGCGCAGTGGACACCCCCCCCCCCCCCCTTTAGTATTCCATTAACCACATTATTCGGCGGAAAATTCATGTGCTCTCATCGTTCCCATACAAATCCTGACACAGGGGCACACTGATCTGCTCGATATGCGGCTTTCGCGGATCCAGAGCGTTGCAGTGTACAGAGGCACTTTGGGCATGCCACCTATCGGATGAATGGGAAACTTGGCTTGCACATTCGTGCAGCCAACGTCCACCAGATATCAGCAGCAAAGCTGCTGCATGTGTATTGTCCTGTCGGGGCTGGCCGGCCACAGCGTTTGGTGGAGCCGCTCTCGGGGCACCTGCCGGGCTGTGTGTGTAAGCCTGTTGGTTGACGGCAGGTCGATTTGGTGGAACAGCTCGGAGAATTTAGAGGATTAGGGACGGCCAGGCAGCCGGGCCCAGGCAGCAAACGTCGGCTGGAGGGTAAAACTAAAACCCTGTCTGCGGAGAGCCTTTTTGGTGGAATAGACTCTGCTTTACACTAGCAGGGAATGTTGCTTGGGCGGACTACGGGTGGAGAGTGGGAGGCCAGCCAATTACGTACGATGTGACAAAGTCGCTATTACTATCTTCAAAACCAGAGAGTTCGATAATATTGGGCGACTGAAAATAAATAGGCCTGTTTGCGTGCTTCCCATCCCCGGAAAATTCCTGGAGAGAGTGGTGCATGCCCAGGTCTATAGTTTTCTAGAACAAAACAATTTTTTTTGCAAAAACTAATTCGGTTTTCGCAAAAAACACAGTACAGGGGGGGGGGGGGTAGTCTTTAAACTCACTCAATTTCTGGTAGAATCCTTTAACGATGACAAAATCTCGTTAGCGCTTTACGTCGACGTTAAGAAAGCCTTCGACTGCATTGATCACAAGATTCTTCTGTTTAAATTGGGGGAAGCTGGGCTAGGTCCTGATCTCATTGCTTGGTTCAGATCCTACCTAACAGGTCGCACATACCGAATACGGTCAAAGTAAATCTGGCGAACTGAGGGTCGGGTCTGGTATTCCTCAGGGTTCTATATTAGGCCCTTTACTGTTTTTGATTTATATCAATGATATAAAAGATTGTATTTCGGAAAATGCTTTTCTAATGTACGCTGATGTTCTCGTCGTATTCACAAGTGACATTGACCCAAAAAACGCAGAAACTGTTAATGCAACATCATGTTACCTCTATTCAACAATGGTATATGGCAAATAGACTGACTATCAACACATCTAAAACAAGGCTAGTATATCACGGCACTAAAGCAAAACTTAAACGTTTCCAGAAGAAAAAGATCTTTATTGGTGAAAACGAGATTGTAACTAGCTCATACATGAACTATCTTGGAGCAATAGTGGATGAGACACTCAGCTATGAAAGGCATGCTAAGCTGCTAATACAAAAGATGAATGATAAGTTAATTACGTTTAGAAAGATAAGGAAACTGATAGACACCGAAACCGCTCTAAGGATTGTTCGAACTTGTATTATCCCAATTTCTGACCATTGTTCTTTCCTCCTAGAAAATGTGCCAATCAAATCGCACAAAAGTGTTGAAGTCTGTATTAATACTAGTATCAGAATAGCTCTCGGTAACAGAGCATACTCTAATGGAACATAAATCAACAACCAAGAGCTCAGGGAAACATGTCGTATAATGGTATATAGGGAACGTAGGCTTATGCTTCTTTTAGGTATAATTGCTAACCTGACGGGTCAAGAGTTATTAGACGTGAAAAAAACGAATGCCGACCATAACACCAGATCATCGAATAAGCTAGACATAAACTTAATTCGGCCTAAAAAGGATAAATTTGTTAAATCTCCAACCTATGTCGGGATATCTATTTGGAATGCCCTTAGTAGGACGGTACAAATTGGCTCACAAATGACCAATCTAAATCTTTTAGACAAGAATCTTTGGTGAAAATACGACAATTTCTGTGCAATAGATAACTGAGAATCATCCTTAAATTAGGGGTTTAGCTATTGGTATGAAATAGGACCAAGGGGTAAATTGTAATTATAATTAGATGTCTACACTTCCGAGGAACAGATGTATACATATATGTATGATATATTTTCCATATTCATTATAAGACTGATGATGTATTTATTTTTATGATTAAGTTATAACTTGCTTATATGTATGTATGGAAATTATCTACATACTATTTATATTTGACTTTGTATTTTTAACCAAGTTATGTTCGCTGAACTATTTTCATGATTGAGTGATAACTGAACATTTGATGTCTATTACATCTGTGACGAAATTGATGCTGCTACGTATGTATGGAAGTTATCGATACTTAACTTTGTACGTTTCATAAAGTTATGTTCACTGTATTTTTACACACCCGTTTGTGTGGAAGAGCGACAATGTACCATCGAATACAAATGAGACAATAAAATTTTTTTTTTTAAATTCACCACATGTCTCTCAAAATAATCATGGCCAAAAATGATCTTTCATCTCGTCTCAGGTGTGCCCCCCCCCCCCCCCCCCCCGTGGCCTGGTCTGTTGAAATCTATGAGGGTACTTACCGTTTGACTACCGAAAGTCTTTATCATGTTACAGTCTCCAGGTACTTATATAGAACGTCCTGACCATGCTGTACAAGTCACAGAACGAGGTGCTAATTTACCGTTTGTACGGACCGAGGCGTTTACGCCGAGTTCCGTATAAACGGTAAATTAGCATCGAGTTCTGTGACTTGTAGGCCTACAAGCATGGTTGGACGTTATATATTTACTATATACCCGAAATTTCTTTTAAAAATCAATTTAATTTTTTTTAACAACCAAAATTTAATAAATGTGTATGGCTAGGTGGTCCGTATAATAGTGTACGGACCAGTGGTCCGTACAGTATTTTTACGTCATATGGTGCGTATTTACAGTAGCCTATATACGGCATGGGTATATGGTAAATTTTGATTCTTCTCCTATTTCTTTAATCTTGTTTCATTTAAAGTGAGAGCGAAGTTACTTCAGAAGTCAGAGCGCTATATATGTTGGTATTAAAATTGCACTGCAGATGGCGGCACATTTAGTGGGGGTAGACCACAGACTCAAAGTACAGACTCTGTGGTTCTTCAACAGACCGCTTGGAACCGCGCATGGCAGCATGTCGTCTGGTGATCGTACCACAGGCTAACCACAGAGCACGGTATATTGGCAACCAACTCCTGTCTGCGTTGAGCTGCGACGTACATGTACCTAGCAAGCGTTTGTTCTGGTGGCCAGTGCAACCACAGAGTAAATGTCCTAAGTCTGCTCCAACAGATCCCTCGGAGGCGCACAGCCCAGTCTGACCACTTTGAAGCTATGCACGACGACGTCTGGTGACACTTGGCCGTACTACAGTATAAATATCTCCATGGGGACCTCTAGCGGTGTCCGTTGAAGGAGATTAACCTAACTTGTTACCCTGCCGTTCGGTGGTATTTCATATTAGCGTTAAGCAGGTACCAGCACGATAATTGGTCGCTTGTTTTTGGCGTGAACAACAAAATACGTTTTTAGAATGTGAGAAAGTAAACCGATGGAACAGGTGGTGGCACTCAGATCACACCATAGATATAATTGTATTTCCTAGTATACACAAACAATGATTCCCTGTCAGACGACTTATATCCAGTGTTAGCTCGGGATGACTGGATCTATATCCTAAGTAGGTCTTTTACCCAAATAGGACACTGGTATTCAGAGAACTTGTCACAACCAACGGGAGATCTGTCAAGTCAACAACGAAACACTTCGGCTTCGTTTTCAATTTCATCCCCAGGACTTGTCAATCGCATCCCACAAACATGGCGTATCAACAACAGGTTGGCTTTAACTTGTCATATTGCAGGACCTATTCTTTCTTTAAAGTTAAGAGTTACACAAAGTTGAAAAGAACGATGACATTATCATAAAGCTTTCGTTGGATTCACATTCCCTTTGCCACTTGTCTAGTCAGTGTAACTCACTAACTCAGTAACTGTAACTTGTAAGTCACGGGTTCATAGTCATACTCATAGGCACCCGGTACTAGAATCTAGATATAGATCTCGTAAATTCTAAAAGTTAAGTCAGATGTTGACCGACTTTTGCTAAGTTGCTGCATGTTTGCATACAAATTAGAGTTGTGGCATCTATATTCATGTACCGGTAAGTCATAACTTATAGATTTGTTTCTCTGTCAGTGTCAGGACAAGGTCTTGTTCCGAAAGTATGCTGGAGGCAGTGGAGCGTAGCCATTGTAATCAGCCATGCCCACTATGATGGTATGGAGATGAGAGGGTGATTATTTACCTAACAATAGGAGCGCAGTGTCAGCCCCCCCCCCCCCCCCGCAGTTAACCTTTTTACTTTACATATCTAAATCTAGTTTTTAAGATACAATCAACACTTTTCGACTCGCCATTATAATGTAATTAACTAAAAGCCGTGCTGCAGATAAAATGTATTTATTGCACAATAACCATTAAAACAATTTATGTTTTATAAACGATATAAATACATTTTAAGAGAAGAGATAATATCACAATTTATACAATGTGAGCCCTAGAGGCTAGAAGGGTAAAAGATAAAAAAGTATAAAAGAGGTAAGAGTGCAGCACGGCAGTGAATTATAAACAATTTACAATTACCTCACAATTTAGTACCGTACAAGGAAATGGTGTCTCACACTTTGTTTGGGATGACAAACTGAAACCCATCCTATTTTAGATGTAAGTTTGTTTTCAGATTTTATTCCACCCCTAATAAAAAACGCCATAGGCTTAACATGGGATTTGTTTATTTCACGGGTGTGACATAAAGTGTTGTTTATGCCACTTCTTTCTGATACTGAAAAAATATGGAAACGGGGTAGGATAAAATCTAGACGCCACTCGTTTGAGTTTGAGCTTATTCATGCCACTCATTTTGTTGGCTCCGTAATGTCACTCGTCTTCGACTCGTGAAATTTTGAGCCAACAAAATGCGTGGCATGAATAAACTCAGACTCAAAATTGTGACGTCTCTTGATATTATACGACGGAGATTTGGTTGTTCAAGTCACTACCCAAGAATACCCAAGAATTTGTCTTAACTTATATGACAAAGTTTAAGGGTTTTTTTTTTTTTTATTTTATTTTTCAATATTCCAAATTCTGGTTAGAGATCTTCCATTTGGAACTTGGAAGAGATCCAACCATTTTATTGATGGCATATCAGGGTGTTACAACACTATGTGCGAATTGAATAAATAACTATGAGGCAATACATGTGCAGTCGGCAACATACACGACCTTCTTTAATCATAATTTGTATAGTAGTTAGGGGCCTACTTCACCGCGAGCCAACGGTATGACAACAGGAGTTAGTGCACCATGTGTTAACTCAACTTGAGTATTGAATTTGGTGCGCTGGAGCAGGTCATACGGGTAACAGCATCGACTACAAGATGGTGGAACGAAGAAACTTGATATTGAAATAAGCTATTATTGGGTGTCTGTGAAATAGGGTGTTCCATTGGGCTGACTCCAGGACCAAAAAAGAGTACCATATCGCGGCAGCACAGCAATCACACGACAGCCATTTTGCAGGTGGTTATACTATATGGCACAGGGTGATTGTTAGTTCTGCCATAATCTGCCAGGAATTTGTAAGATAGCATCACTGTTGTCGGGGGACAGTTACTATGATCTGCTGCTATAATCTATAGATAATGATAAGACGAGGCCAAAATCCCACTATGACAAGCCCCAACAATTTTTTTTATAAAATCCATTGATAACTGAACCCACCACCTGGTGTCCTGTTTAGCGTTGGGGGCAAGATGACAACCTCCATAACACAATGGCTATGTGGCCTATAACAATCAGTGTAGTAGAAGAGGCAACAAGCTCATCAGTAGTAGCTGCATGATGGTGTAATGGGCAATGGCTCATAACACCTAATAAATCAGCTTTTGTTGGATTCCTACAAACATCATCCACATGGCTTCCATAAGACATCATCCTTTGAACTCTCCAGTGGGTTTTCACACTATAAGCATGTTTCGTAGACACCTGACACTGTCAGGTCCACTGCCTGCCCAATGGAGCACCCCCTAAACTTGCCCGCATGGCTGGCATCCGACGTTGGCCATCGAACATGCCTATGAGTTTGTATACTATAAAGTGGTGATTCCATCAACACACACGATATAGCAAGATTCTGCCCGATTTGATTGTCTTGCTAGATCGGGCTAGGATTGAATGATGCCGTGCCTATTTGTCGCGATGTGTCTTGAGGTGTCGCGGTGGTGGAGCACCTAAATAGACACACAACACCGCACACAATGTTTTGAGACAACGGAGGTACAACACATTGCGACACAGTAAGACACTACAAGACATACCAAGATATACCATGGTAAATCCAACCTGTTGGTGGAATCAGCCCTGTTTGGCAGATGCCCGACAGTGTTGGATTCACAATAAGCCTTGTAGGACAAGCCCTTTTGGTGTGATTATTAGGATTTTCAAAATTTAGATTTCTAGATGTACAGTCATCATTCAATGACCCATCCTCTTGTTTTTCAGTTGTCAGCTGAGCGATTGTGGAACGTGCTGTTCTCCCCGGAGGTAGCGTACAGCCCGAACGAGATCCCACTTGTTGTCTCGCTGTGTTACTATGCCTCGACCATGGTGGTGGGCCGCTTGCTGCGTGCCCTCAACCAGACCATCACCCCTGCCTCTTATCATGACCTCGTAGCCGACGCCATCCTCACCTTCCAGGTGTGTGCCTGCAGCCTGGAGAACATCATGCTGCGGAACAGTTACGGCGTGGGCGGCTACGCGCTCGTCCTCTTCGCACTCTCCATCTGGTTCTCCTTCACCGTTTGCCAAGGTCGTGGCAACCCGTGCGCCAACGTCGTCGACTACGCGCAGGGCGGGCAGAGTCTGCGCTGGACGAGTCTGCGGTGCGCGCTGCAGCTGGCAGGCGGTGTGCTGAGTTACCAGTACGCGAAGACCTTCTGGTCCCTCGAGCTCACCGCAGGGCACGGGCACCGCTTCCGCATGCCGCACTGCACGGCCGGCCTGACCGTGCCCTCACCCATCGGCCTGGGGCTGGAGTTCGGGGCCACCTTTGTGGAGTGTATGCTGTGTATGGCCACGTTTACTCCTTTCTACGTCTGCGAAACGCTGTCCAAGGCCGTCCTCAGCGTCATCATGACGTGTATGGGTAAGTTCTTGTGTTCCTTCTTTAGGCAAGAATGCCAATTTTTAGGTTATCATGTTTTTCTTTAAACTAGGGACCACCATCTGTTGGAAATTGGCCACAGCTGTAGCAAGCGTTTGCTTCGTCTGTTCACAGTCCTCCTACTTCAGTCCTGTTGACTTGGAATACACGCTGGAAGCCTACACATCTCTCACGACTCATACTTATCATATGAGAACAGGAGAGGTACAGGTTTTCAGCATGCTCAGGACGGTGCTTCAGTCTAAAGTTTGTTTACACGGGCCACCAGATTGGCCCTGGTGGCCAGAGTATCATGCTTGGAAGTTTAAATCATAAATATGAATATGTTAATAGGCAGAGTGATAGTGACCCAAACTACAATGCTACCCAATTTTCTATATCTTACTCTATATCTACCTCTATAACCTATATCTACCTAGAAATACTCCACACTCTATAGACCTGTGTTTGCATCAACGACTGATGTATACTTGGAAGGAACGCCCCTGTATGAAGCCATTGGACATGCTCTGACCTTCAAACTACAAAAAATAAGCTCACCCAAACACACCACCATCAACTTCCCCCAACTGAAAAACAGGGATGCAAGTTTGCCGACAATTGACGGAAATCAGAAATTTCTGCATCTTGAAATATGATCATTAACAGAGTATGAAAATCATAAAATAAAACTAAATTCCAAGAAATTCTGGCAGCAGGCTTTCACCGACGGCGTATAAACCTCCAGTCAGTACTTTGGCGGCAGTTAAACGCGGCAAGGGCCGTTGACACTGCCGTCAGAGTTCCGTCAAGTGCCGAATTTTTTTTTTTTTTTTTTTTCTCCGTTTCCGACTTTTCATCGGTCCCGACTTTCATCCCTTGAAAAGGAACATGCATCGCACCATAACGAAGCAACTGGGCCATGACGCCAGCGTGGCAGGACGATTCCAACCAACCAGTGGCCGCTTGACTCTTCAGTCGACGGCTACACCAATCAGAGATGCTTACAGGATTGGACGGGACTGGACGTCTCCAACCCCCACCTACCTCAGAGTGGTTGTGTCAGTGGTTTGTGGAGGATAGTTGTAGTGCTGCGTCTACATACATACAATGCTACCCAATGTTTGACTGCGGCGTGATATCAATACCAGCGCACCTTGCACCATTTTTTGCATGGCGGAGGCTGTCAAAGTTTATTTCCGGGTAAAGAAATCAGAAAACTACAAGTCTACTTCATGTTACTGCTCGGTACCCACAATTCTCGGGAGCGGTGCTGACGTCACGAAGATACACTGCATTGGTCGATTTTCTTGCTCTGCAGTTTATTTTCCTGAAAGCAGTGCAGTGCACTCTCGTACACACGAAGGGTTAAGCCACTTTTCACGCCATTGAAACCAATGTTAAATCCACTGTATATCTCTGGTAATATCTCAGTAAATATCCAACATAGAGACACCAAACAAAAAATGGTATGGAAATGAAGAGCAGGCAAAGATGTTTGGTGGTTTTTTTGTATCATTTCGTTTTGCAAAGATTGCTTTATTTGGTCGTTTTTCCAGCAATCTGCCGAAATTGCAGAGAACAGGCTGCTTCAACTGTCAAAATAAAAACTTGCTCAAAAGTACATAAATATGCAGATTCAAACATTAAAACTTCTATACCACAAAGTTTATGGATATATCTTGTTAGAAACACATCAAAGTACCTTTAATTACACATATTAATCATATACAGTGAGTTCAAACACGCCAGTTGAGCGATGACACCAGAAAGCTAGGGTGCCCAAAAATGACAAAACCCTTTGGCAGCTGCAGCCTCGTTTCGGTTTGAACGTTCCGCTCCCGAGAATAGCTTATGCGAGGTGAAACCACTCGGCAGCTACTCACTTTGGTCCCGTTTTGAGAACCGTTATCAGGAGGATCAAACGATTTGAGAAGCAAGTTCTTTATCTCACCTAAAAGTATTACACTCCATCTGTAAACTCAGTGGCTTTTGAAATCTTGTCACACTGGGATTACTCTGCATTGACCAGGTTTCGATTCGGCCCATGTAAACTAGGTCAAGTGGGTTCTAGTGGGTTGACAAACCCAAAACTCCTGTAGATGAAGAGTAAAGTAGATAAAGAGTAGATGTCAGAAGCAGTTTCTAACCAGCATGAACCGACTGTTCAATGCCAAAATACAACACAAATGGACCATTATGTGGACTGAGGTCAGCTTTTCTTGATGAGAAGGAGAAGAAGTGTGCTACCACACAGCTCGAGCCGGCAGCACAGGTGAAGTTCTCACAAAAGACTGCTTGTCAGGGAGACTCCAATTTAAGCTCAGATGATGAGGACCAGCTCAATGTTGCTGCCCCTTACAATGACGGGCTGTGTGATATCACAAACGCTGAAAAAACTTGCTCCAAGGTCTCAAACATGGTGGTCACGGCTCTGTCATGGTGATGCTATTGCAAAAAGACAACATTAAGGAGAAGAGCGACCACTTCCCTCAGCCTGACAAGGGACCTATTTTGCAGGTGCCCTAAGTTTAATAACATTTTGTACAGGGTGTTGTCCCGAGAGTCATTAAAGATGGATAAGTATCTCTCGAAGACGCAGCAGAATATTGTTGCTGCCAACTGGGGTGTTGCACATTAGTTGCAAGCCCTGTACGCTATGATGCAGTGGGCAAAAATGAATAAAGACTTGCCGACGCATATTTTAGTTTGATGGATTAAAATCTCATTCTATCCAGACCCATGTCTGATGCAACACATACCAAAAGGCACTGTCCAGGACTGTTGTCTCTGTTGGTGGCAACACTGGGAAGGGGTCGAAAATAGTAAATAGATCAGATAAATCCAACCGGTGTGGATCTCATGGCGTTTACACATGTTTTCCCATGACATGATGGCGACTCGGGAACATCAACTCCCTGGCTGACCTCAGGTACCCCAAGGCTAGATAACATACATAAAAGAGAAGTAAAACATTGAGCAGCTAACTGTAAAATTACTCTATAATGGTATTTTTCTTTAAAAGGTTTTTGTCTATTGTCCTCCGTAAAAATTCAATTTTATTTCAACTCACCACCAAGGTTAAGACTATTTAAACAAATTGGACGTTAAACTACCTAAACAAACAAACAAACAAACAAACCACCAAGGTAAGCATCCCAAAATTATGCTATTGCAGACTACAGATTAGACGCCTCTAGGTTGAGAAAAGTGACCAGTCATATAGGGCAGAGAACGTTCCCTAATTCCCCGGGTACCTTCTAAAAACCTATCATTTGAACGACATAAGAAATGCATAATGAGCTGAATGATTAAGGAAGAAACCTAGTCTTGTATGCTGAGTGTACGATTGTAAAATGCTTCCTGTATGCACCTAATGATCCGGAGTAACTAAAAGATGTAGGCAATGATTATTTAGCGAGTTGTAGCCATCGCATTGTTCTTGCCATTACTCCAAATTCCACTGCTCAAAATAGGCGAGTTGACCTACATTTTGTTTAAATTGGAACCAATTATAATTCAGAACTATTAAGACTCCACCTAAATGAATCGCATCGAGATCGAAGTGCAGAAAGCTGGCTATTTTCAAATATCGGCCCGTTCTTAATATACACTTCAGCGAACCCACATTTGGCCTAGTGTGCCCTAGATCCAGTTGTATCTGGGTTGGTATAGGTGATCAATCACACGTGTTTGTTCACAGCCCCACTGTAGCCCGCCACGGGTTCTAGAAGACATGTAGATGAATTTAGGGCTGTCGAATAACTTGCTCTATATGTGTACATGTTATTGCCTCTATATGTTCAACATAACATGTATCTTGTTTAACATGTGAAATCTCTCATTCATTGCGTTGATCAGCGTATCCAAGGGCTGATATTTGAGCTCGAATCTGTTTACGATTTTTCTCTTTCAATGGTGTACCTATACCTCTGCATCACGGGGAATCTTACCTAGAGCAGTCTGAAAATTTTAAGTGACATGACAGTATATGTATCTAGGATTACATTATAGTCCTCCCTACCATCCCGCACAAGAGAAAAAAATGGTTTGGAGATTAGATAGAAAGGCCGTTCCATATTTCTGCTACCATTTCAGTCCAGTTTTTTTAAGTGCGAACGCACTTGTTTTGCACAGGAGTGGGCTTATAGTGTGTACTTATTGATTTATTAGGAGTAGAAAGTATCGATGTCAGTGCAGTTCACTGGCCAATTATTATTTCAGTATAGGAAGCGTAAATGGCCAGTGAACTCAGCATGGCCATGTTTATCACACATTGAGACCCCCTAGTAAACTGATGTCGCCGATTAACTCTATCTATTGTACGTGGTGTATATTGATACATTCCGTAATAAAATCATCCTAAAAATTACTGGTACTTGAATCGAGATTGTGGAATATCTCCTCGAACTTTTGAAGGAGATTATATGACTGGAAAACGGAATCACTGCCCCAGTGGACTTTCCTATTAGGAGCCTGCCAACGTTTCGGAATTACAACATACTTGCTTCACGGAATTAATATTATCCTACCCCTAAAATAAAATCCCATAGGCTTAACATTGAGTTTCCGTATGTCACGCTGACTGGCATACGGAGTTTTATATGCCACTAGTGACATACAGAATTGTTATCATGTAATATTCCAAAATCGAGGAGATGGGGTAGGATAAAATCAAAACCTGATTCGTTTTAATCTTGACCACCGCATGCCACTCCTGGAGTTTTGGCTTCGGACTTCACTCGGCTTCGCCTCATGAAGTCACTTTGCCAAACTCCAGTTGTGGCATACGGTGGCCAAGATTAAACCTTATCCAGTTTTACGATAGTAATACACAAATTTTCTATTTACCGGATGCCTGACCTATAATTAGTAATCTACCTTTTACTTGGCCCTGGGTTCCACCATTTGCTCTCTCTCCATTGGGGCATAGTTGCATCGTCTCTTTCTCTTGTTTTATGAATAATAAAACAGGTGGGATTGGACTACTAGGGCCCTTCTCTCATTTCTAAGTATGCCTTGATGTAGCCAAACATAAGACCCCACCAAATACTTTATTTCTTTATAGAAAACATATCCAGAAATGTGATTGGTTCTTCCACCACTTCCCTGATTTCCTCATGCTGGCGAGTGGCACAAAAATGCAACGTCATTGTCGTGATGGTAGTTGATATACTCCGCTGTTCAAGGAACACTAGTTACTATGAGACCACATAGCAACTGGTTTGGATATGACGGGAAACTATCATTATCTAGGTAGCATCGGCTGTGACAAGAGTGTTGTGTCGCTACGTCTCTATTAGTAAATACAAAGACAAAGAATGACAAAAACGTCAACTGAAAATCGAAGTATCAAATGAATTCTGTGAATAATAAAATTATTCAACGCTATTCATCGTATTTCAAATCACATTTGAAAAAATCGGTGTGTGAAACGTGTGCACGTGTCGAGCACATTTTAAGAAATTGATCACCAACTTAACATAGTACCGTAGTCTAGCAAATAATTGGATTTAGATATCCCTGCAAAAATTACATGTACAGATTAGAATCAACAAGGCTTTAAAAAACTATAATAGTTATCGATCTGAACTGTCATGTGTGTTCGACATGTTAATTTGTTGATACAGTTGTGTTAAGGTGAGGTTATGTGACGCAATGCCAGCTGAGTGTGTATGGGAGATTACGTGAGCTACAAGTATCGGTAGGCTTTAGGAAATTCAGCAAGATGCTATGTTTTTATTTGTGCTTTTATAACCATACGCAGTGATGCCAATTCAAATGTTATTTCCGGTTTTAATGTGTATCAATGTTTTAATGTGTATTAAACTTTCTTCCCAAGACATTAAGTTTAATAGGATTCGGATATTTGCCCGTCGTTTCTTTCTAAATACCTCTGACATCCTTGTCCTTGTGAACAGAGTATTTCTAGTAATATTTATCTTTAAAAATAAAGCCCATGTCAATTTCCTGAAAATTTAATATGATGATTTCCAAGTATTGTAGAACACATCGCTAATTCAACCAATCTGGATCGCCATGCTAAATTTTTATTTAGAGGACAATATCATAATAATGTTATGATAGAGTAAATCTAAGAATTCTTGCTTTTCACATAGTAGAATCCGTGTACGTCATCTTATTTAAACCTTCACAGGAAATTCTGAAAATATAGGTCACCGCACTTCTTTTTAAGAGGATAGAAGAAAACCATTTGTTCCGTGTTTTCCTATTTATATCATACTTATGTGAATTGGTCTATTTTATCAATTGGGTTTGGATGAATTGAACAAAATATCAAATTTGCTCATTTGGCATGAGGGTGAATCACTTTTGACTGACAGTTAACAATATCTAAAAATCACCAAGTGGCGCCACCGTGAATTGTAAGATATGCCTTTAATTCAAAAAAATTCTTTTATTTGCTTTCTTTACCCTGCAGGGTCTTCAGAACAAATTCCGGTTTGCATTGACCCTGCAACCTGACAATCCTATGGTACAGTTATACCTTTTGTTTCGATCAGTTTATGAACATGAAAATTGAAAAAAAAAGTGAACGTGTGATCTGTTTGCTTCCAGGTGTCCACATGACGGGCATGTACCTGAACCCTGTGAACGCCTTCACGCAGGAGTTCGGCTGTCGCGGCGTGAACGCGGCGGAACACCTGCTCGTCTACTGGGGGGGCCCCTTCCTCGCCGCCGTGCTGGCCACCCTCCTACAGCGCCACATGCGGGAGCTGCTCAAAACTATGCCCGCCCGAGACGTGGAGAGGAAGACACGATCGCCGGAGAAGAACTCCTCCCCGCGACATCACGCCAGTCCCTCCAAGAAGGCCGCCAAAAATAAATCCCACCACGAGAAAGGGGAGGCCAGTCCGCGCAAGGCGACCCTGAGAAGGAACGCCAAGAAAGATAAAAGTAGCTAAATAGGTCACTGTGACTATTTATAGATGGGGTTATCAGTTAGTGGGACCGCGGAAAATGAATATTCATATTGGATATAGGTAGGGTAATTGAATACCAAGTCCTCTATTGCGACGACCTCGGGATCCAGAAGTAGGTTTATATAGAGGATACGTATTTGATTTTAAGGT
This sequence comes from Alentia gelatinosa, assembly GCA_950022655.1. Lineage (NCBI taxonomy): Eukaryota > Metazoa > Annelida > Polychaeta > Phyllodocida > Polynoidae > Alentia > Alentia gelatinosa. Next base: position 41,836,072 of record OX465588.1, on the reverse strand, counting down.
TAGAGCTCGTATCTCATCGAGTTTGAATAGCATAGTAACTCACAAGACAAGGCGAAACCACGTGAAATATGTAACGATTTAAACAAGACGGGATCGAGCCCTGACCGCAAACTTAAATAAGTTTCTTAATTCATCTCACCCTCACATTGACTAATTGGCTAACATTTGTGACATAATGTCCCATTGAGTATTTTCCTTTTTCTAAATACTCCATGGGCATTGAGCATGAGTTCCCAATGTTAAGTCTATGGGGAAAATACCAGGGGTGAGATAAAAGATGATCACCATGTCTTCATTGCAGTCCCCTATTCTCATTCTTCATTGTATAACAGAAAAACGAGAAATTGTCCCGAATCCTGAAACTGCAAGTTTCCTGTATGGTTCCGTTCAATTTAAATTTAGATGGTGAGTTTGTGGGTTTGGATTGTAAATGATTGTGTCTTCATATACACTCCTAGTAGTTTTTAACGGTTGATAAATGGGTTGTAGTATGTTATTTTTAGACTGGAAACGAAAATGGCTTGAAACAGACGGGTATAAACGGAATTGTAGTAATAGCAATTCTGCAGCTGAAGGAATTGCCTTTTTCTGAGCCAGGGAAATGATGAATTTACAGGTGCAATTAATGCAACCAAAGATGGTTTGAAAAAACCCTTTTAAGCAAATAGTTTGACATGTAAAGGTTTATGAATGTTATAGTCTTAACATTTTCCCTCTATGGGAAAGGTACATACACATATATATACATTCTGTTATACTTCGTTTTCGGGATTGTGGAAACGATATTTTCATTCCTTTCTTATGGGACCATCTTCAAGAGAATTCAGTTTATTGTCGTTGAAACACGATCCAGTCGTGTTCCGGATTTCTTTTTGTTAAGTATGTCTAACAACCATATCCATATCCGGGGTTTATGTAATTCAGTTTTAGCAGTGTTAGTTCTCTTTAGAATTAACTATAAACTTAGACTTATTTATTAGTGATATTAAAATCTCTCATCGCAATCGTTTATTCTACGTTTGATATTAGATGTTTTTACTTGATGGTGATACTGGTTTATGCTCGTGGCAAAGTCTATCCTGACTGGTCCTGGTTTGTGCCGTATCGCCGCCTAAAGTCCCTTATACTTGCTACATGAAAACGTGATAATCGAAATGGCTTCCATTGTCTTTTTATAATGATCGATTATGCCTTATCTTCTATATATTAGTCAGTGAAGCCCTCAGTATTACAAGAACCAACTTTTGGTGGGCTTGCAATAATATGTTATACAGAACTTTACAGGTATTTCACCGTTTTCTTGATTAGTTTGAATAGAAGTATACATGCTTTATATGAGAATCTATATTGTAATATTGATTATACGATTTAGCCTTGTTGGACTTAAAGGGAAAAAAAACAGCTTTTTAGAAATTTGTATTGAAAAACTCAATATAATAGCAAAATAGTAAACTGTCGAAAGCCAGGGTACGATGTCTTTTACCTGGGTTTAAAGATGAACAGTGCAATACATATATGTAACTGGTATGTATGTGGTTAAATCTTAGTGGGTAGGCCCTACTTGTGCAGTATGGACGTTTCATCGTATTTTTAGTTATGTGACAATGCAGTGAGAGGTTCGGCTTGTTTCCACTGAACATATGTCATACAGTTACTCGTCTAATCTTAGTATGGTGAAAATGACTCGACAGCAAAACTAAAGTCAATAAATATTAATTGTGTTTATATTATAGATACTGAGTGTTCTCACAGATACGATGTATAGTTCAAATAACCTCAGACGGATATATCATAAATCATATTGATGCTGAAGCAATCATTCCTGTAAAGTCACAGTACAGTGTATACGGTTGATGAATTTGTAATTCCCGAGCAAGTTCAGTGCATGCGTGTACTTGACGACCAAGCTCCTCTGGTCTTTTCTAGCCGGCAAATTCCGTAGAACCGTCAGTACCAGCAAATAGAGGAGACTGGTGGTGACAGTGTGGTCTTAAGCGCAGAATATGTCGGCCATAACATTTTACTGATATATTTTAATACGACTACATGTATCATGTTACCTTGTTATCAATGGATTTTCCTTTCATGACCAATTTCAGTTCATGAGTATTTTTTCCCCTATTATTATCATTATTATTAGTCTTTACTTTATTCTGTCATAAGCGACAGATCTTCATATGCAGCGGCACTGAGATATATTTGTGTCTATGTAAGTGCCCTTGATAATGGATCTGTTTTATCGATTGTTTTAAATGTTAGAAAGGTAATTATACAGTGCTGATACAATTTCGGTTGATTTTTTTCTTTAGATTAACCAACTTAGTATCATAAAAGTGAACTAGATTCTAAAAGAGATGAATGGTCCTAGGTTTTCGAGAGACTTTTTTTAAAAACATTATCAACTGAGTGACTCGACAGTTCAGTAGTAGAATTGCTGAATAGAATTATTTAATTTACCAATCTCCATGACGTAATATTAGTGCTCTGTCATGTGTCTTGCCTAAGCTTCTTTACATAACATTCCGATATATTTTCTGATGAGTAACTACCATTCCTGCTGGTGTATCATTGAGCCTGTAAGACCTGTAAATGTGTTAATCAAAATCGGATTGTTTTTGTAACTATCATTTATCAAAAATTTCAGAGTAGATATGTATACCAATTCAAACTGCCCTTGTCTTTCTCAGGTTTTGATGTGACCAATGACTTATTGTAGCGTCTATTTCTGTCACAAGCTCCTGCAAATGGGAAAAGGTGTTATAATACACGAAAACAGGGTTTCATAAACCAACTGATTATGGAAGTAGATCTGTGCAAAAAAATACATCAAAATTACGCTAATGCCACACCATATCCTGGAGCATCTGCACCTCATCAAATGGGATTCAAATACTGAACTCATGGATTTGGATATGCAAGTCCGTACTGCTCTGCATAAAACGTCATGCAATGGCTCCGCGATTGGTTTGCCACTCTTTAAACAGATATACTTTCAAAGTATGTTTATGCTACCTTTTCAAGTGCTAAAACACTTTGTATATGACCATGTATGGCAAACTCTTGGTGCCGTGTATGAATTGTCACTTGTATGTACAATCGTCCTGTTTATCTTCTCTGGAGGTGCCTCCTCACACATTTTTCAATGAAGATAAAAAATTACATTTCGATTTAAATTTCATTATATTTCAGTTGGCGTGTTATTTCGTACTTTATCTAAAAAAGACTATGATTCTGGTAGATTCCGACTGGAGTGTCACAAGGTGGTCGGGGGACAAACCTGTATTCTGGCTCTTTGTTCTTACAAAATTCAACTACCTTTCAATATTTTATTATGGTTCCCTTGACTCTCTACACCCATCCCAAAGCAGGATGACATAATGATTATACCCAAGACATGATATTTTCCATATGGAATACTTTATATAAATATGTGAGCAAGGCTAAAGTTGTGACATTTCCCAATTATCACTCATTTCTTTTCCACCTCCTTTAGTGAAGAACACCTACTCGGGGGGCGTCATGGCGGCCCCCATGGATCATAGGCTATATGCCGTATAGGACTATACTCAGACAAACTTCTCTTCTGATTCATTTCAAGCCATGCCGAAATCAAAGTTTAGTATTGTAGCTTTCTGATCTATTTTTCTCGTGAAAAACCACTGAGATCTCAACTTTCGCTGGTAGCCATTTCAAAACTCCCCCCACCCTCGACCATAGACTTCTACACCAATCTAAGTATTTGGCACTGCTCAAGCATTTGGCCATGTGGAGCAGTCAGCAGAGCGTTCGGCTGGGAATGCGAGTGTAGGGTGTTCGAATCTCGCTATTGGCAGTCCGGCAATTCATTTTTCTATATTTTCCCCCCAACTCGGACTCGACGAAGTCGCTAATCAGTTATAAAAAAAGCTAGATTTCTTGAATAAGCACACCATTAACTTTATCAGTAACAAATATGAGGTCAATACGGGAAGGTGCATAAGAATCAGCTAATAACGAATACTGGGGAAATGAGAAATACCTTGAGGAAAACAGAAGTAGTTGGATTGTTATTTATAAAACAGGAGAAGCTAGAATTCCTCTTTGAAATTTCAGCCAGATTGAAAGATCCCTTCTACTGTGGTTTATTTCTAAAAAAAAAAGTAAATATATGGGTATGTAATTAGTTCTCACTCACACGTAGTATTATTGAGTTATATGCATTATAAGTACAATGTAATCTATTTTCATTCTTTTACAATTATAAAATAGGTATATGGTATACAAACTGTTAGTGGTTTTTTACTGAGGAGTATTCAAATATAAACCGGACCTAAAAGCCTGGGCGCCGTGGCCCTGTCGACAACGAGACATACTACAGTCTAGTACCGAGTCATCTGGCAACCTCCAGTTTGAAATACCCTCCAAATTCCCTTAACAACGGAGATTTCCGCCATCTTGCTGGTGAATACAAAGCGCTGTCAGAGTGTAAAATTCGTCGAGTCAGCCTGGAAGTAGGTGGCGCTTCAAACCCCCTCCGCGGCCATCTTGGCAAGGAACTTATCTAGTGCTAAGCGTATGGGGACTTCAAACGTTAATTTCTGATGTCATTTGATATGTGAGGATGTGTTAGGTAACCCACAAGCCAATCTTTTGACAAAACCAAACCACTCTGGCAGTTTCAGATCAAATGATTATGTGATGGCCTCAGTTTAGCCTCCAAACGCGATGTCAACAAATCGTCGAAACACCAATTTTTCTTTGAGTTGGAATGTTTGAATCACGCCTGGATGGTGTAAATAGTTAAATCTTAATTATTACATGTGATGATTGTACATGAAGAAGTCAATTAGTTTAGTTCTTCACTATTTTAGACTCTGACAGCGCTTTGTATTCACCAGCAATATGGCGGACTTTGTTCGTTGTCAGGGAAATTTGCATATATTGGAGGGTATTTTAAACCGGAAGTCACCAGATTACTCGGAGAATAGGGGAAAACTTTAATATTCTACTTTATAATGTCTAATTTACACATGCATTAGTTGAAATAAGGTTATTTACATTTTCTCGACATGATTTAAACGTGCCAACTCGATTTGTTGACATCGCGTTCAGAGGCTAAACTGAGGCCATCACATAATCATTTGATCTGAAATTGCTAGGGTGATCTTGTTTTGTCAAAAGATTGACTTGAGAGTTACGTAACACGACCCCACATATAATAAATAATATCAGAAATTAATGTTTGACTTCTCCATAGGCCTAGCACTGAATAGGTTCCTTGCCAAGATGGCCGCAGAGGGGGTTTGAAGCGCCACCTACTTCCAGGTTGACTTGGCGAATGCTAGTATAAATACAAGTTGCATCTACAATTTAGTAAGTTTAAATGTAAATTCTGGTGAAGATGTAAACGACATGAATTGATGCCGATAGATTATGACAGCTATAATTGAAAATGACAATATTGTTGAATTGTGACTAATAAAGAAAAATTGCAGGTTTGCTGTTGACGTTTTATGCGATTGGCTTAGTCAGACGAGCCCAAATACTTTTGGGTTGTGAACCATAACTAGATTGGCTGGGTTTCGCCTTTGGCTGGTGCCCGCCTGTGTACGCCGCTGGCTTCTTACGTCTCCGCCGTGCCTCCTAGCGGATACTCCGGGAACCAGTGTATTTGTGCGAAAGGCCACACTGCGCCGCTCCGTTTTATTACCTACTACATTTAAAACGGTAGAATTCCGTCGAATCCGCTTGGAGAATCTTCCGCACATAGGGACACAGTGAACCCGATCTAGGGTGGGAGATTGAAGCCCCACGGGAGTGAGATTCTCGTGTAGGGAAAAACTCGAACCTGTTCTTCTTTTTTGTAGGACTATACATAGATATACTTATTCTCTTATGATTCATTTCAAGCCATGCAGAAATCAAAGTTTAGTATTGTATCTACTTTTCTCCTGAGAAACCAATGAGATCTGACTTTCGCTGGTAGCCCATTCAAAACCCCGCTGATTCCCCCACCCACCACCACTTTAGCCACCACTATAAGTATTTGATCCATACCTAGCATCTGGCTCTATGGAGCAGTCGGCATAGTGTACGGCTACGGATGTGGGTGTAGGGAGTTCAATTCCCGCACTTGCTGATTGACTTTTCGTTTTTCAATATTTTTCCCCCAAACTCGGACTCGACGACGTCACTAGTGCACTATAAAAATGGAACCCGTTACCTGGCCTATAGTCTAACTAGGCCAGGCTTCCAGGCTAAAAAAAACTATGATTCTGGTAATATCCGCTTGGAGTTGGTCCTGCACATAGAGACAGAGTGAACTAGACATAGGCATGGAGACTGAAGGGCCACGAGAGTGAGATTCTCGTGCAGTACTTAACTGAATCCTGATATTTTTTGTTTGTTTCTCTACACAGATTTAATTCAACCCATTCTGCGACACAGGGTAATAGACAGGCGCAAATAGTGGCATGTACCATTTCAGAAGTGGCTGTTGACCCTCCTCCTACTCCCCCACTATTACGCTGGTTCCCCGGTCATCCGCTAGAGGGCTCGGCAGAATTAGTAGGTCGTAGACACAGGCGGGTATCAGCCAACCCCACCATCACCCTAAGTATTTGGCCTCCTTCAAGCATCTGGCTTTGTGGAGTAGTCAGTAGAGTGATCGCCTTGGGTGTCGGGAGTAGGGAGTTCAATTCCCGGCATGGGCAGGCTGCTGTTTTATTTTTCAAGTTGTTTCTCCCTAACTTTCAATTCTGGTAATATCCGCTTGGAGAGTCCCCTGCACATAGAGACAGAGTGAACTGGACCTAGGAATGGAGAATGAAGATATCTGTTTATGTTTTGTTCTTTTGCTGGTACCCAGCTTGCCCAGATCACCGGTAACAAGTTAAATTGACCCAGTATTCAAATAGTAGTTCTAAGACCTCATATCTTGAGCCTGCTTGGTGGCCTAGTGGTCTAGGTGGTGGAGTAGTCAGCAGAATGATCGCTTGGAGTGTCGGGAGTCGGGAGTTCAATTCCCGGTATGGGGAGTTCGCTGTTTCATGTTTCAAGTTGTTTACCCCTAACTTTAAATTTTTCCCCTATGACTATGAGTAAAGTTAAATTGACCCAGTATTCAAATAGTAGTTCCACAACCTCATATCTCGAGCCTGCTCGGTGGCCTAGTGGTCTAGGTGGCCGGAATGCTGTGGTCACTCACGCAGGTTTGAGTCCCGACCCCGGGTGTTTTGTACACCCTGTGAGGTCATGGCACCTTGGGCAGGACCTTATAGGAGGGGTCATAGACGTGGAACGTCTTAAAGGGACGTCTTAAAGGGTCCCTTTAGGACGTTCCACGTCCCTTAGGACGTCCTGGAACTCAGTGGCAAAACCCCCTAGTATCTTGTGTTGGGGTTCGTGTGGGACCCCCAACCGAGCTGAGATTTCTCAACTCGTACTTGCCAGGAGAGTTCCTTTGGGGTTCTCTACCTGGCTGTCTTACAGGGCATCCAAGCTGTGCTGTGGACCAGGGTCGATGACCCCTCCTATAAGGTCCCGCCCAAGGTGCCATGACAGACACCTCACAGGGTGTACAAAACACCCGGGGTCGGGACTCGAACCTGCGTGAGTGACCGCAGCACTCCGGCCACCTAGACCACTAGGCCACCGAGCAGGCTCAAGATATGAGGTCTTAGAACTACTATTTGAATACTGGGTCAATTTAACTTGTTGTACCGCAAAAACGGATGCTCTAGCGTTGCAGTGTGGTGAATGGAAACATGGCTTGTTAAGAGACCTACGGTATATTGGACCACACAGAAGTATTGTTATATACAGGTCTATGGGCGATTTTCCGACTTCTACTAACCAAAAGTAAGGTCTCCGTATGTCACTGAGTGACGGAGTAATATAGAACGACTGTTTTCCTGTGGATTAATTTTCAGTTTTCCAAAACATGTCTCGTCGCAGGTTTAAATAGTCCGTCCACACACCGCGCTGCCTTCCATTTTGAGAGCCTGAGCGCCCTGGCCCTGGTGACAACATGACGTACTACAGTCTAAGGTTTAAACTGAGATCATGCACACTAACCATATCTCCATATAATACTCCATCACAGAGAATTATATGTTTATTGCATCAGCTTTTAACAGCTGTCCTTTATTTTCAGATGTTCGCTACTCAAGTGTTCAATGCCATAATCCCAGATTTAAGTTTTCGGTCGTTTTTGATTACCGGTAATTTAATGGTTTTAAAGGCATATCAGACAATCTGGTTTGAAAATTAAAACCCATGTCAATTTCCTGAAAATTTGAGAAGATGATCCCCAAGTGTTGTGGATCACATATCTAACTTAAAATCGGGGGTCACCATGCTAGTTTTAGATTTATAGATCAATATTATGATAATTTTATATTAGAATATATATAGAAATTCGAAAAAGTATCTTTTAACATAGTAAAACCCATGTCATTTTCCTCAAGCTTTCACATAATATAGCACATGTATATTACTATTCATTTAGGTTTAAAAAAAACCATAGGTCACCATCCTTTTTTTTTAAGTATTGAAGAAAACTATATTTTCAGTACATTTCCTATGTAAATTGGCCTATTTTACATATTAAGATTTGATAAACTGGACAAAATGTTAAATTTACTCATGTAGAATTAGAATGAATCCCAAGAAACCAGTTATGACTAATAATTTGACATCATTCGAAAGTCACCAGGTGGCATCATCGTGAATTATAGGATATGCCTTTAAATTTTATTTTCATTTAACATTTTGAATGATGGCTGTATGTAGAGATTACATTAATCGTACCTGATGTCACATACAACGAACCACACAAGCCATTGGGGAAAGCACTTAATTATAATTTCAAGACTATCAATTACCTTTGCATAATACTCTCAGTGTGCATCTGCCGGCCAGGTGGAGCACTCCCTTATTAGACAAGTGTTATTTTCATTTGCTGTAAGTTACATGATACAAATCTCGCTTGGCTGCCATGTGTAAAGAGTTCACAAATCCTGCATCCTTGTTAAGTGTCAATCTATATACAGAGATTACTGATTACACACTATACATATCCAAAATACAACAGGAAAAGAGTGATTCTGTGTCACAGTGAGCATCTAAATAGCCTCAGATTGGTTTTGCTAACCATTTCATCGAGAGAAATTGTAAAGAAAAACGGGTTTACCATTCTTTCCCCAGTTGAATATATCTAACAAGCAGGTGAAAATAAGAACAAGTGTCAGTTCATTTTTACCTTCTCATTTCCATAATGCAGCTAATTTATGATAAGTTGAGTCTGGGTTCTAAAGTTTTATTTTGTTTCCATACATTATACATTTCATGGAGACCTTTAGACGAGCATAAAAGAAACTAGAGAGATGGCAGCTATCCATTTTCCATGGAAATCCATTTTTAGTATACACGTTCTTTTCAACGTGTAAAATAAATATTTGCCCACGTTTTTCGAGGCAGCAAATTCCACATGAAAAATAATTTCACTTTTTTATGACCCCCAAGACACTTTACTAAATAACAAAATATGAGTGTCCTTTTAAAATCCCAATTGCCATCTTGTTTTTCTAAATTTAAGGGAGACATATTATATAAGGGTTTTATAATTATCAGTACCTCTTAGTATCAGGGGTACAAGTCATAGCAAGAAAGATAGATCAGTTAAAGAGACTACGTCGTGTTCTGAAAACCAAAAGGTTCACAACATCTTTCAGCTGCCTGTCATTGATGGGTGCCACCAAGGTTCGGTAAGGGTATGGCCAGGTGTGACCGACTTGTAGAATCATTATAGACAAAAAAAGATTCTGCATATTTTTCACTTTCCTCGCATCTATTTAGAAAAGAAAAATCATAGAATAATATAAATTTCAACCTAGGGATAATTTTAAGGGCTAAAGGATATACAATATATATATTCTACATTATAAAGATGATCCAAATAAGTGGAAAGAAACAACCCGTGCAAATTGGAGATATATAAACTGGGGAACATAGTAAACCAAATAACGTTTTGTGCGATATGTAAGATCATACATGAGTGCGTCAGTAGAGAAAGATGAGATGAATCTGACAGACAATTCTGAGGTAAAGACCGAACACTGTCAGGGAGTTTAACAATTAAGTACCAAATCACACCTAAACACCATATTAACCACTAAACTATATCTACGTAGCACCATTTCTCGGAATCACAATATTTGTTCTTCCCACTGTGAATCAATGATAATTTCAATCTCAACGGATACATGATGATGATGCGTTTTATCACAGACCAAACGTGTCTGAGTGATGGGCAAGTGGGAGAGACGGCTACAAAATATTTGTTATACAGTACATTTGTAGTTTGTCGGAATCACTAAACTCCACTATTGGCAGATGTATGCAGTTATAACATTCGATAGGCTGATCAAACAAGTTAACAGTTGACTACTATACTTCCACTAGCAGTTTCATTCAGGTGCACGTCCATAACAACTAAGAAAACTTCCTACGAACATCACTAAATGGCTTTACGGGATTAGGTCCCTCGCACCACGCACATCACTATCATTCACGCTCATAACGAGGAGAGACACATGTCTCTATTCAGTAAAAAGAGAAAAAAAACTAAAGAAAATCTATAAAATTATAAGGCTTGCTCCACCAGGTTGGTGATATGGCATGAAAACAGTGTCACACAGCGGACTGCCCGTTATGGCTCAAGTGCTGAGACCGGGCCAGTGGAACAGGTCACATGCCCAACAGTACGACCACACGGTGAGGAACTGGCATAACCAAATAAATTAGCTTTTGCTGGTTACCGGCAAGTTATCAGCAAGCGCCTGCTGGCAGCGACAAGACCAGCGGGGTTGTACACTCTAAATATGTTTGGTACACTCCCAGCAGAGTCGAATATTGCCAGCCTGATGGAGCATGCCCTTAACTTGCATGGTCTCAAACGAAAATTTAAAAAAAAAAAATCACCTAATGTAAAAAGGCCTGTAGGCTTCTTAAAACTGGCCCTAAAATTTGGTCACATCTGCCCGAGCTTTAATCTAAGCAAACCAGTTTTACATCTAAATTAATGCGTTGTTACAGATTGTTTGCATTTCTGACTGCTCTACACAGGCGCCTTCAGTGTAAATTCAGAACGCATCATGGATGATTTGCTAGTAAGATTTTCAATGTGAACATAGTTTAACAAAGACATACTTTAAGGAGAGAGTGGGTACAACGAGGTTTGATTACGAAAGAATAGCAAGGGCAAATCCAAATATCCCAAAATCTTCATCTATATGCTGGCTTTAGTTCCTGGTGCAGAGGGTAATGTCTTCCAAAGCTGGGTAAATGTTACAGGTTAGCTTGTAAGTAAATCCTCCATATATATCTCTGGGATAAATAATCATGACAGACCCAACAAAGGATATCCTGGGTAATGCAATAAGTGTACTTGGTTTCATTATCTGGCCTATTTCTATAAAATAAACAATATTTTAACTTCATATTATATAGTTAACTTATTTCATAAACCTCCATTGATTATGGAATAACAATGAGAAGCTAGTTTTTGGTGAAGTAGTAATGCAAAAACAAATAACATTTAAAAACAAATCAGTTGTACGCTTAAGTTTCAACATATGATAAAAACAATGCCAATGGAAATGTATAAATTAAACAGGGCTTACTGGACTTTGAGGTAAATGGTCATGAGAGTTTAATCTTTTCACAAAATCCGATCGTAACCAAGATATTCTGAGCCTTGTATTCGTGGACTTTAAAACCTCTTTCATAGATTTGCCGTTTTGAAAATAAATATGTGATGTGTCTACATGCTATAACTCATTTAAAAAATTGGTTTCTATCTGTTGATATGATAGTGCAACTCAGAAATATCTTGGTTCTAATGGGACAATTTCAAGTACTTGATCTGATCTCAATAAGTATTGTTCTTCAAGATCTCGTTTTCTGATATGATATTTCAAGTTTTTCAAGAGTTCTATCAGAAGACTCCCATCACCAACATCAAGTTTAAGGTAAAGAACATATACTTTGCTTAAGTTGCATCAATAGATGGGTGAGATAAGTCTTAATCTCTGTCCTGAATGAACAGGTCCTTGGATAAAACATATTTAATGCTTACTTAGGTTAGTATACATCCTCCATGGATTACATGTGATTAATAGGGCAGTAAATAGTCCATAATCGTTGGTCCCTCTCGATTTGTTGTACATAATGGAATGCTAAAATGAGGAACTTAACAACTAAAGCAGACACAAGGAAACCACCATTCTGGTCAGGCAACCAACTCACAAATCCTCACCTTGTCTGCCTTCCAATGTACATGCTATGCATTCTCTAAATTGATAAACACTCTCTATAGACGCCAATCACAAAAATACAACCACTCAAGCATGGCACTGTATGTGGGGGTCTACTGTATTCAGATAAACAGTATTTTTCCGTGATTAAAGATGAATACCAGCGCAAATATCTCAGATGGTGATTTCATTTGATCTGCCGGTAATGCTGAGTGAGCACAGCAGTAATCTTCAATGAGAACTCTTAAAACCTGATAACGTCATAGAGGTCAGTAACAACAATCAGGCAGCAGCATTTACCAGTTTTAGGTTTTTATAGCCAGTATGATTAGAAAATCCCTTTTAGGTTGGGGGCACCTGTGTCGGCCATGGCAATGAGAGGAAAATGACAGAGGCTCGTTTATAGTGAGGTCATGGTTAAGATACCTCAACCAGTATTAGTTATGGGGGTGTTCCATTGGGCTGACTCCACAACCACAAAGGAGCAACATATGGCGGCCGCACAGCAATCACACTTGCGGCTACTTGACAGGTGGTTATGGCAATCAGTTTAGTGGAGGACACAACACGCTCATCAGCAGTGTAACGGCTGATGGCTCATAAAACCTAATAAATCAACTTTTGTTGGATGCCTACAAATGTAGTCCATAATACTAGTCCACAGGGCTGCCATGCGACATCGGCCTCTGAACTCTTCTGTGGGTTTTACACTATCAGTATGTTGGGTAGACACCAGATGCTGTCAGGTTGCCGTCCTGACCAATAAAACACCCCCTTTATGAAGGAGTCAGTTATCCAAGAACACAACTGACAGCAGCATGGCCATGAAGCAGTGTGAAACCACCTCAAATTAAAAAATCTAAAATACACCCTTCTATTCATTGGAAAACTAATAAAATATTATTTCCAGATGCTATTGCTTTCGAGTTGACCTTTCATATTGCAAAATACGAAGAAAAACTGTATAGTATATCTGGAGTATATTCACAAAGTTTTCAATATACTCTGGTATTCATCTTTAATAACAAGGTGTAGATTTAATAAGTGATATGTCATCACGTATCAGTAAGGAGTTGAAAGGCAGACCAACGGTGAAACCACTGTTGTTCTATTTTTTAAATCACATTATTGGCTTGACATGTATTTAGTTTATCGATGAATTAGCCACTTGTGGCCGGCCCTGTACACCACGAGTCACAGATAGCATTTCGACATGCAAGTACACACATGGACCATGTGAGTACATGCAAATAAGTAGATCGGTGTTTTGGACATTGCCACCTTCATAGGGAACCACGCACTGACTCATAGTTTGTTTCCTCAGAAGTAAGCGCACATCAGCGCTCATTTAACTAGTACATCAAAACGCCACGCTATATAATAACTTGGTGTTTATGCATGGAAGTGACCGTATTGATTGTAACAGCGGGACGCTCCTTGAGGAGTGTTACGCAGAGCGAGCTTGGCCCGTTAGGCCAAGGGAAAACTCATGCCTGTTTCTCAATAGAGAAATTGGAACATAACAGTTTAGACCTTACAAAAAACCGCAAGGATGACCAGAATACTGGCTGCACGTCTCTATAAATGACCACACAAAGATGGCTGAGCCTGAATTTTACAGATGGTGGCTCCGGCTACTGGCGCAGGAATGGTCCTGCATAGTGCGGGCTGTAGATGATGGACCAGTCCTTGACGTACCAGTCGTCCTCGTCTGTGCGTGCATGCACCTCTAATATCACACGGGGACCGTTCTCGGAGAACAGAGAGGGCAGCTCCAGCGCACGCCCTCCCTGGAACCTCAAACTGTACCCGTCAGCGAAGCGATGCTGGATCTGTATGTAAAACAAAAGTCAGACTGAGTCATGATGGGTGTAGCATATTTGAAAACAAATCATCAGAACAAAAAGATTTTTTTCACCGAATCGATTGGGAATAGAAGTGTACTTCGCCTCGTCATTTAAATCAAATATAAAATGCAAGAAATATGAGCATTTAGATATTTGGAGCGTGGCTAGGGTGTGTCTTACTCGAGCTACCGTATCTAACTGACGGAGCAGTCGTCTGCTCGCGTTATTTATAGTCAGACCAATCGCTACCATGGCGACGATGACAACAGAAAAAGAAACTGTACTGAGAAAAGGGACAAAGTATGTTAGCTGTTTACCCACTTCCTAAAATAAGAATTGCCCTCTCGGTGCTTATGCCGATGGGTAAGCTCCTTGGGTATATTATATCATATCATTTAAATTCAAAATTTTCTGGTTAAACTGAGACTACCGCAACATGAGGTATAAATGACGATACGTTGTAGGCCATACTCGCAAATAGAATATAGTTCTTTGTGATATGATGGGAATGAAGATTGCAGTTCCATTCATATGTGTTCTACATATAAAATATACCTTTATATTATTTATACATACATTTGTTTTCATTTTAGGTGATACGACGTGAAATTCTATTTTAGTATGAAGCACTTTAAGGATCGATAGGGCTGATGAGATGAGCAGAGACTGGACAGGAAGGGGTTCACACCTGGTCTGTTTGTGTGTTTGTTTGTGGGTTAAGGTCCCATGGGACTCTAAGGGCAAAGGGACCATCATTGATTTAAGCTTTTTCATCTTTGTAGACTATTTTATTCGATTGTTCTTCAAGTTTTGAAATATTTTATATACAATCACAGAGATGTGTCTCTTTCAAAGAGCTCATCATATCTTTCTTTGGAATAGTTCCAAATTATTTTTCAAGTATTTTCTTCTATTTTCCTGTACCCTTTGACGGTTCAGCAAAATATACTTAACAGTTATGGGCACATTGCATTTTTGGCATAATGGGTGATTATTCATTTCGGGAGGTATTTATATGTAAGTCTGGAGTGACCGATATTCAGATGGGTCAACTTCACTTGTTCACTATGACTTAGACCTACACAGTTTCTATTCCAATTCACAGGTTTTTTTTTTTTTACATTTATGCTTATTACCAAATGCTGATACAGGATCAGTTCTTCCATTTGATAATTTGCAGGCAATCTATTCATTACAAAGGCACAACTGCGACGTTACTTCGCAGAAGAAGAAAGAAATAACAACAAATAAAAGAACTGCTGACGAAGATATATAAATTTATCGAAACGTTGAGTTTTTTAAATATCATCACCTACTGCTCACCTCATCAGCTTTCCTGTACTCATCAATTATCATTTAAAAAATTGAATTTAATTGGAACGGAACGAGTCTGGTTTTGTAAGGTTAACTTCCAACAAACAAATAAAATAGGAAAAAAAACCCAATAAAACAAACCTGTTTTTACGTGTGTCTACGCACATCATACATTCCGAAATCGAATCCAAAGTAATCTCTTGTGTTGGAGGCATATATTAGAAGAGCTCAGACGTAACAGCTCTTTTAAAGGCAGCCACCGTAGTAAATAAGTGCTCACCTGGTGACTTGTCCTCTCGACAATAGGCGCCCAGTCCTCTCGCTGGCCGAGAACACGAAGCTGACTCAGCACAACTCCAGTCTCACCATCCCTGAACATGACCAGCGTGCCCGCTGTGAACCACACAAACAAGAGTTACTCCATGGGATGAGCTATAATATTGGAATTATTAGGTGTGGTAGCCACTGTCACTCTCAAAATCACGATGCCGGCTTAATCACTCTCCAATAAAATATTGTATTACAAAATATTTTGCTTTAAAGGAAGACCGCATGCAGGCGATTTATAGTCAGATTTTAAAAAATCTCCAGAAAAAATACAGATAAAAATGTATAACATTTTTTCCAACTTGTACATTTTTTCAAACTCAATTGAAAGAAGAAAATGAAAGAAAAAATTCCAACCAGAGAAAAAAAAGCTGGGCACTTCAAACATTCTAAATTCATCCAAACAATATTATTCGGCCTCAATATGTTTATAAAGATTGATGCAACAGATAAACTCACTGGGGTAAAGTATTTTACAATGTCGAATTTTCTGCTCATAGACCCAAATAAATCAATGTAAAATATGTAGACTAGTTCATGGCAAAATGTGAGCCAAGTCTTACACATGCAAATCTTTGTTGGACATCATAAGTGCCCCAAGTATCGCCAATTCATACACATAACATTGAGATGAGACAGGAGCTAAATAAAAATCATTTGGAACCCGACAGTGGAAAAAGCATCCAATCACATAGTTTACGATCAAAGTCTAATATTCTGCTAAAAAAAATTCTGCTCTTTAGAGCAGGTTATTTTCAGAAGGAGAAATCAAAATTCTGGATAATGTATTTTAGAGACAGGCCCCAACACCTGCACAGGATGCGTTGGATAGCTTTGATTTAAATTATCAAATAACACAAGGGAGTTGCGGTGGTGGGTTGGAACTGTTCTTTATCTCACCCCTGGTACAAGATTAGCCATAGGAATGACATTAGAAATAAATACTCAACGATCACCCCCGTATAGTGACGATACTACGCCACGGCCGTGGAGTAGTGAATTTGAGATGACGTCATATAGATTTGCTAAGTTTATTCTAATCATAGTGAAATTTTGATGATATTTAATGTAATAAAAAGAGGTGAGATAAATCCAGAACCGCACTCGAATCGTAAAATAGACAAAACTCCTCTCGTTTGAATCGCCCGTAATCGTCACTCGGCTTCGCCTCGATGACGATTGCGGCCCATCCAAACTCGTGGAGTATTGTCTATTTATACGATTCTCGATGCAGTTCTATATAATTTGATGACCTTTGACCTTTGACCTCTAATAAAAGGTCAAATGGACACATTTACAGAAAAATGGCTGCCATATCTGGAATGGCCAAAGTCTTAGCTTTCATTTGATACAATAAAATTGCTGCTATACTTCCATGGAACGAAACTCCTTAAATAACAGGATTTCAGGGAACTGGCCCCCTGACTGATATAAGTAGTTATAATCTCTTCTACTTCTACGCCGACTACTAAAGTGACAAGGAATGTGTGTATTATACCAGGATAGAAATATAAGTAGAAACTTATGTAGATATGTTTTCATCCTATAGATATCATTCTATGGACAGTATAATCTAGACTATACCCATGATACATTTAACCAATATTTGTGCATATTTCCTATGAATAGGTAATTATCCGATTACTTAACTTGGTTAAGTATGAAGGAGAATTAAGGTTCTTGCGAGCCTAGGGACACTCCCATTTTATATAGTAAGTGAAAATACAAGAAAACATTTTTGGAAAAATATAAAAGAAAATATTTCATTCAACTGTTTCTTACCAGATTCAACCTCAGGTACTGTTTCCTGAAAGACAGGTGGATCTTCTGCCTCTTCATTAGGTTTGTTATCCTAGGGAAAAAAACAATTTTCGATGTTATGCCCTTCACAAAACAGCTTCCTTTCTCTTTTTTCCCCTAAAACTTACTGAAACCGAACTGTATAGCATCTCGGCATATCTATGTTAATTTTCTTTATCAAATAAGGAGCAGAGATTTTTGGTATTCAAGAGCCTAATACTTGGTGTTGGTACAACAATTAGGGCGCAGATCTATTCGTCCAGATAGTGTTTCCTTCAGACCCATTCACACTTTATTGTTTGATATCAAGAATTCATGGGAGACGTGGCATGTAGTTTGGGATGCAGCTACCGCTTGAATGCGCTGTCAGGTGACAGCGTGATGATGTCATCATGCGCTCACTATCAAACAGTTCCCTTGCCGATCCGTGCGTTTCTAGGAGAATCGCTATGCGGATCGTTTTGAGTGCGCCTTTGTCATGATGTCATGTACTGGGAGCGTGGTCTGTTGTCATGGAATTGTCCATAATCAACAAATTGCGGTTTCATCTATGGGAATCTTCAGGCTGCCAATAATTTAATGTCAGGGGCCTGTTCTGACACTGTTGACAGTGACAGGGGCTCTTGACAAGCGGTATCCCACTGGAGGTGGGTGATTAAGCATGACTCAGTGTATCTAATGAGGATTAGAAACTTTGGGTGAGTTCAGGTTAATTAATTTTAGAGTGATCTTTTGTGTGATCAAGTGGATTATAGCAGGGTATATCCAGACTCTTTTTTGTTCTTTTATTAAACATTTTGGTGATTTAATTTGGGTTAGTGAGTTTAATTAAGTTGAGCCAGGGGTGCTGGTCAACTAGATGACTGTGACACATAGATACTAACCGAGAATAATTAAAATATCAAAAAAAAATTGACGTGGCTAGGTCAGTTAGAGTTGATGTGACTGGTTTTATTTTAGTGTCTGGTAGGGTCCATGACATTTAGGCCCAAAGGGGCGTTTGTATGCAAGCATTGAATCCAATTGAATTCTAAAAGGTCCCATAAGTGTTTGGCCTTGTCTGAGTCCGGGTTGGCATAGACAAAGTCAACGATGCGGGAAAGAAAAAAGAAAAATAAAGAAAAAAAAAATCTATTGTTTGATATCACTGACAAAACTATAATCATGGTGGTTTAAACACTGGGTTTCAGAGGCAGTGTCACCCATCGTATGAGTCATGAGATTCAATGCTGTCAGAAACACTGGTTTTGAGCTCTACTTTAACTTTAAGCTGCAATGGTGAATTGTAATGTAAAAGTTGCAATCGTGAATTGTTATCTAAAACTCCCACCTCTGCATGTGGTGAAATCGATCTATAAAAACCTACTACTGTTTTCATACATTCCCTTCTGGAATATTTATCATTCTGAAATATTCTATTACGAGAAAATTGACAGGACATCTTGGATTAGGGCATCATATAATTGTCCAAAGCTAACGCTGACTTTGCCTACTAAAATTCTGTATTAAAATCAGGTAAAAATATCTTGGCAACGGGAATTATGAATACAACCGGCATAGCAGAATATTAATTCAATTAATCAGCAGTATCATCGGACGATTATTTCGTTCCTACTTTTTTTCTTTTATAAATCTTTATTAATTTTTGTATTGATATACAGTTCTTCAACGGAATGCAGACAATGTATCACAAAGTATCTTTACCTCTTTTTTTTTCAATGGGCTTAGATTCATATATTTTATATTTTATTTTTTTTCTTTATTCTTTTATGTAACAAGATTTTACTTGTATTGCCAGCAGCCACTATTTGTCGTACTCTGTAAACTTCAATTTGTTGACGGTTGCTGCCTTATCCCAGTTTCTGGGAGACAGGGGTTGTTGTAGCTATAGCTGTTGCCATACTTTCAGTGAGGTCAGTTATGAGCACGCCATGGTTACGGCGATGGTTTTTGCGCTCTCACTTCAAGGTAGCATCTTCCTGGAGGCAGACATTCCAGCCTCGTTCAGTAAACAAGTTTCTTTACCTCGCTTGCTTGTAATGCAAGTTGAGAAACAATATAATGAAAGGAGAAGTGATATGGCGAAAAGAAGAAAGCACATTCTGACACTTACCTCGTCTTCCTCAAACTGCAGCAATGACGGGTGATCGGACTGAGCTTCCGTCCACAACTCTGCAAGAAGATGTTTCCAATGACTTCTCAACGTATTATTGTTATTGTTCATTGCTTCGACCAACGAGTATAGAGAAAGACAGGAACAGCTCTGGAGGACTTTTAGGGGGCGGATGTCACCAGCCTATTTTGGGTTGGTCACGCTCAGTGGGTGGTGACGACCCTCTCGTGGGGAGGTGGGTAGGGACATGGGAAAACTTTCAACAGTATTCTATCATGTCATACATGCATGTTTAAACATAACTTCTATTTACTGCTGGGCTTTACTTCTGCATTCATGTTAAAGACAATTTGAGCCCTATCAATTCATATCAATGTAGAGGTTGTGCAATTTCCGGAACAGCTAGTATTTCAAAGGAAATGCATTGAGAAAGTTCAAAATAATCAGAAGTTTTCTGTTACAAATGAAGGTTTACTCCCAAATATTTGACAAATTTTCAAAATAAAACATCTTACATACAGCTTATACCTTTCCCCTTTGAATAGTCTGCTTAAAATGTATCTTATACTTTTCCTCTACCTTTTCCAGGCACCCAAAGTGACATGTGTGACTCCCCTCTTTTTTAAACTGGGTCAGGAGGTCATACAGGTGTTCCCGTAAATGACCCTCTTTGGAGGCTCCTCCAACGTGACAGCATGGTGACCAAAGGGCGTACCTTTTAATCGTCATGATGTACCTAATAAGATAGGATGTTTATTTCTATAGGTCATCGCGATAAATTTTTCATTAAATCACTGTGAAGGCAGGAAGGTTACACGTTTTAGTATTTTTTACTTAACAAATTCCGTTGTTCAAGCTATCACAGGTAATCTTAGCCAAGGCATGGGTGTATGACATGAATACCATCAAACAGACCAGAGTCTTAGCTTTCCAGCGACGCTTTATTTATAAAGATCAGCCTTTTATTCAGAAAGCCAGAGCAATTCACATTCTCTGAGTTAGAAAAAAAGTGTTTTGTTCTATGTCAAGCGCTCAGGAGACAGGTTCGCACACCTCGTTTTCGTTTGACCTACTTAGGCGGCCATTACAATATGGCGCTAGTATGCAAGTCCTGAATTGGGGGTGCTGATGGATTACCTGTGTTTAGAAGTAAATATGACTGTGATAGAACATACACCTTTCTATAGTGTAGATAGGAAATGTTCCTGGTTTGTGACATTTTGCCCCCGAGTAGGTGTTCCCTTCTGCTGGAGGTGAAAAAGTAGGTGTTCTTCACTACTGGAGGTGCGAAAGTATGGCTACTTGTTGATTGTTTCATGAACTAACAATGGTTCTGTACCCTATAGACATGACCTTGGTGGGGTGACATTTGACAAGTATACATGCAATCATGGTTTGCACCATTTAGAAATTCCCTCCTTGATGTACATGTTGATCTTTACTCTTTTTAAATGAGAGACACAGTCTTGTGACTGCAGCCAATGCTACCTTGAAAGCGATTTCCTGTTAACATAGAACCACTGTTGCTACTCAGTCTCATGGGAAAAATAAAGTTTAACATGCCTAGGATAGCAGTTGATGAGGTTAGAAATCCTTGAAGCGACCACGTATGATATGCCACAGACAATGCATAATATGCCAAGGTCCATACTTGAATCTACTACTTACAATTGTAATACAGAGGTATCAGTTGGGGTCAGAAAAAAGAGTGGCAATATTTCTCGTGTGGAATTTGCTGCCTCAGAGAAACAGAAAACGTGTAATAATATTAGGAAACGTCCTTACTGCAGACGAAACAGTTCCTGTTCGAGGTCAATTGTCGATTTCATACTGCCTGACGCCAGAGGCGGAAGGCATTATGAAATCGATGACTGACCGAGAACGAGAACTATTTCATCCGCAGTAAGGACGTTTGCTTATTATTATATATCTCTAATCGATAAAAGAACGATAATTTAATGACCTATTAAGTTACGCTCACAGCGGGCACGAACATTATTATTACTGCCGGGGAAAAATGTTATATGCTTAAAAAGCCGATTTCTATGTGAAATAAAAGAGAAAGCTTCCTTATCTAGTAATATTCCCACCAACTCGGTGATGGGCAAGGCCTATTAGATAAGTGTTATCTAGTAATAACCCGAATTAAAAATCTCGTACCATTCTGTAGATCTTCATACTGACTCTGTATGTCGGAGTTGGAGTTGGAGGGCCGCCCACGTGGCGAGTGTGGCGAGTGCGCCGAGACCACGTCGTAAATCTGGATGTCGTTGAGGTCATCTTCACCCTCATCGTCCTGAACGGCCGCCTCTCTCATCAACATCTCCAGATCCACCGAGGACCCAGAAGAATGCAGCGACTGAGCAACAGCTCCGGCGGGGTCCGAGTCCTGGTTGAATATTGAGATATTTGGGATGAGGTTATTGCTGCATGTCAACTCCCACTCAGTGTGGCGTGGTGTCTCTACATTAGTTCCTCCTCCACCAACGTTGGGCTCGGCTGGCCTCGACATTGTCCTCATGTCAACTACTTCTAGCCTGGTGCTCCTGGGTCCAGGGGTATTCAATGGTTCGGTTGAGAACAAGACCGTGCTGTTGGTCTGCTCAGTGAGGCTAGGCTCACTTCTCTCCGAGTAACCGGCAATAGATACAGATTCATTGGGACCTTCACTGTACTCGCCCGGTATGCTGATAAGGTGTGAGGACCCCGACACTAGCATGCTGCGATTCTGTGTCACACGCTTGATTTCCTGTTCATCTGTGTATCAAGAAAAACAAAACCGTATATATATTATTTGACGAGTATGAAATAATTATATAGAACTGCATCGAGAATCGTATAAACAGACAATATTACACAAGTTTGGATGGACCACAATCGTCTTCAAGGCAAAGCCGAGTGATGATTATGGCACAACAAAACGAGTGGAGTATTGTGTATTTTACGATACGAGTGCGGTTCTGGATTTATCTCACCCCTTTCAATGACATTAAATATCATCATAATTTCGGAATAATTAGAATGTACTTAGCAAATCCATATGATGTCATATCAAATTCACTATGCCATGGCCGTGGCGTAGTATTGTCACTTTACTGGGATGATCGTTGAGTTTTTTTATCTAATGCTATTCCTATGGCTAAACTTGTACCAGGGGTGAGGTAAAGTATTGTCATAGTCTGGAGTCGACATCTGGAATTACCGGGAGTTAAGAGTTGGACGGGATTCAAACCATCTTTACATTATTTTTGTTATTGTGGACGAGGTTAGAGTTAATTTTATTGCACCCACCGCCTAAATAAATAAATAAATACATATATATATATATTTTTTTTTTACCGATTGAAAAAGGAAATATGTAACCTCATTTTAACCTTATCGCACACCAGATACCCTAAAACATATTATAACGACAAAACTCTAGGGCAAATTAATAAACAGTTTAAAACAAAACCCTGTATAATCTAAAACAAATCTGAATGATTTAAAGCAGAATCTAGGGTAACGTTAGCACCCTCCTCTACACTTTATGCATGACTTGTACACTGTAATGGCGATATATTGAGATAACTGGCGAATTGAATGAACAGTAATATAAACATAGAAGAATTTAACAAGCCGAAATTAAGCTTCTTTTAAATCAAGCTATATTAGAAATGAATATATTCCAGAGCTGACTTTTAATTCTATATCTTGATAAAGGACATGGGCAATATCAAGCAACTACCCAAATACTACAAAAAGGACAGCTTCTACAAGGTGAGGGTCACGTGTAGAAGTTATCATGGATCGGTTGGTACTGACCCTGAAGCCCTATAGTCAAGGCTGGGTGTCTCAAGATGTCTGCCGGTAGAGGTCGTTCAGCCGGCTCCATGGTCCACAGTTGAAGAATGAGATTTTTCAGCGGAGGAGAGACATAGTCCGGTATGTCTTCAATTGGTGGCGATTGCATCCCGATCTTTAAGCAGATAAAGATTATCAGTGAGGGAATGGTGTAGGAATGAGCATTAACAAATATTCGTAAAATAAAGACAAATTTATGATATAATTATTCCAGACGTGAGGGGGGGGGGGGGGGAGGGGAAAGGTATGAAATGTTGATCCTTTAGAAATGTGCCAGATAAGCCTGAATTGGAATTGCTGTCTGGAGACCCATATTGAAGAATGTTTTCTGAATATGGATATATAAAATAACATATATTTATATATATAAAAAGAAAACTGAATATAAATAAAAGTTGAGATAGAAATATTCCCACTAACTTGGTGTCGGGCTGGTCCCTTTATGTTACTAACATACGACTTGTTTACCATATATAAATCATACATATATGAATATAAGTGACGTACCACGTAGAGGAGACTAGTGAGCTGTGGGAAGCGTTTCAGCCAGGGCGGAGAGCCGCTCAGCATCTCCACCAGCACACAGCCCACGGCCCACATGTCGGCTTCGTGCTTGTAGCCGAGACAGCGTGCCTTCTCGGGACTCCACTGTGTCTGCGAGCCGATGGGGCGCTGGTCGGGCGGCACGCAGGGATGGTCCGGCGTGAACTGCCGCGCCAGGCCGAAGTCGATCAACACCAGCTTGGTGGTTCCCGACTGCAGCAGGATGTTGTCAGCTTTAAGATGAAGAATTTGTGCACACAATTAACAGGGATGTACGTTGGGTGTCATGAAAAGCTACGCATTGCATGGAAGAACGGTGTAAGATCGAACGCAATAAAAGTTTTTAAATATAAAAAAGAGAGGAGATATATCTCCTGTGGAATTTACTGCATCAGAGAGACTGAGGAAACATAGAAAACACATCGTTATTGGTCATGGAATTGGCTGGGGTGTGTGTGGAGGTTTGAACCACTACATATTGGAATGAATGAGCACAATTTATTCTCGTTTTACAGAACAAAACGTATGAACCAAAAGTGAAAACAAGGATTCCTTTGAAAATTAGGAAAACTGTTAGCTAGGCATTCAAAGTGGTTTGAATTACCCAGTGGTTTTGAGGGATTTCAGGGATTTCAGGGATTGTCATCCATGCATTTTTTTAAATTTTTTTTTTTAAATTTCTTTATTGATAATATGTCCAGATGACTATACATTCGGTTTGATTACAATTGATGTCAATAAAGTGGGATTAGCCGTCAGCATATACAGTAATGCTGGTTTCAATCGGTTCCCATAACAGTACAGTCTTGTATACAGGGCATTATGATTATCTATGAGCAGTTTGTCAGGAAAAATACCTGAAGATCATAGAATTAATAATGCATGCATTTTCAGGACAGTTAGGTATATGAGTATCTAGAAATTATATTGGGTTGACATACAAATGTTCAATTAAGTCTTTTAAACACCCAGGATAATATTTCTGTGTTTTATATACAAATCCCTGATTTCAGGTATTTCCCTGAACTATGAAATTCCTGATGCCTACACATCCAGCTTGCACTACGGGGAGGCAGGTGTCCAAGATAAGTAATTACCCTAGAACTTACTATGAAGGCGAATTGATCTAACGAGCCTAGCGCTCATGACCCCAACAGCAGGATTCCCAGAATTTGTAAAAAGATGATTAATAAATTATGTTTAATACCTTTGATATCTTCGTGGACAATACGGTTTTGGCGCAGATATTCCAACACCTCCAAGAGCTGGATCAGGTAAACCTTGGCCGTCAGCTCGTTCAGTCTTGAGTGAAGGGATATGTGCTTGTACAACGAGCATCCTGAAATATCCAGTTTTCCTTTCTCTTACATTTCAATTTAAAATACATTTCAAACAAGTAGCAATTAGACAAATGTGCCTGAACTTTCAAAGATAAGGAGATATTCTTGGATTATTATCTAATGATTAAATATGATTCAAAGTGCATAAATGATGTATAGGAAATTAAAATGTTATCTTGAGAATTTGATAGATATACGGAATATTTCCGTACAACAGGAAATAAGAAATTGAAACCTGATATGGCATAGCATTGTGTAACATGACTCGTTGTGGTCGAGGTCGTTGCATGTAAAGTAATACGTTTAGCTGCATCAAATTTTCTATTGCAGTGCCTACAGGCCTAATGCTACCTCAAAAACGTATGTATATCTCATTTAAAATAACAAATAGGAAGGTGAGGCGCTCTGTCTAAATCCAATCCAACAGTACTTTTAGGAATCAAAACTGAATTTCGAAATTAAAAAGAAAAGACAATTTCACAAGATGAGGCTTAAACCTTCCCGGTGCAACCGATACTACCAGGGAATGACACTTCCTGTCTGTTGAGAAAAATAAAATTAATGAAAGGACGATCACGTGGTAACAGGATGATGGAGAGACAACAATTTAAGGGCATGCCTCTGATCAATATAGAACCGGTTTGTATGTCCTCACAGAACCGGTTTGTATGTCCTCACAGAACCGGTTTGTATGTCCTATTATGATGGGTTACATTCCTCCTCATCGCAATTCATTAATCATGAGACCACAGCTTTGGCTATGCTGATGTATTACTTTATTTCATCTCACCCCTGGTATTTTTCCCGATAGACTTAACATTGGGGACTCATCCAAGGCCCATTGAGTATTTAGAAAAAAATCCTCAATGGGGAATTATGTCGCAAAGGTTAGCCCTTTAGTCAATGTGAAGGGTGAGATAAATTCAGAGGCATATTCAAGTTTAGGGTCAGAACTCGATCACATCTCACTTATATTGCTTCGCCTTGTGAATTACTACGAGATTCAAACTCGATGGGATTATGACCTCTGGCCCTAAACTTTCATAGGCTTTATCTATAGCATATTTTTGAACATAACCTGAGTTACTCATTAAATCAATTCTGAAGCAACTAATGTAAATGCCAACACTGACTCTGTAAAGATGGATATGTAACACGCTGTGTATCACCAATGAAACATCTACCAAATATTCGGTAGAGCTTAAAGTGTAAATAAATAAAACAAAACAAACAAAAATTGTAGTTTCCATTTGGAAGAATTTGATACCTTCGACGTATTCCATCAGAAGGTAGATTGTGTCCCCTATCCGCACAGCACCATACAGCATGCAGATATTCGGGTGTTTCAGTTGAGACAGGATTTCCATTTCTGTCTTTTCGAACTTGTCAACAATGACCTAAAATTAGTCAGAACATGTTGTTTGAAAAATTCATATTTTAAAAAGTTCATAATAATTGTTAAAATTTATTCAAATGGATATCTCGGTGTAAAAATTGCCCACAATAAACGTTGCAATAAAAAATACATTTATTTCGAAATCTAGATTAGATAAACAGATTAATCTCTGAGCTATTAAAATCATGATGTTTCTAGATAAAGGTCGGTTTTAAAACTTTTAAAATAAATCAAACGAAATATAGACAATGGTAAAAACCCTCATCAAAAAGATATGGAAGTAAAACTGCGAAGTGGACGAACTACTTATCTGGCAGAACTGGTGTAATAAACACATAAAAAACACAAGGGGATAAAAGGTAATGCATAAGGTATTGGACGTCATTTGGTGGAGTCTAATGGGGAGAACGATTGGGATTTTAGCTCTCATACATTTTACATCATAATACTAGAATGATCTATTCTTTACATTTACAAAGAAATCACGGATCTGTAAATGTCTAACCAACCACTGTGAGGTATAATCTAATTGTTTGAGACATGTGGAATTTCTCACCTCTTTGACACAGAACTTGAAGGCAGTGCGACAATCCAGCGCCAGCGAGCACCTGCCGGACATACCTGTGCCGAGGATAGGTCCCACCTCCCACCCACGGCCCCGCCTGTACCGGCCACCAGGGAACTCCAACTTCAGGTGCTGAAAGGACATAAACTGAAATAGATAATTACAATTTTGCTTTTAAAAAAAAAACACCTGATAATAACAGACGAAGTGTCCGTACGCATCCCAATATTTCGTCCTCAAGTTTTTCTGCAATGAACACTATATATAGGGATCCTTGTGATGTGTAATAAGATGAGTCAACATTGACTCATATTATCCCTAAATCTCTGCAGGTCTGTTATCCTTCTTTGCTGAATCCTCATCTGACTTGGTATCCACCAACTCTATTACAGCAACTTCTAGCTTTAGATCCAACTTCTAGGTTCAGATCATGCGACCCACTATTTTTTAAAGAATTTATTATTATCATGGGCTAGATTATCTGTCCTCTGAAAAAGGGACACCAAAGAGACTGTGAGCTCCTGGCATTGAATTCCTGTGATCATATTAATCACAGGCAGTATTAGGTATAAAATGCAATGACTGGGAAAAGGTTGTTGGAACTATCATTTATCGACGCACTATTTTTTCATACGCACTATTTTTTCGTATGCAACGGCTTTTGCAGCCCGGAGCATACAGCATATCTATCTGCTCCAGGTATGGCGAGACACACTCCCTATGTGTTTACTATGGACACGTTGTATTAGGTGGATAATAAAAGGATGTACATCTGTGCGCATTAAACGTATACATGTGTTTACTATATATACCCATGCCGTATACATTGTAAATACGCACCGTTTTGCCATATAACCTAAAAAATACCGTACGGAACACTTCCCCATACGCGTTGACTAAGATATTAAATGTTAGGCTAAAATAATTCAATAATTTTTATCAATTTCGGGTATACAGTAAATATAGAACGACCTACCATGCTTGTACAAGCCACAAAAATCGATGACAATCTACGGTTTGTAACGCCTCGTTCCGTATATACCATAAATTGTCATCTTGTTTTGTAGCTTGTACAGAATGGTTAGAACGTTCTATATAAGTACTAACTGTTTAAAGCAATTACCTCTGTATAAGAGGAAATGATGACGCCCTCTTCGTCTTCTTGGTCGACGTTTGTGTTAAATCCAGGCTGGCTCCTTGCTATCTTGAGCAGGTTCCAAGCTTCTCCCTTTTCCTTCAGGTCCTTCGGCTGCCCATACTTCACTCGATCCGAAGAGTGTTCCATGCCTCGCCACCAATGGTCTGCATGGCGCTGAGACTGGCTGGCTCCAAAACCGAGACTCTCATCGGCTCTATATGACACTGGATTCCGTGAGACTAGCCTTGCGGCCTGCATCGACATTTGGGAACCATCCATAGACTGTACAACGATGGACGCAAAATTGGGACCGGACACATACTGGTCGACCGAGCCTGGAATGATCGTTCCTTTGTCGAGGATGGTTATATCGAACAGATTTCTCAGGTAGGCCTTAATTCGAATCCACACCTGCTGAGTGTGCCATACCTCCTCAAGTCCACGACGCACCTCCCCAGAACGTCTGTTCCGGACCTTGACCATCAGGTTTCTGCATAGTGTTATATTGCAGCTGCACAGTATCCCAGCGTCTGCTGTTGCTGCAGAGTCTGTATAGGCATGGTTATGGCTCCCTTCTTGTACGGAGTCCGGGTCTGTGGGGGTGGGACACATAAGGCACTGTTCAGTGTGGTATTTGAGGAGGTCTGCCATGGGACGGCACTGCCTACAGTCGGCCCAGTACGGGTGCGTACAGCTGCCGACATGTTTGAGTGAGGAGTAGATCAGGCCGCACGCCACACACCGAGGGTCGCGCTCGTTCTTAAGGCATCTCACCATGCACTTCTCGAGTTCTCCACAAGCTCTGCTCACCGTATCTTCGTCCGCATTTCTCTGACGTTTCCTCACCAGCTGCCAAAGAGAGAAACCAAAAATGTAGTGCACTCTGACAATCATATAAAAAGCTGAGGTGGTAGACCGCAACGACTGAATGTAGTGAACTGAACCGATAATTAGAAAAAAAAATCAGCCATATATATGTTCAGTGACATCGATTAAATCATATTTACGGAAAATATAGAGCCTATATGACATCGAAATTTCCCCCCGATTCATCCCGACTATCGGCTCGTTGAGAGTCGGGAATAAAATGTCGATGTCTTATACCTATAAGACATTGACTTGTAGACTCTTCCTGATGACACTTCCTCCTTTTATAACCTTGTAAAACAACCCGATTGAGATGAAAGAGAGCGACTGGGAGCTAGCCCTGCCTGGGCCTTGGGCTGGGTGATAGGTCTATATAGGTAATAATGCAAAGTCTAATAACTTCTGTTCTACTTAAGATATCATAAAATGGGTGTCAGTTCTATAATCGCAAATATTTCACCTACAAATTGATATAAGGAAGTCCTAAATCAGACTGGGAATAGGGAGCATCGCTATTCAAATGGCCAACTCAGAATCGGTAACAGTCGGTGAAAGTGCGTACATCAAAATCTTAAGGTCGGGGAGAGTCAGTTATATCTGACACGGTAGTAATGCCCAACGTGTCGGTGTGTGTGTGTGTGTGTGGGGGGGGGGGGGGGGGAGGTGATGCCAAAAGGCAACAACCATGCTGGGGTGGGTGATGCCACAAGGCCTCCTTTTCTGAAATTTGCAAAATTTCGTTTTTATGGAATAGGATATGAAATATTGGATAAATACTCATGAAACTTTCACAGAATATTGTTATAACACCCAGGTAAAGATTCTAGTTAAAATACATAATAATATTTATGATTACATATTCTACACTGTCCTAAAATTGGCCTGATACTTCCCGCCCCCTAGCGGTATAAACTAGCACTAGTACCCGCCCTTAACTATATAGTATTGCCACAGGTCCCCGCACTTAAAGGGTTAAGTATAAAGAAATGGATAGAGCTTTCATGTGGGTTAACTCACTCTCATCCACAAAACTAACAGCAAGTCTTATCAAGTTGGCATATCCTATCCAGTCAATGTATACTGCGCTTCGCAATCTGTTCACATTAACCGGTAGCCTTCCGTTATACCTATATACTCATCCAAGCCCTGGTTTTATCTATGTCCTCAGGCGGCTTCAAAATTCTTATATGTGAATTTCAGTTTCAAAGGTTCGGCCTAGTCAAATCGGTATATAGGACCAAAACAATCAAAAGTATCAGATACTTTTTGGGTAATTTTCCTCGCTTTGAAGAATTTACTTTCAATAAGCAACTAATATAAATTGACAAATTTCAAAAACGAAAAAGAAGGAAAGGCTTTAGACAACGAATGAAAAAATATTGCGAATAGTCTTAGCCATTCATCGTCAATTGTTTATCACGAAAGTTTGTTTGATGAACTATTAAGAAATTTTCTTTCCGCGAGGGTCATACAATAGAAAACCTCTAACTTGGTTTATACTGTGCGACGCATTAGGTATGACGAGACTCATTATCGTAAAGTATAGAGCTTCAACAACGTAAGGTAACATATGGGTTCACCTTAATTTTTCTCCTGGTTCGAATATATACTAAGATACTAACCTCTTCGTAGAACTTTCTAGGCTTTCCCACGCAATGCTTTAGGTCTATTTTCTTCTGCAAAACAGAAAAATATTAGATGTTAATTTCGATGGACATATGACATAAATTTCGATCCTAACTATATATTTTGTTTTACAGGGGAAGGAAGAACGTATCCACATTGGTAGTACAAAATGTAATTCAACAAGCAAAGTCATGCATTTGTACGATTAGATATTTCCATTTAGTATTCCGGGGAAATAACTCGTGGAATCACAATTCAATGCCTATATGATAGACATGTTTGGACGCTAGGAAGAAATTTTTATCAAATACAGATGCATGACTTACTTTATATTTACTGAAAACATTGATCTAATCAGCAGTACAACACACATTCAAAATAGGTAATATGAAAAAGTGGGTCTCGTGCATTAATATTCTAGGAGTCACAACTTCATAACTCTTTTATGCGTGTACCTTTCGACTGTTGTATTTGTTGTTGTCCTAAGCCTGATTTCTTTTCTCTCTCTATACAAAAAAAGAAAACGTCCAACATTCCTCTTAATGTGAACATTAGAAAGCTAAACGACCGAACAAGAATTAATGCCCGACTATTTCGTTTTACAAATAACCCCTAAAAAGCATGTTACCCACTTGTTTAACATTATGCTGATATTAACTGACATGATTCATACAGAGACGTTTAACCTCTTTTCGGTTACAGGATGTTTAAGATGGCAGTGCAGCTTTAGAAAGGGGTCGCTCACAAAGCATGTGCGCAGAATTTTAATAGTTTTAGAACCCCCAACTCACACTCCTAATCTTGTACACAATAAAGGAAGTTAAGTGTCAAATATGTAATCATTCCAGTCTTGAAGAAGGTGTGTGAGAACACGGAAACGTCGACCAGAAATGGAATAAAAAGTTTATTGCCAAATCTTGGAGTGGACATCTATTTATTACGGGGAGTTTAGAGTTCGACAGGATTCACAACAATACAAGGGGGATACGCAAAATTTCTAAAATTACTTTCCCCTCCTTAGTGCATATGTACTTTATGGATGGCCCCAAACCATAGCTTGAAACCTTAAAATGATCACACTGTGTATACATCCCCTTCAATGAAGACCTACGTTTGTGATATCTTTCTTCTATAATGTGAGTAGAATACTTCTTACTTTTGTATTGCACACGGCAGTTCGATCTTTCTCTCGGGCGCCCTCCCCACATGGTGCTCCACGTATCTGTCAACAAACGTAAATCTGCCTTTCAAAGAGACGATTTAAAGAGCTGCAGAATAATACACAGGGATGCAAGGGGCGTCTTTCAGAAACCAGGGATGTTAGTTGAGGTCAGGAAAAAGAAGAAAAAAATATTTTATATGGCCTCACAGAGAATTAAAAAAAACATGGAAAACATATGGTTATTGGCCATGGAATGGGGCTGAGGTGTCTGGGCAGGTTTGACCACTGTTTATTGGTGTGAATGAGGCCCAATTTATTCTCTCTTTGTTTTACACATGAAACATAATTTTATGAACTGAAAAAAGAAAATAAATGAAAGCAAGGACATCCTTGGAAAAGAGAACTGCCATCTCTGAAAAAGGCAGAAAGTCTCCAGAGCTACATTGTAACTTAGCCTCATCAGCCAATCATTGTAATATGGGGCCTGCAGCTGAATGAAACCTTGGTGAATATATTGGGAAGGTTCACTCTCCCCCAGATCTTTCGCGGCGCTAATCTCGCTGGCTAAAGGGCCGATTCCACCAACACACACGATGTAGCAAGATTCGGCCTGATTTGGTTGTCTTGCTAGATCGGGCTAGGATTGAATCATTGCGTGCCTATTTGTCGCGATGTGTCTTGAGGTGTCGCGGTGGTGGAACACCAAAATATACACCAGACACCACTCGTCTAAGTTTTGAGACAAGTGAGGTACGACACATCGCGAAACAGTAAGACACTACAAGACATACCAAGATATACCACGGCAAATCCATCCTGTTGGTGGAATCGGCCCTTTAATCTCTGCTCCAACCTAAAGCCTGTTCCCTGGGTATCCACTAAAGGCAGGGGAGACCAACGAACATTTCAGATTCAAAACAAGGCATCTGTCAAAAGTTATAACAACTCATCAAACAATTCACATATCACGAGTATGGAAATATGGGAATTGTTAAAGGAGCTTCACAGACAATCCGGTTGTTTCTTTTTCATACTTAAACCATTTCATAATGGGAATCCACAGTTGATTAGACTGCCCCTTCAGAGGAGCACATCAGCATTGTTGACAAAATAAAGCCCTGCAGCACATGAGGTGCTTTCCACTGTAGAAAGTAATCACAAAGACTATGTCTGGTTTGAAATAAATAATAACAGAAATGAGAGTATTTTATTCACCGTATAAATACGTTCATCTCTACTTACAAGTAGAAAATAAAATACCCCCAAAAGCCCTCAGAATTTAGGATATTTCAAAAACTGGCGTAGGGGCCAAATTTGGGCCCAAACAGGCAGGTTGGGGCAGAGATACAAGCGACCGTAGGAAGTAGAGCACATGATCTCTGCTGGGAGAGTGAGGAAGGTTCCCCATAGACACAAATATAAGTGAGCTGCTCCCTATGGCTCAGAACGATTCACCTTAAGAATTATTTATTCAGGTGTGTCATATAACTAAGATGAAGTTAACGAAATAAGTCTGGAATGGCTTTGTAAACACCGCGAATTTGACACTTGTGAATACTCTACCTGTGTTGGGTGATGGTGAGCACCAGAGTAGTTCATCTGGCGGCCGTTGGATGGTCCTTGTGTGAAGCGTATTCTCCTAAATGCATCCCCACCAGTGTCTTCTCCACCCGCTCCCGTTCCACTCTCCTCTCCTCCTCCTCCTCCTCCTCTGAAGCTTCCCCGGTTGCCGGCCGGACCCTATACAACATACACAATACATATGTATAACCACATACTTTGAAAAAGAACCGACTTAAAATAGTATAGGTTTATCTGTATAAGTCATCATGTTAAAGGGACACCCTGAGCGTTAGTCATAGGACACTCCTCACGTTGAATCACCACGTCAGTGTCCTGGCCTGTGCGGGAGGCCAGTTTCGTTTGTGACTTGGTTGATCAGAGAACATTTTCAGTATGACTAATCTGTGGCTAACTGTGTACGTCATTATGAATCAGGGGCCACCCTTAGCATTAGTCATCACACTCAGGGCAATCCTCGCCATGTATCATGACGTCCGAGTAAGTCCTCAACACAGGATGCCACTTGTTTATCATTCAATTTTTTGGTCCTTTATCGTTACATCAGTAAGGGAATAACTGAGAAAAGTAAAAATTCCCTACCATGTCCTCTCTAAAAGTTTCCTCGACCTTTATTTGTACACGGACCTTTGTACAAGGTCATCTAGGTACGGGGTTTGCATACCATGTATGAGGTTGCTGTTGATAACAGGGACAGATAGTTTTGAAGACATTCATCCGTACACCACGAGAAGTTGATACGTATTAATACAAGAGTAATACACGAGCGTCAATAAATTAAACCCAGGAATCTCCATATCAATTGGAAAGATCTTTTTGCCTTTTAGCACAAAGGGACTATTTTCCCGTATACCATGGCTTTGAGGCCGTATAACATAGAATTCCATCTGTATACCATGGTTAAGGTCTCGTACAGTTTTTAAACAATAGGTAGTAGTTTACGGATTCCCAATACATTCTTAAAGGGTACTTTGTATACCAGGGATAGTAAATAATCGATGGTTTTGTGGACAAGCGGTCGTAATCCACGAGGAGTTGACGCGTAGTAATATACGAGCCTCAGCGAGTGTATTACGAAGTCAACCTTGAGTGGTTTACATAGCCGTCTGTCCACAAAACAACCGTTTGTTGTTTTTATTATCCATTTTCTCAAAGAAGTTAAACGCAGGAATTGCCACATTAGAGGGGAAATCAATAGGGAATATTTCGGTTTTTGCTCTATAGCACAGAGGGACTATTTTCCCGTATACCATGGTTTTGAAGCTGTATACCAGAGATTTGAATCTGTATACCATGGTTATGGTATTTAACAGTTTTGATACAATGGGTAGTGGTTTACTGATAGTCCGAGAGACTTTGACTGCCTAGCGGACAGTCAGAGAGCACATGCGCTTTTTCCCATAGTACAGAAAAGCTCTTCCTTGGTTCAAATTAATCCTGTCAATGTCAGTGCATGTTCATGCACCCCTACCTTCAGAAGCGTATACATAATAATCCTTTTTCCTGGTAGAAACTCTGTTTTGTTCTTTTGCATCACTTTTTGGAGCCCTTTTGTACAACTCATTTCACAACATTTCACCATTTCTAACTCATGTCGGCCATATTTGATAAGCTGGTTCCTGGCAATCCCCTGTGTAGGATGTCCTGCACTTTTGAAACCAGTTTTTGTTATTTTTGGCGCCTGCAGAATGCATTGACATGGATTTTACAAAGACTGACTGTTCTATTACTTAGAACTAATGCACAGGTAGGAAATTACTGTCATTTTACTGCATTTTGCCTCAGGAACCTGTCTACCACAAAATTAGATGGATTCAACCTATATCTATAAGAAAAACGGCTGCTGAGCTGAGATGTACATTTTTGGTCGACCATTTAGCCTAGGCCTCTATGGGACTGCTCTCTGACTGTGCACCGCTTCACAGTCAGATCCTCTCGGACTATTTACTGAGTGCCTATGCATTCTCAATGGGAACCTTGTATACCATCGATAATAGATAATATTTGTACCTCTATTGTACTCTCTATACACCAAGACCTGGTATTGTTTGGTTGGGTGCGGTTAAAGGTTGAGAAAGATTAAAAGGCTTAGAAAGATTAAAAAGTTTGATATCGGATAGAGAGGTAAAAAGGAGATTGTGGGGTGTGAAGAACTACTGGGGGTGAAGACATTCAGCCGTAAACCACATATCTTTCGCATAATATCCATTCATGCTTGTAGTGGTTTTTCTCACTTTGTGTGGCAACATGGACCTGTTTATTGCCCTAGTACATGTATGTGGCGGCAGCAATATAGAGCATACAGCTATTATTTTATGGCGATGGCCATCTTGCCCCGACACCAAGAAAAACACCACGAGGCATCGGCAGTTATCAATGGATTTTTTTTGTGCTTTCTTCTCTTTTTTTTATTTGGCATAGAGGAGCATAGTATGTCTCACGATTACCATTGGATCAAAACAACAGCGGACTTCCCCCGGCTACATTGGTACTATCTTACAATTTCCTGGTGGATGATGGTGGAACAAGCAATCACTCTGTGCCTCATAGAGCCCAAAAGAACACTTTGATAGCATTTATCTATATGGCACAGAGTGACTGCTAGTTCCGCCATCATCTGCCAGGAAATTGTAATATAGCGCCACTGCAGTTGGGGAACAACCAATATTTTCTGTTGTCCATAGATAATGGTGAGACGAGGCCAAATCCCTTTTATGGCAACCCAAAAAATTAGTTTTTTTAATAAAACCAATTGACAAAGGACCCGCCACCTGGTGTTTTGTTTAGTGTCCAGTGGGGAGGGGACAAGATGGTCGCCTCCATCCCCCATAACACAATAGCTATGTGCCCTCTAGATACATCTCTTTTCATTTTTATTTCCAGAGCTACTTCGACTTAGATTTCCAAACACTTCACTCTACCTGTTGAGGAGACTGGCCTCGCTGGCTCCCCTGGTCGTTGCCGCTGTTGTCGCCCCCGCCCTGGTCGGACTGCCCACCGCCATCACCGCCCTCGGCCCCCGACCCGCCGTTGGAACATGGCCGCGCCCGACCGGAAGAGGCACGACGCACGCCGGCGCCCGCCCCGCCTCCTGTCGGCGTACTGACAGATGGCTGCCCTCTATTTCCAGAATGAGGAAGACCCACAGCCTGCAGAATACCCAGTTGGTGGCCATTGGTGCCCGGACCTAAAGGGAAACAAATCATCAGTGTGGCATTCTTGAACTTGTAATTAGGAATACAAGTGTGGTGGTCGCCGCCTGTCTAGCAGGTTGGATGACCCCAATCCGGAACGCTAGTTCCAGGCAGGATCCCACCCTACGCACTTACGTAGGTTGGTTCGGTTTTCGGTTAGTTTGCACAGACCTATTCACACATAACACAACAACGTCATTTAATAAACAAGGGTGTTTATTAATCACTTACTTCCCGGAAAGATCTGGAAGATCTTCCCCACAAGTACAGTACCCTAGCACATAGGTGCTAGGTAACGCTGGATAGGCTAATCCGGAGGATTAGCCTAACCACCAGGAAGGTTACAAGAACCCGCCTGCAAAGTGAGGGCCCAAGGATCCGTTCCGTAGAAGAGACGCGCGAGGACAGCCTGTCGACCTACTGTGAACGCTGAGTATATATACTAAGCGTTACGTAATCCCGGTCTCCGCCGCGCCACTCTCGTGTGCGGCGTTGTCCGGAATCACTGCACAGTAAGGATCGGCATATCGCGCCACCTTCCGTGAAACAAACGAACACTGCTGGATTCCTGTCCCACTACATTACCCCTCCCATTTTTTACTAAGGGGGGGAACCAAGGCAGCCATTTTGCTGCTAAGGGACTACCCAATTAAAAATTACAACATATATCCAGCAGCTCTTGGTCTACTCTCTAGCTTCCTGGTGTTCACAAGAATTCACTGATACCAACGTATAAGTGAAAAAGGTGGAATTGTAAGATGGAGAAATTATTAAAAATATGGAAGATATGACATTTAGGAAAGAGGAAACGACATTTGAAGAATGAAGGACTAGCCTCGCTAGCACCTTGAATAAATGTGATATTCACCCATCTTGAGCCGGGGAGCGGGTTCTTGAGCGTTGGGCAGGGAAGACTCGACAGTCGTGGACCTACAGGTGGTCAGCCCGGCCTGTCGAGCACTCTGCCTCCAGCTGTTCCGGATCTTGTTGAAGTCCTCTGTTAGCTCCCGGCGAGTGAAGTGTCGTTCTCTTTCTCATCTTAAAGTATCGAGCCCAGCTGGCCCATCGGCGTAGCAGACCTACTACATTCAGCCCGATGCCGACGGGTGCTGGGCTTCCCACTGTTCTTCAAGTTGGAAGACATCCATAAGTAGAGAAGGGTTAGCCTCGCTAAACACCTTCTGAGTTGAAAGTTTCCGAATACGGAAATAACGGCCAAAAAGGCAAAACAATTCTCCATCCACCTGGTAAGAGTGTGTGGTATCAGTGTTCTTTCATTTTGACTCCAGCTATACTGGCATATCTTTTTCTCGGCTCGAATCGAGTACCAATTAAGGCCCCAATTCTAAGCCGGATTCAGAACTTACGATCACCGACCCAAGGTAGAAATAGCCGGAGTAATCCAACAGATCAGGGGTTACGCCTACTATCTCACTATCGAGTCGATGAACTCAGTTCCGACACAGACCTGGTAAGTCAGATCTATACCCGAAAGGCATAATCTTCCTTACCTGGTACCAAGTACTAGTGTGGACGATATCCACACCACAGGCCGGAGGTTTTCGTGATGGGGACCTATTACGGGCCTGACCATCGAGAGAACCTTCAGCCGTCTGAAACCAGGGTTGTGCCTTAGAGAAGTCATTTTACTGACTTTCCCCAGCCCCAACCAAGGATCGCTTATCATTGGTTACTCCTAACTTTCCCTCCACCCCTCCCAGCGATCCTCGCGGAACGCTGAGAAAGTGCAGAATTCTGGCTAGGAGGCCACATTATGGAAGTAGCTAGGTCAAAAAAAAAATTTTTTTTTTTTTTTTTTTTCTCCCCGGGACTTCCCATACCCGTCTGACTTCGGATCCAGGAGAGTTGTTGGCTCTGCCGGTTCAGAGTTTAGACGGCGTCTTCCCGGCTTGTTAGGCACCAGCCGAGTCGGTCATTATCAACCCCTAAATATCCTCGTCAGAGGATATCCTGAGGTCGAGAAGTTCCGACTGGCTTGGTGCACTAGCCGTCGGTGGGACCGACGTTGCCAGGGCGGTCCTCTCCGGTCGCAGTGGACTCAGCGCAGACGTAGGCTGCAACTGAGACATCAACTGCTGTAGAGAGGTTGGTCCGGTATCTAAAAAGATTCCAGACTCCAATGGGATGATGTTGGCATTCACCCCCAGTGCTCCACTTGGTTCCTCGGGCTGATCTACCGGCTTAGCCCTGGAAGGCTTTGCTGATTTTTCAGCCCGTGTCACGGCGGGAGGCCTCCTCGGCTGTAGGACTTCAGTCTGATCCTGTGGGGTCTGACCGGGTCCTGACAGCGGAGTATCCACACTGACATCCATGGGCTGAGCCGCTATGGATGTAGTGTCCTGGTGGGAAGTTTCTTCCACGGGTGACCATCCCAACATGCCAGCGAGTTGCTGACGTGTCGGGTTTGATTCTTCCGTAGTGAACTGAAGAAATCTTCCCCGGCTCCTTTGTCGGGCCAACCACGCTTCCTCAAGGGCTTGCGGGTTGTCACCGATGTCATAGAGCGACATACCCAAGTGCCGAAGACAACGTTCATCTTGGCGATGGGTCTGGGCTTCCGCCCGGGCAAACCTCGACTGGGCCGTGGTTTTCGCAATACGCGCGTCCTCTAAGTCCAACGTGTACTGTTTAGCCAGGCCTTTCGTGGCTTCTCTTACCTCGAATCAGGCTAGGTTCACTAGCTCCTTAACGAGGCCTTCATGGAGAGACTGCGCGCCCGTTCGGACACGGCCCTCCAAGGTGCCACCTATGTGCGACTCTAGCTGATCCGCCCGTTGGACGTATTCAACCGACATCGCACAGGGAGAAGAAGTCACCTTCGACGCAACGGGTGGTTGTGTCGTTGGTTTCTTCTTTACCTCAACAACCGGGTTGGTTGGTGGAGGGAGTGCCGGAAAGGCCTCTTCCTCCTCAACTTTCCCGGGTGCTTGGGTAGCACCTCTGTTGAGCGGGGAAACTCCCGAGAGACTTGAGCTAGGACGAGTCCCAGCTGGTTTTTCTACGGGTCCGCGGGCTTTTGAAGCCGTTGGAACGTTTCGTTCTCTCAGGTCTGAGAGGAGTTTCAATCCCCCAGACAACTTTGGCCCTACCTGGTAAGCAGCTTCCACCACGTCAGCGATGGTGTGCTTACCCGGAGCCAATTTCTTCCTGGGCTTCCGACTGGATCGCTCAGAAGTGTCAGTCTCGCTGGACGAGGACGATGACAGCTTCTTGACCCGTCGTTTAGCCTTCGAGGACTTTTGAGACAGTTCCCGGCTAAGGGACCGTTTCTTCCTCGACTCTTTTGACATCTGTCGATGTTTTGA
The DNA here is from genome assembly GCA_950022655.1 of Alentia gelatinosa. Classification (NCBI taxonomy): domain Eukaryota; kingdom Metazoa; phylum Annelida; class Polychaeta; order Phyllodocida; family Polynoidae; genus Alentia; species Alentia gelatinosa. Next base: position 41,795,794 of record OX465588.1, on the reverse strand, counting down.
AGCGGATAGCATCAGACTCCCGAACCAGCCAGGATTCTTCTTCCATCCGATCTTAAACAATCGAACGTCTGTCACACAAGTCTCGGGTTCCGGTTTGCCTTTCTGAGCCTCGGAACCTAAGTCAACGAATCTCTGCCACAGATTCATGACCCGTTCCCGAGCAGCAGCACCAGCAGTCCGGTGTTCCCGGGCAATGTGTCTGACTAGACACGATCGCCTTGAACTGGCACACCCAGCCTGACAAGAACCACCCTTCTTGCCAAGGCACTGTAGCCATGGTCGTTCGGCTAAGTGTACCTCTACGAGGTGCCTAGCGTAACGACCTTCAGTCGCGTAGGTCGGTGACAATTTCTTGTCCCTCCCATGGCAACTCAAGAAGACACAATGATTGCCGTTCCCAAACTTGTGCCATGCGTACACGATCCGGTCTTTGACCTGATCCTCGTACTTCAGCCGGCTAACTCGGGACACTCCTTTCACCCGGTCGATGTACCAGGCGTTGGGAGAACCCTCGTCAACTAGCCATTCCTCGTCATCCGAGGTTCCATCTAAACCGACACCATCGGGGATGTAATGCCGGTTCCCATGACGGAGATCTTCTAGGCAAGTGTAAGTCTTGCCCAGCAAAGAGGCGGGTATCTGTCTAGCTACCGTTCTCTTCCCAGCCCGCTTTACGCCAGGTTGGAAATCACCGTCATCATTGTTGGGGTTGGATGGGACCAGGGGTTTAGCCTTGTCCATCTCCGTTCCCCAACACTTGACCTCTCCGCCACCCGTGGCACCTGTTGAGGTACTTGGTGTAGCGTCAGCCGCACTAGGTCCAGCCTGCGCCGCGGGTTTGTCCGAGCCTTTCGACTCAGCCCCCTTCGACTCCTCACGCTTCCCGGTTTGAGGTTTCCCTTTCTCCGAGTCACGCAATTCCGGCTGACCTCCTGTCCTTTCTAGCTCCGCCTCAGCCCGTTTCCGGGCTGCACGACGGAGTCGCTTTCGGTTCTGTTTCGAAAGCTGCGGCTCAGTCTTGTCAGCTTCCCGAGGTTTTGACACCTCAGTCTTACTGACAGACTTCCCCGGCGCGGGTTAGCCGGTGGTGACACCGGTTTCTCACCTTTGCTGGACGACCCTTTTACAGAGTCGTCCCCAACTGACGAATCAGTCTCCATAGCCGTCTCTGTCCCAGCCTCAGACTTTCCGGGTTTTGCTACCGGACCCGGGGCCAAAAAGGTCCCGGCTTCCGCCAGCTCCACTCCGGGTGGAGTCCAATTTTGGTACATTGACTGTACTATGGCACGCGTTTTGGGATCTGGGATCCCAGCTAACATCTGTTCCAGGCTCTGGGTTGAAACCTCATGCCTGGAACCCATCTCTTCGGAGGACTTCCTCGGAGAGCGACGACGCGGGCGGGCTCGGCCTCGCCTCGGCGTATCGCGCTCCGATTCGGAACCTTCGGCCATAACCACATCCGAGTCAGAGGCCTCAGTTTTCACTGAGCTCGTCTTCGGACGGGCACCAGAAGAGCCCTTAGCGGCCGGGGCCGCTTCAGACTTCTTCCCGGTGTGACTTTTTCCCTTTCCGGGTCGTTCATCTCGGGTTTCCCCAAGAAGAACAGAGTCCTCAGACTTGTCCCCTTCCAGGTCAAAATCACCATCATCTGACCCGATGAGCAAAGCATCATCGTCCAGATCTGCCCCCCGCTCAGCCAAAGCTGAGGATCCGGGCAGGGGTGAGGGGAGCTCGCGCTCACCCTCCGTAGACGGGGCACGGTCAGCCATGCTGCTACCGCCCGACTCCTGTGGTGCTAGGCACCACTCCGATCACAGAGTGAAGACTACTGAAAAAACAGGGTCTTATATACTCCTAAGTGACCTAGATTCACTGTCGCGAACCAATCAACCGTGTCGAGACTGGCTCATCTTGAGCGTCTCAACACCGCATGCGTGAAGAAACCAAAGGTCAGCGTTACGCTCGACTTGATTCGTTCACGCCTTCAATCACCCAGCACAGGTTCCGGAACCCGGGGAAACCCCTTTTCGAGCTCCACCCCGAGTTCTCTACCGTGTGGGATTTCTTATCACCGTCGTGTATCTCGCTGATAGTATGGGAGACTTGTCTAATTTCCATGTAAATGGATCAGACCTTTCAGAGCGTTCGGCAATTCTGCAGCCTCTAGAGGGTCCTCGACGGGGTCCCTAAGAGCAACGTCTGGGCTGCGGCACATAACGACTGATTTTAAGGTAACTGTTTGATCAACATTCATGTATAATTGACACGCCACTGACTACCAACGATCTACATTTCGTACCATTGCTTCTCATTGTGTTTTCGACAACCCCGGCACCACTACTCTTTGTAGCTAACCACAGCCTTCGATTTTAGTCGAGAGCTGCAGCGGGGTTTTGAGTCTATTTTAGACTCCATTCTACATCTCGAACCATGTTTATTATACACGGCTCGATTTGTAGCAAATTTAAACTTTTCCATATCAGGTTTTTCTTCTACCCACACTTCCCTTTTTAGGTTAGCGTAAGTAGGAATCACCTTCCGCGGACGTCCCGGTTTTCGCCGTGTAGGCGAGCACCCACTCGGAACCCCGGTAACCTTTGACCGGGACTTCCCTATCGGGGTCTGCCTCCGCCGTGTTGACGGGGGTTTGACACCCGGCTTCCCGGCTCTTTGAACCCGGGACTTTCCTGGTTTCCCAGTAGGACCCATGTTCAGTGACACATCCCGCTTTGTAGCAGGGTGTGAAACTTCAAAGTCGGAACATTCGCGCTTTCCTTCCCATAGTCGTAAACGAGCTACATGGGATTTATAACGCCTTCTTGACCATTCGTCTTCTATCACTACTGTCATTTCTGACAATAATTGAACAATTCTGAATGGTCCGTCCCAGTTAGGAGCGAGTTTTACATTTACCAACGGAGTGTGGTATCGTACAACCCAGTCTCCTACTCGGAACTTACGTGGTTTAAGATTGACGTCATGTCCAGTCTTTTGCCACTCTGCTGCTTTCGTCAGATTCCGTCTCGCAAGGTAATATCCCTCTATAAAACGTTCTCTGAGTTTTTCGACAAATCCTATGGGACAAGGATCATCCGTAGACATTCCAGGAACCCCATAGACTATGTCCGCGGGCATTACTATTTCCTCGCCAAAGACGAGTAAATTAGGTGAACACCCCGTGCTTGAATGAATGGTCCCATTATATGCGTGAGCTATAAATGGTGCTAATTCATCCCAATTCTTCCGATTTTCATCTACCAGGGTCCGAAGACACTGGATCAATGTCCGGTTGAATCTCTCTACCATACCATCTGATTGGGGACGATATGGATTCGTATGTGTCTTTTTAATCTCGAGTATCCTACACATTTCTTTCCAGATCTGGGATTCAAATTCCCTTCCTTGGTCGGAATGTAGTACGCTCGGGGTTCCAAAAGGCAACATCCAGTTTTTCACTAAAGCTTCCGCACACGTGGCAGCTTTGTGATTTTTCATGGGATAGATCTGCACATATTTTGTGTAATAATCCATCACCACCATCATACAGGTATTTCCTTCCTCTGACTCGTCGATACCAGATATGATATCTAGAGCGATTCTGGCAAACCTGACACCAAACAGTTCCTGTTGTAACGGCATCTTTCCGAGTCCTACCCTGGGTTTGACTTTGCTACATATGGAACATCCAGATATCCATCTTCGAATTTCTGCACCCATTCCAGGCCAGTAGTAACGACGCCTTATTCTGGCTACCGTTCTTTTCCGTCCTAGATGAGCTGCACTCCTATGTTCATGACATAGGGTCATTAGTCCGGATCGTAATTCTCGAGGGACCACTAGTTGTAGAGCACGTTTAAGTGGTTGCAATGTGGTTCTCCAACGATATAATACTCCATCTCGGACCTCTAGCTCTTTCCATTGACCACATAGATTCCGAAATTCTCGGTTTTCAGGCGAGATCTCGGGTCCTGTAGGTCTATGGAGTCCATTAGCTATCAGTTTAGTTAACCGGAACAAATCTGGGTCAGCCTGTTGACTTTCCTTAATCTGTTCCAGTGTCCACTGATAGTTTAATGGCGGCTTCACTTTCTGGGAACGTAGAGTAGCTATGACTGCTCTATGCTCGCCACAATCCCGGCAATCTGGTCGTCCACATTTCCGCACTGGTCTCCTTGAGAGACAATCCGCATTAATGTGTGACTTTCCAGCCCGGTGTTCAATCTGGCAGTTAGTCAACCCGAATTCGGAGAGAGCTGCCAGCCATCTTCCAATCATTCCCTCGGCGTCTTTAAAGTTAAAGAGCCATTTGAGAGAAGAATGGTCAGTACGTAAGATGAAATCTCCACCTGCTAAGAAGTGTCGATATTTTCTTACATACACCACAACCGCTAAGAGTTCCCTCTTAGTAGTACAGTAGTTCCGCTGGCTTTTACTTAAGCTGTTGCTGGCAAAAGCTATTGGAACTTCTATACCATCTTGTATCTGAGACAAAGCCGCTCCAATACTCTCATTACTAGCGTCAGTGTCAAGAATGAACCGACCCTGGGCTAGAGGGTATTTCAACACGGGGGTCTCCGTAAACTTTCTTTTTAGTCCCAGAAAAGCGTGTTCAGCTTCCGGAGTCCATTGGATCTCTTTTTGCTTCCCTGGCTTATCTAGTACTACATACTGTTGCATAGGGTGTGCAATTTCAGAAAAACCCGGGATAAAGTCGCGGTAATACGAACAAAATCCTAGGAAAGACCTTATGTCTTTTATATTCTGGGGGCGTGGCCAATTAGCCACTACCTCCAACTTGGAAGGATCTGCCCGGATTCCATTTCCGGAAACTATCCGTCCTAAGTATTCCACAGATTTGCGAAACAGTTTACATTTTTGAGGTTTGAGTTTCAACCCATAAGATTGAATACGCTCAAATACCTCTCTCAGGTTCTCTAAACATTCAACATAATTCTTTCCGAAGATGATTATGTCGTCTAGATAAACCAAACACTTTTTCCACTGTAGACCCCGCAACATCTGATCCATCATGGATTCGAAAGTCGCAGGAGCGTTACAGAGGCCAAATGGCATTACTGTGAACTCGTAAAGCCCTTGATGAGTGGTGAACGCCGTTTTAGACTGATCGCCACTGTTCATCTTTACCTGCCAATATCCAGACTGGAGATCCAGAGTACAAAACCACTGGTTCCCTCCCAGAGAGTCGAGACTCTAATCGATCCAGGGTATTGGGTAGGCATTCTTCCGGGTGATACCATTCAATTTTCTGTAATCAATACAGAATCGGCAAGTACCATCCTTTTTAGTAACCATTACCACTGGGCTAGCCCAAGGACTTGCACTGGGGATGATTACTTTCTGGTCCATCATTTTCCCTACTTCCTCTTCTAAAGCTTCCCGTTTTACCGGAGGTAGCCGTCGATAAGGAAGGCGGAAAGGTTGATGACCTTCAGTGTCAATCGTGTGTTCTACTCGATCCGTTCTCCCCATGGGATCTCCAGGTCGAGTAAAGATTGACTCCATCTTCTTCAAAAGAATCCTTAGTTCATGTCGTTCCCCACTGTTTAGTGTGTCTGTCGTCTGAACTAAAGTTTCCAGAGTTTCGTGCAATGGACTCGGAACTGGAAGGGATCCCGTTCCTGTATCGATAGCACTAACCCGCACTTCTTCATAATCATTTCCTATTAAGTCCGACCTTTCCAGTTTAGATTGTCCATCTTCCCCGGTTATTTCGGAACATGAATAGGTGTGATTCCCTGTGGACTGGAGTCCACTAGGCCATCTACATGAGCTAGAGTTACCCAGCCCAATGTATCACCCTTCCTTAATTTAATCAACCCGGAGGTATGATTACTTATAGGAATTGATCCTTCTCTGGCACTTCCGATCAGGGTATCCCAGGCCTGTATTCCTTTTTTAGAAAATAGTTCTGGGTCTGGCTCGAAAAGTGCATCTCCACGTGGTAAGTAACCTTCCCCAGCTATCAGGACATTAACCATCTGCTGGGGGGGGATGCCCACATCTTGTCGAACAGAAATCAAAGAAGAAATCCATCGACAACTACATTCCACTTCCATTAACTCAGGAAATTTGAGTCGGAGAGTGCCATCGGGTAGATCTACAGAGCCTCCATAGAGGGTGAGAAAATCTACGCCTAATATTCCACTTTCTTCGATATCACTGAGTATGGGACCCCATACGAATTCAGTGTTACCTATTGAGACTGGAATAATCACACTACCATAGCACCTCATATGAGTACCATTAGCAGCTTTTGCCGAGGCTCCAGGAACATGACATTCCTGCGCAAATCCAAGAGACTGATAGAGTCTGTTGTTTAACACAGAGCGACTAGCACCAGTATCCAACAATAGATCCACCTTTCTTCCTTGAATTCTAGCCGGCACATACCAACGTCGTCCTCCTAAAGGGGACGGTTGTCTTATAAACCGTGAGATTCCATCCAAGGTTCCAAGATCCCATCCGCGTTGACAAAGCCATTGCAGACAAGGATGCCCGGGTGAAAGATACTTACTACAGATCGTTGCGACCGTATTTTGTATCTTCCCCTTTTCTGGTAAGTTGGAAATATTTTCCTCCTTATACATCTCACAGGTTTGTGTCTCCTGGCACTTTCCTTCCCGGACCGCAGTGTTGCCACTCGCTACAGTCCTCCTTTGTTTTCCGGTTCACTCTGAGAGGCAACCATCAACGCAGGCAGACTACGAGATGTTTCCACCGTAGTAACGTTCCGGGCTTCTGGACAATCTGGAGAGATATGTCCCATTTTGTTGCACCGCCAACAACGTCGGACATCCAGCTGGTTTTTCTCCACCTGATTCAGTCTTTCGTTGATTTTGGTCAACAACTTCATAACCTCTGAGGAATTTCCTTCAGGATCAGTGGTTATTGGTTTTGTCTCTGCCACAGAAGGTACATCGCTGTTCCTTCCAAAGCTAGGGGTTCGACCTCTTCCACGTCCCCGTCTATTGAAACCTCCTCTTCCGAGTACCATGGAGCGGACATTAGAGAGTATATCCTCTATTTCCGCTTCCTGACACTCGTAGGTATCTTCCTCTACTTGTGACCAAGTAGAACCCACTATGTTAACCCAAGAAGTTTTCCCTGGATTAGCATATTTTCCGAATAGTATACACCGTTGTTCATAGGCATCTACTATTCGCAATACCTGCATGAAGTTCATACCGGGCTCCCATTTAGAGATGACTTCCGCTCTCACGTCATCATCTCGAAGTCCTTTTACAAAGTGAGTTTGTAGATCTTCATGCAGCGCAGGAGAATCTAATCCCGTCCCTGGGTAAACCTCTAACAACATTTGTTGCAAAGCTAGCCCATAGGCGCGAGTTGTCTCCTCTTTACCCTGGATCCTCTTTAGAAAAGTGGATCGGGGGTTCAGCGTTACCAACTGACCACAGTAGTATGAGGCTACCTCCACTAACTCATCCCATTCCGTACCACCGGAACGGCGAAAAGCGCGAAGTGCAGCTTCCCCGGGTCCATCTCGCAACGCTCTTTTGAGGTATGGCAATGCATCGACTTTATTCCAGCCATTACATTGTATATCCTCACAAAATCCCGCGAACCAGTGTTCCCACTCCATTCCTTTCCCGTAAGGTTTTGGAATGACAGCGTTTTTTCTGGCTGCGTTCTCTGGGCGCATCATTGGAACCTTGTCAGCTCTCGCCATTGACAAGTTAAAGATCCGATCCTGTTCCCGGACTTGGTTGAACGAGTTGAACCCTAGTTCAGCTATAGCTTTACTAGTAAGTTCGGAACTCGGAGAACCCATTCTTGACTCAGAGGGTAGCCGGAAGCTAACCAAAGGAGTCTTTACACCCTTTGTTCCAGATATGGATCTGTTAGGGGTCTTCTCTGGATCCTCTACTCTCCCTGGTGGGGAATATAGATGATCTCTCACATTACTCCAGCCAGCTTGGGACATAGGCATCCGTTGGGATGATTCTGTCTCTGCTAGTCGAACTTGGTCCTTCATGTATTGTACATGTTGGTCCAAGCGCTCGATTTTTTCTAGAGTCTCAATCTCGCGAACCGAGAGTTCTTCCAAGTTATGGTGCCTTTGGGCTACCTTCTCAGCGATCTCACGGTTTCGAGCTTCTAGTTCCCGACACATGTCTCTGGCTTCCCTCTCCCTATCAAACTCGGCTAAGAGTTCGGGTCCAAGGAAACCTACAGGAACTTCATCGGAAGATACCCTTAAGGTATTTTCCGACCTATTCCGGGGAGTACTAGACTCTCCGGGACTATCTGTCTGAGACCCAATTTTACTGAGTCCCTCCAGATCCCTTGCGGGGCCATGTCGGCTGTCGGCCGCCGGACTGAAACTCTTCAGGACCGTCGAACTCAGATTCTGAGCGGCGGTTCTCTTCCGAGATTTCTCCTTGCCAGACTTCTGGGTTTCACCCCCTCCCTCTGGTTTTGGAGACTTGTCGTCATTCCGGGCCGGAAGAGTTTGTTGAGAAGTTACCTCCCCATCTTCACTCTCCTGTTCAGCCTTAGATCTGGTTTTTATTCCAGATCCGTGCATTTACCGAGAATCCCGGGTTGTGCAAGCAACCTGGGATCCTGGTCACGGCACCAGTGTGGTGGTCGCCGCCTGTCTAGCAGGTTGGATGACCCCAATCCGGAACGCTAGTTCCAGGCAGGATCCCACCCTACGCACTTACGTAGGTTGGTTCGGTTTTCAGTTAGTTTGCACAGACCTATTCACACATAACACAACAACGTCATTTAATAAACAAGGGTGTTTATTAATCACTTACTTCCCGGAAAGATCTGGAAGATCTTCCCCACAAGTACAGTACCCTAGCACATAGGTGCTAGGTAACGCTGGATAGGCTAATCCGGAGGATTAGCCTAACCACCAGGAAGGTTACAAGAACCCGCCTGCAAAGTGAGGGCCCAAGGATCCGTTCCGTAGAAGGGACGCGCGAGGACAGCCTGTCGACCTACTGTGAACGCTGAGTATATATACTAAGCGTTACATAATCCCGGTCTCCGCCGCGCCACTCTCGTGTGCGGCGTTGTCCGGAATCACTGCACAGTAAGGATCGGCATATCGCGCCACCTTCCGTGAAACAAACGAACACTGCTGGATTCCCGTCCCACTACACAAGGATGAAGTTGGTACTGAGGAAAATATCGGAAATTTAAAATGCTTAAGAAAAGGTTCATTTTAAACATTAACTCTTGAAGAAAATGGCTATGAATCGATATATATACAGTATAACCCCTCTTCCGGGACACCCCGCTTAACGGGACACCCCGCTTAAGGGGACAATTTGCTCGGAACGGAAATTTGTCCCACTATTAAGAGTATTTTAATCCCGCTTAAAGGGACACCCCGCTTAAGGGGCACCCCGCTTTAGGGGTCAGTTTTTCGGTACAGAAATGCTTAAAAAGGGGACAGTTTGGGGGGACATCTTATCAAAAACATTCCAGATTATCACAAAATCCTTGTTTATGCCGGGGAAACACCAAGCGAGTAATGGCAGCGATCTCCAGAATCGCCAACAAGAATTTGCGTTTATGTGCGATATTATTTCATAATAATATCTCCCACCAATAATTTAGCATCTCTGACGCAATAATCAGGTGAAATATGAAATAATAGCTCCAATATACGCCATTTTGTGTTGGGCCACAGTGAGTGGGTTTTAGTCTGAGCGACTGTCGCACCCGTTGAAGGTAGGGGGTTAGAGGCCCGCTTACAGGTTAGCGGTGGGCCTTGAAGGTGCGGACTTTGAAGGTGCAGTATTCCGTGAGCCGTCGCGGCTCTGGGCGGCTCACGGTTATGGGGCTGCTGACTTCTCTCAGAAGTTATGGAGGGGGGGGGGGGGGGTCATTAACCAGGGGTATAAAAAGGAGCGAATTTCACAAGGAAGACATATCCACCTTCAACCTCTATTATTTTATTTTTTTGTACATTTATATTCATTTATATTATATGATTTATATTTATTTGCTTATTTATGTGTTATTGATAAACCTTTTAACCTAATAACCATCGTTTCCTTCATTTATATAGGTATTGTATAACCATTGACAGACTGAAAACCCCGCTTAAGGGGACACCCCGCTTAAGGGGACACCCCGCTAAAGGGGACACCCCGCTTAAGGGGACACTTGGCCCGGAACGGAGGGTGTCCCCTTAAGAGGGGTTTTACTGTAATTCTAGCATTGCGAGTGTTGCCGATGTATATGGAATGTTGGAATTCCATCATTTAGCGGAATAACATCCTTGGGAATAACATAGGCTCAGGGAGGATGAATCAAACCTCATACATTTTTTGATGGTTATAAAAGTTTTATATCCGCTCAATATGTTACATGTATTTCAACAGATAGGGAAATAATCGGTGTTCATTAATGATATACTATTACGCTATAGTAAAGCCCCACTTAAGGGGAAACCCTCTGTTCCGAGCAAAGTGTTCCATTAAGCGAGGTGTCCCATTAAGCGGGATTAAAATAAACTAAATAGAAATTTCTGTTCCGAGCAAATTGTTCCCTTAAGTGGGGTGTTCCATGAAGCGAGGTGTCACAGAAGTGGGGTTTTACTGTACTACTATTACACCAAGTACAATACCTTGATTATTATTACAATTAAGTACGCATGTCATTCGCATGTCATATATGCCGGTTTCTTTACTCCATTTGTTTTTGAGTTAAGAAAATGAGGTAGATACACTTCTAAACACAACCGACCAGAAAAAAATATACATTTGTTTTTGAGTGGATTCAAAAGATCACAAATACTATGCATTTCGCGTCTATCATTTTGGGAGTTACCATTAAGGTGATGATTTATATCTAGGAGATAAAAATGACAGGAAAGTGATCAACATAGCAATGCTACCAGGAATCGAACGCGATACTCGTGCATTAAATACCTCTCTTGCCGACTTTGCCACTTCCCATTTCAGGAGCTTGGGTTAATAATATTTCAGAATTGTTTAAAATTGACGTTAGATGAACGAAGCTGAGGAGGGGATAGAAAAGAAAATACACGAAGTGCAGAATTTTGTGAATATCCATGTATTTGCCTTTTCCATGTTGGTTAATACCTGTTCATTGTAATTTAGCAAGAATTCAGTTTGTTTATTTGTTTGTTTGGGTAGTTTAACGTCAAATTTGTTTAATTAGACATGAAGAATTTAGTAGAATGAAAGTCTGGAGGTGGTCTGGCTGGTAATGGTAGCTGCTACGCTGCACCCACCTGTCCAATTGTCACTATGTGAGCCACTTTGGTGCTGAGGCCTACCTGGACCTGGCAGTGAGCTGCCCTCCTTGGCTGTAGACTTTCTCTGAGAAGGGATCGCCAGTCTGTCTCTGTGTCGTCGTCTACCACTCCGTCGACGTCCTGCTCTCCGCCTCTTTCCACGCCGTCTCTTACGTCTTCCTCGGTGCTTTTTTCCTCTTTTCCTACCAACCTTCTCCTTTTTTCCCTTTTCCGGGGTCACTGTGTAAATAGATCATATGGAGACACGTTTCAGGGAGGAAAACATCGGAAATTCAAAATGCTTATAGAAAGCATCATTTATAATATTATTTGGTAATAAATAACATAACCATCAAGTAAATTTGTTATTAATTGGCGTTTATTAGGAACCGAAGTTTCGTCCATTACATGGACTTGACAATATTTGTAAGATTATTTTGGAACAGAATGGCTATGGATCGATGCATATTTTAGCACTGCAAATGTTGCTAGTGCATGTGAAAATGTCGGAATTCCGTCATTTGTCGGAAACCCTGCATCCCTGCATGGCTAGTGTGCCTGAATTACATCAGTTCTGGGTTGTTTTGGTCAAAAATATTCACCTCATTATTTGAACCCGGTAAATATTTTCAACCAAAGCAACAAGAAAGAGATGTAATTCAGACACGCTCACTATGTCTCCTTATCATTGTATACCTGCAAATAATTGAAAACGCCATTTTAAAACATGTCACAGGGTACGAAGTTCACAAAAAAATCACTTCGTGCACAGTGTGCAGAAGGAAATCCATACTGCTGGCCAGTAAGTGTGAGACGCTCGTGCACGGGTATAGATAATAAATGTACGCATAGGCATGAGTGTTATTTATCATAATAGGCTTTCGGATTGTATGCGAGAAATGATATGGTGTGGTAAATCAATTTATTGACTTCTATAAAGATTGTTGTGTAATTGCTCCCATAATTGTAAAGGACTCACCATATATAATTACACAACCTGTTTATTTCCACTCCTGTTCTATCATAGGATTTCAAGCGCCTCTAAACCAAATGTTAATCACTATAATGAAATATAAGAAAGTTTCAGGTTTATGTAAAACAATTAACTTAGTAACTAAACATCAAATTGAGATGGATTAATTCAAAACTTGAATGATAGCACAGTAACACTCTTCTAAATGAATGTATAAATACTGCACAACGGTGCAGTACAGACTTTATACTGCATCCCCAAGAACGTGAAGTAGCTGATAGAAGTAAGTGCACGGGTGTATAGTACAATGCCCTTTTCCCTATCGTAGTCATGATATTTTGGCGTATGTAACGGTGACTTTGTTTGTGCGGGTATTTGTGTTTATTAATGCTGTATGGTATTGGTTTTATCTCCTCCAAGGATGAGAAAGCATGAAATGATTGTTTTGCCATCCAATGCCACCATACGTGCAAATTCATTACTTAACATTTGATAAAAGACGAGGCGACGTCTGCTCCGTAGTAGAAATAATAATAAAAAAAAGAAGCTTAACATAGATTTGGCCAAACGGTCCTCCAGCCAGGTCCATGCTAAACTGAAAAAAGTGCATTCACACTTTCTGAGTCCTTTTTTTTCGTTTTAGTAATATGTCTGTATTGCTTTTCGATTTACATCGTTCCTCCAAAACAATGTCTACTGGTATAGAAGATAACAATGTTTATGATATTAACAATGCTTTCAACTACAAGAGGATTTTGTATCGCATATTTCTGCCGATATTTCGAGTCTTGTATAATTCGGATGACTGAACTGTCTTCCTATCATATACAATTAATACATTATTTAATCATTTGATAGATCTAACATTTTATTTTCATATTCATATCTGATCCCGGTATATACAGATATGCAGTCATTTTCCAACACGTCCTTGCCGTCGCCGACATATGCAGTCCTCTAAACCATTTCATGAGTCATCTACACGAGTACAGGTCAGGAATCAGTTCTTCCGTCCGGATCATGGATATTTCTAATATTCTCATAGTAATTGATAATCATGGTGACGGACAAGTAGGACTAGGCTTTTGCTGAAGCTTGGTTATCTGTTCGCACGTTGGCTAAAGTGCATGACTCTCTTCCGATAATTAAAGCCTGATGAGAATTAAATGACTTTAAGGTAAGTTAGGTTTTATGTGTCCTCCCCCACCTCTCTCTGCCTTCCTACCGCTACATGGCGTCCTTACCCCTCCATCTATACTTCACTCTACCTGGCCGGCTGCCAGTGAGAGGAAACTTACACATTGTAATTTATTTTAATCATCCAATGTATGTTCATAACCAAAGACTTAGGCAAGACTAATGTCCTCTCTGTTTACTGACCATTTTCTCCTATATGAATCCAGTTTAAACTTAGAATAGGGGAACATTTGTTATTCGAATATAATTGAGATTTTGTTGCTTATAACCACCAATAACGCAGGATTTCTGTCAGTGAACATTCTACACAAGCATAACCAGATTTGACTTGCATGTCAAGCGTTTCCTTCATATTAAAACATACATTACCAGGTGTGTGTTAGAAGCCGTTCGCTTCTGACTGAGTGGGCACACTTTGATAGACCAAACCCAACCCCCCATCATTAGTTATATTACCGCTAAAGAAGTATGCATCAAGGTTACATCCCCTAAATGACAATGCTGCCAAACCTAAAAACTGGCCCTATGATGATAGTTGGTCACATGGTCAATAGACCTAAATAAAATGACCATTATTGAAATCCTGAGGCAGAAAGCTGGGCTATGTATGTTGACATGTTGAAGAATTTAAAGATTTTCAACTCACAGTGTAGTGAAGGCGGTGCGTTCTGGAGTCGTCTGCAGTCTGACTGACGAGTCTACACTTCTATATAAGGACATCATATCCAGGGGCCAGATGGGATGGGCCGGGAATTTCCACTTCCCGTGAACATATATAGGGACCAAAGCACTATTCTGAGGAACTCAAAAGCTCGTGACTCACTGTTCTGGTTATGAAAAAGTATACCCTTAACATAAAATAAACCAAATGTCTAGAGCTGTCAATGTTATCAGTTAACCAATATGCAGCCTTGTAGTTGACTACGACTGACATTGACTTTGATGGATGTTGTATGAATTGAAATTAGTTAAAAGGCATACTGCAGCAAGTCTATATAAAAGGAAACTATCAGGACGCTTTCTATATAAAAGGAAACTATCAGGACGCTTTCATTACCTACATTACATAGGTGGAAAGCTAAATACCCTACTCCCTGAGGATAAATAAATAAATATATATATATATATATATTTATCTACCGCTGTCATACTGCCAATGCGGCATGGGGATGTTTGTTTATTCTTTTGTTTGTGATTCATGGGGACCATCGAAAATTTAAGCTTTTCAATTTTGTAGACTAATTTCAGTCGGTTCTTTTCAATGTTTTCAAATATTTCAAATAGCAATCAAAGAGATCTTCTCTTTCTAAAAGCTGATTATATTCCATTTTTTTAATAGTCTCGTTGTTAATATATTTAAAGTGTATTTTTCTTTTTCCCTGTAACCTTTGACAGTTTAGCAGGATATGCCGAACAGCCATGGGTACATTGCATGCTAGGCATAATGGGGAATTTTCTCCTTCCAGGAGGTATCCGTGTGAAAGTCTGGAATGACCTATCTATAGATGGGCTGAGATGGGTCACTACGATCCCACAGTCTCTCTTCCCGTTCAGTGTACTGGGATGTAACTTCAGATCTTTCTTTCTTGCTCTGTCTGCCTCTTCATTTTTTTTTTTTAAATCCCCATAGCCTGACACATATCATGCAGCCTGAAGATTCACATAGATGAAACCGCCACAATCGATTTTCAAACCTTATTGAATTTCATAAACATAGGGCGACAGATAAAGTTATTGACACTGTTGTCAATCGACGTTCTATGGCCCACGACAACATAAACAAACGAATCGCCGGCCTATCGGCGTTACACGTTCTGATTGCCCGTGAGGGGTCACATTGTACTGCTGCTCCTAACGTGCGGATCTAGACCTAGCCTCTTCGTATATACAGGTGTTGCCGTTCAGCGCCGCCTAACGGTCCACTGTCTAGTTACCCGGCCGCTCGGACAAACACCGTGAGTCCACCCACATGCACATAAAGATATATAGCAATCACACCTTGAGTGTGAACGGTGGGTGTGATTGTAGGAGTGTTGCTTTTCGACAGATTAAATTGCTGGAACAAACAAGGGTATTGTATTAACGAGTCTGGGCTGTCTAAACTTTATAGTTGATGATTATCTTGGATTGAAAATGGAAAAAGATAAGAATGTTATATAGCTAGATCTGCCAATGTATTACTGTGTATCCAGTTTCGGTGTTCCTGTGTTATCTAAGCTATATCTAAAGTATCATTGAGGTGATATGCAGGTATGATACATTAAATTGGAGCTGGAATACCATAGAATACGATGAAATCATTATCATTTCTCTGAAAATGATATACATGGGTATTATGAACGCATTACGCTCATATACTGAGTGATCCAATGCTAAGAAATACGTTGCCGGGGGCTTGTTTGGCTGCAGACATTGCGTAACCAACCAGATAAAGTGCGCCTCTTCATTGCCATAAATTCCTATGTGGCTTGGCAGCCAGCACTGAGGTATCTTTTCTCCAAATTGGTAATCATACATCTAACTTATCTTCATCGTGACGCAAGTTGAGAGATGTTTATATATGATCAGATTTATGTACCTTTTACATGTTATGAAATGTGCAGAGCTACTTGTACCAGTAAAATAGTATGAAGGAACGTTGTTAGTCTCAAACCTCGGCCAGGAATTAATACAGAAGTCCGCCTGTGATGTCAAATCTGGTTTTCAGTCTTCATTTCAAGTTTGTGGGTCTTTACCTCTCGTTTTTCACATTGAAATAGTAGGGCAGCTCCAGATAAATCTTCGGAGCTGCAACAGGGCGGTCAATGCAGCCTAGCATCTAAAAAATGTCTAGATATAATGCTCCTTTGGAGTCTTGAAAATCTTGACTGATTTTTGGGGTTTTTTTTCCCTGGAGGCAGACATTTCAGCCTCGTAAAGTAAACAAAATCTTGACTGTTGTTGGGTTTTTAACAATAATAAGACTTTTAAGGGTGTAGTGAACGACTAGCTGCATGAACAGGAACCCGAGTAAAGGCAGACAGCTCCGACCGATCAGTAGGTGTACCATGTTC
Source organism: Alentia gelatinosa (assembly GCA_950022655.1). Classification (NCBI taxonomy): domain Eukaryota; kingdom Metazoa; phylum Annelida; class Polychaeta; order Phyllodocida; family Polynoidae; genus Alentia; species Alentia gelatinosa. The sequence goes on along the minus strand of OX465588.1, from coordinate 41,779,311 downwards.
GGGGATCAGGATTTAGAGTCAATACGTTAGAACAATAAGACCCATAGGAATAGACTGGGGTCCAGCAAGCTCGCCGAATTTCCCATCCCCATAAATGCGCATGGTATAGGGCAGATAGATAATGTTTCCTGGGCGTCACCATTATGCCCCCCCCCCCCCCCCCGAAGTAGGTGTTCTTCATTGCTGGAGGTGAAAAAGTAGGTATTCTTCACTACTGGAGGTACAAAAGTAAGTAAGAGATAATATGGAACTGTCACAACTCTAGCCTTTCTCACATACCGGGTATGTTTATAAAGCCTTTCATTTGAGAAAAGTTACGTCCTGTATCTAAGAATTAAGTCATCCTACTGTGGATGGATATTGAGAGACAAGGGTATCATAGTAAAACCAGTTGTATTTAGTAAGAACAAAGGGCCAGAATACAGGTTCTGTCACCCATATGGGTGATCCATATTCTCGATCACGTGGTGACTGCTTCATGAACTAACCATAGCTCTGTCCCCCATAATGGCTACCTCGTTTATACAGTGAGTGTGTCGGGTCCTTGAGGTCAGGCCACACTGCTGTAACTCGATAACTGTACATGTTCTATGGCACAGACAGCCATATTATATGCTATCCTGTCCTGGAATTATTATCAATACACTACGAGGCAGGTAACGGGGAACTTGTACTGGTACTTTCTGAGCTCTGTACTTTCCTCAGCTGTTTCTAAATCTAATCTACCTTTTTCGAAGAAAATTATCTAGCTAATACAATCTTAACCATACCATACTGTTTTAAAAGAGAAATTGCGTCTTTCTATTGACTATCTTTCAACCTATAGTTTCCCCAGAAAGTACAATAAAGGATAACTAACTCATTGATCTATGAATTAAGTGTAGGGCTGACTATGTATAGCCATTGATCAGTGGTAACACATCTAGCTGAAACTCCGGGGATAGTGGGTCTGAAAAGCCACAGACAACAGGTTTTATATTTATTTTCAATTTCCACCCAGGCAAAATATTTTATCTATTTCCAACCCTCCCTTGCATTGTTCCCCTTGTATATTTCGTAACATATGCACCTCAAACACTTCAAACTTATGACTTTATAAATCATAAACGAATAATAATTAAAAAGTTTGGGTTCCATTCAGTCTGTGGATAGTTTTCTGTAACCCACTTGCAATCATTCAACTTGCAAATTTCTGCATGAGTCTAGGATCTAAACATATCAAGCACCAATGGGTCAATGAGGTATTTTGGTCTGGAGTGATTGATCATGGTAAGCTGGGCACACATCTAAGGCCCTGAGACACTGGCACCCTGTTCCTTTGTCAATGTCACAGTGAACAGTACGCAGATATTGAATGGATAGTTTTCATGCAGTATGCTGGAAGTCTATATGTGAGAACTCTAACCTCTAAGCAATATATATAGAACAAGAAAGCACGCTCTAATAAGCCTATTTTATGGTTATCTTAATCAAAATAAACACAAAGGAAAGAATAATATGGAAGAAATGGCTTAAAGAGTGAGAAATGTCTAACTCTCTAAGCATAGGTCTTGGTCACATGAAACATCTGCTAGGAAAGTAACATACACTTACAGGTATTGAGTCAAGGTGCCACAGATTTAACCCAACCAGAGCTTACGTAGTGTAGATCTGGCGGCTAGTATATGACAGATAACGTCATTTATTGATAATTTTTTTCCTGCTGAAAGCGCTCACAGATCCCACCAGATCAGGAGGGAGAATTTTATCTACATTTATTGACAACAGATAGCAGCACCATTTCTCTCACTAGGTGGCCCAAGTGTTCCCACCTGATTCCGATTCACTAGGCCACAACTGGCGTGTCGTGTTTGGTGCTGCTGGTGTTTTTTAGGGGTCATTTTTCCATCGGTTTTTTTTTTGCGACAGAACGAGCAATGACAACGGGACGCGATAAAGACCCCACCAAGATGATGGACAGCAAAGCATGTCAGGGAAGGCACATTCTGATGTGTGCCAGCGTGAGATGGGGGAAGGTCTAGTCATGGCACGACCCAAACTGCATCGTTTCATAGTATAGGGTCGGACCTGTTTGACTAGGAAGGTGGTGCGGTAGCCAGAAGGCAGTCATTCATGTCATGACTGGTCAGTCATCCGTGAATGGGGAAGGGCCTACATTGATTGATACTGACTACCTCAGCAGTTTAAAGTGTATCTGACACTCTGCTTTCGAAAAGAGTGGACAAAAATAGTTTCTATGTAGCCCACTAAAGCAGGTCACCCTAAATTAAGGTGGAGTTGTTACCAACCAAATACAGTAAAACCCCGCTTAAGGGGTCACCATCCGTTCCGAGCCAAGTACCCCTTAAGCGGGGGTGCCCCTCAAGCGGGGTTTTCAGATTTATACTGGTTACACAGTGCTGAATTTCCAATTACATGTACTCCTATAGTAAAAGTATAAAGAAACAATGATTATCATATGTAAGCCTTATTCCTATATACCTATGAGCGAACAACCTATGATTAGTTAACGCTGCTGGGGGTGGAATAACTTTTGTTTACTGCCCAGGTTGAAGTTACTGCCCAGGTTGACGTTTACTGCCCAGGTTGATGTTTACTGCCTAGGTTGGCGTTCAGAGACGTTCTGTTTTTATCGATATTAGCCGACAATTGAAGGTATATAGTAATAGGGAAACCACGTACCAGTGGAAATAAGTCAAAGTCACTCGGTAAGGCTTGGAAAAATTACTGCCCGCGGCCAAGGCCTTGGGCAGTAATTTTTCCCAGCCTTACCTCGTAACTTTGACTTATTCCCACCGGAACATAGTTTCCCTCTATTCACTACAAGAAATAATAAATAAAATCCAATTACATCTAGGAAATAAAATGGTCACCTGAAAATGAATCAATAAATAGATTAAAAAATATTTGTCCATGTTATGTCCCCCCCCCCCCCCACCCAGCCTGTGCAATTACCCCCCCCCCCCCCCCAACCCGTGCAATAACCTCCATACACTCCTCACCGGTGTAGGAGGGCCTTTTTCCACAGGGCGGTGTCACACCTTATCTGGTTGGTTACGCAATGCCTGCAGCAAAACAAGCCCCTGGCAACGTATTCTTAAGCATTGGATCTATCAGTATATGAGCGTAATACGTTTATAAGGCCCATGTATCTCATTTTCAGAGAAATAATAAAGATTTCATCGTATTCTATGGTATTCCAACTCCTATTGGATGTATCATATATGTATATCAACTCAATGATACAAAAATATAGCTTAGATAACACAGGAACACCGAAACTGGATACACAGTAATACATTGGCAGGTCTAGTCTTTTTCCATGTTCAAACCAAGATAATCATCAACTATGAAGCTTAGACAGCCCAGACTCATTAATACAATACCCTTGTTTGTTTCAGCAATTTAATCTGTCAAAAAGCAACATTCCTGCAATCACACCCACCGTTCACACTTTAGGTATGATTGCTGTATGTCTCTATATGAATACCGCTGGACCCGCGGTGTTTGTCCGAGCGGCCGCGTAAATAGACAGTGAACCGCTAGGCGGCGCTGAACGGCAACACCTGTACTGGATGTGTGGGTATGTAATCACTGTATGTACATGCTTCTCTGTGCTAGGTGGGTCATAGATTGTCACTCGTACAAACACGGCTGATGGCTGTCCCTCCAAAGTGTCCTCTTTAGTGGGGTTAAGAAGCATTCCGTACCAAAATAAGTTTCCCTTTAAGTGGGGTGACCCCTTAAGTGGGGTGTTCCCATAAGCAGGATCAGGGATGCCAGTTGGGGTCAGGAAAAATTCCTACATGGGGACTGAGGCCAGTCTATGTATCACCTAAAACGCACATGGTGTATGGGGAATCCCCATCACTCTCCTAGCAAATCATTGGGCCTGGACGGTCAGTATAGGGTAACTAGATTTATCTCACTCCTGGAATAGATGTCCATAGGCTTAATATTGGGCATTACCCCTAAACCCGCAACACAAAAGTAGTAGAGTTTGGGCAAATAAAATTTATTTGAATTTTATGTAGTCCATAAGAGAGAAGATATTAATATGTGATAATAATATGTTATTGATAATAATATACATATGATAGATATGTTATATTATATGATAACATATTGGTAAATATGATATGAAGTACATGTTTGTTAATATGGTATAAGGTATACATAAGGGAGATGTGATACCGGATAAGGTAATACATATGGTGATATGTAATAATAGAATACATATTGATAATGGTACATGTATATGAGTATTATGTAATACGTATATATGATTATACAATGTGTAAACAATAGCCAAAAGTTCATGAAGAAGGTGGCATGGAGGGTGGGTTATAAAAAGGTTCACTGATTTATGGATTTAACGAGGGAGTCGTTCACTTGAGTGGCACTCGACACTCGGATGTAGCTCCTATGAGCATTTGAGCGCCACCCCCCGTACCTTTGAATGGACAGTTCTGGCACTCCGGCCTGGAAGGCCTGGGTGGCCGCGGCCTTTCGCAGGCTATGTAGGGTATACATCTTAGCCGGGATGCCTGCCATGGTCGTTAGCCTGTCCCACTCCTTTGAAAGCGACCGGGTCGTTATGGGGGACCGGTCATCATTCATTAAGAACGGGTCTCGGTCGCTAGACGTGGGGACGGCCGCAATCATCGCGTTCACTGCTTCTAGCGGGCAGGTCCGCCGGTCGGGAGACGGTTGCAGGGTCACGTGCTTCTCCTCTCCAACACACTGGAGGTTCTTTCCCGCTTTTATACGCACGGTGACGTGACCAGACGTGACTTTCACGTCTCCCCGTGTTAGGTGTCGGTCTGGATTGAACCCTCGGATGGACGGTGGGGTGACCAAGCTCTGCCTCAGGGCCGCGAAGAACATTAGCAGGCAGGCGGCTCTCGTACACCGGTTGAGGGGCGTGGCCGTTAGGCCGCCCCTTAGCGCCTCCATCGGGATAGGGGGCTTGACGTTCGGTTGGTATGATTTGTCCCGTTTCATCGCGTCGATCGCCCTCCTTATCCGGGCGTCCTCGGTCGCCGCGATGTTCCCTCCGGACAGCCATAGGTGCGACAGGTGGTTTGCCACGGTCGCTGGAGAGGGGGCGTGGTCGCGGACGTATTCCAGATACGAGGTGATCAGGCTGACCGTCGGTTGCTGGGGGTCCGTACCCATCCTCCGGTAGAATGCGATGTAGGTTGATACAGCGCTTCGCTGGTTCGCGACCGTGCCGGGGGCACGCGCCGCGGCTTGCCGCCCAGATGCCCTCTGCTGGAGACAGCGTAGCGCCGGATCTGCAGGAGAGCCGGAGGATAGGCACGAATGAAGCATGGTTACATGGCACGACAGACATAAGGTTATGTAGCAACATGTAATAGGAGGCATTATTATAGTCTCTGGAGGTGAGGTGCGACCGGCTGAGGGCATCTGCGACCGAGTTCAGTGCCCCCGGGATGTGTGTGTAGAGCAGCTCAACCTGGAGTTTCGCCTGTACCATCCATGCCTGCCGTGCGCACTTGGCGAGGACCCTGTTGCGTGCCCGCCCCGACGTGAGTGCCTGCACGGAGCCATGTTGTTGCAGAAGACCTCCACCCTCTTCCCGCGGTCTCAGTCCGTCAGGAACGTATTGAGGGCGTAGATCGTATTGAGGGCTTCCAGCTCCGATATGCAGTCGACCGGGTCGCCTACCGGGCACACTTGACCGGAGTATGCGAGGCGACCGTCGGTGCCCCCGACTCCGGAGAGGCACGCGTCCACGGTGATGCATTTCGTCGGGGGGCCCCTGGGGATCAAGGCACGCCCGTTCCAACCCTCGGCGAATCTGGAGAACCAGTCGAGGTCCTGCCGCATGTCCGAGGAGATGTTGATGTAGAAGCCGGACATCCCTCGCAGGGCCTCGAGGAGCTTGCTGACGAATGCCCTTGCCGGCCAGATACACTTTGCGACCAGGATCTTACCCAGGACAGACTGCAGTTGCCGCTTCGTGAGCGAGCGCTTCCGGGATATGGCCGCGACGTGCTGCCGCACATCTTGCAGCTTATCCTCCGGCACCGAGAGAGTCATATTTGCGGCATTGATATCGATGCCCAGCCAGCGGACCACCTGTGACGGCTCCTGGGCCTTGTCCCGGGCTTCAGGGAGGCCGAGTTCGCGGAAGAGCCCCCGCGCGGTCGCGAAGTCCGCCGCTGCTTTTTCCTTTGTCGGCGAGATGATTATCAGGTCGTCAAGGTACATGGCTGCCTCTACCCCCTTGTCGGCAAGAATCTCCACGATGGTATCCGCTACACACTGCATGTGGTGCGAGGACGCGCAGGCACTGAACGGCATCGTCGTATCGCAGTAGTACCCGCCGTCCCACATGAAGCAAAGTAGCGGCCAGTCAAGGGGGTCACATCTGAAATTTTTGTAGGCCCGTGCGATGTCGATGGATGCCATGTAGCTCGAGGGCCCCGATACCAGGAGCCGGGAGACAAACCCGTCGACCGTAGGGAGGCTGTGCTCCCTCTCCTCCCCGTACACAGAATTCTTCATCACAAACGCGTTCACACTCTGCTACCGGGGGAACGTCATATCCGTTGTAACCCTCCGGGCATCGGAGTCCCGCTTCTCCCGCGACATCAGGGGAGAGACATGGCACCAGGGGCTAAACAGGGCATCGGTGAATGGCCCGAGCAGGTTTGAAAATGACAGTTCCTTCTTTACAAAGTTTCCTACCTCGGTCGGGAACGCAGTGGCGCTGGGGTGGTTGGGCACCCCCTGGGTATCTGTCGTGGGACCAAGGTATCCCAGGGGGAAGCTGTAGCGGATGAAGCCCAGGAGTTCCTCCTTTCCCCTCATGCCCGTGAGGTAGTGCTCCCACGCCCGTAGCCGTAGGTCCGTAGGGAGTGTTATTTTGCTGCACATGGCATTGGGCAGCCCCGTGGCCAGCACGGCCTCGTAGATGTGGCCGTGCGCCGCCGGGGCGCTTTCGCAGCCACTCCGCGCGGCGATGTGCCATGAATGCCTCCGGGTCCGTGCGAGTCCTGGCGGCAACAATCCCGGTCCGGCAAACTTCCTCTAGTTTCTTAAAGTCCGGGGGCGAGTTAGGTCTGGCTCCTTTGTCGACGCCATCACTGGCGGTGCCCGGGTGGGAGACGCCCACCGGCACGGCCACGTGGTCCTGAGGAGCCGTGTTATTGTTGTTGTTTTGCGCCGCCCTACCCTCACGTGGGGGAGCCCCCACGTGTGCTGTGAAGTCACGTGTCCGGGCAGCTTCACGTGAGGGAGCTGTGACCAGGGGGGCGGCCACTGACCACCTGTGCCCACGTGGCCGGAGGCGGTTTCCTGTCCCGTGTTGTTTCACGTGGGGACGGCTGTGTGATGTCATGTGCCGCACGCCCGTTGACCCCGGGGTCCCGGGTGGGGGGCACACGTGTACATCCTGTAGTTGGGTGCACTCCGATCACTCGCGGGGCGCACCGTGCCCGTTTTTTGCCGGCTGCGGTAGTCCGTGTTGGTACAGGGCATCCGGTCCAGGGTCGGCCGCCCGCAGGGTGTATCCGGCCGGTGGGGTGTACCCGCCCTGGGGCGTCCGGCGTGTTGCTTGTGGAGCTACCTGCTGGGACTCGTATCCTATGGTGTATCCAAGCTTCCTGTTGCAGGCATGAAGCGAATGCCCGCACTGTTTCCCCACTGAATCACAGAATGAGCATATATGTACCCATTTAACGGGCCCGTCCTCGTGCCCGCTTCTGTGGCGGCACTCCTTCTCCGAATTGAATTGCCGGCATGGCAATTCCCTGGCCCGGTTCTTCCCTCCGTTGTCTGGTCCGTTTGTCTGGGTCGAGGTCGTCATAGCGAGCCGGACCCTCTCCTCCTGGATCAGGGCGTAGTCGGACCAACCGAGCCTCCCGGCCTCGATCTGGTCAAAGACGAATTGGCTCCACCTTCTGACCCCGGCCCACGGTCGAGACTGAGCGTCAATCGAGACCTGGTGAAGATGTTTAAACATGTGATCCCGGTCGGCGGGCTCCACGGCTCGGTCGTCCCCTAGTAGCCCGATGAAGGCACTGACGTATTCTATGGGCCCTAGGGACCCCCTCACCTCCAGTTTTTTGGGATAGGGTATAGACCCCCTCACGGTCAACAAACATGTATGGTTTACTTGTTAACCTAGCGATATTCAAATCCGAATGGAGCTTACCGGCCGTCCTATCGTGCTTGATGGCCTCACGGTCGAGCTCCCTCTGGATGTAGGAGTCGGTGGCGTACCGCTCCCTCAGCTGTCGTCGTGGCGGCAGAACCCGTGAGGCCTGGTCCTCGGCCCAGTCCTGGGTTCGTCGCTCGGCGGCCGATCGGACGGTTGGCGGCCGTGAGTCCCTCTCGGGTGCCCTCTGGTCTGCCAAACGGTTGATGGCGGCCAATACCCCGCTGATCTGCTCCTTCTTATCGGTTTTCATCTGGGCAAGCCCAGTCTCAACTGCCACGAGGCGTGTCGTCTTGATGCTGCCTACCTCGGAGGCCGACTCCACGTGGTCCTGGGAGGATCTCATGGTGGACTCAGACGATACCTCCGCTTCTGCCTCCGTAGCCTGCAAGGTGCTCGGTCCTGCACGTGTCTTCGGCATCCTCTTGTATCGCTAGCTTCAATTCTACCGTACTTGTATCCCTAACCTTCTCGGTCCGATACTCGTGGAGTATGCGGTGCTGCGGGCAGCGTTGGGCCAAAAATAGCGGAGAAAATTAAAGTGCGTGTGAGCTGAGTGAAGCGCAGGAAGAGAATGAGAGAGAGCGTAGGAGCGTGCCGCGCCACGTGACCTAATGGTTCACGTGCCTTGCACGAGGGGGAGCGCAGGGAGCGCTAGTACAGAGGGAGTGCGCTAGGTGGAGCAATGACCGCCCCTGACCCTATGGCCATGGGCTACCAACTCGTTCTTCATGCCCCTACAAGTATTGCAGTCCGTTCTCAATGGTCTGTATCCTGTGTGTTGTCCATTCTTTTAGTGTGTACAGGGGTGAGATAAATACAGAAAGCAACTCGTTTTGGTCAAAGAAGTCATTCTTCAACTCGTTTGAATGCTATGTGATATTCACTCGGCTGTCGCCTCGTTCATATCACACCACATCAAACTCGCGAAGAACGACGTCTTTGACCAATACTTGTTGGTTTCTTCTTTAATCTGCTATGAGACAGGGTATATGTGTAGTTCTGCACTAAATGGGGTACTCAATGAAAATCATTTAAGAAAGATTACCACACACTATCAGTTCTATATTCTGCAGAATATCTTTACAAGTTCATTGGGCATTCCTCTGATATATCTTTTTACACTTGGTGAGGCTTCAATAATTCTACTCTCACATAACATATTTTAAGCCAATCAGATGTCAGTATTCAACTTTGCCTTATCCATAGGAGCATTTCCTACAGGAATCCGACCATCCTATAGCTCTAGGTTGGAGCACTGAGATCCATAGGGCCTGTAACTGAGTGTGCTCGGGGTAGCTGAATTCAGAATTTTGAAAAGAGTACAGAACATGTTTATCTAATATTTAGATTTTAGGGAACCTGGAGTCTATGCTGTTGTCAAATCATATAATTTCTTGAAATTTTCATCTCTATGAGACTAAAATGAAAATCCTACATGTAGGCAAAATCCTACAAAGTGGCATCCCTGCGGGGTGTCCCCTGAAGCGGGGTTAAAATGAACTCTTAATAGAGGAAAAAATTTCGGTTCCGAGCAAATTGTCTCCTTAACCCGGATGTGCCCTTTTGTTTGTTTGTTTGTTTGGGTAGTTTAACGTCCAATTTGTTCAATTAGACTTGATGTGCCCTTAAGTGGGGTGTCCCGGAAGCGGGGTTTGACTGTACCAATGTGTCTTAACATAATTATGAACCATTCCGACGTCTTTCTGTCTCTATATAGGCTGAAGAGACCTAGACTGGTTCCCTGCCCAAAATAAGTAAGGGACTAGTAACTACTTCTTACATGATTCTAGAGAAAGACCTTGAACTGACAGTCACGCTACCTCTCTTGGCTTTACAAAGACTTGCTCAAGTCTTTTTTTCTTCTATTTTTTATAAGACCATAGATCCAAACATTACATTTGGTTTTCAACCTAGGCCAGATCACAACAAAAATGTTACAATCAAATTCAGGTTGAGAGAGTTATGGATAAAAATCACACCATTACATTATCATCCCATACATAAATCCAGGCAGTAAGCCCCAAGAAATTGTACTTTTTCCTAATACTAGCGATTTACTACCTTCAGTGCTTTATTCTGAAGAAATATTGCTGCTGAATGTTTAATATCAATCCTATTGTACTGGCTTTAAGGAAGATAGGCCTGCAGGCAGCAGATCTTTTGCGGAGGTAGAGAAGAGAGGTAGAGATCTCTGCTACGAGAGTGCAAAAAATGGAGGTGTTACCCATAGTGCACCCAAATAAATGACTGACATTACCTGGCCTATAATGTTAGTGGCCAGGCTTCCAGGCTAGAAGAAACCATGCATTCATCTAACTGCTACCTTCAACCCCCCCCCCCCAACACACACACACACAAACACACACACACATTTTGTTATTACAAGTAGCATATCAACTAAACGTTTCCCAAGCCGCAATCAACTCTCTCTTATGGAGACGATAACTGTAATATGAATGCTCACTTTAGATCAATATCATGTGGATATCTGGTTGTGTCTTTCTTGTTTGTTTGTTTTTATCTAATTCAGAAAAAGACATACTTTAAACCGGAACATGAGCGTTATATATTTACTATATACCCGAAATTAAGAAAAGTCATTGATTTTATTTGGCTTAAGAACTAATATTTCAGTCTACGTATACGGTACAAGTGTTCTGTTATATGGCGAAACGGTGCATATTTACAGTATATACGGCATGGGTATATAGTAAATAACAAATACAAGATAAGTACAAGAACAATTTATTAGACCAGACGGGACAGTACACGAAGTTGCATGGTTGGTCCGACGAGATTTTATACGTCAATCTATGCCTGCCACAACCTGTCCAGTAAGAAATTTTGATATATATTTTATAGTAGGACCTGTCTTCTGTCTTTCGAATATTTACTGTTAGTTCATTACAGATGGATACTATCTATTATATATAGATCTGTACTTAGTTGGCTGTAAAATGTAAAAATGTGATCAGCTCACCTTGTGACACAACAAATAGATCTAGAATATTTAGGGATTCAACACTTCCCAATGTGACTCAATCAACAATGTCGGGGATGTCACACTAAAGCATTCAGAAGTCAAGATCCTCTTCCAAAAACCCAGGAGTAAAGAAAAACATGAGCTAAACATTTGTGGAGTCTGACATCATGCATTATCTAGAATGCTACATTAAACATAATGTCCCATTTACTACACTTTGTGCACTGCTTTATGGCGCGCCATCCAAACACGAGTTTAATGAATTTAATTTTCGTCTAGATGAACACGCTTCTGGATATATATATATATATATATACATATATATATATATATATATACATATATATATATATATATATATTATTATATAACCATGATTATATAAATATAAATTAATAACCAATACTACACTCACAAATATTCACTGCGTATCTTATATTGTTGTTGGGCGTCACACCCACTCTTCTATGTATCCCGGTTACTGATGCGGTATCCGGAGGTTACTTGGTGACGCCCGTAGGTTCAAATGCTCATTCCGCTTTGATTTGCTCAACCGAGCAAAAACTATTCAGTCATTTGACATCAAATTACATGTGACTTTCTCTCATCCAATATTTGTGCCTCTGGATATTTTTGGCACCCAGGGAGCTGACATTGGTTTTGTAAAGGCGTTAGATATGACATTATTCTTTAATTGATGAGGTCATTATCTCTGATTAGATAATATGACAGTATACTTTCAGAGAATACAATGTCTATAATCAATACTTAGATACACTGCTGTAGGTTACAGGCATATCGTGTTTGTTTCAAGTTGAACAATGGAATTAGTTTAATTTATGTCACTCCAGTAACGACGAGCAGTAATCTGTAATGTGTGTACATTAAAACGAATATGGTAATCTGAAAATATTGCAGCAGTAGCGTGTAAACACATGGTTGTAAAATATGGCTACATTTTTTCAATACATAGACTATTTAGATATTTACTATATACCCATGCTGTATATACTGTAAATACGCACCGTTTCGGCATATGACGTTAAAATACTGTACGGACCAGCGGTCCGTACACTAAAATATGGACCACCTTGCAATACACACTTATTGTAATTTTGGTTGTTAAGAAAAATGAAATTGATTTTTTTCAAAATTCCGGGTATATAGTAAAAATATAACATCCAACCATGCTTGTACAAGTCACAGAACTCGATGATAATCTACGGTTTGTACGGAACTCGGCATAAATGCCTCGGTCCGTACAAACCGTAAATTACCATCTCGTTCTGTGAATTGTACAGCATGGTCAGGACGTTCTATATAAGTACTTATCTTAAATATATACTTATATATAGAACGTCCTGACCATGCTGTACGATTCACAGAACGAGTTGGTAATTTACAGTTTGTACGGACGTTAGTTGGACGTTATATATTTACCATATACCCTAAATTAAAAAAAATCATTAATTTCAATTATCTAAACAACCAATGTCTTAATAAACGTGTATGGCAAGGTGGTCCATATTTTAGTGTATGGACCAGTGGTCCGTACAGTATTTTTACGTTATGTGGCGAAACGGTGCATATTTACAGTATATAAGGCATGGGTATATAGTAATAGATAGACATAACCAGAACTATGCATGAGGAGTAAAGTGCTACGAGAGTGGGATTCTAATGTAGTGATAAACCCTACCCTGCTGTTTTTTTTATTGTAGTTCTACACTCAGCTGTTCTTCCTTTCTCATCATTTATGACTAGCCATGCCCAATACAGAATTTAATAATGATGTAGTTTTCTAATCTGAGACCACAACGTTTCGCTGGTGTCAGTGCGTACACCTTTGTGTATACCTCTTACTAGCTAATGCCTGTGTCATTCCCAATAATAGACCATTCAGAACTATTCTGGTTTTCGTCCCTTAGCTCGAGGTTGGAGCATTGGGATTCATAGGTCCTCTATTTGTTTGTTTGGGTAGTTTAACATCCAATTTGTTCAATTAGACTCACTTTGGTTTACTTTACTCAAATCATAGGTCCTCTAACTGAGGGTCTCGGGGGTAGCTGAATTTGGAATTTTGAAAGATTCCAGAACAAATTTATCAAATATTTAGATAAAAAAAGAATATATATAAATAAAAATCGAATTTTTAGTAAACCTAGAATTTATAATGGTCTCAATACATATACAATTTCTTGAAAATTCCATATACCACATTAGGTTAAAATTTAATTCCCACAAACTGGCATAGCTGCATATAGCAGCAGTCGTTCTAACTATTACAGGTGTTCTCATCACCGAATAAGGTAGCATCAGCTAGTACGTGTTGCAAAGTTTCAGGGATTTCCCCTGGCACTAGTTCAACTTCATTACAACTAAATTTAAGCATACGGTCATAAAGTGAATACTCACATTTGTTTTTATTTTTTCTAGCACGCGGGCGTCGTGTTCTCTTCTGTCGCCTTTTCAGGGCGTGGTTGGTAATGTCACTAACGGTGCATCTATCTTCAAAATCTTCTTCCTTCTCATTCTCCAGTGACTTCAATTTTTCCTTTTCACTGATGACTTGGCTGTTGGTGGTGCTGTCCAACTTAACCGAAGTGTCTATTTTATTTTTGTTAGAAATAGAGTCCTGCTCTCCCTTTTCTGGGCAGTCAATGACCTCGGCATGTTCCATCATCAAGTCCTCGACTTTCTTAATCAAGAATAATTGTGCATGGGCTTCGTTGGAAAAGTCATGCGACATTTTCAATTCGGGTATTGTCTTTTGCAATTTCAACGCTTCATTTCTTCGGCAATTCGCTTGTTTAGAATAAATGCAATCTGGAATATCAGATTGCATGTCGCGGAATTCACTGCTTTCATCAAGACTCTCTCCCTTGACCGAGCTTTCCTTCGTCAAAATCATATTTGCTGCTTTATTTTCTCGTGCATTTTTAGCATTGTTCCTGCTTTCTAGTCTTCTCCAATGTGATTCTTCACAGCTTTGTTTATGGTCCTTATGAATCTCGTATGCCACTGTCTCCAGGATGAGCTTCCCATTCTTATCTCTTGTCTTCTCTTTTGCGTAATCGTTCTGTTCCTTCTCAGAAAAAATTGCCATTTTCAGTGATTTTGTCCACTCTTCATTCACCAACCTCTTCTTGCAACACCTATCTTTTTCTCCCTTTCCATAGTCCTGCTTCTCGATACAGCTGCGTCCCTTCATGTCACATAATTTTTCTTTCTCACTAGTTTCTTCTTCTTTATCTTCTGATTCACTCGCAATTTTCTCTCTGGAAATGTGCATGTTATTCTGAATGATATTTGTTGTCTCCTCAGATCGCCTGTTACTGTCTTCCTCTTTACCTCCAGGTTCACACCTGTCCTCCCAGGCCCCCTTCTCGTTTCTCTTGGTGTAGCTGAACAGGAGCTCGTCTTCCCTGGCCCTGGAGAAGGTGCTTTGGTCCTCCAGGGAGAACGATCCTGCCGTCGCAAAGAGACCACTCCGTCCTCCCAGATCTCCAGATAAAGGTACTGACAGCGCCATCTGCTTCTCCCTGGGTCCACTGATGGGTGACGGGTCACGGCTCAGTGGCTCCGGTCCGTTACGCTCTCGTGAGTGCACTTTGTCATCTTTGGAGCTGTCCGTCTTTTCCTGCTCGACTTTGCGCAGGAAGGCTTCCTTACGCACGGTCTGCTCGTACATCTCGCTCTGCATGTTGAAGGCGTACCATCGGAAATGCCTGTCATAAAATAGAAAAACACGCAAAACATTGTAAGTACTATTATCTTGACATTTGAATTGATTGCCACTTACTACTGGGAGCTAAAAGAACTCCCACCTCGGTAAATGTGTAGCGGTGAGATTTCTACCTAAATTCATTACATAGATTCGTTCACCACCCTTGTGGTGCAAAAGAACCTTGAGAAAGTCTGGTAAGAACCTGTAATGGTTAAAAACTGGACGTTAAACCAAACCAGCCAACCAACTGCTGTTTACACTTTCTGAAAACGTGGAGAAGTATATAGATTGAGTTACTGCATCGAAGTGAGGAGCAGCTTGTCTGCTCCCAGTATCTGTAGTCAGACCGTTCATTACCTTGGCGACATCAACTATGTTGCCGTTTGTATAGTAACGGACCGTTTGCTGAGAGTGTAACATCACAAATGACAGGGGGTGTTTTCCCGTTTTGGTGTGATATCTTAATAGTGTAATTTCAGAGTAGACCCGATCATCCTATGCGGTTTCACATGGTGCTCATCAGGCTCGAAGGGAGGCGGGGTGGGGTGGGGTGTTGCAATTATCAGTTGACAGCATCACCAGATTCCTGCACAGCAGTTCTTCAGCAAGGGGGTGAAGATGAATAAACTGGAGTTAGTGGTTAGAGGATAAACTGGGTGAGTCTAGTTTAACTGGATAACAGTTTAACGTGGGGGAACTGCCAGATACTGTTTTAAAGTCAAAATCACAGAGTTTGATGGTAGCCATAACCACGGACTTATATCTATGGATAGGAAACGCGGGCCATTCCCGTGTTTGTTCAACGATCTGTTGGACTCGGCTATGCTTGAGTGCATTTCGCGGGTATAGCGCTAATTTCCGTACGATCCGCTAGGAAAAATTTGGCAATAGTTCCATTTTAAGCCACCAGGGTTGAAAGTGGCGCTGCTGATGTTTTTTTTGTTTTTTTTTAATAGGTCTTTTTCCACTGGTCCGCAATGCGCCTTATCTGCTTAGTTACGCAATGCATGTGGCCAAACATATCCCTGGCAACGTATACTTCAGCATTGGAGGACTGAGTGTATAAGCATAATAAGTTTTTTTTAAGTTACGGCACATTTTGTGTCACAGCCTGCCTGAAAATCAGGGAATTTTGCCTGCCGATCCAACCCAAAATGACACAAAATGTGCCGTAACTTTAAAAAAATCTAGTGAACTAAGAACCCTAATTCCAACTGTCCCATGTAGGTACATACCTGGAATCGACTGACAAATACTTTATTAAGGCCTAGGGGCATGGGAATGAATTGAAAATAATTGTTTCCCAAGACTGACTGCCTGGAAATCAGGGAAATTTGCCTGCAGGCCCCAACTATTCTAAGACAAAATGTGCCGTTACTTTCAAAAAATCTATTGCACTTAGGACCCTAATTCCAACTGTCCCATGTAGGTATATATCTGGAATCGACTGACAAATACTTCATTAAGGCCTAGGAGCATGGGAACAATTTAAGAATCTGGATTTTCTGGATTTTTTCCTTGAAAATCAGGGAATTTTGACTGCCGACCCATCCCAAACTGACACAAAATGTGCCGTAACTTAAAAAAAATCTAGTGAACTAAGAACCCTAATTCCAACTGTCCCATGTAGGTACATACCTGGAATCGACTGACAAATACTTTATTAAGGCCTAGGGGCATGGGAATGAATTGAAAATAATTGTTTCCCAAGACTGACTGCCTGGAAATCAGGGAAATTTGCCTGCAGGCCCCAACTATTCTAAGACAAAATGTGCCGTAACTTTAAAAAATCTATTGCACTTAGGACCCTAATTCCAACTGTCCCATGTAGGTATATATCTGGAATCGACTGACAAATACTTCATTAAGGCCTAGGAGCATGGGAACAATTTAAGAATCTGGATTTTCTGGATTTTCCCCTTGAAAATCAGGGAATTTTGACTGCCGACCCAACCCAAACTGACACAAAATGTGCCGTAACTTTAAAAAAATCTAGTGAACTAAGAACCCTAATTCCAACTGTCCCATGTAGGTACATATCTGGAATCGACTGACAAATACATGGGAATGAATTGAAAATAATTTTTTCCCAAGACTGACTATGACTAGTCGTTCGAGGTCATTTGATGAAAAAATATGTCCCGACGCCGCAGGCGGGAGGGCCGTATTTCTTCATCAAATGCCCATCAAACACCCTTTTATTAACTTTACAAAGACCACTGCAATGACTATGGCCCGCTGTCACGGCGGTGTGTAGTAGTATATCATACATCCCCACATCCTGCATCCCTACATCCTATATCCCTACATCCCCACATCCCTACATCCATACATGCATCCTACATCCCTACATCCTGCATCCTACATCACTACATCTCTACATCAATACATCCCCATATCTTACATCTCTACATCCGTACATCTCCACACCCAAACATCCCTACATCCCCACATCCTACATCTCTACATCAATACATCCCCATATCTTACATCTCTTCATCCCTACATCCCCACATCCATACATACCTACATGCTACATCTCTACATCCATACATCCATATATTTCTACTTCCCTACTTTCTACATCCGTATATCCCTACATCCCTATTACATCCTACATACAAAAATTATCTGGCTTTTGTCTCCGAGCCCCCTCTTTTTGCCAAGTCACATATTACTTTATGTAGGGATGTAGGGATGTAGGATGTCGGGCTGTAGGATGTAGGGATGTAGGATGTAGGGATGTAGGATGTCGGGCTGTAGGATGTAGGGATGTAGTTATGTAGGATGTAGTAATGTGGGGATGTAGGGATGTAGGATGTGGGGATGTAGGATGTAGGGATGTAGGATATCAGGCTGTAGGATGTAGGGATGTAGGATGTAGGGATGTAGTGATGTAGGATGTGTGGATGTAGGAATGTAGGGATGTAGGATGTGTGGATGTAGGGATGTAGTGAAGTAGGATGTAGGGATGTAGGATGTCGGGCTGTAGGATGTAGGGATGTAGTGATGTAGGATGTGTGGATGTAGGGTGTCGGGCTGTAGGATGTCAGGCTGTATGATGTCGGGATGTAGGATGTAGTGATGTACTGAGGTAGGATGTGGGGATGTAGGGATGTAGGATGTAGGTATATATGGATGTAGAGATGTATGGATATGGATGTAGGGATATATTGATGTATGGATGTAGGAATTTACATATATAAGGAGTGGTGTATGAATGAAATATATTCATTTTTTCACGCAGTGTTACCAAGTCTCATTACAGTAAACATATTCTGAACAACCCCTTAAACCTATGGATAGGCAATCAGATATTTTTTAAACTTCTCTAAGTTTCTCAACATCCTCAAAATAAGTCATTTCTCAGGGGCGTCGTCTTCCAAAGTTTTGAAAATATTTCCAGTCTATCAAACCTTAATAAACTATTTAACTGTCTTCCCAAATTGATAACCTACTCAGAACAGTTAGATCTTCAGTTCTAGCCCTTCTGGGAGTTTCCAAACAATTGGCAGAGTTTGGGTGACTTTAGATGGGGCCGCCACACAGAAATGACTGATTTTGGGGGGTTCACCTGTGAAAAGTCAGAGTTTCAAAAATGTTCCCTGTTAACCAGGCCCTGCTTATGTATTTAGCTGTCTTCCCTAATGTGAAAGCTACTCAGAACAGTTGGAATTATATTCCTAGCCCTTCTGGGAGAGTCCAAACAATTGGCAGAGTTTGGGTGACTTTAGATGGAGGCGCCACACAGAAATGACTAATTTTGGGGGGTTCACCTGTGAAAAGTCAGAGTTTCAAAAATGTTCCCTCTTAACCAGGCCCTGCTTATGTATTTGGCTGTCTTCCCTAATGTGAAAGCTACTCAGAACAGTTGAAATTATATTCCTAGCCCTTCTGGGAGAGTCTAAACAATTGGCAGAGTTTGGGTGACTCTAGATGGGGGCGCCCCACAGAAATGACTGATTTTGGGGGGTTCACCGGTGAAAAGTCAGAGTTTCAAAAATGTTCCCTGTTCACCAGGCCCTGCTTATGTATTTAGCTGTCTTCCCTAATGTGAAAGCTACTCAGAACAGTTGGAATTATATTCCTAGCCCTTCTGGGAGAGTCTAAACAATTGGCAGAGTTTGGGTGACTTTAGATGGGGGCGCCACACAGAAATGACTAATTTTGGGGGGTTCACCTGTGAAAAGTCAGAGTATCAAAAATGTTCCCTCTTAACCAGGCCCTGCTTATGTATTTGGCTGTCTTCCCTAATGTGAAAGCTACTCAGAACAGTTGGAATTATATTCCTAGCCCTTCTGGGAGAGTCTAAACAATTGGCAGAGTTTGGGTGACTTTAGATGGGGGCGCCCCACAGAAATGACTGATTTTGGGGGGTTCACCGGTGAAAAGTCAGAGTTTCAAAAATGTTCCCTGTTCACCAGGCCCTGCTTATGTATTTAGCTGTCTTCCCTAATGTGAAAGCTACTCAGAACAGTTGGAATTATATTCCTAGCCCTTCTGGGAGAGTCCAAACAATTGGCAGAGTTTGGGTGACTTTAGATGGGGGCGCCACACAGAAATGACTAATTTTGGGGGGTTCACCTGTGAAAAGTGAGAGTTTCAAAAATGTTCCCTCTTAACCAGGCCCTGCTTATGTATTTGGCTGTCTTCCATTATGTGAGAGCTACTCAAAACAGTTAAGATTATATTCCTAGCCCTTCTGGGAGAGTCTAAACAATTGGCAGAGTTTGGGTGACTTTAGATGATGGCGCCACTGAGAAATGACTGATTTTGGGTGGTTCACCTGTGAAAAGTCAGAGTCAAACTTTCGAAAATATTACCCATCTAGCAGGCCTTAATTAACTATTTGTTGGTCGATTCCAGCTATGTTCCTACACAGAACAGTTGTCTTTATGGCTCTAGGTGGTCTGGGACTTTCCAAACAATTGGCACAAATTGGGTGACTTTAGCTCTGAGCGCCCCTGAGAAATCAGTCATTTTCACATGGTCAGCCACAGAGAGTCAAACTTTTAAAAATATTACCCATCTAGCAGGCCTTAATTAACTATTTGTTGGTCGATTCCAGCTATGTTCCTACACAGAACAGTTGTACTTATGGCCCTATGTCTGCTGGGGGTTTCCAAACAATTGGCACAAATTGGGTGACTTTAGCTCTGAGCGCCCCTGAGAAATCAGTCATTTTCACATGGTCAGCCACAGAAAGTCAAACTTTTTAAAATGTTACCAATCTAGCAGGCCTTAATTAGCTATTTGTTTGTCGATTCCAGCTATGTTCCTACACGGAACAGTTGTACTTATGGCTCTAGGTGGTCTGGGAGTTTCCAAACAATTGGCACAAATTGGGTGACTTTAGCTCTGAGCGCCCCTGAGAAAACAGTCATTTTCACATGGTCAGCCACAGAAAGTCAAACTTTTAAAAATGTTACCCATCTAGCAGGCCTTAATTAGCTATTTGTTTGTCGATTCCAGCTATGTTCCTACACAGAACAGTTGTATTTATGGTCCTGGTTGTGCTGGGAGTTTCTAAACAATTGGCACAAATTGGGTGACTTTAGCTCTGAGCGCCCCTGAGAAATCAGTCATTTTCACATGGTCAGCCACAGAAAGTCAAACTTTTAAAAATATTACCCATCTAGCAGGCCTTAATTAACTATTTGTTGGTCGATTCCAGCTATGTTCCTACACAGAACAGTTATCTTTATGGCTCTAGGTGGTCTGGGACTTTCCAAACAATTGGCACAAATTGGGTGACTTTAGCTCTGAGCGCCCCTGAGAAATCAGTCATTTTCACATGGTCAGCCACAGAAAGTCAAACTTTTAAAAATGTTACCAATCTAGCAGGCCTTAATTAGCTATTTGTTTGTCGATTCCAGCTATGTTCCTACACAGAACAGTTGTACTTATGGCTCTAGGTGGTCTGGGAGTTTCCAAACAATTGGCACAAATTGGGTGACTTTAGCTCTGAGCGCCCCTGAGAAATCAGTCATTTTCACATGGTCAGCCACAGAAAGTCAAACTTTTAAAAATGTTACCCATCTAGCAGGCCTTAATTAGCTATTTGTTTGTCGATTCCAGCTATGTTCCTACACAGAACAGTTGTATTTATGGTCCTGGTTGTGCTGGGAGTTTCCAAACAATTGGCACAAATTGGGTGACTTTAGCTCTGAGCGCCCCTGAGAAATCAGTCATTTTCACATGGTCAGCCACAGAAAGTCAAACTTTTGAAAATATTACCCATCTAGCAGGCATTAATTAACTATTTGTTGGTCGATTCCAGCTATGTTCCTACACAGAACAGTTGTCTTTATGGCTCTAGGTGGTCTGGGAGTTTCTAAACAATTGGCACAAATTGGGTGACTTTTCCTCCAAACACCACTCCAGCAATGGTATTTGAAATGGTCAGCAAAAAACTGTCAAAATATGGTTTTCTTTCCAGCAAGACTTGAAAAATCTTTTTTCTGGTCTTTTCAAACTATATTCCAGATATGTTGATAAATATTACTGCACCTTTTAATGAGTTTTTAGTGGTTAAAGACAGAAAACACTCTGGAGCTGTGGTGGAGCCGCCCTGGTGGCAAAAACGGGAACTAGAGAACAATGCCGAGGCATAGATAGATAGGCCAGCACCCCTATGTTGCCAATCCAGGTCTGCCAAGTCCGTGCCATAACCAAGTGGGTTACATAGTGAATGGTCAGGTGGTTATCCAAGTGGATAAATAACAGTTATCAAGTGGATACCTACATTGACTGAATAGAATTATAAAAAAAAAATACTAGTGTTTATACTAGGAATGAAAGTGAGGTCAAATTCGGAAAACTCTGATTGTAACATCATCAACAAAGTTATGTATATACGTATGATGTTAACAAGCCTATGAACAAAAAGACATACACACACATATATATCATAATGCAACTACTGTATCTTCATCTCCAAGAATAAAGAAAACCAGTCAACTATCTTGGTATGGGCATGTTGGCTTTGTCTATTACTATATACCTGTGAGCGAACGTCTATGAAATACTGCCCGCTGCTTGGGGTGTAGTATGAATAGTGAATGGCAGTGGATTTTTACAGTAACGGGGTGTGCATTGCGGAGCAGAAAGTTAATAAAACGGGGTTTTAAACGATTAGGAGGTATATAGTAATCAGGGATGCCAGTTGGGGTCAGGAAAAATTCCTACATGGGGACTGAGGCCAGTCTATGTATCACCTAAAACGCACATGGTGTATGGGGAATCCCCATCACTCTCCTAGCAAATCCTTGGGCCTGAACGGCCAGTGTAGGATATCTAGATATCTGCCATGAGACAGGGTATATGTGTAGTTCTGCACTAAATGGGGTACTCTTCAAAGAAAATCATTTAAGAAAGATTACCACACACTATCAGTTCTATATTTTGCAGAATATCTTTACAAGTTCATTAGGCATTCCTCTGATATCTTTTTTACACTTGGTGAGGCTTCAATAATTCTACTCTCACATGACATTTTTTAAGCCAATCAGATGTCAGTATTCATCTTTGCCTTATCCATAGGAGCATTTCCTACAGGAATCCGACCATCCTATAGCTCTCGGTTGGAGCACTGAGATCCATAGGGCCTGTAACTGAGTGTGCTCGGGGTAGCTGAATTCAGAATTTTGAAAAGAGTACAGAACATGTTTATCTAATATTTAGATTTTAGGGAACCTGGAGTCTATGCTGTTGTCAAATCATATAATTTCTTGAAATTTTCATCTCTATGAGACTAAAATGAAAATCCTACATGTAGGCAAAATCCTACAAAGTGGCATCCCTGCGGGGTGTCCCCTGAAGCGGGGTTAAAATGAACTCTTAATAGAGGAAAAAATTTCGGTTCCGAGCAAATTGTCTCCTTAACCGGGATGTGCCCTTTTGTTTGTTTGTTTGTTTGGGTAGTTTAACGTCCAATTTGTTCAATTAGACTTGATGTGCCCTTAAGTGGGGTGTCCCGGAAGCGGGGTTTGACTGTACCAATGTGTCTTAACATAATTATGAACCATTCCGACGTCTTTCTGTCTCTATATAGGCTGAAGAGACCTAGACTGGTTCCCTGCCCAAAATAAGTAAGGGACTAGTAACTACTTCTTACATGATTCTAGAGAAAGACCTTGAACTGACAGTCACGCTACCTCTCTTGGCTTTACAAAGACTTGCTCAAGTCTTTTTTTCTTCTATTTTTTATAAGACCATAGATCCAAACATTACATTTGGTTTTCAACCTAGGCCAGATCACAACAAAAATGTTACAATCAAATTCAGGTTGAGAGAGTTATGGATAAAAATCACACCATTACATTATCATCCCATACATAAATCCAGGCAGTAAGCCCCAAGAAATTGTACTTTTTCCTAATACTAGCGATTTACTACCTTCAGTGCTTTATTCTGAAGAAATATTGCTGCTGAATGTTTAATATCAATCCTATTGTACTGGCTTTAAGGAAGATAGGCCTGCAGGCAGCAGATCTTTTGCGGAGGTAGAGAAGAGAGGTAGAGATCTCTGCTACGAGAGTGCAAAAAATGGAGGTGTTACCCATAGTGCACCCAAATAAATGACTGACATTACAGAATTTTGAACGAGTACAGAACATGTTTATCTAAGATTTAGATTTTAGGGAACCTGGAGTCTATGTTGTTCTCAAAACATACATTTTTTTTTAATTTTTATCTCTTTGAGACTAAAATGAAAAACCTACATGTGGGCAAAATCCTACAAACTGGCATCCCTGAGTAGTAAGAAAACGTAATAAAAAGTATGGCCCTCCCGACTGCAGCGTCGGGCCATATTTTTTCATCAAATGACTTCAAACGGCCATCCGTACCTGCTCAGTAACCACGTTTTCTCATATCATTGACAAGGAAAACATATTTGACCATTGCTGAGGAAAGGCACCCAATTAACCTTATTAGTGGCACTCAGTTAAAGTGGGACACTTCACTTTTGTCCGAGGAAATGGTACATGATTTCAATTCCAAGCATTTGAGTGTTTATATAAAAATAACATTGAAATAAACTCAGGTGTACGTTAGCGTTGAGATGCTCCTTTAAATGGATTCTTAAATAGATTATATGAGATAATACAACTATACGTTAGAAATCGATATCTGATAATGAGCAGATAGATAACGCTGTATGGGATTTTTAGTACTTTCATTATGAGAACTTCCGCTTTAACTGCGGGTAGTGTTATAGTTAAATATCAGCATGGTATAACCTCAACTTTATGTTACATGAAATAATACTTTTGATAAGATTGTGATTTAGGAATTGAGGATCTTAGTTTATCATATGTTAATATTGTGAAAAATCAAAACAACACAAATAATCCAATCAGCCTTCTACATTTGATAATATTTTGATAGGCATTTTTGGTGTTAGTTAATATCAAGTATATGGCATCTGGTAACCATCTCTACGTATGTCCATTTTTCAATGTTATTCAATATTACCCAATGTTATTTACGGGTAATGATATATCCTGTCTTGCAGTAATCATCTATAGATACCACATACGCTCAGGGCACTGGGACTGTTATACGGTATGCCTATTTACAAGTGTATGGTTCAGAAGTTCAGACTATGCTTCATATCCGAGCATAGAATGACCGAAAACCTACAAGTATTTTTGAATCCAATCTATAAACTTAGATTTGTTTTTAATTCTATTTTCTTATTTCAAGGTAGCATCGGTTGGAGACAGAAGTGTATTTCGCCATGTATTTTGCATCATAAAAACTTAGATGTACACCTGTATATAAATCCGTGTTTTCACTTTAAAGGAAACTATTTTATCTAGATAACCCGATGCTCCTAAAATAAGTTCTGGGCTTCCACTTCGACAGTGTTGGTGGCAGTAAGATTTCTTTGGGGTGATGACGGCTCATCAATTTTCCACTAAATATAGCCATTAATTAATTGATGAACGTAAATAAAGCTATGAGTTGATGTTATGAATGTGCATAACACACTCTAGTGATAAAATCCTGCGCCAACTTTCAAAATTTTCTGAACATTTGGCCTCTGCTCACAGGTTTGCTGCATGCAGGTATCAGCCATTCATGTTATTGTGACCCTAACCGTGTCTGTTGTGGTGGAGGCAGGGAGCTGTCAATGCCGGTGATGGTGAGAAGCAGTTCTGGGCTTATCTCACCTCTTTCAAGGACATTTGATAGCATCACAATGTGAAATTGTTCAAACTAATCCAGTTAGGAACATATAAATCTCCATGTTGATGGCTTGCCTACTTTCTCAAATCGTATAAACGTAGAACGTTCATACACTCAGTGATCCAATCCCAAAGAATACATTGCCAGGTGTTTGTTTGGCTGAAGGCATTGCATAACCAGGCAGATAAGGCAGATAAGGTGCGAAAAGAGCTTATGGAAAAAGGTCTATTGGCAATAAGCAATGCCCTACCTACACATTTTTCAGTTGAGTGATCCTGACATCTTCATGGATCAATGCACGCAGGAACTGATTCTAAAAAAATAATTATGCACCATTCTGATTGTATTTTCCCCTAGATATGTTGAATAAACCATCCACTCATACACCTGCTGCCACCACTCCTTCTCTCCTCCCCCCACACATCATAAGATCAATTTTGTTTAAAAGCTTTTATTTTACCCTGGAGGAACGGTTAGGGAGAATATGCCTACCTTCCACCCACTCCAGTATCTGTGTTAGTATGCCCATTTCACACACTCCTCGTACTTTTAACAAATGTATTAATATCTCTGTGAATAAAGAATATAAGTAGAAAATTCTATTTAATAGCAACTACTGTTTTCATTCTCTTTCAAATGAGGCATATCATATTACGATTGAACCAGTTTTACAGGTAGAAATATGCCCATAAATTCTTAAAAATGGACTTGTGACCCCCCCCCCCCCCCCCCCCACACACACACACAGACACAGACACAGACACAGACACAGACACAGACACAGACACACACACACACACACACACACACACACACACACACTAAAATCCCTCTTTTTTAAGATCCAAGTCAAAACACTGAATACTAAACTGAATGATATTGTATGGCCATAAAACCTTCTCTCCAAAACAGAAGTCAATGTGGTAAGGTCACCTTGTGACTCTACAAGTATGTGTACAACAGTAGGCTATAGGCATAACCTGTATGACCAACCAACCATCCACCTGCTAATAACATTTCCCTCTTCAGTAGACCACTTCTTGCCATCACATAATCAATGGAGAGAGAATTTCCATCTTTTCATTCCATCTTTTTAATCTTTAATTTTCTCATCAGATTTGATACAGTGGTCATTGTGACTTTTAAGAAATGTCCCTATTAAAATAAAGGACTTTATCTGGCACTGCCCTGGCTTCCTGTAATTAAAGAGTTACATTGGACAACCACACTTAATCTAATTATTTTTTAATTTGTAGTTTAGTATTAATTGAGATCTGATTTATACACAAGCGTATCCTTAGATATTATATACCACTCTATTAATTACTCTATAATCATAGGATGATTACTTATGTGGTTAACCATAGATAACTTATCAAACAACATGGTTTATTCCATAGCGTCTTAACTTTGAAATGTTTTCTCAGCAATTTCTGTACCAACCTCCCCGATGGTCACACATTTGCGGCTTGTCATTTAAAAAAGAAAATATCTTATTTGCCAAGCTGACATCACTTCCACACATGGGCATTTAATCGGTCCTTACCCTGAATGATACATACCCCTAGGCATTCCCCCTGTGAAAAAAAATGCTGACAAACATTAAAAGTGTCTATCAATCATGTAATTTGATCCGTATTATTTTCTCGTGCAGACCTCTTCACTAGTAAAAGAGCACATATGAAATGACACAATACTGACAAACTTGAACTAACATGGTATTTTATTCAAATATGACAATTAGAGGGAGGGAGACCTAGATATGTATTCCCTAAGTGGAGGACGGGGCTGAAACACTTCTTGGCAAAAAATGAAGAAAGCAGTTTATTCCCAGTTACATCTAGATTAACAGTGAGGACAGACTTAGGGTACCAGTAAAAGAAGAAACATACCTCTAGATATAAGATGACAAGAAAAGACTTTTGACAACTTATAAGTGCGTATGCATATCACTAAAATGCGAAATAGAAATTTTGTGCCTTGTCCATTCCCACTCCATCCCTTCTAATATGATGATTTCTTGCACACAATAAAAAACAAAAAACGGAAAAAAGACCTAGAAAACTGGTATTACAGTGGAGCTTACTTCAGTCAACGTAAAGAACCGCCCATACATGTATTGGCAAACAGAAGCTAAGCTAAGCACACTCTATAGGCTATGTTTATATAGAAATGGTTACCGGGAAACTGATAAGCCATGTATAACATGAGTTCCCAGAGACCATCTGTATTTGAGGTGATAAAGATACAAGCACAGTATGTGGATTTCTCCTAACGCCTTACAAGCCCAGGAATCAGCATGGAATTAAGTAGGTAGAGGGGTAGCCATAGGATGCAGGGACTGAAGCCAGTCTAGGTTATACATTGGATTCCATATTGATTTGTTTTGATCATTCAATGAAAGTTCATAATCAAAGACTGAAGCAAGTCTATCGGGAAGTTTATGACTTGTTCTATATACCTCCTACCACCGTATCGTTAAAAAGCGTTGATGTAATCTTATTTTTCATTTCTTCCCTTTTTATCAACAGGAAACGAAACCGCTTATCATGATCATTCTTATTTTTGTTCCACTAACATACATGTAGTTCTACTGCTAGGAGTTAGAGGAACAGTAGATTGGCCTATGTCCATGTCTCCAACGTCCAACCCCTACCAACACCGATTCCCTTACCCCCAACCCACCCTACTCTCCACCTAACAGGTGACACAGGGCCAGTTATAGGAAGCTTACATGGTGTAATGCATTTCATATTGATTTATTCTAATAATTCAATGAATGCTCATAATCAAAGACTTGCGCAAGTCTAGAGATCTTATAATCAGCTTCCTATTCATCAAATTCTTTCTTTCCATAATTTTGAGAGGTTATCATAATTTGAATGTACACAGATTGGTGATTATCATTACATATATCTAAGAATCTATGAATATTCACTCAATATTTGTATTAGAGTTATACATCGTAACCCAAATATTTGAGACAGTGGTACATATTTTTTATAGTTATCACAAACTACAATGTCCATGTAGTTAAGCGAGTGTTCCACCAACTTGGCCTTAAAGAGGTGAGCAGGCCAGCCGAGCTCTGGAGCACTGGGCAACCGGCTGCCTGGAAATGTACAGATTGTCAGAGCGCTTCCATCAAACCACCTTATTCTAGCTGGCCGATGACCACAAAGGGCCATGCAGGCACCCAGCGACTGCTTCCAGTTCCACTGCACTGGGGAGTCGACCAGCACCGGTGGACGTTGGCCACACTATCATGCTACACTTGTTCCCTATTCATTCGATAAGGGGTAAGTTGAATGAGCCTCCATACATGCCATTCTGGTTCCACAAAATCAGGTGCCCAAGTGAGGCAGTGTGCCACTTCCACTTTGACAGTGTTGGTGGCAGTAAGATTTCTTTGGGGTGATGACGGCTCATCAATTTTCCACTAAATATAGCCATTAATTAATTGATGAACGTAAATAAAGCTATGAGTTGATGTTATGAATGTGCATAACACACTCTAGTGATAAAATCCTGCGCCAACTTTCAAAACTTTCTGAACTTTTGGCCTCTGCTCACAGGTTTGCTGCATGCAGGTATCAGCCATTCATGTTATTGTGACCCTAACCGTGTCTGTTGTGGTGGAGGCAGGGAGCTGTCAATGCCGGTGATGGCAAAGCTCACAGATGTGTACTGGGTGAGCCAGTGTCATCAGTAAAAAGCTATTGAATCAGCTTTTTGGCCACTGTATAATTTAGTGTTGACAGGGGCTCATAGATTTATACTGGCTGGTTGAACGACTCTGTGGAGCAGCGGGGTATCAGTGAATTAGGAGCAGCTTTGCTCCACAGGCCATTGACAGCCAACCGGCTGTAGATTCTACAACCGGAAAGGATTTGGCACCACCGGCCAGGAGGCCAGCTCGGCATTCTTCCGCCAGGCAGCTCCCATTAGCACCTAGTTGGTGGAACACTCATTTTACTCACCAACATTCATGTGACATAGAGTAATACACTGCCTACAGTAATCCACTTCCAGGACATCCCGCTAAGGCCACTAAAAAAACAAACTTGTTTTTCATCACCAAGCCATGAAAGATATGACAAGGGTGCTTTTTTTCTTTTCTATTTTTTATTTTTTTGTGGATCAGAGATAGAATTGACTTCAGACAAACTAATTTAGGTCGCATCTTGCACTCTCACTCTAAGTTCCTAATATCTCACTCATTTTACTGTGTGTAATTGTCTCTGTATCAGATGTTTATTAATTTATAGCCCTGTGTAAGCAGCCACCCCATGTATGTGGACACCCCACATTAACAGACAGTTATTTTGGTACAAAAAGCCTTTTAACCCTGTGTAAGCGGTCACTTCAGAGGGACGCCTTATCAAATATGGGTGGGGTGGGGACAACACTCCAGGGTCCTGTTTTTCAGACAGTAACATCTTTATTAGTCATGATAAATAAGAGTGACTGCTTGGGAGACCAGAAGAGTAATTATGACCACAGAGTGTTCCTCAGACCCAGTCACTGTTGGGCTGTTATGATCTCTGTTGGTCCAAGGTCCATTGAAAGAACACCTAACCAACGACAGACTGAAAACTTCATGTAAGCAGACACCCCACATAAGCAGACACTGTGGTTATAACAGTACGGTACCGTATATCTATGCCAGTCTCTGTCATGGTACTAAGTAATTAGTACGGTAGTATGAACTGTATTTAAGGTAGGGGCCTACCAGTACATGTGTATTACCGTACTGGTATAACATATATATAGCTAGTCAGACGAGTCAGACCCTATACACTAGAATTACGCCAATTTACGGGAACGTACTGTTAGTGTTAGTGTTACTGTTAGGGTCGCCCACGACTAATAATATACCGGTAGCATAATCATTGATAGATTGAAAACACCAGCTATGAGGACACCTCCCTTATTTAAGGGATATTTTGCTCGGAAGGGAGGGTGTAATATGTAAGAATAGGACTTCCTATGGCCTAACGTCCGATCAGTCTAACACTAGTAACAGCATAGATATAGAGAAAGTCCCTGTATATCTATTGTAACAGCAATACGGAGCCACCAGTACCAGACGAGGCTATAGATTAAACTCCAGAGTGACACTGACAGACACAAGTAGAAAGCAATCACCAAATTGTGGTCTCAATATTGTTTTACCTAAAGCAATAGCTGTGACAAATGAAGACATACCTTAATGCTTGGAAAACAGATGAGAACTGTCGTGGTTCAACCGTGTCTGCTGCATTGTTGATTTAGACAGCAACTTATACATCCTTGTTTCCAGTTTGTGGCCAGAGGTTTGTGGCTTGTGAATTTCGCAAAACATCCACGAGTGCATTCAGAAAACCATTTTAGATGGAGATTTTCGCATGTCCCCTCCGTCGAGTTTAGGCAATTATTATTACATTGCCTGATAGCTTACATATCAGTTCTAATCTCCTCTTAAGCATACCTCTTCTGAGTCTTAACATTGATGGATTCTGCCTGAATTAATAATGTTCCTGAACAGAAAGTCTACGGCAATAGTTTCCCGAACGCGATTATATTTTGCTTGTGTTACTACTGAACAATTGTCCAAGAATCACCTTTCCGATACCAGCTACAGTGGAACGAGTGTATTCATTTCCCACTAGATAGAGCCACAAGTGTCATAGCTTTAAAAACACAAGATGGCGCATCATACTGCACCACTGAAAGTTCCTAAGACACAGACTGATTGACCAGTCACAAAAAGTACTGCGGTGAAAATGTAGGTGCAGACATGGTTGATAATATTTTCTGGATTGAACAATTTGTAGGGAACGCAAGGAAAGCCAGTGTAACTGTAAGTATTGCAAATAGGTGATACAGTGGGGACTTTGATCTAATTCTGACTGTGAATCAGTGTGATCCGGCCGACGCCATGTCATGACTGCATCATCACGACATCACTCATGAGGCAGAGGGTCGTATTTTCGAGTATGTGTTCATTCACTGATTAAATTCCTGGTCATTTTCCTTTATTATATATCTTGAGATATTTCAAATTCATAACAATTTCAGGGATGTCAGTTTTCCTTGTATTCGTGGCAATCCGTGTTTTAATTGTTTCAGGGAGTGTTCATTATTAATGGCAGGGGGGGGGGGGGGGGTTGTAGGTTTTGCTCGGCGAATCCTCCAAAAGAAATGGCCCCCCTCTCGGAAATACCTTGAAATGAAATGCCACCCCACCCTCAGAAATACCTCAAAATAAAGTGGCTCCCCCCTCGGAAATACCCTAAAATAACCCCCCCCCCCCCCTAGGAAATACCGGTACCTAAAAATACCCCCCCCCCCAAGTCAAATACCCTGATATATTCATGCACAACCTACAAACTCTAAAATCTTTGCAATTTTCTTATGCAGAAAATAGTCCCGGCTTGTTTTTTTTTATTATAAATTTGAAGTTTTTAAAAGATCGCGAATACTAGACCATTTTGCATGGCAGATTAGAAGACGTCTTAGTATGATGAGCTCCCACTCCACAGACATGGCACTGCCAGGTGTCACAGTACCTCACTTATTGTCTTCTCTGCCACAATCACCATGCTTATATATATATATTATATATATATGTACAGTAAAACCCCTCTTCCGGGACACCCCGCTTAAGGGGACACCCCGCTTCAGGGGACACCCCGCTTCAGGGGACAATTTGCTCGGAACGGAAATTTTTCCCTCTATTAAGAATTTATTTTAACCCCGCTTAAGGGGTCACCCCGCTTAAGGGGACACCCCGCTTTAGGGGACAGTTTTTCGGTACAGAAATGCTTAAAAACCCTGCTTAAGGGGACAGTTTGGAGGGCTATCACATCAAAAACACTGAAAATCCAAGTTTCTGGTGACCGTTTGTACAGGACAGACAGTTGTCGCAACCAGAACAATAGACTGAGCATTCCCGGGCGGGCTCGGGCGGCCAGAGTATGTTTTTTCAAGGTAATAACCACATCTCTAGAGGCTCTGGGCGGGCGACTGTGAGTGGATATTAGTATGAGCGACTTTCGCACCTGTTGAAGTAGGGGGTTAGAGGCCCGCTTACAGGTTAGCGGTGGGCGAAACAGGGAGGGCTGGGGGCTTTGAAGGTGCGGTATTCAGTGAGCCGTCGCGGCTCAAGGCGGCTCACGGCGGCTCACGGTCATAGGGCTGCTGACTTCGGAGGGTGGGGGGTGGTGGGGGGGGGGGGACATTGAACGGGGGTGTAAAAAGGAGCAAATTTCACAAGGAAGGCATATCCATCTTCAACCTCTTTTATCTATTTATTCTTAATGTTTTTACATTTATATTCATTTTTATTCATTTATATTGTATGATTTATATTTATTTGCTTATTTATTAATAAGCCTTTTAGCCTAATAACCATCATTTCCTTCATTTATGACATGTAGGTATTCTCTATTATATAACCCACTGGCATCCTGAAAACCCCGCTTAAGGGGACACCCCGCTTAAGGGGACACCCCGCTTAAGGGGACACTTGGCCCGGAACGGAGGGTGTCCCCTTAAGAGGGGTTTTACTGTATATAAAACATATACAGTAAAACCCCTCTTCCGGGACACCCCGCTTAAGGGGACAATTTGCTCGGAACGGAAATTTTTCCCACTATTAAGAGTTTATTTTAACCCCGCTTAAAGGGACACCCTGCTTAAGGGGACACCCCGCTTTAGGGGACAGTTTTTCGGTACAGAAATGCTTAAAAACCCCGCTTAAGGGGACAGTTTGGAAGGACATCATATCAAAAACACTGAAAATCCAAGTTTATGGTGCCCGTTTGTACAGGATAGACAGAACAATAGACTGAGCATTCCCGAGCGGGCCCGGGCGGCCAGAGTGTGTTTTTTCATGGTTATAACTACATCTCTAGCGGGTCTGGGCGGGCCACAGTGAGTGGATATTAGGACCCGTGATTTTCGCGCCTGCTGAAGGTGCCAGGTAAGAGGCCCGCTTACAGGTTAGCTGTGGGCGACACAGGGAGGGCTGGGGGCTTTGAAGGTGCGGTATTCAGTGAGCCGTCGCGGCTCTGGGCGGCTCACGATGAGTCCTTTTAGGGCTGCTGATTTCTATCAGAAGTCACTGGGGTGGGGGGGGGGGGGCATTGACCGGGGGTATAAAAAGGAGCGAATTTCACAAGGAAGACATATCCACCTTCAACCTCTAGTATTATCTTCTTTTTTTTTGTTTGTATATTTATATTCATTTATATTATATAAATTATTTCAAGTAAACAAATATAAATCATATATGATTTATATTTATTTATTTAACCCATTAGCTGCGGGTGATGCCTTAAGGCATCACCACGCAGGATCGGGTGATGCCTTAAGGCATCACCAGTCCAGATCGGGTGATGCCTTGAGGCATCATTTTCCAATATTTACAAAATTATTGTTTTAGGTGATAGATTAGAAAATAATTCAACAATATACATGAAACTTCCACAGAGTTTAGGTATAGCATCATATTTAAAATGTTTATGGAAATGGAAAATGATATCGAGTATCACATGTTATATCACGTGATCACATCATCCAATTACCATAATGGGCCTGTGGATACCCGTTTCTTAACACTATATAGGTACTAATACCCGACCCCTATATACATGACTGTGTAGGAGCCCGCCGTGAATGGGTTAATTGTGTGTTATTGATAAACATTTTAACCTAATAACCATCGTTTCCTTCATTTATGTAGGAATTCTCTATTATATTGTATAGCCATTGAAAGACTGAAAACCTCGCTTAAGGGGACACCCCGCTTAAGGGGACACTTGGCCCGGAACGGAGGGTGTCCCCTTAAGAGGGGTTTTACTGTAACTTCAGGTATATGTGTATATAAAGGAACGTAGGCGCCACCTGTAGTCTACTTCCCCAATTAACACAACACCACTAGCGCGTGCGAGCGCACGAACAGGTCATACCATTCCTCACCTGTCAACCAAACCTGAAAGACGTATACTACACTACTGCCACAGCTAGCTAAACTTTTCCATGTGGCGTTTGTTTGGTCTGCTATTGATCATGGTGGTCTGCGAATTATGTGGGACTTCTTGCGATGGTCAAAAAAGGACTTGCCCTACTTGCGAAGGCCCTGAAAGTTTGGATCAAGAAAAAGCAGCTATCCACACAACTTCAGGTGAGTCGAAATCTACAGGCGCCGAGAGCAATGCACCAGCCGGTGCAGTGTCAGGCACACCTACCAGCCGGACTACAGGTGAAATCGATGATCAGGACGAATTCTCTAGACTAAAGAAAGAAAATACCTTCTTTAAGTCTGAGATTTTTAATATGCATTCTGAGATGTCGACATTGATGTCGATGATGGCGGAACTCAAGATGTCTGTAGTTTCCACAAAGGGAAACCAAGATGGCGTCCCTAAACGGCGGGAAACCCGGGAAAGTGATTTCCAACGACAGGCGCCCCTTTCGAGCACGACCGCTCCAAGCGATCAATTACCTCCAGGGGCAATTGCTCAAGAATCCCAGAACACCGCTTTTCCACCACTTTCAAGGGCTTCAGACGCTATTTTCATTGCGGGAGGATCCACACGATCAAAGATGGCGTCCGTACCTTCTTCATGGGCTACAGGAGCGTCTACCCATGCCAGAGGACAAGCATCTATCTCTCCAAAACCTATCCTTCCAGTCTACGCAAGTTCTTCTCCGGGCTGGTCAGCGGCGACAGGCGTTCCCACAGATCACACACACCATTCATGCTCCGGAAAAACAGAACGCCGCCGTAAGTGTTGTATTTATAATTTGGAGAACCACATGCCTTGCGATGTCAGTAAACCAAATATAGACAATGTGATATCAGCTAGCATGTCTATGTTCAGGTCTATGTTAGGCCGAGGCATAGACGCCACCGGGTATGCTGACCATATCGCATTCTTGTCCGACCGATGCGCTTACATCACCAGC
The DNA here is from genome assembly GCA_950022655.1 of Alentia gelatinosa. Lineage (NCBI taxonomy): Eukaryota > Metazoa > Annelida > Polychaeta > Phyllodocida > Polynoidae > Alentia > Alentia gelatinosa. Next base: position 41,744,262 of record OX465588.1, on the reverse strand, counting down.
CAAGCATTAGTGGACTATGACTTAGCATGTATATATATGTAAATTTCTTAATTCTGCTAGAAGAGATCAGACACTATTGGCCTCTAAATTGTATAGATTATCCAAAATACACAGTTCTAGAACCTCTTATGTGGGTGAATCACAAAAACGTAAATCATTGAAATTGAAATGCCCCACCCAAGCAAATACCGCAATTTGAAATGCCCCCCCAGGCAAATACAGCGAAATGCAATACTCCCCCCCCCCCCAGCAAATAGCCTACCTCTAATAAATTGCCCCCCCCCCCCCAGGCAAATACCCTCATATAATTTGCCCCCCCCCCCCTCCAATAGCTCATCCACCCCCTGCCGTAAATAATGAACGGTCCCTAAGTTATGAAATTAATCCTTGTGTAAAATGAACATTACTTCTGCTAAGTTGCTCAAACCATTGACTTAAAGTTAAACCTTACCACAAACACCCAGGTGTTCTCTGAAGCCAACCTCGGTGCATTAGAATCCCGATATCGGTGCCTTGGAATCCCGATATCGATTCAAATAGTTGTAATTGTCGACCCCAGAGGGCAGCACTTCAATATGAATGTTGTCAGACACACTGCTGGTCACCAAAGCAAATGGTTGCTGCTGAAATGGAGAGGGATAAGGATCTTGTCTCACCCCTGGTATAAGTTTAGCCATAGATAGGCACTTTAGTGAAATTTTAAAACAGGTTTAATTACATAACTAACCTAGTAGTCATTTGGTTCTCATTAAATTTGATTTATAATCTTTTTGATTTTTGTCTGTATCACTACTGGTTACGAAGATATTCAAGTTTTTGTGAGGCAAATCTGACAAAAATTTCTGCAATGAAATGACCAAATCTAAGGACAATTTTTGGCATGTAACAGGCATCACCTGTTGAGACTATTAAGTTTGATTTGACATAACTCATTTAATATTAGTCATTTTGACATGAAATTTTCTGTGCAAGGTGATTGTTATGTTTCACATAATTTCCTTTAAAGATTGTAACAGTTCACCGATATACAGACCCCCAGATGACCTATATAGGACCTTACAATGACCTTTTGTACCAAACAATACTCTTCTTTGGCCTATACAGCTCAAATTACCATACATGCAGTGCATAAAACTATGTTATTCTTTAAGCTGAAACTATCTTATTACCTTGGGACATAGATTTTGTCCATTATTGACCTTTTGCTAGTTCTAGTGCCCTTTTTAACTGGTAAATGCCCTTTCGCATGTCTCTTTCGCTAAACATGTCCCTTTTAAAATATTTTTGCTGAAATTGGAGAAATTATTTACATTACAATTAAAATATGATATTGTGTCGTGCCTTTGTGCACTGAAGTTTGTATGAAAAGGTCCTCTGAGCCTGAGGGCATTAAATATAATGGCCCTAGTATGGGAAAGTCATGATTCTTGCCAGTTTAAATTTCTTACCATTAATTGTATGATACAATAACACGCTAAAATAGGTTACCATTTAGGAAAATGTAAATTTACTGAAAGGACCTGATAAGTACTGACATAATGACCCCTTGATTGACCTTTTAGTGCCCTTAAGGACCTTTTAGTGCCCTCAAGGACTTTTTTTCTTCTTTTTTTTCCATTCCAGACTAATGATGGCAAAGGCAGGGAGCTACCTTTACCCATCCTAAAACATGCTACATAAACACAAACGTTCACTTTGACCTGATCCCATTTTGTGACAAATCAATATTTTATAATTCTGATTTCGCAACCAGATACCCTGGATCAATGGCTTTTCAACAACGCTAAGAACATGAAGATCCTCAAAGGGAAAATGCCTCAAAATTAAAAAGGTCGCACAGGTCATGTAAGGGGGCCTCTGGGGCAGGAGTGAGTCTTAACTTACACCTCACCTCACTTTGATCAAAACTTCCCATGATGACCAATTTGGGGCAAATAAAATAAAGGGCTGGGCAAAGTAAAATCTAAATGAAACTCAGCACATAGCACAATTATTACCTGAAAAATGCATTAATCATGGTCTTGAACGAATTTGAAAAGTCCCTCATGGATATTTGGGGAGGTTAAACATAAGTCCATAAGCCTTCACTTTGACCTATTGTCATTTTGCAGGAAATCAATATTTTTTAATTCTGATTTCACAAGCAGATACCCTGGATCAATGGCTATCCAACAGGGTAATGATCATAAAGATACTCAAAAGGAAAGTTCCTCAAAATTAAAAAGTCGCACAGGTTATGTAGTGCGGCCACTGGTGCAGTTGTGAGAGTGAGTGGTCACACACACCTCACCTCACCCTGAGTGAAAACTTTCCAACATGACTAATTTGGGGCAAGTAAAATGAAGGGGTAGGCAAAGCCAAATTCACATGAAACTTTGTATATAGCACATTCATTACCTGAAAAATGCATTTGACATGGTCTTGAAAGAATTTGGAAAGTCCTTCATGGAATTTTCTACGGTCAAACATAAGCCTTCACTTTGACCTGTTGCCATTTTGCGGGAAATCAATATCTTTTAATTCTGATTTCGCAAGCAGATACCCTGGATCAATAGCTTTTTAACAATGCTAAGAGCATGAAGATCCTCAAAGTAAAAGTTCCTCGAAATTGAAAAGTCGCACGCGTCACGTTGCGCGACCATGAGTTGGACCTGCCAAAAACTATCAGTGTAGCAGCAGACTTTACACCTCCCCCTCACGCGACCATTTGAAGTGCCTACCATAGAAATAACATTAGGAAAAAATACTCGACAATTACCCCCGTAAAGTGACAATACTACGCCATGGCCGTGGCATAGTTAGTAGAAACCAAACGAGAGTTAGACTTGTCAATGTTTATGCCACGACGGGAAGGTCGTGTATTACTACACGAGGCATAGCCGAGTGTAGTGAGGAGCAGACCTGACCAGAGTGGCATAGACATTGACAAGTCTAACTCGAGTTCGGTTTCGTATTTATCCTACCCTGTCTATGCTTATATTACTGTTAAAACGATAAATATTGAGTCAACGACCAACAGAACCTTTTTCATAGTAGCTGACATCCTGCTCTCTGATTGGTCAGTATTGTTATTACTCTAGTGGCATAAAAAACACTTTATGTCACGGCCTGCCACATAAAATTTCCCTATGTTAAGTCTATGGCCGTTTTTTATTAGGGGTAGGATAATGACTGTGATATGACGTCATATGGATTTGCTAAGTATATTCTAATTATTTTGATATTCTGATGCTATTTAATGTCATAGATAGGGGTGAGATAAATCCAGAACCCCACTTGCATCGTAAAAATACACAATATTCCACTTGTTTGGATGTGCCATAATCGTCACTCGGCTTCGCCTCAGTGACGATTGGGCCCCATCCAGACTTGTGGAGTATTGTGTATTTATACTATTCTCGATGCAGTTCTATATAAATACTGCACCGCTCCAGTTTATCGCAATGCAAAACCTGTCTCTGCAATGTTGGACTCTCTACAATCTTAGGATTTTAAGATGTTCTCTCCACGCCTTTTTATGGGCGATGTAGTACTACCCAAGGGAATGTAGTTCCTAGCTGTGTAGTGTGTCTAGCAATTTTTTCAGCTAGATTTGTAAATGACATTGATATATTTCTTTAAATTACTCTAGTAGCAACCTTTTGATGACTTTGGAAATGATATAATTAGTTCATAAGAGTTTTAGGATTTGAAGTAAACATTCAACTGTCATCTTCTGAACTGAGTGACAACATCTCTAACTTCTTGTTTCTACTGAATATAATAGAATGCTATGCCACTCAGAAAGATGTAATACAGTGTAATTTTGCTTATAAATGATAGTTCTAGTGTTGTCACACTTTTAGGTTTGTCAAACTATTTTCAGTTTGAATTGACATCAATTGTAGCAACCTTTTGATGACTTTGGAAATGATATAATTAGTTCATAAGAGTTTTAGGATTTGGAGTAAACATTCAGCTGTCATCTTCTGAACTGAGTGACAACATCTCTAACTTCTTGTTTCTACTGAATATAATACAATGCTATGCCACTCAGAAAGATGTAATACAGTGTAATTTTGCTTATAAATGATAGTTCTAGTGTTGTCACACTTTTAGGTTTGTCAAACCATTTTCAGTTTGAATTGACATCAAATCTCTGTCAAAAAATAGTTCCTACCCAGGGTCCTGTTTTATAGACAGCGACGTCTTTAATATTGACGACGGAAAAAGAGTGACTGGTTTAGTGACCGGTTTAGTGACCGTCACTGTTTTGCGTTGCATAGACCGGATCACGATTTTACAGTGGGATCACTGTTGATTTGATCACTAATAGGACGGTCCCTGTTGAAACGATCACTATTATAGTGATAGAATCAAAACAATCACTATTTCTATGGATATTTACCTGCCAACAACCAAATTGTCTTCGCCAAGTCAATTTCGGAAATTGTCTGTGGTTCTTTGGCAATGTCAAATAAAGATAGTGACATGGATTGGCTTGTCACTAATAGTGACCGTTTTATTGATCATTTATGGAAAAATCACTATTGATGATCATGACTATGCAACGTAAAACGGTCACTCTCAATCGGTCACACCTGTGACTGATCACTGTTAAGTAATTATCACGACTATGAAATGCGATGCGCTGGAAACGATCACTATTAACGATTGTCACGACTATAAAACACCACCCAGAAGCCTATCATAGCAGTGATGTGTTTGCCATAGTTTGCTCGAGCAATGCAGTGTGAGATAGGGATGTCATTATGATAATTTATATGGAGGCTTTGGGATTTCTCTTTACATATATATATTTGTGATTTAATTTTTGTTAAAGAAAAATTTTATTTGAATTTTTGTTTTCCTTGACAATCCCGTAATTTACTTTTAATCGCCCTTAATTCATGTTTAAGAACTATTTAGTTAATCATATCAATATAAAGGAGCGCCACTGCAAGAAGGGCTAGATGCCGCTGGCGGTGCTTCAAGCCTCACCTGATAAAGCCTGACAAAGGGGATGGATATTTATATACCCTAAGGTACCCTCCTTAAAATATGTAAGATATTGGACATATTGTACTATGAAACCTGAAACATCGTAAGAGGGTGCGTCCACCAACCACGACAAGGCTACGACAAGTGCCGACATGAAAGTTCCAATCGCAGCCTTGTTGCAGCCTTGTCGTGAGAAGAGCATTGTCGGGACAGTGGTATCGGGGCGTGTCGTAGACGTTGCCGGTTTCCGTAAAAAAGGCGCCCATGGTTCCGACACGCTACGACAGGGATATCGAGGAAACCACAACACTCCACGACAAAGGTCCAGTCGTAGCAAAAATCGAACATGTTCGATATTGTCGTGGCCTTGTCGGAGGGCCTCGGACAGGCCCCCGACAAGCTTCGTGTCGCAGCCTGTCGGGGCCTTGTCGTAGCCTCTTGTCGGGAACTATGTTCCACCAACCACGACAAGGCTACGACAGGCCTTTCAATCGTAGAGCTGTCGTGGACCTTGTCGGAAAGCCGTTGTCGCAGCCTTGTCGTGGTTGGTGGACGCACCCCCTAAAGGAACTAACAGTGACGCAAGTGAAATAGAATTTTTGGAGATATTCATGTGGCAGATGTCAGCATCGGTGGTTCAGTGGTAGAATGCTCGCCTGCCACGCGGGCGGCCCGGGTTCGATTCCTGGCCGATGCACAGAGTCTTACAGCGTATTGAAGATATGCACCTCGACGGGCCGACCACCCCCGATTTGTCGAAGTATGCTAGCAAACTGACATACACCAAAGACAATAGACCCTCTTCACACTGGCGCCATCTTGTAATGGCCGCCTATGTAAGTCAATCGAAAACGAGACGAGCCCTCTCCACTCAGTCTTGAGTAATGATAAAAATACTAGTGGTTTCTAACTTAAAAGATAGGAAATCGGTCTCACGTCATACCTAATCGGCCGATTTGTATAAACAATACATTGTTAGAAAGCGGAGACTTGGGCCTATCTGCTGGTATATATATATATAATATACCTGTGTTATGGCTAACATTTCTTGTCATAGATTGAACATTTGAATTGTTTTAGGTAAAGAATACCAAAACATGTAACTTTCCTGTTTTCACAGAGATTTATTGAAAAATCTATCGCGATGACCTACAGGAATAACTATCCTATCTTATTAGGTATTTCATAACAATTAATATAATACCTATATTGCCAGGCTGTGAAAAATATTTCCTGAGATAATGGAGTATTATCATAGATGACAAGGAGTCAAAAAGATCACTAGAAAAGAATTTGATTTTCTGATATCACTCACATCACTCACGAATTGAACCTGGCAAAGTGAGTGACGTGAGTGACGTCTGTGACGTTGGACCAACTTAAACCATCATGCATCATGTCAGGCTGCTACTTGGATTCGTACCCATGCAGACAAACAACCTCTGACTACAACTCAACTGCCCTAACCACTGGGCCACCACAATGAGCTATATGAGAGGCAAGAATGGACAGTATTCAATTCTTGCCCATGCAGACCCATGCAGACAAACAACCTCTGACTACAACTCAACTGCCCTAACCACTGGGCCACCACGATGAGCTATATGAGAAGCAAGAATGGACAGTATTCAATTCTTAGTGACTGGTAATGCTGTGGGGATGTTTTGTGTGACAAAATTATTGTATGAATCATTATTGAATGGGTCGTTGTAAGTGGTGTCTTTGTAAGCTGTAGATGACGACACCAAACCCCCTCAATTTCTTTTTTTTTTGCTGTTAAAAATGTGGGATAATCTGGAATATGATAGTAGAAACTGCACTGTACCTAACTAAATATGAGGATGCGGAATTGGCTTTAAAATCATTTATCACATTTTAAAAATAATTAATTTTCATGGTCTGAAATTGAAAATGGCCCGTCTTTGCTCATCGGTGCGCGTCAGAAGATATCAGTGACACTTTAAATGGGAAATCATATGAAATAATAAATGTCACCATTCTGAAAATTATGAATTTTCAGAATATCTGGAATATATAATGATAATGCTGCTCTGCAATTATGGTGAAATTTGATAATAGATAAAGGTCTCAAATTGATCATTTCATACTTTAAATTGGAACTAATTTTTTTCATTAAATAGCATTATGAAATATCATATACTATGGATAGAAAAATTGGTAGACTATACTATGTTTTGTATCTACAGATAAATTATCAATCATAAATATGCATTATTTCTGGAATTATAAAAGAAAAATGGTTGATTACGCTGGTTGCAACTGGAGCTATATCGGGGTGTACCGGGACCATGGCACCTTTTTAATGCACCCTCCCAACACGTTCAACGCACCGATGCGAACCAACGTGCACTGATACACTACAATATGGTCATTTTGTATCGGTGCGCGTTGGCGTGTATCGGCGTTGGTGGGTGCCCGGTCTAAAGCTTTTACATGTATCATCTTTACAATAAAGATGCCTCCCTTTAACCCTTTCCTTACTAATGCTGCCTTGAGGCAGCACCATGGGAATACCGATGCTGCCTTGAGGCAGCACCATGGGAATACCGATGCTGCCTTGAGGCAGCTAATTCATATCATTCACATTTTATATTATTTCAGTAAATAATGGACAGATTTTTTTAAAAACATTCAGCATATATAGAAAACAATATTATATCAATGATTAGAATCGAATTCAGATGAATGGGTTACTATGGTGATGTTGATACCAGACTATATAAGACATAAGTCTAAGTCCTAGCCTTACAATATGACAGAGTGTGGTTGGCCCCCACCTATCAGGCATATAGCATTTTCATGATTTTTTCAAAATATTTTAATTCTACATACAAAACAACTTCACAGATCTGTTCTCCATATATTTTTATCATTATTTATGTAAAAGAAACATAATGTCATCGCAATGAAAAATAGATACACACCTTTGTAGGTTCAGTGCTATATTGGGCCTATGTACAGGCTTGTGTCAATGGAGCAAAAAGAAATGTCTCAAATTCTTCCTGCAATTTGCTTGTGTGACGTGTGACGTGTGTGACGTGTGTGGTTGGACCAACTTAAACCATCATGTCAGGCTGCTACTGGGATTCGTACCCATGCAGACAAACAACCTCTGACTACAACTCAACTGCCCTAACCACTAGGCCACCACGATGAGCTATATGAGAGGCAAGAATGGACAGTATTCATTTCTTAGTGACTGGTAATGCTGTGGGGATGTTTTGTGTGACCAAATTATTGTATGAATCATTGTTGAATGGGTCATTGTAAGTGGTGTCTTTGTAAGCTGTAGATGACGACTCCAAGCCCCACAATATCTCTTTTTTTGCTATTATATATATGTGGGATAATATGGAATATGATAGTAGAAACTGCACTGTACCTAACTAAATATGAGGATGCGGAATTGGCTTTAAAATCATTTATCACATTTTAAAGATAATTAATTTTCATGGTCTGAAATTGAAAATGGCCCGTCTTTGCTCATCGGTGCGCGTCAGAAGATATCAGTGACACTTTGAATGGGAAATCATATGAAATAATCAATGTCACCATTCTGAAAATTATGAAATTTTCAGAATATCTGGAATATATAATGATAATGCTGCTCCACAATTATGGTGAAATTTGATAATAGATAAAGGTCTCAAATTGATCATTTCATACTTTAAATTGGAACCAATTTTTTCATTAAATAGCATCATGAAATATCATATACTATGTTTTGTATCTACAGATAAATCATCAATCATAAATATGCATTATTTCTGGAATTATAAAAGAAAAATGGTTGATTACGTTGGTTGCAACTAGAGCTATATCGGGGTGTATCGGGACCATGGCGCCTTTTTAATGCACCCTCCCAACACTTTCACCGCACCGACGCAAACTAACGTGCACTGATACACTACAATATGGTCATTTTGTATCGGTGCACGTCAGCGTGTATTGGCATTGGTGGGTGCCCGGTCTTAAGCTATTACATGTATCATCTTTACAATAGCGTTTATAATTAGCTGATAATAACCACAAACAATTAGCTGATAATAACCACAAACAAAACCAAGTCCATCCAAAACCGAAAGATGACTCCTTTTAAAGAGGCCGTTTACACGAAAATAGACTTTGACTCCGTGCATAGAAAAATCGTACAAATTTCATTATGTATGTCACTTACATTGTTCGGAATCCTTCATCAAATGATATTTCTTTCAGGGCACTTGGGGAGAAGAGCTATATTAATGCATAACACCCAGGTTTACCTCAACCGCTCAGCTACGCCTCAGTGATGATTATAGCTCATTCAAACCCATGGATTATTTTACATCTACATGTATGTATATGATTCTCGACACGATTCTTTCTAAATATATGAATACATATTGCTAGGTATATATAACCTCTTGTTAAAATGAATATAAGCTTGATTATGGAATTCCTTATTTGTGACACTATGAGATATCTCACGTCAAGGGTGAACCTTCCATTTGAAAAGGACAGTGTATAGTACTAAATAATCGTGAACACTTAGGCAGGCAAAATATCTTCATCAAACCTTGATAGCTTGAAACATGTTTGTTTCTTACAAATAACCTTGTAGATCTACAAATCACTTTCTAGAGGGCTATCCCTTACTTGATGTTTTTGCCCTGTATTCGTTGAAAGGATCCATCTGTGATGTTTATCTGTAACTGGGTCCCTTGGCCTTATTCCCCACAATTTAAAAGATATGTAGTACCTTAAACGACCGACAAGACTCACAGATCTATGTGTTAAAGTATTTTCTACCGAATTCGGAAAGAGGAAATATATAACAAAGGGAAAAGAGTGAATGGTGTCTGGGTATTTGGGGGAGTAGAGAGAGACAGTGACCAGATGTTTATGGTATTAGTGGAGAAAAGAGGTGCCGAAACCTTCCTCCCACGAATATAAAGGTGGATAGCTCCGGGAACTACCATCATCTCTGACTGCTGGAAGGCTTACAATAGGATTCCACAGTTGGGATACACACACAAGACTGTGGACCACTCCAAGGACTTTTATAACAAAGAGCAGTATGCATGCACAAACACTATAGAATCCCTATGGAGAGCAGTAAAAGCTACTTTGCCCAGGTATGGAACAACCAAGGTCTTGTACCAAAGTTACATCGACACATACATAATTAGGAGTTTTTTCCTAAAACACTCAGAGGATATTTTTCTCAAATTCATGGATTTAATAAAACACCCCAACAGGTCCGACTGTGACATCACTGAAATCCATATCTCTAAAAAAAAGTAGGAGTCTGGGGACTAACTCGAGGATAAGACATTTCTGGAGTTGGATTCAGGGGATGAGTCAGAAAGTGAGGAAACTGAGGAGGAACGTAGCATATTGGATGCCTCTGCAGAACTATTTGATGATTGAGGCTAATTGGTTAGTAATTGATAAATTGCATGTTAATTATCAAGCGGGAAATTTTCTTGTTATCCGCCGGCCTTGACCCCGAGGTCAACCGCCACGTCATGTCGTGATGTCACTACGCTTCGGCCTCTTTTGGCGGCAGGATCTAAAGACATAAGACGTGTTTCTTTAGGTTACGGTTAAGCAACATCTAAAAGAACGGAAAAGATGCCAAAACATGCCGCCAAGACTCCGACAGTTACCAGAGGGGTCAAACAGAAAGACCTGGATGAAAAAGTAACGGCACTGGATGAAAAAATCAAGGCTTTCGGGGATAAATTCGTAGAAATGGAAGGCCTGCTTCGTGCTCTGGCAGCAAAAGGCCAAGACAAAGCAGGCACACCAGAGGTGACGAGCGCATCGGATAGCGAATCCCCAACAACTACTAAAAGACCTCGAGGGTGACCAGCTCGGGCGGATACCCGTTTCGCCCCATATAAGATCGTTTCTCCATCCACTCAGAGGTTAGCAGAGGCCCAGCGGCTGCCCGCAACCCCAGACATCCAGGCACGCTAGGTTTCGCGCCTTTTCCAACGAGCCTTGCCGAGGCGGCAGGCGCGGAAGTGCTTCAGGCTCAGGTCGTGAAGCTACTCGAAGCGACCCCCCCCATGCCTTCGCCACAGCAGGTAAGAAGCCTTCATTTTTCTCACATACATATGTTTTCTGAGGCCCAGAGAAAGCTAAAACCACTCTCAATGATCTAAATATCGCAGAATACCTCTGGGGTCTTTTTCGCCTAATCGAGGACCCAGACTATCCGTCAGACTGGGCACCTCATACTCTGTCTCATATTAAAGATATCTTAGAGGATGCCAGAGATTATCAGTTCGACCAGGTTCGGGCATGGTCTGAGGAAATCTTAAGCCTTATCTCTGAAGGCCGCCTAAGCAAGGCCTGGGAGGATACGAATAAGATTCAAATGCTCAGGGTTTCAATCTCTCGCTCCCCTTTGGGGAAACTGTCTGGTTCAAATAATCCTCGGGCTAGTAAAAAATCAGAAAAACAGGCGGATAAGCAAGACCTCAGGGGGGGCCCACCCTGCAAAGCTTTTAATATCGGTGCCTGTCAACAGGCCAACGGCCACCTTAAAGCAGGCCAGAAGCAACTTCACATATGCTCATATTGTCTTTTCAATCTCTCGGCCTACCACCCTCATGCAGAAAGGGACTGCCGCATTAAGACACGCCACGCAGCCACAAATGCAAATGGGGGGGAGGGGGGTGCTGCCCCCCCTTTTCGGCGCTAGGCTCGCCCAAGCCTCCCAATAACGGGCACCCAGGGACCACCATTCCTCACGAAAAAGTTCCCTGCTCTCCAATCACATTCTGCTCTCGCCCACGTGGCACTATTCAAGCCTCCGGGCTCGCTTCAGGCTTTTGCCCTAGCTCACCCAGCCCCGAGGGAGCTTATCCGGTTCAGACCGACAATCAACTTCTTCACTCTGTTAAATTTTGTAATGTTCCCGATGTGATCAATGATACGAGACATGTTTCATATCCGCCCGGCCCAACGCCCCTTGGCTTTTGAGTCCCGGATATCCCACGAGATGGCGCCACCGCTGCGATGGAATGCCGCGGTTTCCCGCAAGGTGGCGGCACCACTACTTGCGGTGCCGCTAGCTGCGGCCCCGGCATCCTCCACACAGACACGGGGGAAGCTATCCCACTTATCCCTACAGACACAGTTTCAGTTGAGAACCCACCAAAGTATATTTCTCCTGGTGAATATGCCACCACGATGGCATCCCTCTGGCCACGAGCCACGGCGAACCTTAAAAGGGTCGCCCCTGTACATCACCAAGCTTATGAAGGGGCCATGGGGGCCGGCCTACCCAACTACGCAGGCCCCCGGATCCCCATACCATCTGGCCTTAATATCCCAGCCTGGAGGCATGAGCTCAAGGGCTATCACGATGAACGACTCGTAAACTACCTCGAGTTCGGCTGGCCCTCGGGCTACACGCGCTCCACTATCCTGGTATCCACAATTAAAAATCACGCTTCAGCGGAGGCTTTCCCTGGGGCAATTGATAATTATGTGGCGACGGAATTGGCTCATGGGGCCCTTCTGGGACCCTTCAGTTCCCCTCCTTTTATTGAATGGGCACAGGTATCCCCCATTATGACACGAGAAAAAAAGGACGGGGGTAGGAGAATCATAGTCGACCTCTCGTTCCCCTCGGGGGCTAGCGTCAATGACGGTATCCGCCAGGGTAACTTCGAGGGCGATCGTTTCACCTACAACCTCCCCACTATAAGGGATGCCATCACTCTAGCTCAAACCAAAGGCCCTCGGGCCTACCTATGGAAGGCGGACCTCTCACGAGCCTATCGTCAGCTCAGAGCTGACCCCCTGGCCTACCCCCTGTATATGATACAAGTTCATGGGGAGTATTTTGTCGACCTCTGCCCCCCTTTCTGGGCGAGATTATCGGCTCCAGCATGCCAACGTACCACAATGGCTCTGGTCTACATGATGGCGGCTCGAGGTCATACTACACTTGTTTACCTAGATGATTTCCTCGGGGTCGAGTCCTCTGAGTCGGAGGCCCTGAAGGCTTTTCGCGAATTCCAGGCCCTTGCCGGCGGCCTCGGTCTGGCCCTCACACCTAAAAAATGTGTTCCCCCTACCAATGACCTCGAATGGATCGGATACAACATAGATACGACTGCGGGCCGAGTCTCGATCCCTCACCCAAAAATCGTAGAAATACGGGAACTTTGCGAAAAATGGCTGGGGAAACTCGCAATAACGAAAGAAAGCCTCCAATCCGTTCTGGGTAGACTCATATACATCTCAACCTGTGTACTTCCGGCCAGGAAATTCACCAATCATCTCTTATCCGCCCTTCGTAAGGTCCGAGACAACAGCCTCATAGGCCTGTCCTCGGGGGCGAAAGCAGACCTGGCTTGGTATGCGGCGTACGCTTCAAAATACAATGGCCTGGCTATTATAGCCCCCAATAGGCCAACAGAATACATCTGTGTTGCTCATGCAAAAGGGGGCGTGGCCGCGGTTCACAAAAAGGCCTATTTTGTACAACCACTCACCCCAGAAATGAAAATAATTATCTCAAAAAAGGCCCACGCTCAGGCCTCGAGGTCCTCGTGACATGCGCCCCTTTCGGGTATACCCTCCCCGAGGGCACCACCCTCGTTCTTGGCCTCGACCTCGTCCCCGAGGTAGAGGCAGTGGTTACAGGCAGAACTGCGAACCGCGTCCTTGCGGCGGTAGCCCGCGAGGTCTGGCTCCACCTGGCGGGAAGAGACATACGCCTCTCCTTTCACCAGACCTCGGGGGCTGCCCTTCATTTCCCACTTCTCTTGGCTCGCGGACTGACCTCGAGGCCGGCTGCTGCTTGGGGCTCGAGCTTGACCCGCGAGCACAACCTTGTGCAATGCCAACCTGTTGTGCCACACCCACTGCTCTCGTTCTTCTTTTGATTCCAGAGCCTCTACCACTACACACCTAGATGCTCCTCTCGGCGAGTGCGGCGACCTCGAGGGCAACGGCGGCCAATAAGTCCATCCAGGCCAGAGCGTACCTGGCGTTTGCAGCAGCATACGGAGTGCCGCCAGCATCTCCTTCCATCAAAGATGTGGCGCTGTACGTCCAGTTCCTCGCCAACTCCCTGTCCTCGCCGGCCTCGGTCCTCAACTATCTCTCCGGAGCTAAGGCCTGGGTCTCGGCTCGGGCTGGGGACCTTGCAGCCTTCGCCCACCCCCTGGTAAAACAAGTCATCTCTGGCACTGCTCGTCTCTCTACACATGTTCCGGCTCAGGCCCCCCCAATGACCCCTGCCCTCGTGGCTGGCCTGCTGGCCTCGGCAGCAGGCCCCCCGGCCCAGGTCATAAGGGCAGCATTACTTCTCGGCTTCGCGGCAATGCTTTGAGGCTCGAACCTGGTGAGCCCCTCAACCCTCGGTCCTGGCCCTCACACCCTCCTGCGCAGAGACATCCAGAAGGAGGGTGGAGGCGGCCTCAGGGTCATCATAAACTTCTCTAAGACAATCCGAGACCAGTCATCGGCGGTCTCGCTCCTAATTCTACCAACGGCCTCGGCATCCTGCCCGGTGGCAGCCTGGTCCAGATACGAAGCATCGGTTCCCGCCCCGCCCTGGGCACCAGCTTTTCTCAGTCAGGCGGCATCCCCCCTGACCGCGAGGCAACTCACATCATTTATCCGCTGCGGCCTCAAGGCCCTGGGCCTCCCCAACTCCGATTGTTTCTCCATGCAAAGCCTCCGTCGAGGTGCAGCCCAGGCAGCTGCGGCCTCGGCAGACGTGGCCCTACCGGACCTCATGAACCATGGAACGTGGACCTCCAAGTCAGGCCTCGGGGCCTAAATTCCCCTCGTAAACTCGGGTAACGTCCCCGAGGCCCTTTTGGGCCTCTTTGGCTAAGTCTGACTTGCTACATTCAACCTCTCGTAAGACTCGTTGAGTCTTCCGTTCTGCCTTTTTATAGACTTGAAATATCAAACAGACTTATTACAGACTTGTAATTGATCTTATTATCTTCTCGAGTAATAAATACTCTATGCCAATTTCCCGTGTTGGGTTTAATTGGTTAGTAATTGATAAATTGCATGTTAATTATCAAGCGGGAAATTTTCTTGTTATCCGCCGGCCTTGACCCCGAGGTCAACCGCCACGTCATCTCGTGATGTCACTACGCTTCGGCCTCTTTTGGCGGCAGGATCTAAAGACATAAGACGTGTTTCTTTACCACCACCCGCCCCACAACTGGACTAACTGAACTTTTTATAGACTTGAAATATCAAACAGACTTATTACAGACTTGTAATTGATCTTATTATCTTCTAGAGTAATAAATACTCTATGCCAATTTCCCGTGTTGGGTTTAATTAGGAATTGGCAAATAATTATTGAAGCGGGATTGGTGTTGCCATCTACAGATAACCAAGACACCGCCTACAACGACCCGCGACTAAGTCAGAGGGCGCCAACAGCGGCTAACACTGAAGGTCTTCAAGATTTGAACCCAACCGACACACACCATTTCTAAATGTTTATTACATACGTTACTACTGGCCTGGAATGGGTGCAGATATTCGAAGATGGATATCTGGATGTTCCATATGTAGCAAAGTCAAACCCGGGGTAGGACTCGGAAAGATGCCGTTACAACAGGAACTGTTTGGTGTCAGGTTTGCCAGAATCGCTCTAGATATCATATCTGGTATCGACGAGTCAGAGGAAGGAAATAACTGTATGATGGTGGTGATGGATTATTACACAAAATATGTGCAGATCTATCCCATGAAGAATCACAAAGCTGCCACGTGTGCGGAAGCTTTAGTGAAAAACTGGATGTTGCCTTTTGGAACTCCAAGTGTACTACATTCCGACCAGGGAAGGGAATTTGAATCCCAGATCTGGAAAGAAATGTGTAGGATACTCGAGATTAAAAAGACACATACGAATCCATATCGTCCACAATCAGATGGTATGGTGGAGAGATTCAACCGGACATTGATCCAGTGTCTTCGGACCCTGGTAGATGAAAATCGGAAGAATTGGGATGAATTGGCACCATTTATAGCTCATGCGTACAATGGGACCATTCATTCAAGCACGGGGTGTTCACCTAATTTACTCGTCTTTGGCGAGGAAATAGTGATGCCCGCTGACATAGTCTATGGGGTTCCTGGAATGTCTACGGATGATCCTTGTCCCATAGGATTTGTCGAAAAACTCAGAGAACGTTTTATAGAGGGATATTACCTCGCGAGACGGAATCTGACGAAAGCTGCAGAGTGGCAAAAGACTGGCCATGACGTCAATCTTAAACCACTTAAGTTCCGAGTAGGAGACCGGGTTGTACGATACCACACTCCGTTGGTAAATGTAAAACTCGCTCCTAACTGGGACGGACCATTCAGAATTGTTCAACTATTGTCAGAAATGACAGTAGTGATAGAAGATGAATGGTCAAGAAGGCGTTATAAATCCCATGTAGCTCGTTTACGACTATGGGAAGGAAAGCGCGAATGTTCCGACTTTGAAGTTTCACACCCTGCTACCAAGCGGGATGTGTCACTGAACACGGGTCCTACTGGGGAACCAGAGAGGTCCCGGGTTCAAAGAGCTGGGAAGCCGGGTGTCAAACCCCCGTCAACACGGCGGAGGCAGACCCCGATGGGGAAGTCCCGGTCAAAGGTTACCGGGGTTCCGAGTGGGTGCTCACCTACACGGCGAAAACCGGGACGTCCGCGGAAGGCGATTCCTACTTACGCCAACCTAAAAAGGGAAGTGTGGGTAGAAGAAAAACCTGACATGGAAAAGTCTAAATTTGCTACAAATCGAGCTGTGTATAATAAACATGGTTCGAGATGTAGAATGGAGTCTAAAATAGACTCAAAACCCCGCCGCAGCTCTCGACTAAAATCGAAGGCTGTGGTTAGCTACAAAGAGTAGTGGTGCCGGGGTTGTCGAAAACACAACGAGAAGCAATGGTATGAAATGTAGATCGTTGGTAGTCAGTGACGTGTCAATTATACATGAATGTTGATCAAACAGTTACCTTAAAAATCAGTCGTTGTGTGCCGCAGCCCAGACGTTGCTCTAAGGGACCCCGTCGAGGACCCTCTAGAGGCTGCAGAATTGCCGAACGCTCTGTAAGGTCTGATCCATTTATATGGAAATTGTACATACTCCCATACTATCAACGAGATACACGACGGCGATAAAAAAATCCACGCGGTGGAGAACTCGGGGTGGAGCTCAAAAAGGGGTTTCCCCGGGTTCCGGAACCTGTGCTGGGTGATTGAAGGCGTGAACGAATCAAGTCGAGCGTAACGCTGACCTTTGGTTTCTTCACGCATGCGGTGTTGAGACGCTCAAGATGAGCCAGTCTCTACACGGTTGATTGGTTTGCGACTGCGAATCTAGGTCACTTAGGAGTATATAAGACCCTGTTTTTTCAGTAGTCTTCACTCTGTGATCGGAGTGGTGCCTAGCACCACGGGAGTCGGGCGGTAGCAGAATGGCTGACCGTGCCCCGTCTACGGAGGGTGAGCGCGAGCTCCCCTCACCCCTGCCCGGATCCTCAGCTTCGGCTGAGCGGGGGGCAGATCTGGACGATGATGCTTTGCTCATCGGGTCAGATGATGGTGATTTTGACCTGGAAGGGGACGAGTCTGAGGACTCTGTTCTTCTTGGGGTAACCCGAGATGAACGACCTGGAAAGGGAAAAAGTCACACCGGGAAGAAGTCCGAGGCGGCCCCGGCCGCTAAGGGTTCTTCTGGTGCCCGTCTGAAGACGAGCTCAGTGAAAACTGAGGCCTCTGACTCGGATGTGGTTATGGCCGAAGGTTCCGAATCGGAGCGCGATACGCCAAGGCGAGGCCTAGCCCGCCCGCGTCATCGCTCTCCGAGGAATTCCTCCGAAGAGATGGGTTCCAGGCATGAGGTTTCAACTCAGAGCCTGGAACAGATGTTGGCTGGGATCCCAGATTCCAAAACGCGTGCCATAGTACAGTCAATGTACCAAAATTGGACTCCACCCGGAGTGGAGCTGGCGGAAGCCGGGACCTTTTTGGCCCCGGGTCCGGTAGCAAAACCCGGAAGGTCCGAGGCTGGTACAGAGACAGCTATGGAGACTGATTCGTCAGTTGGGGGCGACTCTGTAACGGGGTCGTCCAGCAAAGGTGAGAAACCGGTGTCACAACCGGCTAAACCCGCGCCGGTGAAGTCTGTCAGCAACACTGAGGTGTCAAAACCTCAGGATGCTAATAAGACTGAGCCGCAGCTGTCGAAGCAGAAACGGAAGCGACTCTGTTGTGCAGCCCGGAAACGGGCTGAAGCGGAGTTGGAGAAAACTGGAGGTCAGCCGGAATTGCATGACTCGGGGAAAGGGAAACCTCAACCCGGGAAGCACGAGGAGTCAAAGGGGGCTGAGTCGAAAGGCTCGGACAAACCCGCGGTGCAGGCTGGACCTAGTGCGGCTGACGCTACACCGAGTACCTCAACAGGTGCCACGGGTGGCGAAGATGTCAAGTGCTGGGGAACGGAGATGGACAAGGCTAAACCCCTGGCCCAATCCAACCCCGACAATGATGACGGTGATTTCCAACCTGGCGTAAAGCGGGCTGGGAAGAGAACAGTAGCTAGACAGATACCCGCCTCTTTGCTGGGCAAGACTTATACTTGCCTAGAAGATCTCCGTCATGGGAACCGGCATTACATCCCAGATGGTGTCGGTTTAGATGGAACCTCTGAGGACGAG
Organism: Alentia gelatinosa; assembly: GCA_950022655.1. Lineage (NCBI taxonomy): Eukaryota > Metazoa > Annelida > Polychaeta > Phyllodocida > Polynoidae > Alentia > Alentia gelatinosa. Next base: position 41,725,567 of record OX465588.1, on the reverse strand, counting down.
GAATGGTTAGTTGATGAGGGTTCTCCCAACACCTGGTACATCGACCGGGTGAAAGGAGTGTCCCGAGTTAGCCGACTGAAGTACGAGGATCAGGTCAAAGACCGGATCGCGTACGCATGGCACAAGTTTGGTAACGGCAATCATTGTGTCTTTCTGAGTTGCCATGGAAGGGACAAGAAATTGTCACCGACCTACGCGACTGAAGGTCGTTACGCTAGGCACCTCGTAGAGGTACACTTAGCTGAGCGACCGTGGCTACAGTGCCTTGGCAAGAAGGGTGGTTCTTGCCAGGCCGGGTGTGCCAGTTCGAGGCGATCGTGTCTAGTCCGACACATTGCCCGGGAACACCGGACTGCTGGTGCTGCTGCTCGGGAACGGGTCATGAATCTGTGGCAGAGATTCGTTGACCTAGGTTCCGATGCTCAGAAAGGCAAACCGGAGCCGGAGACTTGTGTGACAGACGGTCGATTGTTTAAGATCGGATGGAAGAAGAATCCTGGCTGGTTCGGGAGTCTGATGCTATCCACTTCAAAACATCGACAGATGTAAAAGGAGTCGAGGAAGAAACGGTCCCTTAGCCGGGAACCGTCTCAAAAGTCCTCGAAGGCTAAACGACGGGCCAAGAAGTTGTCATCGTCCTCGTCCAGCGAGACTGACACTTCAGAGCGATCCAGTCGGAAGCCTAAGAAGAAGTTGGCTCCTAGTAAGCACACCATCGCTGACGTGGTGGAAGCTGCTTACCAGGTTATGCCAAGGTTGTCTGAGGGATTGAAACTACTCTCAGACCCGAGCGAAGGGAACGCTCCAACGGCTTCAAAAGCCCACGGACCCACGGAAAAACCAGCTGGGACTCGTCCTAGCTCAAGTCTCCCGGGAGTTTCCCCGCTGAACAGAGGTGCTACCCAAGCACCCGGGAAAGTTGAGGATGAAGAGGCCTTTCCGGCACTCCCTCCACCAGCCAACCCGGTTGTTGAGGTAAAGAAGAAACCAACGACACAACCACCCGTTGCGTCGAAAGTGACTTCTTCTCCCTGTGCGATGTCGGTTGAATACGTCCAAAGGGCGGATCAGCTAGAGTCGCATATAGGTGGCACCTTGGAGGGCCGCGTCCGAAGGGGCGCTCAGTCTCTCCATGAAGGCCTCGTTAAGGAACTAGTAAACCTAGCCCGGTTCGAGGTGAGGGAAGCCACGAAGGGCCTGGCTAAACAGTACGCGTTGGACTTAGAGGACGCGCGTATTGCTAAAACCACGGCCCAATCGAGGTTTGCCCGGGCGGAAGCCCAGACCCATCGCCAAGATGAACGTTGTCTTCGGCACTTGGGTATGTCGCTCTATGACATCGGTGATGACCCGCAAGCCCTTGAGGAAGCGTGGTTGGCCCGACGAAGGAGCCGGGGAAGATTTCTTCAGTTCACCACGGAAGAATCAAACCCGACACGTCAGCAACTCGCCGGCATGTTGGGATGGTCACCCGTGGAAGAAACTTCCCACCAGGACACTACATCCAGAAAGGCCCAGCCTATGGATGTCAGTGTAGATACTCAGCTGTCAGGACCCGGTCAGACCCAACAGGATCAGACTGAAGTCCTACAGTCGAGGATGCCTCCCGCCATGACACGGGCTGAGAAATCAGCAAAGCCCTCCAAGGCTAAGCCGATAGACCAGCCCGAGGAACAAAGTGGGGCACTGGGGATGAATACCAACATCATCCCGTTGGAGTCTGGAATCTTTTTAGATACCGGACCAACCTCTCTGCAGCAGTTGATGTCTCAGTTGCAGCCTACGACTGCGCTGAGTCCACTGCGACCACAGAGGACCGCCCCGGCAACGTCGGTTCCACCGACGGTTAGCACACCAAGCCAGTCGGAACTTCTCGACCTCAGGATATCCTCTGACGAGGATATCTAGAGGTTGACAACAACCGACTCGGCTGGTGCCTAACAGGCCGGGATGACGCCGTCTAAACTCGGAACCGGCAGAGCCAACAACTCTCCTGGATCCGAAGTCAGACGGGTATGGGAAGTCCCGGGGAGGAAAATATTTTTTCCGACCTAGCTACTTCCAGAATGTGGCCCCCTAGCCAGAATTCTGCACTTTCTCAACGAACCGCAAGGATCGCTGGGAGGGGTAGAGGGAAAGTTAGGAGCGACCAATGATAAGCGATCCTGGGTTGGGGCTGGGGAAAGCCAGTAAAATGACTTCCCTAAGGCACAACCCTGGTTTCAGACGGCTGAAGGTTCTCTCGGTGGTCAGGCCCGTAATAGGCCCCCATCACGAAAACTTCCGGCCTGTGGTGTGGATACTGTCCACACTAGTCCCTGGTACCGGGTAAGGAAGACTATGCCTTTCGGGTATAGGTCTGACTTACCAGGTCTATGTCGGAACTGAGTTCATCGACTCGATAATGAGATAGTAGACGTAATCCCTGTTCTGTTGGATTACGCCGGCTATTTCTACCTTGGGTCGGTGATCGTAAGTTCTGAATCCGGCTTAGAATTGGGGCCTTCATTGGTACTCGATTCAAGCCGAGAAAAAGATATGCCAGTATAGCTGGAGTCAAAATGAAGAACACTGATACCACACACTCTTACCAGGTGGATGGAGAATTGTTTTGCCTTTTTGGCCGTTATTTCCGTATTCGGAAACTTTTCAACACAGAAGGTGTCTAGCGAGGCTGACCCTTCTCTACATATGGATGTCTTCCAAACTGAAGAACAGTGGGAAGCCCAGCACCCGATACTCCAAGATGAGAAAGAAAACGACACTTCACTCGCCGGGAGCCAACAAAGGACTTCAACAAGATCCGGAACGGCTGGAGGCAGAGTGCTCGACAGGCCGGGCTGACCACCTGTAGGTCCGCGACTGTCGAGTCTTCCCTGCCCAACGCTCAAGAATATGCTCCTCGGCTCAAGATGGGTGAATATCACATTTATTCAAGGTGCTAGCGAGGCTAGTCCTTCATTCTTCAAATGTCGTTTCTTCTTTCCTAAATGTCGTATCTTCCATATTTTTAATAATTTCTCCATCTTACAATTCCACCTTTTGTCACTTATACATTGGTATCAGTGAATTCTTGTGAACACCAGGAAGCTAGAGAGTAGACCAAGAACTGCTGGGTTTATGTTGTAATTTTTAATTGGGCAGTCCCTTAGCAGCAAAATGGCTGTCTTGGTTCCCCCCTTAGTAAAAACTGGGAGGGGTAATGTAGTGGGATGGGAATCCAGCAGTGTTTGTTTGTTTCACGGAAGGTGGCGCGATTTGCCGATCCTTACTGTGTAGTGATTCCGGGCAACGCCGCACACGAGAGTGGCGCGGCGGAGACCGGGATTACGTAACGCTTAGTATATATACTCAGCGTTCACAGTAGGTCGACAGGCTGTCCTCACGCGTCTCTTCTACAGAACGGACCCTTGGGCCCTCACTTTGCAGGCGGGTTCTTGTAACCTTCCTGGTGGTTAGGCGAATCTTCCGGATTAGCCTATCCAGCGTTACCTAGCACCCATGTGCTAGGGTACTGTACTTATGGGGAAGATCTTCCAGATCTTTCCGGGAAGTAAGTGATTAATAAACATCCCTGTTTATTAAATGACGTTGTTGTGTTGTGTGTGATTAGGGCTGTGCAAACTAACCGAAAACCGAACCAACCTACGTGAGTGCGTAGGGTGGGATCCTGCCTGGAACTAGCGTTCCGGATTGGGGTCATCCAACCTGCTAGACAGGCGGCGACCACAACAATATTATATAAATGATTAGAATCGAATTCAGATGAATGGGTTACTATGGTGATGTTGATACCAGACTATATAAGACATAAGTCTAAGTCCTAGCCTTACAATATGACAGAGTGTGGTTGGCCCCCACCTATCAGGCATATAGCATTTTCATGATTTTTTCCAAATATTTTAATTCTACATACAAAACAACTTCACAGATCTGTTCTCCATATATTTTTATCATTATTTATGTAAAAGAAACATAATGTCATCGCAATGAAAAATAGATACACACCTTTGTAGGTGCAGTGCTATATTGGGCCTATGTACAGGCTTGTGTCAATGGAGCAAAAAGAAATGTCTCAAATTCTTCCTGCAATTTGCGTGTGTGACGTGTGTGACGTGTTTGGTTGGACCAACTTAAACCATCATGTCAGGCTGCTACTAGGATTCGTACCCATGCAGACAAACAACCTCTGACTACAACTCAACTGCCCTATCCACTGGGCCACCACGATGAGCTATATGAGAGGCAAGAATGGACAGTATTCATTTCTTAGTGACTGGTAATGCTGTGGGGATGTTTTGTGTGACCAAATTATTGTATGAATCATTATTGAATGGGTCATTGTAAGTGGTGTCTTTGTAAGCTGTAGATGACGACACCAAACCCCCACAATATCTCTTTTTTTGCTATTATATATGTGGGATAATATGGAATATGATAGTAGAAACTGCACTGTACCTAACTAAATATGAGGATGCGGAATTGGCTTTAAAATCATTCATCACATATCAAAAATAATAAATTTTCATGGTCTGAAATTGAAAATGGCCCGTCTTTGCTCATCGGTGCGCGTCAGAAGATATCAGTGACACTTTGAATGGGAGATCATATGAAATAATCAATGTCACCATTCTGAAAATTATGAAATTTTCAGAATATCTGGAATATATAATGATAATGCTGCTCTGCAATTATGGTGAAATTTGATAATAGATAAAGGTCTCAAATTGATCATTTCATACTTTAAATTGGAACCAATTTTTTCATTAAATAGCATCATGAAATATCATATACTATGTTTTGTATCTACAGATAAATTATCAATCATAAATATGCATTATTTCTGGAATTATAAAAGAAAAATGGCTGATTACGTTGGTTGCAACTAGAGCTATATCGGGGTGTATCAGGACCATGGCGCCTTTTTAATGCACCCCCCCAACACGTGCACCGCCCCGATGCGAACTAACGCACACTGATACACTACAATATGGTCATTTTGTATCAGTGCGGGTTGGCGTGTATCGGCGTTGGTGGGTGCCCGGTCTAAAGCTATTACATGTATCATCTTTACAATAGCGTTTATAAGTCCATCCCAAACCGGAAGATGCCTCCCTTTAACCCTTTCCTTACTAATTCTGCCTTGAGGCAGCACCATGGGAATACCGATGCTGCCTTGAGGCAGCACCATGGGAATACCGATGCTGCCTTGAGGCAGCTAATTCATATCATTCACATTTTATATTATTTCAGTAAATAATGGACAGATTTTTTAAAAAACATTCAGCATGTATAGAAAACAATATTATATCAATGATTAGAATCGAATTCAGATGAATGGGTTACTATGGTGATGTTGATACCAGACTATATAAGACATAAGTCTAAGTCCTAGCCTTACAATATGACAGAGTGTGGTTGGCCCCCACCTATCAGGCATATAGCATTTTCATGATTTTTTCCAAATATTTTAATTCTACATACAAAACAACTTCACAGATCTGTTCTCCATATATTTTTATCATTATTTATGTAAAAGAAACATAATGTCATCGCAATGAAAAATAGATACACACCTTTGTAGGTGCAGTGCTATATTGGGCCTATGTACAGGCTTGTGTCAATGGAGCAAAAAGAAATGTCTCAAATTCTTCCTGCAATTTGCGTGTGTGACGTGTGACGTGTGTGACGTGTGTGGTTGGACCAACTTAAACCATCATGTCAGGCTGCTACTGGGATTTGTACCCATGCAGACAAACAACCTCTGACTACAACTCAACTGCCCTAACCACTGGGCAACCACGATGAGCTATATGAGAGGCAAGAATGGACAGTATTCAATTCTTAGTGACTGGCAATGCTGTGGGGATGTTTTGTGTGACAAAATTATTATATGAATCATTATTGAATTGTTCGTTGTAAGCTGTAGATGACGACACCAAACCCCCTCAATCTTTTTTTTTTTTGCTGTTAAAAATGTGGGATAATCTGGAATATGATAGTAGAAACTGCACTGTACCTAACTAAATATGAGGATGCGGAATTGGCTTTAAAATCATTCATCACATTTTAAAAATAATAAATTTTCATGGTCTGAAATTGAAAATGGCCCGTCTTTGCTCATCGGTGCGCGTCAGAAGATATCAGTGACACTTTGAATGGGAGATCATATGAAATAATCAATGTCACCATTCTGAAAATTATGAAATTTTCAGAATATCTGGAATATATAATGATAATGCTGCTCTGCAATTATGGTGAAATTTGATAATAGATAAAGGTCTCAAATTGATCATTTCATACTTTAAATGGGAACCAATTTTTTCATTAAATAGCATCATGAAATATCATATACTATGTTTTGTATCTACAGATAAATTATCAATCATAAATATGCATTATTTCTGGAATTATAAAAGAAAAATGGTTGATTACGTTGGTTGCAACTAGAGCTATATCGGGGTGTATCAGGACCATGGCGCCTTTTTAATGCACCCCCCCCAACACGTGCACCGCCCCGATGCGAACTAACGCACACTGATACACTACAATATGGTCATTTTGTATCAGTGCGGGTTGGCGTGTATCAGCGTTGGTGGGTGCCCGGTCTAAAGCTATTACATGTATCATCTTTACAATAGCGTTTATAATTAGCTGACAATAACCATAAACAATTAGCTGATAATAACCACAAACAAAACGAAGTCCATCCCAAACCGGAAGATGCCTCCCTTTAACCCTTTCCTTACTAATTCTGCCTTGAGGCAGCACCATGGGAATACCGATGCTGCCTTGAGGCAGCACCATGGGAATACCGATGCTGCCTTGAGGCAGCTAATTCATATCATTCACATTTTATATTATTTCAGTAAATAATGGACAGATTTTTTAAAAAACATTCAGCATGTATAGAAAACAATATTATATCAATGAATAGAATCGAATTCAGATGAATGGGTTACTATGGTGATGTTGATACCAGACTATATAAGACATAAGTCTAAGTCCTAGCCTTACAATATGACAGAGTGTGGTTGGCCCCCACCTATCAGGCATATAGCATTTTCATGATTTTTTCCAAATATTTTAATTCTACATACAAAACAACTTCACAGATCTGTTCTCCATATATTTTTATCATTATTTATGTAAAAGAAACATAATGTCATCGCAATGAAAAATAGATACACACCTTTGTAGGTGCAGTGCTATATTGGGCCTATGTACAGGCTTGTGTCAATGGAGCAAAAAGAAATGTCTCAAATTCTTCCTGCAATTTGCGTGTGTGACGTGTGACGTGTGTGACGTGTGTGGTTGGACCAACTTAAACCATCATGTCAGGCTGCTACTGGGATTCGTACCCATGCAGACAAACAACCTCTGACTACAACTCAACTGCCCTAACCACTGGGCAACCACGATGAGCTATATGAGAGGCAAGAATGGACAGTATTCAATTCTTAGTGACTGGCAATGCTGTGGGGATGTTTTGTGTGACAAAATTATTATATGAATCATTATTGAATTGTTCGTTGTAAGCTGTAGATGACGACACCAAACCCCCTCAATCTTTTTTTTTTTTGCTGTTAAAAATGTGGGATAATCTGGAATATGATAGTAGAAACTGCACTGTACCTAACTAAATATGAGGATGCGGAATTGGCTTTAAAATCATTCATCACATTTTAAAAATAATAAATTTTCATGGTCTGAAATTGAAAATGGCCCGTCTTTGCTCATCGGTGCGCGTCAGAAGATATCAGTGACACTTTGAATGGGAAATCATATGAAATAATCAATGTCACCATTCTGAAAATTATGAAATTTTCAGAATATCTGGAATATATAATGATACTGCTGCTCTGCAATTATGGTGAAATTTGATAATAGATAAAGGTCTCAAATTGATCATTTCATACTTTAAATTGGAACCAATTTTTTCATTAAATAGCATCATGAAATATCATATACTATGTTTTGTATCTACAGATAAATTATCAATCATAAATATGCATTATTTCTGGAATTATAAAAGAAAAATGGTTGATTATGTTGGTTGCAACTAGAGCTATATCGGGGTGTATCAGGACCATGGCGCCTTTTTAATGCACCCTCCCAACACGTTCACCGCACCGACAAAAACGTCTTTACAATAGCGTTTATAATTAGCTGATAATAACCACAAACAATTAGCTGATAATAACCACAAACAAAACCAAGTCCATCCAAAACCGAAAGATGACTCCCTTTAAAGAGGCCGTTTACATGAAAATAGACTTTGACTCTGTGCACAGAAAAATCTTACAAATTTCATTATGTATGTCACTTACATTGTTCGGAATCCTTCATCAAATGATATTTCTTTCAGGGCACTTGGGGAGAAGAGCTATATTAATGCATAACACCCAGGTTTACCTCAACCGCTCAGCTACGCCTCAGTGATGATTATAGCTCATTCAAACCCATGGATTATTTTACATCTACATGTATGTATATGATTCTCGACACGGTTCTTTCTAAATATATGAATACATGAGAGGTATATATAACCTCTTGTTAAAATGAATATAAGCTTGATTATGGAATTCCTTATTTGTGACACTATGAGATATCTCACGTCAAGGGTGAACCTTCCATTTGAAAAGGACAGTGTATAGCACTAAATAATCGTGAACACTTAGGCAGGCAAAATATCTTCATCAAACCTTGATAGCTTGAAACACGTTTGTTTCTTACAAATAACCTTGTAGATCTACAAATCACTTTCTAGAGGGCTATCCCTTACTTGATGTTTTTGCCCTGTATTCGTTGAAAGGATCCATCTGTGATGTTTATCTGTAACTGGGTCCCTCGGCCTTATTCCCCACAATTTAAAAGATATGTAGTACCTTAAACGACCGACAAGACTCACAGATCTATGTGTTAGAGTATTTTCTACCGAATTCGGAAAGAGGAAATATATAACAAAGGGAAAAGAGTGAATGGTGTCAGGGTATTTGGGGGAGTAGAGAGAGACAGTGACCGGATGTTTATGGTATTAGTGGAGAAAAGAGGTGCCGAAACCTTCCTCCTACTAATATAAAGGTGGATAGCTCCGGGAACTACCATCATCTCTGACTGCTGGAAGGCTTACAATAGGATTCCACAGTTGGGATACACACACAAGACTGTGGACCACAATAAGGACTTTTATAACAAAGAGCAGTATGCATGCACAAACACTATAGAATCCCTATGGAGAGCAGTAAAAGCTACTTTGCCCAGGTATGGAACAACCAAGGTCTTGTACCAAAGTTACATCGACACATACATAATTAGGAGTTTTTTCCTAAAACACTCAGAGGATGTTTTTCTCAAATTCATGGATTTAATAAAACACCCCAACAGGACCGACTGTGACATCACTGAAATCCATATCTCTAAAAAAAAGTAGGAGTCTAGGGACTAACTCGAGGATAAGACATTTCTGGAGTTGGATTCAGGGGATGAGTCAGAAAGTGAGGAAACTGAGGGAAATTTTCTTGTTATCCGCCGGCCTTGACCCCGAGGTCAACCGCCACGTCATCTCGTGATGTCACTACGCTTCGGCCTCTTTTGGCGGCAGGATCTAAAGACATAAGACATGTTTCTTTAGGTTACGGTTAAGCAACATCTAAAAGAACGGAAAAGATGCCAAAACATGCCGCCAAGACTCCGACAGTTACCAATGGGGTCAAACAGAAAGACCTGGATGAAAAAGTAACGGCACTGGATGAAAAAATCGAGGCTTTCGGGGATAAATTCGTAGAAATGGAAGGCCTGCTTCGTGCTCTGGCAGCAAAAGGCCAAGACAAAGCAGGCACACCAGAGGTGACGAGCGCATCGGATAGTGAATCCCCAACAACTACTAAAAGACCTCGAGGGCGACCAGCTCGGGCGGATACTCGTTTCGCCCCGTATAAGATCGTTTCTCCATCCACTCAGAGGTTAGCAGAGGCCGCGGCGGCCACCCGCAACCCCAGAGATCCAGGCACGCTAGATTTCGCGCCTTTTCCAACAAGCCTTGCCGAGGCGGCAGGCGCGGAAGCGCTTCAGGCTCAGGTCGTGAAGTTACTCGAAGCGACCCCCCATGCCTTCGCCACAGCAGGTAAGAAGCCTTCATTTTTCTCACATACATATGTTTTCCGAGGCCCAGAGAAAGCTAAAACCACTCTCAATGATCTAAATATTGCAGAATACCTCTGGGGTCTTTTTCCCCTAATCGAGGACCCAGCCTATCCGTCAGACTGGGCACCTCATACTCTGTCTCATATTAAAGATATCTTAGAGGATGCCAGAGATTATCAGTTCGACCAGGTTCGGGCATGGTCTGAGGAAATCTTAAGCCTTATCTCTGAAGGCCGCCTAAGCAAGGCCTGGGAGGATACGAATAAGATTCAAATGCTCAGGGTTTCAATCTCTCGCTCCCCTTTGGGGAAACTGTCCGGTTCAAATAATCCTCGGGCTAGTAAAAAATCAAAAAAATCAGAAAAACAGGCGGATAAGCAAGACCTCAGGGGGGGCCCTACCTGCAAAGCTTTTAATATCGGGGCCTGTCAACAGGCCAACGGCCACCTTAAAGCAGGCCAGAAGCAACTTCACATATGCTCATATTGTCTTTTCAATCTCTCGGCCTACCACCCTCATGCAGAAAGGCATAGCTCACCCAGCCCCGAGGGAGCTTATCTGGTTCAGACCGACAATCAACTTTTTCACTCTGTTAAATTTTGTAATGTTCCCGATGTGATCAATGATACAAGACATGTTTCATATCCGCCCGGCCCAACGCCCCTTGGCTTTTGAGTCCCGGATATCCCACGAGATGGCGCCACCGCTGCGATGGAATGCCGCAGTTTCCCGCAAGGTGGCGGCACCGCTACTTGCGGCGCCGCTAGCTGCGGCCCCGGCATCCTCCACACAGACACGGGGGAAGCCATCCCACTTATCCCTACAGACACAGTTCCAGTTGATAACCCACCAAAGTATATTTCTCCTGGTGAATATGCCACCACGGTGGCATCCCTCTGGCCACGAGCCACAGCGAACCTTAAAAGGGTCGCCCCTGTACATCACCAAGCTTATGAAGGAGCCATGGGGGCCGGCCTACCCAACTACGCAGGCCCCCAGATCCCCCTACCATCTGGCCTTAATATCCCAGCCTGGAGGCATGAGGTCAAGGGCTATCACGATGAACGACTCGTAGACTACCTCGAGTTCGGCTGGCCCTCGGGCTACACTCGCTCCACTATCCCGGTATCCACAATTAAAAATCACGCTTCAGCGGAGGATTTCCCTGGGGCAATTGATTATTATGTGGCAACGGAATTGGCTCATGGGGCCCTTCTGGGACCCTTCAGTTCCCCTCCATTTATTGAATGGGCACAGGTATCCCCCATTATGACACGAGAAAAAAAGGACGGGGGTAGGAGAATCATAGTCGACCTCTCGTTCCCCTCGGGGGCTAGCGTCAATGACGGTATCCGCCAGGGTAACTTCGAGGGCGATCGTTTCACCTACAACCTCCCCACTATAAGGGATGCCATCACTCTAGCTCAAACCAAAGGCCCTCGGCCAGAAATGAAAATAATTATCTCAAAAAAGGCCCACGCACAGGCCTGCGCGGTCCTCGTGACATGCGCCACTTTCAGGTATACCCTCCCCGAGGGCACCGCCCTCGTTCTTGGCCTCGACCTCGTCCACGAGGTAGAGGCAGTGGTTACAGGCAGAACCGCGGACCGCGTCCTCCCGGCGGTAGCCCGCGAGGTCTGGCTCCACCTGGCGGGAAGAGACATACACCTCTCCTTTCACCAGACCTCGGGGGCCGCCCTTGATTTCCCACTTCTCTTGGCTCGCAGACTGACCTCGAGGCCGGCTGCGGCTTGGGCCTCGAGCTTGACCCGCGAGCACAACCTTGTGCAATGCCAACCTGTTGTGCCACACCCACTGCTCTCGTTCTTCTTTTGATTCCAGAGCCTCTACCAATACACACCCAGATGCTCCTCTTGGCGAGTGCGGCGACCTCGAGGGCAACGGCGGCCAATAAGTCCATCCAGGCCAGAGCGTACCTGGCGTTTGCAGCAGCATACGGAGTGCCGCCAGCATCTCCTTCCATCAAAGATGTGGCGCTGTACGTCCAGTTCCTCGCCAACTCCCTGTCCTCGCCAGCCTCGGTCCTCAACTATCTCTCCGGAGCTAAGGCCTGGGTCTCGGCTCGGGCTGGGGACCTTGCAGCCTTCGCCCACCCCCTGGTAAAACAAGTCATCTCTGGCACTGCTCGTCTCTCTACACATGTTCCGGCTCAGGCCCCCCAATGACCCCTGCCCTCGTGGCTGCCCTAGCGGCGCTGGCCTCGGCAGCGGGCCCCCCGGCCCAGGTCATAAGGGCAGCATTACTTCTCGGCTTCGCGGCAATGCTTCGAGGCTCAAACCTGGTGAGCCCCTCAACCCTCGGTCCTGGCCCTCACACCCTCCTGCGCAGAGACATCCAGCAGGAGGGTGGAGGCGGCCTCAGGGTCATCATAAACTCCTCGAAGACAATCCAAGACCCCGTCATTGACGTGAGTGACGTGAGTGACGTGAGTGACGTGAGTGACGTGAGTGACGTGAGTGACGTGCGTGACGTGAGTGACGTGAGTGACGTGCGTGACGTGAGTGACGTGCGTGACGTGCGTGACGTGCGTGACGTTCGTGACGTGCGTGACGTGCGTGACGTTTTTTTTGCTGTTATATATATGTGGGATAATATGGAATATGATAGTAGAAACTGCACTGTACCTAACTAAATATGAGGATGCAGAATTGGCTTTAAAATCATTTAAAGATATAATGATACTGCTGCTCCGCAATTATGGCGAAATTTGATAATAGATAACGGTCTTAAATTGATCATTTCATATTTTAAATTGTAACAAATTTTTTCAGCAAATAGCATTATGAAATATCATATACTATGGATAGAAAAATTGGTAGACTATACTATGTTTTGTATCTACAGATAAATTATCAATCATAAATATGTATTATTTCTGGAATTATAAAAGGAAAATGGTTGATTACGCTGGTTGCAACTGGAGCTATATCGGGGTGTACCGGGACCATGGCACCTTTTTAATGCACCCTCCCAACACGTTCAACGCACCGATGCGAACCAACGTGCACTGATACACTACAATATGGTCATTTTGTATCGGTGCGCGTCGGCGTGTATCGGCGTTGGTGGGTGCCCGGTCTCAAGCTTTTACATGTATCATCTTTACAATAAAGATGCCTCCCTTTAACCCTTTCCTTACTAATGCTGCCTTGAGGCAGCACCGTGGGAATACCGATGCTGCCTTGTCCCCAAGGTAGAGGCAGTGGTTACAGGCAGAACCGCGGACCGCGTCCTCGCGGCGGTAGCCCGCGAGGTCTGGCTCCACCTGGCGGGAAGAGACATACACCTCTCCTTTCACCGAGGCAGCACCGTGGGAATACCGATGCTGCCTTGAGGCAGCTAATTCATATCATTCACATTTTATATTATTTCAGTAAATAATGGACAGATTTTTTAAAAAACATTCAGCATATATAGAAAACAATATTATATCAATGATTAGAATCGAATTCAGATGAATGGGTTACTATGGTGATGTTGATACCAGACTATATAAGACATAAGTCTAAGTCCTAGCCTTACAATATGACAGAGTGTGGTTGGCCCCCACCTATCAGGCATATAGCATTTTCATGATTTTTTCCAAATATTTTAATTCTACATACAAAACAACTTCACAGATCTGTTCTCCATATATTTTTATCATTATTTATGTAAAAGAAACATAATGTCATCGCAATGAAAAATAGATACACACCTTTGTAGGTGCAGTGCTATATTGGGCCTATGTACAGGCTTGTGTCAATGGAGCAAAAAGAAATGTCTCAAATTCTTCCTGCAATTTGCGTGTGTGACGTGTGACGTGTGTGACGTGTGTGGTTGGACCAACTTAAACCATCATGTCAGGCTGCTACTGGGATTCGTACCCATGCAGACAAACAACCTCTGACTACAACTCAACTGCCCTAACCACTGGGCAACCACGATGAGCTATATGAGAGGCAAGAATGGACAGTATTCAATTCTTAGTGACTGGCAATGCTGTGGGGATGTTTTGTGTGACAAAATTATTATATGAATCATTATTGAATTGTTCGTTGTAAGCTGTAGATGACGACACCAAACCCCCTCAATTTTTTTTTTTTTGCTGTTAAAAATGTGGGATAATCTGGAATATGATAGTAGAAACTGCACTGTACCTAACTAAATATGAGGATGCGGAATTGGCTTTAAAATCATTTATCACATTTTAAAAATAATAAATTTTCATGGTCTGAAATTGAAAATGGCCCGTCTTTGCTCATCAGTGCGCGTCAGAAGATATCAGTGACACTTTGAATGGGAAATCATATGAAATAATCAATGTCACCATTCTGAAAATTATGAAATTTTCAGAATATCTGGAATATATAATGATAATGCTGCTCCGCAATTATGGTGAAATTTGATAATAGATAAAGATCTCAAATTGATCATTTCATACTTTAAATTGGAACCAATTTTTTCATTAAATAGCATCATGAAATATCATATACTATGTTTTGTATCTACAGATAAATTATCAATCATAAATATGCATTATTTCTGGAATTATAAAAGAAAAATGGTTGATTACGTTGGTTGCAACTAGAGCTATATTGGGGTGTATCGGGACCATTGCGCCTTTTTAATGCACCCTCCCAACACGTTCACCGCACCGACAAAAACTAATGCGCACTGATACACTACAATATGGTCATTTTGTATCGGTGCATGTCAGCGTGTATCGGCGTTGGTGGGTGCCCGGTCTAAAGCTATTACATGTATCATCTTTACAATAGCGTTTATAATTAACTGATAATAACCACAAACAATTAGCTGATAATAACCACAAACAAAACCAAGTCCATCCAAAACCGAAAGATGACTCCCTTTAAAGAGGCCGTTTACACGAAAATAGACTTTGACTCCGTGCATAGAAAAATCTTACAAATTTCATTATGTATGTCACTTACATTGTTCGGAATCCTTCATCAAATGATATTTCTTTCAGGGCACTTGGGGAGAAGAGCTATATTAATGCATAACACCCAGGTTTACCTCAACCGCTCAGCTACGCCTCAGTGATGATTATAGCTCATTCAAACCCATGGATTATTTTACATCTACATGTATGTATATGATTCTCGACACGGTTCTTTCTAAATATATGAATACATATTGCTAGGTATATATAACCTCTTGTTAAATTAAATATAAGCTTGATTATGGAATTCCTTATTTGTGACACTATGAGATATCTCACGTCAAGGGTGAACCTTCCATTTGAAAAGGACAGTGTATAGCACTAAATAATCGTGAACACTTAGGCAGGCAAAATATCTTCATCACACCTTGATAGCTTGAAACACGTTTGTTTCTTACAAATAACCTTGTAGATCTACAAATCACTTTCTAGAGGGCTATCCCTTACTTGATGTTTTTGCCCTGTATTCGTTGAAAGGATCCATCTGTGATGTTTATCTGTAACTGGGTCCCTCGGCCTTATTCCCCACAATTTAAAAGATATATATATATTTTTTTTTTTTATTAAGGTCGGTTCGCTTACAAAAGTCGCGGTCTGCCACCTCCCTAGGTACACGGATTGTTGTAGTTACAGTCAGTTGTTTTATACATCTGGTTTGTTATCCCGTGTTTATTTTTACTATAATATAACCAACTTAATATGTAGTACCTTAAACGACCGACAAGACTCACAGATCTATGTGTTAAAGTAAAGTAAGGAAATATATAACAAAGGGAAAAGAGTGAATGGTGTCTGGGTATTTGGGGAGGTAGAGAGAGACAGTGACCGGATGTTTATGGTATTAGTGGAGAAAAGAGGTGCCGAAATTTTCCTCCCACTAATATAAAGGTGGATAGCTCGGGGAACTACCATCATCTCTGACTGCTGGAAGGCTTACAATAGGATTCCACAGTTGGGATACACACACAAGACTGTGGACCACTCCAAGGACTTTTATAACAAAGAGCAGTATGCATGCACAAACACTATAGAATCCCTATGGAGAGCAGTAAAAGCTACTTTGCCCAGGTATGGAACAACCAAGGTCTTGTACCAAAGTTACATCGACACATACATAATTAGGAGTTTTTTCCTAAAACACTCAGAGGATATTTCTCTCAAATTCATGGATTTAATAAAACACCCCAACAGGACCGACTGTGACATCACTGAAATCCATATCTCTAAAAAAAAGTAGGAGTCTAGGGACTAACTCGAGGATAAGACATTTCTGGAGTTGGATTCAGGGGATGAGTCAGAAAGTGAGGAAACTGAGGAGGAACGTAGCATATTGGATGCCTCTGCAGAACTATTTGATGATTGAGGCTAATTGGTTAGTAATTGATAAATTGCATGTTAATTATCAAGCGGGAAATTTTCTTGTTATCCGCCGGCCTTGACCCCGAGGTCAACTGCCACGTCATCTCGTGATGTCACTACGCTTCGGCCTCTTTTGGCGGCAGGATCTAAAGACATAAGACATGTTTCTTTAGGTTACGGTTAAGCAACATCTAAAAGAACGGAAAAGATGCCAAAACATGCCGCCAAGACTCCGACAGTTACCAGAGGGGTCAAACAGAAAGACCTGGATGAAAAAGTAACGGCACTGGATGAAAAAATCGAGGCTTTCGGGGATAAATTTGTAGTAATGGAAGGCCTGCTTCATGCTCTGGCAGCAAAAGGCCAAGACAAAGCAGGCACACCAGAGGTGACGAGCGGATCGGATAGTGAATCCCCAACAACTACTAAAAGACCTTGAGGGCGACCAGCTCGGGCGGATACCCGTTTCGCCCCGTATAAGATCGTTTCTCCATCCACTCAGAGGTTAGCAGAGGCCGCGGCCGCCGCCCGCAACCCCAGAGATCCAGGCACGCTAGGTTTCGCGCCTTTTCCAACAAGCCTTGCCAAGGCGGCAGGCGCGGAAGCGCTTCAGGCTCAGGTCGTGAAGCTACTCGAAGCGACCCCCCATGCCTTTGCCACAGCAGGTAAGAAGCCTTCATTTTTCTCACATACATATGTTTTCTGAGGCCCAGAGAAAGCTAAAACCACTCTCAATGATCTAAATATTGCAGAATACCTCTGGGGTCTTTTTCACCTAATCGAGGACCCAGCCTATCCGTCAGACTGGGCACCTCATACTCTGTCTCATATTAAAGATATCTTAGAGGATGCCAGAGATTATCAGTTCGACCAGGTTCGGGCATGGTCTGAGGAAATCTTAAGCCTTATCTCTGAAGGCCGCCTAAGCAAGGCCTGGGAGGATACGAATAAGATTCAAATGCTCAGGGTTTCAATCTCTCGCTCCCCTTTGGGGAAACTGTCCGGTTCAAATAATCCTCGGGCTAGTAAAAAATCAGAAAAATCTGAAAAACAGGCGGATAAGCAAGACCTCAGGGGGGGCCCACCCTGCAAAGCTTTTAATATCGGGGCCTGTCAACAGGCCAATGGCCACCTTAAAGCAGGCCAGAAGCAACTTCACATATGCTCATATTGTCTTTTCAATCTCTCGGCCTACCACCCTCATGCAGAAAGGGACTGCTGCATTAAGAAACGCCACGCAGCCACAAATGCAAAGTGGGGGGAGGGGGGTTCTGCCCCCCTTTTCGGCGCTAGGCTCGCCCAAGCCTCCCAATAACGGGCACCCAGGGACCACCATTCCTCACGAAAAAGTTCCCTGCTCTCCAAGCACATTCTGCTCTCGCCCACGTGGCACTATTCAAGCCTCCGGGCTCGCTTCAGGCTTTTGCCCTAGCTCACCCAGCCCCGAGGGAGCTTATCCGGTTCAGACCGACAATCAACTTTTTCACTCTGTTAAATTTTGTAATGTTCCCGATGTGATCAATGATACAAGACATGTTTCATATCCGCCCGGCCCAACGCCCCTTGGCTTTGGAGTCCCGGATATCCCACGAGATGGCGCAACCGCTGCGATGGAATGCCGCAGTTTCGGCAAGGTGGCGGCACCGCTACTTGCGGCGCCGCTAGCTGCGGCCCCGGCATCCTCCACACAGACACGGGGGAAGCCATCCCACTTATCCCTACAGACACAGTTCCAGTTGAGAACCCACCAAAGTATATTTCTCCTGGTGAATATGCCACCACGGTGGCATCCCTCTGGCCACGAGCCACAGCGAATCTTAAAAGGGTCGCCCCTGTACATCACCAAGCTTATGAAGGGGCCATGGGGGCCGGCCTACCCAACTACACAGGCCCCCGGATCCCCCTACCATCTGGCCTTAATATCCTAGCCTGGAGGCATGAGCTCAAGGGCTATCACGATGAACGACTCGTAGACTACCTCGAGTTCGGCTGGCCCTCGGGCTACACTCGCTCCACTATCCCGGTATCCACAATTAAAAATCACGCTTCAGCGGAGGATTTCCCTGGGGCAATTGATAATTATGTGGCGACGGAATTGGCTCATGGGGCCCTTTTGGGACCCTTCAGTTCCCCTCCATTTATTGAATGGGCACAGGTATCCCCCATTATGACACGAAAAAAAAAGGAAGGGGGTAGGAGAATCATAGTCGACCTCTCGTTCCCCTCGGGGGCTAGCGTCAATGACGGTATCCGCCAGGGTAACTTCGAAGGGGGATCGTTTCACCTACAACCTCCCCACTATAAGGGATGCCATCATTCAAGCTCAAACCAAAGGGCCTCGGCCAGAAATGAAAATAATTATCTCAAAAAAGGCCCACGCTCAGGCCTGCGTGGTCCTCGTGACATGCGCCACTTACGGGTATACCCTCCCCGAGGGCACCGCCCTCGTTCTTGGCCTCGACCTCGTCCCCAAGGTAGAGGCAGTGGTTACAGGCAGAACCGCGGACCGCGTCCTCGCGGCGGTAGCCTGCGAGGTCTGGCTCCACCTGGAGGGAAGAGACATACGCCTCTCCTTTCACCAGACCTCGGGGGCCGCCCTTGATTTCCCACTTCTCTTGGCTCGCGGACTGACCTCGAGGCCGGCTGCGGCTTGGGCCTCTAGCTTGACCCGCGAGCACAACCTTGTGTAATGCCAACCTGTTGTGCCACACCCACTGCTCTCGTTCTTCTTTTGATTCCAGAGCCTCTACCACTACACACCCAGATGCTCCTCTTGGCGAGTGCGGCGACCTCGAGGGCAATGGCGGCCAATAAGTCCATCCAGGCCAGAGCGTACCTGGCGTTTGCGGCAGCATACGGAGTGCCGCCAGCATCTCCTTCCATCAAAGATGTGGCGCTGTACGTCCAGTTCCTCGCCAACTCCCTGTCCTCGCCGGCCTCGGTCCTCAACTATCTCTCCGGAGCAAAGGCCTGGGTCTCGGCTCGGGCTGGGGACCTTGCAGCCTTCGCCCACCCCCTGGTAAAACAAGTCATCTCTGGCACTGCTCGTCTCTCTACACATGTTCCGGCTCAGGCCCCCCAATGGCCCCTGCCCTCGTGGCTGCCCTCGCGGCGCTGGCCTCGGCAGCGGGCCCCCTGGCCCAGGTCATAAGGGCAGCATTACTTCTCGGCTTCCCGGCAATGCTTCGAGGCTTGAACCTGGTGAGCCCCTCAACCCTCGGTCCTGGCCCTCACACCCTCCTGCGCAGAGACATCCAGCAGGAGGGTGGAGGCGGCCTCAGGGCGGTCTCGCTCCTAATTCTACCGACGGCCTCGGCATCCTGCCCGGTGGCAGCCTGGTCCAGATACGAAGCATCGGTTCCCGCCCCGCCCAGCTTTTCTCAGTCAGGCGGCATCCCCCCTGACTGCGAGGCAACTCACATCATTTATCCGCTGGGGCCTCAAGGCCCTGGGCCTCCCCGACTCGGATCATTTCTCCATCCACAATTATTGAAGCGGGATTGGTGTTGCCATCTACAGATTACCAAGACATTACTACAACGACCTGCGACTAAGTCAGAGGGCGCCAACAGAGGCTAACACTGAAGGTCTTCGAGATTTGAACCCAACCGACACACACCATTTCTGAATGTTTATTACAAAGGGCTTTATGCCTAATGCCCGTTGGCATTATCTCACATCTGAGATTTCTCCTTTTTAAGGACAATTAACATTTTTCACTTACAAAATGTATGGGACATTTGTCAATTTTCACAAACTCAAGAATTGAACCTGGCAAACTGCCCCGATATGCGCTATGATTTTGCTACTAAACGGATTTTTTATAAACGAGTGACGTGAGTGACGTGAGTGACGTGAGTGACGTGAGTGACGTGAGTGACGTGAGTGACGTGAGTGACGTGAGTGACGTGAGTGACGTGAGTGACGTGAGTGACGTGAGTGACGTGAGTGACGTGAGTGACGTGAGTGACGTGAGTGACGTGAGTGACGTGAGTGACGTGAGTGACGTGAGTGACGTGAGTGACGTGAGTGACGTGAGTGACGTGAGTGACGTGAGTGACGTGAGTGACGTGAGTGACGTGAGTGACGTGAGTGACGTGAGTGACGTGAGTGACGTGAGTGACGTGAGTGACGTGAGTGACGTGAGTGACGTGAGTGACGTGAGTGACGTGAGTGACGTGAGTGACGTGAGTGACGTGAGTGACGTGAGTGACGTGAGTGACGTGAGTGACGTGAGTGACGTGAGTGACGTGAGTGACGTGAGTGACGTGAGTGACGTGAGTGACGTGAGTGACGTGAGTGACGTGAGTGACGTGAGTGACGTGAGTGACGTGAGTGACGTGAGTGACGTGAGTGACGTGAGTGACGTGAGTGACGTGAGTGACGTGAGTGACGTGAGTGACGTGAGTGACGTGAGTGACGTGAGTGACGTGAGTGACGTGAGTGGTTGGACCAACTTAAACCATCATGTCAGGCTGCTACTGGGATTCGTACCCATGCAGACAAACAACCTCTGACTTCAACTCAACTGCCCTAACCACTAGGCCACCACATTAAGCTATATGAGAGGCAAGAATGGACAGTATTCAATTCTTAGTGACTGGCAATACTGCAGGGATGTTTTTGTGTGACAAAATTATTGTATGAATCATTATTGAATGGGTCGTTGTAAGTGGTGTCTTTGTAAGCTGTAGATGATGACACCAAACCCCCACAATATCTTTTTTATTGCTATTATATATATGTGGGATAATATGGAATATGATAGTAGAAACTGCACTGTACCTTACTAAATATGAGGATGCGGAATTGGCTTTAAAATCATTTATCACATTTTAAAGATTATTAATTTTCATGGTCTGAAATTGAAAATGGCCCGTCTTTGCTCATCGGTGCGCGTCAGAAGATTTCAGTGACACTTTGAATGGGAAATCATATGAAATAATCAATGTCACCATTCTGAAAATTATGAAATTTTCAGAATATCTGGAATATATAATGATACTGCTGCTCCGCAATTATGGTGAAATTTGATAAAAGATAAAGGTCTCAAATTGATCATTTCATACTTTAAATTGGAACTAATTTTTTCATTAAATAGCATTATGAAATATCATATACTATGGATAGAAAAATTGGTAGACTATACTATGTTTTGTATCTACAGATAAATTATCAATCATAAATATGCATTATTTCTGGAATTATAAAAGAAAAATGGTTGATTACTCTGGTTACAACTGGAGCTATATCGAGGTGTACCGGGACCATGGCACCTTTTGTAATGCACCCTCCCAACATGTTCAACGCACCGTTGCGAACCAACGTGCACTGATACACTACAATATGGTCATTTTGTATCGGTGCGCGTCGGCGTGTATCGGCGTTGGTGGGTGCCCGGTCTAAAGCTTTTACATGTATCATCTTTACAATAAAGATGCCTCCCTTTAACCCTTTCCTTACTAATGCTGCCTTGAGGCAGCACCATGGGAATACCGATGCTGCCTTGAGGCAGCACCGTGGGAATACAAATGCTGCCTTGAGGCAGCACCATGGGAATACCGATGCTGCTTTGAGGCAGCTAATTCATATCATTCACATTTTATATTATTTCAGTAAATAATGGACAGATTTTTAAAAAACATTCAGCATATATAGAAAACAATATTATATCAATGATTAGAATCGAATTCAGATGAATGGGTTACTATGGTGATGTTGATACCAGACTATATAAGACATAAGTCTAAGTCCTAGCCTTACAATATGACAGAGTGTGGTTGGCCTCCACCTATCAGGCATATAGCATTTTCATGATTTTTCCAAATATTTTAATTCTACATACAAAACAACTTCACAGATCTGTTCTCCATATATTTTTATTATCATTTATGTAAAAAAACCATAATATCATCGCAATGATAAAAAGATACACACCTTTGTAGGTGCAGTGCTATATTGGGCCTATGTACAGGCTTGTGTCAATGGAGCCAAAAGAAATGTCTCAAATTCTTCCTGCAATTTGCGTGTGTGACATGTGACATGTGTGGTTGGACCAACTTAAACCATCATGTCAGGCTGCTACTGGGATTCGTACCCATGCAGACAAACAACCTCTGACTTCAACTCAACTGCCCTAACCACTGGGCCACCACAATGAGCTATATGAGGGGCAAGAATGGACAGTATTCAATTCTTAGTGACTGGCAATACTGCAGGGATGTTTTTGTGTGACAAAATTATTGTATGAATCATTATTGAATGGGTCGTTGTAAGTGGTGTCTTTGTAAGCTGTAGATGACGACACCAAACCTCCACAATATCTTTTTTTTAGCTATTATATATATGTGGGATAATATGGAATATGATAGTAGAAACTGCACTGTACCTTACTAAATATGAGGATGCGGAATTGGCTTTAAAATCATTTATCACATTTTAAAGATTATTAATTTTCATGGTCTGAAATTGAAAATGGCCCGTCTTTGCTCATCGGTGCGCGTCAGAAGATTTCAGTGACACTTTGAATGGGAAATCATATGAAATAATCAATGTCACCATTCTGAAAATTATGAAATTTTCAGAATATCTGGAATATATAATGATACTGCTGCTCCGCAATTATGGTGAAATTTGATAAAAGATAAAGGTCTCAAATTGATCATTTCATACTTTAAATTGGAACTAATTTTTTCATTAAATAGTATTATGTAATATCATATCTATGTTTTGTATCTACAGATAAATTATCAATCATAAATATGCATTATTTCTGGAATTATAAAAGAAAAATGGTTGATTACGTTGGTTGCAACTAGAGCTATATCGGGGTGTATCGGGACCATGGCGCCTTTTTAATGCACCCTCCCAACACGTGCACCGCACCGATGCGAACTAACGCGCAATTATACACTACAATATGGTCATTTTGTATAGGTGTGCGTCAGCGTGTATCGGCGTTGGTGGGTGCCCAGTCTAAAGCTATTACATGTATCATCCTTACAATAGCGTTTATAATTAGCTGATAATAACCACAAACAATTAGCTGATAATTACCACAAACAAAACCCATCCAAAAGTCCATCCAATACCGAAAGATGCCTCCCTTTAACCCTTTCCTTACTATTGCTGCCTTGAGGCAGCACCATGGGAATACCGATGCTGCCTTGAGGCAGCACCGTGGGAATACAAATGCTGCCTTGAGGCAGCACCATGGGAATACCGATGCTGCCTTGAGGCAGCTAATTCATATCATTGCAGTGGGGTGGGAATCCGGCAGTGTTCGTTCGTTTCACGGAAGATGGCGAGACGTGCCGATCCTTACTGCGTAGTGATTCCTGACAACGCCGCACACGATAGTGGCATGGCGCAGACCGGGATTACGCAACGCTGGGTATATATACTCAGCGTTCACAGTAGGTCGACAGGCTGTCCTCGCGCGTCTCTTCTACGGAACAGACCCTTGGGCCCTCACTTTGCAGGCGGGTTCTTGTAACCTTCCTGGTGGTTGGGCGAGTCTTCCAGATTAGCCTCTCCAGCATTACCTGGCACATAGGTGCTGCGGTACTGTACTTATGGGAAAGATCTTCTAGATCTTTCCAGAAAGTAGTGAATAATAAACATCCCTGTTTATCAAAAGACGTTGTTGTGTTATGTGTGACTAGGTCTGTGCAAACTAACCGAAAACCGAACCAACCTACGTAGAGTGCGTAGGGTGGGATCCTGCCTGGAACTAGCGTTCCGGATTGGGGTCATCCAACCTGCTAGACAGGCGGCGACCACCACATTGGTGCCGTGACCAGGATCCTAGGTTGCTTGCACAACCTGGGATTCTCGGTAGATGCACGGATCTGGAATAAAAACCAGATCCCAGGCTGAACAGGAGAGTGAGGATGGGGAGGTAACTTCTCAACCAACTCTTCCGGCCCGGAATGACGGAAAGTCGCCAAAACCGGAGGGAGGGGGTGAAACCCAGAAGTCTGGTAAGGAGAAATCTCGGAAGAGAACTGCCGCTCAGAACTTGAGTTCAACGTTCCTGAAGAATTTCAGTCCAGCAGCCGACAGCCGACATGGCCCCACGAGGGATCTGGAGGGACTCAGTAAAATTGGGTCTCAGACAGATAGTCCTGGAGAGTCTAGTACTCCCCGGAATAGATCGGAAGATACCTTTCAGGCACCTTCCGATGAGGTTCCCGAAGGCTTCCTGGGACCAGAACTCTTAGCCGAGTTTGATCGGAAAAGAGAGGCCCAAGATATGTGTCGGGAACTAGAAGCTCGAAATCGAGAGATCGCTGAGGAGGTAGCCAAACGGCACCATAACTTGGAAGAACTTTCGGTTCGCGAGATAGAGACTCTAGAAAGAATCAAGCAATTGGACCAACATGTACACCACATGAAGGACCAGGCTCGACTAGCAGAGACAGAACCATCCCGAAGGATGCCTATGTCACAAGCTGGCTGGTGTAATGTAAGAGATCATCTATGCTCCCCTCCAGGGAAGGTGGAAGATCTTGAAAAGACCCTAACAGATTCATATCTGGAACAAAGGGTGTGAAGACTCCTTTGGTTAGCTTCCGGCTACCTTCCGAGTCAAGAATGGGTTCTCCGAGTTCTGAACACACTAGTAAAGCAATAGCCGAACTAGGGTTCAACTCTTTTAACCAAGTAAGGGAGCAAGACCGGATCTTCAACTTGTCAATGGCAAGAGCCGACAAGGTTCTGATTATGTGTCCAGAGAACGCAGCCAGAAGAAACGCTGTCATTCCAAAACCTTATGGAAAAGAAATGGAGTGGGAACACTGGTTTGCAGGATTTTGTGAGGATATACAATGTAACGGCTGGAATAAAGTCGATGCATTGCCATACCTCAAGAGAGCGCTACGAGATGGACCCGGAGAAGCCGCACTTCGCGCTTGTCGCCGTTCCGGTGGTACGGAATGGGATGAGTTAGTGGAGGTGGCCTCTTATTATTGTGGTCAGCTGGTAACGCTGAACCCCAGATCCACTTTTCTAAAGAGGATCCAGGGTAGAGAGGAGACAACTCGGGCCTATGGGCTAGCTTTACAACAAATGTTGTTGGAAGTTTACCCAGGAACGGGATTAGATTCTCCCGCGCTGCATGAAGATGTGCAAACTCAGTTTGTAAAAGGTCTTCAGGATGATGATGTGCGAACAGAAGTCGTCTCTAAATGGGAGCCTGGTATGTTGCGAATAGTGGACGCCTATGAACAACGGTGTATACTATTCGGAAAATATTCTAATCCAGGAAAAACTTCCCGGGTTAACATGGTAGGTTCTACTTGGTCACAAGTAGAAGAAGAAGATACCTACGAGTGTCAGGAAGCGGAAATAGAGGATATACTCTCTAATGTCTGCTCAATGGTACTTGGAAGAGGAGGTTTCCATAGACGGGGACGTGGGAGAGGTCGAAACCCTAGCTTTGGAAGGAACAGTGATGTACCTTCTGTGGCAGAGGCCAAACCTAAAACCACAGAACCAGAAGAAAACTCTTCCGAGGTAATGAAGTTGTTGGCTAAAATCAACGAAAGACTGAATCAGGTGGAGAAAAACCAGCTGGATGTCCGACGTTGTTGGCGGTGCAACAAAATGGGACATATCTCTCCAGATTGTCCAGAAACCCGGAACGTCACTACAGTGGAAACACCTCATAGTCTGCCTGCGTTGACGGTTGCCTCCAGAAGTGAACCGGAAAACAAAGAAGGACTGTAGTGAGTGGCAACACTGCAGTCTGGGAAGAGATGTGCCAGGAAACCCAAACCTGTGAGATCAATAAGAAGGGATGTATCCCATACTTACCAGAAAAGGGAAAGATACGAAGTACAGTTGCAACAATCTGTAGTAAGTATCTTGCACCCGGGCACCCCTGTCTGCAATGGCTTTGTCAACGCGGATGGGATGTGAAAACATCACCTGCCTACGCCACGAAAAGGTTGTACGCGCGGCATCTCGTAGAGATGCACTTGGCTGAGTTTCCCTGGTACCGTTGTAATGCGGGCAGGTGCTCAGCTGACTCGGGTTCGTCGCGCCGGTCATGGATGATTCATCACATGTTGGACGAACACGGAATCGGTGCTGTTCGGGGTAGGGAAAGAACAATGTGGCTTTTCAATAAGTTTGTAGGGTTAGTTTCCGAAGCCCGAGCTAAGGGTGTCAAACCTAAGCGCAAGGCTATTGACGGGAAATATACCGTGTCTTGGAAACAGAATCGGAGCTTTGGCACAACTCTGCGGATAAGCTCGGCGGATATGGACCGGATGAAGCACTTGCGTGACACCGCGCGTGGCAGCAGCGCGAAACGGGACCGGAGCGGACCGGGACTCCTCGAACCGCAAGCCTGCTGCGAAGAAGACTAAGAGCTCGTCTAAGTCCAGTAGTGACTCAGACGACGACTCGAGGTCGAGCCGGTCAGCGCGAAGCCAGACGCCGGGCTCTGTAACTTTGGGGGATGTTCTGAATTCCTCAAAGACGGGCCCAGCGAAGGAAAAGCCTGGCCGGAAAGGGTCGAGTGCACCCAAAGAGGAGAAATCCTCTAAGGGTTCTATAGAGACAGCGGTCTCGTCTGACGCTTCGGCGTCGACTAGCACTGCTGGTGCTCGCCCAAAGGAAAAGAAAGTCCCCAAACCTAGCGAGGAAAGTGGCGCAGATGGTGGCGAGGAAGAGGAGTACCCTTCTCTGCCCCCACCACAGCGCCCTGCCCCAAAGGTAGTGAACCAGCCTAAACCTCCGCCCGCGGAAGAGATTAAGCCTGGTAAACACGGGGAACAGGTTGATGTGTACTCCGGCGATCAACATCTGACACTGGCTACTGTAGCTAAGACAGATTGGCGCCCGTATCATATGCAGACCTACTTGAAGCGAGTGGATGATCAGTCGATCATCAACGCTAACAAGTTTAGGGTAGCACAGATGCGGGTAGCGGAGTACGAGTGCGTCATCACTCATCAGCGCATGTCTAGCCTCTTGCAAGTGCCATTGGAAAACATGGCTGCAAAGCTAGCGGCGGTTGAGTACCCTTCTCTGCCCCCACCACAGCGCCCTGCCCCAAAGGTAGTGAACCAGCCTAAACCTCCGCCCGCGGAAGAGATTAAGCCTGGTAAACACGGGGAACAGGTTGATGTGTACTCCGGCGATCAACATCTGACACTGGCTACTGTAGCTAAGACAGATTGGCGCCCGTATCATATGCAGACCTACTTGAAGCGAGTGGATGATCAGTCGATCATCAACGCTAACAAGTTTAGGGTAGCACAGATGCGGGTAGCGGAGTACGAGTCATCGCTCATCAGCGCATGTCTAGCCTCTTGCAAGTGCCATTGGAAAACATGGCTGCAAAGCTAGCGGCGGTTGAGGCGCGGTTGGCGCGTTCAGAGCTCGCCCTGCAGGAGTATGACTACAAGTGTCGCACTGTAATGGGGGTGAGCATGTTCGACGTTGAACCATCTAACATCGCAGGTGCTGAAGCAGCCTGGTTGTTACATCAACGTCGAAGGGGGCGGTATCTCGACTTTGTGTCGACTCCAAACCTGACAATGCAGCAAGCATTGTTGGATTGGGGTCCCGAGAGGGATTACGCCCTAGATGGACAGTCGTCCCAGGCTTTAGCCATGGAGACTGCTCCGTGCAACCGGTCTCAGAGTACCGGTGGAAGTTCCTCGGAATCTCCACAGGTTTCTCTGAGGCAGCCGCCGCCAGTGACCCGGGTCAGAACGAGACCAGCTAGCGTGCCTCCCCGGCAGCAGCAAGTCCCGTTTAGCCAGGAGCTGGAAGAAATTGGAACTATGTTCCCCCCGTTGCCGTTCACCTCAACAGTAACGTGGGATTCTCCCAATATCGCGGACGACATCAGTACGGCTGACCTGAATGCGGTGATGGCTAGGTTCCGGGTCACAGACCCTCTTAGTCCCCCACCAAATGTTGGTCAGCAGGCTGCCGCGACGAGGCCCGCTACCCCGTCAACTACAGTTGCCCCTCCAGCTGAAGACCCCGCCGAGGAACAACCCGATTGTTCCGGCGAGAGGCCAGCTGGCTGAAGGGCCTGTAGTTAGGCAGCATCGGTCCATCCTACGCTGAATCTAGAGAACCCACGGAGGTTCCCCGGTATCACTGTGGGATGGAGAGAGGCGGGACAACTCCTGCCACAGAGGATGGATCGACATATTCAACCTTAGTTGTCTGTGTCTGTCTGTCCGCCGGCTCCTCAAATATTAACTCAAGCAGTTCTTACCTGAGGATCACCCACACCTGAATTCAGTTTCGGGTGGAGAGGGTGACTGGTTTGGTCCCCCATATAAGTGGTGCTTCGATCAGCGGCCCCCGTGGTCGCTGGGAGGGGTAGTACAGGGGGATAAAAAATAGAAAAGCGATCTCGGGTTGGGCCGTGGAGAATCACCCCTGCGGTGAATTTTCGCAGCACAACTCGAGTTTCAGAAGGCTGAAGGGTCTCTCGATGGTAGCCCCGTAGTAGGGCCCCATTGCGAAACACTCCGGCCTGCTGTGCTTTTCGCGGGTTAGACTCCGGTTTGACGCCGTGGAAAGCGAAGAAGAGATATGGGGGCTGAGACCCGGCTTCGGCAAGTGGTTTCAGTTCCCTGTGGGGTAATTCACGCTGGACTCGCTTGGTCTTTTGCCAGTGAGGGAAGTGTGAATCACCGTGTGGATAGGGGTTGGGGCCTTCAGTGGTTCTTACAACTCCTATCCAAGAAATGGATATAGCGCGCCACGCTATAAGGATGCTGATACCAACTTTTAACAGAGATGGGAACTTCTACACGAAGAAGAAAATGAGTTTCTTTCTCCTTCTATACGTATTACTCTCTTCACAACAATGACCTGCAGGACGGGCCATGTGAAGTCAACAAGGTGGGGGGGGGGTTTCGCGGAATTGCTCCCCCTAACAACGCTGGAGCTGAACCAGGAGGAGAACAGTGGGAAGCCTGGCGCCCGGAAGTAGGGGGCTGGACTGAGCAGGTCCCCACGCTAACGGGTCTGCCGGGCTCGAAACTTATCCTTGGCTTACAACTCCGGAACGGTGGGAGACAGGGTGCTCGCTGGTCTGGGCTGACCCTTTGTAGGTCTGGACCGGTGAGTCTTCCTCGTCCAATACCCAAGGAAGCCAAGGAATGCCGACAGAGATCCGCGCTACGGGTGATATGCTTTTTAACTATACAGTTTAAAGGTGGTAGCGAGGCTACTCCTTTTTATATATAATTATCACCTCGTTTATATGTCTTCCTCTTTCAGCACTGAATGTGTGTAGTATATCATAGTTTCCCATCTTACATTTTATCTATTATTGGTATCAGTAAAAAGATTCTTTGTGAACGTTGAATGGTTAGACATTTATTCAGAACTGCTCGACTTAGTTGTTAAACTTTTTCGGGATGTCCTCTTAGCAACACAATGGTTGCAGGTCCCCCCCTCGTAAAAGCTGGGAGGGGTAATGTAGGGGTCAGGGCAGTCGAGCAGCGTTGTTTCACTTTAGAACTAGGTGGCGCGAGTGCCGATCCCTGCTGTGCGGTATGGCCGGCGGACCCGCAGTATGCAAATGCTACGGGTTCACCAGCATTACGTAACTCGGCCACTATATAAGGTCGAGTCCACAGCAGGTTGACAGGACTTCTCATGGTGCCTCTTTACGGAGTGAACGTCTGGAGCCTCACGAGTTGGTTAGGTTGTGTTGAAACACCTTTAAACGTTGAAGAGACCAGTATCTCTTCCCGCGCTAGTTGGTGCCCCGCAGCACCAACGGATTGTGTATACCATCCAGCAATAAAAGAACGGTGAACTGAAACTGTCCGGAGTCTGGTTTTCTATTCGCGGTTAAGCGGTAGTTGGTAGATCTTGTATCTCCCTCCCTTCTCCAGTGGGTAAAGCTGAACCCACCTGTATTGGCACGGTAAGTACAGGGTAGCGACTAGTCTCGGAACCTCTGGTCGACTGACGATCGCGGAGAGTGGTAATACACTCTCAACAACTAGAGGTAACCGCTACATTGGTGCCGTGACCAGGATCTTTGGCTGCTTGCACAGCCGAAGATCACTTGAGGAGAGGAATGGCGGATAAGCTGGGTGTAAAAACCCGGTCGAAGATCGCCATGCAGAGTCCTGCCGCAGAAGGCACAAGATGTCCGTACTCCGCTGGAAGCTGCTAGCCAGTCGCGGAAGAAGGCTGCAAGGAATGTGACTGTGACTAAGCTCAACCGTGCTCCACATGGGGACACCCAGAGCGGACTCCATGGAAGAAAAGGACCTGGAAGGAGTAAGCCGAATAGGCGATTCCGAGGAGGGTCCTGAGCATGGGGAAACCCCAGTAACCCGGCCTAAGATTCTCGGATCGATCATGAAGCCGAGCAACGCCAAGCGAAGCAGCGTCTACTCGAAGAGCAAGAGGCTGCTAAGTTGATGTTGCAAGACGTGTATTCTCGGGCCAAACACGCCGCTGAGTCACTGCGAGTGCAGAAAGAACAGCTTGCGTTGGTCGAGGATCAAGAAAGGGCGGTATTGGCGCGCACACAGCGTGCAGAGGCAGACTATGCTTTAAAGTATAGGACTCCACCGCCAGGCTGGCAGAGTGTGACTAAGGATCACGTATACTCCCCACAAGGGAATGCAACGGGTCCTCGTGTATATACGCCGCCACGAATAGATCGGAGACCTCCGATGGTAAACTTCGCTTTATTACATGTGACATTCCATTTCGTCTCGTGTTCCTGGTTGGTAGTTTTTGATCTGACCTTTCCATTGGTTTCTATCAAGGTAAGGTATTTGCAGTTTCTCTTTTGGCATTGGTTGTTTTTGTCTTTCCTTTTCTTGTTATCTTCCACATTTACTTCGGGCCTCTAATTGTCGGTAATGTTTGTTCCTATACCGGTGCGTGGGTGGTGGGCCATCTCGTAGTTTGTCCTTGCTCTCACGAGGTGGTCCATGAGATTTTTTGGTCGTCTGTAACCTTTGGTCACTGTTTTCTTGTGTAGGGCTTTTGTTGTTATGGATTTAGCCAGAGGATCCCAGTTGTTGTCAACTATATTTCCGACTCTGTTGTCGTTGTCCCTGTGCAGTGCTTTATTGAGCCTATGTACAGGCTTGTGTCAATGGAGCAAAAAGAAATGTCTCAAATTCTTCCTGCAATTTGTGTGTGTGACATGTGACGTGTGTGGTTGGACCAACTTAAACCATCATGTCAGGCTGCTACTGGGATTCGTACCCATGCAGACAAACAACCTCTGACTTCAACTCAACTGCCCTAACCACTGGGCCACCACAATGAGCTATATGAGAGGCAAGAATGGACAGTATTCAATTCTTAGTGACTGGCAATACTGCAGGGATGTTTTTGTGTGACAAAATTATTGTATGAATCATTATTGAATGGGTCGTTGTAAGTGGTGTCTTTGTAAGCTGTAGATGACGACACCAAACCCCCTCAATTTCTTTTTTTTTTGCTGTTAAAAATGTGGGATAATCTGGAATATGATAGTAGAAACTGCACTGTACCTAACTAAATATGAGGATGCAGAATTGGCTTTAAAATCATTTATCACATTTTAAAGATAATTAATTTTCATGGTCTGAAATTGAAAATGGCCCGTCTTTGCTCATCAGTTCACGTCAGAAGATATCAGTAACACTTTGAATGGGAAATCATATGAAATAATCAATGGACCATTCTGAAAATTATGAAATTTTCAGAATATCTGGAATGTATAATGATAATGCCGCTCCGCAATTATGGTGAAATTTGATAATAGATAAAGGTCTCAAATTGATCATTTCAAACCTTAAATTGGAACCAATTTTTTCATTAAATAGCATTATGAAATATCATATACTATGTTTTGTATCTACAGATAAATTATCAATCATAAATATGCATTATTTCTGGAATTATAAAAGAAAAATGGTTGATTACGCTGGTTGCAACTAGAGCTATATCAGGGTGTGACGGGACCATGGCACCTTTTTAATGCACCCTCCCAACACGTGCACCGCACTGACGCAAACTAACGCGCACTGATACACAACAATCTGGTCATTTTGTATCGGTGCGCATCGGCGTGTATCGGCGTTAGTGGGTGCCCGGTCTAAAGCTATTACATGTATCATCTTTACAATAGCGTTTATAATTAGCTGATAATAACCACAAACAACTAGCTGATAATAACCACAAACAAAACCAAGTCCATCCCAAACCGAAAGATGCCTCCCTTTAAGCGGGGTTAGAATAAGCTAAATAGAAATTTCTGTTCCAAGCAAACTGTCCCCTTAAGCGGGGTGTTCCCATAAGCGAGGTATCCCAGAAGCGAGGTTTTACTGTATATATAACCTAAATAAATACCGATGTATACACCCATATATGTATACATATATATGTATACACCTGTGGACAAATTATGGGTAAATCCTTGCACATACCCGTTGATAACACATGGATATACCATTGTGTAAACATGTGGATAATCCTATGGATTGGATAAACTAATGGATAATCCATGGATTATTCCATGGATAGACCCGCCCGGTTTGATGCGCTATCTACATCACGATCTCCCACAATTATGGATACACCTGCGACCAGGTGCCGAGACGGCAGAGCGTCCAATGAGCTCCCGCCGAGTTGGTTATTTGATCAGTGGGCGGTAGAGGCCGCTCCAGGCGTGCCACCCACTAACACAGCAACACACTTCTTGTCCAACTCCACAGTCAATCACAGCTCCAAATCACTGTAGGTTTGAGTTCAATACTGGTGACCACCCTGGCCCTTAAGAGAAGGCATGGACAGATAAAAAACAGTATGGGATATTCACTACTTTATACTTATGTGTAGATACGCAGGTGGGTGACATCGGAGGTACGTCAATAGTGTTCAGTCGGACTACAATGGGTGACAAAAACAGGTGAGTTTGATTTTGTATGGAAATGCTTGAATGTTGTTTTTGTTACTGCATGAGGGATGGCTTTTGGATGCAATACAACGAAGTTTTCATATTTGAGACGAAATTGTCGTATAAAACCATTTATTTATGATTTATGGCCACAATTCTATGGATTTAGATCCTGGATATTTTCACATGAATTTTCTTTGTATTCCTGTAACAAAAGCTGGTTTATAAATATCATATTGCTCATTCATAGCAGACACATCAATAATAGACCTAGTCAAACTATTTAAGTCTACCTGAAAAGAATAACCACATTATTTGCAATAATGTGCTCAGTGCTGGAAGAGGTATTATTCAGAACTAAGGAGGATTTGTGTTTTCTTTATTGGCAGTGGTGATTAGGGTCTGGTTGTAATCTCAATTATCCTCCAGTCTATGTTTTATGAATACTAAAAGGCGTTCAATAGAGATTACCCAACACCCGAGTCTGTACGCTGACTTAACGTGCCGCGTTAAAACGATTCTCTCTGGTCAAGAACCTCTGCCACTGACTCCGACTGCTCTCAACAACGAACTCGTACAGAGCCAATTTTGTAGAATGATACCTTAATCGTCTGATATTTATCAGGCTTGGTGCAAAAGCCCAAGGGTTTCCAAGTAGTATAATATACATAAGTACATTGTTCATTAAGGGTTTTTTTATGAGTGAACAATATATAATACGTAATGTATCATAGGCATGTTTTATGAATGGTTCGATGCTTCTGTCTTAAACAGCATTGGATTACAGGCCGAAGTTATATCTATCTTTGTAGACTGAGGTGAGGGCTTTGAAAAATATACACATTCAAAATGACGATAAGGCTTTGAAAGACGTGCGTTAAAGTAAAGATAAAACTATTCATCAAAGTCCTTTGAGGTTGTTTCAAAATCTGATAGCGACAGATGAAAGGCGAGATGTTAGCAAACTTCTGCACTGAGTTGGTGCATTATCGTGATATCTAAATGGAAATAAAACTGAAAAAAAACCCGTTTTAAAGCAGAATGACTTCATGGTTGACAAGTGCAATGTATATAATCTGATCCATTGAGCACATTATACTTAAACTTAAACCGGTTTGCAATGTTTGCCGCACAAGTGGTATGTAACCCCCTGTTAAAATAAGAAAGAATCGTCTTTGATATGACTGGCTATGGAGTTGATAAACTTGAAAGGATAAACGGAATGAATATGAAAGGTCTAACAAACAATAGATAAGTTAGCAAGAACATTTATAATACCCGGATGCCGTATAATGTCTGTTAACAAAAACAGTTAATTCTAAGTGTATATTGTGACATTTGGTTGTATAGTCGAGTATTCATAGATAAGGATTGAAAAAAAATTGAATGATTGATTAGATACTAAATAAAACTGGAAACACATCGGTCATTTATTTGAAAAAAGTTCTGGATTGAAAATCCGTTTCTTTTTCGTCATAAGCTAGATTTATAAAATGTCAAACGAGTAGGTATCAACGCACCTACATAAAGCCAATAAGACATTGAGATTTTTCCACGATTCATCCCGACCATCGGCTCGATGAGAGTCAGGAATAAAATATTGATGTTTAAAGCCTATAAGACAGCGACCCGACCATTATGCCCGATCACACCTTTGCCCGACGAATCCGTCGGGTCTGGAAGAATCGGGTCGCTGTACGCACTTGACAGACCCGATTTTAATCGGGTCGGGCATTACTTGCCTTGGGGTAATGACCGACTGTGCCCGACCTTAATCGTGTCGCTGTACGCACTTCACCGACTGTTCCCGATTCTGAGTAGGCCGCTTATATATCGATGATATATGTCCACCAGTCCGATTTACAAGTGCCTTATATCAATGTGTAGGGGAGACAGAGGCGATGGTGACACTGAACACCATTTCGCGATATCTTATTTTGATCCAAAGTTATTAAACTTTGAATTATTTTCTATGAATCCACACCAGCGGCCCGTGGCTCGCCGCGGCTCGGCTCCCGGCGGCTCACTTTGATCTCACCCGGGTCGCTGTACAAGGCCATAAACCCGGGAGGTGTGAACGGCAAGCACTGGTCTGTTGCTGTATGAGGGTATAAGACAGCGACATTCTTGTTCCCGATTATAATCGGTTATCGGATCGGTGAGAATCTGTGGATAATGTCGCTGTCTTATGGGCTTTATACCTATAAGACATCGACTTGTAGACTCTTCCCGATGACACCTCCTCCTTTAATAACCTCATGAAACGACCCGATTGAGATCAAAGAGAGCGACCAGGACCCAGCCCCGCCTAGGCCCCGGGCCGGGTGATAGGTCTTTATAGGTAATAACGCAAATTTTAATAACTTCTGTTCTATTTAAGATATTAGAAAACAGGTTTCAGATCTATAATCGCATCTGTTTCACCTACAATTGATATAAGGAACTCCTAAATCAGACTGGGGGATGGGGAGCATCGCTATTCAAATGGCCAACTCAGAATCGGTAACAGTCGGTGAAAGTGCGTACATCGAAATCTTAAGGTCGGGGAGAGTCGGTCATATCTGACATGGTAGTAATGCTCGACCCGTCGGGAAAAGCAATAAAATTGGGTAGGCGAAGTGTGTGCATCGACTCGATTGAGGCAGATTGTCACACTGTATCTTATAGATTTAAGATGAATCTTAACTCCCACGAATGTCTGTACAGAACTGGCGCTATAATTAGTATATATTGCAAGAGAAATAAACACATTTTCATCTTATATCACTACTATTACAGAAATATATTTCCTCTTTCGCTTTGCTATATTTTAAATTACCCTTTTCCAATAAAGTAATTCCCTTCAAAAACATGGAGACACCTTTCGTCCACCCCACCCCCTCCTCATTGGAATGTCCCCAAAAACCGATGGGACTGATTGAAAGAGATTTTCCACCAACAGCACAATGATATACTGATATGCTGATATCAGATGCCTTTATAGGTACCTTTTTACGACCCCTTAGACATAACTTGCTTTTGAAGCGTAAGGGTAGAACGTTGTTTCTTTGCGGGTCCCTGTTTTGGCTGGTATGTCTTGTACTTCTGCCGGTGTGCCTATTGCATTACTATTGGTGTTGTTTTGAATGACCTAGTTAACTGAAGTGCTCGCAAGGTTGGTAATGGCATCCTCTATATATTGAACCGGCTCTCTAGCTGTTCGAATCTGAGGTCCTGGTCATTGGCGCTGATATTTTGTCTTTTGATTTACCTATTTAGAAGTTTGCTCGTCACCAACAGGGAACAGGTGAAAGCATTATCTGGGTGAACA
The DNA here is from genome assembly GCA_950022655.1 of Alentia gelatinosa. Lineage (NCBI taxonomy): Eukaryota > Metazoa > Annelida > Polychaeta > Phyllodocida > Polynoidae > Alentia > Alentia gelatinosa. Next base: position 41,688,886 of record OX465588.1, on the reverse strand, counting down.
AAGGTCTTTTTTCCCATTTTGCAGCGGTTTGGGCTGAAGGAGAAGCCATGGTGCACTGTGGGAATGCCATTGTATCTGTCAGATGGCATGGTGTCATTTCTACAATGTCTGATAGAGGGTGTGTTTGTATTGCTGCCCCATTATACCCAATATCACAATTAGGCCTGGTATCCACCTACTACGATAGAAATTTAGACCTCCCGATATGGCTCCGCTACAAAAAGTCAATATCGGAAAGATATCGGGAAGGTGCAAAATGGTAGACATATGTCTAGACATGCCAATCCACCACGCATTGTATGTGGTTTTTATAGGTGTCTAATCGCAGAAACATGGTCAACTACCCCAACATTAGGTGACCCTCCGACGAGATTTTGATTTTGAACGGGAGGTGCAGCGTAGACCATATCGGAGCCATATCGTAGTAGGTGGACACCGGACCTCAGTCTCAATTTCCTGAGTATCAGGAATAAGCTGCGACACAATTAAACGTAGTCCAGAAATAACAACAAGCACCTTAACCATCTATGACGAATTTGTTTTCAAAGTATCACAGTGCTTTGTAGTAACTCTTCCCCGAGCCTATTATTGAGGCTTTTCTTAATACATGCTGTGTTTCTTTAACCCCTCCAGGCAAGAGGGCTTTTAAGGCATTATGTACATGAAAGGGGACACGATATTATGCATACGAAAGGCGAGAATAATTATTGAAAGATTTTCAATAAATATGTGGTTTGAAGGGAGTTTATTGCCCCCTATACCTCCCACAGCCCCATCCCAAGGCAACGATAAAATTCATTAGGCCACGTGACAAGAGAACTTCTAATGAGCGCTTTACCCCTTTACCTGCATCATAATGCATACAGGCATTCCCCTGGCTACGGCAGCATGATGCCTTCAGATATTTCGTTGGCTACTGCAGCATGATGCCTCGAGGCATCATAGAGGCATTATTGATACTTATGTACAAAATTCGATAAATTGAGAAATAATTGTTTGAATTTAGATTTTTTTAAACAAAGCATAGGGGGAATGTGGGACTCTGATTTAGTCCAACAAAGTATCCTCAGTTACCATGGTAAATCACTTCATATTACGTGACACTGCTATTTCCCATGTAAGGTAACTCTTGAAGGAGGGATGTTTCTGGAGGAAATGGATGCAGTGTAATGCTGCGCAGGACAATTGGTTCTGCAGGGAAATGGTTAATCCATTCTCGCCCCCGAGAGTCTTACTGGCCAGGACATCCTCGGCCCTGTATACACTGATACCCACCCACCTGTTGCCTGGAAAGGGTTAAGAACCTCCTCCCTCTGTAAACCCCCACCCCAATCTATATTTTCAACACCCGCTATTAAGTTTCACCGCCTGAGAGTGTTGACTCGACACTCGTATCAACGTTTGGCGATATTCACTTTCGTGAAGGACGCGTGTTGCCATTTCAAGTACTCCATGTCCATTAAGGAAATATCTGAGGGTAGATCTGTTAAACGCTGAAAGGTCTCTGAAATATATCCAAACATCGCGGGCATACAAAACTCATGCAGGCCTGCCCACTGGCCTTGTGTAGGTTGACTGTGGTAGCATTACCAGGCCTGACAACGATAAATACACAAAACATAATGCGTGCCCACAGCCCGACTGCCGGATATTTAAGTTCGATTTAATCATTGACATGCTAATCCACTGGGCTTCAGACTGTCAACACAAAACTGAGCCTACAGCAAAGTGAGCAGGGTGTCTGGTGTCACTGAGACCTGGACGAGGTTTTAAAACAAAGAGCGATACTGAATCAACAACTACAGTTGCGATATCCCTGTTGTTTCTGGTTTTTTTTTAATGATCTACGAACAATCTCGAGTCTATTAGATCCATATATTTTATGAACTTAACAACTGTCATCGTAGCTTCGAGACAGAGTTATTCAGAGACGATAGTAGTAAACTACACTTCAAAAGTAAACAAACAAGACCAAAAACAAAATTCTACCCTCAAACCCCCATAGAGCCTCCGGAGGTTACTAAACTCCCGATTATCGCCCCGGGAAAGGCAAAGTTCCGCTCCCGATTGACTGGCCACACTACGACAACATGAACCACAGTTTTCTGATTTATGATTGGAGAAACTGAATATAATTTCGAATTTCCATGTAGAAATAGCTGAAATTTCCATTTCTGGCATCAGAATTTCAATTTGAAGATTTCTGAAAACTGTTGAACTGCATACGCCCTTCAGAGGTTACTAGACTCCCTATTATCGCCCAGGGTAAATACAAGTTCCACTCGCGACTGGGTGGGCACACCACGACCACATGAACTACAGTTCTCCCATTAATATTTAAAGAACCTGAATATAATTACGGATTTATATGTAGAAACAGCTGAAATTTCCATTTCTGACATCGGATTTCCCATTTGAAGATTTATAAAAACCGATAAACTGCATTAATTTCGGGTTACGGTTCAAGGTTCATCACCATACAACGTCGGTAACCAGCGCACACCGGGACCTGTAAACAGACTGAATTCTGCGCTACCTCAATAGGGTCTATTAATTCTGGGTTACGGATAAAGGGTCTATCACCATACAACGTCGGTAACCAGCGAAAACCGGAACTTGTGAACAGACTGGATTATGGGATACCTCAATAGGATCTATAGGTTTAGCACGAAGCCTCATTCTTACTGACCTCCGGAAATGGTGTTTTGAACACGGGTATCTGCCGTTTTAGCGGGTTCACTTTTGCTCCCTATATACCCCAATAGACTTCCCGGTACTAAATGATGCAGAATGACCAAATCGTAGCCTATCGGAGGTCCATATCGTAGCATATCATGACGTATCGATGTGTATCGGTGTTCGTCGTAACGTAATAGGAGGATGAAAAATTAGCTGATCGTGGTCTCGATATACCTCACAATGCAGAGTGTGCATTAATTCCTGCCCCTATACTTCCACATGGTATGAGACTTTAAAGAAGGCTGGGGACTATAGGACTCTCTACCAGCACTAGGTGGCAGCACACCATACTGAGGACCCGTTGAATACCTACGTCTACTCGTACAGAACGACCCTTTTATATACCTCGTACAAAGGTTATCGTTTAATAGTATTTCAATTCGTTCGCTAATGCAGTCTTAGCTGTCCATAAAATTCTCCATAAGCGTTGAATAAAGTTGACCCACAACGTCACTGGGTCGGAGTAGGCCTACAGTACCTTATTCAACGGGACAATCGAGACTCTAAATCCCACCATGAACAGTACAACTGTTCTCATTGGACATCACCCGAAACCGATACAGGATACCTCTCGAGATTTGTATTTAGCAACTTTCTTATTCGAAACAAAGCACATATATTTCGTTTTCCCAATATTCACTACTACTTTGTTTTGTTGGCACCATCGATGTAAATAGAACAAATAACAGTATATCATGGAATATTATAACTCGTAACTCGTAACGTAGACGTTCACTCTACTTTATCATTTCATTAAAATAACTATTTCCAAACACATTTACAAACCATAAGGCATATCGGACAATTTGGCATGAAAATTAATACCCATTTATCTTCCTGATAATTGAATATGATGAGCTCAAAGTGTTGTAGAGCACATCTAAATCAAAAATCGCGGGTCACTGTGCTAATGTTTGGATTAGAGTTCAATATTATGATCATATTATAATAGAATATATAAAGAAATTCTAAAAAGGTGGTTTCACATAGTAAAATCGATTTTACCTATTGTGATTGGATAAACTGGACAAAACGTTAAATTTTCTCATTTAGAATTAGAATGGATCCCAAGAAACCAATTTTGACTGATAATTGACATAATCTTAAAATCGCCAGATGGCGACACAGTAAACTGTAGGATATGTCTTTAACATTCATTTATACGAATAGTCTGAAACAATAGATGTGCTCAGCTACAATGAGCTACAAACAACTTTAATCTCTGTTACTATGCGTATTGTAAATAGTAGAAGCCTGACCTAAAGAGTGAACACATATAGATATTAAACCATATAGTAGCATTATCTGCTATATTTTGGAAGGTGGACAACAGTTTATTACCCATTCCCATTCATTTCAATCCGATGTTTAAAAGTTACTTTGGGGATCTCGTCAGAGGGATAGAGGGAGGTTCAAGGTTAAGTTGAGAGTTACCCGTTACCAGTCCCAATATGTGAGAGGACCGATGTCCAACCTGTAGACCCACTCATAGATGTGGCGCCACCTACGGTTTCATTGAGCATTTTCTGATGATGTCCACCTATAGGCCCGTTTGCATTGGCCGATTTCCCGTCACCGATCTAGAGTCAGGAACCACTGACGAACTTTTAGCACTGCTTACCCAAGATCGGTCAATGGAAAAGATGCTGCTTGTGAAATAACCCACGACCTTTTCTGCTTAGATTATGCAATGTGGCACCACCCATCACTGACTGAAAGCTTGGTCAGTGAGTGAGATCTACTGGTTACCCTCACCGATTTGTCTATACCGACGCACAATCAGTGGCACCACTGACAGACTTTCTGGGTAACTCAAAATCTCTCCGCCGTTTTCGTCGACCAATAGAAACAGGCCTTATGTCTGTTGTTGATCGCACATACATTCACACACCTACACACACACACACACACACACACATACACACACACACCTACACCTTAACACACACATGCACACCTACACACACCTACACCTTAACACACACATGCACACCTACACACACATGCACGCAAACACACACACACACACACACACACACACATACACACACACACACACACACACACACACACACACACACACACACACACACACACACACACACCCGCACTCTCTCTCTAATGTCATTGCAGGTAAATAAAGATTTATACATGAATTTTTATAGAGAGCAGGGCTTGCCATTTCACAATATGCATATATAAAACCTCGAACAAACCTTTTCTGAAAATGAATCCACATTTAATTGAGTATTTGTAAAGCTCTCTTTACAAATTAGCTTTTAGCTAAAGGTGCATACGTGAGTGTGGACTATGTAATTTTAGCAGTCCGGGGATCTAGCTCATAACGAACATACATGTATTCATGATGCCCTACGACCCGGTCACTTCGGTGAAGTCCCACCAACAGGTGAGCCAATCGCCACAAATCGTTTGGTCAGCACTACCATTTGCTGTATAAGCACTATATGCCAGGCCGTTTGGTTTCGTTTATTTGTTCATTTAACATATTTATTTATTCTTTCTTTTATTTGATTCAATCGTTCTTTTTATTTATCACACAAGGATTTCGTAGGTGATCAAAGTCAAATTCATAGAATATGAAGTGACATTGTTCGCTCTTTTATTTGTCACACAAAGATTTTGTAGGTGGATTGAGGATAAATATGCACTAAATGGCAGAAACCTCGCACGAAATTAATGAATATCTATTACACATTTTGATGAAGTTAACTCCTGCATTTTATCCACTACTTTGATTTGTTGCTGATGCTGGAGTTATTCTAAAAGTATCTAATATAGCCATATTTACAGGTTGTTTTTTTACTGTAAACTGATCGTAGATTGGGTGGATTACAGTCCTGAATATGTTTACAGTTGAATACCGTTTGTTCATACCAAATATACGGTATAGAACTGTAGATAAAATTACGGTGATATACCGTTCACGTTTACGGTAGTATCTTATATATTATACTGAAATTCTTTACAGCGCAACTGAAGCTCCATCTGGTAAAACAACTTGAAATCATTGTGATTTCCTTATCGAAAATACTTTAAGATTCTCTGATGGGTAGTCAACTAAATACATAGGTCTGCTATAGGGTCTTGCTGTTTTCAACATGAAAAGCACATATCATTAAGGGTGTCATATAAGCGGTCTATTATCCATTTCCAGAAATAAATTTCACTCCTCTCTAGGATTCTGAAATTATTCTAAAAGCACCCTCTAAATGAATCTAACATGTTAGTCGTAAATTGCAGATATTTATGATTTATAAACATTGAACATTTGATCTCTTCATGAACACAGAAATACAACCGGGGATAGAGAAACATAAACTGAAACGGCCTGCGATGGTTGGGGTGGTTGTGTGTCTTTAGAAGTCTGTAGGGTTTAGTATTAGTCTCCTTTTGTTTAGCATACACTCCTCCCTCCACCCAGGAGGACCCTCCACGCCCAGAGCGCCGTTAAGGCTATTAGTGCGGTCAGGGAACTCGATCAGGGGCCACTATGTTTGCCGGTAACCGTCCATGGTCACATGATCTTGTCGATTCCGGTGTCAAGCCTCAGTGTCAACAAAGTCCCATTGGTCCCACTATCGACTGCCTGTCTCTGGCGCCCGGCAGTGGAAAATGCCTTTTGGTTTTGACTAATTTATAGTGGGGATAATAACTGGCGTGGTGAAGTGTAATCCTATTTCATGGGACTCTCCTTTGGTTTCTTTTCGTTAGGGTTTATATTCATTATGAATTTCATCGCACAGATTTACTTAATAGAAGTCATCCTAGGGTCATTCTCGTCACTTGAATTTGGCCTTTGAAGAATGGAGGTAGGGTATTTGGATCTCAAGGGTGCTGTATTTCCATCCACGTCTGTCTTTTCTGCGTGTAAACAGGAATTGTGTTAATTGCATTGCCGTTGATGCATTAACATTGAGTAGATCAGGAGTAAGATTTGGTGCATATTTTTACTTATAAATCTAGAGCCTATAACACATCGAGCGAATATCGCCAATCCGATTCCGTCTGATCATTTCATCGGATCGGTCGCAATCGATCACATTCGTGTAGATATAGGGCACAGAGTGATTGCTAGTTCAATGGAAACTCCGCCAGGGCAATGGCTTAGTTCCAGTGCGACTTTTGAAGATGATGCCACTGTAGTATATTGGTTTTACACTACTATAATCCATAGATAACCGCACCCGCCACCTGGTGTTTCTAACTGTATGTCAATGATTCTCTCAGAATGTGCACAT